>OY756388.1:23848626-25159237 GCA_963576865.1 Anania hortulata | reverse complement strand
GCGATCTCTGAGGTTTCGGGTTCGATTCCCGGTCGGTCAATGTAGGAAAATTACTTTTCTATATTGTCTCGGGTCTGGGTGTTGTGGTACCGTCGTTGTTTCTGATTTCTGTAACACAAGTACTTAAGCTACTTATCATAGGATCAGAGGAATGTATGTGATGTTTATTTATTTATTTTTAATCAGTGATCGGAGTAGGTAGATTGATTTGGGGTCAATGATCTCAAACATTGATGTTAATTAGACATGCTTCCGGGATTCCATAATTTCTTGGTATCAGTTTTTGAAAAAAAAGGCATATCCATATTATGCTAGCACTACCAAAGTACATCAAATCAATCTACCTACTCCGATCACTGGTTATAATACTGTAAAGAAAGCAAATAGCGTACAATCGTCCTTAGTAACTAATATGAAAAAAATTTAGGTCATACTGCATGGCCCGCGAGTTGAATTATATAGTAAGTACACTGCAGATTGACAAAGTTATGAATGAATGAATGAATGAATGAATATTTTATTGCATAAAATACGGTACAATAAAGATGTTATCTTAATCTAAAACAATTTCCAGCGTATTTTACCGATTTATCGGTAGGCAAAATTGTAATCGAAAATTACTAAACTAGTGAAGTTATATAAAAAATTGATGTCGTCCGTAATATTATTTAACAATTAAGATTTGAGTTAATAATAATTTAAAATTTAATTAAAAGTTAATAATGTCAAAATTTAAATTCAATATAATTGTCATAAATTAATAACTACTTAGTAATAATAAGATAGTAGTTATTAGAATTAAATTAACAATAAGCAATCAGTATTTATTTACATCGTCAGACCTCTGTTTCATGTTTTCAGTCTTGCAAAATCCCACAAATTCGTCAGTGCTATAAAAACGTTTTTCTAATAACAATTTGCGTATTGCCCTTCTAAAAGTTCTGATTGGTAAGTCTTGTATCGGTACAGGTAGTATATTGTATAGACGAATGCACATGTTATAACTATTTTTCCCATAGCAGGTCGTAGCACATGGTGGTTTGACAAGCCGGTTAGGATATCGTGTTGACCGCGTAGACACCTCAGATTTACTTGTAAAGAGATTAGTATTATTTTTTACAAACATAAGTGCCTCGAATATGTACATTGATGGCAATGAAAGAAGGTTTAACATTTGAAAGAGCGGTCTACACGGTTCCGAAGGTTTCACACTACAGATCGCTCTAATACACTTTTTCTGCATTATGAACGCCCGGCACATATCACTGGAGTTACCCCACAGAAGCAGACCGTACCTTAGAGAAGAACAAACATATCCATGATATGCCGTCAGTGCTGCGCTCTTATTAGCCAATTTCGTAATACGGTACAGTGCATATACAAATCTACTTATCCTATTGCACACCGCGTCGACGTGTTGCTTCCACGATAGATTTGCGTCGATGTAGATGCCAATATATGTATGGGTAAGTGACCCACTCTTATAGTCAATTCTGATCACAATAGCCTCGACAGCAATGAACTAACAACCAGCAACATCAATCTTATATCTATATATATAAAATAAAGTCGGGTAAGTTACACCATTTATAAGTCGAGAACGGCTGTAACGATTTTTATGATCTTTGCTTTGTTGAATTTTTCTCCGCCCCGAATAGCAGAATAACTATTAAAATATCTAAAAATACACAAAAAGGAATTGTAGAAAGAGGCGGTACGAAGTTCGCCGGGACAGCTAATAATAAATAAATAAATATTGGACATCGCATACATTGCTCTGATCCCATGATAAGTAGCTTAAACACTCTTGTGTTACAGAAATCAGAAACGACGACGGTACCGCAACACCCAGACCGGAGACAATATAGAAAAGTTATTTTTCTACATTGACCGACCGGGAATCGAACCCGGGATCTAGAGATAGCGACACTAAGTCCGGTATACCCGCCTCTCAGCTACGGAGGTCCGCACGAATAAGAATAACTATAGGTGTTTAGACAGATTTCTTAATCAAAACCACAGCATCCCAAACTGCAGTACAGTTTATTTGCATCTTGATTATTGTAACCATTTTAATCGTGCTTAACTAATATCACTAAGGTCCACTTACGCATCTCAGGATTAGCGAATTTAATCCCGAACTATCCACTAACACGATGTTAAACATCATTCCATAGCTGTCAGGTTGTATGGCGTTGACAGAGACAGATTGTTCAATTGTTTGATGAAATACAATATAATTTATTAAGTGTACCGAACTCTTTGCATTCGCCGTGCCTAGTAGGCGTAGTATCAAGGCGCCTTCATAGATGGCGCTGTCCAAAGTTGACTCGCGGTATGTTTTCGATTTTTCATTTGTATGTAGCTCATTTCTTTCAATGTTAATAAAGTTTTATCAGCCTACGGAAGTTTTCTTATTTTACGCGTGTGTTAGTTATTGTGGTGTAAAGTACTGTGAGTGAACATTTGGACCTTAACGAGCCGGATTGAAGTGAAGTGAGATCGGATCGCAGTGCCATATTGGATTGAAGTGTTTTACGGATTCAATGGTTTGATGTTCATAAACTGTAAGTAAAAAGACTTTGCCATTTCGACAGGATAAAATTGTATGAAGATTAGACTCAGTGCAATTTCAGTGTTTTAGGACTTAGAATAGTTTGAGAAAATATTATATGGAAAAAGACTTAGCGTGATTTCAAGAAATTTTGACACTTAGATTTTTTTTGTGAAGTTTGTATGGGAAAAGGACTTAGTGCAATTTTGTTGTGATTTCGAACATTTTTTCTATATCATAACTGGAACTTACAATTTTAATTTGTGAACTTTAACAGTGTCAAATCTAGTTGGGATTGTTTGCAAAAGTTATTCAACATTAACAAAATGGGTATTCAAGAGTTATTACGTGCACAGGGTCATTTATCTGAACAAATAAGTAGACTTTTAAGTAATTACAAGAAATCAAAAACCAGAGTTACCAAACCGTACATAGAAACAAGATTAGAGTTATTAGAGTCAAACTTCATTTCATTTAAAAGGAACCATTCAGAAATAATGGAGTTAGTTACAACAGAGGAAAGGAAAGATTTACAATATTTTAAAGAAGATTTTTACTACAACTGCGAAGATGATTATTTAGAATTAAAAACACTTATGAAGGAACATTTAGAAGAATTGGCCCCTAAATTAGAATCTTTAACAAATAACTGTGAACATGTAGCAGTAACAGCCCAAGCTATACACAGTTTGAGAACAAAGTTGCCTGCAATAGAAATACCGTCTTTCTCAGGAAATTACAACGAGTGGACGAGTTTTTATGATTTGTTTAAGTCTTTGATTCACGAGAACTCAGAACTAAGCAATATTCAGAAATATCATTATTTGAAAAGCAATCTCAAGGGTGAAGCTGAGTTATTGCTAAGACAATTTCCTTTGACTGAGGCAAATTATGCTAAGGCCTTAGAAGTTCTAGAAGCTAGATATGATAATAAGAGACTCATAGTACATGCATACATCACACGATTAATTGGTCAGAAGAAACTTCCGTCAGAGTCTGCCAAGGGGATACGCGCATTATTAGACACGACTAATGAATCGCTGAACGCACTAAATAATGTGGGCGTATCGACTACAAACTGGGACCCTCTTGTTACACACATCATTGTCGCTAAATTCGACAGTGAAAGTCATCGACTATGGGAGCAAACGTTGGGAGGATCACGTGATCTCCCGACTACTAAACAGCTACTGGATTTCATGGATATGCGATTTAGAACACTTGAGTCGTTACAAATTACTTCCTTAAAGGAAACTACGAATCGTACTCCACAAATAAAAGTTTTCAAGGCCAGTACTGAACCAGTATGTACTCTCTGTAGCAAAGATCATTACATACACAGTTGCAAGGAGTTTACTAAATTGAGTCCAGAAGAACGACGTGATGTTGCAAAGGAAAAACAGCTGTGTTTCAACTGCCTTATACCGAAACACAGTGTTCGATTTTGTCGACAGAGTACATCTTGTAAGATTTGCAAACGACGTCACCACTCACTCTTGCACCTGAATACTACAGAATCGCAACAATCGCATGCTACCCAAGTTGGAGAAGATGAAGAAGAGGTTGGAGATGATGACACATCCCAGTTGGCAGTATACAAAGCTGATATTACCGGAACACAGGTCTTACTGGCTACGGCAATGGTACGGATTCAAGGCAAAGACGGTAAAAGACATACCCTGAGAGCACTAATCGATCAAGGGTCACAGGCGTCGTTTATCACAACATCGGCTGCTCAACGTTTAGGACTACACAGGGAACGTATATACAGCAGAGTTACAGGAGTTGATTCGACGCTTAGCACTGTGTCTAAGGAAGCCGTAGGGTTTAATTTATATAGTTTACATGATGATAAGCCAGTTCTTGATGTAAAAGCTCATGTTTTGAAAACCCTCGCTTCGATTTTACCTAGAAAGGAGGTACACGTCACCTGCGCCTCTGAGATTAGCAAATTGCTATTAGCTGATCCCACATTTTGTCGACCTAGTGGGATAGACCTTCTATTAGGAGCAGAGGTCTACGCAAAAATATTGATGGATGGTATCAAAAGATATGGCTCAGTTTTAGCACAGAATTCGCATCTGGGTTGGCTCATTTCAGGCAAAGTTGAGGGATCCTACACTAAAATAAATGAGGTTTTTGTTATGCACAGCCAACTTCAGACAGATGATTTATTACAGCGATTCTGGGAATCAGAGGAGCTACACGCAAAAAATCGTATACAGACTGCAAGTGAAACACAGTGCGAGAAGATATTTGAGGAAACACATTCTCGCACTGACTCTGGGCGCTATATTGTTGCTCTACCATTTTCTACCGATAATGGAACACCGCTTGGAGAATCTAGGAGCCTTGCGGTCAAACGTTTGTTACACATGGAACGCCGGTTCCAGCGAGATAACGGATTTCAGCAACGTTATAGAGGTTTTATGGATGAGTACGAAGATCTACAACACATGGAGATGGTTCCCATAGCAGATTTAAATAAGTCTGATGTTTGCTATCTTCCACACCACGGAGTCGTTCGAGAAGAAAGCACAACTACAAAGCTCCGGGTCGTTTTTGATGGTTCTGTGGAAACAAGTACAGGTACATCATTGAATGAGAAGTTATTGATTGGTCCATCTCTTCAGCATGACATTCGTGACATTTTTCTACGCTGGCGTAGACATAAAGTATGCTTAGTAGCCGACATTCAGCGTATGTACAGACAAATACTCGTGAGACCAGAAGACCAGGATTATCAGAGAATCGTCTGGAGAAAGAGCCCTGCCGATCCAATAAGTGAATATCGGTTACGTACAGTTACGTATGGCACGTCTTGTGCTCCGTATCTGGCTATTAAGGTGTTAAAGCAATTGGCTAACGACGAACGCATTAAATATCCTAACGCCGCGAGTGTTCTAGATAGTGATTTTTATATGGACGATCTGCTGTCGGGATGTGATTCTGCAAGTGACGCTATTAAGCTATGTAAAGAATTAATCTGTTTGTTAGAACAGGGAGGTTTTATGTTACACAAATGGGGTTCAAATTCAGTTGATGTGTTGAATAGTTTACCAAAGGACGACAGCCTACCACAGGAGTCATTTGATATCATAATGGAAAATTCAGTTAAGGCTTTAGGAGTTAAATGGAATCCAATGGGAGACGTTTTTGAATTGAATATTAAATTTTCCCAAAGTTCACCTAATAAACTGACTAAACGTGTTGTACTTTCTGACATAGCGAAAATTTATGACCCTTTAGGTTGGTTGTCTCCGGTGGTTATTGTTGCTAAGATATTTCTACAAAAACTTTGGCTTCTTGGTATTGGCTGGGACGATGAACTGCCAGTTAATTTTCAGACAGAATGGTCATTATTTAAAGATCAGGTAAACCACATGATAACTATGCATTTACCGCGTTGGATTGGAATGACAGAAACCAATATGAGGGTTGAGATTCATGGCTTTAGTGACGCATCCAACGCGGCTTATGCTGGAGTTGTTTATGTTCGCATAATCGATAGTTCTGGAGTTCTGGTTAAAATATTGGCAGCCAAAACCAAGGTTGCACCAATTAAACAAGTCTCGATTCCTCGTTTGGAGTTGTGTGGCGCTGTGCTGACAGCTAAATTAATGGACAGAGTCAAGAATTGTTTAAATGTGCCTGATGAAAATGTGTATGGTTGGACTGATTCTACCATAGTTCTAGCGTGGTTACAAAAACATCCTAATTCATGGAAAACATTTGTGGGTAATCGGGTTGCAGAAATTTTAAATGTTACTCTACCTAGTCAATGGCATCACGTTAACTCAAAAGACAACCCAGCAGATTGTGCTTCGAGAGGGATCTCTCCTGCACAATTTACCGAACAAGAGCTATGGTGGAATGGACCTCATTGGTTACATTCTACTAATGAAATTGTGGTTACTAATGAATTGCATGAAACTGATTTAGAATTTAAAGTGTCTACACATACCGTAAATATTGACCTACACAATGAATTTTTAATGCAAAATTATTCTAATTTGATGAAACTGATAAGAGTTATTGCATACTGTTTACGATTTGCTAAAATTTGTAAAAGTAAAATTGAGAATAAGTTAAATTGTCAAAACATTAGCATGAAAGATGAATTTCCGCAATATTTAACATCTATTGAACTAAAACTTGGTATGAATTGCTGTATGAAAATTTCGCAAAATTGTTATTTTTATGACGAAATTAATACTTTGCAACATGGACAGGGTGTCTCCAGAAAAAGTCCTCTTTATTTCTTACAACCTTTTCTTGACGAGAATATGCTGTTAAGGGTTGGCGGTAGGTTAAAGAATGCTCCTATACCTCGTGATGCAAAAAATCCATTTATCATTTCAGGCAAGTCTCAATTAGCGAAATTAATCGTTGATCAAACTCACAAAAGGACTTTGCATGGAGGACCCTTGCTCATGTTAAATGTTATTCGTGCTAACTATTGGATAACAAATGTTAAATCTTTAGTTAAGTTTCATGTTAGAAAATGTGTTGCATGCATAAGATATTCTCCAAGGTTTGCTACCCAACTGATGGGAAACTTGCCCGCAGCCAGGGTGACTATCTCTAAACCATTTTCTAGTAGTGGGGTAGATTTTGCCGGTCCCTGCTATTTGAAATCCTCCAAGCTTAGAAACGCCACTTCTGTGAAAGCTTATATTGCCATATTTATTTGCACAGTTACAAAGGCTATACATTTAGAGCTTGTCTCGGAACTCTCAACAAACGCCTTTATTGCCGCCTTTAAAAGGTTTACATCTCGCCGAGGCCACTGCGCACATTTGTACTCTGATTGCGGCACTAATTTTATTGGTGCAAATTTTGAGCTTGCTAGAATGTTAAACAAATCCAAAGCTTCCCTTCCAGTTGAGTTAAGAGAGCTTCTAGCGTCTGGTGGCACTGAATGGCACTTCAATCCACCAGGATCTGCCCACTTCGGAGGTTTATGGGAGGCTGGGGTGCGGTCTACGAAACACCACATACACCGTGTGATAGGAGACACCAAACTCACCTTTGAGGAATATAGCACACTGTTGGCTCAGATAGAATGCTGTCTCAATTCTCGTCCCATTTCTGCTTTAAGTGATTCAGTAGATGATGACACTGCTTTGACCCCTGGTCACTTTTTAATGTTAAGACCACCCTTAGTAGTACCTCACGAAGATGTAATTGATATCCCGATTAACAGGCTTAATCGTTGGCAACTTATCGAACACATTTTGCAGTCATTTTGGAAAAGGTGGACTCAGGAATATTTAGTCACCCTTCAAAATAGATACAAATGGTCTTCTCCTCAACATTCACTTAAAGTTAATGATTTAGTTATCGTTAAAAATGAGTGCCTGCCTCCTTCTAAGTGGTTATTAGGTAGAGTGATAGAAATTCACCCTGGTAATGATGGTTTAGTCCGTGTAGTGACAGTAAAGTGTGGTAAAACTATCTTGAAACGTGCTATCACAAAATTATGTTTGCTTCCTACTTTAAAGGACTAATTCGTCCTTGGCTGGCGGCAATGTTCAATTGTTTGATGAAATACAATATAATTTATTAAGTGTACCGAACTCTTTGCATTCGCCGTGCCTAGTAGGCGTAGTATCAAGGCGCCTTCATAGATGGCGCTGTCCAAAGTTGACTCGCGGTATGTTTTCGATTTTTCATTTGTATGTAGCTCATTTCTTTCAATGTTAATAAAGTTTTATCAGCCTACGGAAGTTTTCTTATTTTACGCGTGTGTTAGTTATTGTGGTGTAAAGTACTGTGAGTGAACACAGATAGATGTCTTAATCCCGTTCTAAACTGATTCGGTGGTGCGCAAGTGGACCTAAATATAATTATGACTAGACATAGCTAAGTAGCGCCTGGTACTATGTATTTTACTAAGTATGACGGGAATGGTGTTATACGTGTGAGATTTACGATAAAGTAATAATGATTTAGAATAGGCTATTTGCCTTGTACTAAAATTTACTTAATTAATAATTAAGTTTGATAGTTTTCACCATATGGAACCGAAACAAATCGGTAGTTACTAAAAATAGTACATGATTAAAAACGCCGGCCACAATGACAGGCACATCACCATTGAGTAACTTTGTTCTAGAACTGACATCCCAAAGCGAGATTTTGCGCTACGCTCGCACAAAGTATGAGTAGAGTAGCAGAGAGCGACTGTCGACGAAGGTTTTAAAACATGCCCGATCTAGTACTTTATAACTCAATGGATATTTAAAGGTTCGTGACGTCACAAACAAGTACATCATGGCCGACGGCATTTTCGCATGCTTTTAAAAACGTAAAGAATGAATTTATATTTTTGATTATTCAAAGGTTTAAAATTGAAATAAAATTGCTGACGCTTTATTTGAATATAATACCAACAATAACAGCTCTATTTCAGAAAACAGTCAAATAGCCTATTGCTTTCCGCTCACCGCTTACCGCTCGTCCCGCTTGCTCGTTAGCTCACACCACAAGCGGTATCAGAATAATAAGGTTAACACGAGAGCGTCACCAAATGTACAACTTCGCTAACGCGTCTGCTTTGTCATCAGGGGCTGTCTCTGGTGACAGGTAATAGGTCCCTGCCGACGGTTCCCAAACTTTTTTGTTACAGCCCCAAAAGTAAAGTCAGACTAAAACCCTTTAAAGTTTTTGGATGGTAAGTGGCTGTACTTTTCAGGGTTCTGCTAATGGGACCCTTTTATTCAAGTCTATGCTGTGTGTTACGTACGTCTGGCCATCTATTTGTTTATCTCTCTTACTTTTAAAAAGATGAAAGAGAATGTAAAGTTAGCTAAATATAATAGGGGTTGCCTTGCTTTGTGCGTTAAGATTTACAATCAATGCTATTTTTCTAATGACGCCTGTCCGTGTACTTCACCCGGCAGGGTTACTGAAAACCAGCGCAACCAGTGCTTTAATCCTGGACATCACAGGCACTGCTATTATTTTTATTTTAATCTTAGTTTTTTTTATTTTAATTATTCCTCTTTGTTTTTTTATAAATGTTTTTGTGTTATGTGTGCCTTTATGTGTGGTGTGAGGTGTGCAATGCTTTATAAACGATTTTCTTTTTCATTTTCAATAAAGTGAAAATTCTAAACGCCTCGCTTTTTAAGAAACATTTGTTCCGGTTGATCACAGTTTTAATAGTATTATGGAATTTTTCGATAGGAAAAAGTAGCATATTAAAAATGTATAAATATTACCGATAATTAAATAATTTGGACCTTTGTGATTTCTTGACAATTTTTTGAATATAACTTTAAAATTCTTTCGTATTGATATTACCAATTAATGACACTTGCATGCTCATTAAGTGGGCTAATATTGTGTCTAGAAAAAAATACCTACTGAATAACTATTTATACCATGATTGATGCAAATAAATAATTTAAATATGTATTTTTTGAAAAGTAATAGGTATATGGTTGAATTTTTTACAAAATATTGTTTTATTACCGTGACGTTGCCATACCTTTACGACCTGGTAAAGGTTGCAGGAAGCCGCTAGATGCGGGCCGCTTCCAACCGGCCAATCTGGAAGTCACTGGGGGAGGCCTATGTTCCACAGTGGACGTCCTATGGCTGAAATGATGATAAACAAAAATAAAATACTAGAATAGGTATTTTATTATGTGTTACATGTGTGTCTTTTATAATTCTGTTCCAACACCTCAAACATTATCTACTTATTCTTACAAATGAATCTTTATTCGACTTGCAAACATTATTAAAGTTACATTTAAGTGCTAATACAATTCAAACTTTTTCCTAATGGCAATTTTCATTACCATCATCGAGACGTGACGTTTACAAGAACCATCCATTTCGTCTTTTAGATGGAATTATTACAGCTAATGCGTCGTTTCATTTACGTTCAAATTCACGAAATAATGAACTGTATTTATCATTGTTAATTAAAACTAGTCCCTAATGCAGATATTATACTAGAGCTACTTGCGATATAGTTATTAATTACTTAATAATTAAGTAAAAAAAATTGATAAACTTTTTTGTATAAATCTTACTGCAGAGCCCTGACGTCAAATTATTGTCCACGCAAGGGCATAGTATATGCGGTGGGGCTTGTGAACGAGGATCGGCGAACGGTGGCGAACGACAGCGAGCAACGTTCGGCTCGCGAGCGAACATCGATGCTCGGTCGAACACTCCCTTCATAGCCTTTCAAGTGTGCGGTCACTGTATCTTCCTGCGATCAATCTTGGATTATACTCTTTTTTATACAGTCCGCTTTTTACTATAATTAATATCTCCCACCACTGAAGGTCCTAACATTTGGTCCTTCGAGCCGGATTCAGTCTACAATTATCTATGAGGTTGTTTGGGTTTATAAAAATATTTAAGTATGTTTATCTATCAATATAGGCTGTATTGTACTGTGACAGTACAAGCTTTGATTAGTTCATCATCATCATCATTTGAGCTATAGGACGTCCACTGCTGAACAAATGCCTTTTTCTATGACTTATCAACGTGGGGGATTGCCAATAGTCGCCACGCTTGGCAGACGGGTTGGCGAGCGCAGTTTTTTTGACATTTCGCACGCAGTCACTGCTGCCCGTCTCGTGCTACAGGAATTAGTCGCCTTTTACGACACGCCTCCTGTTGGCGGTAGGAAAGTGTATTCTTTACGGCCGTCCCCACACGGCAGAGTTGATTAGTTCGGGGCTATATAATTGGTGTAATTGTGAAAATAAATAATTATTAATATCTATTACTAGCTGTCCCGGCGCACTTCGTACCGCCCCTTTACACATAATTTTTTTTGTGAATTTTCCATTTTTACAGTTATTCTGCTATTCGCGGCTGAGACTAATTTAACAAATCAAAGATCATAAAAATCGGTCCAGCCGTTCTTTACTTATAAATTGTGTAACGAACCCGACTTTATTTTATATATATAAATTGAAGTTAAAACAAATCTAATGTGATAGTTTACGCATTATACGAATATATAGATATAAGGTAATTTAATGTTCTCTAAGCAAAATGTTTCAGCATTATTATTACTCAGCAGAATAATTTTACCCCTCTCTGTTTGCAAAACTTGTAAAGTGTAACACGACGCTACGCGTAGCACTCGTAACGCTGTTGCTACGCGTCGTAGCGTTTCGTAGCGCGACAGCGCGTAAAAGCGTGCTTAATTGTTGTGGCTAATACTCAAGTGATACTTTGTTGAAACTTGAAACGATGATTGAGGGATGACTTTTACTTTGCATTGTTTTAATGTAACTCTGGAACTTTTAAGCACTTAATGGTTTAGTAATTTGAGTATAACGCAAGATGTACTTATTGTATGCAGACATGCTTTAAGATTTATAATATGATTTTAAATTTACTAACTTTAATATGATAAGGATACAACGAATAAACGATTACATTTTTATTATAACGTCAATTTCTATTATCTCAAATAAAAGCCTTTTCAATGGGGTTGCACCAGCCGGTTTCTATACCTATCTTTGTTTGCTGCGTTAAATTAGGTAGAAGGAAGATTGAGACAGACTTACCACACTAAACTTGAACAAAGAACGCGTCAGGCATCAGGTTTCGAGCATTTGTAAACAAAGGCGCCGCGATGACTCATCAGTCGGCCGTCTTTGAGATCGTCGTGTTTGTGATATAAGTAAATGATTGTTTAGATTTCGCTATCAAATAAGGGATATGTTTGTACTAACCAAAGTTTTAAACATTGTGAGGTATTTGAAACGTTTAATAATATTATAATTAGACTCATCATCTTTCAAAAAGTAATTTACATTTTTTTTTAATCCGTTTACATTTTATCGTCTTAGCTAATAATAAATAAAATATTTTGTTCTCCAGTAAACAGTTTAAGGTATTATTTTACTTAAAGTTAAGTTTACGAATTTCTCTCGGCCCAACCTTTGTAAACTAGTTAACCGTTAATTTATAAATAGTTGCTAATCACACAAAGCGTTTGACAGACAGGCTTTGATGTTAGAAATGGGCACCGAACAAGTTGTATTAAACCATGTGACACAGCATAGAATTATACAGAGAAACAACTTTACAGTTAAGTCAATTAAGTCTTGGAGACTTTTTGTAACAGTTTTTAACACACAAACTTTTTTGATTGAATGTGTCCGGATCGCAGTCGTAATGCGGATACTAATATTTATTAATTTTTAACTGGTCAATCCAGACACTGTGTCACTCTAAATACGTTAAACCTCTGGGCTGATTGAAGTTTAAACACAACAACTTTTTGTAAGGGACCAACATCGCAATCAAATCGCAAAAAAAAAAAAAATATGAAGAAGTTTTTTTTAAAGATTTCACTGTTGGTCCCATACAAAAAGTTGTTGTATTTGACCAGAAGTAGCCCCTAAGAGGTTTTACGTATTTAGAGTTACACGGTGTAATCAAACCCGTTTTTCAAGCGATCTTTTGTGAAAATAGTCATTTCACTGTATTTAGCATTGCTTTATAATATGTTTTAAATAGTCATTGTAGAGTGGAAGTAAAGAAATAGGAATTCCATCGGTTGTAGCTTAAGGCTACAGATCCACTTTCTCATTGCCTTCTAGCTGTATGTAGGATGGAATCCCTTGAAAGTTAATGAATAAGTAAAAACATTTTGATGTAAAAAGGTGTGTGTTTAAGAGGTAATTTTTTTTTTACATTAATTTTCTTACCAATACTCTAGAATGTTTTTGAAAATAACGTACCTGAAACAGAATAAAAATACTAAATTATAAACTTATTGCACTTAAACAGCAGACATGTTTAAAGTACGACTGAATATAAATATTAGTGCAGATTTAATAATAATTCATAATTTTTATACAGGGTTATTTGTAAAACATCAACAACCTCCTAGGGGCTGATTCTGGTGCTCAAATACAACAACTTTTTCTTTGGAATCAACATCGAATTCGAAAAAAAAAATTCACTTTCCCATACTAAACCGCCACCAGCTGAAATCAGTTTGTATGGAAAAGTGAAAATTTTTTTTAGATTTTAATGTTGGTCCCATAGAAAAAGTTGTTGTATTTGAGCACCGGAATCAGCCCCTAGGAGGTTGTTGATGTTTTACAAATAACCCTGTATACAAGGTTAAAACATTCTTTTTAGATTTTTTTTAAATCTGGATTGTTCTCATAGGATTACAGAAACGACGTTATCCTTCTGTATTGTCCCTCGAGACTCAGGTAACACTATCCTAATGTAATTGTGATATGAACCAAATAAATATTTTTCTTTCTTTCTCTTTTCCTGATCCACAACGTCATTGTTAATCACAGTTAATACTGGTAATTCTGCAAAAGTAATTAAATAAAAATCAGATCAGTTGCCGCATGGAGAGACAAAAGCAGTATTTAAAGCTACGAAAATCATTTACATAATAAATAAAATAGTTAGATATATGCTCTTTATTACACACCACACAAAACAATTAGTACAGAGAAACAATAAATTTAGAATGGTACAATTTAGGCGGTCTTATTGCTAAGAGCGATCTCTCTCAGACAACTTTCAGGTAGATGAATGTTTGAAAAATATTTTTTATAAGAATCCGACTACGTGATTCAAAAGTTCGGTTTATCAAAAGTTAATTGTTTTTTAATAGATAGATAGATAGATACTCTTTATTGCACACCATACAAGTAAAATACACATGATTTTTACAGAAAGATGTACAATTTAGACGGTCTTATCGCTAATAGCGATCTCTTCCAGACAACCTTTAGGTAGAGGACAACCATTAAAGAAAGGAATAGCATTTATCTGTAGTGAAATTTTCGTTTAAATCAAATAAAGTTAATTCATAGGTGTTACAAATTGCATTGTCAATGATGCTGCTAAATAGTATTAATTTTGTGTATATTGTATTTGTTTTTACGTAATGATATTTTATTTTTTTACTTTTAAAATAAGTCGAAGCAGGTTAGGTTAGGCGACTATTTTAAGTTTAGATTTTAAATAATTATAAATTGATATAATATTTTAATTCGCATGATTTTATTTGATTGAATTTTATTTAAATTTATTTTTTGAATTTATTAATATGACGATTTACTTTATTGATTACATATTAATATTATTGTATAACATGAATGCAATACCCTTTCAGGGTCCATGAGTATGGTCTCACACAATGTAATAACACCTATATGTACACTTATAACGCAATAAATGAATATGAATATGAATATGTTGATGCTTATTGTAAAAGAGAGTTTACTATTTTAAATATATATTCTCAGTAAGTAAATGGTTCTTGATAAGAAAGAATAAAATTTTCAAACAATAATGTTATTCAATTTCTAATTGTATCTTCAACAAAAACATCTACATACCATTACAATGGTATCGAAGCAACTACAGGCAATCGTGAACAACAAAAAGCGAGCAAACGGCCGAACAAGAATGAAAGAGCAATTTGGGCGAAACAATTCCGAAACAAAGCTATTTGCGAACCACAAACATTTGCATGAGAAAACGGATAAATGTCAAGTAAAGTGTACTTTGAGCGAAACACCTTACGCTTGCGGGATGTTTGCAGCTAACGTATTGCAATATACGTCGATCGAGTAGGCTTACTCACTCACTCTATGAAGCACATTGCGATTTTTAGAATTCGCGATCGGCGATCTTGCGATGCATTAATTCTGCATCCCATTATAGATCGATCAGCAGCATTCGCGACTTCACGTCACTCAGCGAGCTATGGAAAAGTCGATGCTTGGAATTTCGTTAAGGGATAAATTACGAAACGAGGTTATCCGGCTAATCACAATGGACATAGTCCTAAAATGTAGCAAGCTGGCAGTGGGCCGGCCAGATCTGTCGCAGAACCGATGAAAGGTGGAGTAAATGAGTTCTCGAGTGAAGACCGCGCCTCGGCAGACGTAGTGTAGGACGCCTCCCAGTTCGATGGACCGACGACTTTAGAAACTATCATCATTTTGCTCTAAATTCAATGTTATACACGCAGATCAACACGTTTTTCACAGGGGAAAATCCACGTCTTTGGCTTGCTACAATATTGTCCATCAGGTGTCATCCTTCATGGACTAACGTACTCCAGTTTCCATAGTACTATATCATCTAAGTAGAGCTTTTGATCAAGTCTGCCACAAAACTCTGCTTGAGAAATTAGAGAAATACGGAGTACGTGGGCTTTCACTCGACTAGATCTCGTCATACCTGAGCGACAGGGTGCAGAGTGTGGAAATAGATAAAATTGACAAATGTCTACATCTTACGACTCGGTCTAAGTATTCAAAAAACAACTACGGCGTCCCACAGGGTAGCATTCTTGGACCGTTATTATTTATCTTATATGTAAATGACGTCCTTTCTATCACAAAATATCGATGTACATTATTCGCAGATGACATTTTAATTATTATTAACAAAATTCCGAATACTGATTGTGAATACGAAATTAACAATATAATTAATAATGTAATAAATTGGCTTAGTAATAATAATTATCTTTCAATTTGTCTAAAACTACTTAAATCTTTACAATTTTATAACAAAAATGGCAATCCCCAGAAAGTAACCGTAAAGCACGATGGTGTAACAATCACAGAGTGCGCAAATGCTAAGTTTTTTGGTATCGAACTTGACGCAAAACTAACATGGAAGGAACATGTTTCCAGTGTCTGTCAAAAAATTAATAGATTTACATTCGCTTTATACCGTCTTACAAAACTCTGTAATCAGAAGACAGCACTAACTGCCTATCATGCTTATGTATGCTCTGCCTTGAGGTACGGTCTTGTTCTGTGGGGAAACTCGGTTGACGTGAAGCGTGCATTCTTGATACAAAAAAAATGTCTCAGAGCTATGAGTGGTGCTGGGCCTACGGATTCCTGTCGACCTCTATTTAAAACGCTTATGTGTATGTGTATTTTTGATGTATGTGTTTTCACTCAAAAACATTTAGAATTTTTCCGAAAAGAGAGTGAACTGTAAATTCTCGACCAGGTATCCCAATCGTTTGGTGCTACCGCGGTCTTTTACGAAGGTTAGTCGGGGAAATTGTTACAATAAGTCTATTAAATTATTCAATAGGCTACCAGATGCTATGAAAGATCTACCAATTAAAGAATTTTAATATTGTTTATTTAATCTTTTATGTGATATTTGTTTCTATAGTGTACATTAATTTATTCAATATAAAATCAAACTTTAATTAATTAATGAATTTATAATAATAATGCCTACAATTTTAATGTTATTAATATAATAATGATGATATCCTTTTTTCTTTTTTTTAAATTATCTTCTATTGTTATTCTAATTCTTGTTTTAAATTCTTGTTGCCTCTCTCTATATTGCATGCCGATTGTTTTAGGCTAGATGTGAGATGCCAAACGTTTTATACGTTAAAATTAAATATGATAAATAAATAATGAATTGATAATAATAATGTCTACAATTTTAATGTAATTAATAGAATAATGATGATCTCTTCAATTACAATGTTTGGAAAAAAAAACTTACTTACTATTAAATAAAATAACTACTGAAGAAGGCTTGTAATATTTTACAACTGTAGATGACTTAATGTTACCTGTGCGAAGCCAGGACGCTAGTAGGTAAGTAGGTACCTTCTGTTTAGAGAAAGATATCGTGCCTGAAATGTTATCCTTCCTTTTGTAGTGTTACCGCCAACTAACTTTTGAAACTACAAGTTTTAAATGAAACTGGCTGTTCTATGCACGCTGTTGTAAATGGTAATGAACCTATGCTATCCACCCGTAAATATGCCTTAACAGCCACTGTGCTCTCCTAGCGAGGTAATGACTTTTTTCTAAGGCACTTTTAATAATACTGAGCAACATTAGAGTACGAACTTTAAACTAGTTTTTGATATATCTGTTAAAAGAATGCGTTTAGTTTTCAAATTAGCCACCATTTTCAACACTTTTGTTTTTTGATACCAGAAAAACGTGACCATTTTGCAAAATCTGTTTTTAAAGTTTGAGAACTCAATTTCTGAGAAAAACAAATTGCATCTTATACCAAACCACCAAGGATGGCTATTGTTATTTATCTAAACAGCAATTCTGATAGATTGGGGTAACTTGGATCTCTCAGACATCCCCTGTGTATCTCTCAAAGCGGTAAGACAAAATGCTTTTGTTGTTTGCTGAGTATTGTCTTATCGAGTAGGCATGCTTCAGCAGTTTTAAAAGTATTAAAGAATTATATGTTTATTTTAATACGTTAGTTAAAATAAAAACTTGGGAATGTTATTTGGGTAGGTACCTACATAAAATTTGTTAATATTTTTAAATGATAAATGATTCCGGGTCGCATTAAATAAATAAATATTGGACAACATCACATACACTGCTCTGATCCTATGATAAGTAGCTTAAGCACTTGTGTTACAAAAATCTGAAACAACGACGGTACCACAACACCCAGACCCGTGACAATATAGAAAAGTAATTTTTCTACATTGACTGACCGGGAATCGAACCCGGCCGGGACCTCAGAGATAGCGACACCAAGTCCGGTATGCTCGCCTCTCGGCTACGGAGGTCGTCGCATACACCCAAACAACCTTTCCAAATTTAGTTGTGATATTTAAAAAGCTTGTCCCGTATTGGAGTGATATTTTATTAAATAACACAATATTTTTAATTGAATGTTCTATTTATAATCTTTAGATCTAGTGTATTTGATATGGAATGCATTTTGATCATATTACAACCATTGCGCCTTAGTCGATCAGTTAACTACCTATTAAAGTATATTTTTTTCGACATTTAAACGTACAAAAATTACATCATTAAAATACATAATGAGTGTTATTCATTTATTTAACGAATGTTATATTTTTATTTATTCTGAAACAAGTTGCTTTGAATGCTTAGAACCAAATAAATCATCTGCTGACTAGGATCACATGGGTTTTACCCTACTAATATTGCGATTTGATATTGAACTACCATAGCATTGAGTTGGCGGAAAACCACGTAAATTTTGTAAGTTATCAAATACTATACCTAAATGTAATATTGCACCTCCTAAAAATTCAACCACCTCAGATGGCAAACGATTTGGTCGGTTCGCTAACAGATGCTCTTTCAACTGAGCTACCGAGGGTATTGGGTAACCTCACGAATTCTTTAAAGTGTTTCGCTAACAAAGCCAGCCATCATCTTTGTTTCAGTTTTTCGTAATATAATAAACAGTGTTTTTTATTTATTTTTATTACGTAATAATTGAGATTCTTTTTTTCAACCTATTCAATCCCACTGATGGGCAAAGATCTCCCCCAGACTCTTCTATCGGTCTCTATCTATCGCCAATGACTCCCAATCCCTCGTTAGGTAATAGGTTAACTAAATCGTCACCATCTTTTCTTGGGCCTACCTCTTCGGCGACAGCCGTCTGTAGGTACCCATCGAGTGACGATTTGGGCCCACCTATCCGAATGTATTCTGCACACGTGTCTTGCCCACTTCCACTTTAGCTTTGCGGTTTTCTCGCCCACATCGGCAACACATGGTTTTTGAGAGGATGGCGGTGTTCTGGATTCTGTCAATCCTTTTTGCTTAAACACACCATTATCATTATCATTTCAGCTATTGGACGTCCACTGCTGAACACTATTATCTGTATTATCTTTTACAGAACATGTACCTAGGGTATAGAAATTGGACATTAAAATATTCAAAATTCCTTTTAATAACCTCGCTCTATTCTGTACTGTTATGAAACTTCCATTTACATCTTACAAATTTAACTCAACTCATGTCTACATTTTGCCTCAAATACCTTGGTCTATTGTTGCTTCCAGTATGAATACCATTTCTGATAACGTTTCTCTCTCAGCATCGACAACAGCGCGAGGCTCGGCGCATTCCGCCGGCTCATTATGTAGACAAGATTAGATGCGGCTTTCGCCATTCAATGGGTAGGATACGAAAATACAAATTCCTGAACTTGTTCTAAAGGTTAACAGAAATGTAGAAAAAAGATTTTGATGCTGCAAAACATCACATACTTTATGATTTACCCTATTTTTCTCATTCTATGAAGCTTCAAAAATTTTTTTTACGATTTTGATGTTGCTCCCATAGAAAAAGTTGATGCATATGAGCAGCTGATCACGTGGTTTTAAGGAGTGTCCTATTATTTTGTACACCCTGTGTAACGAGTAACAATGATGATTCTAGATGTGAAGAATGATTGCCACCAAACCTCCGTAACCTTTAGACACCCAGGATTACCAACCGTAGTCAAATGAAATAAAGCTAAAAATAGTTAATTGAAACTTTTAAAGCTTTTGTTGACAGACAGACATACAGACGGATAAAAAGTCATCCTATAAGATTTTCTTTCTTACATTGTTAAATGCTTCAAGGAAATAAACTGTCAACTAAATTGACTTTGAAATTGACTAACCGCAGTCATAACATTTACAATGACGCAATGAAGCCGCCGTCATTCCCGAAAACGCTGACGAATCCGGGTCAACCATTACCAAAACGCTCTATCGAATCGATCGCGTCAAGGAAACGAAGAAAAATATCGCTTTACCCGATAATTAAGATTGATAGCCGACTCCAGCAAATATTATTCGAACGAATTTCGCCCGGCGTCACTGCGAAAGGAGGCTTTTATCCGGAAGAAATCATATTTGCGTCGATGCAAATATAAATCAATAAGGAACGTGTTATTCCGGGATGATTTTAGGAGTGTAATTTCGATACGTCAAGCTTGACATGAATATTTTTATTTGTTGTTTGATGGGAAAAGGTAAAGCCGTGTTTTTATATGACAGGAAAACAAAAACGACATACGCCGTAATGAAAATATCATGTCTGAGAGATGAGGAGCTAGAATATTTTCCTTTATCCGGCTTTGGTTACCAAGTATGGTACGGTGGACGCAGTGTCGTGGTGATTTTCTTTGAGCACAATTCAATGTGAGGTCAACTTTTCTTAATTGATCCCCCCCCGATGAAAGTCATTGGGGGAGGCCTGTATTCAGCAGTGGACGTCCATGTCTGAAATGATGATGATGATGAATTGATTCGCATTTAGGTGTGCACGGATAAAACCTCTACCTCTTAATTAATAATCTTAATTCTCCGTTTTAAATAATAATAATCATTCGAACCTATAATTGAGTTGTAAGTATGGGCAACGGAACTCCAGGATACAGAGGCTGGCCGTGGACCTCTTTGCGATAAATTGCTTTTATCAGAACTCACAGAAAGTTGACCTAGATGAGTCCCACGCAAAATGAGATTGACTTTAACATGACCATAAAGCGACGAATATTCAATGATGTCTCCGTTATTAACAAGGTGAAAATCGGTGGTGATCACTGAATGATCAGTCATGTTGAACATTACGTCAAGATGGATAAGTCCCGTTTGCTAAAGTCTAACGCTCCGACACTCCAATTCTCATATTCACTGCTCCAAAGCTTTCATCTAGAGTGGTTGAATCGCTTTTAATGCCTGGAGAACTGCGAGTCAGTAGACGATATTAACAACGTCGGACTGATTTTTTTAGACCTTAACCGACCACAAGCATGCATGGCAGAACGTTGTTCAATAGCACTGCAGACCTCTGTTGACGCTAAAACATTCCGGCAGCTGAATATACGGTTATGTAATGCTTTGTCCCTGTGCCAGTTAAATCCGTTCTAAAATTTAAAACATTTTGAACACAATTTGCCAATCGCTAACGTCCAAAAAAAATTAACAAACAAGAACGATCATTCAATAAGTCGGTCTCCTTTAAACGGTAACAAAAGCCGAACGCTTTTGACCGGACGCTTACAAATGGATCGTTGCGCAAAACGTCGCGAGTCAAAGACCGGGTGACCGGCACAGCAAAAACAATGGCTTTCTGCCATTATCAGTACTTGTAATACGTTTTTTGCGGGCCCAGCTTAAACCAAGCCACAGAGTAAGTGGATAGAGTAGGCGCACTGACCACCAAATCCAGGTTTATTTTTTACAAACTGCCAGGATTGTTTACGTTGAGGTAAATCTCAACGTTAGATAATTTACATAATAAAAAAAATACCAGTAAATATATCAGTTCCTTTTGATCAGACAACACGGTAAAGGATACGGACTAGCCCTAAAAAAATTAAACGTTAATTCGATAGTAACATGTAACATACATTTGTTTTAAAAATATTATAAGGAATATTTTAAAACAAAGAAAATTTCAATTTTAATTTTTATGCTATTTTATTTGAAATAAATGCAAATTATATATCATTATTAAGTATAATTTATTCTTGCAAGAGTAATAATCCGTCTAACTAAGGCGTTTCCTAAGGCCATAATCAAAATATATCAAATATGCATGTGCATGGTTTAAGGCATGCAGTATGCAAGGACAGTAAACATAATAAGTTTTTTGTTTTTCTAAGAAAAGAAAGTGTTTCTAACGTGTTCGCACTGTACGTAAAAATAAACGTACTGATTAAATATCTTCTGTGGCCAAACGTACTAAAGTTTTCGACGATAATTGCGTTCCATTATTTAAAAACAATTACTCTTCCGAAGCCTGATTAAGAGAGTCTAGGGTAAAAGTATTTTAGGAATTAAAGATTCAGAAGAATTAAGCAGTTTGCAGCCCGCTGGAGCATGAAATGCTTTCACTTCATTTATTTAGTTACTTCAGCTGTATGATAGTAGTTTCGCTTGTTTTTACCATCAAGTTTATCAATCCATTTATACACTGTTCCTTCAGGCTTGTACAGGCGTATTCCATTATTATTAATGTCAAACTAATTCCATCATCATATCATCATGATCAGCCCACGTCAAACCACTGCTGGCTATCTCCCAATGCACACTCAGCCCGGTTTCGGCTAATATTTTCCATTCTCTGCCATGCGTATATAGTTACTCCACCGTGTTCGAAGGCGCTCAATGCTGGGTGTGTCTAGTCGTGGTCTCCACTTAAGAACACGTCTACCTCATCGGTTGTCGGTTCTACGGCATAAAAGCATGTTAAAAATAACCACTAAAACGCTGACCTCCGCGACGCAGGGTTCCTTGTACGACACGGCTTGTGACAGTAGTCAAGATGCGCGATTTGTAAAAGCTTTTTGCTAATAAGCTAAAAAAATAAGAAAAATACCGTCGTATAGCTATCTAGCTATATAAAACAACATTAATTAATCTTAATTAATGTTGTTTTCTTTTATGAAAGTTATTATCAAAATAGTTAATAACTTTCATTTTTGCCGTTAATTTAATTTCACGAGTTTAAATCGGCGAGCTGTCAAATGTTTACCACATCAAATGTCTGATGAAATGTTTATTATACTTTTTTTCGCAATAACTTCTAAAGTTATGAATTCTTACGATTTAAATATTTTTAATATGAAAGTGTGTTTCAATACCTTTTTAATGGACATATAATTCTTTTAAAACATATTTTTGGTCTCACAAAATATATTTAAAACTGAACCACCCGGCCTAAGAATAATTGCCGTATACACCGTGCGCCGAAAACAAAATTAATGAAATAGTATCGAAAATTAATATCAATTTGCTTAAAAACCTGTCATTTCTGCAGTATATAAAACAACCTATCATTTAATGTATAGTTTTACTAATTCCGACTATTAATAATAAGGCTTCATTTATTTACAAAACTTGCCTACCTTCGACAATTCAAGGTTTCGATTTCACCTTCATATACTCGGATTACACTCGAATTGGTCACAGAAGTTACACCAATAGAAAGAAAACGAGATCACAATTATTTTAATATGTAACGTATGAAAATAAACACATAAAGCAAGAAACTGCACAAGAATACGCGAACAGGTCCGCTCGCACTCGACGCGACAATCACTGCGGCAACTTGCTCGACTTTGACATTTTTTATTTTTCTACCGCTGACACCCGGCGTGTTCCGTTAAGCTCCAAAAATTTTATAATTTACTAGAGATCATACAACAACTAATAAATAAGAGGATAGATACACGAAAAATAGGTAAAATACGGTTTAAAAGAAACAGTACCGCGCCTCGGTCGGTCGGCCGAATACTAGGACGACGCCGTACTAGTTTTTTGGTAGACAGCCGAGTACTAGGACTTTGACGTCTTAGAGCGGAATACGGATCTGATATTTTTACGAAACTTTTATCAAAAATGTAATCTTTTTAATCAAAAACCCTATTAGTTTAGCGATGAAGATACTCTGATCTGTTTTTCAAAATAAAAATAGTTTGCCAGTTACATAAGTTATAAAATTTGTGAATCATGCCTAATTGATAATTTATTAAAATTCAAAATTATAATTTCTTTATTTGCCGTACCTACATGAAATAAATTTGCCAAAAATATTAGAAATGTTAAGAAAAATCATAAAATCACACTATTAACCTATTACTTAGATAGACTTTAAAGATATTGATGAAATAACACTTATTAATTAAAGTAAATAATATATAATATATATAATAATATATATAATATAATAATAAATAAATACTGACAGCATCACATAAATTGCTCTGATCCTCTGGCAAGTAGCAGCACTTGTGTTACATAAATCAGAAACAACGATGGTACCACAGCACTCAGACCCGAGACAATATAGAAAACAATTTTTTACTGTATTACACAGAATGTTACTTAATTGGGTATTTAAAATTAAATTAGATTTGTTATTATATCGTGGAACAGAAACTGTATTAACATTCTGTTAAATCAATAATGGAATCAATAACATTTGACACATCCGTCCTGACTAAGGTGGTATTATTGCGTGTACATTACAGTCGAGAAAAGGGTTAATTAGTCACTACCACCAATCCAAACTAACCCTTACGTCATCCGCATAAGGTCCTCGCCATTCCCGGTGACCGAAACCCCAGATCCGGCTCGCAGGACCAAAACTTGCTGGGGACCGTTTTGTTAGTGCCGTGCGTCGTTTAATTATCCCGGTGAGAAGTGATTCCCGTCAAAGCCCCTCCCGACGGCAATTACAGACGCAAATTGGACCGCGGACCCCCTCCGACCCCCTGTGTTCCAAACACCCTCAAAACCTGAATCGGTTTAGTTCAGGGTTTGTATACAAAGTAGAATGTAAGATCGGTGGGGTTGCAAGTTAATTTGGTCGTTGAAGTTCGATTTCGATGGAGTTAAGTTCTTTGATCAATTTTAACACCAAATAAATCAATATTTACTTGACGTATGCAATAGGGAGCGGTGCTATTTCAGTTCA
Source organism: Anania hortulata (assembly GCA_963576865.1). Classification (NCBI taxonomy): domain Eukaryota; kingdom Metazoa; phylum Arthropoda; class Insecta; order Lepidoptera; family Crambidae; genus Anania; species Anania hortulata. Next base: position 25,134,433 of record OY756388.1, on the reverse strand, counting down.
GATCCATGGCCATTTAAACCCTAGCACAATATCAAATAATAATATATGCAATAATAAATTGTTTTCGTAATAACATCAATTATATTATAGGCCCAAACTAAGCAAAGCTTGTACTATGACGACTTGGTAACGGATAAACATACTTAAATATTTTTGAAAACATCCATGACTTAGATACAAATGCTCGTGCTCATCACAAAAACATTTGCCCCTTGCGGGATTCGTACCCGCAACCGCTGGCTGTGTAGTCCGGAGCGCAGACTTCTACACCAGACGGTCATCTAAAGTCCAAATGAATGAAGTAAATAATTTGAATAAGATGATGTTTCGGAGTCTATGTGCATACAGATTTATATCACTTTCTCGGCATTGAGAGAAAACGCCGCGAGAGTTTCCCTGTCTAAAGGCTACAGTCAATATGATCCAGTGTACCCTTTCGTGAATTGGAACGATACGGGAGATTGTAGAAATAAATATAAATAAATAAATATTGGACAACATCACATACATTGCTCTGATCTTATAGTAAGTAGCCAAAAAAAATGTGTTACAGAAAACAGAAGTGTTTATAGAGGGTTACATTGCAAAGGGGTGCTAAATAAAAAAATAGGATCTGGAAAGCAATATAACGAAGCGTCTTAATCGTTATTTTTAATAATCGTATGTTACGAAGAAAATTACTTTAAAATATCCGAAAATAAAGTCAATAGAGACTACGAAAGCCGCGCTGTCATTCATCAGAGGCGTAAGTACGGCGAGCCAACAAGGACCTTACGCAATGCATATTTTTTCATGAATAAGTTAAACCTTCCACGCGGTATGATTTTTAACAGATTTATAATTCATTAATGTAATTTGCTTAGTTCGATTAAGTTACTGATTCTGAGCTACTCCTAAAGATTTGGCTTCCCTTTGCAATGTAACTCTGTAGCTGTTAAAAAGCCAGCGTTGTTTCATCAATGTCTTGGATTTTATACTTACAAACATCCGACAGAAATATTATTGCAAATATTGTGAATGTAAAGAAAGAAGAAAATTTAAAACATGTTTAATTCTACGCTTTATCCAATAGCTTGAAGCCTAAGTTCTGTTCGAGTATTTCTCGACTAACCTTCACGAACGCGTATTTACACGTAGGAATCAAGGTTATATCCGATGGGAAAGTGTACTGCGATCGAATTTGCATTGCATTAGCACGTACACAATACAGGTGCCCAACCGTTTTCGACGGCAGTGAATATTTTATAAACTGCCCGATTGAATTTGTTACTGATATTGCTCGGTGCATAAATGTAAGCATTGAAACTGTAGTCATTTTATTTTCATGCAATATTCAATAAATAGTTCGTTAGTTTAAAAAATGGTAGCAACTTTACTCGTATATTAAAGGAGTGAAATTATTGAATTTAATTTCATTTTAAACAAATACCGACTAAGTGCTATTCAAACTTGCTTCGTGTTCCGGGTTCCGCATAACTAGGGAAATAAATAAATAATTAATTGTTTTCACAATCTCTCTCTCAAATCTTTCAAAACTCAGCATAGCATTACTATGGCGTCTAAATAACGGATAACCATACTCACATACGATTATAAACATCCATGCCTTAGCAAATGCTAGTGCTCATCACAAAAACATTTGCGCCTTGCGAGATTCGAACCCGCAACCGATTTTGCAGTCGGGACCGCGAACCACTAGATGGTTGTCGATATGTAAATAGTTTGTCCATAACGGGAATCGAGTTCGATGATTTTTACCCCTTTTGACTGACGGACAGACAGACAACAAAGGGACCTTAATTCATAAGGGTAAGGGTTCATTTTTCCTTTGAGGTACAAAACACTAAAATACCTTAAAAACTTCTTTATGTGTGTTTTTTGTGAATAAATGAATTTGAATTTGAATTTACTCGTACACAAAATTATTTTACTTCTGCAACTTGTATGTTAATTTACGACAGAAAACTGTAAAAAATTCAAGCTATCATAAAACCGACTTTGTTTGTCGAAAGCTAATTGAATTGACGATGAAAGATTAAGCAACAGTGTAACAGCCGTCATAACAGTGAGAGGGACATTCGGTAAGAGCCGCGATAAACAGTAACAAGTCTGGACGATGCTGGCTACGATTTGGACCATTATGTAAATGTCAAGAGAACCTCAGTGGCTTTATTTCTTTTCACAATAATATTGTAGTAAGTCCGAGCGGCGGGAAATGATGCTACGAATGAAGTTGTGGTCTACATTTTGTACATAATTCGATAACAAATGTAAAAATATTTTAGGAAAATTTTACTAGGACAATTTTCACTTTATAAATTAGCATGGACAAAAGATAAAATCTATTAGTCTAGAGTATCTGCAAAGATAAAATTGCTTAAAGATTTAATTTGCTAAGCCATTTCACTTTAAATAAATAAATGTTTTTTTTTAACTTTATTGGAAAATACAACAGACATCAGTTAAACAAGAAACGGTATAAATGTATAAAGGTATTGAACTAAACTAATATCCTAAAGGTGTTTACACTGCTGCATAAATCAATGTTGTGTTCCAGTTAAGATTAACGAACACCATTTTGTCCGTCAAAAATGGACCTTGCTGCCGTTTTAAACCTCGCAAACCCTGAGTTAAATATGTCCAACTTGGAGTCACTTTGCAGGAGATTATATTTACGACACATTCTGGCGATAGGATTGTGGCGCGATACGTTGTTCTTATATGTAGGAAGTACAAAGGTAGGTAAGGAGCGCCTTTTGTTCACCTTGCAGTTTATTTTTAGGGAATGGTTGGACAGTGGGAAAGTTGACAGAATGTTATTTGACAGAAAATCTGCTATTTTATTTTGGCACACCAACAGCATATACATTTAAAAAATAAATAAATTTAGAGCAGATTGGTTTTAACATTTAATAGGCCTATACAATTTGCCTAATACTACTTGTTAACAAACATTAAGTATTATAATATCGAAAACAAGAAAATATTGGAAAAAGAAAGCAAATAGAAGCCATTGAAATATAGTACATTTTAAATCCCACCCCGGCAATGAATTAAAAGCATTATTTTTCTTAGTTTTAAGGGTATTTATGACTTTATTGCAAAACCAAGCGAGACATACATGCCTCGAGTACAGCTCAGCACTTACCCTCAACCTAATTTACATTGTATCTACTGTAATTAAGGTGACATCTATATTGATTAAAAAATAGTTAAAGAAAACCGTACAAAGATACCTCTTTTAGCTACGTTTCACTGACTACATTAGGTATGTCCTTTATCGTCAGTTTTCCAGCTTAATTAATAAAGCCACAGACTTAAAGAAATAGGAGTAGACAATGTTGAGGTTCTTCATCATTATGAATGTCTTCCTCTTTAAACGACAGTATTATCATGTAAATTTATTCCATCACCTGAATGAAGGTCTCATTTTCATGCTAAAGAGAAATTTTTAAGGGTATTATATTTATTTATTTAAAACTTTATTGCACAAACTTAAAAGTGTAGAAAACGTGGACTGATACTAAAAGCATTATCTGCTAGGCTATTTTAGGGTTATGCAAAAAATAAGCCACAGGTGGGGTACAGGTACTATTGAATAGTCCTCCTATGTCCTAATAAGTAGGGTGGTATCGTTGAGATTAGGTACAAATTGACAACTAGTATCAACAAATCAAAAAACGATTTAATTTCTAGCTATCAATCTAGTCAACAGAATCCTACATCATCATCATTTCAGCCATGAAACATCCACTGCTGAACATAGGCCTCCCCCAGTGACTTCCAGATTGGCCGGTTGGAAGCGGCCCGAATCCAGCGGCTTCCTGCAACCTTCACCAGGTCGTCTGTTCATCTTGCAGGTGGACGTGCGGAATCCTACATATGCATCTAAATTTTTAATGTATTTAAAAACAACTTTAACACATTCAGCGCCATGGTGGTTACCCGTGACCTCCAAACAATAAAAAAAAATTATTGTGTCTAGTTTTCAGTCAGTCAAAGGCTTAAGCCAGTAAAATATTATCACAAAGTTGAAATTTTGTGTTTCGTATTACTGACAAGGGTAGATTAAACTCTGCTTCGTAAAAAACACCATTAAATTCGTCGCACAATCCGTTTGAATTTTTCACGAAAGCTTTTTACGGAGTTCGAATTGATAAAAAACAAACTGCTTCTATTCAGAATGAATTTAAATACAAACGCCTTATAATTCCTGGTGTTTCATTATTCGGGGCGTCTTCCCCTTTAGAGGATTATCGGGTAAATATATTCCATCACCTGAACCTCGCTCGGTTAAGTGCCCGCCCGATCGAGTGTTTTTATATTTTCCTTATAAGTCACTTCGACATTAGTAGTGTTTAAGAAATGGAGGGTGGCAATTTTCTTTTTATCGGCTACGAATTTAGATAAACATTTATGGAACATATATTTTCCAAGTGACTTTTCTTTAGCGCGACATAAATTTTTGGAGCAATATTGTTATGGGGTACAAATTTTAGTCGAAATAAAATTAAATAACTCACTTACTGACTCGAACTGATTTTACAAAACCGTACTGAAAACACTATTATAACAAGAATATTTAAAAGTGATAAACCTATTTTTAATTCAGACGATTGCATGAATATGCAGAGCGGTTTTATACAAACGAGTCTAAAGTAATTTTGAAATCAAAACCGTTTAAAGTAACAGCTTCAGTTTGGACACTAAAAATAAACTCGGAACAATCAGGACATTCCAACAAAAACAAAAAGTACTATGTCACAAAATGTACCCAACTCACACAATCCATTTGAACATTGTTTCACCCATTCAATTACAAATCCCATTCCCGATACCGTAAGAATTATTTAATAAAAGGGAGAATGTAATAAAAGTAAAAAGGGGAAAAGGCCTTAAAGCGTCTAATAAGCGCTCCCGACAAAACAGTAATTGTTATATTAAAACGCAAAGCGTTTCTCATTTAGGAATAATAAAAAGTGAATGTTCGGCCGGGCCCGTTGCAATCACAAATGGGATTCCGTAGCGACTACGGGCTACGAGCTACGAGCAATAAGAGCTACAGCTCTAAGTGCTACGAAGACGCTACGAATCGCTCTGCGGTATCTAGTGACGGAGAGTTTTGTTTTTTGTAGTAACAAGACGTGATGTAAAGTAAAGCGCTAAATATCATGTGACGTGATTTGTTTTAGGAGTTTAGAACTACGTGCAGATAAGTTTATTTTACTATTATGAAAATAGTATTACAATAAATATACTTAAATGAATGTGTTATAGTAAATGAATTCAATTAATGAACTTAAATGAATGTGTTTATAACTATTTTATTGACATGAAATTCGATGGATATAAATGTGCCTAGCAATTCACTCGATACTGTTCTTAGTCAATCATAATTCCCTGGCGAGTCATCGCTCACAGCGTCTCACGTCAACAATCTTGTCCTGTTTCTGTAACAGATTATTACTCGAAATAGCAACAATGCTTGCTTTGAAGATACATGTCACATTTTAAGGTGGGCACTAACCAGCGTTGTGGTGTGTAAAATAATTTGCAGCGAACATTTTACGTCACTCCATGTGCTAAGATCCGTGTAACATGCTTGGTTCGAACTAGTTTCGCTAGTGCTACAGATTAAAAACGAAAAAAATTAATACTTAAAGCAGACCTGACGACTCGTCGTGAGACGTGCTGACTGAAGCTCTTAAAACTGCATATAATTCGCAAAAAAATAAAAATGGGTAGTGCATTCAGAGCGAGCAAAGAAGGAAACAATGAATGCACGAATGCTCGATTTATTAGACTTCAAACGCCAAAAAAAATTGTGAGATAAGTAGTTTCTATTTTTTTTCAAATAGGGGCAACTCTTATGAAGTACATCACGCCCTTTGACACCGGTCAATACCTATCTTAATAGTATTACTCTAACGTATATTTTTTTAAAGTTCTTGTTTATGCCAAACATAATTTGCAACACTGGTAAAATGATAAAGTAAGTAAAAGCAAGTGATTTATAGTATTCACGTGCAGTCATGTAGTCACTGAGTATTTTGGCTAGTATTTTACGGAATATTTTGCAAGTTCAGTCCCCGGCGTGCCATCACTCACTGCGTCGAACGTCAACTGTCTTGTCCCGCTTAAATAACAGATTACCTGACAGCGACGCCTTTGTTACTGACTCGTTTGTCTGGTTTTATGTAGAGGTAGGAGCTATACAGTTTCCACATAAAAGAGACACGTACTCGAAGTTCGATAAACTGTTACCGTTGTTGCTGATTAACTAACATCATTAGCCTTTCAACCGGCCAATCTGGAAGTCACAGTGGAAGGCCTATGTTCAGCAGTGGACGTCCTATGGCTGAAATGATGATGATGATGATGATTAGCCTTTGGATGTCCAAAGCTGAACGTAAGCCTCCACAATAGAATGCCAAAGTGAGTAGCTGTGGGCTGTTTACTTCTTGTAACCTTAACTAGGTCGGCAGTCCACTGGGTGGTGACTAACTGTAATGATGAACGATAATGTGGCGTGGAAGTTTGTAAGTAGTAGTAAGTAGGTAGTATCAAACTGTTGCAGTTTGTAGGATGATGTTGTTGTTGACTAGTTGGTTCACATTGACAAAGACAAGACAGAAACTTAAGAAATATTAGAGCATTATATTATACTCATACCCAACAGTAGGTAAATGGCTAAAACATATTCAGATAGTTAATGTGAGATGTATGCGTATCTTTATGAGCTTTCCTATCCAAGAATAGACACAATAGAAAAAACTATTTTTATTAATATCAAACCACACATGTCAAGTTCCTCAAGGAAGTTGTTATAGTAGAGAAAATTAATCTTGTTAGTTTGTCTGAGTATTTTTAATAGTGTCACGTGTTATTTTCCATTAGGTACTCAATAGGTCTTGTTCAAATAATAGATTGGTGATACCACCTCTTTGTAACCGACCCGTTTGAGCCAGGCTCAGCTATATAGACTGGGTTTATTGCGCCATGTGATATTTCATACTAGTTCATGTTGTCACTTGGTGATTCACGTGATATTTTACGACGGCCATCGCTCAGTGCGCCGAACGTCAACTGTCTCGTCCCGTTCAAATAACAGATTACTCGACGGCGCTTCTTTGTCGCCGACTCGTTGGTGCCGAGTTTATTAGCACAGTTTACAACCATTCGGTTATTCGCGTCTTCATGGAGTTTTTGTTAGGGATTTTCGGTTGTAAAATATTTTAAGACAAAAGCATTATGTCCACTAAGTAGATACGATAGTATGACAAAAGGGAGTACAAACTTCGCAAAATACTGTTATTTTTTCTTCCTACTTTTTATTCAGTGTGTAGTAACAGTTCATACCTAGGTTTGTTTGAATTTAAATTTAGAATTGGTTCAGGAAAATTTTCATTGATGAGAGGTTCGCTTGGTGAGTTTGCATCAGAATCCCTTTTATCACAAGTGAATCGGCTTCTTCTAAAGTTTAGTGGCACGGCAGTAAAATCAGCTAATTCTTAAGAAAATCTAACTCGCTTCACTATTGCAGTGATTATTGTATTATTTTGTCAAAAATCATTTTTTTTACAATTTAGGGTTAGATTCTGACATCTTGTAATCTGGTTTCCAGCGCCTAGACATAATATATCATTCGTTCTACATCTACGCCAGCTGGTCAAAAATAGTCCGTAGTCTTACACTAAGTTTGCTAGTTCGCGTTTTAATTAAGCAGTAGATCTAACAATTAAAACAAATGATTGAAAAACAATCGTTTCTAACGATGATACATTGTCTACAACAGTAGACTACTGTGTGTTGTGTTGTTGTCCTATACATTGAGTAGCAAGTCAATTGCGATTTGTTATTTTTATTTGTCTTGGGAGCTTGCTGTTACAGCCGTTCCACAGCCTTATTATATCCGAAGTGTTCGTGCTGATATCATATTAATAGGGTTATTAAGAATAAGAAAAATAATAAGAATGTATTTATTTGTCTCAAAGCAGATTACAGATACAACTGAATAGTTTGAAGCTTAATATTGTAAGACAAAATGGTCTATGACTCAGTGGATGCAGGAGACCCACAAACTCTGTTATTCTGCCATAGCCTTTTATAAGTTTATCCAAACAAATACAACTGTAAAAACATAAAAATCTACACTTAAAATAAGTCATAAGTATTCTGCTTGGTAAATGTAATAATGACCTGACTCAAGTAGCCGGAAAAGAGTGGATGACTCTAGGCAAAGCTAGAGCGGCATGGATGGAGCTGGAGGAGGCCTTTACCCAATCGGTTCAAATCTTAAAAACAGACTAAACTAACCATACTAAAACTCGTAGTTTTTTTAAAAGCAACTTACTAACCATCTACTACCAACATTTGAAATGTAACTGTCGTGGCCAGATCGTGAAATTGATCTATCGACAAAGCAACATTAGCGCCTCTACTGGTGGGTAATGTAACGATTTTACGATACGATCACTAATGTTTGACCATTTCATGAAGTATTCGTGGGTTCAGCTGTCAAACACTGAGTATTCATTGATCTGGTCAGACCACATCATGATGAAGGCAGCGTGTTCTGTTCTATATCATGAAATACCATCGTTTTATGAAATGATCGGTCACAATATGAATTGGTCAATTTTACGATCTGGCTACGACAAAACTATCTAGATCTGAAATAAAGTAAGGGTTAAAATGACTTACTCACTCAAATAGCCGCTGCAATAATCATTTTTGGCCGTCGCTTCCCGCAAAACCACGTAGCACGATCACGTAGTATTAATAAATCGGTAAGTGTAGAACACAGCTGTGGTATAACCGTATTTGTAGCGTAATGTATGCGCGGTCACGATACAGTTATTGTTCTTTTAAGCGTTGCCACATTACTGTCCACCCGTCGATACGGTAAAAGCAACCTTATGCTAACGTTGTAAAGGCGGGATCAGACGCATAATTAAAAGTTGTCCCCCGTAGCCGCATTGCTGCAGCGTCGCCTAACGTAGCCTTTTCAATACGGAACAACATTGCAATAATTATCGGCAACAGCCTACGTAAAGAGAGGCTTAACGGTTAGGAAGTTAGTACTGAGGCCGTTTTTATTTCTTTTACTGTACATGTGGCTTGTGTGGCGTAGTAATGAGTGTAATTTACTTTTTTATTTTATTTTACCGTCACACGCTTGACAAAGTGAAAGACTGGGTAAGTTGGTGGAGTGTCTAGATATGTAAACTAGTAAAAAAGCAAGCTCAGAATACAATATAATTAATGTTTGAAAAGATAACCTAGTTAGTACTAAAGTGTTTACTCTTGTACAGATTTCCACTAAACTTTAGTGAAGTTTATATCGAAGAATTTGTAGATATTTTGATGAAACTATGTTTAAGTTTTTAAATACTTTTCAAGGCAAATATCAAAACGTTTACTAAATCTAAAAGTCATGTAAAAATAAGTTCATGAAAAAGAAGATAGATGACGACCTCCGTAGTCGAAAGGCGAGCATACCCGGCTTGGTGTGCTATCTCTGAGGTCCCGGGTTCAATGTAGAACAATAATGTTTTTGGGCCTGGGTGTTGTTGTAACGTCGTTGTTTCTGATTTATGTAACACAAATGCTTAAGCTACTTAACATAGTATCAAAGCAATGTATGTGATGTTCTCTTATATTTATTGATGCCTCAAGCCATAGAACTCTATAAGCGTGTCAAGTTTTAGTACCTTATATGATCGCTTTAGTGGCTACATATTATTGGCTGGTGATGAAAAGAAACGTCGACACCCAGTCACCTTTATCAGCCTTTATAATACAATTACAAGACTAAATCCAAGCTAGCCAGGTTAAAATATCCATGTGCTCATTTGACTATACAACAACAGCATAGGGTTAGTAATCAGTAATCATTTATACATTTACACGCCATAACGTTACAAGAGATAAAAAGGTCTTAAAGCTAAATCATGTATGAACCCTGTTGGACACAGTTAGTTATTCTAATAAAGTAATGTACTTACACAAAATACTAATAAACGTGAAAACTGAAATTAAATTTATTTGTCAAGCAAAAACATTATTAGACATTCACTACAAGTATGCCCTAAATTAATAGCAAATGTCATTTATTTATTGATTTATATCATCAAAATCAGAAGTCAAACTCGTAGAAGTCAAACTATATTAATAAGTAAAGTTTAAAGTAAAGTAAGCATATTATACGTCGCAGGGCACATGCCACAACGCAACTTCGAAGTATGAAAACGTAGTTACAAGTATATTAAACCGAATGAACACACCGTAAAATATTTCAGAATATAATCACGTCACTTGTCAAGCCATTTCAAAGGAAACCTCAGCTATTCCAGCTATATCTACCCTGTTTACTGAACACGAGGGTCTCCAGGGAAGGCACTCAGGTAATACGCCGCAATCTCGGATAGTTACTGCACAATGAATCCGTTTTAAAACGAAGCTTATTTCGCTATGTTTTGTTGGACTCACAGTTGTATTTAGAGATATTACATCTAAATGAAATTCGGGTTTTATACTTTCGTTTTTAAAACACAACTTATTTCGATACATTTTTTGGACTCACATTTGTTTTTAGAGATGTAATTAGAACGAAATTTGGGGTTTAAACTTTTGTTATGTTAGTACAATCAGAATCGATAGAAGCGAGGCGTTTAATATTTTTACAAAATTTTATAGGTCTTGACACGTCAAGGTCTTGAAGTACATTTTTACTAAATGACCACTGATACTTAATAATCCTGAGATAAGAGTTGCTCCTTTGGAGTCGAGACACAAAGCGAGTTTTAAAGCTTTCGTTGTGTTAGTAAAGTCATGCAAGCTGGACACTTTCCTTAAGGAGGAATTCTGGCCAAAGGAAGGGTTTTTCGTTTCCGAAAAAGATTGCCGGCTGACACCACCGGAACGGCTTCAAATACGAAGCCCTAACAATAGGGTAGTTGACACTACCAATCAATTGACATACTTTGTATGAGCTGTCAAAACGTACCTCTTCCTTAGAATTTGTATGGCAATATCGGACAGTGACGTCACTGTTTACCGAGCTCAACTGGCTATCTATTTATTAGTTTTAAAGCAATTAAAAATATATTTTAAGAAACAAATAAAAATTATGACTGAACAAATTAATAAAATTAGGTGTTTGGTAAAAGTGTCTCGGAATTATTTATGAATGGTATCAACATCCCAATAATAATTAGTGTGGAAGGTATTTACCAGATGGGGTTTTTTATATAACCTCATCTGTAGTAATTATGATGACAGAAATAAATGATATTATTTTAATTCATTTTGTTTCTTACAACTCCGACTGGTATTTAAAAAAAAACTGCTTTTTTAGTGATGTACTTCCTAGCACGACAATGAAAGATTTTATTATATTCTTAGACAGTAAAAATATCATGAATTTTCTATTAGTTTTTACCTCAATTTGAAATTGTCTGTCAACTGGATCTAGGATATACGATGGTCGTGATAGAAAGAATGCTTTCTAGCACAAATCAAAACTGGAGAACTACAAAAATCGCGAAACATACATGGGGTTAGTCACCTTTAGGGTGCTCTATCACTAGACACTCGAAACAACTTTTTGGGACAACTTGTATGTATGATTTACTAGCTGTTCCCGCGGCTTCACTCGCGTGGTATACGGTTTGTCACCTCTTAGGAGGTAAATTAAAAATAAAAACCTACTTATGTCCTTCCCTAGGGTTCAAGCTTTTCCCGCACTAAATTTCATCAAATTGCACTTTCACGACAAAAAGTGGTATATGCCCTTTCTCATCATCATCATCATCATCATTTCAGCCATAGGACGTCCACTGCTGAACATAGGCCTCCCCCATTGACTTCCAGATTGGCCGGTTGGAAGCGGCCTGCATCCAGCGTCTTCCTGCGACCTTTACCAGGTCGTCTGACCACCTTGTCAGTGGACGTCCTACGCTGCGCTTGCCGGTACGCGGCCTCCATTCTAGAACCTTTCTGCCCCATCGGCCATCAGTTCTACGTGCTATGTGCCCTTTCTCATGCTTCAGTCTATCTCTGTGGCGTGAAAGCGTACAGACAGAAATCCAGACTTACTTTCGCATGTATTAATATTATAGTAGGGAATTAGTCTTGAAATTAAGCGTACACGTGTCAGAAATGTTCAAAAAGATAAACTATTTCCTTTCCACTCCACATTTTGAGAACACTCCATACAGTCTACTTACGTGAAGTCTGGGACCAAAGCCGGGATTAGATAAATTGTCGCATAACCCTTTAGCTGGCCGAATGTAATTTTGTACTCAACCTTATCACAATGGAATAAGGTACAAATTGTAGCAGCAAATATTTCGTTAGCTTCTATACGTTTAGAGTTGAAGTAGTTCAAACTTTGTAACAGTAATATTTGTAAGGGTCCTTACAATTGCGTGACGTTATTCGTACTATATCAAATGTTATGCCTTAATCTTTTCGGTATCATCGTTATATAGGGTGAAGACTTCACTGTGAAGTTGAATAAATATGTACCACATAAGAAAGGTGCCGTGTGGGGACGGCCTTAAAGAATACACTTCTCCACCGCTAACAGGAGGCGCGTCGTGAGAGGCGACTAATTCCTGTAGCACGAGACGGGCAGCAGCGTAAAACTGCGCTCGCCAACCCGCCTGCCAAGAGTGGCGAGTATCGGCCATCCCCCGGTGATAAGTCATTGGGGGAGGCCTTTGTTCAGCAGTGGACGCATCCTATGGCTGAAATGATGATGATGATGATGACATAAGAAAGAAAACACCAGTATAAAATTAACATTTGATTGAATTTGACAACACCACCTAAATTACTCTGATCCTATGATAGTAAGATAAGCTTAAGCACTTGTGTTACAGAAATCAAAAACAACGACGGTACCACAACACCCAAACCTAAGACAATATACAAAAGTTATTTTTTTACATTGACCGACCGGGAATCGAACCCGGAACCTCTAAGATAGCGACACCGAGTCCGGTATGCTCGCCTCTCGGCTACGGAGGTCGTCAAATTGACATTTGATATCTTGTCGTTAGTTTTTGAATTTGTTTATCAGTTAAGTAATTATTTTTGTAGTTAAGTCTTTTGCAAAACTATAAAATAATATTATAATTATTTAAGTACTACTTTACTATTTTTAAATTTAAAAATAATTAGGTATGTACATACCTAATTATTTTTAAATTTAGGTTAGGTTAAGTTAGGTTACCTTGGTACATTTAATTGTTATACCCGACAGGACCCCCTGCGGACATAGGGACCCCCTATGTCAACTGTACCTAACAAATAAGACCTAGGTACTATAAATGCAACTAATAATTGAATTGAATTGAACATTCTTGTGTTACAAGGTACCAGACAACTGCCTTTTTTTTCACTTAAAAGGTGCACTCAAAAAATCTCTGAATTTCTACCATAGAGCAAAATATATTTTTTGCTAAATATTAGCAACTGCTTCATATTTGTCCTGCTTATGAATTAGGTAGTTATTTGTAATAGTAATTATAAGTATTAAAAACATAAATATTTACTGTTAAAAATATCATTACACTTAAAATAGCCTTGTATTTCCATTATAACAAATGACAAGTCACAACTTCTATACATTTCACTTTTATGCCATACCAATACGAGGCCCATCTTCAAATCCGGCCCATATTTCACGACTGGACTTATCAGGCCTCGTAAAAGGACCTCTAACTAAACAACCCTCCTCCGAGTGATGGAGGGCCGTTTGCACCGGTAATATTATCGCTAAGAGCTTCTATTATTTGTTTAATTTCTAAGTAAAGTTTTTCTTTGGGACGTAATGCTTTTCTCTGAATTATCTTTTATTTTTCAACTTACTTAAAAAAAAGGAGCAGGTTATCAACCTGACATACACATATACGGTTATGTTATGACCTTGTAAGCCAAAAAGTGTCCTAACATTATGCATTAAAATACTCTGGTGAAATCAAAAAAATAGTAGGTATCATTTAAAAAAAATATATTAATAATAAAGTTTTCTAATAAATTTTCAAAATGATGATTAACCCCTGTTTTTTTCCTTTTTTTATTTACTTTTATTGAAACGTCTAATTTTATTATTTATTTGTGTCGGTACAAGCTGTTTGTTTTTAAATTATCTTTATGACGTCGGTTGGAGCTAAGTACGAAATACATAATAATATGTATGCAGATGAAAAATTAAAATCGAATCCACGATTAGTTTTTTTTTTTACATAAATTTTTGGGTATCAAAGTAAATACGACTTGACAACTTTTTATTATCAAAACTTCATTCCATATGTGAGTACAATTACAAAAAAGTATAAAGTACAAAAAAGTGAGTAGTATTCAGATAAAATGTTTGTAATTATCTTCGTAACTGATTTGAGCTAAAATGATTTTTTATAAAATGCATAGAGTGGCAGAATATGTAAAATAATCTAATAGAACTTAATTAATGTTACCAAATTCTATAAAAATAATAATAAATTTTGTTTGTACTCTCAGAACTACCTACTACTATGACAAAAATCTTTAGAAGGGCGTTTGAACTTTTTACACAACATTTCTCCTGCGTCAGTAATTAATAAAACAAATGTAACATAATTTTCTTGATACAAGTTGCATTGCTGCATGCGAGGCATGGCAAGGTTCATTTGTTATTATAATAATGTTCCCTTGTGTTTACAACGTTTTGTTGCAATAAATTGTAATGATTAGAATGAATAAGCGGCTTTTAAATTTACAAGAAACCTACAAAGTTGTAGTTAGTTTTCTGTGATTAAGAAGAAACTTGTTTTAAATAGTTAAAGATTTGAAACGTAAAAACCAATAAATGATATAAATGAATTTATATTTCTAAAATGCAAGTGACTTTTTTTACTTAAGGCATTTGGTACATCCAGATTGGCAAACCAATTTAGAAATGTTCCCTAAATTGACAAGACTAGGATTCAAACCTCAAGGAAAACCGCGCCCCTCCGATAATTGTGTCATCCAAATATATATTCTTTTAAAAGCTAAGTTGAAACTTAGGTTGCTTTCGAAGACCACCTAATTTAAGTAGTATCAGTTTTTAATTAACTTAATAAAGTAGTTTTTAAGATTTTATTTTAATCGTGTAACTAGCACACTCCATGCTTTGGCTAAAAGCTGTTAGTGTAGTGTTCATTTTAATGTTAAATAAATAAAATAACTAAGTCATTTTATCTGAAACGTAAAGTTACTATTTTTGCGGTAGAAAACAAATTTGTAACCTTTTTAGAATAATTACCGTAGCATTTCATAGAAGATAATACAAAATGAATAATATTTGGTCACTTTTCGCCTCTAAGCTCTGTCGACATTATAATCCTAAGGCATTTATCCTTATCCGTTGCCTGCAGCTCGACAGTTATACAGGTGGCGTTGCCTTCGCTATCTAAAACGGGCTTTACACCGTTGCAATAAAGGCCACAATGAGTTAGTTCACCCAAAATCCGCGGCTTTCGTAAATGGAAGAGTATAATCGTCAGTCCCCCGGGGCGCTCGCGTGGTTCTGACTCCACAGAACAAGTTGTCTTTTAAATTTAATTTATTTTACTTCAGCGAGTTTGGGCGACGCAGAAAATGAGCTAAACTTCTCGGACGCTTCATCGAAGCGATCTCAGTTCGAAGTTTTCATATGCTAAAGTTTGAGAATTAATTTTGCACGTCGGTAATTAGAGGATTTTGATTAATACTCGAGTTTGGATTCTGTTTGCGTTTTATTGGCACGGAGACGAAGTTATGGATAATGATCGTAAGTTTGGAGGTGTTAGAGATGAGAATTTAAGGTCATTACTTTCTGGGAATTTGACTCATTTGTCATTGCGACTTAAAATATTTGGTCGTTGGTATCAAACCTACCTGATATAAACTAGTGAATATCAGGGAATTTTAGGTTTGATTTCTGTTAAAATATTAGGTCGTTGGTGTCAAACCTACCTGATATAAACTAGTGAATATCAGGGAATTTTAGGTTTGATTTCTGTTTGGGTTTGTACGTGAATGCTTCTAGAAACAACAATCTTCTATGCTTAATATAGACGACCTTCGTAGCCTAGAGGCGGACATGCTGAACTTGGCGTCGCCATCTCTGAGGTCCCGGTTTCATTTCTGGTAGGGTCAATTTAGAAAATGAACTTTTCTATTTTCCTCGGGTTCAGGTGGTGTGGTACCGTCGTTGTTTCTGATTTCTATAATACAAGTGGTTTGGCTACTCACCTTAGGATCAGAGCAATGTATAATACGTGATGTAGTCTAATAATTATTAATTTATATTAATAATAAAAATTCTGTGAACCAATTCCAGAGTTAATTATTATGTACGGTCAATGGCACATCTAGCTATAGCCCAATATAAGCTGATTGCTTATTTGTATGAAGCGATATCAGTTTACACTGAAAATGTTTAGAATAATGTACTGTCAAAATAAAACACCAATAGTTTTTTTTTTTTGCAAGTTTATTACTCACATATCTACTGAGCCTGCTCCGACTTTGCACGGATAACATCAAGTACTTATCTATACTATTATACAAGGTTTCCCTAAAAATAGGTGTACTGGAAGTTCAGGGTCATCGGGTTCATTAAAGGGTACCTTCTTGAAGCACTCTCTTGGCATGTTTTTTTTCAAACATTGACTTACAATGTAACACTCTTTCACACAAAGATTTTAAATCGGTATTAAGTTTGAATGATCGACTGGGAATCGAACCCAGGACGTCAGAAATAGCTACAATAAGTCCGGTATGCTCGCCTCTCGGATACGGAGGTAACTATTTAGTGATAACCGTAGCAAAATCCCTTTAGTACTTGTAAAGAATACAAACATCAAACAGGACACACGAAAGACAATTGTGGCGAGGGCCTTATCATTAAATGTTTTTTTTCATGAAGCTGAAACAATTTTTGTAAGCCAACCACACCTCCCAACTTTCCTCCAGAAGTTTGACTAAAGCAGATTATTTAAAGTGGCCCCAAAACT
Source organism: Anania hortulata (assembly GCA_963576865.1). Classification (NCBI taxonomy): domain Eukaryota; kingdom Metazoa; phylum Arthropoda; class Insecta; order Lepidoptera; family Crambidae; genus Anania; species Anania hortulata. The sequence goes on along the minus strand of OY756388.1, from coordinate 25,117,403 downwards.
GTCCGTGGTTCCGCAGCGATGGTTAATAACCGGGGTATTACGGGCCATAATTCATTTTTGCATTAGGCTCCGGGTGGAGGAGGGGGCAATTCTAGGAAAGGTTGAGAAGAGCAACGTGTTATTTATTATTTCTTGCGTTTGCATGCTTTTACGGACTATTTGTTTGTTAGTTTAATGGTTGCTAAACTTTTTTTATTAGAAGTTGTAAAATGCTTTAATAGTTGGCTGGTGCAAACCGGTCGAAACTTTAGATAGATAAAAAGTAAAACTCCTAGTATGATTGCGTTAATTCTAGTTTTGATTAGTATCAAGCCTTAATACTTTATCAACTTTGGAAGTCCACCACATAGGTCTCCCACAAAACGCCGCAGCAAGCGGTTAGGCCGACTTCTCGTAATACTGACTAGGTCGTCCGTCCACCGGAGCACCAGGCCCCACCCGGCCTGCCTTCGCTGCGTTTCTCAATTCGTGGTCGCCACATCTTAATGATTTAATTAAGAGATACAAATAAGAGTAACTAGTCAATGTTCATATAGCTTGTTGTTGGGCCTTGAACGAATAGAAGGTTTTTTTTTAGTTGACCCTGATTACGGTGTTTTGAAAGATGCGCATGCCCAAATTCACTGTCTAATGTGGATTTAGTTTTGGTTGTTAACAAACAACGACGCTATATAGTCAACAATAAAATAAAAAATAATCATAAGGTAAAGCGTAAGTTTGTACTAAGAAACCAAAAAAAAAATTGGCAATTCCAACGTTGATTAATGATGAATAAATTCGCCTCCATAAATTTGTGTGTATAGTATTGTCAACACACTATTGTATAATGTCAGGATGACAGGTGAACTAACAGTGCCTTAAATTCAAGGGTCGATTCAGTTTTTACGAAAAAGTTTTTTATTTTATTCGTAATTTTATTTCCTTTCAGTCTGTTAGTTTACTTAGGTGCTTGAAACGTTAAACAAAGGAGAGCTATTAAGTTATTTATAAATGAAGTCCTTTCATTAATTCCCAGACATTTTAATGAATACAGCTAACGTTACCCCATTAGAGTTTTAAAAGAAACATTCGCGGACGCTAACAACATAAACCGTATTTAATTTAGAGTCAAATAAATTAACTCAATGTAGACTTACAGTGCGGTTAATATTACATGCGCACGAATTTGGATTTAATATTTCACTTGCATTAATTAGGTATAATTTACCTGCCCACAAAGAGGAGACAGAATCCTCTTTATGAGCAAATACGATTATTTTGTTTTACTCCTTCCGGATCGGCATAGTGGCGGGGCAATTTGCCTTGAATGCAAAGGTTTCCGGGTTCGATTTCCGGTCCGGGTCAGTTCAGATAACGAACTTTTCTAAATGAAATTGGCTCGAGTCTGGTTGTAGTGGGACACGATCCTGCCTGGTACCCACTGAACTTTGCCAAGAGCATGTGTGAGCGCGTGGTGGTCAATTTTAACTGCTGTTTACTCATATGTATACCGATTTTACGAAATAGCAAAAACACACAAAATACTTTAGTTGTATTTTTTAAAAGAATAATACAGAAACCAATTAAATGAAATATAGTTAATAAATATAAATATTGGACAACTTCACATACATTGCTCTGATCCTATGGTAAGTAGCCTAAGCACTTGTGTAACAGAAATTAGAAACAACGGCTGTACCACAATACCCAGACCCAAATGCTGTGCATAATATTGTAGCCAAATACATTTTAGATAAATACAGATCTCGCTTGTCGAATTCCGTCAGCGTCAAGACAGTCAGAAACTAAGCATAGGTTTAAATCAACTTTGAAAATTTGATTAGGTAGTTACAATTGTATAGGTGAAGCTAATACAATCGTGTTGATAATTCGTTAACCTCGTAACTGAATTATAAACAATAAGATATTTTGATCGCTTTATTAATTCCAAGAATGCATTGTCTCCACTTCCGTGCACAACTGTACGAGTAGTTTACAAAGTTTGTCTCCGTTGTGTGAGACCGTTTTCTATAACAAATGTTTATAGAACGAAACTTGGGCGGTTCGCAGAAATAGATAAAGTTGCTTTGATTAAATTTACTAAAACTTGAAATCAAAGGACACAGTTGGGAGTTCTGGTTTCATTGAAGTTTCACGTGGAGGGCCGAAGTATGGCAATTTACTGTATAATTGCTGGAAAAAGGACAATCTTTTTAATCTTTAAAAATTTTATTAAAAAAAAGTAAACAGACTTCAAAAAACTGAAAAAGATAGAAAGATATTGGGCAACATAAGTACAAAAATCAGTTAGCACGGTATGGAGTTCATGCAAAGTTTGATAATTTTCTTATAGATCCCATCATCAGAACTTGATCAAATTTATATGGAACCATTCCGAAAGTATTCCCTTTAGAACAAAAAAAGAAATATCGAAATCGGTAACGAATGATCGTTGAACATACATAAAAAAAAAAACAAAGATACTGACGAATTGAGAACCTCCTCCATTTTTGAAGTCGGTTAAAAATAAGATTATATTTACTACAAGAATTCTAAAAACGCGTTTTTTGGACTCTACTGGTCATAGAGAAAGCCTGGACACTGTTTTTAATTGTTTCTAGTCAATGTATAGGAATTGTCTTTTTACAGTTTTATTATAATAATATGTATAGATATGGCTTAGAAGATTTGAAGCTCGAGTAAAAAATAGTTGTACACCCAATTACCCTTCTTCCCCAACAGTTCAGTGATCAGTTCTGTGAATGATGTGGCCGGCCGATTGTCACTTCAGCTTTGCAATCATTCGTAAAGCCGACGTAACTTTGTTTTTTCTACGGATCGCCTCATTTCGAATCTTATCTTGCAGAGAAACGCCATGCATAGATCTATCTCCATAGCATATTGGGTGACTTTGTGCGGGCTTAAGAATCCGCTCGCGTAGCGTTCTGAGAGACCTATGCCCAGCTGTGAACTTCTAGAGGCTGATGATGAAATGATGAAGATGACTTAGAGCTACTTTTTTTCTCTGTAAAACTCGGGGCGCTGAACTAACGTACTGAAACCGTAATGGCTTCATACTGTGAAAACCGAAAGTGTATATATATTTTTTTTAGCTAATATGATATGATTTTATATGAAAATAAAGATTTCTATTTGTGATATTTTTAAATTTAAGTATTGCACAAATGTACATAATTGTGTCCCACTAACACGTGTCAAAGGTAGCTTTAGTAGTCAGTCGGACTTAACTCTGTCCAAAAATCGGCGAACTAAAACCCTTTAAATCAACATGTCATCATCATCATCATTTCAGCCATAGGACGTCCACTGCTGAACATAGGCCTCCCCCATTGACTTCCAGATTGGACGGTTGGAAGCGGCCTGCATCGAGCGTCTTCCTGCGACCCTTACCAGGTCGTCTGACCACCTTGTGAGTGGACGTCCTATGCTGCGCTTGCCGGTACGCGGCCTCCATTCTAGAACCTTTCCCGCCCCGCCCCGCCCACTGCCACTTCAGCTTGCTAATCCGTTGGGCCGATCAACATGTACAATCTACTAAAGTAGGCATCTACAAAATGCATGCGAAGTCACGAGCAAAAGCAAGTTGTCAATCAAAGGAGTTAGTAAAGTATTTGTATATGTCAATATTCTTGCATGTTTTAGAAGTAATGACAAAGATTTATAGGTATCTAAAAAACAACTCAACTTTGAGTAGGTTTTACCATAAATCGTCTATGATTCGCTATTTAGCAACACACCCCCGTTTGTAGCGTGCCATGACAAATGACAGACGATGACAAGCGACTCTTGAAAGGTCCACGTGTGTGCTAACGTGACGCTTTGTGTGCGTGATGATGTGTGTGTTAACATCGCAGTTTGATATAAATGTCACTCTGTGTGCTGAAAACGGTATTAATGGTTCGCGTTTTGTGTGTAACGATTTGTTGCTCAACCGATTTTTGGGATGGGTGGAATTGGAGGTTTTTTGTTGCGATTGGTGAGGTAACAATTTTGAGAGAGACATTTATATGTTTCTGAAATTGATATTTATAAGTTTAATAGCTTTCATAACAGGAATTCTAGAATAGCCTTTGCATCTAATACAATAGTTGTCTTGTATTGGATATCCTCTCGAAAAAGATGATTTAAAAAATAATTTTCTAAAATATTGGCAATCGAATCAATCGATAGAAATTTATTTATATTCATATTCATATTCATATTCATTTAATCACTTCATAATGTACATTATAGATGGTCAATTGTAACATTACAACCTTCATAAGGCATTCGTGAATTAAAATTATTTAAACAAATTAAATTTATAATTACATTTACATGTCATCATTATATTACATTCATACAATATTAGATTCCTTGTCATCATGACCTTAAAGTAAAAAAATATTATTGTGTTACTACGAGCTGCCAGACAGTTAATTTTTTCAAGGGCGTCTCTCAGCATACCTAGCCTATACGCCAATTAAGAAAGATAGGTTTTCTGAGTACTCGATACCTTTTTACGATCAAAGCGAATCAACGCATCAATGGCTGCCAGTCGTTCGTCTAAAAGTCTGCAGTCGATCAAAACCGACAAAACCTGATAAGTGGATAAAAATTCGTGAACAAAATAAATATCTGCGAATACTTTCTGCTCGGTCCGGATCGTTATTTATTATTTATGGAAATAGACCTGGAACTCCATCGAGGAAGGTCGTCATATTTTTCTTAAAAAAAGTAATGTCCCCCCGGCGAGGCGCGTTTGTCATGTAAATTTATGCTATCCGTTTGCCGTTCGTTTTTAAACCGATCTAGATGGAATATTGAATCGCAAAAAGAGTTCACAATAATAACGGGTCACGAAAGAAGATAAACGAAATCGTAAATTAGAATTATCGTAATCGTTCACTGCTATTGCCTTATGGATCTGATCGAACGGCTAAGGCAAATTGGTAATATGCTAAATACAATGTCGATATCGCCAGAAAACGTTGCAGTAATTTGTGATCGTTCGGCATGACGGGTCTTAAATAGCTTGTACATATTTTCAAGCACGGTTATAAGTACAAAATTACATTTGATTAACCAACTTTATAAACCTTCATTCATTTCGGATATTACAAATAATAAACCATAAACAGAGACTACATCTCTTGCAAAAAAAAATTGCATGCACATAATTTCATGATTTAAAATTGAAATCACAATTTCACGCATGACCTAGAAAATCCTTACCTTTAAGCACAATTAACAAATTTTAATAGAAAATTATGTCAAGTAATTAAACAAGAAACAATTAAAATCATCATCATTTCAGCCATGGACGTCCACTGCTAAACACAGGCCTCCCCTAATGACGTTTATTGGGGGGATTGCCAATACTCGCCACGCTTGGCAGGCGGGTTGGCGAGCGCAGTTTTTTATAACATTTCGCACGCAGACGCTGCTGCCCGTCTCGTGCTTCAGGAATTAGTCGCCTCTTACGACACGCCTCCTGTTGGAGGTGAGGAAGTGTATTCTTTACGGCACACGGCACAATAATTACAATATGCAATTTTAAATATGGCCAACTCAAAACACGGCTCGATTTCAATTTGACAGGTTTTTAACTTACGTCCATTAAATTCTCTATGTCACATCTTTTTGGTCGACTAATTTATTGACAGTGCTTCCACAAATTATTCCTTAGTTTCATGTAGGTTAGCTATTAGAAACTAGAATTAAAAACGGCTGCAATACCAATTTTTAGGCTTGTAAATAACCGCTCCCATATTTCTTTCCATATCTTTTCCACTCTATTAAACGTTCCACTACACGGCACAGCGTCCCCCATTACACGGGGCCCACTATTATTAATACACTCGACTTTTATTTGACTTCATATCAGAAAGTCAACTAGATAAAAGCGAGGCAAGAAAACTCTAGGCACTGCAAAAATAAAGGCAGTTTTTGCCATTGATACTACCATCACAGATAACGGCAAGAAAGCCACAATTGCCAATGAAAAGATGTGTTTGTTTGTAAGGGTTTTCAAACCTCAAAAGGGAAAATAGAACCGATAAAAAATCAGTTCAGTTGTTGATTTGTCTGTCCGTCTGTCAAATCCCTTTTTCACAAAGAACGGGTACATATGTCAAATAATGGTCCAGAATGGAAATAATAAACACACTGTCGAGAATATTGAGCATTTGCTACTAACTTTACTTATGAACCGGTCTGAGAAAAAAGTATTATTAAATAATTTTGACGACTTGAATGCCGTACGTGTTATATTTTATGTGGTACTGGCACACGTTTGCTTCAAACGCAAAGAATTTGATACCCGGGTTAGGTTAATTCAAAAATGAAATTTTCGAAATTTGTCTATGTTCTGAGCGTGCTGGGAGACACTCATGGCTTAATTCACTGTCTGATACCTTGTAAAATAAGGATGTTAATTCTTTATTTCATGACTAGAATAACTTAAGCGTTGCACGGCTTATTACCTATGAACGAGGAGAACCTTGATGAAAAGACACCATTTTACAGTCAAAATTGCAAAGGAACTCTCGACCTGATTACTGTCTTCTAATAAATACAACCTGCAGTTTCAAATCAAAAGAAGAATACAATATTTTTTGTTATTTATTAAATAAACGTCTACTGCTAGGTGCCGGTTTCTGTGTCTCATCATCTCATGTCAGTAACAATATGTTTACACGTGCAAAGACTTGCGCCTCACAAAACTTTTTGCGTATCAAAATATCAGACGATGAATATTCTCGTCTGAAATGAGAAATGATTTATTAATATGGCTCTTATTTGAAAGTGTTTAGGTCGAGAATGGTGTGAGTATTTGTGTTGCATGATATTGTGTGAAAGGCGGAATTGGACACGGAACAACTGTGATGTCTCTTAATTTATTACTCATCTGAGCTCGGTGTGTTGCAGCAGCTATATTGCCCACTGTGTCAATGTACGAAACATTTGGGGTCTAATCAAACTTTAAACAAATCTAGACAGTGTACCTTTTATGTTAAACTCTTTAATAAAAAAAAACACAAGTTTAAAAAATAACTGTTAACCCGTTAAAATCCAAGCGATGTTATAAGAATTTATATTGTGTCTCGTTTACGTATGCTTAATGAGTAAGAGCACATTGTGTCAGTTAAGAACGCCAAGTAGAAAAACAAGTTAGACCGTCATAAATCATAATTATTCAGTTTTTAAAAACAAGTTTGTATATGCTTGGTTTTGTATCAGATCTTAAATAAACAGTTTTTTTTTAATGTCGCGGGGTCTTTTACCAAAAAGGTAAAGCTAAATCTTCGGATAGTTAGACTCATCCTCATCACACTTATCTAACACCAGATATGTAAGCTTTCTTTCTAGTAAATAAAACCACGTCCGTATCAGCCCATCAACACCAAATTATATCTTAACCCTTCGCGTTCCACTTACCCGTGGTAGACCGAAAAAACAATGGAAAACAATAGGGAATATTGTTAGAGGCACGCGAAGGGTAAGTTGGAAATATTTTATTTAATCAAAACGTAAATCTGACTGACTTGACACAGCAAATGAATCAATGTCGTTGAACGGAATTATCAAGCACACATGCAGACATTTTAGTGTTCCCGGGCGATGATTGATAGATGAATTTCTTTTTAGCGTAATTTGAGGTCGAGGTCGCAGCCAGAAGCTTTATTAATAATGGTAAGAAAAGGAGATCTATGTTCTACCCATTAAAATGAACAACTTTTATATTACAATATCAAAATAAAAAAAAATAAAAATCACCTAAAATACTCATTTAATTTACCTCGACGACTCTGAGCTAAGACGCGGACAGCAGACAGATAGACGGACGGACATAGGAAAACTATAGCTATATTATATATGTAGTATTGGACTCATCTTACTAAGCGTATCTCCACTGTGGTATGACGTAAGTTATTTCAAATTACAAATAATTAGGCGCATCGCATAATTTCCCGGAGTTTAATTCAGTTAATTCCGAAGCAATCCAAACTTTAACAATCTCTGGTTTCGAATATCTTTTGTATTAAAATTCTTGAGTTATCCCGGGAAGTTCTTTTATTGTGAATTATTTTTCAATTACATGTTCATCGTTTTCTTTGCGAATTTTTTGAATCGGAATGTATATTACTTCAGTAACAATATTGATAAAAGATAACGAATTCTTTTGTGAGACTACCTTTCCGTTTTGTTATTTCTACGAAAATTGAGAGTATAAAAGTATAACTCCTAACTGATCCAGTGATTTAGAGTATTATTTCATTTGAATGTATTTATTTTTTATACAATGAGTTTTGCAAGAATATTATGTTTGTTATTGTCAGCATTTTATAACTAACTATAAACATAATAGTTCATAATCATCATCATTCCAGCCACAGAATGTCTAATGCTGAACATAGGCCTCCATTGACTTCAAAAAAGGAGGAGGTTCTCAATTCGACTGTATGTTTTTTTTTTTTTTTTTGTATATTTGTTACGCGATTACTCCGCCAATTATGAATCGATTTTAATGATTCTTTTTTTGTTTGGTAGATCATACTTCAGAGGTGGTCCCATATAAATTTTATCGAAATTGATTTAGAACTTTTTGAGAAAATCAAAAAATATATACCCAGATAATATTTTGGTTGTGGTTCTTGTTACCTATCTTCGACAAATATGAGCCGATTTTGATGATTTTTATTTTATTTAATAGCTTATACTTCAAAGATAATATGATAAAAGTTTGCAAAATAAAAATCACCCCTAAGGGTAGGAAAATAGGGGATGAAATCGGTGTTCAGCAGTTAGATTAGGATTTATCACTAAAAATAGATGAAATAAGTAAATTTTATTAAAAAAAATAAAACCGACTTCAAAACACTGAAATGCTAAAAATAATCCTAACACTTAAGTACCTAATCAGTTACTTTTGGAGTCGGTGCAAACAAAAACATTGAATCTCTCATCGGCTGGCACCGACTCCAAAAGTAACTGATTAGGTACTTAAGTGTTAGGATTATTTTTAGCATTTCAGTGTTTTGAAGTCGGTTTTATTTTTTTTAATAAAATTTTGCAGTAACATTTTATATCCGACGCGAACACTCAACCTGCAGGGCCAAAATATAAACTGCGAATTGTAAAAAAGTTACAATGTAGTGAGTACGTTCCCGTGCAGTGTATACAAACGCATTGAACCAGACTCCGGCCGGGCCAATCTCATCGGACCGTACAAAAGAGGCACTAGAGTTCTCCCGTACGTAAAGGTTTTGCCGTCCGCGACTAAAAGGTCGTAAAGGTATATTTGATTATATCTGAGTTTGTTCACTAAACAACCACGATGATAAAAGAGGCCCAAAGCGTGAGACATCACAAGTTCGCATTGATTGTCGAAGGTACTTGGGTAATAAGGGCTGACAGGGGAAAAAATTTTATAAAATATTTGCCAGACAACACACTAATTATCAGAAATTTTAAAACAAGAAATTAACACAACAGACAACGATTTTTTTGCCAGAGCCACCTCTCAACACACCCAGGTTGGGAGTATATTTCGAAAAAGATTTTTTGTAATTAGACCCAAACCTGTAACTTACCCCGGGACCCTTTGCGTTCAAAGCAAATCATACTTTTACAAATACCAATTGGGTCGTATAATTCCAGTAATTTTAATTAAAATTTTACGAATTTTTCAAAACCCTAAAACTATGTTTTTCCATTTAGGATATGTTTACTATTGGACGCGAGCACCCCTCTGTCCCTTTGTTCTGTCACGCGTGGTAACCGGACGATATTGTTATGCCGTCTGTTTATTTTATTCATACCCTAATCTTTTATATGCCTTAAATATGATTTATGTGCAAACACTTGCTACACTGATTTGGGTTTTCAGGAATACAGTTATATAACTTGATAGTTAAATGTAAAGAATATTCTCGAAGTAACAACTCAAACGTTCCTAGAAACATACACTTTCTTTTTTTGACAGAAAATCAGCATCATGACACCTTGTGTAGACAACGGCACGTCAACCGACCCGTTAAAGGTCATCGAATTGATTTTCAACTTTAAGTCCAACACATAGAGTGCTTTTAGGTGTATAATTTTGTATGTTTTTATTACCTCATTTGTAATTACGCCCAGTATTTTTTTTTTCTTTACATTTATATATTTGGTTTTTAGATCATCCACAATCAAAATAAAGTTTTTACCAATTAAAAAACATTTTCTTTAATTTCCAATTTTGTCTTTATTATACGAGTTCGTGGCGAGTTCGTGGCAGCCGCAACAATGTTCTACAAGTCATAGCCGACAGTGGGGACTGTCCACTGATCGAGCATTTAAACAAATTAACAAGGTCGCTTTTAACTATTAAGTACTAACATAGTGGATAAGCTTGCTGTTACTAACACATGGATCTTTTGTAATCTGATAAATAAATATATATATATTTTTTTATACGCCTTTTGATATCATATTTTAAAAATACGCCTCCTTCAGTAAAAGTACGTGTAAAGGTTAAGTTATTGCTTACACCAGTTCGTCTATCTAACGAGCCGCTAGGCGTCATATACTAAGGTAATATCTACATTGTCACGTTTTTCACGAAAACTGACTACCATTCTGCGACAGATAAAACGTATGCAAAACTTACGCCTATACGTGACAATACATGTCAGTGTAACGGGACCTGAGTTTAAATAAATAAATAAATATTGGACAACATCACATACATTGCTCTGATCCTGAGCTAAGTAGCCAAAGCACTTGTGTTACAGGAATCAGAAACAACGACGGTACCACAGCACCCAGACTCGAGACAATATAGAAAAGTTATTTTTGTACATTGACCCGACCGGGATTCGAACCCGGAACCTCAGAGATAGCGACACCAAGTCCGGTATGCTCGCCTCTCGGCTACGGAGGTCATCAAAAGTTTGCTGGTACGCTGTTAGGCTATTAGTAACTTCAGGACTAGTCGACTCCATCAGGTATCATATCGGTTCTGCAGCAGACATGGCCAGCTTAAGGTTGGGCCTTAACTTGCTAATGTTGTGTGTAGGCTATGTCAGTGTTTTAAGTTCTGTCAGATATGCTCATATTAGATTTTATTTTATACTAAGTAAATACCAATCATGTTTCTGTCTGTGCCTCGTTGAATGATTTAGAAACAATGGACTGGGCTGTTTGTTAGGGCCCGCGTTTCAGTTACTTGAGTCAACAGAGATACTGATAAGGCACTGCTTGAAGTTCCAGTTTTTATGTACTACCGTATGGGTACCATAAAATTATCTATTTGATTTGCATGAAAGACAAACAATTTACAAAAACATTAAAAATTGCAATTCATGTTCAGTTTTCCACCAATTGAGGGACATTCAAGTGCTACGGTTTCTTTTAATTAACATTAAAATAATAACTTAAAAAACGTCAACGTGCAAATTGCAAGAATTCTCAAATCAATAAACTTAATATAAAACAAATTTACGGCATTTACAAATAATAATCATAAAATAAAACGTTTTATTTCTCAATAATTGGGTTACAATCATTTGGTGCGACAGCTCCAGAGAATTATAATTATACTCGTGTTGGAGTGCCTGGCTCTTACCTTAGTGCTAGTTGCAATATATTATTGAGTAGGTAGGTAAATTATATTTATTTTTTATTTTTTTAGATAAAATGCTGTACTATATAAACAATCCACAAGTTTAACAAAAGAGACACCATTTTCAAAACTATTCTTCAAGAGAAAACTGTTCACAAATCCTCATTTGTAAAAAAAACCGCTCATGCTCACATTTCTCGTTAAAGAGAGTGCAGATACAAAGTGTTGCAACGAGGCAATTCTAGGATACAATATTTAGAATTCAACCCCCACGGACCCGTTGTCACTGTGACACGGCTGCGTCATCCTTATTTCTCGGAAATAAAGGTCAGGTCACACCGAATATAGTAATGCGACGCAACGTGAAATTTCTTACACAAAATTACAATAGGTACTTACGTGCAAGTTAGCTCGTTTCGTGTATAAATTATAGCATCTATGTCCCTAGCATGACATCACGGCTTCACACCAGTGTGACAAAGGCCTTACTTCTCAGCTTGGCTAAGTTGGGGCTTCGCCGCGGGCGAACAGAAATACCCCTGTTACAAAAATTCAACAAGCGAGATGTTTTTCGAGAGGAATTCAGAATACTCTGGAGCTATTCCTAGACTGCTGGCTCTAGTTTTCGCGTTTTGTTTGCCAACCTTTATTGTAATTTTATAGGTCACATTGATAATGTCTGCTGATTATCGAAAAAATTATGTTTTGCTTATTATGTAGTATCTCAAAATATATAAGGTGCTTCATAAATATCTGCAACGGCTGAAATGGGTAAAAGTATTGCCTATATAGATTACGATAGTGAAGGAATTACGTGCCCCGGATCGGTAATTAATTATTTGCGAAAAGACAGTAAATAAATGGTTACTTGCTTCAATTTGCATAACACACTTCGTCATCCGCCTTTGACACTGCGCGGGAGCGGTATAATGTAAAACGTTAGCATTTTTGGACAGATGTAGACGGTTTGAGACAGAATAAAGCCTAATCTTTATTTAATATATTTTTTTTAGTGAAAAAATTAATGATGTTCTTGACATAAAATTTATTTCCTATCGTAACCTATATAAGCAATACTTTTACCCATTTCAGCCGTTGCAGACATTTATGAAGGACCTTATATAATGTGGCATTCTATTAGTAATCTTCCTATAAGGGGATAGTTATGATTATTTATTTATATAATTCATTTTTGGCATCATATTTATTCATGTTTCATTTCATCATGTTATCATCAAGTTAGCCTATTGCAGTCCACTGCTGGACGTAAGCCAAGTCCCTCAAGGAGCACCAAAAAGCACGATTTTCCACTTTTTTTTATCCATTCGGCCATCTTCCCAAAAAATAAAATTAAAAAAGCGTAGAAAAAAATACATTACAGAAAAAAAAGTATGATCATAGGAACAATATTGAAATATCATCGAAAAGATTTTTAAAACCATGGAAAAAGAATGACTGATGTTTTAGCAAATACATTGTTTAAACCTTTGTCGCATTAGAAATCACTGGTCTATCTCAATCCATCCGCCTCCGCTGTGACTTCACCTCTGACACTCGGATTGAGAGTACCATTTTTAGTTTGTTTTAACCCTTCACGAGCCAAAGTTTTCTAATAATAAGTACCTTAACCCTAATTAACAACTCCACAAAGTTCTGAGCACACTTTTACTTAGGTGCTTCGTTGTAATACTTGTAATTGAATTTCGAGTTGTTGATGGATGAAGTTATGACGTTATGGATGTAATAACCAGCTGATATTTCTTGTTGAGGCGTAATTGGCTTTATCGGAAGCGATGTTTTAATCCTCATTATAATGTTGGAGGGCTTCTTGGCGTTTGTATTCAATATTTTGGGCGATACCACTTAATTATAGTTAATTAAGTAGTGTTTGTTGAGATTCACTTATAATATACACGTTCTGAAACTGAGAATAATTTAATAACGTATATTTTATAAGAGCTAATATGTATTTATTAACAAAACAGATTCATTTAGTATGTTAGTTAATTTTAAAATTAATGATTATGATGATAAATCTATTTCATGATTAACCGTTAATTATTATATTTTACTATATCAGTTAGGTAGTTCCTTTTAAATGCCGTCATATTTAGACAAAGTCGATAGAAATTGTTTGTTGCTTAGATTTACGTCTGGCGTATCATATGTGATCAATTAAAATATTGATTATAATAATGACCCTAATCCTAAAAAGTCATTATGTTGATGACTTTGGCAACATCATCATTTCAGCTATAGGACTATACACCTCCCTCAATGACTTCCAGATTGGTCAGTTTGAAGCGGCATGCATCCATCGGCTTCCTGTAATCTTTACCAGGACGTCTGTCCACCTTATGGGTAGACTTCCTTCGCTGCGCTTGCCGGTACGTGGTCTCCATTTAAGAACCTTTCACCGGCCGTTAGTTCTACGTGCTATGTACCCTGCCCGCTGTCACTTTATCTTGCTAATCCGTCGAACTATGTCAGCGACTTTCGTTAACGTTTCTTCTCATTTCTGATTCGATCTCGAAAATGATACCGAGCATAGCCCTTTCCGTAGCACGCTGTGCAACCTTGAATTTGCTTATGAGGCCTATCGTGAGAGGCTACATTTCTGTTCCATACTTATACCATGACTGGTAACACGATAACGATTAAAAGTAAAACACAGCAAAACAATCGTTAACGTTTAATATCCATTAGCAAAAATAGGAGTCCTAACTTTCTATTTCAGAGATTGATCACCGAACCTAAAGTAGCTAATTAACTTGGCAAAAAAGCGGCAAATAAACGACTCCTTCATTGTGTAATCCCGTTAAAATTGGACGAAACGAGGGAAAAATACTAAATGGCGTCATTACGGACGAAATATTATTTGCCGGTGTAGTCCAGGCGCCGGAGGAAATAAAATGCTACCCCTTCGGGACAAGACAAGCCCAGTCCACACGTTTCCAACGCTTCGATATAGTTAGCTAGGAGCTACAGTTTTACTGACTACCCATAGCGATTTAAGTGTTGTGGTCATTTTTTTCACGCATTGTGTCTGCTAATTTGCTGAAGAAAGTAAAGTGAAAAAAAAATTCACCCACCTCTGAAAAAGGGATGAAAACTTACTTTTCTTTTCTCTTATGTCATCTATCAGGTGGATTATCACAAAGTATTGTACACGTATTTTTATTTTTATTACATATTCAAATATTACAGAAATAATACTGATTTTAAATTCAATTCAATTCAATAGATTTATTGCGTTCTATAATGTTACATAGGTGTTATAAATATGTACATTAAACAGATCATTCATTCATCACCCTGTTGGGTGTAACAATAGGGTTAGGATGGAGAGGATGACGCCATTCGTAGTTTATTTTAAATTTTGTATGACGTCACGTCTTGGTACAATTTTTACTTAGAAGTGACGTCACGAGCCCCACTCTCGACTTTGACGCGCTATTAACTTTGTTTTATTAGTTGATTGACAAAAGGAATTAAAAAATACTATTATTTTTTTATAATCTAACAGACAGACTAAATAGTTTTTTTTTATCCACTAACACGTCAAACCTCCGCGACGCATGTTTTCTGGTACGACACGGCTTGTGACAGTAAGCAAGATGCGCGCGCGCGTACTTATGCGCGATTTGTAAAAGCTTTTTGCTAAGTATCCCTATCGTATACATAATTTTAGTAAAAGTATGTATTAAATTGGAACCCTTACCAGGTTGTTAGGAATTGAAACAATTTGATATGATTTATATGTTTACATAAACTAACCTTAACATAATAGAAAATAGTATAATGTTTATTTAATAGTGTTAAATAAATCCACATACTAGTATTTTGGGTTTTCTCAGAAACAGACAAATAAATATTGTTACTGATCACCGAGCCTTGTCAATGCCTTTTATAGCCTCATTCTATAGTTATGCTTTTTACATAAGCCAATACATACATATATACATTCATACATACATACATACATACATTCATACATACATACATACATACATACATACATACATACATACATACATACATACATACATACATACATACATACATACATACATACATACATACATACATACATACATACATAGAAATAGTGAACCATCAGATAAGAACGTTGGCTACTATCACCGCTAAGGTTTTAGACAGTTTGCTTGACAAGCATTTGAGAGAACATGTTGTTTTGCGTGATGGGCAGTTTGGTTTAGGTCTGTCCACAGAAACTGCTATTTTGTGTCTCAAGCAGACTGTCCGATACTATACGGACAAGAAGACAGCCGTTTATGCCTGTTTTTAAGTCATGACAAAAGCTTTCGTCATGGTGTCTTATGATGTACTATGGCACAAAATGGCAACAGAAACGAAGCTAACTGAGCAAGCTATCTCTATTTTTAAGTATTGGAACAGGAGCCAGACCAATCATGTTCGATGGGCTGGTGCTCTGTCAGAAGCCTACGGGCTAGAATGTGGAGTGAGGCAGGGAGGTATTACTTCACCTACCATTTTTTATTTGTACATAAACGGCCTGGTGGGTGAGCTCACCAACACGAAAGTCGGATGCTCGATAGATGGTAAATTTATTAATAATATCAGTTACGCAGATGATATGGTGTTGCCACATCATTTACCACACATTGTGCCCATCTATAAGGGCCGTTAGGATACTGTTAAATGTTTGTGAAAGGTACGCGGAGTCGCGGAGGCTCATGGGCTGCAGTATAATGCCAATAAAAGCGAAATAATGATTTTTAAATCAGGCACAAAAACATACTCAATACCATCTGTAACACTGTTAAACGCTGCCTTACCAGTGGTTACAAAATTTAAATACCTAGGCCACTGGGTTACCGATGACCTTAGTGATGACCTCGACATAGAGAGGGAACGCAGAGCGCTGGCGGTGAGATGTAACATGCTAGCCATTAGGTTTGCACGAGGTTCGAAAGAGGTAAAACTGATGTTATTTAAGGCTTACTGCCAGTCGTTTTACACGTGCAGCCTCTGGACGAAGTATACACAAAAATCCTTCAAAGCTCTGCGTATTCAGTACAACAATGGATTCATGGGGTTTTCATTTATGTTGTTTATGGGGCTGCCACGCTACTGCAGCGCTTCGGGGATGTTTGCCGAAGCGCGGGTGGATGGTTTCCACGCGATAATGCGCAACAAATTTGCATCCCTTATGCGTCCTTAATACCGTAGCTGTGAGAGAGGAGAGCTCCATGTTGCGGCACTAGGTAAAGGTGCATCATACACCGGCTGCCCAGAACATCCGTTTTTTAAAATGTGTTCTTGTTATTGCTTTATTTTATTTTAATTTTTAATAACTTAAGCCTGAAATAAATAAATTTTAATTTAATTTAATACTTGGAACATTATTAACTCCATACAGCGAAGCAATCAAGACCCGGGTTCCACGACCCCTAGGCTCTTTTAGTCATCGTTTCTTTAAGTTGAATAATTACGATCATATTTTAAACTAAATTAAAGATAACTTTTTTTTTCCACCTCCTGGTCTATCACGGACGAAATATTATTTGTCGTTGGCAATTTAATGTTTGGACAGGGCCGCCCGCGCCGGCCGTCCGCGACACGTGAACTCCCAAATTGGAATTTAAATGAGTTTTGAAGGATTTTAAGGGGTAATAGAGGGTGAGCTTAGCGCCTAAACTATTTCGGATTTGTTGCTGCAACAGATAATTGGATGACACGTGTAATAACAGACCGTAAGTGTAGCCTTGTTAAAATAATAATGGAATTGTCATAATAATTATAACGTTGGAAGTCTTTTAATTGTGTTTAATGTTATGAGTATTTTTACAAAACATATCTTTCAAAATCTTCAAAATCATTTTTATTTTTTTAAACCTATTCAATTAATTGTTAATAATGACAATCGCGCTTTTATAGAAGAACAGAATCAATCAAGAACCTTCTCAGTCCAATTCCTTTTTGAAGTCGGTTAAAATGCTCAAACATTTTATAATATATTGTTGAATAAGTACAGTATTAAAGTAAGTACACACTCTGTTTCAATTCTCAACTTCAATATTTATAAAACCAAATGTAGAATAAAACTGTGGAAATAGCGAGCTCAAACATTGAGAGAGTTTCGCGAGTAGGTGTTCACGAATTCGAATCGAAATAAAGACATTCTTCCACTGCAAGGCTCTAATAGCAATCGCCATTTATAGTACATAACTTTAAACAAATATATCAGGTACGGAAAAAAAAAGTATTAAATGTAAAGATAAATATTAAACTTTAGTTACAACATAGTTGCGCAAATTGAAAATCAGTCGATTTATTTTATGGAGTTCGCCTTTGACTTCAAATCACCAAATGGTCTTATTAATAAGTTCAAGAGCTTCAGGTCACGCTTATATAGTAATTATACTGCCTGTCTGGTTTCTCTAAACCTTATTTTATAGTCAGATTTATTTTTATTATATAGAAAGAAAAAGAAAAGACAATAAAATAAAGAGACAATGAACATAGAAAACTATCAAAAAATCTGCTTAGATATTTTTTTATTATAGTTACGAACGACACGAACAAAAACGAATGAGAGCAAATTATAAGAAGATTAACTATAAACCAAAACAGTTCTGCCTGCTGGCTTCATCATCAGAAATCAGCTTGTTGATGCCAAATTATTGTATTCGACATTAAAAAGTTTAAAATGGATTTGTATCCATTTAGTTAAAAATAGAGAGTTATGTACGTGAATATAAGTGAAGATTGTATTAACATTACGTAGCTGTGGCGCATTAGTGGATTGCAGGCTCAATCATGCCATTTCACCCGGATAGCCTTTGTCCGATTGTTGTGAAAATTACGGTGGCCCACACACGGGTGATATTAAGCCGGGTTAGCTTTGCCTATTAAGGTTAGAGCTAACAGTTATTGGCTTGGGTTCGGCCCTATTGTGACTCTGAGTGTTATACTTATTTACTACTCAGTGGTGTATGAAAAAGGAATTTAAAAACGGTTCGTTGGCTGGCGAGATCGTGATTATATAAAGTTTTGAGTGACATCTCAAATTGTACAGGTTATATCCAGAATGTGTCGTGTGGGGACGGCCGTAAAGAATATACTTCCCCACCGCCAACAGGAGGCGTGTCGTAAGAGGCGACTAATTACTGTAACACGAGACGGACAGCAGTGTCTGCGTGCGAAATCATATAAAAACTGCGCTCGCCAACCCGCTTGCCAAGCGTGGCGAGCATTGGCAATCCCCCCAGATGAAAGTCATTGCGGGAGGCCTGTGTTCAGCAGTGGACGTCCTGTGGCTGAAATGATGATGAAAATGATGATATCCAAGAAAGAAAGAAAGAAAGAAAGAATATTTATTCACCAAGACAAGGTCATACAGTAGTGATGTTACAAAATATAAGTGCAGCTTATCTTACCAGCGCAGCTAGTGTGTGATAGTAAATACATATTAATAAAATGACAATTAGTAATTCATTTAATTTTATTTTTATATTAATCCAGAAATATGAATCACATTAAAGAGGGGATACCGTTATAACTAAAGTAAAATTAGATAAATAAATAGTAGTAGGGCGTTAAATGCATAGTTTGCAAATAAAAAAAAGCGGCCAAGTGCGAGTTGGACTCGCCCATGAAGGGTTCCGTAGCAGCAAGTAACATACAAAAGTTCTTATAGTTCGTTGTAACTTTGATCGATGTTTTAATAGTGTAAATTGCGGTTTACGATTTATGACTTATAAAAAAAACTACTTACTAGATCTCGTTCAAACCAATTTTCGATGGAAGTTTGTATAGTAATGTACATCATATATATTTATTAGTTTTATCATTCTCTTATTTTAGAAGTTACACACTTAAAAATCATTTTACCACTTTGGAAGTGTCTTTCACGCAAACTATTCAGTTTGGAAAACAAGGATATTAGAAACCTCAATATCATTTACCTATCCATAGATACCCTACACGTATGGGTTTGATAAAATAAAAAATTGAGTTTCAGTTCTAAGTATGGGAAACCCCAAAATTTTTTGTTTTTTTTTTTCTTATTTTGTATGAAAATCTTAATGCGGATCACAGAATACATGTACTTACCAAGTTTCAACAGTGTAGTTCCTATAGTTTCGGAAAAAAGTGGCTGTGAAATACTAACGGACAGACAGACAGACAGACATGACGAATCCATAAGGGTTCCGTTTTTTGCCATTTGGCTACGGAACCCTAAAAATTACAGGGTGTGAATGTGAATTTTGAACAGTAGCCAGATTTAAGGAAACGAATGAGTTTATCAATATAAACAACGTTTACAATGAAGTAAATCGAAATTATGAAAAAAATTTTTGTAGCTCCATATTTTATCATCGAGTTAGAAGCATTAGTTTGTATGGAGTAATAAATAAAAAAGAACTTATGATGTTTAAAACCACGTCATGTGTGTTCTTCAATTATTTTAGCACTTGCTAATGATATAGCAAATATAAAAGATATATACGTTACTGTTAACTTTGTTCTCTTATTAAAGTGTCTCACTATAGTCAAATATTTAACTTTTCAATAAAAATATGACAATAACAAGAGACATTTTTATGGAAAAGCTTAACATTTAAGGCAATAATTCAATATTGTCGCAATAAAAGTCATAATGTCAAATAATTGTGTCCACCCACCTGTAATACGGTGCGCTTGGATCAAAATGCAATTTCGTTCACGAGGAGTCACGAGTAGGGACACAATGCATTTGGTCATTGCTGGACTTGATTTATCAAATTTATGTAAATGGAATAAAGTTACAGTTTTCCATTAGATAAATGTTAAATAGATATATAGTTACTCTTTATTGCACATAATACAAGCAGATAAGTTTTTACATAGAAAAACTCAACAATTATACTTTTTTTAGAAATAATAATTTGTAACAATGCACAGTTTATTATTAAATATGTCTGTCTTAAAAACGTAAAGATTTACTGCTATTAAATTTGACTAACGTAGCCTAAATAATATACGTATTTTATTGTTTAATTTATATCTAAACCTAAATGAAAATTTGAATAAAGAAGTAAGAAAATATGTTATGCGAACTTATTAAAGTATTAAAACGTGAGCCAAGAGTTTCTCATTATATTTATTACATAGGAAAATGCTTAGCTAATAAATACAAGAAAATCCGCTTTTATATAATACCGTAGAACTTTCTCAGTTCCGCCCACTAAACAGTAAGGCGTTCACCAGAGCACGGATAAACATTATTCGAGAGAAAAAGACCATTTCAACGACAACTTGTGTATTACATTTTTGCAAGGCTAAAATAAACTAACGATGCGAAAACGGAAGTATAAGGGAAAATTGTACAAAATAATAGGTTTAAACAACTTAGGTAGGAAATAGGTAAGTCCCGGGTTCAATTCCCGGTCGGTCTATGTAGAAAAATAACTTTCCTATATTGTCTCAGGTCTGGTCAACGGTACCATAACAGGTACCGTTGTTGTTTCTGAGTTTAGTAGCATAAGTGCTTTGGCTTCTTATATTAAGATCAGAGCAATATATGTGATGTTGTCCAATATTGTTATTAATTATTATAAACACTTTTTCTAATTACGATTTACGATTAATCTTTTTACCTAATCTAAATTGAAAATTCACTTAATATTATAGATTTTCAATAGCCCTCCAATCAAATACAATATTATCTAATTAATGTGAAATTGAGCTAATCCCGCAAGAAGCCTATTTACTTAAGATGCGGATCATCCCATTGAAATTCATGTAATATTTATTAATAATTTATTATCTTTGGTAAATCGTAAAACTAGGTATTGATTGATTGATAGAGACCGGTGACAATAATTGGTCAGAATTTTGAATTTATTCATTGTTTATTTAAATATAATTTGCATGAAAATTTTGAATTTTGCCAATAAAAAAACTCATAAAATTTAATCAACATAAGATAATTATGTACCTAGAAAGTACGCTTGGCGAAACTAAGTCGCCTCTCAGTAATACATTTATGCAACCATTGCAATACGTTAAAACAATTTACGTCTCAGTGGGAGGAATAAAATTATTGTTTTGTTGTACTGTTTCCCAGTACCTATCCTGCTTAATCGTACTGCGTGCTCACCCGAGCGAGTATGAATTGTCTTGCACAATACTGAAAATGTTATTATTTAAAAATAAGTGTAAGTTTATTAAGACACGAGTTAATAAATGTTGTGTTTAGCTCTAAAAAAGATGAAGAAAATTAAATTATGTTCAATAAGGATAATAGACTAGTATTTGTAGGAATACAGAATTCCATAAATCTTTGTGGTGAAATTTGTTTTTATTATTATTATTATAATAAATCATACATTTGACAGTAAGTCTAGTCGACTTCCATCAATCCACGGTGGGCGTATGTAGTGGAATGCGACCAAAACCACCTCATAGTTGAGTAAGGCCTGTGGCTTGAAGTAGGACGTTAAATAGGTTAACTTTAGTTTAGATGTTTTTTACCAAATTGACCTTAATCAACAAAATCGAGACAAAATCTTGTCTCGAAGCGCTAGTAGGACCCAAAAAATAAGGAGCCCCATATGGGCCCCATATGGGCCAATAATGTTATTATTGACGTTCATAAGTGGCAGTTTTCTGCCCTAAACTGAATAAATGATTATTGACTTTTGAAAAAACAAAAAATATATATAGCTGACTTCAGAAGCTTTTTTATAGTTCAAAATAATAAGTCTACTAAGGTTAATAAAATCTACAATAAGGTAAGAAAGAGACAGGTGCACTTTGTAAGCTTGTCCTGGAATTCGCTTATGTTTGGTCACCCGAGCGAGGCCGCTCTACAATATGCATTGTCCGGGCGAATCTACGATTTCGTTGTTTTTCAATCTTCGTAATCTGACTTGATTTTGAATAAAAGCAGACGGGATTGTCCCGTTTTCAATTTAATGGGACACGGTGTTTTCTGTTCAGCGGATTGCTGGAGTTTTAAAGACGGTTGTGAAACGAGAATAAATGCGGTGAAAACAAGTGTTTTAATATATTTTTTTGACGACCTCCGTAGCCGAGAGGCGAGCATACCGGACTTGGTGTCGCTATCTCTGAGGTTCCGGGTTCGATTCCCGGTCGGTCAAAGTAGAAAAAAAAGATTTTCTATATTGTCTCGGGTCTGGGTGTCGTGATACCGTCGTTGTTTCTGTTTTCTGTAACACAAGTGCTTAAGCTACTTATTATAGGATCAGAGCAATGCATGTGATGTTATCCAATATATATATTTTTTTAATATATCGTAATTTCGAGAATATTTATTCGAGTTTTGGTGCCAGAATGGGACAGTACAATGATTAAGCATAGCTGTAGGTCAGGGTGCTATTACTTGTGCTTAAAAGAGGATGAAAGACAGTCAGACATGTGTGCTACTTGTTTTGTTTCATCATAATTTCTTTCATTAATGATTTCGCGGGAAATATACGGCGATAACCGCGGTAACAAATAAAACTTGTTTGTATCTGAAATACTGTCTATGAATGTGTTCTAAATTATTAAGCTAACTAAGCCCAAGTTTTAAATTATTGATTAAAGTGTTACATTTTAGGTTCCAGACATACTTAAGAAGCATCGGGCGTGGGTGAGGTGAGGAGGCGCGTGCGATTGCAAGGACTCAGCGAACGCACTTCGCCTGCGCCGCGTCTAATCATTTATTAGCCGAAATACATTATGCAAAAAGTATGCAAGAATAATGTCACATACCTAAGTGAGTACTTATCTTGAAACTCGTCGTCTACATTTAGTATGAAATATGAAAGGAAAGAGCGCTGTCGCGCCTTTGCCAAGGCCGCGCCACACCGACGCACTGTCGTTTCTTGTGTTTGACCCAAACCTTAGGATTTCAATTAATTTTTACATAAAAAATGTTATTACAAAAAATCTAAAACAAAAAACTTTGATTGTTTCATTTTAATATTTCTTTGTTTAGTTTTTATTTGTAGCAAGGTCTAAAATTCTATGCGGTGACATTTTCACGCCAGGCTTTCTGTATTTCTAAGACTCTTTCATTTATACCATGAAAAATTCTTTTATTTTATTTCTAATTTAACATTAGATTTTCGAAGTCAACATACACACTTTTAACGAGCTAGAAACAATGACATACGGACATA
The DNA here is from genome assembly GCA_963576865.1 of Anania hortulata. Taxonomy (NCBI): domain Eukaryota; kingdom Metazoa; phylum Arthropoda; class Insecta; order Lepidoptera; family Crambidae; genus Anania; species Anania hortulata. The sequence goes on along the minus strand of OY756388.1, from coordinate 25,093,658 downwards.
CGATAGTCTTACTAATGTACTAAAGGTATCAGATTAATAATAACATAGTTTCATTTTATCTCTACAGGGTAGAGAACACTAAACTGAAGACAAGTACGTCAGAACTGCAAAATTAGGTAAGCATTTAAAAAAATCATAAAACCCACGATATTATAATGAATAAAATGAATAAAAAAAAAAAAAAAAATAATAATAAAATGAATGCGTTAAATATGCATAAACGTCCCCGTTTTATTCAAATCTTTCATGACAGTTTTAAAACTGAATTCCCTAGACTCGATGGTGGCTCCTCACTTCATGCACTTTTTATTTTGCAACAGCCATAAAAATTACCATTCTGCATATCAACTAGCAGCTGTTTAAATAAAAAACCCATAAAGGCAATTAAAATTAAGCACGCGACAGTGGCGGTTTCATTAAACAAACAATGTTTTGTTTTTAATGCAGCTAATTCGCAATATAAATTCGATTCTGTGATTGCATTTTAAATTTTTCCTGAAAATGTTTAAAGTTAAACTATTTATTCCTAACAGAAAGAGGTTACTTCACTCACTTAAATAAAATAACTTAAATAATGATGTTGTCCAAAATTTATTTTATTTGTGTTGTGATTTGTTGTACGTGTGTGTTATAGGAATTAGAAACAACGACGGTACCACAATACCCAGACCCGACTTAACATAGAAAAGTTTGATTTCTACATTGGCACGACCGAGAATCGAACCCGGGACCTCAGAGATGGCGACGCTAAGACGGGTGTACTCGCCTATCGGATACGGAGGTCATCAAACTTACGTCTGAACTTATGACGTTATTTATTTATAATTATATCTGTGGGTACTTACAGTGCCCAAAAACTTCGAGATCTTACGGTACTAGTACTACAGAGCCCGTGACGACATCCGGTCAAAGAATCTGTCCTTAACAAAAGCTGGACCTGTGTCATCTTTAGTTTATAGTTTAATGTACTAAGAATTAATTACAGATAACTTTGAAACATGGTCAAATGCCATATTGAAGCTGGTGCTATTTTTACGTCGACTCTAAAGTTGGAGTATGTTGTGGGGGTACGTATGAATCTAGATTTATAACGGTTCTGCAAATGGAACTAAGTAGGTTAATAGTTTGTACTTCCAATTAGATAAATTGGGTCCTGTGTGTTGTAGTACACATACTTACAACCCGATAGGCGTAATGGCGCGGCGAATTGCCTTGAACGCAAAGAAAAGTTCGTTTCCGAATTGAACCGAACTGGGAATCGAAACTGGGACCTCAAAGATAGCGACACCAAGTCCGGTATACTCGCCTCTCGGCTACGGAGGTCGCCTTAGGTACTGAATGTGCTTGATCTCAGTAATAACATCACGTTAGTAAATAATTATGAAAATTATTATTTAGTAAGAGATTTCCGCAAAATAACGCCCGATACAAATTATTTTATTTAAGTTGTTATCTGTCAAATAATACCTTTATATTCTCCACTTGCAAGACGCGTTTAAAAGATCTTGTCCGCAGTCAAACTGGAAACTCAAAGAAGTTTCCATAGACTCCTAAAAAGTCCATTTACAAGTATACTTACAAGAACTAGGGTCGTAATAATCTCGCTTCTGGCCTTCTGTTTCAGCTCCTGTGTATTAATTACTCAGAACAAAATTGTTGTTTCAGAGCGCTCAAGTTTCTTCGTTGATTAGCAGATCGCACAGCTACTCGGCTCATTAGGCCTTATCTATAGTCTATTAACTTTTATATGTGCCTAAATTCTAATGCGATGTTAGAATTTGATCATTGTTCTGTTTTCATGCAAAATATTTTGAACATATTGTTAAGATTCAAAGATTCAAAGATTCAAAGATATTTATTCACAGAGACAAGGTAGTACATAAGTGATGTTCAAAATATAAAGAGCAACTTATCTCACCAGCGCAGCTAGTGTGTGATTTTTAGTGTAATGTCGATACAGATATTAATAAAAAATAACAAAAATTAATCATATTTAGGCCCAAAAAACAAAAACAAATATGTATATCAATAATAACATGTTACTATTGTGGCTATCTTTTTTAGTAACGTCTGTTCTGACTACAACAATGTCAATGTGAAATAAATATTGGACAACATTCCATACATGTGTTACAGAAATCAGAAACAACGACAGTACACAACATCTGGACTCGAAAAAATATAGAAGAATTTTCTAAATTGAACGACCGGCAATCGAACTCGGGACACCAAGAGATAGCGACACCAAGTCGTCGTTTTGTAGCTGCAGTTAGAGTTAACACCTTAGTTTATTAATTGTACTCATCGTCTGTATCATATCTGTGTTCTGTATTTCAATCCAATAAACATTCATTAATTCATCATTTATTCTTCGCAATTCTTTACTCAATGAACTGTAATAATACTTACATATATAAATCCTTACTCAGTCATAAGCTAAAGTTAGTTAAGTATAAGAAAAACTAAACTAAGTATAGCTAAAACTGTGAAATCTACGTGTGGCGACATCTATCTCGCCACATACGAACTAATCTGACGTATCCTACATCGCGATATTAAGGTTATCAGAGCGATTGAAACATATATACAAGAACCCGACAAACAACCGTTGGGCAGTTGCCCACCAGACACAACACCCGTCTGGTCGGAGGATCCTCCCTATTCAATGGGGGATGAGGAACTTTACACCCTGTTCCTCTCACCCCCAAATACGAAATAATGCAATTTAAGGTATTATAAGTAACTATTGTTATGAGCTTAAAGGATGATAAAAAAACCATTAATTATCCCTATTCAATTCAATTCAATATATTTAATGCATTCTATAATGTTACACTACTTGAATGTGATGTAAAAAATATACTTTTAAAGGAAAACTACCTAGCAGTTTTGTGCTTGTAAAGATGTTTGTGTCTACAGCTTCCTAATTAGACATAGATACATTCTAAGTATGACATATCTTAAAGTTTAATAGAAGCAGTCGAACGTTTCAGTCATAATTTTAGAATAATAAATAAATAAATAAATTGTACCTACAATCACACCAATTATCTAACCCTAAACTAAGCAAAGCTTGTACTATGGCGACTAGATAACGGATAAACATACTTAAATACTTTTATAAACATCCATGACTTAGGTACAAACGCTCGTGCTCATCACTCAAACATTTGCCCCTTGCGGGATTCGAACCCGCAACCGCTGGCTTTGTAGTCCGGAGCGCGAACCACTACACCAGACGGTCGTCAGAAGAAACCACAACTTCGTTCTATGAGTTGAGTTTGTGTGTAAACGAGAAAAACGTGTCTCCAGCTGACACATGCCGTTAAGGCAAACCAGCGAGGTTTGGGGTTTAGACTATGAACTCATAAACGAAGTTGTGGTTGCTTCTAAAATTATGTCTGAAACGTTCGATTGCTTCTTAAAATATGGCATACTTATAATTTCTCAATGTCTAATGAGGAAGCTATAGACACACACATTTTGTAGAGCGATCTAGCTTTGTCTAATGAAATTATTATTATTAAGCCGTGAAAAAGCACATTTACACAAAATTTTCGAGTAACACACACTTATTTTAGTGTTACACAGCTTAGTTAGCACACTTATTTGAGTACAGCAACTCAACATAAAGTGCGCCTAACACAAACCGCAGTTTCACTATCTCAGACACCTATCACTCAAATATCTTAGCAACTACATTAGCCGAAGTGCTGGCAAGGTAGGAATAAACTGAAACTCATTGCCTAGATTGCGGAGATCTTTAACGGGATCTTTTACTTAATTAAGATTGATCTGACAGGCTGATGACGCCGGGTGTAGCGACGCAGGGAATATTTAGGAATTAGATGAGAGAATTTTTTGCTGAAAATGGAGAAAAATAACATCAAGAATAACAATAAATGATATGTTCGCTTAAAACATGGCAGTAAAAGTTGATACAATGACATTATGCGCTTATGTTTTGCTACTTAATGATAGCATGAAAACTTAAATAACCTTTAGTTTGTGATAAAGTATTTATAATTTATCATAAAATCGCAATACAATTTTATTTAAATTCATCATTATCAACATTTCAGCCCAGTGACTTCCACAGGGGCTGGTTAAAAGTGAAAATTAAATTAATAATAATAAATTAAAAGTAAAACCGATGAAACAGATAGCATTAAGTAATCAAAATTTGCGAAATTGTATTTTCTGTAATGTCATTTTTTTTTTCTTCTTTTTTAAATTACTTAATTTGTATGGAGCTATGTGATTTTTTCAGTGATATTTATGTAAAGTAAACTTGCCTCCCTAGCATGAGCACCAAAACACGATATGATATGATAAAGCGATATATCGATACAAACTGTAAAAATACGATAGATATAGCCGCCATGTTGAATGCCGTGCCGGTGACGTCACATATCATGATCGGTGTTTTGATAAAAATTCAAAATGACGGTATATCTATCATATTTTTACAGTTTGTGTCGATATATCGCTAATCATATCATATCGTATCGTGTTTTAGTGGTCATGCTTGGGGGGCTGGTCTAAATATTAAAATTGATTTAAAATAGTAATTTTTCGTTATTGTACGTATTAATATGTTACGAAATAAAATTCCGTGATACCTACATCGCATCGCTTTTAGCGATAAGACCGCCTAAATTGTGAACCTTTCTGTAAACACAAATTGTAACTTCTTTGTATGGTGTACGATAAAGAGTATCTATCTATCTACATCATACAGGGTGTCCCTGTTACTCAAGGATAGCCTTGTAACCACATTTTCTATACAGAATAGTACCTAAACACCTTTATTCTATGACCATACAAAAAAAAGAATTAATTTTTCCACCTTGTTGGCGTGATTAATATGGATACTACCCAAATAACAGCTATCTAGTACTAACAGTCGTAAGCCGAGGAGAGACAGATAAGTGTTATGTATGGAACCCTATTTTTTAGAGATTAATTCTTATTGCTTTTAAAACTCCTAATCTTTGTGGTATCAATAAATAAAACGCTATTTTTATACTGTTGGACGATAGAATATAAAAACGAATCAAAGATCTCCATGAAAAAATAATGAGTAAAAGTTATCAACGGAAACGTTGTTGATGTTAATGTGATGTGGTTTACATATTATTTTACTTGTTTAAAGAAGATAACTATACATTTTGCGGAAATCGGCAAGCTACGTAGGAAACAAATGTGTAGCCATGCCGCCACCGCCAGGTCCTGGCAAAAGGGGTAGACCCAAGAAATGCTGGCTTGACGTCGTGAGGGCTGACATGCATGCCAATGATCTCACAACTAGAGACGCTCAAGACCGTGCGAAGTGGAGGAGTAAATCAAGGAAAGCGGACCCTGGGCTCCAAAGCATAGGCTTTGGATGCAACCGGGATTGACCGTATAGATGAAGAAGAAGAAATCATCCGGACTATTTGACTAGGTTGCGTTTATTTATAATCCATTTGAAACAGTGACAGTTTCAAAGTAAATGCATCAAAGCTATCACGCTACTAAATGAAAAAATCCCTCAATACCTAATTCTCACTCTGGTTCCTTTGCAGCAAACTTCGCACCGTGCATTTATTTATTCGCAAAAAAACTCTTTCGAACTCCTCCCCCTCACCTAGTTTGGAAGTTTGAAACTTTAAAATATGCTGGATTCCTCAGCGACCGTCCTTTTATTTCAACCAGTAATTTAATCGTGTATACAATTTCCCAGTCGGTTTCCAGTGAAGTGTTAGGATTTGGGAAGTAGATTTGTTTAGATTTTTTAATAGCTCTTGACCGCAATCTGAGAAGAGTGCTCAAGCAATCTTAGACTGAATATTATTCGTTTTTTCCACAAACTTTAGGATTTGTTGGTTTCAAGAATGTTTAAGGTTGTTAAACTGTAGTGAGAATAGAATATGAAAATAACAAAGTTTTAATGCAATTTACAAATAAATAAAATTCACCAATGACATAGTGAAATTGATATCTTTTACATTTTATAATATTTTATATTTTCTGTATTGATATCTTTTACATTTTATAGTATTTTATATTTTCTGTATTTATGTATATTATTATTTTCTATTTAAGGTATTTGTTTAAGTTTAGGTTAATTGTTTATTTTATTTTGTAAATATCTTAGGTATAATATTGTAATCCTTGCTTTATAAATAAATAAAATCTCATAAAGTGAAATAAAACAATGGTAATAAAGGTTTCCTACTATATTTACAATTTATTTTTAACTTTTTAGCTTTCTTTTTACAACAACAGTCATGTTTTTTAATAATTACCGCCTACTTATTATTTTTTTCGTGAATTTTTAGGATTATTTTTTACGTATTCTGCTATTCGGGGCAGAAACAAATCCAACAAATCATAAATCATAAAAATCGGCCCAGCCGTTCTTGACTTATAAATAGATATAGAATATAGATTTATTTATTTATTTATACTTTATTGCACATTTAAAAATAATTGTACAAATGGCGGACTTAATGCCAAGAAGCATTCTCTACCAGTCAACCAGTGATCAAACAGAGAAATACAGGCGGTGCAGCAAGAAAAAAAACATGTATATATATATACACACCAACATTTATTAGATTTATCTTTGGTATTATAACTACCGAAAATGGTCCTATTATTTGTGAGATCAAAATTCAATATTAGTAGCACTTAATTCTTCAGAAGTTGTTATACACAACCCAAAGTCTATTGAAAGTTAATTCATGAAAGTATGATGGACTTTCAAAGTAATTAAAGCATCTACACTTCACAATAATTAAGAATTTTGCAGCCTTAAATGAATCTGACAATTATTGTGATGTCTAGAATTAAATCCAATTAAAACTAAGGACATCTCCGGCGCGACGTCTGACGGCACAAAAAGAAAACTGATATTGTAGTAGCGTAAATCTTATAATCCACAAAGCCATTGCATCGAGAAAATTCCAATATTAATTTCGTTACAAGCATCTTTGCGGTAAGTGAAAATAATTTACGTCCTAGATTTATTATTATTTAAAAATGTAAATGACATTCCTTCGCGCCATCAAAAGAATTATTAACTCGAAAAATATTTGATCGTCAAAGCAAAAACATGGCTATAGAAAGAATCTTTTCAATAGCTTCGGTGCGATAAAATTGAAAGCTACGCAATCAAATTTCAATTAGAGGTTTATCGGTTAAATTTATTATTATTGACAAAGTGTAACATGATCCGAGAAATTTGAGTTTTATCAGTTTATCGATAAATGAAACGTAGTATCTTTCTAACGGTTATTATACAATGATGTGTTGACACGCAAACCCGACATTACTCTATTGCATGTCTGTACTTTTTAACAGTGAAAAATTGCAATATTATGGTAAAACTGCATCTAACAGAATCATCGTTAGCATTTTATGAATACAGACGGTAAATGTTGCTGTTATCGCTCAGTTAACTATCGATTATTACTGTAATTTTAAATTTAAAGTTTAAATGTATTACAAATTTTGCATGCTGAATCGCGGTAAAATATGCGACATTATTATTGTGATCACCTGTATTACCATATTTTATGCAATAAATAGTATTTGTATTTCTGTTTTTTTATTATTTACTTGCCATTTTCAATAATAAAAGTGGTTGTTTCTTCATTATTTGTTGCGACCTGCGAATGAATCAGCCACCTTTCACACCAAAACCAGACAAAAATGATTTAGAGAGGAAGGTGATGGTAATATATTCAAGCGAACTTATTTAGCTCTTAAAACCTTTTAAGAAGCATGTAATACCGAATGTTAATTCTAATATATTTATAGATTCAGTACGAAACACAGTATTTAGAAGCATACCTCACGAGCGACTTGTAAAAAAGGCAATAAATCTCCACTTTATGGCCATATAAAGAACAGAAAAAATTGGCCGAAAAAAAATACGACGGTAAATTTTAAAACATTACAGCACTCGTAAAACGATCAAGTTATTGCCGCAAACGCATTTAGGTGCAATAAAAACAGACATTGCCAATCGTAATTCAAGTTTAAATTTTTTTCCGACTCAGCTCGTGGCGATAAAACAGTCGGATGCCATCTGCTTTATATTCTCAGTTAAGAGTTCTACTAGGGATCATAATTTATGTCTGAACTTTGCGCTGCTTAGTTTGAAATAAATAATCTAGCCTCAAATCCAAATGCTAATTAAATCCTCGTAACCTAGTCGCTTATTATTAAAATTTGGATTTTTGAAAAAAAATACGATTAAAATGGGAATTAACGCGAAAGTTTAAAAGTAAATATTACAAAAAAAAAAACTAGGTACCATTTTTTATCCTACTTGTATTTCATTCAAGAATTTCTTCTTGTTACGTTGATTGTTCTTATTATAGTCGATAAACAGCTTTTCGAATAACAAAGACCTGATTTAACATAACATCGTCTGTTCTATTTTCTTCTAAACAATTTTTATAAGGACTAAAACCAAACGACCTTTACTTGTTACATTTCAATTTTTATTTAGACGACATTGTAATGTTCTTTGACAACATCAAAGAGTCTGCTAGTGACGTTGGCAGACCCAAACCCAACCATTCATAATACCAGAAGTTTTAGGGTAGAAGTTAACGTCTCTGTACACAGAGATCTTGGGACGTGAATGTCGGCTTTGATCGCTCGCCCGGAATCGTCTGCAGTGAGTAGTATGAAACGCATTTAAAATAATTGTTTTTATTTACTTTTTAGGAAAGCGAAACAATAACGCAAATAATTATGTTTGTAGTTACCATTTATTTTAAATTTTTAGTTCTCTTTTATTAACGACAGTCTTATTTTTTAATGTATATTTTTTTATATTTAAAAAAAATAATCAAAAAGTGCATTTCGGTTTGTATTTTTTAATAAACTTCCGGAACCTTTTTGATACCTCATTCGATAAGTTTGGAATATATTTTTTTCTTTAGGTCGCACATTATTACGTTTAAAATTCGCCATATTGTTTTTTTTTTGAGATCACATATATCAACCGAGAGAACGTAAGGATTCTAACGATACCTCATACATTAAGTCGGTTTTAGTCGGCGTAAGTCGATAAGGTGGAAAAAAAAACTTACACACATAAATACATACATACATGAACCCTAAAATAACATTACGTACACTTATTTTTGGGCCGTCGCGTCGTGTAAAAATTATTGAACGCTTGGCGGGTTCAATTTATTTTTGTTGAATGAAATGAAATTATTCTAACATTAGTCTACGATAAATCGTAATAAACAGAAAGCTTTCACAATGAAACTGTTAACTGCTGGCAATCGTTTAATTTGTGTATCGAAATAATTCGATTCGCTGTTTGATAATCCGAATTCTGCAATTCAAACAATTTGGTGCCGAATCGACATCACTTGTTATCGTTACAAACGTTTGATCAAACTGGATTTTGGCCAATAACTGTGTTTGTAAAGCATTTTGCCTAATTAATGTTTGCAAAAATGGTGATAATGCAAGCGTTTGCGAAGTGGCAGTACAACGTTTGGGTAATGTTTGGATTAGGTATAGACGTATGGAAATGGACTTGCATAAATTAAATTGTATTATAAGAAACAATGAATGAAGAAAGAAAATGGAGGCCACGTGCCGACAAGCGCAGCGTAGGACATCCACCCATATGGTGGACAGACGATCTGGTAAAGGTTGCAGGAAGCCGCTGGATGCAATCCACTTTCAACCGGCCAAACTGGAAGTCATTGGAGAAAGCCTATGTTTTACATTTAACATTCTATGGCTGAAACAATTAATGACGATAATAAGAAACAATTATAAGATTGAAAATCATTAACGCCAATTTACAATCTGAAAATAAATAATACAACTATAATATTGCCATAGAAGCTCAAATAATTATCCTATAAACATGCTTCGCAAACTATCATTTTTTAATAACGAAACTTTTCTCTTCTGCCGAGAATTAGTTTCAATTTTAAACAACCCAGGTACTTAAAACTTAAAACTTGTATTTTTAACCTGATCTAAAAACGGGAATCTTCAAAAAAAGTAGACTCGAGCACTCGACTCGTTCTAAGTGCTGCTATTTTTAACGAGTAAACTTTCGCGTCACTTTGTTTTCCAGCAAACGGGCTGCAATGGGACGAAACACCCCCATTAACTCGCCGGACCGAGATAAATTCGGCTGCTCTAAACGTAATGAGCACCGGGAGGGACGCTTCTTCAGAGGCCATCACGGAGGCGTGGGTTATACGAGACGATTGCGACACGACGCTATTTTGCGTGCCAATTATCACCTTTTTTGGAATTATGCTGATATCTTTTATTATAGATAAAGGAGAACCAACCCAACACTAAGGCTTTATTATTACGTTCCACTGATACAGTTCATGTAATAGAGTACCTAGCTAATTACGGAAAAAAAGTATGGATAGATACAATACAGTAGCTAAAACGATAGAACAGTAAGAGAAAGCGTGGATTAGAGCAGGACAGGGCTTAAAAAGAAAAGCAATACTTTCGGATACAAATTATTTATAATGACACTTAGTACATGAATTAGGTCCGCTTCATCAAGAGATAGACACTAACAAAAAAATTAACATAATAATACTCTTCAAACATCTAAAGGCAAAAACTTGTAGAAAAGAAGGTCTGTCGTAAACAATAAAAAATCATATTATGTTAACAGATAAAATAGTAGAAAGTAATTTACTCTTAAATTTTATTTCTGCATAATTAAAACTAGTAATTCGAACGATATTCAAAAAACTGGAAACGAAGTGTTTTCGCTTGTCGGAAGTGGCAAAAATTTTTTGTAGCCATATTTAAAACATTTTATTGAACATTTTATTTCCAAATATACCTCGCATCGGCGTATGTAAATCCGTCTATCGAAGTGCATTTACGTAACCGCCGCTAAAACTAGACAAGTTCGGATTGGATTGCATACGTTAGAAGTTTCCGACAGATGTTTGGCGCGTCACGAACTCTCAAATAATCTTGATGGAGTCATTTCGTTGAGTCGCAACCGCGTGAGGTTGGGCTGGGAGGAGGATTTGCACTGCCAAATCGAAACGGTTATTTAAAACAGGCTAAGATAAGGAATGTTTTGTTTAAATGATGTTCTCCTAATTTAAGCAAGTTCTGAATGATGATACAGCTTAAAAGTTTTATAATTTGCATTTAAGTAAGAAATATTATAATAAAACAACGTCGTTGGTACCTTTTTGTGGAACAGAAACATTGTTAATACCAGATCAAATAAATTGATACTGATAATGATTCTGAATACCACGTTTCAACTTATTTAAGTAGTAGCTGTCCCGGTACTCCCAGCGAACTTCGTACGGCCTCTTCATTTTTTTTTTGTAAATTTATCGGTGTGTTATTGTTTATTCTGCTATTAGGGGCTAAGACCAATCTAACAAACCAAAGATCATAAAAATCGGTCCAGCCGTTCGTGACTTATAAATGGTGTAACTAACCCGACTTTGTTTTATATTTATAGATATATAAGATAATATATTATTTAAACATATTGTCAGCAATTTCGAGGAGGTATAAATCTTGATGAAACACATGTTGAAACATGTTATTGTCACCAAATAGGGATGATGACAAAACTTTTTTTTCTTCGTCTATGTGAAAATCAAAAAAATGATTTATTTTTCTTTTGTTATTACAGAGACATATTAATTTGAAATGTCGCATGACGTCACGTCTTTGTACAATATGACGTTACGAGCTACTTCCGAACTTTGACGCGCTTTATCTTTGTCATTTTTTTGGTTGATTGACAAAAGGAAAAATAAGTGTCCATTATTTTTTAATAATCTAACTGACTGACTAAATATAATTTAATTTTTCAACCAGTCGTCATCCCTATTTTAACCAGCATAGAAGGTTTCAATTATACCAGCAATATATTTTTTAAAAAACTTACCAAGTTTATCCTGCAGCACGGTCTTCGTGTCGCATTGGACCAGGCAAAGCACCAGGAGTATGGCAACACGCGCCATTTTGTCAGGATGACGTCACGAGCGGGGGCCGGGGCGAGCGGGGTCCACGCTACCATAATCTACTAGTCGACGCATGCCTGTGTACAAACAGAAATATATTAGGCTTTTCCTGATAAACTGAAGGAGGAGTGGACAGATCGATAGGTTCATGTAAGCTATCAAAGGCATTTGGACGTGGTCTTTTTATAAGGGCTTTAAAGTACGCTGAAAGCTACTCAGCACAATATGGCGAAGAATAAGCTAAATATTGCTTTTCGTGCACGAAAATTGATTTTCTGATTACAATGTCATGGCAGTGTTTACTGTCGTCCCCACAGTGATATCAACGTCATATTCGTAGCTTGATGATGTTTTTATTGCTGACCGCACCACCTCAACCGCCTGAATAGGATTGAGAGAAATCTAATCCAAGTTTTCTCCATCTAAAGGTTGTGTAGAAAAAATAAATTTTTGGTGACAACTGCCTATACCTACAGTGTAGCTCTAAATGTATTTTCTGTACCTTATTTGTTTTGTGTGGTGTTTAAAAAAGAGTATATTATTATATTTCATATATTTTACTCATCCGTGTCGTGAACAGCGAGGGTTCTTTAAATATTTTTTTATTATTTCTTAATATAACAACCATTGTGATGTAACATACACATTACACACTCTGTAGAAATTTCAAATGGTTACCCATTACGGTTAAAAAAACATCCATCACAGATGGAAGGACGCACAGACAGACAGAAGAGGCTTAGTAATAGCAGTTGGCACTCCCATTTGTACGGAATATTTTAAAGCTTATTCCCAAAACATCTAAGTTTTAGTTCTTGTCTGCTGCAGCTCGTGTGCCATCTTAATGTAAATAAATATGTTTGAAAATTATGTACAAATTCCTTTGCTGTCGAAAAACGACACGTTATTGAAATAAAATCGTAACAAAAATCATAATTGGATCCTGCGGTAAATTAGATCGAATTCAATTTCTACAACTTCTTCCTGTTTATGTAAACAAACAGTTCTCATTTCTCATTTCGTTTGATAAAAACGTAAACAAGTGTTCGTGAGTCGATCAAATGTCTATTTATGTAAACCATTACACAAAATGATACATTATGAATTCATGGGCTTGACCGCCATCTTTCTTGTCAGAGGAAAACAAACTCTAATCAAGGAAAACCAAATAACAAATAAGTGTTGTTTAATTTTCTTGTTACAGGGTTTTACATTTTGAACGTAGATGAAAAAATACAACTACGTTGCCATAAAAATGATTAACTAAAAAGCTACGAGCAAAAATTGTATTTCTACCTCATTATAATGATTTTTCTCAAAAGTTTGAGATAATTGAAGGTCACTTTAAATCGCTCTAATGGTTTTATCCGCGTCTCTATAAGTCTACACCTGGAAGTAAGTTAGACGTAGAATAAATTATTTTTGGGAACTTTTACCTACTAACTACTTGGTTTTATCAGTATGTTGAGCTAATATCCTTACGATTCCGAAATAACCGTACCAAAGCATTATAGCATCAACATTTAGTTGACAAGACCAAAGACGCTGGCGCCATCTGAGAATAGCTTTGCCTGTGCTATCGTTTAAAAACATACATTAAACATCGATCTGTAATAAATTATGTAGAAACGAAAAATATGCTAAATATTCTATAATAAAGTTGTGTAATTATTAGAATTCATATTATCATCCACATTAGGAAATACGTCCGCCCAGCGGTTGTCTTTAATTAAAATGATCCCAAGCTTTACCAAGTACATACGGCTGGGCTAGCTTCCGAATGAGATTCTCGACACACAGACACACTTTTCGTATGTCTGTTCGTCTGTATTGTCATTAAAAGTAATTGTATGAATTTGTACTTGTGCTTAGAGGGTTGGGGCCTGGCAATCTGTTTTACAGGTTCACGCCGAGTATATAGACGCCAGATTCTCACTCAGGCATTGTAAAACCTTTACAGTGTCACTAAAGAAAATGTATTTTGTATTTACTTTTGTGAGAAAATAAACCTTTTATTTATTATTTATTTATGTTGTGGTTCCACTTAATATTAATATTATCCTTACGTTAACAAAAAATACGATAAAAATCTCGTAGCTGTATTAAGAACCGTGGCTATGAAATTAAAATCTCCTGATAAGTTTAATTAGCAATATTACGTTTTACGACTATCATAATATTTATCAAAACCCTCAGGGTACATCGTAACGAGGCTGTAAAGAATTTAATGATCATATAACATTGATGCTTGCCATAAATATTTGTACATGAATTTATTTAATGTGGTACTTAGGAATAAGCATGGGTGACGCAACGGCCTCGTAAGCTTTGTGGCTCTAGGTGCCTAGAAGACTCTAAGCCTAAGACCAAGTAACATACCTAAATATTCAAATAGTAATTCGCATCGCTACTAAATGTCTAGAAACGACATAAGCTTTTGCTGTCGCTCATTTGAAGCTTATCCACCATTTAGCGTTACGTAGTAGTATTAAAATTATACCCGTTAAACTTAATTGTTTCATTTATTAACTAACACACTACAAGGGTAATAATGGAAAAATACGTCTTTTTAGGGTTCCGTAGCCAAATGGCAAAAAACGGAACCCTTATAGATTCGTCATGTCTGTCTGTCTGTCTGTCCGTCTGTCCGTCCGTCCGTATGTCACAGCCACTTTTTTCCGAAACTATAAGAACTATACTATTGAAACTTGGTAAGTAGATGCATTCTGTGAACCGCATTAAGATTTTTACAAAAAAATAGAAAAATAATAATACATTTTGGGGGCTCCCCATACTTAGAACTAAAACTCGAAATTTTTTTTTTCGTCAAACCCATACGTGTGGGGTATCAATGGATAGGTCTTTAAGAATGATATTGAGGTTTCAAATATCAATTTTTTCTAAACTGAATAGTTTGCGTGTGAGACGCTTCCAAAGTGGTAAAATGTGTGTCCCCCCCCCCCTGTAACTTCTAAAATAAGAGAATGATAAATCTAAAAAAAATATGCAATGTACATTACCATAAAAACTACCAGCGAAAATTGGTTTGAACGAGATCAAGTAATTAGTTTTTTTTTAATACGTCATAAATCGTAAACCGCAATTTAACTTTCGTAATGTTATGGATTTCATTTTGCAATAAAAATACCATAACTATGACTCCATTGTCGTGATGGGTGAACTTTTACTCATAACGCTACCTACAGGTTTGTACGGAACCCTCGGTGCGCGAGTCCGACTCGCATGGCCGGTTTTTGAATTGATATCCGTTGCATTAATATCCGTGTTGTATATAGTGTGTTAAAATTTTCTAAATATAATCACATATCCATTGTGCATTTTGGACCATGGCTTACGAATAGAACTGTAGAAAATCACTCTGCAGTGATGATTATATTACGTTTAGGCACTGATTCGATTCTGTATCTATTCTTTACTGTTTCTATGTTTCCTAAACCACTTGTCGTCCTTGTCACATCCTCTTATTTTAGCTTAAGTACCGTACACTCGGTATTTGTAATAAGTATGCTCTGTCTAATCTGATAAATGTCTGCAAATACCTGGTGATAATGCCACACTAACGAACTAGAGAAAACTCTTTACAACAAAGACACTCAGTAAAGGGTCTGCACTAAAATATTATGCATAGAGTGTATAGCAATCATCGAACACTTACCCTATAGAGCAGTAATACGAACCATCATTCTCCGAAACTAGTAAGTGATTTTTCACTTACATTTAGTATGAAATGACAAGTCCTGTCAACTCTCGCCCATACAAAAAAATACAGTTACAGATAAAAAAATGGTGGAAAAATTTGTCGAACAAATAATATGTCACTTCTACTCTATAGGATATGTGCTCTATGATAGCAATAAATACTGCATGAACACTAAATGTAATGTAGTCGCTGACATAGCCCAATGGATTAGCAAGATGAAGTTGCAGTGGGAGGACAACATAGCACGTAGAACTGAAGACCGATAGGGCAGAAAGGTTTTGGAAACGAAGCCACGTACCGGCAGGCGCAGCTAAGGATGTTCTCCCATAAGGTAGGCAAATGACCTGGTAAAGGTTACGGGAAGCCGCTGAATGCACGCTTCCAACCGGCCAATCTGGAAGTCACTGGGGGAGGCCTATGTTCAGCAGTGGACGTCCTATGGCTGAAATGATGATGATGACTTAATGTAACACGATGATCGTATAAGGATTATCCTTACATCTAGAAAGGTAAAGAAAGAGAAAAAGACTTAGAAGATTATTCAAAGACCACGTGGAGGAGATGATATGGAATAGAGAAGAATGGAAACACTACACTGACAAGATAGGATGAGATAAAATTCGGTTACTACATGACTTGCATAAATGACAGAGTACTCGTATAGCATAACAAAAAAGTACCTTTAAAATGTTGTTTTTTAAAGTTTGCAACTAGATACAATTCATCATGAATTTAAACGTGAATTTTAAAGCTGCAGTAAAATGCATCAAATATTGCAAAAGTCGGGAATATTGCAAGGAGAACAATGCAAAATCAGTTCAGTCCGACTTCTGTCATCCCGGAGAAAATTTATGGAAATCCCAGCTTTTATTTCAAACATGACTTGGGTACTAACTGTTTGATTCCGTCGTAAGTAGAATATGAAAACAAACATTTCCCCAGATTCAATGTGAGTCAGCTGACCTGATATAAAACCATGTACGGTTTATAGAATGGTTTAAGAAATCACATAACAAAAATACTGGTAGGTTTTAGTTAAATAAAATGTATTTTACGGTGAATTTATAACCACTCTCTTCTCGTCTAAAATAAACCTTAAAAATGCATAGGATTTACTACAATCACATCATTATTTTGAAATAAGAAGAAAATAATATATTATTGGATGTTACAAATAATTTATGAACGCCAGTTAATTTCATTATGTTAATTGCAAATATTTCCAACTCCATAACAAACAAATCAATAAAGACTAATACCTTTATTAGTCATAAAGTTTGAGTACAAGTATGTAAGTTAAGTATAGTTTAAGTTTAAGTCATACAGCAATCCTCTGAAAGCAATAATGAAATAATTTAAGCAAGTAGAAGTGTATTAGGAAGTTCCTTCTAGTAAACCTTACAGATTCACAGTCGAAGTTGTAACTTGCCTAATGTTCGGGGCACCCACTGTAACCAGAGCAAGGATGCCATGAATAAACTATTGCGGGGCATAAAAATTTCAGGGCACTGCACTGCGAACGATGCCAAGAGCCCACTGAGAAATTTCAAAAAGGAATTAACCCGAGTTCTGGACATACGACAAATTTTATAACCTTCATGAATAAAATTGGACGGAGCCGTAAATTATGACGGTTTAACATCCATTACTGGCAGAGTTCGAGAATGGGCGTGTTGTGTCCTCGACAACGAGCATTGGATGCGCTCTTAAGTGGTGTTAACGGCTTATGAAGCATGATGTATGTGGGACATTTCGGAGTTTAGTGAGGTACCAGATAATAATACCATTATAGTAGCTTTCGTAGGTACAGCACGGACGACTATTATAGTTTGATGTTGTCATTAGTTATTTCTTGAAATACCAAGCCCTTCCTCATTTTTAACCGACTTCAAAAAAGGAGGAGGTTCTCAATTCGTCAGAATCTTTTTTTTTATGTATGTTCAGCGATCATTCGTCACTACGTTGATCGATTTCGATATTTATTTATTTTTAAAGATAATACTTTCAGAATGGTCCCATATAAATTTGGTTAAATTTTAATGATGGGATCTATAAGAAAATCATCAAACATTGCATAAACTCCGTACCACGCGAACTGATTTTAGTATCTATCTTACCTAATATCTTTACCAAATGTGGACCGATTTTTAATAATTCTTTTTTTAATGAATAGCTTATACTTTAAAGTTACTATAATAAAAATTTGCGGATAAAATTTCACCCCTAAGGGTGGAAAAATAGAAAATGAAATCGGTGTTCAGCAGTTAAATTATGTTTGCACTCGTCGAGTTTGTTTTAGGATTTATCACTAAAATAGAAAAAATAAGTTATTTTATTAAAAAAATAAAAACCGACTTTTTAAAAATAAAACGAATTGAAGTCGGTTTTTATTTTTTTTAGAATCACAGACTCTTTGTCATAAAGATACAGGGTAGTGTTTGAAAAGTGTGTAACAAAAGCAGGTAACAAGTTATTTGTAACTAAAAAGTCTAAAGGAATAATAAACTATGTTTAAGCGCTACTATTAAGTGAGCCAGGAAGTCCTTTGAATTTGAAAACGAACAGAAAATAGTTCACACATCAAAGAAAGCGACAATAATTCATGTCCGTTTCATCTAGCGTGTAGCGAGTGCATTTGAATTTGATTCGTCAGAGCTACGCGTTTGCTGCTGCCGCGTTTACGCAGGTGAATTATGGATCTGAACAACAGGGTACTTATTCTTGATTCACTAGAGATCCGTTAATCCAATATTTTTTCAGTACGAAAAGATTAGAATTTAGAACCCACAACGCGTACATAATGTTAACTAACATGCAAAAACCATTTTATTGATATCTAGTCGCCATAGCAAAAGATTCGCTTAATTTGGGGCTAGATAATTGGTGTGATTGTAAAAACAATTTATTTTATTTATTTATATTTGACGTTACTATTAGTGACAGTATTATTTTAGTTAGAAAATTAAGGAAAATCTACTTATTTAGTATTGTCGTTCCACGGAGTAGTTATTTTGAATGTTATGAGATATTCAAAGGTTACGTTAACATCAAACAAAATTACTTTTTTCGCAGAATTATTCAGAAATATGATTTCTGCTAACAATTTACATAGCGAAATATAAGAAACGGCAATTCTTATTTTGCTTTATGAGTTTTTAGATGTCATTGTTTCCTTGACAACGAGTGGATTTCCCATTTTGTGCAAAAATCACGATGTTTTTGCTAAATGTTTTTCCTTGCTGGTATAAAGAGAAAATATTCCCTTTCAATTTATTTTAATAGATTATGGTGGCATTGGTAGAGTCGTTTGTTTTTTTTTAAGATAAGATAATTTACTAAACAAAATACACACATCAAAGAAATCATGATTCCGTTGTATAAAATATCATTATTCCGTTGCAAAGAAGTTCTAAAGAGATTTCCAATACTGTAAACCTAGACAGAAAGAGTAACAACTTTATAAAAAAAAATTACAGAAAGAAATCATCGAGTCAAGTGACAGCAAATCTAAAAGCGTGGACTCTGTGTCAGAAAGGTGTTTTTAAAAATAAAATAAATTCGATTTCGTGTCAAAAATGGAACACAGAATATACTAAAAAGGTTAAACAATAATTCAAAGCTCCTAAGTTTTTGATTGAGAAATTTATCTTCTTGTCTGTATTATGTATTTAAAAATATATCGAGTGGTTCTCAAATAGCAACCTAGTTCCGCGTCATTTGTCCTGAGCTAGGGCCAGTGGGGCCTTAATTAAACCGACCCACTACCTTTTGTTGGATCGCACCGCGTACACTATTCACTGTTTCGGTGCTCTGGAAAAATCGAATTCGAACATTACGAGCTTTCGTGAAAAAAAATTTGATTTTGTTTATCTAAAACTTGGTTTTGTTGTCAAAAGGGGGCTATTTTTTAATAGCGTTTTGCTGAAAAAGATCTGAGAAAATTTTCAGTTGTCTTTCGTCTCTTTTTATAACTAGAGAAAATTATGACGTAATTTTATGTTATAGAAAGTATGAAAGAACAAGCGCACAAACGGACAGACACGAATAACAATTTTGAAATTAATTATTGACAAATGGTTTTCAAGTTTTAAGCGTTGAAACGGTGTTCATAAATAAGTTATTAAGAAACATGAAAAATATATGCAACATACTTTCCTAGCTTTAGCCTCCTAAAGTAAATAACGCCAGTAATAAATTTCTAGTCCAACAAAAGTAAATAACGCCAGTAATTGTACGAATACATTTAAAAAAGTTATGCTAAGTGCAGTCCCCACTTGGCGTGATAATTGTGTAGCCTTTGAAATGTAATACAACGGTTCCGTATATAATTAGTTTTGGTTTTCATTTGTATGTCAACCGAGTGATGGATTGAGATTTAACATTTAACTCCAGACACACCCTGTTAAGAATAATACGTTGCGTTTAAAATTTTCTTTCAAAAACATTATAAGTTTAAACTAGTTTTTTAGATTAAAGCCTCACCATGAGCAAGCGGTTTGTTTTACTTTGACCTTGTTTTGTTTTCATGTAAAGAGTTTAGCGCATTGCTTAAGTACTGTTTATTGTGTATATTCGAATCTCTAAGAATCGATTACAATTTCCAGAAATTCGTATTTGATTCTCGCGATTTCGTATGCAAAATTGAATTCTAATGCTTCACAAATACGTAACCTTGTCCTTAACTAACAACCTACTACTTTTGTAACTAGCTTAGGCTGATGCAGGCCGCTTCCAACTGTCCAAAAAGGAATTGGGGGAGGCCTATGTCCAGTACGTCATATAGCTGAAATGATAATTGATATCAATCTTCGTCATAATATCACAGTTGAAACACAAAAGGGAGTGGGAAACTTGTGAAATCTACTTTAATATAAGTCTAACGATTCGATCGTACCTTAGGCTATAATATGCATGCATGCGTACAAACTCGTAATATATCCCGCCGTGTACCGCCCGCTTACAAAAGGGACCATGTTTACAACCCCGTGGTTTGTTTTGCGCATATTTAATTGTGTTTGTTTCCGAGGTGTAATTAAGTTTCTTGATCGATATATCATATCCCAGTGTAAGATTACTCAGGTGTTTGTTGGTTTTTGATAACGTGTTACAATGGTTTTTAAAAATGTTGGTACCGTTATTCGATAAGAGCGACGCACTTAAACTTTCTAAGTATATAAAAAACAAAACACAGTTTGTTTGTCAATAACAAACAAAAACACAAACAACGCGGTTTGTTTATGATTATATTTATTTATTGTATAAAAAAATAAGTGCAGTGGGCGGGGCACATAGCACGTAGAACTGACGGCCGATGGGGCAGAAAGGTTCTAGAATGGAGGCGGCGTACCGGCAAGCGCAGCATAGGACTTCCACTCACAAGGTGGTCAGGCGACCTGGTAAGAGTCGCAGGAAGACGCTGGATGCAAGCCGCTTCCCACCGGCCAATCTGGAAGTCAATGGGGGAGGCCTATGTTCAGCAGTGGACGTCCTATGGCTGAAATGATGATGATGATGATAAAAAAATGATAACCCAAATTCATTATTATTCACATCCGCTCGTGTGCCGCATACCTATATATATATTTTTTAAGGATTTTTAGTCTATATAGGGTAAATGGCATGCGAATATACCACTTTTAAATCGACCCATTATGAATTCATAATAGTACTAAAACAATGTTGGAGTTATACAGTTTCAGAACTTAGTTAGATCCCTTGACTGAATAATAATTGTTAATGTTACACATTGCGTATGTCTCAATATTAGTGAGATATTTCAAATTGTTTGCCTATTTATTAGTGATCTTTAAAACCTTGATTGAATAAGTGTAATTATTTTGAAATAGGGATAATGTATAAGGACGATAAAAGTAAAACAAGTACGCAGTTTGATTACTTCTGATCAACTGAATAAAAGGAAATACGGATATCAATTTAAGTTCATTATTTTGTGTGCCTAAAAATCCTTTGAGACCCGAACAACAGTATTTTTGCAAAGAACGTCAAGGAAAATACATTTCCTCGAATCTAATAGAATAAACTATTATTTAACATCACAAACGTTTCGTAGGAACAGCTTATTTTCTAACTTAGCTCATAAATTTATTTTTCTTTTATGTAATAGTTGAGAGTAATTTTCTTGTTTGATTTCTTTGTTAATGGCAAATTAATGTTATTGTTACTTTGTTAATGTAAGTAAAATTTATCTACAAACTACAATGCATCTTAATAATACAAATATCAGACAACATTACACACATTGCTGAGGAGACGTATTTTTGAAGCATTAGAAATGAATCGCGAATTCGAACACGAAAACAATTCGTGTATGAAATTGGTTTCTATTGCTTCCGATTTTACGCATTTTTGAATCACTCGTCACATATTTTCGTCTTGTAAATATTTTCGTTTTCCGCAGAAAATATTATAAAACGGAATGCAAAAACTCATTCATTCATTCACTCAGAAAAAGGAGTGGGTAGGACCACTCGTTGCAGACGGAATGAATTTTAAAAAATAGTGATTTTAGAAAGTCGCATGCGAATCCACATGATTCAAAAATACGTATTCTGATCCTTAGGTAATGCTAATGCACTTATGATTGGAACCAGAAACAACGTCGGTACTACAACACCCAGACCCGAGACAACATAGAAAAGTTCGTAAAACAAAATATGTAAACCAGACATTGTAAAATCAAGCATGTAATAAGTGCAACATTATTATAACAAAGAGTGACACTTGAAATGACTCGGATAATAAGCTCACCGCCATTGGACTAGTCGTAAAGCTTAGACTACACTAAAGCACAGTATCTCAACGGATCGAATAATCTTACCTGTGAATATTATTTGTCCTTTTCTAAAATACTAGGTTAGAATAGATAAGACATCTTAGTAGACTGATGATAAACGTACCCACATTGTAAGCGAGTGTGCAGTGGTACAGGACACTAATTAACCAGCAGATGTTAGAATAACAGTGTCAGAATCTATAAGTCATACCAATTAGAAAAAGACAAAAATAATTTAGGAGTAGGAATTACACTACAGGGAAATTTAAGAGTGTACTACTGTATTTCTGTAAGTCTGTAAATAGGTGGAATGATACGCATAAGACGACTACAAGATGCCCGGTGAATCACGTTTAAGACAAATAATCGACTAACATCGTTCATACTCCAGTATTCCGAGGGTACAAGTAAATTTTTATTTTTCATAGTGCGATTCAAATATTTGCTTATCTAGGACAACCGATATAATAATAATAATAATAAATTATTTATTCCTTTAGAATAGTTTTTAATAAACAGTGACCGGAGTCCCCTTTTAAGCTAAGGAGCCTGTGTCAGGGGGGAGCCCCTTCCATCTCTTAACAATTCTCTTTAGGTGAGCTGATAACTTACAGACTAATATTGAATATTAATATTGGTACGTATATAGCAACATAAAAAAAATACAAAAAAAAATGTGTGTGTGTGTGTGTGTGTGTGTGTGTGTGTGTGTGTGTGTGTGTGTGTGTGTGTGTGTGTGTTGTTAGCCTTGCGACAATGTTCGGAGGTTGTAGCACAAAAATACAATCTCCACTAACCCATCGACTGACATCGACTTGACAGTTTGTAGAGACAATTTTTGTTGGTACGGAATCGCCAAATTGTTACTTTAGCCGATAGGATTCGTAGAAATTAATAATAATAAATAAATTAAGTTTTTTTTAAAACAATAACCAATGAAATAGCCTTAAAACAAGCCTTTATGCTACGGCGACTATATAACGAGTAGACATCAATAAATAAATTTATTTAAAAAATGTGCTCACCACACAAACATTTGCCGATTGCGGGATTCGAACTCGCAACTCGCTTTGTAGTCTGGAGTGTGAACCACTAAACCAGACGGTCGTCACTCACGTTAAGATAATTGAAAATACTTCTGTCAAAAGTACCACTCAGATCTTAATAATATGCTTTACTTTTAAAATTAAATTGTGGCCTTCGTCAAGTGTCATTAATATCATTTCAGCCATAAGACGTCCACTACTGAACATAGGCTCCCCTAATGACTTTCATTGGGGGGGGGATTGCCAATACTCGCTACGCTTGCCAAACGGGTTGGCGAGCGCAGTTTTTTATAAGATTACGCACGCAGATGCTGCTACCCGTCTCGTGCTACAGGAATTAGTCGCCTCTTACGACCTCTTGTTGGCATTATTTACTTTCGTCTCTACATGGTACGTTGTCAAGTGTACCAAGGCCTAAAACTAGTGCACAGTGCTACAACTGGCACCTACTTGAATTCGATAGAAGAATATCTTAAGGATCAAGTAGTGTGGTCTTACCTTGAACAGTAACGTCCACGTTACTTTGTGCACACAAATGTTTAATTTGTATGCGTACAAGTTCGCTTTGTTTTAGAGCTTGCGCTGTATTTGTTATGACAACATTATTATCCTCGCTTTGTTTACGTTTCCAATTGCCCTCATGATACAATGACACGAGTGGTCGATTCAATGTTTTGAATGTCATTTAGGAAATGTTTTGTTTTTTTTGCAGTGGTTATACAGCGTTTTCTTTTTTATTCTATTGTTGTTGCTATTTTGTAAGCAAACAGAATGTTTGAAATAAAAAACGAATACCATTATGTATGAAATATGAAAGTGAAACAATGAGTCATGTTTAGCTTGATATTACCTAGCCTAAACAATGCACACCTGTTGGTGTTGAAATTTTAATTATCTGTATTCTAATTGATAGTATAGTTTAAAAACTACAAAATACACTTTTATGACATGACATGCCGAATCAAATGAACTGAGACACAATTTTTGTACTAGTAGCCACTAAAGAGTTTATCTGTCCGTCTCCTGGCTCCATTATCAGATCATCACGATGGTGACCTAATTATTATATTGTCAGCGGAATATCAGATACTTACAAAATGTCAAACCGATGCGTCACTGGGTTTACATCCGCACTGAGCCCGCGTGAGGCCTGTGCCCTGCAGTGGGACGTATATATAGGCATAGTTTATAATATAAATAAATAAATACTTTATAAATAGTAAATATTTGTATTTAGAAATATTATGGGCATCTACGCCAATTTGGTTCTCAAATTTCGTCAATTCTATATCAGTACAAGCTGTGCCACCTCTGATTGCTTTTTAAATTGTTGTAATAATGTCATTCATTTGAATAATAAACCTTGTTGGCCTTACCTTATAAAGATAGACTGGGTTTAAACCATGTCTAAAGAATAGTCATTCAATTTGGAACATTGACACACCACACATGTCTCGGTCACGGTTATGTTACCATACTTTTTAATTGATTGGCTAATCTTTAGGCAGTGTCTAAACCTAGTCTATCTTTTTTGTAGTAAGGCCCTATAAGTTTTAAATTCTGCGAACGCAATAAAATCATTTTTCATTTTATTTCAAATACTTCAGTCATTACAGATTTAGACACGCATTCCAAGTTTTTTATTCAACTTCCCTTTCAGTTACAATACGAAAGAATTTATCCGGAATCCACAAATCGCTGAACTATCTAATCCCTGCCGAATTTATGTAACATCTCCGCCGCGCAGAAAGGGGAAAAAATCGGTCAGTGTGTCAAGAAACCAGAATGGCAAACCGTGCCATTAAATCGACCGGGAAGTCTGTTCCCATCACGCTGTAGAGGCTTGATTAAGGAAGGAAGTCTGGGGATGTGTAGCCTTGAATAGGTGAACGTACGTACAAACTCCGTCATCCGTAGTGACGCGAAAACATAAAAGTTCCGGCGTATTTCCCGTGAGCCTAGGGCTGCCAACTATCTACGTTATTTTGAGATTCGATTTTTCCCGGTACGGATTTGGTTCGCGCACTGGCTTTGTATCTACAAAGCCAGTGGTCGCAGGTGTTTGTGTGATGAACACAAACATATATTGTACCTGATTTATAATTGTCATTTAATTTAAGAATTTATGTACGTCTATCCATAGTGTCGATACCACAATACAAGGTTTTTTTAATTTGGGGCTAAATAAATTAGTGTGATTGTTGGATTTTTGGACTATAAAACGTTAAATGTTCTTGATAGATTAACTTGAGGTGCTATCTTACCAAGACAGATTTTCTTAATTTAACACTATACGAGTACTATACTATACAAAATAAACAAATGGAAATTGCACAAATTTTAATTTGCAAAATCGGTAAGGGATTTTTGATAATATATTATGTAGCAACTGTATAAAACAGTACCAACATTAAAATCTCCAAAAAACATCGAATTTATCTGATTTGTATAACAGAAGTGCTTTAGCTAGTTACTTTAAGATCAGAGCGATGTGTGTGATGTTGTCTAATATTTATTTGTATTTATTTATGAATTATTTTATTTATTTATTTATGAATTATTTGACAGAGCCAGCCCTATCGAAGGCACTGGTCGAGGTGTCGGTGCGTGCTTCGTGTTCGTGACCGACACGGAAATGACTGTTGGTAGTTCAAGGGGAGAGCGGGGAAAGGGGGGAGCTTTTAGTCATTAATTGAATAGCGCGGATTGTTGTCATTAGGCTGTATGTTTTGATTCCATTGTCCGAGTTTCTGTTGTTCTGGCCAAGTCGAACTGCGGCCGGAAGTGGATTGGGAGGGTCAAGGGTATTTCGCCTTCACTGAACTGCGTGAAAACTATTTAAAACGTCTATTTTCATATGAGGTAGTTTCCAGTTTTGTAAGTAAATTTGTTGAAGCAGAAATTTAATTAGCATAACTTGCATATAATGTAAAGAATTTCTTCTCATATAAGTGAGTTACCAAATTCACGCTAATAAAATTCCCGCTTGACAAACTCACCACTACCTTGTTGATAGAACTAATGAATCATTAATTAAGGATCAAATATGTAGATGAATTTCATATAAGTCTATGCTTAGTGAAGAACCATACAGGTTACATATTCTGACAGTAAGATTAGCTATTTAGGTACCTTACAAACACCTCTATATTATCCACATCAAGCCTTCTTGGTGGGGTCAACGCACTCAAACGCATAGTTAATGTAAATTTTGTGTCCTACAGTGGGACATAATAAGCTTGTCTACTTTACGTTATATGTAGATCCTAGGGTGAGATAATAAAATATAAAAAATACAGAAAACTTACAAATTACTAAAGAATCTCTTAAAAAGAGTTATGTACTATTATAGCTTTTAATTACTCTAATTGGTCAAGCCTAATGATAGAGGATCACAGTCAGTTGTACGAGTAATCCGTTACTTAATTTAAAAGCTAGCTATTACGCGAAGCAACCCTGTATTCCAGTCAAAATTTCGCTCAGTAATACAGGACCATTAGAGTGACGAATGTTGCCTAGATTGCGGCAGCCCGCCTAAGCTGTGTTTAAAAAATATAGCAATTTACTAGGCAACAATTAAACTAAGCCTCGGATAATTTAGCATCAATCTTAGCCAAGAATATCTTAGGAGGATTTGATACTTAATTTGTAGCGGTAAATAATAATTTTGGAGCTGATAGTCTGGTTAATCAATCTAACTATGCGGGATATTAATTTTGTGTACAGTGGTAGACGTTTAATTTTATCTTTTATTTAATTAGATGTTTCGTCATTTGGAAGTATTTTTAGGCCAGTCTAGTATCACAGGTCCTAGTTACTTACCACCTTTTTGAGTACGTTACGCCCCAAAATCGGGTAACACTTTTTTCAAGAGAATGTAGTCATAATATAAATATAAAACAAATCAAGTCACGTAGAAGGACTCTTTCGAACAAATTTATCTGTAGTTTGTTATCAACTGAGCATTGTTACGGTTAAATTATTAACTATAGCCGTGTCACACGTTTCGCCGAAGCAAATTTATCTTGATCAAATCTTAGTTTTACTCAGATTCAATTCTGTCCAATAATTAAGGTTGACACAAGCAAGAGCATCTGCAAAACTAACTCTCTGTTGATTCTGAAATCCAAAATGACAGTTTGCTAGTTACGAACGTAGTCAACGGCTGGTCAACATACCCAACAAGTTAAAGGTGACTGAACTGATATTCAACTTTCAAGTTCGGACACGTAGAGATCAATATCAATTGAGAAAAATTTACGTTTTGTAGTAGGTTGTCGAGCTGTTGTTTGTACCATAGACGTAATTCGTAAATGTTTATTATTTTAACTTGATAACTGTACCCGTGCCAAAGGAGAACACTTCTTGACAGTTGAATAAACGAACAGACAGAGATCAAAGTGATCAGCGTTCGCATCTCTTTTAGAGGCACCGAAATTCAAAGACCATTATTTTTTACAGAGAACAATTGTAAACGTGAATCTGCTGTCAATTATTGTGAACCAAACAAACATGCAATTTTCAAATAGCCACACAATCTGCCGGCGATAAAAATCGTAACGACCGGTCAAGTCCATCCGGATTACCATAACGAGCAGCTGTGTAACAAACAAATATTGAAATGGGAACTTTAAATGGAATTTTGATTTGATTTCTTCGCGGCGTATTATAATTTCAAATTTAAGATGAAAAATCAGGATCGGACCATCAAAGTTTGGGAAGAAACGGGCGGGGATGCGCTGGGTGGGGGGGACTGAACGCTTTATTCTAAACTGACTTTTAATGTAGGTAATGTTTCAAGTTGCTAAAGTATTTGAAGGATGCTGCTAAAAATAGATTATGTTTGACCGAGTTTTAGGTTTTTGAGGGTTGTCACAGAACTTTTTTGTGCTTCAATATAAAACATATTTACTTTTAAAAATCGAATTCTTTTAATGTTTAAGTTGGTAATTATTATAATAAAGCTGTGAAACTATGTAAATCTTAACATTTGATTGTATCTTTTTAAATACTTTTTATCTTGCTACAAAAACATACAAAACACACCAAATTTTATGTAAATATGAGTATTACTCTAATGAAGGATCACAATCAAGTTTTTCGGTGACAAGACGAATACTACGTAAGCGGAGTCGCGTGTAAAAGTTTCTATAACAGCAAAGAAATTTAAAAAATGTTAATAAATTCAAATCAAAACGCCAAATGCCCATCAAAAAGGCAAACAAAAAGATTAATAAATCGAAATCAAACTTCGAGCTCAAACTTCCGAAATTAAACAATGAGCAGGTGAAAGATTTAATTACTTCGTGAAAAAATCACTTATTCACGTCAAAGTAGCCGTCGAGAAAAATCGGAGGCACTTTGAAACAATTAAGAATCAACCGGGTTATACTTGCCTCGAAGTTCGAGAAGAGCTAAAGGGCCATTAAATTCTTTTAAACAATTCATGGAATCGCCGCAAGTCTTGGGCAGTCAATTAATTTGTAACAGCACATCTGGAACACCTTTGTTAACTTTGCTTATGTTCGATTGGTTAAATACTTCTATCAAGAATACACAAGATAACGCCTTATTAAAACAGTACTCAATTAAGCCAAGCTGATGTTTTATTTTTTATAGTTTCTACAATGGTTCCAGAATGGAGACCAGGACCACGTACCTGCAAGCGGAGCGTAGGACTTTCACCATCAAGATGGACCGACAATCTGGTAAAGATTGCAGGAAGCCGCTGGATGCGAGCCGCTTCCCTTATCTGGAAGTCACTGGGGAAGGCCTATGTTTAGAATCAGGCTGAAATGATGATGATATCTCTTACAAATGACATCACGTGACCTAGAAATTAATATGAGACTATATAAAAAGTCGTTGTATTAGAACACTTGCTCATTTAGAGTTACACTTTGTTTACTTTCTTTAAGTACTCTCGAGGTAGATGAGGCTTTCAAGTAAAATATTACCATAGCAGCTGTCTTTGTAGTCGTTCGTTTTTTTTAAATAGCGACAAACCTGTTATCCAGGGTCAAAATAACAAACACTGGTACCCGGTAACCCTTAGGTACTTGTAATTTAATGGCACATAAGCTCCTGTGTGACCCTCACGGATCGACGGCAGGACCGGCAGGATTTGTGAGCGTTTGTCTCAAATTTATCGTTTGTCGCGGTAATGGCCGGCTGGGCGGGATTACTGTTACTACTGGGCTCGATTGGTTAAACACATCCAATGGTTTCAAGGGTTATTCCTTAAAGCAGGTTATACATATTCATGTTTTGTTAAATAAATAAACAAAATATTTTGGAATTACACGAAGTAAATGTTGGTTCCGGATAATATCGCTTGATACTCCTCAAGACTAGTCAAAGGGCTTGGGGCTTTAATACATCTGATAGTCACTTATCTTACAGCACCCTCCTACCAATCCGCTTTCGACCCCGGCTTAATAATAGAGTAGATATACAGAACATTAAGTTAGAAACTTGTTTACGAGTATACTGCAGACTCCGCAATCAAATAGTCTAAATGTGACAATTTTTAATCTCACTTTTTTAATCTAACAACAAATTTACAACTTTTGGATTATCTACTGTAACGTATATGCAGAATACTAAGTGGATACTAAATCAATAAATAAACATACATACCCAATTAATGCTATTGGTAAATTAGTTTGTGATTATTAAACTTAAAAGATGCCTAGAGATCCTGTAAGCAAAATTTTTCAGCTACCAATTTCCGGTAGACACTCTACATTTGCCAGGATGTGTGCGGAGTACAAGAGCATTAACGCGGCTGTACCAGATCTGGACGATATTTTCATAATTGAGAAAAGAGGAATTAACACTTAATCATCCTACGGTAACACAAAAACGAAATAAAACATATTCTATAGAATAAAATCTATAGGACGACGAAACGAAACGAAGACGAACAGAAGAACAACATACTAATCTTTAATCTTAACTAATAAAACACAGGTGCTGTCAATGAATCAAAATTTCTATTCGACAAAAACCTACAACACTGTTTCACCGAAAATACTTACCAGAGGAACAGAGCAAAACAAATCGAATGCGAGTTTTTTCGTTTAAAAACGTTAATAAAGCGAAAAGCTCGCACACGATACTACTGAATTTAAATCTTTCCAAATCTTGATAGGGAAAATCGGATGGATACCTGGTACATTCAGATTGTCGGATTCACACTTCGCCACAATCTGCGGCGTATCGCAGTCAATTTATCTGGTTCCTCGATAAAGTAAAATACACGTCAAAATTGAGTTTACGTCTAAAAACCAATTTGGATTATCTGATTTCGGAGTTTATATATAAAAATGGATTTTTGCCGTACCTTCGGCAACTGGATACGAAGATACAGAAAGCCCAATCGTGAAGTGGGTCTCGATTCTTAGGGTTATTGAAATCAATTTAGTAGTAGTAGACATCAAGTAAACGTATTTGTTTTAGTATTGGCTGTGCTTAACCTTCCTTTGCCTTGACCTATTTATTTTTTACGGTGAATGAATAACAGTGTAAAGATTTTATGTCATTGACTGTCTAGCTGGTGGTATGTCAATGGCTTGGTTTTTTCTCAGCGTCTTGTAGGACGCTCCTAACCAATCACTGTTCTACTTTAAATTTATGTTCCCACTTAGAAAGAGAGAGGAGGAACTATTTTTAAATAGACAGAAAACTTGTTTAATAATGTCAAACGCGAGCGGAGTCTGCTTACGATTTCTCAAGATAGACGTATGCAGTATGTCTCATCATCATAATCATTCAGCCGTAGGACGTCCACTGCTAAACATAGACCACCCCGAAAAGGGCAGGATTGCCAATACTCGCCACGCTTGGCAGGCGGGTTGGCGAGCGCAGTTTTTTATAACATCTCGCACGCAGACGCTGCTGCCCGTCTCAAGCTACAGGAATTAGTTGCCTCTTCCGACAGGCCTCCTTTTGGCGGTGGGGAAGTGTATTCTTTACGGCCGTCCCCACACGGCACGACCCTCCCCAGTACGTTTAGATCTCCGGTATTTTTATAATTTTCTTCGAAGAGTTGCACTTCCTATGTATAACCGCGCTTGGCGCAAATCTGGCTTACTGGTACCATTATACGTTATGCTTCAGCTGTGATGTACGAAACGTGTCTGTACCGTATCGCGTGAACAATTTGTGTCATTTTGTAGATTGCCGACTTATCTCGGATTAGATCTAGGCTAAACAAGTTCAGAGAGCCCTCCGGGAGGGTTTATAGGCAATAACGGTGTGGGCATGTTGGCCACAAAAAAGTGATTTGAAAATAATCTAGTTTAATCATTGGTAAACGGTTGAACGTGTAAATTGTGATCAATGGTACGCGATAAAAATAGTTAAGTAATTGATTTTAGGGAAATCTTGACGACCTTCGTAGCTGAGAGGCGATCATCAGAGATAGCGACTTGGTGTCGCTATCTCTGAGGTTCCGGGATCGGTTCCCGGTCGGTCAATGTAGGAAAATAACTTTTCTATATTGTCTAGGGTCTGAGTGCTGTGGTACCGTCGTTGTTTCTGATTTCTGTAATACGAGTGCTTAAGCTACTTATCATAGGATCAGAGCAATGTATGTGATGTTGTCCAATATTTATGTATTTATTTATTGTTACCACTTGGTCTTACGACATAGAGAAAAGCATATAGGATGCTTGGAGTTTCAGTGCACGATGAGATCCAAAATGAGGAAATCTCTAAAAAAACTCAAGAATAGTATTTTTGATTCATGCCAATTTCAATTCGAATGCGACATCGTAAGATTCGCATGAAAATCAAAATCAAAATAATTTATTTTTGCAAATAGGCCATTAAAGCACTTTTACACGTCATAATTTTTTTTGTCCTACCCCTGCTTCGGGACAATTTGTGGGCTAGTGCCAAGAAGAAACAGTGCAAGAAACTCGGTCACTGTTGTCATCCTCTTTTAAAATTACGATTTTTTCAAGTTTTGGTGCGAGCTAAGCAGTTTTAAGTCCACACATTTTTATGATTTATATAATCACTAACGGTGTAATAACCCTTTTTATTAAAATCATCTTAACATGTAATTTAAGTTCAAATACTGGCAGTTCAGCAAGGGATTGTGGTAAATTATTAAAAATACGAATACATTTTCCCATGAATGAACTTCCTACCTTGTGCAATCTGAAATTTGGAACGACAAGTTTATCTTTATGCCGCGTATTGTACTTATGTATATCATTTTTCTTGCAAAACAAGTGCAGAGTTTTGCGAACATACATTCTAATAAAGGATATATATATTAGGAAATAAAGGTTCTCATGTGACAACCACAAACTAGAAGACGCAACATGGGTAGGCCTGGCACCCGGCGGACTAACGACCTAGTCAAGGTTGCGAAAGGCCGCTGGATGCAAAATGACCCAGAGCCGCTTGTGTGCCGATTTAAGAGGGAGGCTTAAGGGAAGGCATTGAGGTTATTGGGTAAAGCAATAAGTTCCAGGGAGCTTCTACCATTTAACTCAATAATTGTCAATAATTTATCTTTTTCCGTCTCTGAGGTTGGTATTCCACTTATGTGTAAATATTTGACGATATAATTTTCTTCCTCTTAAAGTTTTGTCAGCCGTAAAGAATACACTTCCCTACCGCCAACAGGAGGCGTGTCGTAAGAGGCGACTAATTCCTGTAGCACGAGACGGGCAGCAGCGTCTGCGTGCGAAATATTATAAAAAACTGCGCTCGCCAACCTGCCTGCCAAGCGTGGTGAGTATTGGCAAACCCTCCCGATCAAAGTCATTGGGGGAGGCCTGTGTTCAGCAGTGGACGTCCATGGCTGGAATGATGATGAAAGTTTTGTCTCATTCTTAGCTAGAGTACGCTCGATAATGATCATGACTAGAGTTGTAAAGTGTCCGTCACGTTATAAATGTCTGACCAATATGACCGAGCAAATTGGACATTTTCTCAATGTGACCGGACATTTTGGACATTTATTGTCACTTACGTCAGATTCAATTCTATTAACAAACTATGAAAAAAATATTATTTGGTCACAAATATGTGCATTATTATAAGAGAGAGGCTTTAGTAGTAATGATCTATAATGAAATGAAGTTTCTAAAATCTGCAGATACTGT
Source organism: Anania hortulata (assembly GCA_963576865.1). Taxonomy (NCBI): domain Eukaryota; kingdom Metazoa; phylum Arthropoda; class Insecta; order Lepidoptera; family Crambidae; genus Anania; species Anania hortulata. The sequence goes on along the minus strand of OY756388.1, from coordinate 25,059,969 downwards.
TATTTATTTAAGGTTAACCACTTAATTAAATTTATTCATTTCATTTGCTAAATTGCACCTTACGTACAGACAACAGCTCGTCAACCTACTATACTATAAGACGTGAAATTTTCTCAATTGATTTAAGACTTAATTTAGTGGAATTCTTCTTTTTTAAAATTTATACTAAAAAAATGTATGTGACCATCGTGACAATAAATGTCCAATGTGTTATTATAAATGACGGACGTTTATAGTATATGACTGTCAATTTACAACTGTAATCATGACGCTAAGTCTAATATTACATTTACTATGATTACTGTCGTGATCGTGCTCTTTGGGGCTCTTCGGGGGAGGTTTACGTGTAGAAGTGGACTGCAATAGGCTGATGTGATGATGATAATGGTGACTTTCGTACTTCTGTAACTCCGTAAACCTTAGACAGAAAAACCAGAACTTGCTGGACCACGGCTACACATCCAGTGTTATCTGGATGTAGGTTTCATTAGACAAATACTCTCAGACCATATGAAGAAGTCACAGTAGATTATTTTTTTGAGAGTTTATATCCGCTTATTGACTTTAGGCACAAAACAAATATTAGTGGCACAAGGCGGGCTCATAGCTTACAGTAGTGTTTATCATATGTTATCCAAAATACACAGTAAGAAGAATTAGTTAAAACAAACTAACTGATATAAACTTTTCCACCTTACAGTTTGTTTTAGTGTAAATATGTTTAAATGCTAAAAACAAACAAAAGAATAAACAATCATGCATTATAAAGTAGTGACGTCGAAACTAAATGAAACTGTTACAAATATCGTGCTTTAGCCTTAGTGTTGTTGGTAAATCGGCAAATATCGATAGGTAAATAATAAAATAATCAATTTTTTATTTATTTATTGAAATTGGTTCCATATATGTAACTGCCAAAATTTTAATACCTAACACCGATTATCAGTAAATCAATACATTATTAAGATTTAAAATAAGATGTCTGCTCACATACAATTGGGATATGAGTGAAGATGCTTTATTTTTATTGGTAACCAGTTATAATGTAAATCATTGAAATTAACCTCTAGCATAGCCCATGCTAAAGCTTTTGAATTAAATTGGTACCGGTATCGAAACCAACTTTTGAGTTCAACTATCGATACTGCCTATAGTTTACCAAGTATAACATCACTAGCCCTCGTATCAGATCGCGAAACGAGTCACGTGCGCCCCGCCCGGTCGCGTATCGTGCGCGGATCGCTTCCTATGTAACGTTTATTAAAAACTTGGATTTCGAACGCAATCGTTCCGTTGATTTAGAACAAAATTTTGTATGAAACGTGCACACAGCGTGGCTTTGTCCTATCAGATAATGGTGCATCTAAACTCATAAATACATTACTCTTAATATATTTTCTGTATGCTGGTAGGTGCCGGCAACATGACTTTTCATGCAACAGCGGAATAATTTTGTGACGGCTCATGAAACTGGATCGAAACGCTGAGAGAATAAAATAAATAAAATAGGTAAGTATTGCACGAATTCCCTTATGTAAAGTGTTTGATATTTCTCATTCTTATTAGTCGTTTTCTTCATTTCTAAAAGTCGCGTCCCTTAAAGGCCTTCACAGATTGGTACCGTCGTTATTTATGATTTCTATAACACAAGTACTTGAGCTTCTTATCACAGGACCAGATCAAAAAAAAAAGATTTTTTTAAAATTTCCCGCCATCTTGTCCGATTCTGAGCTTCTCTTAGGGCAGTTGCCACCGTTAGGCCAGTGAGAGCAGTCACCTGGTCACACCAGCTGCTTGATGATCGGCTTGGATAATTCTTATAACAATGCAAAAAGCGCAAAGCATTATATTGTTTAGTTATTTCAAACTCTGTACCTGCCCCGCTAGTATGTGCACCAAAACACGATATGATATATCAATTCTAACTGTAAAAATATGACAGATATAGTCGCCATGTTGAATCGCTGTGCCGGTGACGTCACATGTTATGATCGCTGTTTCGATAAAAATTCAAAATGGGAATTCTATCAAATTTTTACAACTGGTGTCGATATATCGCTATATCATATCGTGTTTTGGTGCTCATGCTAGGGGGGCTGGGGATGGTAGTTACTTGAAACACATACCAGAAAAAGATGATTTCGTGGACATATTATAATATTAATAATAGATATTCCATGTATTCATGTCAGGCACGCTCTACTAAAAGTGATTTCGCGTATCGCGTGACAATGTCACTGTTAAGTGATTACGTTACTAGCTATTTATTTCTGATAATAGGCCTTATGGGTGCTTTTACTCGACATTATTACTGAAGTTATACGAACAGCTGTACTGAAACGCACGGAATAGTAAATCATGCTTATGATAGTATTTGTTGTAGAAAAGATCTAACATGGTTATTCTGTCATTGAATACACTTTTTTAGGCTATCTATTCGCATCACTATTAAATATCAATTAGAAATATTAGTTTATCTAGTGACGATGGCCTAAATTAGAAGGGCCAGCTTCTATCCAGTTAACTAAAATTGTTCATAACCAGTTTGATTGACCAAAGAAAAGTATTTGCGAGTCAAATCGACCTACTGTGTGAGTACATGGAGATGCTAGTTCAAATAACTCTTTGTATAAGGTACTACATGTATTATAAAGTATATATGTATACCTTAAACGACATAATTTAAAAAAACAAATAAATGTGGTCTTAAATGTATTTATTCTCTACTATCTGTCCCAGCAAACATCGTACCACCTCTTCATAATATAATTTTTCTCGGTGAATTTTTCGGTGTTTTTATAGTAATTAATCTGCCATTTGAAGGCAAATCCAACAAATTAAATATCATAAAAATCGGTTTAACCTTTTTTAACTTTTATATGGTGTAATGGGCTAGTTTCCTAGGTCGAAAAATGATTATTCTATATAGTCTGTCAGTTAGATTATCAAAAAATATTGGACCCATATTTTGTCTTTTGTCAATCAAACAAAAAATTACGAAGATAAAGCGCATCAAAGTGAGCACGTGACATCACGTCTTGCTAAAAAGTGTCGCAAGGCGTGACGTTACGCGGAACTTTAACGGGCTATATCTTCATCATTTTTTGTTTGATTCAGTAAAGAAAAAATACGTGTCCAATATTTTCTGTTATTCCAACTGACGGACTAATTAGATTTTTTTAGGAAACTAGCCTATTGACCCGACTTTATTATTTTTATATTATATGGTACATCTATCGGAGTCGAATACAAATAGCCCCTTGCACGCCCAGTTCGTCGTTGTTCAGCTATTAAGCATTTGCATCCAGCGGCTCATATCATCATTGATTTCCCCATTTTAGATCTTATTTTGTATAAGAAACGCCAAGCATAGCTTGGTGACTGAGCTTATTTAAGAGGTCAACAGTTAAGGAATCAAATTACCTTTCGGAATCTAGGTGACTGCAATTACAACTATGATAGATAGATACTCTTTATTGTACACCACACAAATAGAAGCTACAAAGAGTTGGTTTTTAATTAAATATCTGTAAAAGTAAGCCTGTAAGTTGTTTTGTTGTTTGTTTGATAACACTCATCAAATACCCAATTGCACTATAATAATCGCAAATATTCAACAATGAGTTAAGATAAAAAAATATACAAAAATTCTAACATATAGGCGAGCGCCGGGGAATTTAAAATGTATTTTGTTGTACTATAACATTTTTGTTGCTTTTTTCTACATTTTTCTGATCGATGGTATACTCTGTTTGTTAGAAAGTAGTATTAAGCATGTTGTGTACGCTTTTAATTCGTAAATCAGAACCAATCTGCTGTAAACTTTAATGTATTTTTAATCAAAAAGTAATAATAATTAAATAAAAACTTCATTAAGTATAAGTGGCATTATTGCGTTTCTAAGATACTTAATTTAATCTACGCTAACTTTCAATAAATTAAAAAGAAACTAAATCTTTGCGTCCCAACTTAAATGCATGATCGGGCGCGGCCTCGTCGTAATAAATTCAGGCAGTTCGAACAAAAAGCAAGGAATTTGTTCAGACCTTCGCCCTTGATAAGTGGAACAAGAGATAGCGTTGTGGACAATCTATTCGGGCCTTCGCTTCGATTGCTGCCTTCGCAAACCTTGAGATAGGGCCGAGACTTGAGAGACTGGCGGATTAAGTAGATAATAAATAAGTAAATAGTAGTTGCAGGTTAAATGTGTATTTATCACTTAAAACAGTAGAAGGTTTATATATTACAGAAAATACAGTGCTAAAAGATTAATTAAGAAAGAAGAAGAAGACAGAAGAAGAACACAACAAGATGCAGAAATAAGGTTGAGATTCCCATCTCAAAGATAAGAAGACCTTTACTTTCACGATTTCTAACTTACTTACCTATTTTTTTGTACATTGGTAAAGGATTATGTAACTTACAAGAAGTTAGTCATTTATTTATTACTTAGTTATAGCACTTATATGATTGCTAATTAAGCCTTTTGTAGAAAACAGTATGAATTTAACATTTCCTTTGATTGCAATCGACGATGATAAGATTAACTTATTTAATAATAGCTGAAATAAGAGAAATAAGAGAAATCCTGATCGACTTGTGTTGCATTGTTCTCCCAGGACTGGACTTTACATGAAAAACTGTTTAAATATGTGTATAAAAATTTACAATAAAATACCAGGAAATATAAAAACACTGGGACCAATATTATTTAAAAAGAAATTGTTTGAGTGGCTTTTAGAAAGTAATTTTTATAGTGTTAAGGAATTGACTAAATAATTTGACTAATAATGACTGGAAATAATGATGATATGAAATAATATGACTAAAAACTAAAATTATAATGCAATGTATTATTAATATTTACTGATTATAATATTGTTATCTACCTCCTTAGTAATTTACATGCCATACAATGGCGAGACATGTTGATTCTGCTTGCGCCGAATTTACGGACTGATTTCATTCCGCCATTTTTCTCGCGCCCTTAGTAGTTTGTAATTTGTTAAATTTAGTTGGTCTATGCGCGTACAAAATGCACTTCCTTCTTCCTATCCTTTTCCCGCACGTACCGTAAGAAGAGTACGAACATATGGAACCGCGGAAGAAATCTTCGCGGTGCTTGAAGATGTCGCTGCGTTCGCGCGACAGTTGTGTTGAAATCGTAGACAAGAAAGTCCGCTCCGCGCCGCCTCGCAAGTGATCGCTTCCATAATTGTTCTCGCGATAAGTTAATTGTGTTGTGTCTCGGTATACCAAATTCTATGCTATAGTGTTGTGTTATCAGCATTGTGCTATTACGTTCGTTGTGCGTGTTGAGAGAAGAAACCTGGCCGCCCTCGTGCTCCACCACGTGCTATCACGTGGTGTGTCCAAGAAAGACACCTGCAACCCCATCTGCAGCTGCCAGGAGCTAAAGGTACGTGCATTCCTTTCTTCTTCCACCAGGTTGTGTCCTTATTGTCATTTTCCGCCCAGCCTGGTTCTTCTTGCATTATTGTACGTGTGTATACCGACCGCCCCTTCCGTCATCACCTTTGAAATTTTCTCACTGCAGACCAGCTCGCGTCTTTGAAGTTCTTTGCCCGTCCCGTTTTTATTTAGATACAGTCCACCGGTCTCCAGAGTACAGAGTCAGACGAACGAAACGCGCAACCAGATTCATTCTCAAATATGTATCCATCTTATTATACCGTGTCTGTGAGTAAATAAATGATTTGATTTGATTTGATTTGATTTGTCCCGGCGAACTTCGTACCGCCTCTTCATTTTTTTTGTCAATTTTTCGATGTTTTAATAGTTATTCTGCTATTCGGGGCGGAGACACATCTAACAAATCAAAGATCATAAAAGTCGATCTAGCCGTTCTTGATTTGTAAATGGTGTAACTAACCCGACTTTGTTTTATATAAATAGACTGATACTATAGATAAGTAATTTTAAAAATAGTGACTTATTTTTGTTAAAAGACATTCGAAGAATTACTTTACGATTCCCAAAAATAGGCCGTAACTCATCATTTCAGCCATAGGACGTCCACTGCTGAACATAGGCCTCCCCCAGTGACTTCCAGATTGGCCGGTTGAAAGCGGCCTGCATCCAGCGTCTTCCTGCGACTTTTACCAGGGCGTTTTCGACTCGTCGACGTCGATCGTTCGACTTTTACCTTGTTGGTGGATGTCCTACGCTGCGCTTTCCAGTACGTGGCCTCCATTCTATAACCTTTCTTTCCATCGGCCGGCAGTTCTACGCTATGTGCTCCGCCCAATGCCAATTCAGGTTGCTAATCCGTTTTACTATGTCAGCGACTTTTGTTCGTTAACGGATCTTCTTAATTATGATTCGATCCCGCAAGAAAACACCAAATGTAACTCAACAGAATATATCGCTTCAGCAGACAACTTACACCACGACATAAGGTGGACCTTTTTAGCAGGTCAATGGTTAGATACAGAGGTCACGCGACGTGCGACGCTTGAATCAAGGAAACTCCAACAACATGGTTATACTATTATATTGTAGCCTGTGTTACATCAATGAGTATACAGTATTGTTGTGTTGAATAACAAGCTGATCGAAGAAATCGCTTCAGCAGGATGTTCGGCCCAAGAAATTTTGACACAAAAGGAAATATTATTATTATATCTAATATTGGCGCAATTAGTTAAGGTTGCAAATGCTTAATATGTTATGTTTAACTTATAAAAACGGTGGATCATGTTTAAAATTAGAGCAAATATTCCTTGAGTATATACTTAAGGATATTCTTACTGAAAAACTTCAAAAACCTTTATTGGTGATCTCACTAACAAAGATTTTTTAAAAATCCGTTCCTATGGGGGGAAAATGTTTGAATAAAGAAAAAAAACTATTTAGTTTTAATTGTAAACTCTTTCAGAATTCACAGCTTTTAAAAATGGTACACAATTTATACAAAACTTACAGACAATAATAGATTCTTTATTATATTTGTAAAAAGAAATTTTAAAAACAACAATGAAATCAAATCAAATCATCAAATTTGCGGCCAATCGGTAGGTACTATACAAAATTTATTGACATTAGAAAGACAGGACAAATATTGTACAAATAAAAATAAAATAAACAAAATAAGGCAACCACAGAATGAAATAGATTCACGACATTAAATAGTCCAATAGTAATAATTCTACCAAAATAATTATTTTTATCTGTCGCAGACATCTTTTTGCTCCTGCTGTATTGTGTAACATCTGAAAATTGTATAGTAGTTATGTGAAAATAGATAATAATACGTATATGTTTTGAATGTTTGTACGTACTTGTTTCGTGCTGAAAATATTTTGTATTTAACAATAAGTTATAGTTGTAAGCCTAGGATATATAGACCCTTTTTTACTAACAACTGTAACAAAATAAAAAGTACAGAAAGTAAAATTAGGCAGTCTCGTCGGTAGAAATGATCTCTTTCAGATAACTAGTGGACAGTTTAAATTGTTAGTTTGATTTGATCACAAATTTTCTGTTTGTGACAATTTTTGTTACAGTGCTGCAGTGGTTTTAGTTTGATTAATTCAAACCATGTTACCTACTAACGACAAATTCTTAAAACCGTTCTTAAAGTGCGAGCCGTGTTCGCACTAAGGATCCCAAACTAGCAGGGTTCCCAACTTAGGAGTTTTCCCTAAATCTAGGGGGAAAACCCCTAAGTTGGGAACCCTACTAGTAAAAAAATCGATTTTTTTAGGGGCCCCATATTTTTAGGGGTAATTTTAGGGTCGGTATTAATACTTGAAGAATAAAAGTTATTAAAGTTAAAACTAAATAAATTACCATTTAAAAAAAATTACGGCAACACAGCCGCAGACCGGCAGCGCCGCAGCATGTGACAGAGATAGATTACAGACCCAGAAACCCACCCCCCGAACCCGGTTCAGCCAACCGGGCATGGCATGGCAATGGCATATCTATACCTAATTTTATATCCTAAATATTCTAACCTAAAAGTCCTAACACCATGTTTGTTTGCCGCGTTGTTGGTCGATTACGTGCGATTGAGTTTAGAAAATATAAAGAAGTCCAATAACCACTACGACAATTTATAAGTCCTTTTCTTGGATTGTTTGGACTCGTATTTATTGTTTTGACAATTTTTTTTTTAATTTTTGGGCGTTTTTCGGTGAAATTTGGCGATTTTAGGGGTCAAGGTTAGGGGTATCTGACGTGTGCTTAGGGGGAAAACATTATCAGGAGTTGGCAACTGCAAACTAGTTAGATAAAATAAAAATTGTATGCAGGCTTACTTAGCCTACTTCGCCTGTTGTTACCTATTTATTATTAATCGATAATCATTTTTCAAAGCACCAAATACAAATCTATATATATAAAAGAAGGAACTGACTGACTGACTGACTGACTGACTGGCTGACTGACATATCAACGCACAGCCCAAACCGCTGGTCCCAAAGTTTGTATGGGGAAACAAGATTAGTTAGACTATTTTATTCGAAACTTCACAGGAGTATTCCTAATAATAAATGATTAAATACGTGTTTCAGGTTTTTTGCGAAATCCACCCCTAAAGGGGGTAAAAGGGGTAACAAAGTCTGAAAATCAACATGGGTATTGTTTCTATGGTTTATCGGGTCGCTGATTACGAAAACAACAACAATTTTAAAATACAATTTTGCGGACGTGAAATATCATCCTCCTATTGGGGTGCGATGGGGTTGAAATGTCTAAATATCAATATGGGTGTCGATTTTATGGTTTTTTGGGATGTTAATTACGATAATGACATCGATTTGGAAATTTAATATTGTGGACATAAAAAATTCTTTAATTCAACCCTTAAGTAGGTGAAAAGGGGAAAGAAACTTTGTATTTCAGTTATCTATTTATATAAAATGGTAAACCGACTAATTGTTGATATATCAACGCACAGCCTTACCTTATACAGTGTAGACATCCATTAAGAAAGGTTTTTTTTTGGAAATTATAGCCCTAAGGGGGTAAAATAGGGGATGAAAATTTAATGAAAGCATATCAGTTTCAAATAATAATTTTGAAATTTTGTATTTATGGTGACGATTGAAAATAAATTTATGTATTACAGCGTTCTTGATTATTCAACCCCTGAAGGGGTGAAAAAGGATATTAAGTTGTGTCTTGAAAGTCCTTCATTTTTAAAGTTATAATCACTAAACTTATGTTTGTAGTAAACTTACTCAATACATTGTTATTTTCACTCGGCTGCCGTAGGAGGGTTGTTTTTCGAGCGTATGTATGTGTGTTTATAAGTTTTTGGCACGCTCTACAGCCTAAGCCGTTAGAGATGTATTTCATCATATGAGATTCTTCTCAGTTGAAAGTGACATAAAGCATATCGTTTTCCGGAATTCCCATGGGATATAGGAATTACGCGGGGAACTCTGATCTCTAATGCTACTTACCTGATTTCAACCCTCGATGAAGGTCTGCTTTTAGATTAGTTTAAATGCTGTTGAAGTGTTCCAGAGACGTCGCCGGGGGTCTACGGGGGCCAAAATTTTGTTTATTTTGAGCTAGAACGCACCGTTTTCGAGATATCAAGGCGCTGCGTACACGACGTAGCAGGGCGGGCCGGACAATTTTGCCACGAACAATAGACCAAAGGGAATCGTATACTGCAACGCACACGGCGGTCAATAAGACCGCGCCGCCAGTGCCCGCCCCGCACCGCGGCATGTCCGTGGCTGCCCGCCATGGATCGCACAAACCAGTTTGTATACACTAACGCAGACGGCAGCGCGGGCGACTAGCTTAGTCTGCGTCGCGCGCTCTACTAGAATGGTTGTCCTGAACTGACCGTCGTGCACGTTGAGTACACGGCGCGGGCAGCCGCGGGCATCGATGAGCAGACGCGGTCTTTATTGCTTCACGGTCAAAAAGACCGCACCACTGCGGTGTGTGCGCAGCACCATACTCCATTCTATATTAATTAATCTATATACATGTATAAAAGGCAAAAGTGATTGACTGATGTATCAACGCTCAGCCTAAACCGCGGGTTCTAGAGATTCCAAATTTGATACGTAGGTTTCTTATAAAATCTAGGGATCACTAAAAAAGGATTTTTCAAAATTCATCCCCTAAAAGGGTGAAATGGGGATCCAAAGTTTGTATGGGTAAACAAGATAGGTCAGACTCTTTTATTCAAAACTTCACAGGAGTAAGTTCTCCTTACGATAAATGAGTAAACATGTGTTTCAGATTTTTTTTAAAGTCAACCCCTAAAAAGGGGAAGGGGGCTGACAAAGCCTGAAAATCAACATGGGTATTGTTTCTATGGTTTATCGGGTCGCTGATTACGAAAACAACAACGATTTTAAAATTTAACGTTGCGGACGTGAAATTTCATCTCCCCATTTTGGTTTTATTGTTTTAATGTCTATCAGTATGGGTGTAGATTTTATGGTTTTTTGGAACGTTGATTTTAAAATTGAATATTGCGAACATGAAAATTTTTGAAATTATTTGTGCCAAACTGCAATTCAATCGGTCCAGTAATTTCGGAGCTAATCGGTTGTAACAGACGGACTGACAGGCAGCCACACGTGATCCCAACAGAAAGGTTCTATTTTTGCATTTGATGTATAGACCCGCGTTATCCTAAAATTGATAAATCGCTATATTATATCATATCATATCGTGTTTTGATGGTCATGCTGCTGTATTAGTAAAAAATATTGTCTTTAAAGAAGTTTTGTAGAGTTTTTTTTAAATTACTGAGTTTGACATTCATACATCACTCAAAATCAAATCTAACGCGAGCGAAGCCGCGGGAAAAAGCTATATGTCATATAAAATAAAAATTGACATTTACATAAAAGCAAAGTTTACATGTTGATACAGTTTAGCTTCATCTGTCCAAATAAAAAATAACAATCAAATGGCAAGACGGAGTCAACCAATTATTACATTAAATCAGTGACATACACTTTGCAATTTTTCAAAATGTTGCTGTGTTTATGTGTACTTTACAACTATTTTGTAGACGTCTTTAGCAAAATCACATTTTATACCCAAGGGTCGTTCGTCGTCGTCGTTCACATTTTATACGATTCCGTCTTACTAAAACAAACCAAAGGCCATTTGACGAGCTTTCAGTTTTATTCAGAAGGCTTGAACCCACTCAAAAGCTTTTATCTAGCCGAGAGGCTTGCTATCTTTATTTCGCTTCGAACTATTTTTAATCAATTGGCTTTGAACCCTAAAAGAATGAAGTAGGTACTAAAGATTCTTAGCGATGTATGGACACGTTCAATTCGTTAAAGTTTCTAAACAGATACATTATGAAATCATCTACATAAACTTCAGTTTATTTAAGCAGTCATAAATGCACATAAAAAGTATGACCCAATTTAAACTTGATCAACGAGAGATAGTCGTGGAAGAGCTACCCATAAGATCTATCTTAAAAGAGACATAATTGAGGATGTAATTGCCAAAGACTACCGATATCGTAGTAAAGCTCATGAGTGGAAAATGTGCAGATCAAGACTTGGCATTTGAGAGAATTCTTCGACAAGGTGAAATGGCTGACACCTATTGGAGAAAAAATGCAGAGGAAAAAAAAGGAAAGGCGATTGCCAGTGGTCAGTGCGCGGAACTGTCATCTTTTTATATTATTTGATTTTACAGACATTAATTTAAATCCAATATGTTTCAATTGTCAATATTATTATCAATGTACGGCATTTCTTCTGCATTTTTATTTTTTCATTTACAATAATTTTATTGGATGGTATGGATAAAATATTATCCAAAGATAGTATTTCAATTGAAAAAATGTTCACTTTAATCTAAATTTTAAATTCTAAAACAATTTTAAGTTAAGTATTATTTTAAGATATTGCTCCTGTAATTGGATAATCTATAATTTACATATTAAAATATTCCAACAATCTATTAAGATTAGTAAATCTTTATGCTCCATACTAAGCATAGCTTATTTCTATGGCGACTAGATAATTAATACTTTTTTTAATTTATGCAATCCCACTGCTGGGCAAAGGTCCCCCGCAGACTCTTCCATCGATCTCTTTCTATCGCCAATGACTTCCAATCCCCCGTCAGGTTCACCAAATCGTAACACCATCTTCTCTTGGGTCTACCTCTTTGGTGACAGCTGTCTGTAAGTACCCATCGAGAGACGATTTGGGCCCACCTATCCGGATGCAATTTACACACGTATCCTACCCATTTCCATTTCATTAACTTTTAACTGTAAAGCTAAATAATTGTCTGGAAGAGATCGCTTCCAGCGATAAGACCGCCTAAAATGTGCTATTCATTATGTATATTTACTTTTCTGTGATTTGTTCGTTTTGTGTGGTGTACAATAAAGAGTATATATCTATCTATCTATTACTTAAATAATAAATATGTATAATAATTCAAATACTCGTCATTACACAAACACTTGCTTCTTTCGGGATTTAAAGTTCGGAGGGCGAACCAAACAAACTAAAACTATTGGAAAAACAAAAAAAACATTTTTCCATAAATACCTGTACATGGTACAAACATTTGTTTAGTCTGGTAATACATGACCCAAACTACGATGCTAGCGGTTGTAGGTTCAAACCGTGCCCGAGCAAATGTTTGTATGATAAGCACAAACGTTTTTAACAAGCTGTACCAACTTAGTTATTGGTGTTAAAACCAACCGAGTGCTCTATTACCTTTAGATGAACAATTTACATATTACAAAATGTAACATATTTAATTTTTTGCAAGAAAACCTTTATTCCTACCATAAACAAGTAAACGCGCACTCAAAACAAGCGTGTATCAAATCACAATGGAGAATGGAAAATGAGAGACTATTAAAATTCTACATAGTTCAGATAAATGCAGTAGATCCACAACTGGCGCATAATTAGGTCTAAACAACTAATACATTTCTTTTTTTAATATAAGTTTTTACAATTAAGGCAAGTGTAGATAGAAAAATTCTTGTTACCTGAAATTATTAACTTATGGCCTTCCGGAATACTAAGTTTATCTTATGAATACCATAATTTTTAGAATCAGTTTAGTAATCTTATACTAACAAACAAACAAACACCCTTTTCATAGGTATACGTTTACATAAAAATTTACATAATCATATTTGGCTGCAAACAACTGGTCTTACTGGGTTTTTTTCTAATCTGTGGCTTGTACTTCTTCCCCCTTCATAACTTGTTTAATTCCGTTTCTACCGCCCGCCCGGGTGATATGTACCCGGTGAATAATTTATCCCGGTTCAGGTTAAAAAAGGGTAGACTCGCCCCTTTTTGGGGTACAACAGGAAACGCTGAAGGATCACGTACGGAGTTTGAGCGGTACGGAACTGTTAAAGGTTATGTGTTACGTGATAGGTTGAGACTAAGTGGGTACAATAGTTTTGATATTATACTGGTGTTTATATAATATTTTTTATGATTATATTTAAACATTCATCCCTCGAGTTAAGAGATTTTAACATTCTCTTTAATCAATTAGTACAAATTTTCCCTAGGTTGACACAACTTTTTTAAATACCTTTATTAAATTCTTTAATACTAAAAATATTTTTCATCCCAATACATTTAAGTGCTAAAAAAAACATATGTCACAATAAGCAAGTTACAGTACAAATGATCATATCCCTAGAAACATGCTTTTTAGAAAGCAATTTGATTTCCTTATTCTAGGAATAATATTTATACTGTATTTTTCTTCTTCTTCTTCAGCATAAGTGTTTCGTCCACTGTTGGACATATGCCTCCTGAAGCTCTGTCCAGCTAGCTTTTAGTGCGGCGATTCTTGTCCAGGTCGTTCCTGCCGTCTTTGCAATATCCTCCGACCATATTGTATTGCACAGTCAAAAAAACAAACGGCAGACTTATTGCTAGTGTCATTCTTTAACAGTTTAACACCATCATCATTTCAGCAATAGGACGACAACACTGAACAGGCCTCCCCTAGCTATTTCTGGATTGGCCGGTTGGATTTGGCCTGCATCCTTCGATTTTCGAAACTTTTACCAGGTCGTCTATCCTCCTTGTAGGTGGATGTTCCACGCTGCGCTTACCGGTACGTGACCTTCATCCAAAAATCTTTCTCAGCCGTCAGTTCTAAGTACTATGTGCCCTACCCACTGCCACTTCAGCTTGCTAATGCCTTGGGATATGTCAGCGACCTTTGTTCGTTAACGGATCACCTTAATATGTCTGATTCGATCTCGTAAAGATCTCTATCAGTTGTAAACGTGCAAGTAAGATGTGCTAGCTGACCAAAAAGTCGCTTACAATACTGAAGCAGTTTTTGGTCACACGAGCACATACAAACTCAGAACCCTGTCTACGTCACCCCGATCGTGGCACCAGTTTTTTGTGGCGCCAGGACGTGACTCGACGCACGCCTTCAGACTACGTAATTCGTTTTGCAGCATAACTGCAATCTGTTGCGAACTTGCAATCTAACTTTGTGTTTGTTCAGTGGCTAGTTTGGTTCGGCCAAGATGAAGACGTTGCTGCATTGATGAGATTTAAGCAGTCAGTAAGTTTAATTGACCAGTTATTGGAGGATTGTTTAGTGGGTAGGTGTGCTAACACCATTTTCAATTTAGATATTTGTTTTCGTAATGTTGCGCTTTAAAGTTTTTTTTTTCAAGTCAAGTGTGGGACACTTTACTGTAACAAACCATCTGCCAAGGAAATAGTTGCTTTAAAAAATGTGAAAAAAAAAACGACAGTGGTCTAAATAACGAAGTGGAAAGGAAAGCTATCACATTTAGGTAGACTTTACAAGTTGCCGAGTTAACTTGTAAAATGTCTTTATAGAAGAAAGTTAATAATGTTTTTAATTATGTTAAATAGGCAGCAAATACCGCACATTGTAACGAGAAACTGCGAAACCCTATATTGCGCCTGGCCCGACACGCACTTGGCCTGTTTTTTTTCTGTAAAGATTTTAATCTCACCAGATGATCATTAATGATGAGGTCTAAGTTCCACGCTTACTCAATAAATACGTTGCCGTTCTCCTCCATTTTTAGGAGTACGTACAGTAAAGCTGTTTAGTAGTAGATAATTTTAAGCAAAATAGGCGTACTTGAGTAAGTCTCTACCACCGCGGTACGATTGCGTAGGTCTTGTTCGATTTCAAATGAGGATTTATTGCATTGGTATTTTATTTGTTTTTCACCATAAATCTAATTAGCCTGTATTTATCCGATGCTGAGTAAGGCCTCCTGTTTACTGGGCTATTTCTCAGTCTGTCTACAGTTTGTCCCAGCCACTTAACATTATCGTTGGACTAGCGGGGTCACTGTCCTTCGTTAAACTTTAACTTTCTTGACCACCACTCTGGGAGACCGGTGCTAGTTGATTATAGGTTGACCTACTATAAAAAACCGGCCAAGTGCGAGTCGGACTCGCGCACCGAGGGTTCCGTACAAACCTGTAGGTACCGTTATGAGTAAAAGTTCACCCATCACGACAATCGAGTCATAGTTATGGTATTTTTATTGCAAAATGAAATCCATAACATTACGAAAGTTAAATTGCGGTTTACGATTTATGACGTATTAAAAAAAACGAATTACTTGATCTCGTTCAAACCAATTTTCGCTGGTAGTTTTTATGGTAATGTACATTATATAATTTTTTTAGATTTATCATTCTCTTATTTTAGAAGTTACAGGGGGGGGACACACTTTTTACCACTTTGGAAGCGTCTCACACGCAAACTATTCAGTTTAGAAAAAAATTATATTAAAAACCTCAATATCATTTTTAAAGACCTATCCATTGATACCTATTGATTGATACGTACGGGTTTGACGAAAAAAAACATTTCGAGTTTTAGTTCTAAGTATGGGGAACCCCCAAAATTTATTATTATTTTTCTATTTTTTTGTAAAAAACTTAATGCGGTTCACAGAATACATCTACTTACCAAGTTTCAACAGTATAGTTCTTATAGTTTCGGAAAAAAGTGGCTGTGACATACGGACGGACGGACAGACGGACAGACAGACAGACAGACATGACGAATCTATAAGAGTTCCGTTTTTTGCCATTTGGCTACGGAACCCTAAAAAAAATACTTTTTGAAAGTGTTGCACTATTGAACTGTCCGAAATTATGTTTTCTCTTCCTACTTAGTCGCCGGACACGCGGCATTGATTTAGTCGAATGACGATACACTGTCAATTAAGTTTTTTTTGGCTGTTAGTCAACTTTTCTCGGTCTCCCCCTACTGCTTTGATTTGTCTTAGCTCAGGTAATTAGACGATATAGATTTTTGAAAGTCCTTTTACACTGATCTTGCTGAACTATGAATCTATTCAAGTGAATACATATTATAATCCTCTGATCTGGGCTGCATGGAGTTCAATCTGTTGCAAACTTGCAATCTAAGTTTGTCTTCAGAGGTGACCAGAGGCCAGGGGCGAATCGTAACTTTATACCGCATTCGATCTGGAGTGAAGTTTCTGTTTGCTTTGGGTTCTGGGACTAAGTCAAATTATCTATAATGGATTAGAACAAAGTGTCACCATTCATTTAATGGACAAATTATTTTAATGGTCCATCTTATGGACAATAAATTTTAATGTCCATCCAATGGACAACAGTTTTTTTTTCTTTAAACGAAATTAAAATAGTTATGGTTTTAGGGGGTAGTATAGAAAAAGAGTTAATTTTTAAACTACCCCTTAAAACCATAATTATTTTCACGTATACTTGTTTAAAAACTAATTTATTAATCGACCCTTCGAAGCTTATTACAGCTAGCGCTAGACGCTTTCCCCAGTACAGTTAAAATCAAATCGTTCGATTCCATAAAAATATACAGGTTGTCTCAAAAAGAGTGACAAGTGGAATCCAGAGGTGAGGTATCCGAATCACCACTCAATATTTCTGTTTACCCTGTTTTTAAATTTTAACTATATTGAATTTAACATTTTTGACTGCGTAATTGTATCAGATCAACCTACAATTGTTTTTGTAACTATAAGGAATACGAGTAATATCACGTATTTCAGAAAAAAACTATTATGTATGAGTATATCAATAAATTATGTTTTGTGACCAATAACTATAAAAATGTTATAATTTACATAAAAAGGTTTTATCAGCATTACTCTCCAATCAAGCACATACCCTATAGAAAAGAAATGTTATATGTTTTTTTGACAACATCGCTCTTTTTTAGAATAGAATAGAATAGAATAGAATAGAATATTTATTTATTTGCTTAAGACACAGTATAAAAGCTGTTACAGAGTTAGAGCGGATTGTGCACATGTCTTGCTTCATTAAGATAGCATGCAAATATAAATTAATTAAATTTAACACTGAGTTTAGAAAGTCATAATAAAATTGAATACTAGTTAATTATAAATTAATGGAATTAATGGCACAATAAAATAAATAATACAACATTCAAAACTATTAATTAATTCATTTCAATGTCAAAAAATCTCGGATGTCATAGAAGCTGTGTTTATTCAGCGTTTATTTATTTTTAGTATCAGTACTATATTTTTTGTATGGGGGAGAGTTGACTGGATTTGTCATCTATATAAATAAAACAAAGTCGGGTTAGTTACACCATTTATAAGTCAGGAACGGCTGAACCGATTTTTATGATCTTTGCTTTTTTAATTTGTCTCTTCCGTTTATTTTTTTGCTCGAATAGCAGAAAACCTATTAAAAAAACGGAAAAATTTACAAAAAAAAATGTATGAGGGGGCGGTACGAAGTTCGCAGGGACAGCTAGTTTCATAACAAATGTAAGTGAAAAATAAAAGTTTCGGAGAAGGATGGTTTGTATGGGGACGTGAAGAATACACTTCCCTACCGCCAACAGGAGGCGTTGTAAAAGGCGACTAATTCCTGTAGCACGAGACGGGCAGCAGCATCTGCGTGCGAAATCCTATAATACACTGCGCTCACAAACCCGCTTGCCAAGCGTAGTGAGTGTTGGCAATCCCCCCAATGATAAAAGTCATTGGGGGAGGCCTATGTTCCGCAGTGGACGACCGATGGCTGTTATGATGATGATGATGATGGCTCGTATTGCTGCTCTATAGGGTATATGCTCGATGTATGTACCTCTATACACCTTTAAGTATTTACATTTTATTATGATTATAGATAAAAATAATTGTAAATATATATAATTGTGGAGCATACTAGTTACATGATCGTATTCAATTTGAGTTTTAATAGCAAAATGGCTGGTACATACAGACGAACGGAAACCGGGTTTGCAACGAAATTAACAGCGAATAGATTTAATGATGTATTAGTCTACAAATAAACATCTTCGTATCAGATCCTTTCCTAACGCTTAGCTGAGAATACTCAAGTACTTAACAGAAGTGTTCAATACATTCTGTAATCAAGTGTACGTGTAACTTATCGAATTAACCTTTGTACTTCCCAAAGTCCCCACAAAAGGTTCCAATCAATACAATTGTAGGGTATTAACAGATGTGATTGCATATTCAGGGGTCCTCTGAAACACTTACCTGGCAGCCCTAGAGGCCGAACACAAATCGAATCAGCCCTCAGGGCACAGTATAAATACATTACAGTAGGCCCAGTTCTTAACAACGCTACATAGACACAACGCACAAGTAATTTTAAACAGCGTAGCCTCGTGTGTTACAGTTATGCACTGTCTTGTTTAACTGTATAATTAATCTTTTTACGTCAGATCACTGCAGTGCTGAACATAGGTAAAGGCCAGAGAGATTGGTAGAGCCCAATGCATGACACTGACTGGCAACATCAAGTAGGACGGCGGCCTACCTCTGCCACTTGAGCTTGTTTTAAATACTTTGGTACCTATAGGTATCAAAACTTATTCAGGTATTCTCGTACGTCTAAATCACAAAAACAAATCTGACAGTCCACAAAATAATGTTCAAACACATTATTAAGTTGTACGCAACAATAACTTAAAATTTGTCGACCAAACAGAATTCAACAAAGATGTTATTTCATTTACCTCTTAGCAAAGGAAGTTATAGTTGCCGTATGAAATGACAATTTCAAATGAATAATAGTAGGAAGTTAGAGTTAGTGACGCGGGCCTTCTCTTCCTTCCTATGTAGTGCTTCAGAGCACTCCATTCAGAACGTAATTCCTTATTTGCTTGCCCCCGAGACTCGGGCGTGGGGACATTACGAACAGACCGATGGAGCAACGAAAATGTTCCTTTATCTAATTTTAAGGACGTGGAGTGGGCCTTGTTTGGCAACTATTTATAAAATATAGTGTCGAAAGATCTCTTATTTTATTTTTTCAAGTCTCTATAAATTTTTATAGGTCATTAACAAGGTATATTATAGTAATAACGATGACGCGGTTGTTATTACGCATGCGGTTCATTGGTAGCGCATGCGGTTACGCATGAAATTCATAGGTCGATTTGAAGCGAGGGCTTTTAATTTCTTTTTAGATATTTTCTTAATCAAACTGTTAAGATTAATTGTGTGTCTAGAAGCAGGCCAGATCAAATACATATGCATCTGTTATAACGAACACGAACATAATTAATGAAATTATATTCTTTTGATAAATATTAGGTAATAAATTACATGAGAATAAAGTTAGGTTCTTTACACAAATTCCCACCTACTTGTACTTACATTGTAATATTTAGTTCTAATAAACAACCTCGGTTTATGATAACTTCGAACGATTCCAGTTTTATCTAACAGGAAATCGGTACAAAATGTAACAAGATAAAAGGTATTATGGAACAGGAAACTGGAAAAGCTTAATGTGAGTAGATTCAGTGGGTTTGCTCAGGCTAAGACTGAAGTGAGTCACGCGCTCACAAGGACACCGAATACCACGTCATGAAATAAGATATTTTTATCAAGATTTAGTTCACATGCATCTTAAATTAAGGCCTCATTTTTATTTCTTATTGATATGTGTCAAATAAACGGAGAAATAAAAGAAACATTTATTGGGAACAGAATTCTTTTGATTTACAGCTAGATCTATTCAACAAAAATTAATAACACAGATTCGTGCATGATTGTATTCTATCTGCATGGCCATAAAACAAAAGCAGAGACATATCGATTAAAGTAACGACACTACAAACTAGACTTTTTATGATGTGGAGTGGTGATAAAGTGAGTCACCTGTTGTTGCTCAACACGCTTAATGGTTGGCCCTACCTTATATATTTCTGTTGTTGAAGAAGAAAGACAAGGACATTGGCGGCCTCTAGCGGACAAGGATCGTAGGCCTTTTCTGTTTATCGTGAACGAATGTGCATCGAAACATATTTCTGTTGGGGTTCTGTGAGGCGAAATGGAAACTTTATTTCTATATTATTATACTATAGAATTCGGTTTCATTTTTCTTATTTGCTATGCTTTACTTAATGTCAGCACTATTTTGCGGCAATTAATCGATCAGAATCTGTCCTAGTACTTTTGAAGTAAAATCCGATTCTTGAGATTTCGTATGCGAATATGAATTTGTAATGCTTCAAAATACGTCGTTTTATATCCTACAATTTCACAGATGATACTTTAACAGATGCACTAACTAACACTGTTTTATTATTAAAAAACATACAAGTACAAGTTTCCAGTCTGTATGATGAATTTGAACTTAGCCATACTGTCTGCGTTTCGTACTATGTCTATGTGCAGAACCATCAAGTTCTAAATTAAAATTGACTTTTCCATTTTTTCTCACATATACCAAGGTGGCCTGTTTATAGCTATTCCGTACCGGCCAGCCGCCAGGTGGAGATACCATCGCGCTCGCGGCATTTCTATTTATCGCTCTAAATGCCCTTTTTTCGAACACTCGAGTTCTGCAATTTCCTTGAGATACAGAGATCGCTTGCTTCCTGGTTTTTTATCTGTCGTTAGACCTCGTAAGACATAAATACTGAAAACAATGTCTAGTGCACAAAAATAATATAAAGTGCTTATTGCGTAAGTACCTAAATTACCTAGATCTTTTATTTGAAGAATGAGTTTAACATGTTGACAGTTTTCGTGTAGAAAATGTGTCAAGCGTCAATTTTATTTGTCGGATAAAAATTATCTGGCGTTTGAAAAATCGGCCATGAGTAAAAAAAGTGTATATTTTTTAATCGTTCAAGAATAGTGTTACATCCTGGTGTGGTGTTATTGGCCTGAACCACAAAAAATAGGTAATTCATTTCAGGTATCAAACAGATTTCAACGAAAATCTTTATAAATAAATCGTAACATAATATCGTTATTATTTCTAATGTAATTTAAATTATCGTTTAATCAGTGTAACAAAGTTATTATAAAGGGAATTTTGATAAACCTTGTTTACTTGAGCTTAGTTGGTTTATATCACTTAAAATGGAGCCGAGGTAAATCTTGTCTAAGGTTGTACGGATGCCGGTATTTCGTGATTAAAAATATCTCGCCCCTATTCTATTAATATAATTTTGCATCTAAATACTTCCTTCTCTGAGATCAAAGTGATATGCATCGAGGATCTTGGATATTACTGATTTTGAAGCAGAGAAAAAGTGATTACCTACTCAAAACAGATTTAGATTTTCAATCAATCAATTCAGCCATAGAACGTCCAATGCTGAACACAGACCTCGTCCAATGATTTTCGTCGGGGGGGATTTCCAATACTTACGCCATGCTCGGCAGGCGAGTTCGCGAGTGCAGTTTTTTATAACATTTCGCACGCAGAAGCTGCTGCCCGTCTCGTGCTACAGGAATTAGTCGCCTCTTACGACACGTCAGTGGGAAAGTGTCGGCCGTCCCCACACGGCATTTAGATTTTAAAAATGCACAAATATGCGCCAAACAAGACACCATGTTATGGTCTCGAAGTAAGAAATAACATTCTTCTGTCACAAAGTTCTAGACAATGTATATTTCGAAGCAAAGCATGTAGTCTCGATTGATAACGGATAGATTACATGGTATCCACGACTTAGTGTAGCGATTCACCTACCGAACTTTCGAATCTTCATCAAATTCTAATAGGTAAGTAACTATCACCGACGTAATCTATGTCATGTAAACTAACACACGTCACCCCCATAAATTATCATAAATCTCGTGAAGGCATGGAACGCATAGGATAATATTTATCTTAGTTTCCTGGTAATATGACATCAGCAGATGTTCAGCGATCAAAAGACAAGAGCCCGCGAGATAACACAAAATAGCTACTCATTGCGTATTCAGAAAAAGCCGGCGCGGCATCTAATAGGGAATGCTCTTGGCGTTTTCACGTCACGTCACATTGCCGTATTTGGGCAGAAATCTTTTTATCCCATTACCACGGTCAAAAGGAGGCTTGAAATATACATGGGTACAAATATACGTCGTTGGGATGCTCGCCCGTCGACCATAATTTGCGCAGAAGCTTATCCATAGCTTGTACAAGACCAGCCAGTTTGTTAGATTCAAAGGCATTATAGTTTGCTTCTGTTTTTTGTTCTCTCCAAAACTATAAGGGGTAAGATAGCCGAAAACATAGTTAAAACCACCCTGGGTTACTAATAGCGAATCACATGGCATGACGTATGACTTCCACTCAGATGAAAAGTCACGTATCGTATCGTATAGGTCGTACATTCAAATCCAACCTGGTGAAAAAAATTGAGGCAGGTGAAAAAAATTACAAATAAAATAGTATCTTCGATATAAAACTAAGTTGGTAAATGCAACAATAACCTTTTAAATAATGAAATGAATATTGTAGTTATTTGTAGTACCTACGTATTTAAGCTTATTTACTAATAGATAAATTGAGAATAGTAAATGCTCGACTTGATATAATAAAAGAAACCTAATTATTTCCGCGTCTTATCAAAAGTAAAGGTACGATTTATTTTATTTGTAATAGATAATGTTACAAAAATACTTGTTGTATAACTTTTAAAATTATTATAACAACAATTAATCGGAATGACATTATAACAATAGTTTTCGCGATGGATTAGCGTTCGTACTAAGACAGCTAGCTGTTCTATTTGCGCTACAGCTTACCCGTCTAGCAGTGACTGTGGAGTACCCTCTCCAATATTATTCTATGATAAATTACTCGCCTTAGACGTTGTTGCTTTGTTCCTTATACCCACAGGAATTCGCGACCTCGAAAATGGGAATTTGGTACGCAAGAAAAAATTTCACTTTCCATGATAATGCCTTTGTCTCAGCTTAACGTAAATAACGTAATGAATTAGTTGGAGTGAAAATACAGGGTTTTAAATTTACAGTAAAAACGAGTAGCTTTTATGGTATAAATGTATAAAAAGTATACTATTAGGTACTTAATACATTTACAATCTTGAAGTAAATCGTAAAACACATGGACGTTAAGAATAATGGATTTATTGCCACAATTTATTTTATTTTATTACATGGCTTTCTACAGTCAACTTACTCAAAGAAATCGTTTACATAACAAATCGATTGAGCTTATGATTAGGAAAGTGTCAATTTACTAGTAAGTACAGCATGTTCTATAACAAAGAAGCATATTTATGTACGAAAGTGAACCACCCCATATCTCCACTCTAATAAGTGTAACGGAAGCCTACTTGTCAGGCCGATATAAGTACATTGTATCTCACGCATACAATGTACTTAATATCGTGCTGACAAGTAGGCTTCCGTTAAACCTATTTGTGTGATAATATATACTAAGCATTCAAAGCCTGTATCAGTTGACCACGAGGCAACATGGCATTCTCCTTTTTTATGCTTTTAAAAATACCGTTCTACTTCACTGTTACTAAGCATGAATTCGCATACCATTTTTAAGAAGAAGAAAAAACTAAATTATCTGAAAATAATTTAAAAAGTTTTGCATACTTAAATAACATTTTTAAAGATGACATGACAGGTGCTTGTTTTTCATTTAGGTATGTTTGAACTTAGTATATTGAACATAAAATATTAGTCATTTCGTCGAGCTCGTTATTACATTTCTGAATACTTTCTAAAAATATTGAAATTATTTTAAAAACCATTTGTTCTTTTTATCTCTCCTAAAACACGATGGAATTCTCAAAATGGAAATCCGACTCCACGGCCGAGTTGATTTTTAATAAATCCCTCCTTAACGCTCCATTTTTTGCCCTCCCTTTCAATCGATTCCTGTTTTTCGAGAACGAATTTGTTTGGTGTTTGTAAAAAACGGGATAAGTGAGAGCGATCTACATCCCAAATGGATGCTCGAGTGTGGTGGAGACTGATGACAAATATCGGGAGATTATGACGAGGATCATTTTGAATTGTTTTATCTATATTTTCATATTTTTAACGAATCCTTTTTTACTATCTGGGGCATATAAATGAACTGTTGGCTAAAGGCTTTACTTGTACCTAACTACTATTATTTATAATAATCATAATAGTCAGTAATGACCTGGTAAAGTTTGCAGGCAGCAACTGGATGCAGGGAGCTTTCCTCCGGCAAATCTGGAAGTCATTGGGGGAGGCCTATGTGCACCCATGGACAACTTCTGGCTTAAATGATAATGATATAAATAATAATGGTCATAACCAGTAATCGGAGTAGGCAGATTGATTTGGGGTCAATGATCTTAAACATTGATGTTAATATGGACATGCCTCCGGGATACCGGAATTTTTAAATATCTGTTTAAAAAAGGGATATCCATTAATATGTATGCTAGCTTTACCAAAGTACATCAAATCAATCTACCTATTCCGATCACTGGTCATAACAGTCATTAATTCAGTATATAGGCCCTCTATACACGTCCTAAAAATATAGTTTTGCTCTACCACCGCTTCGGGACTACATATTTGCTGGTGATTAGTAGAAACGGCGCACAACAAACTCAGTCAATTTTGTAGGCCTTTTTTACAGGAAATATAGTTCCGACGTGTCGTAAGTTGCGAGTTAGGCAAGTTATAAGAGCCATGCACTCTACGAAGGTCGTCATTATCGATTTGCCAGTATGTGCGCTGAGTATAGTAGCGACTGTGCCAGTTTTTCGATCCACTTGTAAAAAAAGATTTTTAACAAGACTCGCATCGGGAATCGAACCGGGACCGATTGCAGTCAAGGCAAATTATAGCTCCACTAGGCCAATCAGGTTATTTAAGTGTAAAAAACGTTTAAGAAAACGATTTCATAAATACAGAGTTTCTTATAAAAGAAGGAAGAATTACTGTAAAATACAGGCCAGCCCTAGCAAGAGCTCTAAAAAACGATATGATATGATATGTTAAAGCGATATATGGACACCAACTGTAAAAATATGATAGATAAAACCGCCATGTTGAATCGCCGTGCCGGTAACGTCATATGTTATGATAGCTGTGTCGATAAAAAATCAAAATGGCGGCTATATATATCATATTTTCAACCGACTTCAAAAAAGGAGGAGGTTCTCAATTCGACTGTATGTTTTTTTTTTTTTGTATGTATGTTACGCGATTACTCCGCCAATTATGAATCGATTTTAATGATTCTTTTTTTGTTTGGTAGATTATACTTCAGAGGTGGTCCCATATAAATTTTATCGAAATTGATTTAGAACTTTTTGAGAAAATCAACAAATATATACCCAGATAATATTTTGGTTGTGGTTCTTGTTACCTATCTTCGACAAATATGAGCCGATTTTGATGATTTTTGTTTTATTGAATAGCTTATACTTCAAAGATGCTATGATAAAAGTTTGCAAAATAAAAATCACCCCTAAGGGTAGGAAAATAGGGGATGAAATCGGTGTTCAGCAGTTAGATTAGGATTTATCACTGAAAGTAGATAAAATAAGTAAATTTTATAAAATAAAAAAAAAACGACTTCAAAACACTAAAATGCTAAAAATAATCCTAACACTTAAGTACCTAATCAGTTACTTTTGGAGTCGGTGCAAACAAAAACATTGAATCTCTCATCGGCTGGCAGTTGGCGTCGATATTTCGCTATATCATATTATCATAATCATATCTTGTTTTGGTGGTCATGCTAGAAGAGCAGGCCTACTTCTACGTAACTCCGTCGCGTAGGTACCATACATACTCGTTCAGCGCACATTTCAGAGTTTTTGGGTCTCGGCTAATATATCACGCTCAGTTCGCCGTTCATCAGCCGGCCCGGGATAAACCAGGATATTATGTAGGTCAACACATAGTCCGGGGCCTACGACATGTCACATTCAAAAATGTATAACTAAAACCTACCTATACGTTAATATGTGCCATGCAATACAATTACAGTCTTGGTCTCGAAGTAAAGAATAAACATAATTAAATTTGAAAGGACACCCAGAGCCGAGGTTACCGAAAGCCAACCCAATTTAGAAAAAACTAAATTGACCCCAACCGATAATTAAACCTGGAGCCTTTTGCGTTGATTAATAATGGTGTTATGTTTGAATTGATCTATAATTTCCACTCCACTAGCAAGAGGTCAAGTTAAGTGGTTGTGTTTCTACATCACAGCAAATAACAAGCAAGCTTGCTTAAAGGTATACTATGTATCATTATAATTTCAGCCGCTGAACATAGGCTTCCCCAACTGACTTCCAGATTGGCCGGTTGGAAGCGATAGATAGATAAATAAATACATTTTATTGCACACCAAACAGTGAATTACACATGTTTTTTACATATACAAGACAATAATGGACCTCTCATACTACTACTTGCTCGCTTGTTGTGTTCAATCACAAACCTAAGTTAGATAAAGTTATATAAAACAAAGTCGGGTTAGTTACACCATATAAGTTGAGAACGACTGGACTGATTTTTATGATCTTTGCTTTGTTGAATTTGTCTCCGCCCCGAATAGCGGAATAACTATAAAAACACGGAAAATTTTACGAAAAAAAATGTATGTAGGGGCGGTACGAAGTTCGCAGGGACAGCTAGTTTTATCATAAAATAGAGATGTATCATTTAGTCTAAGGGTTTTTGGCAACCTGCAAACTAAAAGTATTGCAGTATACTCAACTCAAAAACGAAGAGTGGGTCTCACGTCAATACCGCAAATGTTTAAATCATTTCTAAGGTACGTAAATAATGAACAACGTATTTCCACGTATTTAGATTGAAATTATATTTGTGTAGGTACATAATTACTTGTTTGTAGATACAACAGCCTAGGTAACTCCTTCATACCCGTCCACATAACGATTAGGAAAGTTTGCGGAGCCCCAATAGAAGCAACATAACGCGAACAAAGCCACTTAACCCAACTAAAATGAACAAAACCAGATAAACATCTCCCTAATTCACTGGGAACTAGTTACGTAAGTGCAATTCCGTCACTAAGCCAGATTAAGCACGCTCTACTCGAAATAAACTCACTGTTTTGTCGCTCAAGCGATTTTAGAGTGAGTTTGTCGTCTCTCTGCTTAGGCTAAGGATGAGGCCACAGTTGTGTTAAACTGAGATTTTAGCTATCTAACCTTTGAGTACATAAAACGTTTCTAGTGTAAAGATATGATTGAATGCTTCCGATTAATTTATTTCGTTTAGTGAAGGCATAACAAGAAAGTATGCTACAATAACATAATATTTCTGATGATTCTTTTGCGCCGTAGGTTAAGTTAAAAGTAGTTATAGTTAAGTCCAAAGAATTAAGTTTAGATCCCAGCAAGTTATCTCTGGATTTTACGCCATTTTCTCGGCGCTGAGGAAAAACATCATGACATAGTCCATTAATAGTCTGTTTCCCTTGTTTGATGACAGTCAACCCAAACGTAAAAACTAGATTTCCCGCATCTAAGAATATGGTCGTGTGTCCCGACAAAAAATGAGTCAAAGCCCTAATATGACGGAAAGCTGTATAGAGTAATTAGGCTGTATCCCGGCCAAGCGGTGCATACAAGAGAGAGAGAGAGAATAAGAATGATATCAGTCAATTTTGAAACTGAATAACTCACCTCCTCTTAAGACTGGCGCAGTGCGAACTACGCTTTACTCATGTTAGTGCCGTCCCAGAGTGTTGATTTACGATTACAATTTTATTCAAATTGGTTGTTAAGTCATGTTTAATGAACTAATCGTACTTTATTATACAGTATCCACTGAAACCAAAGTAATAAACAGCTAAGACATTCGATGGTATTCAGCTAGTTAAAATATTAGGAAACATAAGAATAACCTAACTAATTAAAATAGCAAAAACAACAAGTTAAAAATATCAAGGAAATGAGAAAAAGGGTATGAACGAAAATGTGTTTTTTTGAACATTTTTGGTTTTTTTTTCTATTTCTTTAAACCTACCCAGAAAAAATGCTTGAACACTGTTTTTATTTTCAACCTGGACTTAAAAACTCACAGAAAAATCTGATAACAGTATTCGAAGCGAAGTTAGCACTTATTCCGTCTCATCCCGACTCGTTACAAGCAAATCAACTTCGGATCTATGCAAATGAGTCCCTCCCAAATTGTAACACTCCCAATTTATACTTATAAACTGTAACTGCTCGAAGAGGCTTAAAACTCCTGACCTCCCTGTGCCTCCCGAATTATCTCCCCTGTTATCGTTCAAACAGTTAAGTAAGCTAAATCTTTATGGGCAGAAACTAAAAATGTGACATCGATCCCGAAACGATAAAAACTTGGATTCGAACTCACGGTCATTAATTCGTCTGAGCTTGCCGCGATTGTGACTTTTCAAATGTTTTATGTAAAGTTAGTAGACAACGTGTTCTTGCCACTTAGCAATAGCAGTTTAGGGCGCCCTCCGACGACATGGAACGATAACACACCCAAAGAGATGATACCCTAGCTCGATGGACCGACGATACGACCTCAGGAAGATGGCTGGCAGTAGCTAGATGAAAAAAGCGGGAGATGTGTTTTTTGTAGTGTCCGACCGAAAATTCGGTTTCGGCCGAGTTTTGGCCAAAAATCAAGTAGGTATCGGCGGAATTCGTAAGTTGTCGTGCACGCTCGCCATTGATTGTTTTCAAATTTTGCATAGATATACAAACCGAGCATTTATTCCAAGCTGCAAGCTTCGGGGTTTTCCTTCAAGTGCACCTACGGCTGGTGAACTTTGAAGGAGTGCCTTACCCAGAGAGAGCTAGTAGATTTGTCGCCGGTCATTTGATAGAAACTTTTACGTATCGGTTCTAATTGCCAAGCGGTGAGCGCGTCCAGCAGGTGAACAGTTGTGGCTGTGACTGTTGCTTGACTGACTTAGCCACTTCTGATCACTCATAGTGGCTGCTACTTTTCACCTGGAGACGTTTTTTGAATCATGCGAATTCCAATCCGAATACGAAATCGCAAGATTCGCATGCAAATTCCTAAAGCAGTATTTTAAGTTTGACAGAAATTTGACTTATTAACTTTTTATTTACATTTCGTTTTAAGCAATACACTACCGGTTTTTAATATCAATGGGTTTTTGCATTTTGTTTCATAATATTTTCTGCGTAAAACGAAAATAGTTACACCATTTTAATTTATTAACACTTATTTCGAGTGATTCAAAAATGCGCAAAGTGAATTTCATACACGAATTGTTCTCGTGTTCGAATTCGAGGTTAATTTCTAATGCTTCAAAAATTCGTCTCCAGGTTTGCAGCAACTTTAGCCAATAGTTTTTATAAAAAGTATTTTACCTACGTTTTTGTCATAATTCATAATTCATTTATTCGCCATAAATAGGGTTTGGTGACAGTTGATCACAAGTTGGTATACAGTGAAATAGTTGCTTATAACCTATTCAGCCATAAAATACAGCATGCAAACTTAACCTAATCCTTAACCGGTGCGATCGAAAACCAAGTCGTAAGTTTACATCATATTCGTATCTACCTGCCATAAAATCGGAATATTCCGACCGGTAATCCTTGGAATGAAATTAAAGAAGTTATGAATGGGAAAGTTTTGAAGAATAAGGCAGGCAGCATAATTCCCGCGGATTCTTTATACTGTTTAATTAAGAATAAAGCGAATAAAAAGCGGAACCGCGACGAGATAGAGCTAGATAGATAAAAAACTTCATTTTATAGAATCTATAAAGAGGAGCCATATCTTGGTAGAGTGGAAAATGTTTGAAATTAGTATAGTTTAATACATAGTATGTAGGTAGATCATATGTATTATATACATATGTATTATATACATATGTATTATATATATATGTACTGAGGTAATAGTATAATAAACAAAGGACTGGAGACAAAGTTAAATATCGCAGCATAGCAGATGATAATGAAGCCCTCAGGACGTATTTAGTACCTTTAACCCTTCTTAAAATACATAAACGTATTTGGTTTGATTAAAACTACCTACAACTACCGACTAATCGACAGTAATTTTTAACAGAACTAAAAATATGTCACAAAATAAATAGGTACAATAAAATCAATTCTAGTGAATGTATCCAAATAGAGCACGTCTCAAATTTAACTCGAAAATCAAACTCCGATATAGCTGGCCATTCATCGTTGGCCATTGTGAGCCGTCCAATAATACTCGAAACGACGGCAAACAATAAAAATCTAATTCAATCGCAAATAAAACGAAAGCGGTTAGTCGCATAGTGCGTCACCGCGGCAATGTTTCGGCGGAATTGACGGTGTTCCACGATCCGACACCTGTAATTGTCAGCTCGAATTCAAATTCAGGCCGGCGCGTTATTAAAAAACCGCCTACGTCGAATTTATTTCAAAAGGCCACGTGAGGACCCACTCGAGGTTTTATCGCTCGAAAGCCGCATTAAAATTCGCCAGCCCATTAACGGATCACGACACGTAAACGTTCCATATTCGAATTCTATAAAAATGGCGGAGTGTCAGCCTGGCTGGTTAATGCATCATTGGAATTTGGGTATTTCTTGTTATGGCTACCTCACGCCTTCCCCCTAGGCGTCCGAGACTGTCGAGAGGTTGTGGGTTGAGTTCACCCCCCCAAGGTCGGGTCGACCGTGTTAGTATGCCCGGCGCGCGCGGCCCGCCTCAAGCATCTGGCGTTGGCCCGTTGCATCCTGTACCTACTTACACGAGTAATCCGGCCTTTTATAATGGTGTACTCTCATTCACTAGGGCAATGATTGGCTAACGCAATACTCGTAGGTTAGATTTTGTGTTTAGAGGATTTGCTACAAATTTTAGGTTTAGGTTCTGAAAGAATCCGGTTAACGTGCGACTTCGGTGAAATAGAAAATACAAAACTATTGTCTCTATTACATGTAGTGACGAGTATTTTTAGGGTTCCGTATCTCAAAAGGAAAAAACAATCCCTAGAGGATCACATTGTTGTCCGTCCGTCTGTCAGCCTGTCTGTCTGTCAAGAATAGAATAGAATAGAAAATCTTGGGAACGCTTGGAGGTCATCATCATCATTTCAGCTATAGGACGTCCACTGCTGAACATAGGCCTCCCCCAGTGACTTCCAGATTGGCCGATTGGAAACGGCCCGCATCCAGCGGCTTCCTGCAACGCGTGGAGGTATCGAGTTAAATTAAAACGATATACTCAAGTCTACAGTCTCTTGAAACTGTGAAAAAATCAAACTTCTAGTTTATGCCGCAAATAAAATATATTTTTGACACTCTCAAGGGAATCAAAATTAATAGGGTACTTCCCGTCGATCTAGAATCATGAAATTGGGCGAGAAGCAATGTCTTATAGCACAAGTAAAGGCAAAAGTCTAAAAACCGTAAATTTGTAGTAACCTAAAAAAAAATCGGTAAATATCTTCGAGACTCGATTTCTGTTAAAGACAAATGGGCGGCTAGTTTCCTAAAAAAACTAATTAGTCCATCAGTTGGATTAACAGAAAATATTGGACACGTATTTTTTCTTATCTCAATCAAACAAAAAATTATGAAGATATAGCCCGTTAAAGTTTCGCGTAACCTCATGCCTTGCGACACTTTTTAGCAAGGCGTGACGTCACGTGCTCACTTTGATGTGCTTTGTCTTCGTAATTTTTTGTTTGATTGACAAAAGACAAAATATGGGTCCAACATGACAATCTAACTGACGGGCTAAATAGAATAATATTTTTTTGACCTAAGAAACTAGCCTATTATTATAAACATAGCTAAAGTTGGTACGGAACCCTCGGTGCGCGAGTTCGACTCGCACTTTTCCGGTTTTTTTATTTACAAATCGAGGCGCTTGTAGCTCAGTGGCGGCAGCGCTTCGGTAGTGATTATCGAAGTTAAGACACCTACGCCGTGATTGTGATTGAATGGGTGACCATTCCAACCATATTAATATTTACTTAGAAAAGACGATTTTCTTTACCCAGTCGTCATCCCTATAATATCTGTATTTGGGCCCAATGCAGGATAAGTAGATCTCGCCTTAGTTAAGAAGTAGTTTTGGACTATACTCTCCCACCGACTCCAAGCGGGCCCTGACGGAGTACTATTAGTAGTATCAAGCGTTGAGGACTCACTAAGAAATAATTTTCTGATATCAACTGTGGTATAACAGGGGATAGAAGTTTATGTCTTAGTTTCTCCCTTTTTTTTAGCCTAGTACGACGCAATCACTTACTTGTAAATTACGTCAACACTAGTGCAAAGATATTATTACCGTAGTGTAAGACTTTGACTTTAATATCTTTCACCTACGTCAAATAAATAAGTTCGCAGTGTTCCGAAACTGTTTGACCTAAAAAAAAGTGTCAAATCATAATATTTAAAAAAATATTTGTCATTATACTCAAGGGGCTCGTAAAGCATCGCACGAAGTTGAAATAGGTAAAAGCTTTCAGAGACCATGTAGGTTTCATTAGTCACCGACGTAAGAGCGTAATTAGGCCCTTCGCCTTACATAACTAAAGTATACAATTTCACATACTAACCAAAGCGGGGTTCCGTACAGTAAGCTCACTTAGATTCACATTTACATACAAACTAGGTTTTTTTACAACTTATCATGATGACGTATAATATAACCAATCGTTGTTTATCTGTTTAATTGAGAACCTTTCTGAAGTCATGCATGGTGCGGGCGGAATAAAAGCGAGCCTCTGATTGGCCATGCGTCACATGACCACACCTTTTGCATTGCGCATTATCTCGAGAATAAAAAAGTAAAGTACCTCCCACTCAGGGCACAGTACACAGGGCACAGGCCTCACCTCAACTATGAGATGGTTTGGGTCATACTGCCCAGTGTGGTGCAGTGGAGGGGTGCACGGCCAGTGACTTAACCTTACTGTCCGTTGTTATAAAGCCGCCCTAACTCCACTGACTACGCTTCACGACTAGTATCAAGCGATATTAGTCAATACCAACGTTTTACGGGTCTTTCGAAGTACGGAAATGCTACTTATAAATAAATTAAATAAATAAATAAATTGTTTTCACAATCACACCGATTATCTAGCCCCAAACTAAGCAAAACTTGTACTATGGCGACTAAATAACGGATAAACATACTTAAATGTCACTAAATATAGTTGAAATGGTGACCCATCAAATCAAAACCGCGGTGTAGGTGGCCTAACTTTAGTAATTAGTACCAAAGTGCTGCCGTCACTGAGCTACAAACACCTTCAAAATAGTATTATATGGCCCGAATTTTCAGGACCATCAGTGACATGAGCCGTGGTCCTCATGACCATTAGCCGTGGTCATGAGTATGAGCTTACTACAATATTCTATTAGAAGTATTACTAGAACTAGAACCTTGTTTTGTTTTTGTTGTATAGAGTTTGACATAAATACGCAAAACTCATAGTGTGAACTCATGTCATATATTTGCTAAGATCCTTAAATAAAACCCAATGTATTTAAAATTATAATTACGTATAACGTTCAAACAAATGAGTCACTACAATAAAACAGTACCTATTTGTATAACGAGATTGTCGGCGTCGATGTGTGACCAATTTCGCGTGACCAGATGACATTGGGCCTACTGAATACATAGCAATTATGTTCTAACTTAATTAGTACCAACCACACGCAATACAATTTAGGTGCCTAAAAATTGTGTCAATTCAATTAAAACCGTGACACTTTGGGATAAGGGTGAAAATACAGCGCAATAAGTTTGTAACTCCATTAGAATGTAGTAAAATACTAAGTTCGAGCACTTGATGTATGTGTCCTTTTAAAAGGCAATCAAAATGTGCCCTAGTTAATAAATTAGGCACGTAAATCTAGTAAGAGCAACCTCTTAATTACCAGCAATTATAGTTTACTCATAAATGAAATCGTATGGACATTATTTTCCAGGAATTAGTCGCCTCTTACGACACGCCTCCTGTAGGTGGTGGGGAAGTGTATTCTTTACGGCCGATCCCACACCACACAAAACACCCGAAACCCGTGAGAGCATTCAAAACAAACAGTATTTGATGGTATATTTTTTAACCTAACTGCACAACAGTAAGATAATGATCATAATCATACCATCATTATCATAATCAGCCCACGGCAGTCGACTGCTGGACATAGGCCTTTACCATTGCACGTCACTAAGCCTGACCCTCGGCTCTTCTTTTCCATCCTATGCCAGCTCTGTCTGCCTTGCGTATATCGTCGCTCCACCTTGTCGGAGGGCGCCTCACGCTGCGCTTGCCTAGTCGCGGTCTTCACTCAAGAACACGTCTGGGGTAAACGGTTATCGGTCTTACGGCAAATGTGACCAGCCCATTGCCACTTTAGTTTGCTTATTCTTCCAGCTATATTGATAAGTTTAGTTTTTTGACGGATTACCAAGCATTCAAACTATAAACGTATGTGCGTGGGCACACAAAAAACTAAACCTACCATAATCCCTTTGTCTCCGTGAAACCTCAAACTACGATTGCTTTATACGCTTTATCGTCAAAAAGTGTTATTAAAATACTTGTTCAGAACTAAGTAATGGTGTAAAACTATACCTACTTTACATAATTAAGGTGTAATAAAAACACGCCTCGAATTCTATTAATTTAATGAAATTTCTCCGAAATGAAGATGTCTGCGTTATCACGTTAGTTTAGTTCAATAACACAGTTTATTCAGCCTGGAGCCTTGTTCTGAGGATTGGATATTTTATGTATATTTAGTTACGAAATTATCTTATCAGCAGTAGAATAGGCCCAGATTGTGTATACTATACATTAATTATGTATACGTATTGAAACTTACGTCTATATTCAAAATGTGCGCTGAAATTATTCAGTTCTATTGAATAATTTCAATCCAATGTTTTGATTGGTAAATGGAGTGCTAAGCATAGATACCGTGTTAATATAAATCCACATATTAAAATGCTATGTACACTATTTTATATCAATGCGTTCTATACGCATAATATTCTATGTGTTCTCTAGTTTAACTACGATCTGTTAGACCGGGCCCCTTTGCAAGGTTTTTAAAAAAGGAAATTTAATTAAACTGGAATAATGAATAAAACAATTAATTAATTATTAAGAAATGGCAGCCGTCACGCGCGAGTGGTAGGAAGAGACTGGCGAGCCCGGGAAGCGGGCGAGCGGATTCTGACTAAAATGCTGATGCAGCGCCAGACATGTCTGCTCAGCAATTATGCTTACAGCTACAGGGTGTAACACCTCCCCCCAATAAGACTAAACTTAGGGGTTTAATCTTCTAAGTTTATGGATGAGGAAAAGGTTAATAGTCTATAAATTTCTTCGCGTTTTTGGAAAAGAGGTTTCTTTTAATATTGTTACAGTTTGTTCTGTGTCTGTCTGTTGGTCATTTACTTCAGTTACCTTAATTTTAGGATTGATTACTGGGAGTTCAATTTGTTCGTCATCGTGAATGCTGCCGGATTTATTGGTAAGTTTCTTATACAATAAGGACAAAATTACTATCAAAATAGTAAGTATTACAAATAACGTAAGTGAAGAATAATGTGCCCCGTATCTTATGATATGTGGTTCTTGGATTATTTTGTCTAATTCTGTAATCATTTTATTGTTAGTATTTTTTGCAAAATCTATTTTATCTAAATCTAAATCTTTTAAACTAATACTGGGAACATCATTCACTAAATTATTAAATTTAGAAATACTACAACATGAATCATTAATTAAGTTAAAATCTAAATTTGTGGAAGGTAAACTAATATTTAAGACAGTATGTTTAGGCAAAAGTAGGGTTTCTTTACAATAAGCTTTACAAAATGGTGGAATCTCTATAATTCCTGTGCCTAAAATGTTTATTTCTAATAATTCCGAACTTATACAATCTATGGATAATTTGCTTGAAGTGGATTGAATAAATATCCACTTGTTATTGCGGAGTGGTTTCCAAATATCTAAGTTACCACGAATAAATTCCGTTCTGCACTGATTAGGGAGGTTTATTATCACTTTTGACAAAAGTTCACTTTCACAATTGGGGTTATCACTTGTGGGGAGCACATTCACTATTTCGCAGATATAATTTTGGTCGTTGGTATTTTTACACTTTTCTAGGGAGTCCAGGTTGCTGTAATATAATTTGTCTTTTGTAATTACAATGTATTTGTAATTGGGGATTATTACGCTGAATGAGTCTGGTCTTGTTGCATTATGGGGAATAGGTAGCGGAACAATATTATACAAGTAAAATTGGCGTTTACTTACTAGAGGTATTTGTAACACATACATAATCTTATCATTAATATAATAACTAACTAATTTACCTATATTCATAATAACATGGATTAAACTTATATCTAAGTCTACAGCAAGTTCTAAATCATTTGGTAAGTGTCTGTAGTTATCGGCAAGCTCTCTGTAAAGTTGTTGTGGAGTTATAATAGATGGATGAATAACATTAACACTGCTAAAAAGAATTGAGCTGGTAATATCTTCAATTTGGAAAGATAAAACCAGAAGGGATGATTCTAAGTTGGTAAACATCGTGTTTATTTCTGAGGTTATTAGTAGACTATTTGTAGTCTCAGTTATATTTTTGAGTTTAAATGAGAGCTTGTTGATAGCTGAGTTGAGATTATCTTCGTTAATTTTAACCTTATTAAAAGTTTCATTAAACCGTGTTAAGGCAGATTTAGTGATCAATATATGTTCTTTCATTAAGGAAGCTAATCTCTTTTGGTTATCCTGTACATGGTTAATAGCTGTTTCGTATTTGATGGCGTCATCTTCGTCCAAAGTGCCGAAGATTTGTTTCATGACGGAACCTATACCACCAATCCATGCGTTGCGTTTGAGTCTACTATCTATGAGGTGAGTTATTGACGAGTATTCCTTTATGATGTCCTTAAAACGGACAATAAAGGGTTGGAGGACATTATGACACTCTGAATTGTCAATCAATTTAATTTGTTCGCATATATATTTTACTTTGTCTAATAATAAGTTAACGTTTTGTAGATGTGGTCTAATATAAGCAATATCTACGGGAATTAATATACTTAATTGGCCATTTATAATTCTAGCTTTTCCAATATAATCAAAGTAAATGCCTGAACTTGATGGGATTGGTTTTATGAAACTTGGCGTTGCGGAAGCCGACGCACTGAAAATAAAACAATTTAATAAAAGTGATGCTGAATAAATTTAAGCCTTGTTATTATTACCAACCTATCTAATAAATGTTCTAGAATTAACATGAAAGAAATCTTAATTAACTTATCTAAGTAGAACTAGGAAAAACGCCAGCTAGTTTCACCTCATCATAGTGGTGTCTGACATGGCGTCGATTTATTAACAGAGTTAATGTATTGTTGCCGTGAATAGCAATGACCTTGTATGGCCCTTTCCATATGGGCGATAGAGCTTTACGTAGCCTTAGGTGGTTTTTTAAATATACAAAGTCACCTACTTTGTATTGGACTGGACGAGTTCTGTTATCATAATAAGCTTTGGATCTTTCTTTGGATTTTTGTACATTTTCGACAGCCCGTTCCCAGGACAATTTGAGTCTATGTTGGAGCATCCGAACGTAATCGGGGTATGTAGTGAGGTCTTGGCTATGGACGGAGTCAGGGATGAAAGTTTTATGCCCGAACAGGAGTTCGTAAGGAGTAAAGTTCGTGGTACTGTGAACGGCGGAATTGTAGGCCAAAATGGCAGTATAAACGTAGCGAGGCCAGTCATCCTGGTTCTCGTTTACGTAGGATTTTAAATATTCTTTGAGGGTTGAATGGCTTCTTTCCAGTGCCCCTTGGGTTTGTGGGTGATACGGAGTGGACCATATTTGTTTGATTTTTAAGAAGTCGCACGTTTTCTTGAAGAGATCAGCAGTAAAGTTTGTCCCCTGGTCGGTAAGGATGGATTTTGGAATTCCAAATAAGGAAATAAAATGAACGAGACAGTCGGTGGTTTCTTCTGACGTAGCACTGCGTAAGGGATAAGCTATAGAGAATTTAGTAAGGTCGTCTTGCATAGTTAGGATGTATTTGAGTTTGGCAGGACCCGATTCAGGGAGTGGACCGACAATATCCAGGGCGATTCTTTGGAATGGACTAGTAGAAGTGGTAGTGATTTGCATGGGTGCCTTATTAATTCTTCTAAGGGCTTTGTTCTCCTGACAGGAGGTGCAATTTTTTATGTAGGTTTCGACATCAGTTTTCATACCTTTCCAGTAATAACGTTCTTGAATTCTATTTAGCATTCGATTGCAGCCAAGGTGGCCTGCAATTGGGAGATCGTGGTTTTCTTTCAGGATTTTCTTAATTTCATTGAGGTTTGGATATGTGATATTGTTATGATATATGTTTACTGTAATATTTGTATCGTGGAAAAGATAAACTAGTATGTTATATATTTTAGCAAAGAAATGTTTTTCGAAAGGATTTTTAAAATCAGATATAGCAATTTCATTGATTTCGTTTTCGGTTGAAATGATGTGGTTTCTTATGGTTTTCAAAGTTAAGAATATTTCAGGATAGGTGCAGTCTTCAAAGTGATGGACTTTTGTGAAAATGAGGTAAATAGATTTGTTATTACTTTCAGGAACCTTGTCGAATGAATAGAGTTGTCTTTCTTTTTGAAGGAATTCGTTAGGTTCAGTGAGGTTTTCTACGATTTCGGGAATGTATACATTGGATTCGTCTAAATCCATGGATGTGGGAATAAGAATGGTTTTGCAATGGGTTTTTAAAAGAGATTGGTTGTGTTCGAGGATTCTAGTGTTGAAGTTCTTGTTTTTGTTGTTAATTTCTCTATGGAATCTGGAGTAGTCATCGCTGAGAGAAGTATGATCGGAATTATCAGTTGGGGATTGCGATGATAAGTTAAACGGATGATTCCGTGTTTCTGATGTTTCAGGGTTTTGTATGAGCGGATCCAGCGGAGGATGTTGTAAAGGTAAGGTTTCTTGTGTTTCAGGATTAGGAGGGGTATTTAGTAGA
The DNA here is from genome assembly GCA_963576865.1 of Anania hortulata. Lineage (NCBI taxonomy): Eukaryota > Metazoa > Arthropoda > Insecta > Lepidoptera > Crambidae > Anania > Anania hortulata. Next base: position 25,020,699 of record OY756388.1, on the reverse strand, counting down.
TTTTGTATATCAGGAGATTCAGTGAAGGGTTGCAACAAAGGTAAGTATTCTTGATTTTCAGGGTTTGGATTTATATATGTGTCTTTACTCGTGGAAGGTAAAGGTTCATTGGAAATAGAAGGTATTGGATTAGTAGATTCAGTGGATTTTGTTGGGTTAGTAGATTCAGTGTTGTATGGAAATATGATTTCGTGGTCGTCATCCAGCATGTCAATCGACGGCATGCTGTCACCATCGTTGTCAGAAACAGTGGGAAGTTGTACGTTCAGGTCCTCCAGTGTAAGGGGACTGAATGGTAATTGTTCGTTGCTAGATGGAGTTCTTGGATTTGGATTTTGTACTGGATTAGGATTACTGGTATTTTCAGATTGATCCAGTGGGTCTGTAGGAATTATAGGGTTAACTGGATGGCGAGAGAGAGCGTCAGCTGCTGAATTGAGTTTACCCTTGCGGTAGATGATTTCGTACTCGAATTCCTCGAGTTTTAGACGCCAGCGTTGCATTTTGCTGCTTGGGTCCTTGTGATTGAATAGCCACTTGAGTGGTCTGTGATCAGTTATAATTTGGAATTTCCTTCCATATAGGTATGGTCGGAATATTTTGCAGCCAAAGAGTATTGCCAGAAGTTCTTTTTCGGTTGTGCTATAGTTGGTTTCACTTTTATTGAGGGTACGTGACGCATATGCAATAGGTCGGTCTTTACCGACGGGACCCTGGGATAGAACGGCGCCTATGGCATGATTAGAAGCATCGCATGTGAGAATGAATGGTTGAGAAAAGTCGGGATAGCAAAGGACTGGAGCAGTGGTAAGTTTTTGTTTCAAAAAATCAAAAGCTACTTGTTGTTGATTTTCCCAATTGAATGGAGTATCTTTTTTGAGTAATGAGGTAAGTGGTTTAGCAATTTTGGAGAAATCAGGGATAAATCGGCGGTAGTAGGAGACGAGTCCAAGGAACGATTTTATATCTTTAGGGGAACATGGAGTTGGAAATTCGATGACTGCTTTGATTTTGTCGGGATTAGGCTTGACTCCCTCGGTCGTAATTATGTGACCAAGGTAGGCGACTTCACGTCTTAGGAATTCGCATTTGTCAGGTTGTAATTTGAGGTTAAATTCACGAAGTCTTTGGAATACTTCCGCTAGGTTTTGGATTTGGGAAACCAGATCAAACGAGTATGTGACGATATCGTCGAGATATACGAAGCAGCGAATGCCTTGTAGGCCAGTTAGAGCTGTGTTCATCAGCCTTTGAAATGTAGAGGGTGCGTTTTTCAACCCGAACGGCATGCGGGTGAATTGGAAGTGTCCTTGAGGCACATTGAAAGCTGTTTTCTCGGGATTATTTACTGGAATTTGATGGAATCCGGAAGCTAAGTCCAGGGTTGAGAAATATTTGCTGTTTCCGAGTTGATCTAGTATTTCTGTGATTTGTGGAATGGGATAGGTGTCGCCTATAGTGATGTCGTTTAACTTTCGGTAGTCGATGACAATGCGCCATTTTTGTTCACCTGATGCGTCGAGTTTTTTAGGTACAACCCATATTGGTGAGGACCAAGGAGATACAGAGGGTTCTATAATTTCTTGTTGAAGCATTTGGTTTACTTGTTTGTCGACTTCTTTTTTGTGGATTTCGGGGAATCTGTATGATTTAGTATGAATTGGGACTTCGGATGTAGTTTTTATGTCGTGTTTGATGGCGTTAGTAAAAGAGAGCTTTTCGTTAGGGAGGTGGAAGATATCGGAGTAGTCGGAGCAGAGTTGTAGAAGAGCGTCAGCTTCTTCACTATTTAAATGATCTATTCGTAGCATGCTTAGGACTTGTTGAGTTCGTTCAGCGGAATTAGTATGATTAATATGGTTAATAGGAATTGAGTCAGAATCACAATGTTGAGAAATAGCACTAACAGGAGTAAGTTTTAGATTAAGATTTGTTTTCAGGGTTAGTGATGATTCAGAGGTGTTAACAACTGTAAGGTTAATTCTTTTGTTTTCTTTAACTTGAACGAGACAATTTGCAATTAGAAGGTTATCGGATGGATTTTGATCTAGTATGAGGCCTTCTTCGAGGTTAGGGTTGGAAACCGAGCATTCTATTACCTTCTCGGTACGTGCTGGAATGATATAGTAGGGATCTGTGAAGAACAATTTCAGATTGTGTTTCCCGAGTTTTAGGGTTTCTTGCGTAAAGTTGATACTGCCTTGAAATTTGCTGAGAAGGTCGTTGCCTACAATGCCATCGTAGGGAAAATCGATGTTTCCAACTACGTGGAATTTGTGTTTGATAGAGTCTTTGTATTTATCATTTATGTACATAAACAAATCGAGAGAGCCCAATGTTGGGACGGAATCATCAGTGGAATTAAATCCTTTTAATTTAAGCGTTTCTTTACGTAGCGGAGTGTTGGAGTTGATTACTGATTCTTTTAGAAGACTAATTGAGGAGCCTGTGTCCACTAGAAGGGACAGGGGTATTTCAGAAGTTGTGGTATTTATTACGACATGTGGCAACGATTTCTTTGAGGGGTCGAAAGATATTTCATAGATTTGTGATTCTTTATTTATTTTTGGAGATGGCAAATGAGATTTTGATGTATTAGATTTTGTAGTTTTTGTGGATTTAGTATAATTTGTACATCCCTCGGATGTAGTGGATACAGGGGATTTGGCAGATACAGTGGATTTAGTAGGTACAGTGGATTTAGCAGATACAGTGGATTTGGTAGATGCAGTGGATTTAGTAGATACAGTGGATTTGGCAGATACAGTGGATTTGGTAGATACAGTGGATTTGGCAGGTACAGTAGATTTGGCAGATACAGTGGATTTGGCAGGTACAGTGGATTTGGCAGATACAGTGGATTTAGCAGATACAGTGGATTTGGTAGATACAGTGGATTTAGTAGATACAGTGGATTTGGCAGATACAGTGGATTTGGTAGATACAGTGGATTTGGCAGGTACAGTAGATTTGGCAGATACAGTGGATTTGGCAGGTACAGTGGATTTGGCAGATACAGTGGATTTAGCAGATACAGTGGATTTGGCAGGTACAGTGGATATAGCAGATACAGCGGATTTGGCAGATACAGTGGATTTGGTAGGTGTCTTTTGATATGGAAATGGTATAGTATGAGGCGTTGGACTCGCGGGACACCGCCGGGAGCCCATTACTCGTTTAAATCGGTATTGGAAGGATCAAGGTCGACCTCATCATGGCCCTCATCTTCCGACTGGTCTTGAGTGAAGTTGACCCTGCGGGGTTGGTAGTTAGAATTGGAAGGAAGTGGAATCTTTTGATTACGGAGCTTGTTGTTGTATTCCCGTTTCCTACAGTTTTCGATACTGTGGCCGGGGAACTTGCAGTATCGGCAGGTCAAAGCCGGGTTAGTATTAGCAGTTTGATAGGACGAGGGTTGGTTTGGACCTTGTGAGTTATTTGGAAATGGCCTTGGTCGCGCGAACCGATTGTTAGATGTATTGGGTCGTTCTGTGGGAAATGGTTTTTTATTAAGGGTTTGTTGTATCCTTTCTTCGGATACGGCGAGGTTGACAGCCTCGTTTAGCGATTTAGGAGACCTGCATCGGACTATATTTGATATCCTAGGGTAAAGCCCCATAACGAAATGGTGAAGAGCTAGGTCCTCCATGGCAGCCGTTCTGCCAGGGAGTTCCCTAACTTTCGTGTTTGACAGAGAGATTTCGGTGAGTAATTGAGATAGGCAGGTTTCCACCCGCAAAGAATATTGGCTAACGTTTTCGTTGGGCCCTTGTTTGCTTTCTTGCAAGTCCATGAGTAGGTGCGCGTAGTGCTTACGCTCACTGAATTGTGTTTTTAAAAAGTCCTTTAATTGTTCCCAATTATTAAATTCTTTTATAGAGCACGCGACCTCCGCTTTTCCGTGGAGTTGACATAGTATGTATTTAAAAACAACGTGTTTTTGAATTTCAGTTGCCAGGTTGTACGCATTATTGCAATTAATTAGAAATGAATTCAGAGTTTCCCTACTTCCGTCGTAAGGTTTGATGAATTTTAACAGTATATTTAGGTCAAGATTCAGTGCAGTGGCTGAACATGTTTGAGGTTTCTTTGTTTTTTTCTTTTCTACGTCCACGACTGGGCTTGGGGCTCTTTCGTCCTCCGATATTGGCAGATCAAGATCCGCAGGGATTGTAAGAGATTCTTTAGGCACCTTGGAGTCCGTTGACATTTTGATTAATTAGTTTAGAACACACACAAAAATAATTCTATAATGCTTAAAAGTTTAACACCAATAATTTATGCACGGGAAATGAATAATTGGATTCTTGTAAGTAATTGTTTATACAGAGCGAATAACAAAGACCAGACTCACTGTAACAATGTTGCGTAGACGGCGAGCGCGGCGACGGGAAGTGGCAATGGCATTCCGGAGCGATAAGGAGCGTCTCGGACTCGGCGATACACGGTGCACGGCGATAGCGAGTTGGAATTAAGTTCGGCTCGATGATGTTGAACTGGATTAATTTTCGGGATGCAGTGGAGATAGTCGGGACGAGATACAGCGGCGAGTTTTCTTTTCTTTCAGGATGCAGAGGGGATGATAATCAGGATACAGTTGTAAGATTCTTCTTTTTCAGGACACAGTGGATATAGTAATGAAGATACAGCGGTGATGGTGAGTCTTCTTCCTTTCAGGATACAGTGAAGCGGTGACGACGATGTAGAATGGTATTAAGACAGTTTACGGGCACAGTGACACAGAGAAACAGTGATATTTTAGCGGGGCGCGGACACAGTTCACTAAGTTCACGTTTTTTTTTTTTGAAATAGTCACTTTTGGATAAGTTTCACTTTGGTTATGGGTTGGAGACGTTTACCGAGGATTTACGGAATTTAAATCCCTTGAGCTGCCACCAATGTTAGACCGGGCCCCTTTGCAAGGTTTTTAAAAAAGGAAATTTAATTAAACTGGAATAATGAATAAAACAATTAATTAATTATTAAGAAATGGCAGCCGTCACGCGCGAGTGGTAGGAAGAGACTGGCGAGCCCGGGAAGCGGGCGAGCGGATTCTGACTAAAATGCTGATGCAGCGCCAGACATGTCTGCTCAGCAATTATGCTTACAGCTACAGGGTGTAACAGATCGTCCAGTTTTCGATTGATAAATTCAAAATGGTTTTCAAGTGTAATATAAGTCCATCCGATTCCACTAAGGAAGTCAAGGAATTGAGTCCTCCTAAGAAACCATTAAAATTAATTCTTTTCTGCAAATAAGCCTTAATTAGGCTCTTGTACAGGTCCTTTTTTTACCCAATTACAGCTTCGGGCTACAAAATTGTAGGTTAGTACCAAAAAAAGCAGCGCAAGAAACTAGGTCACTACTGTCAGCCTCTTTTTAAATAGTTTGTTTACATTACATTACAATTTCATACATTTTTATTATTAAAATCGTCATTATCAGTGTAACCTAACCTTAAACCTGTAAACTCTTTTCATTTAAAGCATCTTGGCATTTGGGGTAAATTTGTAATAGGTAGTTCAGTAAAGACTAATTATTTGTTAAAAAAGTGTGAAATTAAATATTTAACGTAGTTCATTTCTAGGTATATAAAGATTGTTAGTTTTAGCCTGTGTTCTCGAAGCAAAGTGAGTAGAACCTTTAAATATAAGAGCCTTCCTAATTCAAATATACATATAAAATATCATAATGTGTGCGAGATGATTGCTTGTCTCTATCTTGGCCTCCCTTTATGTTAATCAAGCAATAGTTTTCTGTTTGAATATCAAATACAAAGTGCTTGCTATCGATTTATAGCTACATAATAGTCCAGCTGGTGTGAAACCTTCGTGTGAAGCAATATACTTAACTACCACATCTAAAACTTTCGAACAAAAATCTGGTTTTATTCAGCATTGATATTCAAATACCATAACAGATAAGACAAGCCACGGAACGCGAGGGTTTCTTCAAATATGAAATAGTACATCCGTATCCCTTACAGCGCATCAACACGATAGAGGGCGCCCGGGCGCCAATAAACACATAATAACCCGCGGCTGCCGGTCAGATACGCCATTATACCGCGAATCTTCGGCAGACGTGCGCTGAATAGCGAGCGAGCCGAGCGAGCGGTCGATGAGCGGATCAAAGCGGAGCAAATCTTGTTACCCACTTGTGTCTGTTGTAATCAGCTACATTCAGATGTTTCAAAGTAGTTTTACTGGCTGATTACTAAATATCAGACTCAGTGTCAGATGCACAATTATACCGCAAATCAGAAATGGACTTGAGTGGAATACTGAATAAGCTGATTGAGCGGTGGATACGAGAACAAATCTTTTAAGTTGTGTTTTTTCTTTAAGGCGCTTAAAGGGCTAACCTAGGATTAATCGTTTTTGCTGCTTTAGAATCTTAGGTTTTCATAATACACACTAAATAGGGAAATAACGGGATCATAAATAGGTAGGTACATAATAATAATTACTCGTATAACCTGTTAGTACCTATCTGTTTAGTAAATACGCTGTCTGTTCATTAGTTTACGTACTGTTTATTGTCTTTAAGTTTAATTCTTTTTATATTTAATATGTATATTATTTAAGTCTAGTAGGTCGGCTGTCCGTCCGTGTACCTCACTCGGCGGGGCCTACTGAAAACCAGCGTCGCGGCCTACTCAGGCCGTGGCTCAAGCTGGTCCCATTATCCCGGACATCACAGATACATGCACCACACAGTGGCACCGCTTGGTTTATACTCGTTTTTCAAAATTATTATTATTTTTATTTGTTTTTATTACTTGTTTTTCTCTTTATTGTTTTAATTTAAATATTGTTTTTGTGTCATTTGTACTATTTGTGTGTGTGGTCCAATGTATAATAAATGTCTTTTATTCTTCTTCTTTCTTTCTTCTAATATACATTTCATTTGCCTGAAGTTTCGATCGGGTAAGCCTGTGACCACGGCAGGTGTGTTGTGGCAACGCAAATAAATTTAATGTAGTTAAGTTTTTTATCTTAACTTTATCACGAAATTATCTAGTAACAACTATAGCTAGATAAAAAAATGATTTTGATAAAAGAGTTCTTAGCAAATTAATAGTAGTTATTGATTGATTAATTAGGGTCTACCAGCGCATCACCGGATTATCTTGGTATGGCATTGGGAAATCACCACGACCCTGTCAACTTCATAAAAACTTAAATTTATAAAATGATGGTCAGTACCGTGGTAGTGAATAATCTGAGATTCTCGGGAATATAGTTGCTCATTTTAAATATTTGATATACAACACCTCATTTAGGTTCAGACTAGTAAGACTAATTACACATAATATCTCTATGAAATCCTAATTAAACAAATTCTGTAAAAGAGATATTATAAAGTAGACGATTATTTAAACGACAAGAGGACACGGACTTAACCTACTTAGCTCGCACTTACTATATGTCTTGTAATTGTATTTCCTGCAAATAGGCTGACAAATGTGACTGAATTTGTTGCGCCGTTTCTTCTCATCACCAGACGATATGTAGTCATGACTATTATGACTATAAAAACTGCGCTCGCCAACCCGCCTGCCAAGCGTGGCGAGTATTTGCAATCCCATATAATCCAATATTATATAAAATGTCCAAAGCTTGTTGTAAAATACTTATGTTGCATACCTACTAAGTAAATTAATAATAAGTAAAATTCTTTAAAAGCTACTGTTATTGTATTTAAGTTAATGCAATTGTTTTGTAAAAGCTCAATAACTAAGTACTAGCACTAAGGCAAGAGCGAGTCACTCCGACACAAGTATCCAATTACTTCCTGGAGCTGTCTCACCTAACTTGTAAAAATTTAAGAAATATTTTATTTTATTTTATTTATTATAATCCCCCCCCCCCCCCCCCCCTATGGCTATGGCTGAAATAATGATGACTGATGACTATTATAAAAATGCATACATACTCGTAGTAAAAGCACAGTTCTGAACTTACAAATGAAACTTTACGTAATAAAGTATAACTTGTAAATACGTAACAAAGCTCCTCTCGTACAAGTATACCTTTATTGTCACTAGATTAACTTAAATAGTCACAAACGACTGACCAAAGCTGCAAGAACAGATGGAAATGGCAGATGGCTTCAATTCACACGTCACTCCATGATGCCTTAACTGTGTTACCAAATGCAACAGCAATCGTAGATAACCGTGCATAACTGTGCCACGTTGCCGGCCACAAAATAGTATGAGACAGAGGGCCCTCTTTTGGTCTATTTTGACATGCAGGCAATTTTGACTAGTCCTGAGTTCCGGCCCAGTACACAAGTTTGTCGATCGATCGTTTCGTATATTAAACCACTTAAGCTATAGAGTTAAAGGAAGTTATTGTGGATATTCACATTTGACAAAGATAGCGTTTGAAATTCATATAAAAATCATTTAACATCCTTCATTATCCAGTTGACAACAAGAGGGAGATGAAGATCGGCATCTTATTATCAAAAATTTGCAGAATCCAATCCATAAAAAAATATTTGTTTTATTTATTTATTGCATGCACAATAAATAATGTATTTTTAGAGATAAGCCATTAATGTCAATTTTATATCCTTCCTTCTTTATGCTATTGTCATTTTTGCCATAGGACGTCCACTGCTGTCACTGTCACTTCATCCAGCGGCTTCCTGCCACCTTTACCAGGTTGTCTATCCAACTTGTGGGTGGGCGTTCTACACTGCGGTAGCCAGTACGTGGCCTCCATTCTAAAACCTTTCTGCCCCATCGGCCGTCAGTTCTACATGTTATGTGCACCGCCCACTGCCACTTAGGCTTTTTGAGTTAGACCAGTTTCTATCTGGACCTCTATAAACAGGAGAACCGTAATAATATTATTTAATATGCAATATAACCATAATAATTCAATATAACCATAGTAAGTTGTGTGTGGATATGCCGTGTGGGGACGGCCGTAAAGAATACACTTCTCCACCGTCAACAGGAGGCGTGTCGTAAGAGGCGACAAATTTCTGTAGCACGAGACGGGCAGCAGCATCTTCGTGCGAAATCATATAAAAAACTGCGCTCGCCAACCCGCCTGCCAATGGTGGCGAGTATTGGCAATCCTTGACTCCCAATGACTTTCATTGGGGGAGGTCTATGTTTAGCATTGGGCGTTCTATGGCTGAAATGATGATGAAGATGATGATAGTAAGGTATTTTGTTTTACTTATATGTACAGGTTTTCTTATAATGTTCAAACTGTCTAGGACAAACCGGCATGAAAAGCGTGGAGTAAGGCCGTGCATTAAGTACACTGTTTATTTTGTGGAAATATATATGACCTGCTGCTCGTATCTCTATTGTACCAACGCATATAAACATTGCTTATTATGTGCCGACACCTGCAACTAGGTGTTGTGCAGAATGCAGGTGTATTTGCGTCTTTAATTTATGACAATGTGAGACGAGATCACGAGACATAACAACGTGAGACGCTAACCGGGCCACACGGAGTTCAGGCGCATTCAATTGTTTTTGAGCACACAGTGAAGGTAGATATTGTATTGTTTTGTAGAAAACAGACTAAAACGAACACGGAAACTTGAAAACCTTACCAAAATGGCGAGAGGTTTACCTATTGTACCTACACAATTAATGGACGTGTATTTTTTTAATAAATTTTATAAAATAAAAAAAAACCGACTTCAAAACACTAAAATGCTAAAAATAATCCTAACACTTAAGTACCTAATCAGTTACTTTTGGAGTCGGTGCAAAAACACACATTTAATCAACATTTAATCTCTCATTGGCTGGCACCGACTCCAAAAGTAACTGATTAAGTACTTAAGTGTTAGGATTATTTTTAGCATTTTAGTGTTTTGAAGTCGGTTTTTTTTTAAATAAAATTTACTTATTTCATCTATTTTTAGTGATAAATCCTAATCTAACTGCTGAACACCGATTTCATCCCCTATTTTCCTACCCTTAGGGGTGATTTTTATTTTGCAAACTTTTGTCATAGCATCATTGAAGTATAAGCTATTCAATAAAACAAAAATCATCAAAATCGGCTCATATTTGTCGAAGATAGGTAACAAGAACCACAACCAAAATATTATCTGGGTATATATTTGTAGATTTTCTCAAAAAGTTCTAAATCAATTTCGATAAAAAATTATATAGGACCACCTCTGAAGTATGATCTACCAAACAAAAAAAGAATCATTAAAATCGATTCATAATTGGCGGAGTAATCGCGTAACATACATACAAAAAAAAAAACACAGTCGAATTGAGAACCTCCTCCTTTTTTGAAGTCGGTTGAAAATAATGTTGTGGATTACAAGCGACAATACCACACATGGATACGGCCTCAAACCAAAGAACTACATTGACTAGATAGTAATAGGCCTTAGTAGTTAGTTAGTAGTAGTAGTTATTATTAGTCAGTAATTTAAGTAAGGGCTTCATTGGGAATCATTCTGGCTATACCTTCTTGTGCAATCTACGATTTCGTTTACAATATTATGAACGTCAAAAAAGTAAGTTCGGCAAAAAAATACTAGCAAAAACTATCTAACTTTTTAATGTTATTTCTTTTACAGCACTCTTTTTATCATCTCTTTCTCAGCTTGGATTTAAGTGCGACTTTTGAGTTGTCAGGTCCCAGTATGCAGTATGCGTAGCACGTTGCACCCCGTTGGCGCACGTGCGGTCGACGTGTCGCGCATAGTGGATAGTTTTTGGTCAAAAAACCTGCATTACTTTATTCTTTTATACTATTTACTTTGTGATTCAAATGGGATTGCATGTCAAAGGGATACTTACGTTTGGAATTATACATCCTTGTGGAAATGTGTTTAAACTTTGACCGTGTTGTAATGATGTAGTGTATGAAATGAACAATATTATATTTTATATAGGATTTTATATACCTAACTAAAAGCTAAAAGATATAGTTAAAAGAAAGGCAAACTGAAGTGGCAGTGAGCTGGTCACATTTGCCGTAGAACCGATAACTGATGGGGTAGACGTGTTCTTGAGTGGAGACCGCGATTAGGCACGCGCAGCGTGGGGCGTCCTCCGACAAGGTGAAGCGACGATATACGCATAGCTGCTGGCAGTGGATGGAAAAGAATAGCCGAGGATCGGGCGCTGTGGCGTGCATTGGGAGAGGCCCATGTCCAGCAGTGGCCTAACGTAGGCTGTTTATGATATACCTAACAGGTTTATTAAAACATGTTGACACATTATTAGGCGTAATTCTTGTGCCGCATTGAGCGCCATGGTGGTCACCTGTAACCCCCAAACAATAAATTTTCTATTGTGTCTAGTTTCGTGACAGTCAAAGGCTTAAATGCAATAACTTTCTTAGAAGATGAAAAAACCAACATGAAAATGTAATAAGAACCAAATTGTAGCCACCGATTGCCAAAGATGGTATGAAAAGTGATTTATTTTTTTACGTTCACCTTATGTGGTTACAAGGTTATCTTTAAGTAACGGGACAGCCTTTAAATATAAAATCAGTACCTGAAAAATTGTTCTTAGAATTTTTAAATAATCCTGTATTTATAATAGATGAGTTTTGTATAATAAACAAGGTTAAGTTCGATGTTGCCTTCAAAATCGCTCAGATAAAAATGATTAGTTATTTCTGCAAGAGGTTAATTTATGGCGTTAATTTGTTGATCGTTAAAATTAATTGATGTCTAATACTCCGCTCGTTTGTCATCAGAAGACGATTCTAGCTTTATATTTAGGGGAGTTAACGGGTTAAAGCGTTTTGGGAAATTACTGGAGTTTCCTTTTTGGAGGTGTCTCTTTGAAATGGCGAAGACTTAATTTATGAAGGCGACGTTAGAATACTATGAATTTATATAATAACCTGTGAAAGATCCGAAAGGCTTTGATCAAATACCTACGCAACTTAACCCCGAGAATGGTGAAAATGTTTGCATATAATTACATAAATAACTGAAGTCACACCTCTTAATTTTTTTAACTCACTACTGCTTCGGGACAATTGTGGGCTAGCGCCGAGAAGAATCAGCGCAAGAAACTCGGTCACTATTGTCAGCCTCTTTTTAAATAATATGTTTACATACTCTCTGCCCACAATACCTATCTTATTGTTGTGCCCTACAGGGTCTATAATGATCTGTTTTATGTATCTATTTATACCACCTGTGTAACATTATAGAATGCAATAAATATATTGAATTGAATTGAATACATTACAAAATACCTATGCGAGCAGGGCAGTATTTAATTTCATACATTTTTATCATTTACAGTGTAATAAACCTTTGAATGCAGGCTGCTTCCAACCGGCTAATCTGAAAATCACTAGGGGAGGCCTATGTTCAGCAGTGGACGTCCTGGCCTAAATGATGATGATGATGATGAACCCTTAAAGGTTAACGAGTGGCACTAAGTACTTTAAACGCTCTGGATAGTATCAAATAATTTAACGCTACATGGGTCCGTAGTATATTCCGTCGGTAGTCGGGAGGCTGCCCACGGCCTGACCCGGCCCGGTATATCATAGTAACGGGCCGGCCCGGCATGTGCCATCACGTTTTATGGGCGTAATAAGATGCCATCATTGCTACTGGAAAATGTGATGGGAAAACATTTTATCAATAATAATGAGGTTTGTTGAATTAAATAAAGAGTAACCAAGTGTGTAGGTTATAATTGTCAGTCAGATGACAGATTAGGTGAAGGCGCGTTCTGATATCCGAATCGGACCGAAATCGATTTTGGCGTACCTTACTCGTCCGGATTGATACTCCGCTCTGTCCGAATGACACCGTGTGGCGTGTACCTATAATTTCGTATTAATGTTGTCCCGTCTGGCACCGTGCTTGTGGGCGGCGGTGCATCGGCCTATCGGGGGTTCCGGGTTTTCTCCGACCGATCTTGTGCTCCTCATGGGTCCGGAGTCCGTTGGAGGGATTTGGGATTCTCTGGTGGTCCGATGTGCCGCTGCGTCACTCGCTGCACGTTCCAGCGTCGGAGGTTCCCGCCGAAAATCAGCGTCGTGATAAGTCTGTGGCTGTCACGACAAATGCTGAGCGGGCACCTTTTCGACACAATATCTAATTTATATTGTTTTGTGTATTATTATTATTATTTTGTCTTGTGTGTCGAATAAACGTTTCTTTCTTTCTTTCTTATTATTTTTTGAATAGGTAATACATTTCGAACCAAATAACAAAAGGGCATTTATTCAGAGGGTCATAGACTGTCGGAATGCATACTTTGACATTCATTTAGATTTCATAACTATATTGACACTTTATTACACAAAAAACATTATACAAACCAGACACTTTATTGCACATTTAAAAATGACTATACAAATGGCAGGCTTAATTCCAAGAAGCAATCTCTACCAGTCAAACAGAGAAGTACAGGCGGTGATTATGTATAATCAGGCGGAATTATCACCAAAATCGTTCTGTTCCAAAGAACCTTAGGGTAGAGGAAATTAATGTGATTGATTGAATTAATCATTTGGCATTTATTATAATCAAATAATAACTGTCATTATTAGATAAGTATGTATATAACTAGGCAGAGAAATAAACGACGCTATTTCATGGTTTGAATCACACTGACAATAATATTTACTTGTGAGTTAGCTAACATTCGTATGAAAGGTCATTAGTTATCGACCCAATTGGCGTAGTGGAGATTGGCCTTGAACGCAAAGGTTCGATTCCCGGTTAGGAAACTTTAAAATTGACTTGGGTCTTGATATAGTTTACTTAGTATCTGGCAATATGATAGGTCAAGACTCTTATCACATCCCTTATACATAACTACTTGATCGATTTAATTCGTTAATATCGGATTTATAGACCAACTCGGTACAAGGGGCAAAATTTAAAGCCCATGGAAATAAATAAATAAATTGTTTCCACAATCACACCAATTATCTAGCCTTAAACTAAAGGGTGTACAATGGCGACTAGATAACGGATAAACATACTTAAATACTTTTATAAACATCCATGACTTAGGTACAAATGCTCGTGTTCATCACATAATCATTAACCCCTTGCAAAGTCAAAAGTCAAAAATCATTTATTCAATTTAGGACAGAAAACTGCCACTTATGAACGTCAATAATAACATTATTGGCCTATATGGGGCAGAACATGTCTCCTTATTTTTTGGGCCCTACTAGCGCTTCGAGACAAGAAACAGACAATCTGGCAAGTGCTGAGAAGAATCGCCGGAACAAACTCAGCGGGATGCGGGATTCGAACCCGCAACCGCTGGCTTTGTAGTCTGGAGCGCGAACCAATACACCAGACGGTCGTCTAAATACTATTACTTTCTCTTAGAAAAAAAGAATACTACCTTAAAAATCAGCGATCGCCGTAACCCTATATTAATGAGACTTCGTACGCTAGACGACCACGTCGGAAAAACATAAAATGTCACTAGCTGCATTTTGTGAGAATATTGAGTCTTATAGTTTTTTTTAAAATATAAATATCCATAAATTATCTATTCCAGTAAATCAGTAGGTAGTAGTAATTTTAATATTGATATTCATTAAATTAAATAGGTACTGCTTACAAAAAGGTTGCAAATAGCTACTACATGGTATTATTAGTTTAATTTCTTAAAAATATGACGACTTCTGTAGCCGAGAGGCGAGTATACCGGACTTGGTGTCGCTATCTCTGAGGTCCCGGGTTCGATTCCCGGTCGGTCAATGTAGAAAAATAACTTTTCTATATTGTCTCTGGTCTAGGGTGTTATGGTACCGTCCTTGTTTCTGATTTGGCTACTTACCATAGGATCAGAGCAATGTATGTGTTGTTGTCCGTAATTAAGGGGGACTACTACCCTGTCGTCGCTCAACTTGCCACCCTGCACTCTTATATCAGCACAGTTTCATCTCACTTAAGTTATCCATAACAGGAGTAAATAAATAATTGGACGCTTTCCGACCAGTCGTGTCAACACGCGGAATGAACTCCGGACAGGTCAACTCAAAGTTGCCTTTGATTAACGAGGCCCGGAGATTAGAGGTTTTTTTAACTTTCCGTTTGCCCTTTCTGGATTAACCTTCATTTTTAGGGTTCGGTACCAAAAGGTGCTAACGGGACTAGTCTGTTAGTCTGTCCCAGGTTGTCTCAGGGTTGTGTCTTCTGAACTGATTTAAGTAGATATTTTTAAAAAATACAGCTACAAAAATTTAAGAGGTTCCTATATAAGTTTTTCTTTGGCTTTTTTTGCTCGATCGTAATAATGGCAATACTGACTTAATATACCTAAAAGTAATGTTCGTCTCAATATTGCACGGTGGTATAAAACCCTTCGTTTGCGATTCCAATTTACACTAATACAACACTAGCTGTTGCCCGCGACTTCGTCTGCGTGGTCTTTAGGGATATGAAAAATAGATGTTGGCCGATTCTCAGACCTACTCAATATGCTCACAAAATTTTATGAGAATTTTATGAGAATTCGGAGGAGTACGGGAACGAACATTGTGACACGAGAATTGTATATATAAGAGATTAGTTAAAGAAGCGCCGAATAAAATTGCAATCTGTTTTAAAACTATTTGAGTTATTAATCTGGTTGAGTTTTTGGTTACTGTAAAATTGCTTATGATTCAAAGGAATATGCAAATATTATTATGTGACTATAAGTTTAAAGGCATAAAAATATAATGGCAGTTACACGTTCCCAAACCAACAAGCATTATAACCAACATTTTACAGAAAGTCTTTTGATGCTCGAAACAAAATTTTAAACAAGTAGGTACGAAGTTGCTATGAATAACAAAGTTAGGTCTTGCACGGTGATATTTCGCTCTTATTTACGATGTCAGACAAGGAGGTGTGACGTGTTGGAGTTCGAAGTTAGATGAGATCGCGTTTGACTTATATTGAAGGGTTTAAATATAAGTACAAAGAATACTCTTCATTCTGCATTAACTATAAATCATGTATTCTTATGTCAGTAAGTAGGCAACTTTAATTAAGGTAAGGTAATAACATATAACAATTTGCAAAAAAAAAACGACTTGCAACAATCTAACGGCTCTTGTATAGCAGCTAATTATGTACTTTAAAGTGATTACAATCTATAATGTACAGTGAAATGCTCATCAAATTATCTGAACTAAAATTAAGGTTAAAATAGGTTGAAAAAAAAATCATCTTGTAGTAGATTGGCAAGCCGTTGACTATGTAATCTACAAAGTAGTAACTAACAAAGATACTATTTAAACACTAGTAGAAAATACGAAAATTATAATACGATAAAGAAATTTAAAAAAAACTTCTTGATAACTCTCTGTAAATGAACTAAAATGAAATCAAAAATACTTGACCTACCCCTTAACAAGCAGTTTACATTCGATGATTACGAAATGCGTTTGCGTTCGTTAGTCATTTAATTGGCGAGTAAGCACTGGTTAATTTAACATAATTAGTAATTTTCAGGCTACGCTTATAGCATTTTATAGTAGGCAGCAGCGCAGTACCTTCCAATGTTTTCCGTCAGTATCTGAACTTTATGCGAACGATTTAATTAACGGATTAAGACTTATAAATGAGTTTTGGCTAACATCCGCGATCAGCGATTTGTAGTTGCACACTGAATCGATGCTGCATTGCGTTTTAGCGATTCTCTGCGTTAATTCGTTTTGCGATTTTACGAATGCGATGATACTATATTGATTTAAAGCCGTTTCTTTAGCTTTTAGTATTTGATCATTAGCATCAGTGTTCGTTGATTTAGCTACTGCAGCGATATTGCGTCATGTTTTACATCTCTCAGAGTCTGATCATTAGAATCCACGGTGGCTGATTTAGCGACTTCATAGAGTTTAGCAGATCCCAGTATTTGATCAGCATTATCCGCCGATTACCAATGCCAGCGTCTTGGCTCTATAGTCGCTGCAGTTTTGGTTAGTGGCTCTTAATAGGTGCAAAAACGCCCGCACCCATGTTAAAAGTATCAGTAAGATTAGGTTCTAAGTATAACATACAAGGATTTAAAAGTGTGTGTTAGGTATATCAGGCAAGTGTTACAAACGGCTTTGTTAAGCAACTGTGTTCTACAAAACGTATACTATGATAGCAGTTTGGCAACAAAGAGATAACTAAGCTGTGACGTATTCTAGTATTCATTGCGGGAATTAGCTTGAGAATAGATGGCATCATGCCTAAGTTACTAAGTGTGCCTACACGTAAATTACAAACACTCAAAAATACATGACATGTTTAGAACTTATAATTAACAGAACCACTATAAGTAAAATAATGTGATTTTAAGGATTATGCTTTTAGCTTCTGGTTACCTTTGCAGAGTGGTGAGTGCAAAAGGTACGCAGATAGACAGATAAGCGATGCAACTACATAGGGCTAACTGAACGTTAGCTGATTATGAGGTTTTGCTGTAAGCGGACCCGATTGGACTGAGTGGGGAGAAGCGTTGCAGTCCAAGGCTGTAAAGTGGAGTGTGAACTATAGCAGTAATATCTAATGCAGCGGTAGCTGTGCGCATGACAGCAATCAAAATTAAATAGTTCCAACAATGAAATGAAGGAAGTCACAAGAAGAAGTACCGAATGGATTTTAATTTATAGGAGTTAAATGTAGCGTATTACTTCATAATGACGATAACCGTGCAGTCTAATGCAGCAAGAGTGATCTGAATGCCATTCCTTCAATCTGCGTGGTAGAAGCGACTCTGAGCACCGTGCATAACAAAGCCTACATTCTCGCTACCACCACTGCCACTCCGCTTTGGTCAGATATTTAGATTTGCTATGACACATTATGGATCCACCCACAAAGAAGACAGACGACCTGGTAAAGGTTGCAGGAAGCCGCTGGATGCAGGCTGCTTCTAGCCAGCATCTAGAAGTCATTGGGGAAGGTCTATGTTCAGCAGTGGACGTCCAATGGCTGAAATGATGATGATTATGCATACTGAACCAATAGAGTGGGCTACGGGTACAGATTATCTAGACTAAGTGGCGATTCAGAAGCAACTTTACTCAAACAGCAACTTAAAGCAGCAACCTAGACAGAGGACAGTGTTCGTCTAATATACTGTACACAGGACGGTTATTCATGCACCATATAACTAATCGTATTTTATCGACGCTGTTTTATCAATGTTTTAGTTTCATGAACCATGAAATAAAATAAAAATAAAATAAATAATCATTTATTTGTTCGGACATGTGTACATGGTAAACAGGTGATAGGTCATTAGGCTTGGTTTCAACATGCCGTACCGAAGCGGTGTACACATTTTTTCTAATATTAATAGCATAAACATGTCAAAAATAGATGTCAAAATTATAATAAAATATTCATTATTATGTTAGTATGTAAATGTCAAATTTAAATCATGCAATTGATTAAATTAAATTAATGAAGTGGCAAACAGAGTACGTACATACAGCTAAACTAATTGCTAAAAACATGGTAGCGAGAAGAGGTATATTCACATAGGTAAAATCGGGTCTAATTGCGGCCGGTTTAATCATTTACATAGATGATTTCTAGATATACAAAGTGGTAAAAGACTAAGTAGTTTACATTTCCATTCGTTTTTCAAACATCGCTGTGTTCCAGAGAGCACGATTTCAGGATTCTACGTAAAATTTCGTGTTTCGAATTATCTATTCAACAAACGCTACGGCCAAATAGAAAGAGTTTCCTCCTTTCAAGTTACAGCGATTACGCGTTCCAATTGCCGTAAACTTTTAATTAATGGCCACTTCTTGTTGCCCTTTGTGCTACAATAGGGTGTAGATACGGTAGTGCTCATCGTACCTACTTATTGGCCTGAGGCTTGATGTCCATCAAAGCGAAAAGAAAAGAAGATGTCAATGTCTATTCGGCAGTCTAAATCACTACAAAGTTTATCCACCTATCCACTGGCACTAAAGTTTTCTCTTGTCTTTTGTTTCTTGTACTTTTCTTTAACCTATTCTATCATTTTTAGTTACGAGATCCATATTAATAGGGTATGTATTAATGTATGATTATTACGATGGTGTCAAATTATTGTATTTACTTTCCAATACACTTTTATACATTTTATGAAATTTTACAAATTGAATAACAAAAATATCACATGACATGTGTGCATGTTAATATTCTTTAGACTCTTAACCGCCTCCCCCTTTCAACTTTTTTAAACTGTCCTCTACCTGATGGCTGTCTGAAAATGATCGCTTCTAGCGATAAGACCGCCTAAATTGTATCATTCTAAATGTATATTTTTATCTGCAATGTTTGTTTTGTGTGTTGTGAAATAAAGAGTATCTATCTTATTTAACTATGTATTTTTTTAAACAAATGACAACCTGAATGGAATCCGCTCCAGTCCACAGGCTTGTTTTTTTATGAAACAAAATATAATATGTTAGTTTCCACATTTTAATTTTATGCATGCCGGGGTGGCCTTTAATTAAGGTGTTACCTTAATTTATATATATAATATGAAATGTATTTTTTTTAAATTTTGTATTGTCTATTAGTATGCTTTGTTGGCTGTCCTTAATTAAATAAATAAATTAATAAATAGATTAAAACAAGCAGAAACTGTAAGTATTCTTTAATGCCTCTTCCGTGTCCCGAGAGATTACTGCAGAAGCTATAGTAAATAGTCTGTAAGCCTACTGTGTTATATCTTGTTGTGTTGTTGCCCTTTGTGCCGTCCATATGAGATAATTTAGACAACAAATTAAATTCTACTCGACTTTGTTGCGAACATTCATTAGGATCATTCAGTACGGAGTTTATTGCTGCATCAAGTCGTAATGGTATGTTTTTACTACATTTAAATCTAGCATTTATATAACTTTGAGTTTGGAAAGAATTAAATGTGTAACCAGTTGTGCTTATTAGAGCAGTGAGATCATAAATAAAATGTTTTTACAATCACACCAATTATCTAGCCCTAAACTAAGCAAAGCTTGTACTTTGGCGACTAGGTAACGAATAAACATACTTAAATACTTTTAAAAACGTCCATGACTTAGGTACAAATGCTCATGCTCATAACACAAACATTTGCTGCTTGCGGATTCGAACCCACAACTGCTGGTTTTGTAGTCCGGAGCGCAAACCACTACACCAGACGGTCGTTGAATATTTATTTTTAATGAATATCTGTTAAACAACAAACTGATAGTCAGTCTCGAAGTAAAAAAAATCCTTGTGTTACAAGGCAGTCATTGAATTTCGTCTCTTAACACACTCAGACCCGAATTAACATAGAAACCTATTTCAGAAAAGATAATTTTCTGAATTGACCCGAACCGAAATCGAATCCAGGACTCTGCGTTCATGGCGAATGACTGCACCTCTACGCCAATCGAATACAATTACTAAATAACTTTGAAAATAATAAAACTAGGAAAGAATACTGTTTTGAATACCGCACAGTGGAGGCTGTAAATTATTTAGCGAGTTAGCGGCGGTGACCGGCGCGCTTTATCACCGACGGGCAGCGGCTTATGGTCGTGCCGGTTGCGTCATGGGCCCAGAAGGTAGGGTGACCAACTAACCTAGTAACGGACAATTATCGGTTCGCCGAATACTGCACTGACTGCCTCATTTTACGTTGGGTCGTTAATGGTATGCGCTATAGACTGAAGTTCGGTGTACTAATCAGCTGCGAGGATTTTTGGGCGTAACGATAAGTGGTCACTAGACGTTACGATGGGAAATAAGTTATAATTATATGTCACTAATTTAAGTAATAAAGCAAATCTTTTGAAGGTAAGCTGTTATGCCTAATACATTTTTTAATAAAAAAGATAACTTAAAACTTAGTTTTCAATGAAAAATAAGTCATCATAGAAGTACACACAATTCAATTCTTTATTTACTACTTATTGGACATAATTAAATAAATCTTATTTACACATATCGGTATTAAAAGTCGTAAGAGCAGCGTTTCTAAGATTAATTAATTTGAGAAACGATTTGACTATAAATTGGCGTGTCTGAAAACAAAATATCAAAAAACGCACCATTGTTTATATTACAAAAACAAACGAGAACCTAGTGAAATAAAAAGGTAAAACTACTGCCCATAATTTGGCCCACACCTGCCAGGAAT
Source organism: Anania hortulata (assembly GCA_963576865.1). Taxonomy (NCBI): domain Eukaryota; kingdom Metazoa; phylum Arthropoda; class Insecta; order Lepidoptera; family Crambidae; genus Anania; species Anania hortulata. Next base: position 24,999,596 of record OY756388.1, on the reverse strand, counting down.
AAAAGTGAAAAAATTACAGTTTCAAGTCAAGCGTCCCACATATCACGGCTCACTTTGCACACATACGCAGAAATAAATTTTATATGTGTAAAAAGGGGAAATCTCGCGGGGAATGAAAATAATGGCCACCCTGTCAGGACGGCGCGCGCCCGGAATAATGCTGGAAAAAATATACGGATATATACGTTTATATCCGGCCTCGCGTTAGCGATGCGTCTACTTTTTGAGCTTGTATCAACACGAGTGCGGAACTTGGCACTGGTTTATTTGGGTACATCACTAAAAGGTTTAACTGTTATTGTTTACATCAGAAATATTAAGTACTAGCGTTTGCCCGCGACTTCGTCTGCGTTGACTTCACCCGGATAAAAAGTATTTTATGTGTTAATCCAGGCCATGGTCTATATGTATGCCAAGTTTCATTAAAGTCTATTTAGTAGTTTTTGTGTGAAAGAGTGACAAAGATTCATGCATCCTTACAAACTTTCGCATTTATAATATTAGTAGCATTTATTTATTAACTTTTAGAGCTTACTTCTAAATCTTCCTATTACTTAAGCCCATTTCTAGTTCTAACGCCTGACGTTCATATTTTATTTTGCAAATTTGCGTATAAAATTGGTTCGAAATGTTTTGAATATCATTTTCGCAAGCCCTGAACTGGGAAACCAGATTTAAACTGACTGGATAGATGGTAACTCCATTCATTATTATTTGACTGTCGTCTTCATTACACTAGTAAAGAGTAATGCTCTTTACTGTACACTACACACGCATTAAAAAATTTAACTACTACAGAGTTGTACTTACAATATAAGGGAACTTATCGCTAGAAGCGATCTTTAACAAACTCTCAGTTAAACATTATAGAATGCAACAAATATATTGAATTGAATTGAATTGAAAATAGTGTAAATCTACATATAATATATAAGTCGTGGCAGCCTGTAACTGAACCTACACTTAGCTCATATTTTAAACTTGTTACTTGTTAATTGTATCATTGGTGTAAGATTTGTTGGTTGCTCCTATTAAATAAATAAATAAATAAATATCAATTTCTTACTTCAAGCCTGCCAAGAAAACTGCTGCAGGCATTCACAATAGTTTTGCTTTTGTGTCTACTCATCGAAATCTACGGGTGAAGGATTCATCATTATTTCAGTCATAGGACATCCACTCCTAAACGTAATCCTCCCCCAATGATTTCCAGATTGGCCGGTTGGAAGTAACCTGCAGCTAGTGGCTTCCTGCAGCCTTTACCAGGTCGGCTATCCAGTATCCACCTCGTGAATGGACATCCTTGCGCTTTTGGTACGTGGTCTTCATTGTAGAACCATTCTGCCCCATCGGCCGTAAGTTCTACGTGCTATGTGCTCTGCCCACTGACCCTTTAGCTCACTAATCCAAGTGAGGTGAAGGATTATTATTTCGAAAATCTGACGGTACGTTTAGGGTTTGACACTCATGACTTCGCCCTGTAAATCGAAACTCTGACCAATCCAAGGCTCTCAGCAATAGGTTTCAAATTTACAAAATGCGTGATTTTGTGCTGTAGAATACATCTTCGTGGGATAAAAACAATTCACCTTATTACTTTTCCATACGTTACACTCCGATAATGTGAGCTCTTTGATCGCACGCAAACCCTTCATCAGGGCTTGCCTTTGCGGCTTCCTTTATTCACACCTCCTAATCCTATTAGCGAAACAATAACGAGATAATGATTTGTTTTATCGCTGTTTTTTTAAATGAAAGCTTAGTCATCTAATATACTATCATCATTAATATTGCTGCCCAACAGGGTCTATATTGATCAATTTTATGCACCTATATAAAACACCTGTGTAATTCAAACTTTTTAAAATGTTTATTTATAATAATGCTAAGTAGTTAATGCATAACCTAACAGAGGCAGTAGAAAAATATTATCACCTATGTAATATTTTAATCAATGAATTGAATTGATGTACATACTAACACGATGCACATTGCACAATCATTTCAAGCAACTTAAAATAAATGATTACAATGAAATGCATGTTATATAAACTAATGTTCATCTTATTGCCTAAAAATAAATCAAAAATATTATGTTTTTACACTAAAGGTCCAGAAAACGATAGAGAGCAATTACATAGGGTCAAGAGACTGGCTGAAAGGAACAGTGGCTACGAGAAAAAAAGCTTTATCATTTATCGAGAAGTATGAATTTACACTCCTTAAAGAGTTTAATCTATTTTAGTAATTGTTACGTTAATTAAATAAACACTGGTACAAGAAAAAAGGCAAACTGCGAGTTGCACTTGCGCACAAAGGGTTCCGTACCATTATCTGTACAACATTACATTGTTTTATAATGGAGAAGGCAACAGAAATATACGATATAATAAAAAACTTAATTTATTTTACTTTAATTTAATTATTTATTTTTGAAGTGAATAAACAATGAAATATTCTGTGAATATTTCAAGCGTCTACCTATTGCCGTTATTAATATCGAGCAAAAACGAAACGTAAGCCGTAAATATTTATTAGTATTTATTGTTATAGCGGCAACAGAAATACATCACCTGTGAAAATTTCAACTGTCTAGCTATCACGGTTCATGAGATACAACCTGGTGATACACAGACAGACAGTAGTCTCAGTAATTACCCGTTTTTACCCTTTTGGTTACGGAACCCTAAAAATATTTTACCACAGAATAATAATCTTTTAATAGAAATTATTCTATAAATATATTATTTACTCTTTTACTTATTTAAAAATGAAAAGAACAAATTAAATAGAGACATGCTAAACGAGAATCCTTTTTTGTAAATATTGAATACATAATAGTATATTTTCCTGTGCTCAAAGCGGCTTTTCTTTGTAAAATTACTAAGGTAAGTCTTTGTCCCTGGGAGATTCTGAGCTCCCAGCAAATAAATGAAGCTATTAATATTTATACAAGTATTAGTAGGAATAAATGTTTAGTCTCTGTATTCTTTATGTTAGCGACTTAGGGATACGCTGATTTGTACATGAATAAGGTATAAGCTGTGTCTGAATATAGCGTATCAGATGACAGTAGGTAACTGCTTACATTATAATATTGATACGAGTATATGTATATGGGGTTTAAGTAATTAAAATAACAAAATCTTCTTTAGAAATGATTATGGTTCTTAATGGGCTAGTTTCTTAAAAAAATCGAATAAGTCTGTCAGTTGGATTAACAGAAAATATTGGACACGTATTTTTTCTTTTCAATAATGAAGATATAACCCGTTATAGTTCCGCGTAACGTCACGCCTTGCGACACTTTTTATCAAGGTGTGACGTCACGTGCTCACTTTGTTGCGCTTTATCTTCGTAATTTTTTGTTTGATTGACAAAAGACAAAATATGGGTCCAATATTTTTTGATAATCTATTTGACGGACTAAATAGAATAATATTTTTTTGACCCCGGCAACTAGCCCATCAATATACATTTTTAACCGACTTTAAAAAAGAGGAGGTTCTCAATTCGACTGTATGTTTTTTTGGTATGTATGTTACGCGATTATTCCACCAATTATGAATCGATTTTTGATTTTCGATTCGATTTCGATTTCGAATTTTGATGATTCTTCTTTTACTTGGTAGATCATACTTCAGAGGGGATGCCGTATAAATTTTATCGAAATTGATTGAGCAGTTTTTGAGAAAATAACAAAATACTTATATACCCAGATAATATTTTGGTTCGTGATTCTTGTATCTATGTTACCCAATATCTTCGACAAATGTAAACCCGATTTTGTTTTTTTTTTTTTATTGAATAGCTAATACTTCAAAGATACTATAGTAAAAAATTTCTGAAAAAATTGTACTCCTAAGGGTGAAAAAAAGAGGATGAAATCGGTGTTCAGCAGTTAGATTAGGATTTATTACTAAAAATAGATAAAATAAATAAACCGACTTCAAAAAACTAAAACGCCAAAAATAATTTTAACACGTAAGTACCTAATCAGTTACTTTCGGTGCAAGCTGATCAGAGTTGTGTTCGTTGTTATTTTTTGTTTGTTTTTTTTTATAAAATTTATTTTTTGCAGGACTGATATCAAAATCTCAAAAAGAAAACATTCTCATGTTATTGACCGACTAGTCGTTACGACTTACTTTGGGGAAATAGAGGTTTTTAGTCATTTATTTATGAACGTCAAGATGGCCAGGTTTTTCGAATCCCATGTAAATAGAATTACCTAAACCTACATAATATTTTGCTGGACTAGAAATATTGCATTATGTCAATATTCGTTTTGTCTGCTTTTGCTCTGAACTAAACTCCGAAACACTAATTACGTTTTCTATTAGCTGCTTGGTTTTCGTCGGCCTTGCATCTTCTTTTGAGATCAATTAAGACTGCCTTGACTACTCGAGACTGGATCTAGACTGAGTCTTGGTGTGCTGCGAAACGTCCCTAGCAATATTCATTTTCCGGCAACGTAAAACAAGCATATTGATTCCTTACTTCGGACAATGACAATAAGTGTGTCGTTTGGAACATCTAGGGGTACGGTAGTGCCCTCGCCAGGTCGAGCAAGAAAGCGGCACAGCCGTACCATCCTCTTATAAAAGCCGTTCAAGCTATTTTCGACCCCCTATAGCTACGTTGTGGAAAAAACTAGAAGCCTGAATTTTCAGTAACCAAGCAGGCATTGTACAAATACGGTATATTACAAATTTTATCTTTATTTATTAAAAAAATGATTCGTAATAGTGACGTAAAGTTCTGGTTTAAATTCTGGGCAGTCTATTCGGGTCCACACATTAGAAACTTAAAGCAAATGTATGCGGATCCCTTAATGTGGATTAGCCCAGCCTTACAACTTGGCTGAGCTTAAAATTTAGACAGGAGCAGTAGGCTTAGTCTTAAGTGCAACTGTATTGTTCATCGGGAACCTGAAGCATACGTTCTCGTCAGGGATATACGCAGTATCAGTTTCTTTAAACCCGTTGTACAAGCCAGTTAATATGTGTGTTGTAGTTTGTTTTGTTGCTAATAGATGGCATTGTGTATTTTTTACATCGCGATATGACAGTGAGTTTTTGGGGCATATATAAGACCCACGATACGGCAATATATGTGTGTGTGAAAGCAGAAGCAGTTGTGTTTCATTCCTGAACCCCGAAGAACCTACTCGCAGGGCCTGAGCAAGGAGTTGTTCATGGTCCTTCAAGCCGGATACCGGCAGGGCACCAAGGAGGTGCAGGAGGCGTTGCTGAACGCCAGGATTTAGGCTGAGGAGTCAGCCAGGTGGTGGTGGAGGAGCACCCCGCCAGGATCACGAGCTGGACGTAGACCGGCTGGTGAAGGAAGGTGCATCTGATGCAGAGGTGGCATCAGGAGACAGCTTGGCGCTGTTCGGAGCTCGTTCGAGACAAGGACGACACAAGTGTGTGAAAGCAGAAGCAGTTGTGTTTCATTCCTGAACCCCGAAGAACCTACTCGCAGGGCCTGAGCAAGGAGTTGTTCATGGTCCTTCGAGCCGGATTTGAACCAGCGATCTATGGATAAGCGATGAGTGAAACAAAAACTGTAAGTACTTTTCCTGTAAAACTAAATTGAACCTTATGTTCAAGAAGAAAATAACTTGTGAGAAAGTGTTTCTTTAAATTTTGCTGAGCGAATTTGGACTTAAGTGTTAGACAGTTTTAACATAGGAAATTTCTTAGATAAGTAATCTAGAACTTAGAATAGTTTCGCGAAAAACGAAGGTATGGGGGGACTCTGACAAATTTCCGTTAAATTGTCAAACACTTAGTATAATTTTAGAAAATTTTGTGTGGTATAGACTTAGAAAAATTTCTGGATATTTTGTATGAGGTTTAGACTTGTAATTTTTTTTGGAAAAATTGTATGGAAATTCAACTTAAAATTTAATTTTTTTTTCACTTAACTTAAAATTGTTTTTAGGTTTGGATTATAAAATAGTTTATTTTGATATATTTGTAAAATGGCAGATATTGAGTCTTTAATTAATTATCAGGAAGAACTTTATAACCGATTGGTTAAAGCTCAAACAAATTTCAAAAAAAGTCCAAAAGAACGAATCACTCTGCAATATGTAGAAGGGAGATTGGAACTTCTTGATCAGATATGGTCTGAATTTTCTCTAGGCCATAAAGAGCTGATGCGTTCTTTTGCTAAAGAAGTGATTGATTCCACTTACAATAAAGATGATTTATTTGATAAAACTGAGGATGCATACTTCGAATATAGGGTTAGCCTTAAAACAATATTAGCTAAATTTCTCTACGAAAAAGCTGTACCTGTTGCTAGCACTTCTAGTAGTTACAGCACCAAATCTTGTGATGTCAAATTACCTAAAGTAAACATTCCAAAATTTTCAGGCAAATATTCAGAATGGAATACATTTCGGGATCTTTTTAATTCTTTAATAAATAACAATCAAAATTTAGCAAATGTACAAAAATTACTTTACTTAAAAGGTTATCTGTGCGGAGAGGCTGAACAATTACTTAATAATATTCCCATCACTGATGACAATTACCAACGATGTTGGAAACTCCTAGAAGAGCGCTACAATAATAAAAAATATATTTGTCACCATATTCTGAAACGCTTGTTTAGTCAGCGGAATATTATTAATTAATCAGCCAGTGGTTTAAAGGAATTAATCGACACTACCAATGATTGTTTGTCAGCACTCAAAAACATTGGTGTTGATACCGACAGTTGGGATGTTTTGATCATTCACATTTTAACTTTGAAATTGGACGTGGAATCGAGAAGACAGTGGGAATTTCATGCAACAGATAGCAATGTTTCGGTTGAGTTGCCCACATTTAAACAGTTTTGCGATTTTATAACTAATCGTTATAGAGCCATAGAATTTCTCGATCCCAGGTTTAGTTCCAATAACAATAGAAATGTAAGTTTACCTTTTAATAAAACCAAATCTATGCACGTTTCAAATTTAAATTGTCCTTTTTGTTCAGAGGAGCACAAACTCAGCTATTGCGGAAAATTTAGGAATGAATCTGTGGATTCTAGGCGGGAATTTGTACAAACTAATAATATTTGTTTCTGTTGCTTGGGAAGCAATCACTCTGCCAAGTTCTGTCAAGCTAACGTCAAATGCCGCATTTGCAAGAAAAAGCACCATGCTCTTTTACACCCTGCGGGCAAAGGAACATCAGGGGTTCAATCGGCTGATAGCAAAGATAAGGACACACTACCAAATAATAGTGGATCCACTAATGTGGAAGGTACGGATTCGGATCCAGTGGTTTCACTCTTTTCTACGAAAGAATATAAAATTAGTCAGGTGCTCTTAGCTACGGCTCTTGTGGACACTACTTCACGACGCGGGGAAAAGTTTGTGATTCGTACACTACTAGATCAAGGCTCACAGTCGTCATTTATAACTGAGTCTACGGTTCAACTTTTAGGTTTAAAAAAGATACCTGTCAGAAGCCAGATATCTGGAGTAGGTGGAGAGAATAATTTAATCTCCAAAGCTATGGTGGTAATTGAAGTCTCATCACGAACTAATCCAAGTACGATGTTTAAGATAAAGGCTTATGTTTTACTGTCCATTACTACTCTCTTACCTACTGAAAAGGTTAAGGTTACGGAATGGAAGGAGTTCACGGAACTTATATTAGCAGATCCAGGTTATAGCTCGCCAAGTCGAGTGGATATGTTACTTGGAGCTGAAATCTATAGTCAAATTTTACAAGACGGTGTAAAGAAAAGTCCGGTTGGTTCATTAGTCGCTCAAGCTACGTCTCTGGGATGGATATTATCCGGTGCGATAAAATCTTCAGCAAATCTTCCAAGGAAAATTAATGTTATGCATTGTCAAGTGGATGAAAATGAGATGCTCAAACGATTTTGGGAATTAGAAGACGGATTTCAGTTGTCAAAAGGGAAAATGTATACGGAAGAAGAGATTCGTTGTGAAGAAATCTTTGCTAAAACAACTTGCAGAGATGAAGACGGAAGATACATCGTAAAACTTCCAGTAAAATCTGAAATCCCTGAAGTAACCAATTCTTTGCAAATAGCAGAGAGAAGATTATATTCTTTGGAGAGGAGATTGAAGGATGGAGATCTGAAAGAACAATATAAATCAGTTATTAATGAATATGTTACAATGGATCATATGGAATTGGTGCCGGAAAATGAAATAAAAAATCCAAGAGCTATATATTTACCTCATCATGCAGTTGTGCGTGAAGATCGGGAAACGACGAAAGTGAGAGCAGTCTTTGACGCTTCTTGTAAGGGGACAAACCACATGTCATTAAACGATAACATGTTAATTGGACCTTCTTTACAACCAGATTTGAGACATACTGTTTTGCGCTGGCGCATGTCGCCTATATGTTTGGTCGCTGACATCGTTAAGATGTATCGGCAGGTGAAAGTGGACACATCTGATGTTGATTATTTAAGAATTCTGTGGAGAGATGATATAAGTTAGAAAGTAAAGCATTACAGGATGTTGAGAGTAACCTTTGGAGTAGCTTCTTCACCATATTTAGCAGTAAAAGCACTTCAGCAAGTAGCGCTAGATGATGGTCACAATTATCCTTTTGCAGCAAAAAAGGTATCAACAGATTTTTATATGGATGATCTAATGACAGGCTGTGAAACCAAGGAAGATGGAATGAAATTGTACAAAGAAATGAACGAACTTTTAGCTAAAGGAGGATTTGAACTGCAAAAGTGGTCAAGTAATAGTCAGGAATTACTTGACGAGATGAAAGAAAATGAAAACAAAGAAAGTGGAGATAAAAAAGAGATAAAAGAAAATCTTAAAATAAAAACAGATGAAATCATAAAAATTGTAGGACTTACCTGGAATCGAAGTGATGACTCATTTAGTTATAAGGTTGTGACGCCTGCTCTTAAGGAACCGGCAACAAAACGAAGTATAATATCTGACATATCTCGCTTTTATGACCCACTCGGATGGATATATTAAATGAATGGTCCACTTACCGGGAAGAATTGAAGTTATAATATAAGTATACCTCGGTGGATCGGAATTCATATTGGAGACAAAATAGAACTTCATGGCTTCTGCGATGCCTCCAAGGATGCCTATGCAGCTGTAATTTACTGTAGAGTAATTGACGCTGATGGAGGAGTTCGCGTGGCGTTAGTTATGGCTAAAACCAAGGTAGCTCCAGTACGACAAATTTCAATCCCAAAATTAGAGTTGTGTGGTGCTGTGTTGCTCACACGATTAATGGTAGAAGTGGCAGCAGTAATGAACATTGAAAGAGCTCGGTTGCATGCGTGGACAGATTCTACAATTGTCTTGGCTTGGCTGAACGGACATCCTAATCGTTGGAAGGTTTTTGTAGCCAATCGGGTATCCGAAATTCTCTCTTGTTTGGACACACATCACTGGGCACATGTTTCCTCAAAAGATAACCCAGCAGATGTGGCTTCACGAGGTCTGTTTCCAGCAGATTTCATAAAGAATTCTATGTAGTTTCAAGGTCCAGAGTTTTTACATAAAGAACAAATTGAATATCGGAAGCCAGAGAAGGTCAACACGGAACTAGAACGAATTAAAATAAAATCTCATGGGACTGTTACCCAAGGAAATACAATACTTTGGGAACGATTTTCATCTCTTACCAAGATGATTCGAATAATTTCTTATTGTAGACGTTTTATTCACAATACAAGAAAGGGATCTTTTGTGAAAAGATTGGGATTTTTGACAACATTAGAATTAAAAGAAACTAGAATTCTTTGTATACGTCGATGCCAGGAAGAGAATTTTAATGAATAATTGGCTATAATTAGAAAAAAAGAAAACTTACCTAAGCGAAGTAATCTTCGTACGTTAAATCCTTTTATTGATGAAGATCAAATGTTAAAAGTGGGCGGTAGACTTAGCAATACAAATTTTCATGAATATCGGAAACATCCAATATTAATTCCGAAAAAGTCTTACTTTACTAGTCTACTAATCGACGATGCTCAAAGACAAACGCTTCATGGGGGGCCGCAGCTAATGATGTGTTATTTACAGTCCAAATATTGGATTCTTGGACTGAAACAACTTGTAAATACTTATTTTCGGAAATGTGTCATCTGTGTACGAAACACTAACAACACTCAAACTCAGCTTATGGGCCAGTTGCCTTCTGCTAGAGTTACTCCATCTCGGCCATTTAAGTCTAGTGGTGTTGATTACGCAGGTCCGATTCTAATTAGAACTTCCAAAGGAAGAGGATATAAGGCACACAAAGGGTATATTTGTTTGTTTGTGTGCATGGTAACTCGGGCAATTCATTTAGAGCTGGTAACAGATCTTACTTCGGATGGTTTTCTTCAAGCTTTTAAGAGATTTGTCGCCAGGCGAGGCTACTGTGCTGACATCTGGAGCGATAATGGTACTAATTTTACAGGAGCAGCAAATGAACTGAAGCGTTTGTTTACATCAGAAAAAAGTTCAATACTCTCAGAGGTCGCTGAAGTGTTGGCTACGAACGGATGCACTTGGCATTTCATCCCATCTTGTTCGCCTAACTTCGGAGGGCTGTGGGAGGCTGGGGTGAAGTCCGTAAAGTACCACTTGAATCGTGTGATTGGTCAATCGACATTAACTTTCGAAGAATTAACAACAGTGTTAACGCAGGTTGAAGCTTGCCTAAATTCAAGACCTCTTTCAGTTATTTCATGCAACGATGAGGAAAATGTAACCGTGCTTACACCAGGTCATTTTCTTGTAGGTGAACCATTAGTAGCACCACCTGACAGAAATTTTGAAGACTCAAACATAAGTTCTTTGCGTAGGTGGCAGTACACACAAAGGATGTTACAAGACTTTTGGCGACAATGGTCTCGTCAATATTTAAATAAGTTTTATCAAAGATATCGTTGGTATTCACAAAACTCTCAACCGAAGATTGGTGATATAGTTTTGGTGAAAGAAGACAATTTGCCTGCTTGTCGTTGGCTGTATGGCAGAGTGATTGCTTTGCATCCGGGGCAGGACAATATTGTAAGAGTTGTAACATTAAAGGTTAAAAACGGGACTCTAAAAAGATCAATATCTAAGTTGTGCCCTCTTCCTGTCACAACTTAAGTTTTAATTATATTACATTTTGTAGGCTTAACCCTAGTTATTATTATTTCATTGAAATGTAGTTATTTTGTAATATAAAACATGTCATTTTGTACTGACAAGGATGTTATTGTTTTTTGTTTTATTTACTCTTGTTGTTTGTTTAAAAGAGAAGTGAAATTTTATTACTATTCTTGTGATACATAGTTACTCACTAACTTAGTACTCTGTTCTAAGGGAGGTTTAATGCCAGATGTGTAAGGTTAAGTAAAGAACAAGGCTTAGCCTGTTCTTGGTGGGCGATATGTACAAGCCAGTTAATATGTGTGTTGTAGTTTGTTTTGTTGCTAATAGATGGCATTGTGTATTTTTTACATCGCGATATGACAGTGAGTTTTTGGGGCATATATAAGACCCACGATACGGCAATATATGTGTGTGTGAAAGCAGAAGCAGTTGTGTTTCATTCCTGAACCCCGAAGAACCTACTCGCAGGGCCTGAGCAAGGAGTTGTTCACCCGTCTTTAAAATAAGAGTGATATCTATAACTATAGACTTTCTAAATATAGGTAATATGAATACTTTCAACTCTGTAAAATATTTGACAAGATAGATAGATAGATACTCTTTATTGCACACCATACAAGTAAAATACAAGATAGTTTTCATTGAACTTTTATCACATTTTAGAATTAGAAAACTATTGTTGAACTATCTTTTAATGAGTTCAAAATCTATAATAAAAATATCCGTAAAAAAGGGGATTTTATAAAGTAGACGATTACTTAAACGACAAGAGTCCTACCCGTGCCATCTATGTATATTAGAGACATATGCTGTTTTGTGAAACAATACCCACAATATTTTAAGAGACATGCAGATGTATCTACTAGGCCACCTAGAGCCCAGTACATATACATGCTCCACAAACCGCCAAGCCATACATATATTTATAAACAGAATGTGTATTAAACTATTGGAGAGGCATAAGTTTGAGGTTACTCTGTCAAAATGGTTGGCTGAAAAATGTTTCTACAGTATAAAAGAGTTCCTTCAAGACCTCTGAAAACTAGGTTTATTGTAATATTTTTATTTATATACCTACCTAAATTTTAAGGAAATTTTCACGTCTGTACACAGACTGAATACGATGTCTAGCTAAACGTACTAAACACCATGTATCAAACTCAAATGTATTCTTGCAAATAAATGTTATTCTATTCTATTCTAAGAGTGCATGGACTTTAAAACCTGCCTAGCTCGCACTTACGACATGTCTTATTTTGTGAAAATGGCTGACAAAGGTGACTGAGTTTGTTGCGAAGTTTATTCTCATCACCAGACGCTATGTAGTCCCGAAGTGGTGGTGGAGTATATTTGAAGTGCATATCATTGCCTGGAAGAGGGCCTATATGCTACTATAATGACTTTAACCGGCTCAAAAATAGGAGGTTCTCAACTCGAAGGAATTTTATTTACGCAACGTAACTTTATCTTGGTACTTAGGCGTCACTACACTGTCGTCGCTGTCTTTGTTGGGTCATTAGTCCATATTGATTTCACGGGGTTTAATTCTACCGTACTTCCTTCTATTATGGCAGAACCGACTCCAGGCCGAGTACATCTGCATCTGAAGCTTTGGATTAGGTTTGGCTAACTCGTCTCAGAAATCGCTTCGGCAAACACATCTCGTGAGATGGATTAACATTTCGTGGTAATTGTTTAAGCCTATATGACGAGAGTTTTTGAACAGTCGAGAGCGACATTATTTTTGCACCTATGTGTTTCAAGCAACAATTGACGTTGTTCGGAAACGTTTCGAATTTTTACATTTTTAACACACTAAGTAGTTTCACTTTAAACGTATAAATATATTTAAATATCTTCTAGCTAGAAAGCATCTAAGTATAAATAACATTATTATTATCTATAATAAAGTAGTTTATGTTCCATACATAAAACCTATACAGGATTACATAGCAAAGGGGTGCCAAATTAAAACAATAAGATCTAGAGAACAATATAAAGAAGCGTCTTAATCGTTATTATTTTTAATATTCGTATGTTACGAAAAAAAATACATTAAAGTTTACTTTACTTTTAATTTTTTCAAGAATGGCTGAAATTATCAAAGCGTACGTTTTTTAACAGCAGATAGAAATAATTAAATGTGTTTTTTTTGTTGCATAGAGAGAGAGATTTAGGTGATTTAGGCTATACCCCGACACGCGGGCCAAGTGCTTTTGCAATGGGCTAGTTTCCTAAAAAAAATCTAATTAGTCCGTCAGTTGGATTAGCAGAAAATATTGGACACGTATTTTTTCTTTTCTCAATTAAACGAAAAATGATGAAGATATAGCCCGTTAAAGTTCCGCGTAACGTCACGCCTTGAGACACTTTTTAGCAAGGCGTGACGTCACTCCCAAACTTGGATGCGCTTTATCTTCGTAATTTTTTGTTTGTCTGACGAAAGACAAAATATGGGTCCAATATTTTTTGATAATCTAACTGACGGACTAAATAGAATAGTATTTTTTGGCCCAGGAAACTAGCTTATTGGTAAACGTGTGTCTGTAAGACTTGTGACTAAAGCTTACTGTTATAATAAGCATAAGGCCTTTGACAAAACATAATGCTTAGTACAGTCAGCGTTAAAAGTAACTAATCAAAAACGAATTTACAAGAGTACTGATCTTTTGCAATGATGTTTTTTTGAAAAAATCTTTTACTAAGCTACTAATGATGTTTGACGTACTCGTACACTCAGCATCAAAAGTAGCTGATCAAAAACAAATTTTCAAAAGTACTGACTGTTCTAAATGTCACAATAACCTGACTTCATTATTTCACTTACATATATGTATCTACTTATAGAGGTATATTATTATATTTCTATGTTTTGCAATGATGTTCTTTTAAAAATATATTTTATTAAGCTACTATGGATATATGGTGCGATAATAGCCAGGACCAACTTTAAACGTGGCTTCCGAAGTTTGGAAACAATTTTATAAATGTCACATATACGTTCAAAACCTTGACAAAGAATTGCTAACATTATATTTTATAGGGTTTTAAAATTGCAAGCTAAAAGGCATCGAACCTCATACCTAAAGTTTAAAGTACCTATTAACGCTATTTTGGTGTAGACTTATGAAACGTACGTCAATCAAAAGAGAAAATAATTACAAACAACAAATACTCTAATAATGCCAGACTCCATACAAAGAGGTTCGAAGTATTTTAAGAGGTGGTTCAGAGTCTAGAATACAGAAAAAAATATATACAGGGTTTACATAAAAATAGGCCACCCCTAAAACCAAGTGATCAGCTGCTCATAATATGCTGCACAACTTTTATCCCATATTAAAAGTTGTACAACATCAACATATTGAAAATTTTCATTCGTTTTCGACTAGATCTGCTCAATGATTTAATGACCTCAGCTCTATAATTCTTAAGCCACCGAGGAACTTCTACCATAATAACGTAAATAAATTCACAAAAAATCCCATGTCCAAAGATCCGCCGTCAAATACAATCGCAAATTAATTTGACTTCGGTATCGGGTGGTCATCACTTATGTATTACTTTGCCCTTTTTTCGTAATTAAACAGGGTTTTGTTACATGTCAGTTCTACGATAGCCTTTTATTTTGGATTTCCCGTTGCCTTCGAGTGTTGATGTGGGACTAAAGCAATTTGTTTTCATATAGAACCCTTTTTTAACATGAAAGATACATATACATTTTATTGCACAAAAAAAACATTAAACAAACAAGACATAGTTAATAATAAATAATAATAAATTGTTTCTACAATCACACCAATTAGGTAGCCCCAAAATAAGCAAAGCTTGTACTATGGCGACTAGATATGAACAATGTAAATTACACTTGTCAAAAATTTGAAGGCGTCAGGTTGTAATCGAATCCACGTCACTATCCGGGCTGGCTACTGCTCTACCAACTAAGCTACCGAGGACATGAGTTAATCTAAAGAAGATTTTTTTTAGCATTATTTTATTCTGCCCCATCGGCCGTCAGTATTGCGTACGAATATGTGCTTCACCCACTACCACTTCAGCTTGCTAATCTGTTTAGCTGAAATAGCGTCAGCGGCTTTTGTTCGTTTACGGGTCTCCTCATTTCAAATCTGGAAGTCACTGGGAGAGGCCTATGTTCAGCAGTGGACGTCCTATGGCTGCAATGATGATGATGGTGATGATGTCAGAGGCACAGACGTCCAGAGAGTTTTTATAGCGCAAAAAAAATTATAAGAGCTATCTACCTTAACGGATTTGAATCATATAGGCCTCTATTCATTAAATTGAGAATTCTTACTGTTCCTAGCATGTACATTCTAAAAATTTATAAATTTGTCACACAACCACCCGTACTTATTTAAAAGGGCAAAAGAGGTATACCCGAGAAATACTAGGTTCCCAAACAAACTTGCAATAGATTTCTGTCAAAAAACCTCTTTATACAAGAAACACTGTTTCTACATGTGTATCAGAACTTATAATAAAATACCAGATAGGTTCGAGGAAGGGTCTACAAATGTTATGACATGTAGACTTCGAAATTGGCTAGATTGCTGTTTTTATAATATCGACGGAATAAAGATAAACTTGCCGTTCCAAATTTCAGACTGCATAAAGTGGGTAATTCGTTTATGGGAAAATGTATTCGCTTTTTTAACAAATTACCACAGGCCATTGCTGAACTGCCTATGTATGAATTTAAATCGCATGTCAAGATGATTTTAATGAAAAAAGGTTATTACACTGTAAATGACTATTTAAATGATAAAAATGTATGGAATTAAATACTGCCGTGCTCGCACAGGTTCATTTTATCTTGTAATGTAAACACACTATTTAAAAAGAGGCTGACAATAGTGACCGAGTTTCTTGCACTGCTTTTTCTCGGCACTAGCCCACAATATTGTCCCGAAGCAGTGGTAGGGTAAAAAAAAATATTGGGACATGTAAAAGAGCTTAATTTAGGCCTATTTATAGAAATAAATTGGTTTTATTGACGAACTCCTTAACGGATATTTTGCATGCTGACAATGTTACGCAGAATAGTAATAATACAAATACAAATTCTTTATTCTGTACCTAAACTTAGTAAGCACTGCACTTAATAAGATCTTATTGTAATTTAAATTATCTTCATATTCTATGCAAATAAATGCTTTGACTTTGATGCTTTTATTAGTTTCACTAGTAAATAACTATGTAATCAAACTTGAAATTTAGAAGACCTACCTACTTACTTGTCGTTTCAATTAAAAAGCATGTGTTATTCAGATCCCACATATAAAAATAATGTGGTACAATCGGACTAATCTAATGCTGAAACTAGGAGGTGGATAGTGGAACTCTTAAACGGCTTCTAGTAAACCTTCAAGTTTAGGCTCATTCATGGAAAAATCTTTGTTTTATATCAAACTAGCTGTCCCGGCGAACTTCGTACCATTCCCTCTCCCTTTTTTTAAGTGAATTTTCCGTGTTTTTATAGTTTTTCTGCTATTCGGGGCGGAGACAACTTCAACAAATCAAAGATCCGAAAAATCGGTCCAGCCGTTCTCGACTTATAAATGGTGTAACTAGCCCGACTTTCTTTTATATATATAGATGTCACATACTTAACATAGGTCACAAAATATACATAATTATGAAGCATTTAATCACCTTTCACAAAATAAACTTTCTCCACACCTAATAAACATTAGTTAAATAAAATATTTAGGCTTCAAAGCGTGTCGGCTATTACATGACGTCATACGCCTCCTACGTATCATCATAATTCCCCTTATATCAGCATACGCAACAATACTCGTTGACTTCAAACGCGCTCCTTCAATATACAAAAATGGATTCACGAGAAAAGAGAACTCATTTTCAGCCAGCGATCGATTCATATTTGGTGAAATAATAGCTTTTTAGTCGTGTATTTCACCAGTCGGAGCGTATTGCGAATACCGTCTTTAGTTCTGAATTGAACTTATACGTTTTCGTAGGTATTATTATCGGCGCAATCCTAGTTTTATTATTTCCAACGAAATACGTTACGTCCGATTGCTGGTTTGATATTTAGGAAAATACTTCTATATGGGTTCAGTTATCTATAATAGGAGGTCTTGGTTTAGTCATTGTATTTGTCTAGTAATATCGTTTATTTATATGCTGATACACTGTTTCTTTTTGACTTATCGTCAGAGAATATAAAACAAATTAATGTCGAATAAGATTCTTGTAATTATGTTGACGTGTGATTTATTAAAATGAAATAAGAAGAAGAATAATTTATTCAACCTAATGTCGATGCTAAATAAATAAATTGTAAATGTTACAGGGTTTTAATTCCTTTTTAAAAGATGGCTCGTTAGCACTCAATTTACGTAATGAAAAATGATTCTAAAATAACCTACCTAGTACTTTCATTTAACATTTTCTGTTTCGTGTTTTTCTGCCTCTTTTTTTCGTGAATACCAATATCTTTACAAAGGTTAAAGTGTGTTAGTCGATTGTTTTTCTTCTGTCTCAAATCTTAAACAAAAGAGTAATCAATTCTGTTAAGAACGACGCTCACCGGGAGCATTCGTTTAAAAATTCAAGAATTCAAATGTTCGAGCAAATGATTACAGCGCTAAAATGAATAACCGAAACAATTGCTGGCCACCTCAATCCAATAAATATTGACTAGTTAAACCACGATTAAAGCCAACAAATCAAAAATTTATATCGCTACATACATATTTATCAAATTGTTAGGCCATCATGAGCAGTTTCACTTTCCAAAAATATAACAATTTAATTTGTAAAGAGTAACTGAGGTACTAACGCTGACAAGCAGTGGGCGGGGAACTAGCACGTAGAACTGACGGCCGATGGGGCAGAAAGGTTTTAGAATGGAAGCCACGCACTGGAAAGTAGGGTAAGGTAGACACATGACCTGGTAAAGGTTGCAGGAAGCCGCTGGACGCAGGCCGCTTCCAACCGGCCAATCTGGAAGTCATTGGGAAAGGCCTATTGTTTACCAGTAGACGTCTTTCTGTACCCAGTGGGACAGTGAACTGGTTAATCTTAGATTAATCGTTGTCTATGATTTTTAAATAAAAGAGACAAGTTAAAACCATATTTAGTTTGCACTAGCCTAACGGCAGCGACGAATTGACTAAGTATCGATAGGTAGAGACGATACAATACTACTGACAGAGCATACTATCGATATTTTAGCTGTTTTCAACAGTTTCCATCGACAGTAAAGATAGTTCAGCAACACTATTCTACGCTTGTTCGTGGAACGAATGCTCCCGGTGGGTACAGTCCTTAAGCCCAATGTTTAGTTAGTATTGCAGTTGTACCAACTTTCGTAAGTAACTGAAGTTACGCCATTACAGCGGCTTAAACTGATCTCTAAACAGGGATTAGTCTGTAATGGTCATCCTTCGGGATCCAACTCGGGAACTATTCGGCCTGCTGCAGTTAAGGCTAACTATTTGGGATTATAGATTTTATTGGGCTAAGTGCTATTGTTTCTTGAAACGGCAATGCTGATTGTTTTAATTAAAACTTTTCAAATCTGACGGCAATAATATCAATCTTGAAATGTTTTTTCTCGTTATAAATTCATTAAATTGTAATAGCAAGATGAATTTTCCAATTAATAATAACTTAATACGGGTTTGACTAAGGGTCCTGCGATCAGATTGAGTTAACGACGGATCACGGCGAGTTGTATACAATGATACCGTGAACCACTTTCCTCAAAAAATTCAACAATGTTTTTACCTACTAATCACGATATCAGTAACTACAAGATATAAATCTTTATTCTTTTGACATACCCTTGGATAAGGTCTAGCTGTAAGTACGTCTAAAATTATAAAATCGAAAAAAACTACGCCTATCAGTTGACGCTTTGACGACAAAACTACTTCCCCTTTCTTTAATGGTTGTCCTCTACCTAAAGGTTGTCTGGAAGAGATCGCTATTAGCGATAAGACCGCCTAAATTGTACATCTTTCTGTAAAAATCATGTGTATTTTACTTGTATGGTGTGCAATAAAGAGTATCTATCTATCTATCTACTCATACCACCTTAGTAATTTGAAGTACATGCTTCCTTGTTATGCTAATTTTAAAATGTACTAAACACCTTTAAGTGAGTGGCCCTTATTTTGAGAGTTGGCCCTTTTGGTATATTTCAAGGAGTTCCTTTTTTAATAAACTACATTTTTACGAATTTCGACAGTTAAATTAAATTTAAGAAGTTGTAAAAACTGATTTGGTACGGAGAAAGCTGAAAACGAATGAATCCTACATCTATAGGCGACTTATATATAAATCTATATGAATTGTATGGATAGTGTTACAGAGTTCTAAACACAGCCTCTGCACTCTAGCTCTTACTTCTCTTCTTCTTGGTACAGACAGGCCAAACGGTCGCATTTAGTCAGAAAATCACAATAACACTTGTAAAGAAAGTTTATTTACATTTAAAGAGTTTCCAACCCAAGTCAGCATTTCAGATGTTTTTCTTACGAAGCACTCATAATTGATAGATGCACGTTGCACACGGACACGATGCATCCACATCGCTCCCGACGTGCATGAGCGATCGCTCCATCTGTGTTTATTAAAGACACAACGTACGTTGACACAGTTGGGGTACTTCAAACAAGCCAAGCGATACACACAAACAAACACTAATGATTATCACAAGCACATCGAGATCGTCGCTAGCTAACATACTCTCAAAACATTATGTACGTAAGAATTATAGTCTCAAATATTTATAGATATCATGCAAAATAGTCTAAATAATATTTTCGGTTCAATTTGATAGATTTTTTCTTTAATGTAAAATTATACTATTTATCATCATTATCAGTCTCTAGAAGTCAGCTGCTGGACATAGGCCTCCCTTACAGAAGTCCACCGCGTGGGAGGCCTGCCCATGCGGCTGCACTATTATTCTATTATTATTATATAACTGTCCTAAGCTCTATCTGTAGAATGTCTGGAAGAGATCACTTCTAACGATAATACCACCTTTCTAAATAGTGCTAATCTTTATGTATTCATTCCTGTTACTGTGTTTATTTTGTGTGGTGTGCAATAATTCGAGTATCTTCCATCTATTAACTCTAATGTATTGTTCACAATTACGTATATGATATCTAGCGGAGCCGCAGTAACATGATATTTACAGATACATAAAAACGCTATGCATTGTGTCTCATCATCATCATCATCATCATAACAGCCATCGGTCGTCCACTGCTGAACATAGGCTTCCCCCAATGATTTCTATAATTAGGGGGAATTGCCAATGCTCACCACGCTTGGCAGGCGGGCTGGTGAGCGCAGTTTTTTATAGGATTTCGCACGCAGATGCTGCTGCCCGTCTCGTGCTACAGGAATGAGACGCCTCTTACAACACACCTCCTGTCGGCGGTACTACACGGTAGGGAAGTGTATTCTTTGTGTCTACCAGGGGACTAACCATGAATTCTAAAGCAGTGTTGTGTTTACGTCGAATTTTATACAAAAAAAACAATATTAAAGTAATACTTTTTCAGAGCACACGGCTAGGGGTTACTCTTGAAAAAAAAAATTACTACCTGATATTACGGCTCTTCGTTATTATTTATTTATTTATTATTTATTTATTGCATTGCATATGACTTAGATGCTAAATACATAACATAAGTAAGTATAAAACTCCAATATTCATATGCACCTTGATAGGCACAGCAACGTGGAAGAGAGAAAGGCAGATATTTTGTCATGCAATTTTATGTAGATGTTTATTATGTAATCTATTATTATATATATTAAATTTATTTAGTAAATTAAGTAAATTTTTCTTCTAAATATTCATTTATCGTGTAATAATGTTTGTCGATTAGAAACTCTTTAAGTAGTTATCGGTCCTATGGCACATAGCGTGGCCAGCTTACTGACACTTCTGCTGGCTTATCGTTTGGGCTATATCGATATAAATTTTAAAAAATAGCCTTACTACTTTAAGTTATCCATGTGGAAAAAGGACCTACTGTATTCCCATCTTTTGCGTTATAGCGTCAATGTCCAGGATATGGAGAATTTTTGCAGTACAAAATGATGGCTTTTCGATATTGATACGAGCTGATATTGGCTCAACGAGTTTTGTACTTTTATTTACACTTTACTTTAGCGACAGCATTTTATTTTTGTTACATGCGAGTATTAGAATTCACTATCTCGTCGAAATTGGATTTATATTGGTTTTGAACTTACAAATATTATATTCTAAAAGTAATATTAATGCGGAGTAAAACTAAGTTCTAAGATATACATCTAGTTATTGAAAATTGTATACTTATGTACATTATATATATATAAATTTTATAAGTACTTTGGGTCGATGTTCCATCCCTTTGTCCATAAGTTAGGGCAAATTTGTCAGTCAGTGATAATAGCCTAATGGATGAGAAGCTATTTAGCGGTAATTACGGAGCAAGCGTGTGCATAAATCATACGACACTCTATTGTTCGGAGAGGGCCTACTTTGCGAGCGCGAGAATGCTTAAGTGTGAGGTTAAATTTTACAGTCATCGTCAATGATATTTAAACACGCGCGCAAGAGCTAACATACATTAAGTGAGTACTAGTATTATAAATCATTATCATTGCGTTCATTCATCCTGCGTGGAACAAACATCAACTTGCGCCAGCAGGTGCTGGTGCATTTTTTGTGAACTTCCGATATTCCACTAGGAAAACATCGAAGTAGGATTCGTTATTAACCCTATGGGAAAGGGTCTGGTCAGGTGCTCCGTAGTCACAATATGGTGACTCCTACATGATAAATATACTGGGTGAGCAAACAAAAAACTTTTTTCTAAACTTCGAGAAAGCTATCCTCATCAGGACGGACTCAAAGCTCGATGGGTAGCTTTAGCTACTTACCTTAGGATCAGAGCAATTTATGCGATGTTGTCCAATTTTTTTTGCCCTCAATTTTGATGTTTCTTACAATTTTTACTTTCACCGTTATGCAGCAATAACTTTAAAAATACTCATATATCTTGCACAAACTTTGTGGTATGAGCCGGGGATCGAGATCATGACCTTAAGTTAAATTTAAAGGTTAAGTAATGACGTTTTCCCGTAGGCTAACACATAGCCCTAGTAGAATCTATGATATATATCATATAGAAAAAAACAATTATATTATTATTATTACAGATTATTTACTCTTGCTGTTATTAATACCGAGCAAAAAACAGCAAAAAAATCATGTTTGTGATATCGGAGGCCCACGTAAATATATATTTTATTCTGTTTTAGTATTTGTTGTTATAGGGGCAACAGAAATACATCATCTGTGAATATTTCAACTGTCTAGCTATCACGGTTCATAAGATATAGCCTGGCGACAGACAGACAGACAGATAGACAGACAGACGGACATTGGAGTCTTAGTAATAGGGTCCCGCATTTACCCTTTGCGTAAGGAACCCTAAAAAGGATTATATGATTGAAGAAAAAAGTTGAAAATGTTGATATTGAGTTTAAAATCGGCAGAAATTTTTCGCACCTTACCGTGTGCCACAATTAATTTTTCGTGAACTTGGCGTGGCATGTGCCGATACCTGGTTCGGTTCGTTCCGGCGTTTTTTCCAATTAAAACTTCCTCGGCCAAGTTTTAACAAGTAAAATAACGCCACTTGCCATACCCCCATTTGCCGTTTTGGGGGTGAATTATTTCGACATCGTTCGCGAGTTAACATTAATCATAATGAGGGCGAATCAAGCGTTTGGCGCTTGGGTATGTAATTTTTGGTAAATTGAAGGGATACAGTTCCCATATTATGGGTAAACGTATTGTTTTTTCATTTGCCAACCAATTTAATGGGCTAGTTTCCTGGGTCAAAAATGATTATTCTATTTAGTCCGTCAGTTTGATTGTCAAAAAATATTGGCCCCATATTTTGTCTTTTGTCAATCAAACAAAAAATGACGAAGTTAAAGCGCATCAAAGTGAGCACGTGACGTCACGTCTTGCTTAAAAAGTGTCGCAAGGCGTGACGTTACGCGGAACTTTAACGGGCTATATCTTCATCATTTTTAGTTAGAAAAAATACGTGTCGAATATTTTCTGCTAATCCAACTGACGGACTAATTAGATTTTTTTAGGAAACTAGCCCAATGGGCTATCATACTTGTATTGTTTTTATGTATACTTCTTCTTCTTAGTCGATTCGCTCTTGACAGAGCGGTCGTGGTCGTTATGTAGTAGTATCGGAGTGGGCTGATTTATACGCTTCACGATGTCTCGCCATCTCTCTCTGCTGGAGGTCATCCTGGTGCATTCGTTAAGGGAACCACTTATATATACATATATATACACCACTACCATTACCACTTATATTATACTTAGATTTGTACATTTAGGCAATTGATTTAAATTATGTAGCACAAATTAAAGCACACAAGAAATTTCACAAAGCATTTTCTACCAGCCGACCATTGAGCTGGGCAGAAATGTTTGGTGGGGCGACAAAATCAATAACTAATTAAGTTTTCCTTAAACTAGAATACTTATTTTAGTTTATTAGTCCTATAAATGCGACAAGTATTCTTATGGCAAAAAGTATAAACAACGTAAACGAATTTGCACAACATAGCTAAACATTCTAAATAGCAGTTAGTTCACATATTGTGCAAATTTTATAAACATATTTTTAAAAAAATCCTTAAAAAATATGTTATAATATTAATATTGGACAACATCACATACATTGCTCTGATTCAAAGGCGACCACCTGTTATATTTTATGCAATAAATACTATTTCTATTTATACTTCTAGCTAAAATATTTGTTTAATAGAAATCAGTAACAACGAGATACCACAACATCCAGACACGATACAACATAGAAAAAATCGTTTTCTACATTGATCCGACTGAGAATCGAATCCGGGATCTCAGAGATAGCGACGCCAAGACGCTTTTGCCTCTCAGCTACATTTATGAATAAATTACAAACTAGCATCACATCCCCATTAAGAAATTTAGCTAAAGCGAAGTTGACCCTAAAAATGTTTAAAAATTAGTTTCCGTATATTTTCCTTGAAACAAAAAGTTGTGATCGCCACACCCCGTTTATTGGGGTCCGTTGAAAAATTGGGAAGAACGTGTGAGCGGGAGTTATGGCGGCCCGGACTCTGGTACAAACGGGAGTTTGATCGACACGGTGCGATGGAATTTAATGCTACGTAGGGTAGGACCCTATATGTTGCGTTTTGTTTTATTGTAGCGAATAGGACCTTAAATACCTATTGAGTTTTGTTTTATTGTAGCGATTATTCGTAATACATTATATCTGTCTATTAAAAACTTTTTTATGGGTTCAAATCCCGCAAGGGGCAAATGTTTGTGTTATGAGCACGAGCATTTGTACCTAAGTCATGGATGCTTATAAACGTATTTAAGTATGTTTATCCTGATATCTAGTCGCCATAGTACAAGCTTTGCTTAGTTTGGGGCTAGATGATTGGATTGTGGTTTTTTTTTATTTTTATTAACTTTTATTACACTTCAGATCGTTAGAAATTAACATTTATAAGGTTTTTAAAAGAACTAGGATGAGTCTTTGTATTTTTTTGTTTCATAGATAATTAACCGATCTTTGTTTTACAAAAATATTGTACAGTCACCGGCAGGTTAACCTACCCAAAAAGTTAAAGGTCATTAAACCGATTTTGAACTTTAAGTCCGACACATAGAGATCAATATCAATTGACAAAATTTTACGTTTTGTGGTAGATTGACTTGCTGTTATCTGTGTTGTCTGTACACTATGATTTGGCAGTGATTGGATGAAAAAAGCGGGAGATCTTGCTCTGTGGTCCTCTTTGGGGGGGGGGGGGGGGGGGGGGGGCTTACGTCCAGCAGTGGACTGCAATAGGCTGACATGATAATGATTTTACAGAAGGTAGCATACATGAATTGAAACTAATCAGTTTTTATTTTTTTATTTTATTTTACTTTTCAAGGTTTACCAACGCTTGTGTATAATTATACTTATTCTAATTTTAAATAATAGGTAATATTCTAGTTAATTATCACAAACAATTATAGGCAAACACAACTTGTACTGTAATATGCTCATTACATAGAAGTATCTACACTTCTATACAGATTTTTTCTCGAAACAGAACTAGATAAAACATACATTTTAAATAATATACTTAAGTGAGTATAACTAAACTTACAAAAACAATTTGGAAACTACTGAACGGAGTCTAGCAGGTGAGTCGTGGTGAATATCTATAACTTCACTGTATTCATTTACGAGCCTACATAGTCTAGCAACTGGGGAATTGGAACCGAAAACAGTCCGACGCAACGGCGGCCGAAGCGGAGTGATCGTCTTGCGGGTTTCTAGTTATTATTTATCACTGAAGAATAAGTAATACCAAAATAGTTTTCAAAGCCCATAATTGCAATAATCGCCATTGACACGACAGAAGAAGAAGAAAGTCCATACTAACTCCTGCATGTTTTTTTAAAACTCTATCCAGTTAATCTTCTTCATCGTTATAGCCAAACGACGTCCACTGCTGAACATGGACCCCCTAATGACTTTTAGATTGACCGTTTGGTAGCGGCCTGAATCCAAATCTTAATTTTTTTTTAAATTTGTAAAATATTGCAAAAATCTCGCATTCAGATTCGACCATTGAACGTTTCAACATGATATCGAATTCGTAGCAAGAATTCAGTTCTATTTTGTAATTAATTCTTTGATATGGTAGTACTTATTAAACATTTACACAATTAAGTGTCTTATTTAAATAAACTGTTCATTGTTGATTGTTCCTTGTAGAATAATTTATTTGACGCTCAATAAAATAATGTTTTTCGGAATTAAACCTTTGTGTTAAATTTATTTTCATTTAAATGTATCTTTTGGAAATATTTTCACATTAAAGCATGGATAACAAACTGTCTTTATTGGCGCTATTTATATAATTACATTCATCATCATCATCATCATCATTTCAGCCATATGACGTCCACTGCTGAACATAGGCCTCCCCTAATGACTATCATTGGGGGGGATTGCCAATACTCGCCACGCTTGGCAGGCGGGTTGACGAGCGCAGTTTTTTATAAGATTTCGCACGCAGACGCTGCTGCCCGTCTCGTGCTACAGGAATAAGTCGCCTCTTGCGACACGCCTCCTGTTGGCAGTGGGGAAATGTTTGACTTTGGAACTCACTTCCCCTCGATATTAAGGAGTCGGACTCGAAGATCATTTTCAGGAATAAGGTTAGACAATTCTTAAAATAGATAAATTGCACCTATATTATTAATTGTATGTATTTTAGATATATCTGTATTTATTATTATTTATTAATAATTTATTCAAGTATATTAAATTTAGTTTATTGTTGAATTATTTAAACTTTTATGTTATTTTATCTGTTACCTGCACCGCACCAATTGAAAACTTTCTGCGTGACCCAACGGTTGACTGGCAGAGAATGCTATTAGCATTAAGTCCACCTTTTGTACACTATTAGTGCAGTAAAGTTTTAAATAAATAATAATAAATAATAAATAAATGTATTCTTTAAGGCCGTTTACATTCATCAACATAAGTAATATTAAATGTCCTGAGTTCTATCTAACACAAAAATCGGAAAGACAAAATGTAAAACGCATTGAAATAGTAGACCTATGAATATTCAACAACGTAAAGGATTAAATGGTTAAATAGGAATTAAAAAATTTTGACTGCCTCAGTTTGGAATCGAACTTAGGTCCTTTCGAAATCAGAGTACAAAATCAATAATATATGATATTAATTTATTCACATAATAGCTATTTTCAATATTCATATTTATTTCGAAGGTTTAAGGGTGTATTACTTAAACATTAATGAAATAACTTCAAAAACTTGAATGAATTCGACAAAAAAGATCTCTGTAGCGGCGTCGGAAGAACAATCGACTGATAATTTCAAAAACCGTAGGTTCAATACCCTCCTGTGACAGTTCTCAAGTGTAATATTGTCTTCCATTTAAGCATACAAGCAAGCAAGTACCGTGTGAGGACGGCCGTAAAGAATACACTTCCCGACTACCAACAGAAGGTGTGTTGTAAGAGGCGACTAATTCCTGTAGCACAAGACGGGCAGCAGCGTCTACGAGCGAAATCTTATAAAAAAAACTGCGCTCGCCAACCCGTCTGCAGCGTAGCGAGTATTGGCAATCCCCCCGGATAATAGGTCATTGGGGGAGGCCTGTGTTCAGCAGTGGGCTTCCCGTGGGTGAAATGATGATGATGATTTAAACATTGTTACTGCAAAACTACTACTTATTTAAAACTAGTTTTTAAACCAAATGAACTTATAAAAATAAGTTTAAAATTAAACGCCACATCTAACTAAAAGCACACGACATTTCACTTAAAACTTGTTAGCAACGTTTAACTACTCGTTCGTAAAATCTAAAGTTATTGTGAACTCTTAGTAAAATTTGCAAAGACACTACAAGTTAGGAGAAGATAAGCTTAAGGCGAGTACAACCCCTAAATTAGCGTCTCGCCGCGTGTTGGTACGAATATCGCTCGAAAACTCATTAAAATACGGTTCTTAATAGCGCGCAATGAAACGTGACTGTTACGACAGTCGAGTAGGTAGCAAAAGATAATGGGTCTGTAGTCGTTGCGCACCACGAGTTATTCGCCCCGCGGTCCGAATCGCCCAAGAACTCTTTTTAAATAGGTCCTTTCGCACCGCAGTGATTACAGCGGTGTGAAAGGTCCCATTTAAAAAGAGCTCTTGGGCGATTCGCACCGCGGGGCGAAACAACCCACTGCTCATTTTCTAGTCCGCTTTAGACTCTTAGCAAAAACTTAATGAATCCAATTTATTTGTACAGAACTATTTTGTTCCCCACTGCGGTCCGAATCGACCCATTACAAAAAGTTCTTGGGCGATTCGCACTGTGGGGCGAATAACTCGAGGTGCGAAACGACTAAGGACCCAAGATAATACTTTTCGCATGAACGCATTGATCGATTAATAAACAATATGCACAGTTTATAGCTATCAAGTTGGCCTCTCAATAGACGTATTAAACGAATTAAATCGGTCAAGCAGTTAGAAGCAAGAAGCAAGCAAGCAGCAGCAAGAAGTTTCTTTTTTTATGATATAAATTTTTTTTTTCCTAAAGTGTAAGTACTAGAAACAAATGCCTTCCTCATAATGTTGTATAAGTTTTAACAATAACTAGCAAATTTTAAAAATTTCTTGCTAACAATAGGCAGCTTAATGAGCCCCCCCCCCCCCCCAAGGCCGCGCTAGGCAAAGCACGCCGGCTTATGTAGTAAATTAGAAACACCTGAACTATCTGGATGGAGTCTAGAACTCTGCAAAATATGAAAGCGGTGATTAGAGTTTTGAAAGTTTTATTGGTTTTAAGTAGGGATATTATATATGCATTTATATATAATATATAAACGGCTTTCACCTTTGGATTTTGGTAAAGCAGAATCAAATTAAGTCATCCTAATATTGCATTAATCCAAAGAAAAATCCATTAAAAACACAAAAACAACATAAAAAAATATTTTGATTTTCTGTTTAATTAAGTTTATTACGTATACCATTCGGCTAACTTCGTTCAGCGTGATTTAGTTACAAACATACACTTTTACATTTGTAATATAAATTTACTTAGACAGGTTCAGAATTTTAGCTTAAATTATTAACGTCATGAATAATGCAGTAACACAATAACTTAATCTTATATATAAAATTCTCGTGTCACAATGTTCGTTCCCGTACTCCTCCGAAACGGCTTGACCGATTCTCATGAAATTTTGTGAGCATATTGAGTAGGTCTGAGAATCGGCCAACATCTATTTTTCATACCCCTAAAAACCACGCAGACGAAGTCGCGGGCAACAGCTAGTTATAATATAGGTACTAGGCTGTACACAGAGTTCATTATCTATTTTCTCAACTAACAGGCGTTTTTATTATATTTTACTAGCTATCCCCGGGAACTTCGTACCACCTCTTCATTTAATTAATTTTTGTCAATATTTTCGAGGTCCTAATAGCAGAAATTTGAGGCGGAAACAAGTCAAAGATCATAAAAATCGGTCCAGCTGTTTTTGATTTAAAAATGGTATAACTAACCCGACTTTTTGTAAATTTTGTGTAAATAACCATAGCTAGAGTTCATGTCATGACGATTCCAATAAGTCTAAACACACTTCATTGTTTTATTGAGCTTAAGCTCTAACCAGGCATAATCGTGGATGAAAGTCAGTGACCATTCTAACGAAAGAGAGACTTGAGTGAGTCTGAACTGGAGTTTATTTAGATGGGTACTTCTCAAAGGCAAGATCCGTATATAAATACGAGCGGTAGAAGCAGGTTGTTTGTCGCCAACTAACAAGCTCGCTGATTAGCTTGGGTCGCTCCCGGAGTCCCGATACATACCAACTCCGCCATTAGGTGGGTTTCACACTGATACAGCGTTTTAATTAAGCTCGGTTTACACCTAATTTATGGTAATTTTCCAATCATATTTATCGTATTACAATTTCCAAACGAAACTTTACCTCATATAAATAATAAATTGTTTTTACTTAAAAGCTATACCTGCTTTTATAATTATCATTATTTCAGCCAAAGGACGTCCACTCATCAGCTGAACATAGGCCTGCCTAATTGATTTCCAGATTGGCCGGTTGGTAGTGGCCTGCTTTAGTAACCCCATATAATCCCTAACGATAGATTTATAAAAGTAGCCAATCTAAAATCAAGTTATTTACATCTACATAACAAGTTTTATCAAAATCGGTTCTGTGGCTTTGCCGTGACAAACAACAGACAGGCATAATTGCATTAACGTTTATAATATTTGTATACTGATTTAGGGATTAAGAGTATTTTGCTTAATTAAGCTAATATAACGCGCAAATAGCGGATTTGATGCCCAAAGGCATTCTCTATCAGTCAATTAGTATGTTCGAAATAAATAATAATTAATAAATAATAATAAATAAATCTTTATTTACTAAAAAGTACAATTACAACAAGCAATTACATTTAGGTACCTATGTCTCTTGTTTGCATAGATAATTCGAAATTTTGCTTGGGAAAAATACAAAACCTCTCACACTAGGCTCTGCCTGTCCTGTGAGACGCTTTAACACGATTCCCATTAGAGATTGGCGGCAATAAAAGAAAGATGAAAACAATGGTGACTAAGAACTAATTTAGATAGGTATCAAAGAAGGGATAAAACTAATTCCATTTATAATATTATTTTGAGGAGATCCTCCGAGTCCTAATAGGTGTAGTTTAGCAGTTTTTTTTTCCAATAGTTACTTTAGATTCACGGTAACTTAGAGTGTGAATGTTCCACAACCTATTTAATTTATTATAGACGAAAGGCTTAGTGTAGGAGCAATAACGCTTGGCGAATGCAGTACTGACTTGCGGAGTAGGTAGCTTAAAACACGTTTTTTCCTCAAGTTGAGATAGTCCGAGGATGATAACGCCTCTTTATGTGCCAATAAACAAATTTTAAAGAAATATAACCTTCGAACGCTCAATACCCGAGCCTCTTCAAACAAGTAAGTTGTAGGAAACAGAAAGGGTTTTTGAGCATTGTTTTCAATACTGCACGTTGGGCTTGTTCCAGAATAATGAGATGAGAGGATGCGGCACCGCCCCATGCCGTGATGCAGAACATCAGGATTTAGAGCAGCATGAATATTATTATAAAAGTTTATGCAAAGACTTTTAAATTAACAAAAATAAAATTATTTATTTATTAGTATTTTAAGGTGTATTTCAAATTATGCGAAGTCTTCTGAGATTAATAACAAATAAATAATTTCTGCTCGTCCCCATAACAAATATAACATTTAAATAAGCTTACTTCAAAGACCTACATTATCGCATTGACAATTGTGATAATTGTACCTAGTGTGAATAAATAAATAAAAAAATAAAATGAAAACAGAAAATTCTCTTTCTTCAACTAATTTTATAATTATGGCGTACATTTTTTTTCACAAATTTTTTGACACTCGTTATTAGGATTCTTTATGCAAATAGGTAATACAGAATACTGATTCTAAACTTAGTACTAAAATAACATAAACTATATACCGAACAGCATTGTGACTGTAAACCAACCTTTTTGAAAGTTACGAAGCTTTTAAAGTCTGTCTAAATATTGAAGTTGAGTTAAACATAAACTTGCCATTAAAAAGTTTGCTATTAAAAATACACAATTTAGTAAACCATTTCTAGCAAAAAATAATTCATCGTATAGATCCTTCTCCTCTCTATCTCCTCAACTCTATCCAATCTATTCGTCCAGGCCATAGCACTGTTTCAGCCCTGGTAAAGATGACTGACGACATCCGCCATGGTATGGCCGATAGGCGTCTCACTGTTCTGACGTTGCTAATAGACTTCAGCAAGCTTTTAAGACAGGTCTAGGCCATAGCACTGTTTTAGCCCTGGTAAAGATGATTGACGACATCTGCCATGGAATGGCCGATAGGCGTCTCACTGTTCTTACGTTGCTAGACTTCAGCAAGCTTTCAATACCTTATTTTTATTATAAAAACTAGGCCTAACTAACTAGGCTAAATATAATTTTAAGTAAAGTACCTAAGTTTTTCTACCTGTCATGACCTACTTTGTCGAAGCTTAGGCTGACTCGTCGATGATAAGGTAGGTTAAACGCTGAGGACTAACTAAGTTCTTTGAAAACTAAAGCACGTAACATGATTAAAGTTTGAGCCAAGAGTAATGAAGATCAAATTTAAAATAGGTGCACTGATGCCATGTGGTACTCTCTGTCAGAGATCATTAGGCTACATTTATAAATGTTTTCTAGGTAGACAAAAGAGAAACAAAAAACACAAAATGTCAAAAAATCTTATTTGGTGACCGTCTGGTGTAATGGTTTGGGCTCCGGACTACAAAGCCAGCGGTTGCGGGTTCGAATCCCGCAAGGGGCAAATGTTTGTGTGATGAGATGTGATGATGATGATGATGACACGTAAGTACAAAGTTTTTCGCATTCTTACTTGAGAGGCGATTCCTAATACCTACATTTGTTAAGTGCTGGAAAGTTTGTAATTATCTACATGAATTGTTAATTTCTAACATTAAGAAAAAAGTACTGTCAGTTTTTCCTGTATTTCAAAACTTTTCAATTATTTTATTTCAGACACAAGGTACCATGTCTTACAATTACGAACACAACGAAATAGAGCCATTCTGAAGTCATTCTGAAGAAGGATTTTTTAAAATATCTTTTACGTATTGATACCTACGTAAAAGTACCCAAAATCTCTAAGGGGCTGATTTTGTTTGGATTGGATTCTACAATAAATTTTACTTT
This sequence comes from Anania hortulata, assembly GCA_963576865.1. Taxonomy (NCBI): domain Eukaryota; kingdom Metazoa; phylum Arthropoda; class Insecta; order Lepidoptera; family Crambidae; genus Anania; species Anania hortulata. The sequence continues at coordinate 24,967,048 of OY756388.1, read as the reverse complement.
TCCGTTTAATCTGTCAGCTAGACAACCCCGTCTAGCTGACAGTGGCCCTGTACAAAAAGTTCCTTAACCTTCTAAAAGGTCTAGCGTTATTTCAATAACACCTTGTTTAAATCTCACCCTTAAAATTCTGCATGTAACTAATTAAGTTATAAAATTTTACAAAATTAGTACGCTGAAATTATTCTTGATAGTCAAACTAAAAGTACTCGACTTGTCAATATTTGTAAAAGCAAAATAATTTAGGGAAACAACCTTTCAGCGTCACTAATTTAGTTTGAAAACAAAAACCGAAGTTTTAACATGAAATAATTCAATGTTGCTCTTCAAACCTCTCAATTTACATACTGGCCATTGTTCTTAGTTATTAAAATTTTGGCGCAATATCCATATAATACATTTACTGAAGGTATTATTGAACCAAGCCGAAAGAGCCGAATAAATTTCATAGTTTCACAAACTGAATATACTTTATGAAGCTTTAAAGGAATTTAAAAAATATATAACCAGAAGAATTGTCTATTAAAGGCGTGGTCAAAATCAACTTTCGACCCGATCTCGTTATTGTATTAGGTAGGTACTACTTATGTCAAAATTAGTAGTTTCTTCTCTTACTTTCTTACAGATTTGACAAAAGCGGCGCTCGCGAGCAGCGCACGCGAACGGTGAATAGTTTACAGTACGCGCAAGGTGCGCGCGAGTGGCGCACGTTTGCCATATTTGTACGCACCCGTAGATAAAAATGACAGCTTAAATAGCCAAATAATTTCAAAAAGAGATCGAAGTCACAGGGTTCCGTAAATAAGATCTTAATTATAATACCTTAATCTAATGTAAATCATTTATCAATTTGCACATTTTAAAAATAGATCAGTTTGGAATTAAACAGTATTTCAGTCAGTCTGTCGTCTATTGGAAACTGAGAATGTATTTCCATGTTTCCTAAGATAGTGACTGAATCGGTTGCATACTAGCTACAACATTCAGACTCGAGGTTAGACTTAGCATCCTACGTTTTGATAGATTTTAGAGCTGAAGCGTTTAAAATTAACGCTTACCCCCACACTATTCTGCTATTTTCAGCGCTAGCAAGTCGTCGAATAGCTGCACTAACCTACACAAATACTTTTCCAACAACTTGTTCCAGTCTTATCAAATTGTATCTTATTAAGTGGTCGGAGTAACCAGAGCCCTCTCACACAGGAACTTCTTATCCCCCACTTCATTGTCGTTTAAACTGAATCCAGGACGAAGCCTTGATAGGCTCTTGTAATTGTCTAAGTTATTCGCAGTATCCGCAGACTTTCTAAAAGGATTACACGTGGAGCTTTGAACGTAATCAAGTTAGTAAGATGTCTTTGTTTAACGTTGGTGGAAAACCGGTAAAATTGAAAATATTGGCAATACGTTAAAAACTACTTATATAAATATGCTTTTTTTTCCTGAAAATGAGGTATGTGTAGTATAAAACACACCTCTAATCAATTATGCTGAGTTCATAAACTTATCCTTCGCTAAAATAATTACAATTTTCGATCGCAACCTCGCATTATTGGTCACATACAAAAATCACAAGGGAAAACAAACGTTGAAATAAAACAAACACGTCTTTGTTGTTACAAAAAAAACTGACTTCTAAATAATTAAACAAACGTATAATAAGTAAATTAATTTATTTGAATTTGTACCTTATCAGTTATTTTTGGAGTCTCTGCGAACGAATACATTCAAACGGAAAGTTGGCTGGCAATTGTCCCTTTAGGAATAAAATGAAAATCTAAAAAATACTTATTCATGTCCTTATATCTGGTAATTCATTTAGAATCAGAAATCAAAAAAAGGATCTTAAGAAAATAGAGCATAATTACTGAAGTGGAAAACAAAGTGAGCAATTTCAACATCAATATTAGGCTTTTAGGTATAAGAAATCAGAATAGTTTTAAGGTCGTCAAGATTAAGTCGACATTGTTATCGATATACTTACAATCTTATCACAGAGAAAATAGGCCCTACGATATAATATACGCAAAGTATTGACTGCAGTTGGCAAGATTTTTAATAAGCTAATGATCAACTCATGTCCACCTAATCGTGAGGTAGGTTCAATATGATTCGTCAATACATACTTTAAATAGAATATTTTGTCTTTGAAAATACGTGACAAACTTAGCCGAAAACAATGATACATTGGATACACAATGTCCTTTGCGGTCAAGGCAAAGGCTGTTCAAACTTAGTATAATACCGTGACCCTCATTTATAAATTAACGGAGTTAAGCCACATGTAATTAGAAGCAGTGTATAAATAACATACCTACCTACGAATTTTTAGAGACGCAATGACATTCTAAGGACAGTGTATTTTTGATATTTTAATAGTTAAAATAAACATTATTTGTATCATATTACTGAAAAATAAAAGTTGAATGAAAATTCAACTATAGTATTTTACAAAGCTAGAAGAAACAGGTGATAGTGCAGTTATTTACGTCAAATTACAAGTTTTATCACGACCGTCAGTTTTACCATAAAACACGAAGCATTCGCGTTATGACTTCGTAATAAATATTCGGGTAGCTGTAAAAGCCGGTCCGACGTTGTTTAAGTCTTTGGCCAAAACGTACGCAAAGCGTTCTCATGTATACCCCCTTAATAGGTTTTTTGCTTAGTGGCGCCCAACGTGGTGCTACGTGCCGTCCGCTATTTACGTACTTCCCTTTGAACATGCATGGAAACCCGCACACTCATCGCTACCTTTAACGAAATAACACGGAATTATGCGAAACTAAGCGATTATACTATCATGCGTATTTGTACCTTCGCATTTACATAACCGTTCCCCATCAATCTGGATGGTAAAAAGTTTGAATTAAAACTAGTACTCACGGAACTGATAAGACATAATACCTGTTAGATAATCTTCACGTGACACAAACACAGAACATTTCACGTGATCACAGACACTCGCACAGTATAGTTGCGCACTGTTCACTAATACGGGCCGCGGGAAGCCGGGGCGGGAGCGCGCGCGACGTCCTGCCGCCACTACGTCACGGTCGCTACTGAGGAGCCGCGCGGCGCAAGGTTGCGTCGCGGCCACAGACTAGCGCAGATGCGACGGTAGGCATTAATTGGTAATGTAAAACTAGATCCACTTTCAAGAAAATGCATATTTAGGAATAAGCTTCTCGAAATTTCCGACCAGTTCAAAATGCAGATGCGCGCGATTTCTTGAAAATTTACATCAGCACCTTAACACTCTATTAAGAAAACATTTTAAAGGGGTAATTTTTTTGTAAACTAGAAGTAATAAACAAATTACTCCGCTAATAGCTGTTTAACATACTTTGATATTAACTAATAGTAAAATATTAAGTTTTTCAGTATCTACCTATCGTCAATAATTTCGTTCATCCTTAAATAGTTTTTCTTAAGTTGTTCGTTTCGTTGCAAGGATAAATTGAAAGTCTAATGCAATTATACTAGTACGGCCAGCATTAAAAGTTGATGACCATAATAGTCAGGTTTTCAAAATCGCTATGCACCATATTCTACCTAAATATCTCAACATGACATGCGCCAACATTGGATGATTATCATAAGGCCAATTCTGGCGTTTGTCATGTTGAGGGATTGAGGTATAAATGGTGTTTAGCGATTTTGAAAATCTGCATGTAGTCAGCGATTTTTGATGCTGACCGTATTCATCATCATTGAGTGTCTCTCTTCGAACGAAGACTTTCTCTTTTAACGAAGTTTGGAGAACAGATGTTAAATCGTGGGTGAACGCTGGCTAGGTCTTTGATTTTGCGGTAACAGAAGCCCGTCCAATCTTTGATGTCGTCAAACCATTTGCGTCTTTGACGTCATAGGGCTCTTCTTCCTGCTAATTTTCCACCAGAATCAGTCTCGGGAATTTATACTGCGCACCTCACTGACCGAAGGATATTCCTGTCTAATTTTCAGTTTATGTTAAATATACCTTTTCTACGGAAGTCACCTTCGGTTCGATGCTTTATGTAATTTTTTGTTTCTAAGTCTCGAATTACTAAAAATCTAAAAGATAATATTCCTTAAGACAGGTTATAGAAATAAAGATCCTTAACAATTCAACACTCTTTTTGTTCAATTTATATAACTTATGTGTTATTTTTACTGAATTAAACAGTTTTATCAACAAAAGCGGAATTTCTGCAAATCGTTAATAATCTTTGCTTTCACACATACGTGTAGTTACTGACCGTGCTTTCAGATTGACAAATGAAATTTTTATGACTGCACCGCGACTTACACTCGGCGCTAATGACGCTGCGTGCAAAGCGACATCTCGCGGATGACACTCGCATTAGGCATCTTACACGCCCACACAACTGCACCGACCAATCAGAAGCACCGGTTCCACGCACACATGTGAGAATTGTATAGGGTTGTCAACGATGAATCTGTCGCCTCGGTGTAGTTAGCAAAGCAAATGTGTAAACGGTCGAGATAGGCCTTTCTTTGACTCCTTTTTAGCTGTCCGAGGGAGTCTAAATAGGATGCAAACAGAGATAGAGTACGCGCCCGCGATGAATGAGGAATTAGTCTGCGAGGCCGCTGGGTGTATGAATGTACTTTGTTGTTCGGATAGATCTGTTGGCAGGATAGTATTTTGATTTACAACATAATTTCCTAAACGAAAAAGTTTTTCCTTATTTAAAAAGAAAGATGTTAAGGTTATAATAATAATTTAAAGTGTCATTACAAGAATACGGTAGGCGAGTTGATTTGTCTATTAGGGCAGAAGAGTATATGAGTTAAGTCAATTATTACATTAATTTTTGTGGGTATTTGACGAAAGAAGAAAAAAAAACTAATTAGATTTTAGTGTAGCAGGTGATACGTGGTTAAAAGCTGTCATGTAATTAAACAAGCAATGTTATTTATTACCACTTTGAGGATACAAAAAAGGAACGAAGGAAATATTCTGTTTATTATACAAATGTGATTACCAAGAAAATAACTTCCTTAGTTATTCCAGACTAAAACTATCGTCACTTTAATTAAGCCGGGAGATGAAAGTAAACACATCTTTCCAGTAGAAAATAACTTAATTACGACATCAAAGAACACAATAAACGTATACTTTATTCATATTACAGAAACTGCGATCCTATAATCTAGTAAGAACAACGCCCTTTCTACTTAGGAACACACTTTCCATAAACTAAGTGAGTAGAATAATTAACAGAAACGATAAAGTTTGAAATTTCAAAAAATATACCGACGACCTCCGTAGCCGAGAGGCGAGCGTCCTCATCACTGAGGTTCCGGGTTCGATTCCGGTTATGTTGATGTAGAAAACGAACTTTTCTCGGGCTTGGTTGTTGTGGTACCGTCGTTGTTTCTGATTTCTATAACACAGTTGCTTCAACTACTTACCTTAGGATCAGAGTAATACCAGCAATAATGATATTTATTTATATTAAATTCAATTAATTTAAAATTAAATAATATTTATTTCCAGAAATTAATTCTCATAGTATTAGTTTGAATTATTTACATTGGACTCGCCAACCCGTCTGCCAAGCGTGGCGATCCCCCCCGATGAATTCATTGGGGGAGGCATTTGTTCAGCAGTGGACGTTCTATGGCTGAAATGATGATGATGATGATTAATTACATTAAATTACCTACTTACATAAGATTAAGATTAATATTAAAACTACACATAAATTAATTAAATTAAATTGAATTGAGATTTTGATTTAAATCAATACATAAACATTTCATATAGGATTTTAGGATATTACAATACACATCACATAAATCAGTTTAGTTTATTAAATGTCACATATGATGATCCTGCAACTTTCATACACAGATAGTACAGTTTTATTTTCGCTATGTCTTATGCGGTCCATAAATATATATATATATATATATATATAATTTGAGCTTTGGGTAAGTGGTTAACATAAATTTAGAAATTGACTAGTAACGATGTACTTGCGCATACGTAGTGTACAGCAGACCGTGTCCTGTTCAAAACGAAGGCAATAGATAAGTTAGGGCTATCCAGGTAAAGACCTGGATTACCAAAATGCTAGATTGGCGACACTCCCTCAATGGCCAAAGCCTAGTGACCTCCCAACTAGCAAAACTGCTATATAAGCAATGATTTATAAGAGTATAATTCTTATACATGTTTTTTAACAGCATCCAATTTGTATCTTTCTTTATAAAAGCACACTATAAGTGTATTTTGCTAATATAGCATATCGGTCTTGTAACCTAATCTTACATACGTTTATAATACCAAATTATTGTTCACTATAAAACAATATACTGATAGAAGCATATTATATGGCTTTATAGTCATGTAGTATTTAAGCCATGTAGTCGCTTTAGTCTTATACAATTTGAAACACTAATATGACCTTTAAAAAACCTATCTCCTTTTAATGGTTATTAAAATTCAACTACAAAACTAATGCTAAAAAGCAAGTTACATAGCTTTAACAAGTAAACTTAATCTTGGTAGATTTCCTATACGACTGTTACAAGAACAATATTCCCATATATGGATTTTGATTTGCCTTTATATAAATTTATCATCCGCCATTCAACCATTTTAGAATCTTACTGTTTTTCGGTGTTGTGAAAATAGATTTAAAAAACTGGAAACAATTCAAACGGAGTGGTGCTTATAGAAGAAAAGTGAAAAAAAGGTACAAGGCTATGATACCAACCAAATCCTCATTCTCAGTAGCGAGTTCATCAAGGGCAGATGTAAACAAAAACGACGTCGAGGGTTCCGCAGATTTATTATTTCAAAATTTTAACAATGACACATTTGATGAAGGTTTATAGGAAGATGACCAAAGTCAAAGCGGAAATGAATCATTTGATGAGAATGTGAGTGATAATAAGAGACATGGAAAAAGATGAGTTCAGAAATGATATTGCTACATGGGCTCTGGAGTTTAACATAACGCACTGTGCTATGATTCTTTATCTAGATACATATATGCTGTCGCCAGAAGATAATGATAAATGGTTTTTGACAAATGATAATCAAATTATAGAAACAACTAATGATGATAATTTAGGTGAAAACGTTATACGGCTAAAAGTAAATTCGATTGAAAATGTAAATGATGCTTTCCAACAACCTATGAAATCCTCGTTGCTGAACATTTACAAATGCGATTTAATCAATATTAAGAAAGCCATGGAAATTGAGTTGTCGACAGCTGATATACGATGCAAGTTAGTTAGTGTTAAATACGAAACTGAACTATATTTTATACCATTATTGCATAGTGTTTAAATTATAGTTATGTGTAAGGCTAACACAAATAAAACATAACTTTAGTAAAAAGCTTTTATTTAAATAGTACTAAGGGAGCTTAATACAAAATTACTATTTCTCTTAGCTCGATCTTATCTTATCTTTGTCTTATCATCTTACAAACAAAAACTATGACAGTTGCACCTACTTTTAATAGCACAATAATACACACAACAACATGGTCTAGGGATATATAAAACTTTTTTAAATAACTTAAAAAGTACTGGCCTTACAAAAAAACTATTCCCGGTTAAAAGCTACCTGTCTGCCAAATTTCATAAAAATCCAGTCAGTATTTTTTGCGTGAAAGAGGAACAAACATCCATCCTCACAAACTTTCAGATTTATACTATTAGTAGGATAGGATATAGGCACCCAAATAAAACACAAACACTTTGTCGCTGACGGATAAGCATGAAAATACGTGTTCGGCACCTGAAACATATTAATTTGAGTTAAAATACATAGTACCTTAAGTTTGAGGAAATAATTATATTCTAAATGACTCAAAAACTCAGCTTAAACGCACAATAACGCGGTACTGGGGTCTGGGGCGCAACTAACGAGCGCACGGCTTCGTGGCCTTACGTGAACTGAGCCGTATGTACGTACGACGCGATAACCCTGTCGTCACTCGCCGCACGCGCGAAGGAACGAGCAGAGGGCCGCGCTCGCGCACAAAACAGATTTTAACAGATTAAGTTTAAGTATCTACCCACATGTGTCACAACTAATCGTCGTTGTCAAACCAAAATCTTTTTTGAGATTTATACTTTTTGATCTTTGCGTATATTTTACTACCCCATCTATTGTTTAAGTAAAATAACTTCAAAGTACATATGAGAACTGTACGATAATCTAGAGAACTCTTAAAAATGCTAAGTGCACAGGTATCTCAAAAGTATACTTTTTGCACATAGCAGATTGTGATTACAACGACGTAATGCTATTTTTGTTAACAATATATACCATAATGTGTATATACAAAAAATCGATACTTACGATGAATGATATGTAGTAACAATTAGTCAAATATGTCCACAGGCACGATAATAATAAATTTCTTGATGCTGTAAAGTAAAACATGGGTTCAAAATAAGAAATTTTGTAGACTGAACCCTAAAATCCTCTAATATGGCTAAATTTACTCTTACTAGCTAGCTACTATAAGATTGCATTACTTATAAATGATTTATAAAAGCATTTCATTTGCTGATTCATCTTATAAAAGAAAATTAACACTGCTCTCAAATTAAAAGTGTTCTTTTTACTGATAAAAACTTAGAATTAACGAGGCGCATTGTAAAAATATCATCAAACTCACCCACTATTCTCACAAAACTGCTTTCCCACATAAACTTCCACTATTATAAATAAAAATATATGTAGGTATTATATTGTTAGGTCTCTTGCAGCAAAATCAATATGGAAGCATAATTACGCGTAAAACAATAAATCTGCTGAATACTGAATGCAGATTCTCAAATCGTAATTAACGATTGCTACTATAGGAGAAATTGCCCTTATAGCCGAATTTTGATAGCAGTTATAAGGGTGATTTGTTACGTAAAGGTTAATTTCTTGCCGGTTTACAGCTAATCAGCTTTCTGTATGCTTTTACATGCCAAGATACAGAGGAATTAGCGTATTATATGGTAACTATATAACGTCTACAAGGTTTTAGCTCTTATAATTTGCGCCCATTTCGCGTTGTATAAACGCTTATGTGGCCTTTATAAAACAAAAAATAAAAGTTTTTAAAGCGTTTGTATAGCAATTTTTTGTTAGTTGGGCTGGCAAACCATGAAACCCAAAATACCAGGTATAGTACTTAATTAGTCCTGTTTCGGTTTTGCTATCGTTTAATTATGATTTTTTAAATACATGTTTGTATAGACATATATTTATTTTTTCTGATTGTAAATTGACGAAAGTCTGGTGTAGTGGATGCGCTTCGGACTACAACAAAGCCAGGCGGTTCGGGTTCGATTTCCGCAATATTTTTGTGACGAACACTAGTACCATTTGTACCTAAGTCATGGATGTATATCTTCTTAGTCATTTTCTTCATTTCTGAAGGTCGCGTCCCTTAAAGGCCTTCGCAGATTCTCTCAAAATTTTCCGCCATCTTGTCCGGTTTTGAGCTTCTCTTAGGGCCGTTGCCACCGTGAGGCCAGTGACACCAGCGGCTTGGTGATCGGCCGCGTGGTCTTTTCCCTAAACGATGTATGGATGTATGGATATGGATGTGTTTAAACGCATTTAAATATGTTTATCAGTTATCTAGTCGCCAAAGCTTTGCTTAGTTTGGGTCTAGATAATTGGTGTGGCTGTTAAAACAATTAATTTTTTTTTAAAGATATTTTTCCAAAAATTTTTTTTTATATTAACATAAGAACGGTTTGACAAATGGCAGTCAAAAATTGCGTTCTTAGAGTTAAATAAATATAACCAACTCGGTGAAACAAACGCTTCGACGAAGACGTTAGCGATTTTAAAAAGTGAAGACCGCACTTTACTAATAAAGTAAGTCAATAAAGCTCTAAGCTAACAGGCAAAGTAAAAGGACTAAGATATTACTCTGAGTCTGACAACGTCGCAAGGATAAAATATGTATTATTAACTTAGGTCGGTAATAATTAATGACGGATTTCAGTGGAACGGCCGGCAGCTGGCATTCGCGTGACTTTACGCCAGACGTGAAAGGTTAGCTGTCAGTGTCATTGTCCAAACTACAAATCAGGGTATAATTTGTAGATCAATTTTCATATCTAAGTTTATCAGTATCGATGCCGGGAAATTGTATATTTGTATCATTCAGAGTTAAAAATCAATCATGAATGTTTTAATCTTCAACAGTCAGAATTGTCCTACAAAATTCCACTATCTGATATTATAATCTGTGTCAGTACTTTCTATTTCTAGATAGAAAAGTAAATTAGAAAGAAAGAATCAAAAACGTTTATTATTATTTGGACAGCACACACAAATAGTAACAAAAGACACAAATGACACAAAAAACATTAACTAAAAAAAAGGCATTAATAGAACAGAATAAATAAACAATCATTTAAAATAAATAAAATAAGTGGTGCCACTTATGACTTACTCAGCTAGAGACGTGGCCTGTATAGGCCATGACGCTGGTTTACAGAAACCCCACCGAGTGAGGTACACGGACGGACAACCGACATTAACAAACCTAAATTTATTAAAAATATAAACAGTATCTACGTAACTAATGAATAAAATTATAAATAGATTCTTCAAATAATCACATATTTATTCTTTCTAAATTTAGCAGGTAAGCTCAAGGTTGCACAGCGTACTATGAAAAGAGCTACACTCGGTGCTTCTTTGTGAGATCGAATCAGAAATGATGAGATCCGTCAACGAACAAAAGTCGCTGATACAGCCCGACGGATTAGCAAGCTAAAGTCGCAGTGGGTGAGGCACATAGCACGTAGAACTGACGGCCGATGGGGCAGAAAGGTTCTTGAATGAAGACAACCTACCGTCAAGCGCAGCGTAGGACATCCATCCATAAGGTAGACCTACGACCTGGTAAAGGTTACAGGTAGCCGCTGGATGCAGGCCACTTCCTCCAACCGGCCAATCTGGAAGTCACTGTGGGAGGCCTATGTTCAGCAGTGGACGTCCAATGGCTGAAATGATGACGATTGTATTTGAGCGATGGAACCTACTCTTCGTTATAATTATTGAACCTGTTTGATAACGCCAAAACACAACCATAAACCATTTTTGAAATAAAACTGAACCTAATAATTAATTTAACTAATTTTATAGAATTCTAAATGAATAAATAAATCAGTATCAAATTGATCTGTTCCATCCGTGAACTCACCAATAAGCTTACAGATCAACGATAACAACACGATAACAGATGAGAAGAAAAACGCTACTACCGAAGCTAGGTGATTGAGCCGCAACGGAGCGGCGTGGCTCGCGTAATATGCGTGAAATCGCCTTAGCCGCTTGATTCGCGCGCCGCTCAGCGTACATGTGCTACAAGTTACACTATTACACACTATACCAGGATATAAGTTATACATATGCATTTTAACTGGCTCAAATGGCGAATCGGACTCGCGTACCAAGCAAACTTGTAGGTGTGTGAATAGTTTGTCCATAACCGGAATGGACACTCGAAGATTTTTATCGCTTATTCAAAAAAATATTGTTTGTGATGTAGCTACAAATTCGCTGTTTTCGGCTATTTCTCTTTACTTGGGCTATAAGACGTTGCTTTTTGTCTAATTTCATAATTTCAGGTCAACTGGACCCTGTCTCTCGTGTGCGAGAGCAAACAGGGTAACTTTTTGGCTGACAATGGTTACTTTTTTTTATAAATATTGGACAACATCACGTACATTGCTCTGATCCTAAGGTAAGTAGCTAAAGCACTTGTGTTATAGAAATCAGTAAAAACGACAGTACCACAGACCCCAACCAACATAAAAGTTTGTTGTCTACATCGATCTGACCGAGAATCGAACCCAGGACCATAGAGATGGTGACGCCAAGTCCAGCGTACGGCCTCTCGATTACGGAGGTCACCAAAACTATAAAAAACTTTGTATGCTCTTGAAATACTACATTAAAACGAATAATAATTTTAAATATTCGAGTTGTTCTTACAAACAGATAGCGTAACAAATTTGACAAAATATCTCATCACGTAAATACATTGACTAAAACTAAAACTTATTTTTTAAGAGAAATGGGAGCAGATGAGCAGTGATTTAATCAACGCCATTAATTGTAGAAATAGTTGATTGCCAGATGTAACTATCTAGCTTTAAACAAAGTGTCTAATATTTAGGACACTTGCCAAATATCTCCCAATGTCAAACCACAGTTAACGCCAATACAGTAGACCCTCTATTAAGTGCCTAAAGTTTCACGGACACCGCGTGTAAAAGTAAAAAGTAAAGTATGCCACGCCTCACTGCAGGGCACAGGCCTTCCTTCAACTTTAAGGTAGTTTTGGCCATACTTCATGGGGGCCCGCGAACACCGCGTTTCAAGTAAACTAATTAAGTTCTCAGACGTAACTATTATCTAATCTATGTCCAAACTAAAAACTGTTCCATAACAAAATTATCCACAGATAAATTACGTGACATAATAATATAACTAGCTGTTGCCTAGTGACCAGGGCTGTCCTTATTATTAGAGGCCCTGGTCACATTTAAATAATGGGGCTCCTAAGATTTTGTCAGATGACTATTTTGGTAATTGGAAAGAAAATCTTCCAAGGCAGCCCACGAAATTCAAATTTTTATCGGTTTTTTCAAAATATTTTATGAATTGAATACCGGTTATCGTTTGGTTATCTGGCAAAAACTAGAGGCCCCAATCGATCGCGGGGCCCTGGGCTCAGAGTGCCCAATAAGAAAGAGGGGCCGCCTAGTGATTGCGCGTGAACTTCAGTTTGCTGAAATTAATTAGCAAACCTTTTCTTGTGCGCTCAACTCACCAAAAAGGTACGAATAACTGTTGGCAGCAGATGAAAATGAACAGCTGAACATCGAATTCAGTGGCATGCATTGGGAGACGCTTATATCCATCAGTAGACAAACTTACGTCTACTGATTACAATGTAAGTAACAACGCAATATATAATTCTAACTGTGGTAATATTTTAAACGTATTATTATTACGTGTGTATGCGTATGATATCGTAGGTATAAATTGAATATTAAAATACGTTATCGCGTTGCGTACCACCTGTGATAGTAAATATTGGACAACATCACATACATTGCTCTGATCCTGTGATAAGTAGCTTAAGCACTTGTGTTACAGAAATCAGAAACAATGACGGTACCACAACATCCAGACCCGAGACAATATAGAAAAGTTATTTTATTACATTGACCGACCGGGAATCGAACCCGGGACCTCAGAGATAGCGACACCAAGTCCGGTATAATCGCCTCTCGGCTACGGAGGTCGGAGTAAATGTAGTGTAAATTTGTATAGGTAAATAATTAGAAAATAAATCAATCCACTTAAAATGACAATCTTCTTGTAGTTGACCAATTCGAGTTTAACGTAAATTGAGAAAATAGTACAATTTGTGGTAGTTTAATTATTTGTTGCGTTACCAGTGTGTGCTCTGCTGTTTTAGAGTGAGCTTACTGTTTATAAATATAGTAGACAAACGGTCCTAGGCGACGACCAAATTAACTCAAACCTAAAAGCAGAGACCTATTTTAATTATGTGATTATATTTTGTCTAAGTATAGATTCTAAAGTCTACAGCTACAAAACGTCTGACTGAGTTGTAGACTGAAGTTATACAAACTTAATACTTCCACACGTTCCTCGTAAAATGGATCTTGATACTGTCTATCAAGATCCATTTTTTCCAGATGGACAATGAAGTGATCTTATTTTAGCATATTGATCTATGTTTTCTCCTTCTTCCTGGTTACGGGAGAAAAACTTATACCGCGTGAATGTGATATTCAGTTTCGTACCAAAATAGTTGTAAATTTTTTTCAATAAACAATCAATGTCGTCCTCCGTTTCTCCTTATTGAAACGTAAAGGTTGTGTAAGCCTCGCAGCCTGCCAATCCAATGTGGTTAACCAACAAACTAGCCTGTATCTCCTTAGGCTCCTTGCTCACTCCAGAGGCCTTCAAGAATACCTCGAACAGCTTCCGCCATTGCTGCCACGCTTCAGCCCGTACGGCTGGCCCGCCGTCGAGGGACAATTCCGCTGGAGGACCATGATGTTGTATTTGCACTATACCAATTATTATACGCCACAATTATACCTAAACAAAATTTGTTCTTTCCGAACTGCAATCCAATTTTAATTTAGCACCGCTGTCACCATGAAGTAAAACACACGCGAGTTGGTTAAACACTGATGTATTGTTAATTACCCTCAAATGCCATACATAAATAATTTGCATGTGACCTACATATACTACACTTATAATAGTTATTTTTTTATTTTCAAGATACGGAATTCTAAAACACAGAACAAGGTTAAAGTTATACTGCTTTAAGAGCTCATTCTTAGGTCCCAGAACGTATTATTTAACACATTGATGGACAGTATTCCAGACACAATAGAAGCTTTATTGTTATGACGCCTATAGGCGTATACTGTCCCCCAATGTGTTAAAAACCAAGCATTAGCCTTTTGGGCGACCTGCCTGCCGCTTTTCACAGATTTTATGCGCGGTGTATACCTTGCGTAAGAATTAGCCCGTTACATTATATATGTGGCTGGTGTTAATATTTCCCAGAGGGCCTACGGGAAAAATGCGGCTGGGACTCCACGTCCCGGGCAAGACAAGGGACGGGGTCCACCCGCCACAAAAGGATAAAGATTAAGTATTTACTGGAAAAGTGATAAAAGTTTTAAATAAAGGTAGGCACAGAAGATAAACAGCACTATTTAGATCTTAGATGCAAGATATTTTTGAAACAATATACGTAATTTATTTAGGTACTGGATACTAAAAGGTTAAAATTCCTTCGTTAATTATAATTTATTATATTTATATTAGAGCAATGAGGTCTCTTAATACTCGGTGTAAAAGTGTATTGATAGAATCCGGAACACCATATTCCAATTAATTTATAAAATATAATAATGCTTAATAATATGGTTCTAGAATATTAATTAACAATCTGTTAATAATATTTTGGTAGTATGTATTAAGTAAATGTCCCACTTTTTTAAATAATCCCCCGCGGTTATAATGCTTTCATTAAAATTCAATTTTGAGCATTTATAAATTTAGCTAGTAGATTACCTAATGTATTTGTACATCACAGATAAATGTAATAGACGAAGGTTGACTTTTTATCTAAACAAATTTAATGTCGTCATACTTTTAAATCTTATTTGACACTCGACAGTGAAACTTTAACTGTATACAAATCTCCTATAATACTTACCTACACAGCTTTCTGCCATAAAAATCAACACAGCTTTCCTTTAAAAAGCTAATGCAATGCAAATTTGAATGTCCTTTTGTTCTTTTCACAAAATTCATCCTTTGACATTTTCCTGCAAGTTTTTTCGTACATTTTTTATTGTCTAGACGCACATTTCATTTCCGAACCAAAACCGCTTTTCTTCTCGGCATTACTCGAGTTATTACAATAAATTCGGCGACTGCGCTTTTAAAATTTAAAGGACTCGCTCGGGGCCAAAGGTTTTGATGTTTTCGTCGGCCCTTGTACCTTAATCCCGGATATTCAGATTGAAAAATTGTTAAGCAGAAAATAAAAGTTTGGGGAACGTGTTTTCGTAAATAGAAGTGGGTTCTGTGTCTCATTAACGTCTTTGTAAGGAGCGGGATTTAGGGAATGGAAATTTGTTTTAGGTGTGAAATGGAGATGAAAGGGAATGTAGGTCGAGAAACGTATTGCGTGTTTTGCTTTTTATATTAAATACGTCGTTAATGTTTGTTTCGAGATTCGGTGGGGGATAGTCAAATGAAAAGCATAGGTAGCCTATTTTAATGGTTTTTAATTATCATTTAAAGAACTTTAGAGTGCATGTCTGGTGTAGTTTGTGTTCTAATGTTTGATGAAGTGATAAAGATCTATTAAAATATCATTGTATTCAACGAGCATCGAGTGTCAAGTGATTTCTCTCATAGACAACTTACTTTAGACCCGATGGCGTCTTGAAACCTGCTTCTACTGGAAAAGTAGCCTTCACTGAATCCATGAAAAGCAATATATACTAAACATCCGTTATTTATTATGTCCATTATAAGAAGATAATACTTGACATTGGCAGAATCACTGCTCTACTTATAAAGCGAGATTGAGTCCATAAAAAAGTTGGAGTTTACAAAAAATCTGGCGAGTCGTTGATTGTCTTCTTCTTCTTCATCATCTATACGGTCAATCCCGGTTGCGTCCAAAGCCATCGCTTTCGAGCCCAGGGTCCGCTTTCCTTGATTTACTCCTCCACTTCGCACGGTCTTGAGCGTCTCTAGTTGCGAGATCTGGCACTCATGTCAGCCCTTACGACGTCAAAACATTTCTTGGGTCTATCCCTTTTGCCAGGACCTGGTGGTGGCGGCATGGCCAGACATTTGTATCCTACGTAGCTTGCCGGTTTCCGCAAATCATGGCCGTACCAGCGTAGGTGACACTCCTGCAGTTTGTCTGCAATATCACGGACACGAAGGCTACAGCGGATGCGCGGATGATTGTGTTGATTGATTTACTTCTATCCTGCCTTGTAACACAAGTAAGTAGATTTCTTAAGTAAATAACAATTGGCAATTGATGTATTTATTTACGTATTTAAGGTACACCAACATCAGAACATACAAAACATGTACAGACAACAGCTCGTCGACCTACCACAAAACGTCTAATTTTCTTCATTGATACTGATCTCTAGATGTCGGACTTAAAGTTGAAAATCAATGACCTCTAACTTTTTGGGTAGATTAACCTGCCGTTGACTATACACAAGATATTATACAATTCCTATTTTAAATATGGTTTCCCATTACAGGTATACACAAAATTTGCGAATTCATAAGACCGTAAATTTTAAAAAAAGGGAAATATCTTTTCCGTCTTACGCAGACTTTAATCTTTGACTTTTTAGATATAGAAATGTGTTGTCTGCGCATATTTATTTATATTTTTATCACGTGGCAAAATCAGTAATTAAATAACTTTCCTTGGCTCTCTAGCCATATCTTACTTTTTTCTCCAACTGCTGACTTATAATAAATCAAATATAGTCCTAGGTAGTCCAATTACCAGCTCCTTAATTACAGTTCAAGATGTCAAAGTATGCTCGGGCGCTAATTAGCGAAGATATCGACCCGCCTAATTAATATTCGCTTAGGAGTTCCTCCTGAGAGTCTAATCAAGTTTTGTGTGCTCGTCATTTTTTGTTCGAAAAAGAAGTAATTCTGCTGTGTAGTTATTTATTTTGGAGAATTAAAGCTTGTTATATTAACATTTATAAGATATAAGACTAATTAGCATAGAAATACATACATGTACTTATATACGCGTTAACTAGTAGGTATGTTATCATATAAAATCTTTTAGATTATTTCATTTTCTTAACGTGGAATTACCAGCTTGATTTCTTATCGGTCAATGACTTAAATCATTAATATGATAACAGTAGATACTGATACGTTGGCGCTACGACACAACGCGATGCATGACTGCACGGGGCTTCCTAGTCATTAATATTCATAATAATTAGGTAGCCTAGTCAGAGGCCTTAGGCGGCTTAATAACATCTGACAGTATGGTTAAGTCAGTGGCCTTATATCAGCACCCCTCCACCAATCCGCACTGGGCCTGCGTGGTGTAATGTGGCCCTAACCACCTCATGGTTAAGGTGAGGCCTGTGCCATGCAGTGGGACGTTATATACTTCCCACTGCAGGGCATAGTTTACTAGTAATTGAAAGAAGTAAAACACTTAAAAAATTTACACTTAATTTAATAACAGTGGTTTAGCTAGATAAGTTATCATCATATAGATCATCATATAGATAAGTTATCATCATCGCAACTGATTTTGGCTTTGGAGATACCGGACTCTGCTTAAATGGCTTCCAATCCGTCGTAGGCGTGACTTGCATATTCTTTCGCAATTATTTAACATATTGTTCAGTCCGAAATCACCACCCTATTTAAAAAAGCGCTTTCAATTTTTGCAGTCATCACAGGGTCATGACATGCGGTCATCCAAAAAACTACATCTTCAATTTCCTCCCCATTCTACTAATTACTATACGCAGTCGTTTACTGTCCAGTCCATTCGCCTCTGGAATTCCTTACCATTAACAATCAGAAAATCCGAATCGATTGCTATTTTTAAAAATCGGCTTAAAGCACACTTTCTTTCTTCTTGACACAAACTGCCTTTATATCTTAGAATATTACTGGTCACTGTTAGTTTCGACATCTCCTCGCATATATCAAGTAGTATGTATGTTTATTGTATGTATGTATAATTATTGTTATGTATTTATTTTATTTTATTTTTATTTATTTATTACTGTATGTATACGTTTATGCCATAAATTTATGCAATTCTATTTGTATCAGGTAAGAATTTTAAGAACTCTGCAACACCTTCCCCTTTCTTAAATGGTTGTCCTCTACCTAAAGGTTGTCTGGAAGAGAGCGCTATTAGCGATAAGACCGCCTAAATTGTACATCTTTCTGTAAAAATCATATGAATTTTACTTGTATGGTGTGCAATAAAGAGTATCTATCTATCTATATTATGCTATGACTTGGACCCAGTCAAGTTTAGAAATTAGTTTTGTTGACCTCCATTACTCTTCCGATCCCACGTAAATGCAGCCGCATTCCTGTACCTATCTCTTTCTAGCAAAGGTTTAACCAGTTCTCTGGCCGTAGGTACGTTCACGGCCGAATTCGGAGTGCCTCAGGGAGGATATTTTATTCACCGGCCGGACATCGAACGCGCATTTTCGCATTTGGTTAAATATTACGGGCGACAGCAACAACTTGTGCTAGAATAAGGTGCGACAAGGAAACAGTGTTTGTGTACGTAGTGCTGACAGGACCATCGAGGTACTTTCAAAGTTATTCGTTCTTCATCTTTTGCCGTCAACAGCACTTCTCAATGCGAATTATATTTATTGTTTACTTCAAGGTCGGTCTCATAAATTTTTTGAGGTTTTTTACCTCTGTCTAATGGTGCCAAAAAGGAGAATAAAATTAATGTACCTACTTAAATGATTCGCCTTGTTGAGGAACTAACACTATAATAGAGTACATAGCTTTTTATAAAAAATAGAGCACAAAATTACCAAAAACAAAAATTGCACAAAACCTAACAAAATATTGTTAGAATCGGTGCTAGACATGAAGAGTTGAATGTTTTCGTAGTGTTTAGGTAAAAAATTATATGAAGTACAAAAGATTTTGAACTTTTTTCCATGGAGCCTGGCATACCTCAAGTTGCAAGTAACCTTAAACAACGTTATATTGGTGTACACCTATGAAACATACGATAATCGAAAGAGAGAGTAATTACAAACAACAAATATTCTTTGACAAAATGTCGTTAATGATATACTTTGTTCAGAATTTCAATTTGAGTAAATAAAAATAAATATTATATGTTCATCCTGAAATTCTAATCAAAGTATATCATATACGACATTTTTTGAAAAAGTATTTGTTGTTTGTAATTACTTTTATAGTTACAGTATAACTAGCAAGTAACCATTAATAACGTTATTTTGGTGTATACCTGTTATACACCAAAATAACGTTATTAATGGTTACTTGCAACTTGAGATTTGCCAATTATGTTCGATGCCTTTTTTCCACTATTCTATTAGATTACGAAATCGGTCTACTATTTTACTTATTACAATAAATTACTAATAACAGCTTTATTGATCATTATTTTTTTAACAAACACTCCAAAATAAAATAAAAAATACGACTAGTATGGCACACGGTTATTTGTAGTAAAATGGAAACCTTAATCGACTGTTTTTGGTGTTTATTTACAACCATTATTTAATGTAAGTTACTCTTGCCATTTAACTTTGCATTACAGAGTGGTTCAGCCAGACAGAAGCCCACAGCGCTACCCTAACTCTTACCTGTGGGACCCGGACCGGCCTTTTGAATATGCGCAGCGGTCGTCTCTCTATATATTATTGTCCAAAACATACCAGTATATAACAAAATACCTACCTATTGCAAAAAGATCAAGTACATAACAGTTTTTAATTTGATAATGCGAAAACGGGACGTGGTGAACTAAGTCGTCGGGGTCCTTGTACATTACGGGCAGTGCTTCGTGCCGATTTATATTATTTGTTGTTGACTTTCAAGGTAATAAAAAAATATATACTACTGATTTAGCTTAGGAGCCCAAACAAAAATTGTCAAAACTTTTTTTTGTAATTATTATTACTACAATGATAACATAACTAAGAACCGGCCAAGTGCGAGTCGGACTCGCGCACCGAGGGTTCCGTACAAACCTGTAGGTACCTATATAAGTAAAAGTTCACCCATCACGACAATCGAGTCATAGTTATGGTATTTTCATTGCAAAATGAAATCCATAACATTACAAAAGGTAAATAGCGGTATATGATTTATGACGTATTAAAAAAAACTAATTAATTGATCTCGTTCAAACCAATTTTCGCTGGAAGTTTGCAAGGTAATGTACATCATATATTTTTTTTAGATTTATCATTCTCTTATTTTAGAAGTTACAGGGGGAGGGGGACACACATTTTACCACTTTGGAAGCGTCTCACACGCAATCTATTCAGTTTAGAAAAAAAATGATATTAGAAACCTCAATATCATTTTTAAAGACCTATCCATTGATACCCCACACGTATGGGTTTGACGAAAAAAAAATTTCGAGTTTTAGTTCTAAGTATGGGGAGCCCCCAAAATTTATTATTATTTTTCTATTTTATTATGCAGTTCATAGAATGCATCTACTTACCAAGTTTCAACAGTATAGTTCTTATAGTTTCGGAAAAAAGTGGCTGTGACATACGGACGGACGGACAGACGGACAGACAGACAGACAGACATGACGAATCTATAAGGGTTCCGTTTTTTGCCGTTTGGCTACGGAACCCTAAAAATGAAAGCCTCACAAACCACCTTCGTGGTTGACTGCGAGTGCCAATCTCACTAAATATTAGCTTAATATTTAGGTAACACATATATATATTTTATAGCCAAATTCTTTTTTAAATGTCAATTATTATATTTAATCTTACCTGACCTCGATTCCTTAGTTTTGAACTTAATTTTTGTGGCAATTCATCATTATTTTTAGAAAATTTAATTAATCATTTATTTGTTTAAACATGTTAGTAACAGTTGATACAATATCTCACGTTTTTCTACTTATTGAAGGCATGCAAACTTAAATTACTAAGTTTGTGTTAATATAATCGATCATAAAATTACAACAAAAATAGAAACTTTAAATAATTGAATTAACTTTCTGATTATTAAAGATTCGGTTCTGAATTGCCGTTTTACTTAAACTTTCCGAAATAGTTTGTTTTTCATTCCGTAATTTAAAACGTATGAACGGACAGGCTGAAAAATAGACAATTTGTGAGAAAAAAGAAGATCATTTCAGGACCCCTATACTTTTCAATTAGGTCCTCTATCTTAACTCTTTTACAGCAACTTACAACTTAGTGCGAAAACAATGGACCTTTTAGAGTTATGTTATCTAACACTTAACATTTATCATGTAAATATTATCCGGAGTAACTTCTTTTTCAACTGAGCTAATGAAAAAGAACTATGAAGAGAAGAGGGTTCAATTTCAACATGAGACGATAGTTTTTTTACCTAGAATGTGATTGCAGCAACAACTGTAACAATTGCAATAATGCTACTATTATCAAGACAATGTTACACCAAGATAGGACATCATGCGATTACAGAGACTAACTGAGGCGACGATTCATCATGACTCCGGAAATGTGCGCGAGCGCGCACGACTCTAGTGCGGGGAGCGTTGGCACCGAAGGTATCCCAAATTAAGCAAGTCCGAAAACAAATGATGACGCAGGGCTCCATTTTTTTAAGATGCACAAAACAGGTTACAGACATTTGAGTCGCAAAATTACAAATGATTGAAGACTAGGTTGCTACCCTTTGCTCAAACTTAGCAGACTATATAGTTATAGTATTCGATAAGAAGTATAAGGTCTCTTGAAAGTGTAGAAAATTCAAGTCTCTACGATTTCATTGAATTGCAACTAATGTAAATTAATGTATTTATGCACATTATATGTATTGGTTAGCTCAATGATTTTGTGATAAAATTTAGCTATTAGCAGATTTAGCTTTAAGGCATCAGCAGTCTTTTCTATCGCATTTCAAAATATTAAAGAAAAGAAACTTGAGTTCATATTTTAAACGAATCAAATCACATTTTTAGTATCGCTTAGTTAGTCAAACAAACCCAACATTATCATATTTAGTATCAATTTTTACTATAAAAACTTTGAAGTTTCCAGTTTTTCATCTATAATTGAATCAGAAAAACTTGAACACGAAACCTTTTTATGCAAACGAAGAAAAAATTACTTTGAATGTCGTAAACATTTAAATTTAAAAGTTCAATATTTATATTAACTTTGTTTCTTTTTTCTTTTCAACCATTTAAAGAATGGAAATAATTTATGCAAAATAGGTAAAACATTTAATTTAAAATCGAGTTCCCCGTGCCTGGGACAGAATGGCAAAAAACAAGTTTTTATTGAACGCGAACGTAAACTGACATCTTTTTATAGACTTAAAAGAATCTGCTACTCATAACTCCTTCAGAAAGGATTACTTTGCTTTACTTTTCAATTTCTTGTATAATGTTCAAATGTGATCAGATACAACATTGTATGTTTGATTACATTATAAATTGTAATTGTCTTCATGAGACGCTCTTGCAGACCTTACAATAAGCAGTTTCGAGATTCTGAAATTTTTAACACTTTACTCGTGTGCTATAAAAATATATCAGAGGTGCTGAGACTGTAGTTGCTTATATTTAATTCATCTCGTATGTTTTTTGTACTTTATTTTATCTTGATTTTGTTTGTTAAGCTGCTCAGTTCTATATTATTTCTATTAGTGGAGACTTCATTGATTTTAGTGCTACATTGGTGAACATTAGTATATTTAATTGTACACTGTTTGTTTCCCTACAATAAATAAAATAAAGATAAAATGTTTTATTGAAGTCAACAACAATTAATGGTGCTTAAAATGTGTTAATTGAATACAATTGCCAAGAATTAATTAAGTTAGTTATCACTAGGTATTAGTAACAGAACAATAGTCAAAAGTCTTGGAAAGATGAGGAGGACAATTCCGGGACTAAAAATTACAGTCAAATCTCAAGATGGAGTCCAATTTTCATGAAAGGGGTTTGTCCCATCGCTACTTCAGTGGCGCCTCGTCACTGTTCCGGATATTTGGGGTAAAAATCGCGTTAGTGTCTCAAACAAGCTGGCAGTATGGCGGGCTAGGATGCAATTCAATACGTCGTCTAAGTGGCAACACAGCTTGTAGCATAATTTTGGACCTACAATAAATGCGTAATTAGTATCTATGTCAACTAGTTACACGACACGATAATTACAAGTGACTTATTGAAACTAGGGATTGATGTTATAGTTACCAAACAGGGTGTCCCGCAACTCAATTGTAACCTTGTAACCATATTATATTCTATACATCTTCTCGATTCGGGTACTAATCACTGGATCGAAAATCATCAAACGCAAATCCTTTCCACGGATCGCCACTTTTACTCAAGAGTAGTGCGTGAAGCGGTTAAAATCAAAAAGTATAAGAATTTCAATCGGGAAGATGGATTCAAACTATCTGCGACATGGAATCTAGTGATTAAAATTACACAATCTCGTTTTGGTTCGCGATCGAGTAATCACCAGAATGCGGACGCGGCGGTTAGTTTGCAGAATAGGGACACGGTTAATATAATGTGTGACGGACACGGTACTTGGCGTGAAAATAATATTATTATGAGGGTGGGTGAAGAATCCACCTCTCACACGGAGTGAAGAGCTCGCTGTTCCAGTCAGCCTGTGACCACGGTCGGTGTAACCCGATCGAAACCTCAGAAGGTAAAATATGTACCTATTGCTGATCGCGTTAATTCCCGTTTTAGTGTGCATTAATCATGCAACGCGAAAGATTAAAAGTAATTATGTATTCTATACATCTACATATTGAACAATTTCTGCTCTTGACTTAAAAATAAGAATATATATTTTTAGTTTTTCTATAAAAATTAAATCCGCTGTTTGGTTTGTGTGGGAAGTCGATAAATGTTTATGCAAATTTGCAAAAGTTATAGAAAAAAGTTGTTTTGTTAAATAATATCAGAATATAAGGTTCCAATGTTAACCTTGAGTTAACCCTTTATAACGCTCATGTTATTGATTCCTATTTCATGCGAGATAACGTTAAATTACATTACCAAAAATGATTTTAATTTTTTTAATCTCAGGAAACGAGCTGTGACGTGTTTCCCCGATGAGCTGGTCAGCTATCCTCGCCACACTTGACATATCTGTGCTTAATCCGTCATTATGTTAGGATCATGTCTCCCGGCATAAGAAATACTACTCAAGGAGAACGCATAATTATAGTGCACTCTATTTTTTATTAGCGTTTACATTTAATGATACCAACTAAAAAACTTTCAAAAAATATCTATAGTAGCTACTAAAACGTTGACAAAAATTGGTGGATGATATTCTCGACAATATCCTTACGTTAAAATTAGTTAAGGTTAAAAATCATACTCAATAATACTCAATAATACTCATTTATTTTGTACATAGGCCCTCTTCCGGGCACTTATACACGTCCCAAAAGTATAGCTTAGTCCTACCACCGCTTCGGGACTACATATTGGCTGGTGATGAGAAGAAACGGCGCAACAAACTCAGTCACCTTTGTCAGCCTTATTTTACATGAAATACAGTTTACAAGACATGTAGTAAGTGTGAGCCAAGCAGGTTAAGTCCATGCACTCTTGTCGTTTAAATAATTGTCTATTTTATAATATCCTTTTTTCATAAGGATTTTTTAAATGTGAATTTTGAATTTATGTACAGGTAATTCAACAAGAGTACGTGGTACTTTATTGAAAAAATTAATACATTTCCCCAAGAATGAATCACCAACTTTGTGTAGTCTGAAGCTCGGAACGGCAAGATTATTTTTATTTCGAGTATTATATTGATGAAAATCACTTTTTAGGCTAAACAAACTAAGATTTTTTCGAACGTACATAATATTTTCAAAAATGTATTGAGAGGCCTTATTACATAGGGCCTTACTACAAAAAAGATAGACTAGGTTTAAATACTGCCTAAAGATTATCCAACCAATTAAAAAGTATGGTAACATAACCGAGACATGTGTGATGTGTCAATATTCCAAATTGTATGGCTATTTTTTAGACATGGTTTAAACCTAGTCTATATTTTTTGTAGTAAGGCCATTAATGGTTAAAAATGGTGGAGATTAGGTATAGAATAGCAGTTTATAACTATTTTATGTTTGAATGTGACAGAGGTTAATTTAGCAAGTGGGTACTTGCTTATATTAAATAACAATAATTAAAAAAATGGCTTTAGACTGTGCTTAAGTGATATAGGATTTTAATCTGACTTTCTTATTTAATTTATATACGTGTGGATGTGGTTTATCGTTTGTGATTTTAAATAAATGATAGATAAAGTTTATAATATTAATGTATGTAACACATTTTCCCTCCAAGACTTCCTCGTAGAAAATATTTGAAACTTACTCCAATACTGAATACTTGCGTTACTGTAGCATTTGCATCTATTATTAATTTTTTAATTCGTTAAAGTGTACGTTGAAGACTAAGTACTCAGCTAACGTATCTATCTCCTTATTTGAGAAATCAAGACAGTTTATATCACTCATACAAGATCCTTGTACATGTTTGCCGAAAACAAAACCTACCTACAGTGAAAAAAACTTTCCCCTGTTCCCTAGTTTGGAATCTTTATCTCCGAAACTTGTGGTAATCCGACAAAAAACTTGGCGCAGACAGAACTCAGAACTCGCGGCTAACACAAAATGTTATTTTAATCAACAACCCGAAAACTGAGATCCTTTTTCTACGAATATTTTTTGGTGATCCTTGATAATTATATAAATTTTAGGTAACTGCAAAAACAATACTTAACTGTGCTGTGTGAACTGAATTTATGAAAATAAAAACAACTCATAAATCCTGATTTAAAACGATCCAAAGATTTATTTGCGTATGTAAGGACGGCATAAAAGCTTTATTCATATCAATTCATCATCATCATCATCATGTCAGCCGATTGCAGTCCACTGCTCGACGTAAGCACAAAGAGCGCCAAAGAATACGATCTCCCGCCTTTTTTATCTAGTCATCAGCCATCTTCATAAGTTTGTCGGTCTATCGAGCTAGGGAGCGTCCTACACTACGTTTGCCAAGGCGAGGTCTTCATTTGAGAACCCGTTTACTCCACCTTTCATCGGTTCTGCGTCAGACAGTCCTCTGCTTCCCATATCCACTCCACCCCAATCACCGACCGGTCCACCATCAGGTACTAAGTTTTCTGATAGCGGTCTCCACTTCCTATGACTTAAATTAATATCATACGGAACAGTGAATCAGCTTGTCCCTATCCTCCCAGTGGTTTTTCTTTCGAAGTTCGGTCTAACTTCGCTCGCTGCGCGCTAACCGCGAGCGACTCGCGACGATTGTTTCACTCGACTTTTTCTGTGTTTGTTTTAGAGAGCCACTTTTGACTCTTCTAAGTCTTGAGGTGACGTAACGTGAGAGAGAAAATACTTTCGGAGACTTAGATATGGCTTATTCTTGTGCTACCTACTTCATTATTTTTCTTCATTTATTATTAAAAGACTATGACCACAGCTTCACCAACAAATGAAATGTTTCTTCGTTAACATATACAATTTTGCATTAAGGTGAAATTGTGACCGGTTATAAACACCTTTACAAATAGACCCAGTGTTTTTACGAATACAAGTTGAAGTGCCGAGTTTCTGAGGTGCATGTGTTTAAATGCTTTTTCAATTATGTTTCAATCGTAATTAATTGTTTAAGCCTTCTTTCCATTCATTCCACCGTGGTATGAACAGCGATTTTATACGAAGTCACATATAAGTTAGGCTTCTTTGTGAAATTAGAACTCCTTTATCGAAATAAGTCAACGTTGTTATTAAATATTAAACTCCTCCTAAATAGCAAATACCTACCTCAAATTAGCACTTCATTCAAACAGCTATGTGTGCGTGCGTGGCATTAACTTAACAATTACATATAATTATAAACCCCGTTGTCTACCCAACCCGGGCATAATCTAAGCCGCGCATAATTTAGCCAATTTAATTTTTATATGCGATTAATTCGTCTTCCCTCTTCCCGCCCATTGTCTAAGCTAATGACTCGATTAATTGCCATTCCACGCGATTTCCCCATTGAGCCGAATGCCGAGCGCCGAAGCCGAGGCCGACACCGAGACGAATACGAAGCTTAACACCCACTTAGTCGCGATCGTTCACAAAAGAACTTGATTTTTTATTTCATCAGTCTCCGTTAAATTATTTCGTTAATCAACTTTTCATAATTACGCCAATTCAGAAGTTTATTTCGTAGAGCTGAATGAGGGGATTCGCCAAAAATGTTTACTTATTTGATTATACTTTTAATTTTCCGTTAACAAATTACATTAAATGAGAACTAATTAATTTATAAATAAAATATAAACTGTGTGAAAATATTGTACAAAAAAAATGTGTTATTTAGTCAATTTCCAAATTATATCGTTTTGGCAAAACTTTGACTGTGAATTTTACAAAATTAGCACGAAAACGTCAAATAAATTGTAATATAATAATATACATTCTTATTTACTGATCAATTAAACATACTTCTCCATACATCTTTACAAAGTATTATGTTAACAGCCTATGGATTTCTAAGGAAATCTTTTTTTCAGGTCGTTGTGGTTGCAAGCAAGTGGATTTCTCGTTCGAGTTAATTCAATAAACGAACGAACCAACCCATACCGGGACTCAAACCCGAAATTCTCCGTGCTCAAGACCTGGTAAAGGTCGCAGGAAGACGCTGGATGCATGCCGCTTCCAACCGGCTAATCTGGGAGGCAATGGGGGAGGTCTATGTTTAGCAGTGGACGTCCTATGGCTGAAATTATGATGCCATTAGACTGCCTTCACTCTTAGACAGAGAAACCAAGTGATTTTTAGACCAAGACAGACATCCAGTGTTATTTTGATGTGGTTGGTTTTCTCACGATGTTTTCCCCTCCTGTAGAGCACTTAGAAACCTGTTTAATGCACCATTCTAATGACTTTTGGAATGTTCCCTGGTGCATGTTTATATTTATTAAAAAGACGATGACAGAGACTTAAATTTGAGTGTGTTTCGGAGATTTTCTCCGCGTTCATTAATATCATAGTCTACCACCCTGTATTGGGAGGGTCAGCCCGTAACTCACTGTGACGTCACAGCGCGAACACATCACTCTTCGTTCGGAGGTTTGTCAATCGATCGCTGATCGTTTTGTTTGCTGACAGAATGAGAGGTATTTCGAGACGACTTTTTACAAATAAAATATTCAAAGATTTATCTGTTTGAGTGTGCTTTTGTAGGTACCGTCTGCATGTTATGTAATTTATCCATCTTTAAATATGTAAGTCCTACAGATATGTTGTTCTACATGTTTACTTTAATACTAGGTACATGCATGCCTCCTTTTCATCAATATTTCCCAATTTAACGAGTTAAATTCTAAGTGCACTTTATCGTCGGACCAACGCACATAGATTAATTTGTAGGGTCTTTAGTCGTTTCGCCCCACAAGTTATTCGCCCCGCGGGGCGAATCGCCTAAGAGTTTTTTTTAAATAGGTCGTTTCGCACCGCAGTGATTACAGCGGTGCGAAAGGCCCCATTTAAAAAGAGCTCTTGGGCGATTCGCACCGCGGGACGAAACGACCCAATGCTCATTTTCTCGTCCGCTTTAGACGCATAACAAAAACTTAACGATTCCAATTATTTTTTTGTACAGAACTGTTTTGTTCCTCACTGCGGTCCGAATCGACCCATTACAAAAAGTTCATGGGCGATTCGCCCCGTGGTGCGAAAGAACCCATTTAAAAAAGGACTTGGGCGATTCGCCCCGCGGGGCGAATAACTCGTGGGGCGAAACGACTAAAGACCCAGTTTGTAAGTTTTAGGCTAATGCAAATATTTTATCAGTTTTTACATACACTGTGACATAGTGTCAAAATGTACCATTAATATGCGTACGTGAGGTCAGTCAACTTTCGATAGTCATATGATAGTCAGCCACCGGCCAAGCTAATAAAGATGGAACTAAGATAATGTTCAACAAATACCCTCGTTTTAGGAACTAATTTAGTTTCTTACAATATTCCTACTACAGTTTTTCCTATTACCTACTAAAACTGTCTACCCTTGTCGTTCGATCCTCTCTTAGCCAACATTCTCTTACTGATTTGGTCCACTTGCTTTTTCTCCAATCTAGCTTGGGGTCTTGTTGCCCACCCCAAATTTACCTCCATGATTTTCTTACCAACGTCATTGACATTATTATAAATTTGCTTGCCGTCCGGGATTCATAGACGTTCTAACACACAGTTCTTTAATCTGTGTGCCGTAGTCGGGCGGATCGAGTTAGACTCGCCCTCTATCTCATCTCGCTCGCTAAGAATAGCCCTACTTTACGCCTGGAATGAAACTGCCCAGTAGCAACAAGGCTGGTGGTACAGTGAGCGCAGCTATTTATATTTTAGTAATACTCTTCGCATTTAAATAACCTAAAAGATAGACCGTGCATCAAACCCAATATTAAGTAGAAATTTAAGAATAAATTTTATTTATTTGGCACAAAAACACATCATAGTGACATTATACAACGCCAATCAGAAGGCCATTGATGTTGCCACTTTTTGGGCGCAGAGAGTTTAATTGCCATTGACTCGAGAAGAAGAAGAAGTGACATTATGTACGTAAAGAAAAAAATGTGCCAAAAAGGGTCCCCCGCTCAGTATTAGTCGTGGCAGCTAGAAATAGCTGCCGCGACACATATTGTTTTGTATTCTTACATTTAGGCCTGAGTCAAATATTTCGTATTAAATCATCATCATCATCATCATCATCATCATCATCAGCCATAGGACGTCCACTGCTGAACATAGGCCTCCCCCAGTGACTTCCAGATTGGCCGGTTGGAAGCGGCCTGCAACTTTTACCAGGTCGTCTGTCCACCTTGTAAGTGGCCTTCATTCCAGAACCTTTCTGTCCCATCGGCCGTCAGTTCTATGTGCTATGTGCCCCGCCCACTGCCACTTCAGCTTGCTTATCCGTTGGGCTATATCAGCAACTTTTGGTCGTTTACGAATTTCCTCATTCCTGATTCGATCTCGCAAAGAAACACCGAACATAGCCCTTTCCATAGCACGCTGTGCAATCTTGAGCATTCTTATGAGGCCCATAGTAAGAGGCCACGTTTCGGTTCCATATGTCATCACTGGTAACACACACTGGTTGTAGACTTTCGTCTTATGGCACTGAGGTATTTTGGACGAGAAAACGTTACGTAGTTTTCGTGTTAAATAATAGGTTTAATAATTATAATCAAGCCAACCTATAAATCTACGGTTAGTGCCTAAGAGGTAAAACCAAAAAACATATTTGGTAAATCACACAAGTGCACATTTGTGATACACAGCGAGTGCAGCAAATGGCAGGCCCGATGGATTATATTCGCGCCACCTGGTGAGTAAACCATAACATCTATTTAAAAACCATTGCAAATGAATAACAAGAAAACCGTATTTAAATTGTCCAACCATTTTGGAAATAAATTGCAACATTCAAGTGCACACAAACAAAGAAACAAACAAACAACCTTTCAACTCAAAATGTGTGAGTCACCAAATGTGTGAGTTGACAAAAAACTACTCGCTGCAACACTCGCAAATTTGCAATTCGATTTCGATTCAATTGGCGATAAATATGTTAAAATGTACCTCCAAGTGTGCCTCGGCCTTAACAGTGGTAAGTGAAACTTTTGATTTGCGACGCTCGCGTTCACAAGTTGCGCTCTATGACGCGCTGCTAAGTGCATATTTATTAAAAGCTGCACCTGCTCTACGCGCGCTATTGTATAAATTGTATACCTACCTACCCGCAACTTTCTTTGCTATTCATTTGGAAATATAAGACTACAAATATTGTACGCGAAAATTATTTGATTTTTTAAACATTAGCCAGATCTTGACGACCACCTGCCTTAGTGGTTTACGCTTCGTACTACAAGGCCAAGCGGTTGCGGGTTCGAATTCCGCAAGTGCAAATGTTCGTGTAAAGTAGAGTGCCGTGTGTGGACAGTGTGTGTCGACTTCAAAAAAGGAGGAGGTTCTCAATTCGTCAGTTTTTTTTTTAATTTTCAGCGATCATTCGTTACAACGTTGACCTATTTTGATAATTCTTTTGTTCGAAAGGCTTCTTTCAGAATAGTCCCATATAAATTTGGTCAAATTCTGATCATGGGATAAGAAAAAGAAAATAAACATATCAGGAACGCCTAAGCATATTATTATAGCAACTTTTATTCGTAGTAGGTAAGGTTCCAGATATTGAAAAATATTTTCTATCTAAAAAGAAAGGCGTGGATAAGATTTAACGTTATTTTATTTAGTTACCAAAGGACTATTAAAGTTTGACATCTTTAATCTTAAGCATTTTACACCGTTTAACTACCACCCGCCAACCTGATATCAGGTTGGCGGCGGACTTTGTTTTTAGTTTCATTTTGTATTCGTAGAACTACTAAATGTTTTTGCTTCGCTACCAAATACTACTTAATCATTTTTAAATAATTGAATATGTTTTCTTTGGTTTTATGACACCCCACCCGCGGTTCTGACGCACTCGAACTATCTAACAGTTGACGTGATAACTTCTACACTGGACAGTGAACTGCGATCTTAAAATCTCAATGTAACTTTATAACGTCAATTTACGGTCCATCTGACTTACGGCCCCTTCACACCGGACGGTAAAACGCGCCGACAATGTAGCGGCGCGGCGCGTGCGACACGGGAACGCTTCTAGTTTTATCGCCAATTCAGATAATCGCTGGACGCGTTCGCGTTTATTGCGTAAACTGAGACGCGAGATGTAAGTGTTAATGCCACTTTGATACTGGTTATGTCTACTGGAGATCCGTGGGAAACTAAATCGTGAGATTTCTCCAGAAGAAAACCACGAAATACTTATGCATTTTTGCATTTTTTTTTGCAGAAAATAACAAAATGTTACCATACACTTGAAACAAGAGTTTCCCTAACTAACCCGGCGCACCATTTGCGTCATATCGTTCAAAAATTTCCAATCCCACCCCAATGAATTCGCGATCAAACGCCACAAATCATGCAGGATCGCAGCATCTCTAAAACTCCGCCCGTATTGCAATCAATTCTGGGAATGCGGGCGTTTCATTCATATTACAAAATGCACTCCGAAATTCCGTAACAACATCCAGTGATGATGCAGCGCGCAGTCAGATGGAGTATCCAGCCGTCACAATGAATGACGGGAAAATAAATCTTTCTACTTGAACTAGAGAGTGCTGGTAATAGGATATTTAAATATATTAATAGGCACTTTCCCTTAAACTTGGTATGGAACAGATCATAA
The DNA here is from genome assembly GCA_963576865.1 of Anania hortulata. Taxonomy (NCBI): domain Eukaryota; kingdom Metazoa; phylum Arthropoda; class Insecta; order Lepidoptera; family Crambidae; genus Anania; species Anania hortulata. Next base: position 24,934,371 of record OY756388.1, on the reverse strand, counting down.
GCTGCAAAATAGTGTAGGAAAATGTTCACGTTTGTAAAGTTTTCGGGTACAATCCCTACCTAATACCTCTGAATTCCTATTTTAACTAGTGCAGTTTTTTCTAAGGGTGCGCTTATATAACATAATATTTTTTGCGCCAGAGCCCGACGTACGTAGCCCACGGACAATAAGCGGATGCCGCGCGGGTACAGCGCTGTTATAGCAAATGTGCACTATTTATTGGTTAGTCTAAAACACAAAGGTTAGTCTAAAACATAAAGGTTAGTTTTTGCAAAAGCGGAGAAGCTCCATTTAACTAGTCAACCGTTTAAATACAACAAAATCACCACACTAAGATTTGTGTCATCATTTCAGTCAAAGACTGCAGCACATAGGCCTCTACCAGTGACTTTCAGATCTGCCGGTTCAATGCATCCATCGGTTTTTTATTCTATGCTGATTAGAAAGCTCAGAATATACGAAAACAATTTTAAATAGGCAAGTATGGTAATGCTTTAAAGTTTACCTAAGTGCAGTAGCACATCATTATGGCTATCAACTTGTAAGGTGATGTTCCACCAAAAGTAAAATATAGATAACGACGGAAATGCCATAAATCAAACAAATTCATCCATCACTGACATCCCAATAGCATCTACACTTTCCCATCATTTCTAAGAGCAGTCTCGTCCGTCATACCGTGACATCACTGAACCTCCCTCGGCCCAGCGCATTGTGGGTAAAAATGCACGCGCATCGGAACGACGGCTAAGGGGCTATCGTTTACCGAGGCAGGTGAGTGTGGGGCTCTGAAAGGATAGAATAGGCTCATATTAAAACTGGTTTAGAAATATTTTGATACTCAACAACACTTATGAAGTAATAAAAGAAAAAACCAACAAATAACAGCGAGAGTAATATTTTCATAAATCACTTATTAAAAAGCAATTGTATTTCAACGGTGATTTGGTTTTGTTTTATGGAGTTTAAAGTACCTACAAATAATCGTTTTATCAGATACTGAAACGAAGAGAGGTTGTATTGTTCATAAATTCAAGAAATCTATACAAAGGAAAAATACCCTTTTAAGCAAAACAAATTCAAATTCAAATATTTTTAAACAGCAATAGTAATATAGTAATCTTCATTCTAGTAATTCCACAAAAACTTTGTGGGTTGGGTTACATGCCGAGCAAAATAGGTCGCATAAGAATACATTTTTTATTAAGTAACTTGACTGAAAAGCTATTTCCAACAATGCATCAAGCATTAACCCTAAGAACCTAATGCACTAATTAGATGATTAGTGATGATTAATGAAAAACCCGCACGGAATGAGAAAATAATGCTCTCTCTATAGCATTATTCGTTGCTCGTCCGCCGAAGGGTTGGCAATGCACAATGCTTGTATCAGCGATGTTCGGCGCCCACGCCCACTCCCGTCCGCTATTTTGTAAATACTTTCACACTACATTTTAGGGGGGACGACTGAATAAGGCGTCGCAGTTTGTAGCGAATTTCGAATGGGAGTGCCGCAAGGAGCAATCTTCGGGACTGCGCTATTCTTTTTGGGTTTGAAAGAAGCAATTCTTATTTTTCTTAGCTAGATATATAGCTAGATATATAACTATTAGCTAGATATAATCTTCCAATACACGGAAGATTGTCTTTAGGGATATCAATGTAAATAATTGTTAAATGTAAATGATTTTGTTATTGCTTCCTTGAAAGAAAATTATAATTTGGGATATAAATACTGTAACAGCTGGTACTATAAAACCAGCGATCGTGGATTCGAATCCCGCAAGTGATTTTGTGATGAGCACGAACATTTTTACCTAGGTCATGGATGTCATCTAATGTATATAAATATGTCTATCCATTATCAAGTCGCCATAGTACAAACTATGCTTAATTTGGAGCAAGATAATTGGTGTGATTGATAAAACAAAACAAAAATAATACTTTTTTATCTCAAATAGAAACGATCTACCTATATAGTGCCAGAGTGCAAACCCTTATCAAGTCATCTGCCTATTGTGTCTAGAAACTTTATATGACTCTGCTAATATTACTATTTTAATGAAAAAAATCAGCAATAAATAAGGTTAGGTAACAATAGCAAACCAATTGCATAAGTAGCAATTATTTAAAAATACCTGACAAGACTATTCAGTTTATTTCATTCTGTAGTGGTTCGCGTCCTTTCGTTCAGCGAGCCAATCGACTAGTCCGCTTAGAGAGCCTTACTCGCAGGCGTTCGGTAAAATTGTGCTACATTCTACTTTAAATTGCACAGGACTGGCTGATAAACTAAAATTCCAAAAAAAATTACAGCCTACCTCAGCAGAGAATATTATTATACAAAATGTCGAATGAAAATTTGGTTACGTTACGAACTGTACGTACTTGTATAGTGATCGCAAAGCAGACGTGTAAATAAAACAAAACACAAGGATATTGATTACTTCGAGAACAATTGGTGTATAGGCTGGCGCATTTTGTTCATTTTATTGATCAAAGTGAATAATAAACGTCCATGTCGCATCCGTACCAGTGATTGTTGGGGACGATACCCTCGAAGTTGTGGATGAATATATTTATCTAGGACAGTCGATCCGTCTAGGTAGGTCCAACTTCGACAGAGGTGGCACGACGAATCCAACTCGGTTGGGCAGCGTTCGGGAGGCTGCGTGATATCTTCTCGTCCAATATCCCCCAGAGCCTAGACTAAAGTCTTTGAGCAGTGCGTGTTGCCAGTGATGACTTACGGCACTGAGGCGTGGTCCTTGACGATTGGCCTCCTAAACAAGCTCATAGTCACCCAACGTGCTATGGAGAGAGCTATGCTTGGCGTTTCTCTGCGAGATAAGATCTAAAATGAGGAGATCCGTAGAAGAACCAAAGTTAACAACATAGCTTCTATAATTGCAAAGCTAAAGTGGCAGTGGGCAGGCCACATCGCTCGCAGAACCGACGACCGTTGGGGAAGACAGGTTCTCGATTGGCGACGACGAACTGGAAGACGCAGCGTGGGCAGGCCTCCCACGCGGTGGACTGACGATCTTGTCAGGGTTGCAGGCAGCCGCTGGATGCAAACGGCCCAGAGCCGCTCGCTGTGGTGTTCTATAGGGGAGGCCTATGTCCAGCAGTGGGCTTCTAGAGGCTGATGATGATGATAATGATGATGATGAATAAATATGGAGTATATAAAAACGCTTCTGATTCTCCAAACAGAATTAACTTTTAACCAATCAGCTTAACGCAACAAACCCATAAAAACATTAAAAGCCCGACAGGACTTATTAAAACAGTTTTATTCCATAAACAAAGTGTTTAATCCGACAAAGCCACTTCAATCTCGTTACCGCGGTTACAAAAAGCCGTTGTTGTAAAACTAAATAGTAGAGTGAGGGGATCCGACGCGGATCGCAAGTTGCCAACTACTGGTACAATGGGACGGTGGACGATTACTGGAGGTTTGGAGTGTTTGAGCCATGTAAGTTACTATCAACTTGCTTTTAAATTCCTTAGTGTATGCTGAAAGTTAGCTACGCTACTTAATATCTTAACATTTTATATAAATAATCCTTTTTATGTCCACAACTAAAAAGGGAAAAATTGATTAAAAATTTTGGAGAAGGAATTTTAACTTGACTCTTAATAAATATCATGTATCCATAGCAGGATCCATATTTAATATTATTAATGTGAAAGTAACTCTGTCTGTCTGTTGTGTTTTCACGCCTAAGTAGCTGAACTAATTTCGATGATTTTGGAAAAGAGACAGATTGGACCTTATTATTTATTTTCAATCCACATCCTAAGGGAATAAATAGTGCCATTTTCCACGCAAGTAAAGCTGCGGGCACAGCTAGTATTCATATAATAAATATAATCATCAAATGGCTGAGGCTAAATTTCAGTGGTTGAAGTCTCATCTCCCACACCTATGGGTCGTAAGTTAGAATCCTAGCAAGTAAATTTTTAGCCCGGAACGGATTTTTTAATGAACGAACTTATTTAAAAGTACGGATTTATACCACTTATTCGTCAGTAAGGATTTAGGGGAAAATATCGTTGGAAAGCCTGTACATTTTGATAACATGGCTGCCATGGTTTAAAACACCAAAAAGCCTTCCCTATCACTCAATCAGTGGCAAATAAATAAATTAACAAATCTAGCCTGGCATTCAGAAATAGTGCTATGCCCTAATGATTGACTGCGCTTTGGATTGCAGAAATCTTTCAAACTTTATTCTACTTTCCAACTATTCTGACCTAACTAAATACTGTTGATTAATATTATTTTAGGTGATGTGTAATATTAACCCATACAAATATTGATAAAAGCGTTCGGCAAACGTCGACGTGTCAAACGCCGGCGCGCGCTGCAGGCGTTTCATTACGTGCCACGACTGCTGACGTGCGGGACTTGCACGGTTCCTGCACGGCGAACATTTCATGAAGCATGGCTTCAACTAATCAACCGTTTGGTCAATTGATTTGTACTCCAGCCTTTTTTATTTTATTTATTTGGTATATACGACAGTTGACAATCGATGGTTAGTATTACAACGAATGGTTAGTAATTTAGGACTAGATTGACAACCAAATTGTATACACACTACATGATAATGTTTGGGTGTTACAGAGTATAAAGCATCGCTAATAACTTGTAGTATACAAACTTGTTCATTAAAAGAAATTAAGATACCAAGTTGTTGACCGAGTCGAAATCATAAATACTAATTTAAACTCGGACAACAACCCACTTTAATCACTACAGTCGTACAAATTAAAAAGATAAAGAGAGAAAGAAAAAAACAATAAATATTTATATTTGCATGACAATTAATTCGACGGAGAGCTATGTGACTAACTTGGCTTGGTTATTGGTTGCATCTTGACGACCCGAGTACATTTATTACTTGTCGACGAAATTTAATGCGATTATGCTCGAAGACATCCAAATCAGCTGCACTGCGAGACGTCAATTAAATTACAATTTAAACGTTTTTAGTCCCAGAAAGTGGCGAGTGTTTGCGGATGAACATGGGCATTTGTACCTGAGTCAGGATGTCATATAATGTATATACACTGTTTCTGTCCAGGATCAATTTTCACTTGAAAAATTTTTTATACTTCCTCGGGTGGGATTCGAACCCACGACCTTTCGCTATCCGGGTGACTACTCTTCCAAATGAGCTACGGAGGACATAAAAATGTTAGCGAATTTCTTTAAGTGTTTATAGCTATTATTAAGCCAGCGTTGTTTCATCAATTTCTTAGATTTTTACCCACAAAAAAAAATATTATTTCAAATATTTAACAATCAGTTAAGATGAAACAGCAGAATGCATGAAATGAAGCAACTTATTTTTTTTTTAGTTTTTGCATTAACAATAATGCCAGTTGATTATATCATGGAATACACTATTTCTGTCCGAAGATAAGTCACCATAATATCACTGCTTAATAGGAGATGGATAAATTGGTGTGATTGCTCGTCATTAGATGGTGCGAAAGTGAATCTTAACACCGACTAGGAATGGATTCATGGGAAAATGTATTCGTATTTTTAATAAATTACCACAATCCCTTGCTGAACTGCCAGTATTTGAACTTAAATTACATGTTAAATTACATTTTAATGAAAAAGGGTTATTACACCGTTAGTGATTATATAAGTTAGTTACATATCAATGATAAAAATGTGTAGATTTAAAACTGCTTAGCTCGCACCAAAACTTGTAAAAATATTAATTTTAAAAGAGGCTGACAACAGTGACCGAGTTTCTTGCGCTGCTTCTTCTCGGCACTAGCCCACAAATTGTCCCGAAGCAGTGGTAGGGCAAAAAAATATTGGGACCTGTAAAAGTCCTTTTATTTGCAAAAATAAATGATTTTGATTTTGATTTTTTGACTGATCGCTGAAAAGAATAAAAAAAACTAGTAAAACCAAGCTTTCCATCCTTCACGGCCGTGTGTCACCTCCGCCGGTGTTTAAGGACGTAGCTCGTAGCACTACAACAGACCGAACGACTGGTGAAGTCTGCCCTGGAGCGTGGATTAACACTTACACCTCACCTGCGCGGGGCGGCAGCCGCCGTGTAATTGTGCTCAGTTAATGACTGCTGCTCTTGGGTAAGGTGTACGCACTACTTGATTTTGGAATCTGGTAATTTGCTGGTGTAAATGCTATTCAAATTTTAGATTAATGTTAGAGGTGTGCAAAGCCTTGAATAATAATCTGAAGATTGGATTTTCTAACTAAATAAACTTACTTATCGTTTTGTAGGTTAATACGAGTAGATAGTAATCAAGCACACATTGTTTAATTGACTTTGTAGAAAATTGCCCTTTAGGGTAGAAAATAGGGGATGAAATCGGTTTACAACTGATAACATGGCCAACTAAAGAGTTGATTTTTATCGTTTCCATCAACTCCAAAAATAACAGATTAGTTATCTATGTTTATTGATACTCAGAGCTATGTGACGTCATTCTAAATTCAACATGGCGGAACACCCAAGATGGCGGACTATTTATTTTTCATGCACTACTACAATATGAGTATCAAATGAAAGAGATTTCTGAGAATAACTCGAAAAATAAAGTGACTTCAATCTAAATCCAATATTCTAAAGATGGCGGAATTAGTTGTTTATGCTTTTCTACAATATGCTGAAAATACAAATCCGTCTGAATTTTCGGTGTGGTGGGGTTTTTGGAATCCTCGATTATAATACTGAGGTCGAATTATTCGAGTATGTAGCAACAGTTTTTGTAGCACATTTAAAACTAACCGGCAAACGACCTTGCAAAAATCATGTGTTAAATAAGATGAACAGAACTATATTAAAATGGTTAAAACTAAAATCACCCTGGTGCAATCTCTGGTTCTCCCTCTTATTGACTATGCCGATGTGTGTTACCCTGACTTAAACCAAGTCCTGCTCAACAAGTTGGATCGTCTAGTCAATAATGGTATTCGATTTATTTACTGCTTACGCAAATTTGACCATATATCCATGTACCGTTCGCAGCTTCAATGGCTTCCCCTCTCTCTTCGGCGCAACGTCAGAATTGTATCCGCTCTTTTCTCGATATTAAATGATCCTAATTCACCTTCTTATCTTAAATCCCAATTTACTCTTCTTAGTTCGACGCACTCTCGTTACTTGCGTTCTTCTAATAAACTGACTCTCTCCACTCCTTCTCACCGCACTGGTTTTATTTCCAACTCTTTTCTCCTTCAATCAATTCGGCTTTGGAACTCTCTCCCCGAAAACATCAAACAAGCCCCTTGTAAATACTCTTTTAAGAAACTTGCCCGTGCTCATTTTCTTTATAAATTGAAATCATCATCTTGAACCCTTAGGTATTGTAGTCTCATGATCGTCGTCATATTTATTTACGTATGTATTTTGCCTATGTAATCTATGTATGATAGTATTTCGTCGGCTTATTGCAAGAACTCATTAAGTGACCAAAATGAAATGATGAGAAATAAATTAATGAACTTTTTCAATCTTAAACATACAATAATGATGTTAAATACAATAGGAGCAAAGAAAAAAAAAGCAGTGGAGTAGTGTTATATGTTTATTATTAAAATCAACAAAAATTAAATTTCTAGCACAAGTGTAATTTTTTTAAAAGCTAAAAAAACAAGTTAATGACTTCTTGCCATAAACATTTTATTACTAATCTTCACTTAACAATTTCTGAACTTAGATTTCAAAATTAAATAGAGACTTCGTTTCTGAAAAAACATCATTTAAATTTATGGCAAACATCAAAATATTGTTTAAATATTAAATGAAAGAAAATTAAGTCATTCAGAATACTAATTTTGAATTACAATTTCGCATAAATTTTAACACAAACTTTTTCCAGTAAATTACTAGTACTTTTTGACAAGTAAAGTGATATTGCAGAGAAACTGCAGGAGAGTCGCCTACGCTGGTACGGCCATGTTTTGCGAAAACCGGCAAGCTACGTAGGAAACAAATGTCTGGCCATGCCGCCACCGCCAGGTCCTGGCAAAAAGGGTAGGACCAAGAAATGCTGGCTTGACGTCGTGAGGGCTGATATGCGTGCCAATAATCTCACAACTAGAGACGCTCAAGACCGCGCGAAGTGGAGGAGTAAATCAAGGAAAGCGGACCCTGGGCTCCAAAGCAATTGCTTGTCCAAAGCTTTGGACGCAACCGGGATTGACCGTTTAGATGAAAAAGAAGAAGACAAGTTTTGTACAGTTTTTTTTTGTTACTGAGTTTGACATTTATACATTCACTCAAAATCAAAACTAACGCGAGCGAAGCTTTGCTTATTCAGTTTTTTAACAATTTTGTGTTCATACGAAGGCTGAATATAAATAAATAAATAAATGTATAATTATTAAATTATGAGAATGATTTACTCCTCCACTTCGCGCGGTATTGAGCGTCTGCCTCTCCTGCAGTTTCTCTGCAATTTCACGGACACGAAGGCTACCGCGGATGCGCGAGTTCCTCGCGCGTTTATTTCGCGTGACTCCGCACATCCACCGCAGCATATTCATCTCCGTGACACGCAGCTCCTGCTTGTGTCGCTCAAGTAGCGGCCACGCTTCGCTGCCATATAAAAGGACAGGCCTAATGATGGACTTATAGATCTGTCCTTTAAGCTTAACAGGCATTCTGTCGCTAATGACACCAGACACCTCTTGCCATTTGGCCTACGCAGCAGCAATGCGTGCTTTGACGTCGCAATCAATGTCTCCCGACGCGTGAAGTACAGATCCAAGGTAGTTAAACTGGTCCGTGCGCTCGACCTTGTCTCTGCCTATGCGGTCAGGCGTTGGATCTGTAGAGTTACAGGCCAGGTACTCGGTCTTCGCCACATTGAGTTTCAGACCACCGCTCTAAAAGTCAAAAGTCAAAAATCATTTATTCAGTTTAGGGCAGAAAACTGCCACTTATGAACGTCAATAATAACATTATTGGCCCATATGGGGCAGAACATGTCTCCTTATTTTTTGGGCCCTAATAGCGCTTCGAGACAAGACACAGACAATCTGGCAAACAAGTGCTAAGAAGAAACGCCGGAACAAAATCAGTCACCACTAGCTGCCACAAAAAAAAAGGAAAAGAAAATAATGTATACCTGTGCGAGCAGGGCAGTATTTAATTCCAGACATTTTTGTCATTTAAATAGTCATTAACAGTATAATAACCCTTTTTCATCAAAATAATCTTAACATGCGATTTAAACTCAAACATGGGTAGTTCAACAATAGATTGTGGTAATTTGTTAAAAAAGCGAATACATTTCCCCATGCGAATTACTCACTTTATGCAGTCTGAAATTTAAAACAGCAAGTTTATCTTTATTCCGAGTATTAAAATTATGTTTGTCACTTTTCTTAGGGAAAAGATGCAGGTTTTTGCGAATGTACATAATATTTTCATAAATGAATTGAGAGGCTACTGTAAGTATATTAATTTCCTTAAACAGTTCTTTTAATGAGTCTTTTGTAGTACAAATATAGATTCAATATCTGCTGCTGAGCCCCATAACAATATTCCGTATGACATTATACTATGAAAGTAGCTAAAATACACTAATCTTGTCGTTCCAACATCAGTCAATTGTCTTATCTTTCCCACAGCATAAGCAGCTGAACTAAGTCTTCCTGACAGAGTCTCAATATGAGCACGCCATTGCAGACGGGAATCTTAAGTTATTCCCAAAAAGGTAGTGGAATTACTAGTATCCAGTCGTTCATCTTTTACAATGATATGTGTTTAGAACCTGCCTTACATTTGGCATTGTAAATTTTATGCATTTCGTTTTGTTTGCATTGAGCAAAAGATTGTTGGTACTAAACCAATGCAGAACCCGCGAGAGTGCATTATTTACATCGTCAAAAGATTCTTGACCTCTTTTAATTTTAAAGATCAGTGATGTATCATCTGCACATAATACCACCTCACATAGGTCGGCGAGACGCGTGAGTGACGCGAGGTGAGACGCGTGAACGAGTGGAAGCTCTCAAGCGACTGCTTCCACTCGTTCATGCATCTCACTAGCCTGACCCTGTCTGCGTCTACCAGTGCGATATCTTCAGCATACATCAGCAGCCATGGTGGATCCGGGAGTCCACAATTCGCTCAAGGAGCTTCATGGTGTGGGACATGACTTTTATACCGCGGTAGTTGCCGCACTTTTGCACCGATCCCTTGCCTTTGAAGACCGGAGTAATAATACTACTAATAATCCAACATTGTTAACATAGCAACAGCTCTACCGGGTTTAAAATTAAAATTTCGATCCATTTTGCTAGAAATCACTAACTGCCAGTAATCCAAACGCACAGTACAAGGCACTAGACGTCCCACGCCGGAATGGACGAAGCCGTGGCCGCGCGGCCGCACGTCTGCACCCCTCGCCAGAGGGGCCCCGCCCCCGCGCCCCTTGCTCGTTCTGTACAGCGCGCATCACGTTGGTTTGTGCGCGCAATAAAAAGACTAAATTAAAATACGTGAACAAGAAGTCATTAAATATCATTTTCGTAAAAAAACACTCACTATATATCTGGAAGAAGTAATAAACTGCATTTAATTTGAATAAAAATGTTAATTTTTGAGCGCTATTAATTATTTTTAGCCAAATAACTATGATATTGGTACTACTGGTAATTTAATTTGATAAAAGCCATTAAGATTCTTTTAAACCCTTTCGAGGCACATTATGTTTTAACAGAACTAATTATATGCAGATAATGATTTTTAGCCAGTCGTTACTTACAGTGATGTAAGTAAAACATACTTGTTCTTAAAAAGTCACTAAATACCCTTAATATCTTATTTTATTTACTAGAAAGGAACATTCACACATTTCTTCATCGCTAAAAACCACTATTGCTAGTTAGTGACTTTCGGGCCACCACAAAACAGAAAATAGAAGTTATCGACTTTATGTGTTGGTTATAACGTCTTAATTTGAAAAGCTGGAAGATAGTGTGTTTTTGCATAACATTAAACGCATACAAATCAATTCCTTTGTGCTTTGAACTGCACTAGATGATTTTTTGTAGTTAATGAGTTCTTGCAATAAGCCGACGATTTAGTTTATGTATATCGTTATTTACTGTATGTAGTTTATGCTTTTAAAAATAATTTCACAATTACCTTTCATTTGAATTTGTATCGCCTATATCGCACCGCCCACAAAACGTCTCTGTTTAGCCTAATGGTCGACTGGTAGAGAATGCCTCATGGCATTAAGTCCACCTTTTGTATGATTTTTTAATCTGTGCAATAAAGTCTAAATAAATAAATAAATAAACAGACTGAGAAACCAACATATCCTGAGATAATTAAAAAGTAATAAATAAATTAAAAGTGAAAATACTTTTCTAAAAACAAGCTTTTATTTAAGTAAATGTGCTATTAAGAATTATTTATTTATTTATTTATTTATTTTATTTTTTACAAAATCCACAGCTCTTAAGTACATAATACATTTTCTTGGTGACAAAGCAGACAGCCAGTATTGGATTTACTAAATTTGTTGTTGTTTGTTTGATTTGTAAAATAAACTTATCCTTTAAAACGTTTACTACTTATAAACTTATCACGTTATTACACAATTAATATGATATAAAAGCTTGTCAACTTATAAAGTTGATAATATAAGTTTTAAAGGATTATCTTTATTTTATTCTTTCATCATCATCATCATCATTTCAGCAATAGGACGTCCACTGCTGAACATAGGCCTCCCCCAGTGACTTCCAGATATTATATAATTATATTCTTTGTTGCGCATTTAAATAAAAGCTTGTTTTTAAAAACGTTTTTTACTTTTAATTTATTTTATCAACCACCTTAATAATAGTCAATAATTCACATGGATTACTTACCTGTGGTAACTCTCTTCGAATATTGATTCTGTATATAATTCAAGTTCCGAGTCTGGACTCTGGAACGAGAGCTACAAGATTAAAGGGTGGAAGCTCTTGCGCTTTGGTTTCAATCTCGGTGGAGAGCTGATTACTAAACGACGACGGAGTCTTACATCAAATACCTTTAGAATTCTATGTGAGTATTTTACTTGGTGGCTGACTCTGTTCCGTATTCAAAGGTCCTAAATAGTAACAGAAGCGAGTGAATTTTATTCATTAATTTTATGAGTAAGGTCCTTTTACAATGGGTTTGCGACAAATTAATCGAATTTATTTTTATTGTGTCTGTCTGCTGTGTTTTATCTTTCTATGTAACCGGTCCTCTGTTTATGTTTGTTTTTGCCATAATATGTGTCGTCGTGATGTCCATAGTAATATTTTTTTCTCTTTCTTTTCTTTTTTTTATTTTATTTTATTTTATTATATTGTACAAATAGCGGACAATGTATTTTCTACAATCAGTTGCCAAACTACGCAGTAGTGCAGTAATTAAGGAATAACATTGGGGCTAAGTTCAGATGACTGCGCGGCACCGCGTCACTATTTACATTCTGCGTAGTAGTTTTGCCGCGCGGTGTTTGTTGTTTAATCACGCTTTATTATATCTAGTTTTTATTTTCCTGTTGAATCATTATCTTTTTATTTTTAACTTAATATTGATGGTAGATACGTGTTTTGTTTTACCTCTTCGGGGGGAGTTTCAGTAAATATATATATATTTTTTTGTAGGTTATGCTAAGTTTCTTACAAAAGCAACCGCCGCACAATCCGCACGAATTCTCGAGCCACAATAAAAATAGCTTATAATAAATATAATAAAAAGTTTAAAATAAAACAATAATAAACATCATAAAAAAACCCATGCCGTGTGTAAACCTTGTAATAGAAAAACGATTAAAATAAAATTTTAAAACCCGTAATAATATGACGTTAAACATAAAACGTTTAATAAGATGATTCAGGTCCTCAATTAAAACAACTGTTTTTATGGAATCAACATCGAAAAATTCTATATACAATAAATGACAGCACGTGACAAACAAGTTTTTTTTTTTTAAACCGATGACTCGTGTGATTCTTGTGTTTTTTTTAGTTAGCACTTCAGAAGTTTTGCGTATTTGGAGTTCCACGTTGTATAGTGGCTGGACGGGGATGCTAAAGCTGTGGAAGGAGAAATATTCCATAGAGGCATAGACCCATACATAGAGCTGTCAGAGCGACTCCCCGCTGGATGTGATCTACCTTGGGCAACTTGGAAGTCCTTAGACTACGGACTAAAGTAGGCCGAAGCAAGAAGAATGCACAGGTGTAGCCCCACAGCTTGGAGGGCGCATGCCTATGTGTTACTTCCCCCCAGGCAATGGCACATTTTTTGGCATACCCTGCGTGTCCCTGCACGCGCGAGGATCTCTACAAGGCCACTAATAGTGCTATATTGGTGGCTGAGTTTTGGTCAGCACATATTTGAAAGCCTGAGTCGACACGCTAAGAAGAATAAAACCTATACTGAGTTAAAGATAATTTCTATTTCTATCGATATAAATTTAAAGCGAATCAAGTGTTTAATTAGTTAATAGACAATAACAATGTGCAAGTATGATTAATTTTAGTTAATTACAATCTGAGCCAATAATTACAAAGTCAACTGTTATTGTTTGCGAAGTTTGTAGTGTTAATTAATTTATTGGCTTCAGTGATTGGTTCGAAATGTAAGTAATTTGCAAATTAAATAGATCAGTGTATCATGTCGTTCACAAGTCAACACATGATTGAAAATTTGGATCTGGAAAAACAAGTAGGCACGATATTAAAGTTTTATTTATACCATTTACTATAATGCTTGTGATATAAATTAAGAATAATATTTCATTTGAAAAAAAACATCTGCCTCTGGTGGGATTCGAACCTATGACCTTTTGCTGTCCGGGCCACTACCGCCACCACCAACTGAGCTAAATCTAAATAGTCTATAGTGGCCATCTTAGCTTCATATTCTATTGGTTACTGCAATTTTGTTGCGTTAAAGTAGAATAATTTAATGTGTGTAAAAGTTTATAAATTATACATTTAAGTAAAAGAACAGTAAGTAAGTAAATCAAGAGATTTTTTTAACTTAAAACTGCGTCTGGTGGGATTCGAACCCACGACCTTTGGCTATCCTATTGTATTGGGTGACTGCTCTTCCAACTGTGTTATTGTAAAAAAAATAAAGTTTAAAGAGTAAGTATGTCCAAGAGAATAACAAGTTGTTGGAAGCAGTGTTGTAATTACTTTACACTGAAAAAACAAAACACTTGTTGAAGTTCTTTTTTTTCTTTATATAAACGGTCAATCCCGGTTGCGTACAAAGCCATTGCTTTGGAGCCCAGGGTCCGCTTTCCTTGATTTACTCCTCCACTTCGCGCGGTTTTGAGCGTATCTAGTTGTGAGATCATTGGCACGCATGTCAGCCCTCACAACATCAAGCCAGCATTTCTTGGGTCTACCCCTTTTGCCAGGACCTGGCGGTGGCGGCATGGCCAGACATTTGTTTCCTACGTAGCTTGCCGGTTTCCGCAAAACATGGCCGTACCAGCGTAGGCGACTCTCCTGCAGTTAGTCTGCAATATCACGGACACGAAGGCTACCGCGGATGCGCGAGTTCCTCACGCGGTCTTTCCGCGTGACAAAACACTTGTTGAAGTTAAACAGCGTAATAGATCCTGGATAGGCATCTAATGTCACTGGTTCAATAAAAAATACAACAATAATACCTATTAACTATATTTTAAACAACTGTATATATTTTTTTCATTTCAATTACCATTTGTTTGCGTTGCGTTTCGATGGCAAACTTCTATCTCTTTGACAAATCTACATACTCCAGTTCAATTTCCGAGCCGCGAGTGACGGAGCCTTTCATCTCCAGGGCCCTCTATAAACAAATACTAATATATTTTTTGTTATCGATATTCGTGTTTTCCGTTTGCAATAATACGATATTGAAACGTAACTAACAAAAGATCCCGCTAAATTGCGTGTAATGGAACGGGCGGAAGTATTGATATTTTGACGTATTCAAATGGAGCTGCTAAGAATAAACATGTACTGTTAAAGTCTCGTAATCAGCCCACGCTAGTTCACTGTTGGTCATAGGCCTCTCCCAATGCACACCACCAAGCCTGATCATCGGCTATTCTTTTCCATCCACTATACAGTGTGTGGCCTGGAACCGGGGATAATATTGAAAACAGAGACTCTATAGGTCATTAGTAATTGAATCATTATGGTCCTAACTAATTAAAATTGAAACTTTACTTTTTGTTTTTTCTAACAAACTTAATCGTAAATTCAATGTAATGCAAACAATGCAATAGTTCCGCTCAACTTGATCGATTGAGTTCATGACCGTTTGTGTCGATAAATCGCTATATCATATCTTGTTTAGGTGGGCATGCTAAGGGGGCTGGGAAAATGCACACAGTGAAAACAAAAGAAGGGGGATTTAAATATGTCATACCAATTCTGTCGTATAAGGACTTTTGGCTTTTATCGCGCCTCCTCCATCGATTTATAATAAGGCTGCACTTAAAAAACCCGTGGAGAGATTATCGTAAAGCGTACGTCTTTGTTTTAGAGTCAGTAAACCGTGCGAGCTATAAACCAAACATCTACTCAGTATTGTTCGATTATTTTTCCCGTTTCCCTTTATGTTTAAAGATAATAAATCTTGCGCTATCGGATATCTTATGAATATTTTGAGGAAGCAACTGTTTTTGATGACAAAATGTTTTGTATAATAGGAAATGGGCATGTTTTCCGATGAATTATTAACCCTCGATGATGCATGAGCTGTTTGGTTCTGAAAGCTCTTTCACGGAAGGTCTCTAGATAAAAGAACTATTTTTGTTAAATTAATTTTCGTTTTTTTTTTGTTTGTAAAATATTAAAACTAACTAAAATTGATTTACATTCAAGTTATGGACAAAAAGCATAAGTGTATCTTTATAAGAGTCGGACTAAAAACTTTTTTCTTTAGTTTTGTAAAAGAAAATACAATACAGTCATACAATTTAGAGAGACGGACAAAAAACTAATTTTTAAACTAGCCATAAAAGTTTTTTTTTTAACTCAGTTAAAGTCGGGCCAAGTAAATAATGACTTAGCACATTATAAGACTTGTATCGGTACATTAACTAATGCATTTGTATTGTGATTTCTGTAACACAAGTGCTTCGGCTACTTACCATAGGATCAGAGCAATGTATGTGATGGTGTTTAATATTAATAATTACTAGCCGGCCGGCGAACTTCGTACCGCCCGCGCCTTTTTATGTTTTTTTGTGCATTTTCCGATGTTGTAATAGATATTCTGCTATTCGGAGCGAATACAAATCCAACAAAATAAAAATCAGAAAATGGTGTCACTAACCCGACTTATTTTTATTTTATTTTATTTATATATTAACACCAACAAGACATACACTATTTTAGACAACATTAACTATACATGCTAATATATCAAGCTAAGTGCTATCTTAATTACAGGTATTACACAAAAGTAATTGAATTAACGTAGCATTTAAGTAGATTTAAATATTTTGTAATTGTTAAATATCTAAATTATTAATATTAGTGTAACAACATTTATTTATGAGAGTAGCATATTATTGTGCATTATTAAAGAGAAACAGCAGAAGAACAGGTAATCCAAATACATCAAATTCTTGCGGAATCTTGTAAAATCGCTTGAGAATATATCAATTTCATTTGGTTTATTTGATGAATTGTTGAGAGAACTCTTGCTATTAGCTATATTTTTATGTAATTTGTTGTAGCCCATAACGAGCCTATTGAGCGGCGCATAGCGTCCCTGACGCGAATATGACTTCCTTAAAACGAATGGTGTGTAAGAGGCTAGTCGAATACCACGTGAAGGAGCACGAATATTGATATTCGATAGAAGGTTAGGCGCATCAAGGACACCACTCACCAACTTATGTAGAAACAGGTTGTCCATCAGATTTCTTCGAACTTCTAAAGGCTGGAGTTTGAAATGTTTTAATCTATCGAAATAGCTTGGAAGTTTTCCAGCCATATTACAACTATACGACAGATGCCAAAGGAAACGCTTTTGAATTCTTTCTATATACTTTGTTTTATATATATAAAGATTTATTTTGATAATGATGATAATGATAATGATTTATTTGCAAGTAAACATTGTATACAAAGATGTTACAGACAGTGAGAACCAAACATGTTTAGCCAAACTTAATTAGCATGCAAAATTTTACAACGGTTTTATGTCATAAATGCTAATGAGCAATGATAACACATATACAGAAGAAAAACAAAATATCAGCACCTACACGATATTATCTAAAACTTTTATAAGTCATAAAGGGTCCGTGATATAACCATTTTACTCAAATGTTTCTTAAAATTATAAATATTTAATATCTATATAATTCTTTGGGTATTTTATTAAAGATTTTGATACACATAGTTAAACAGCTTCTCTGCACTGGTTTGTTTTCGGGGTGACCAGAAGTACCAGCCTATTCGCATCTCTACTTTTATCTACTTTTTTATTTCTTGGATAGTAATCACATGCCCTTTTAAATAAGTGTTTATTTTGATTTACAAATACGCATGTGTCAAATGTATAAAGTGATGACAGAGTTAGTAACTGCATTTGATTAAATAGAGAACGGCAAGACGTAAGTGGTGGAACGCACATTGCTCTTGCGCATTTTTTAAGCAATACTTGTAAAAGCTCTGTTAATATGAGGGCTATTGCCCCATATCGTTTGCGTAGCCGGGTAAAAACATTGTCGTTCTGGGTTAGGGTCATTTAACCGATTTTCAACTTTATATCCGAGACGTAGAGATCAATATTTATTAAGAAAATTTGACATTTTGTGGTAGCTTGACGAGCTGTTGTCTGTACTTGGCAAATTAATTAAAAACAAGAAGTTGTTTTACAAAAACACATGTTCATTTAAAGAAACAAAAAAAATGGTACCAAATGTACAACATACATTTCAAATGAAAAACTTAAACGATCAGAAAATCTGTGATATGTTTATTTCTAAAATCCTAAGGTCAAATTATAGATGTAAAGGCGCTCTTATCAGAATCAACGGGCCGAACTGTAAAGTTACAAGTAGCGTCAGCAAACAAACGAACGCTTGTCGAAAGGAAAACTGAAACAATGAAGTCGTAGATTGAAGCGCGTTCGTGGCGCAGCCCTGACAAGCGCAGATGCCTGTCGCGCCCACCGGGAGGGGCGCTAGGGATGCGCTCGAAATCGCTTCTACTCAATACTCAATCATTTATTCCCTCACCACATTTAGCAGTTGGGTTTTATAATTTTGGCGGTAACATAATACGGGAACAGCAACTTTGGGACGGAGGCAGGACGATTGAAATATATATATATACTTGGTTGTATAATAATAATTTTAAATTGTTTGAGAAATGTGTGTCTTTAGTGTAGAATATGATGTCCAGAAGGAATTAAATGATATATTTAAGTAGGTACTCGGTCGAGTGACTGTAGTAAACGAACTTTTCTACATTGATTCGGGTCTGGATTTTGTGGTACCGTCGTTTTTTTTTTTGTTTATATTAAGGTCCTTACATATGAAATTGCCGTTCAGTATCAAAGTATGCGCCGATGTTATCGATACACTTCCGCCATTTTATAGATAGATCATTAATCCCTTTGGAAAAAAAAACCTGAGAGTGAGAGTCTTTAGAAGGCGGTTTTGACTGCCTCATCAGATTTGAATTTTTTTCCTCGCAAAAAGTTATCTAAATTTTGAAAAAAGTGGTAATCGGCTGGGGCAAGATCTGGAGAGTATGGTGGGTGACGCAAAAGTTCCAGTCGCAGCTCCTCTAACTTGGCGACCGTTTGATGTGCAGTGTGTGGTCTAGCGTTATCCTGAAGGAGCAGTGGGCTAGAGGAATTTACCAGTCTCGGTTGTTTAATGGCGAGCTTTTCAATCATTGTTTGTAATTGTTGGCAATACAAGTCTGCAGTAATCGTCTGGCCTGATCTTAAGAAGCTGTAGTGGATAACACCAGCACTGGTCCACCAACCACTAACCAGAATCTTCTTTTTGATCAGTTTTCGCTTAGGGCAAGGTTTTATCGGTTTTCCTGGGTTATGCCATTGTGATGATCGCTTCCGATTGTCGTTCAGGATCCATTTCTCATCACAAGCTACGATACGGTTCAAAATCCCCCCATCATTGTGACTATTGAGCAAAGAAATGCAGCAAGCGACGCGTGTTTGTTAGTTTGCTTCAGTTAATTCGTGCGGTACCCACTTTTCAAGTTCTTTTACTTTTCCGATTTGGCAAAAATGGATATGTATCGTTTTGTCACTTACGCCGAAGGCTGCTGCTAATTCAGAAGGGTTTTAAGATGGATCCGCTTTTACTATCGCCTTAATTCTTCGTTATTCACTTGAGTATCAGGTCGTCCACGAGGCTCATTGTGTAAATCGAAATTTCCAGAACGGAAACGTTGAAACCAAAAACGCAACGTTCGTTCGTTAGCGGTGCCTAGTCCGTGCACGTCGTTAATTCTTCGAGTCGTTTCTGCAGCACTGGTGCCACGGTGGAACTCGTATTCGTAAATACCGCAAATTTTTAATTTCTCCATAGTTGTTGTTACAGCAATGTTAAAGTTTAAACAAATGATGTGAAAACAAATGAAATACGAACTGCTAATTGCTGGCTTTATTTCGAAATAAATTTGAATTTAAAATTCCTAATCAAACGTAAGATATCTGATGTTAAAATTGCCATTATTGAGTATGGGGAATTTTATATGTAAGGACCTAATAAAGCTAATTCTTTAGCTACTTAATATCAGAGTAATGTATCTATGTATCTTTATCATAATCATCATTATAAACAGCACACGTCAGTCCACTGGTAGACATATGTTGTCCAATATTTCAATATTTATTTATACCTAGATCTGCTGTCCGCATATAGAATTATGGTTTACTGAAACAAAGTGATAAGAGAAAGACTAAGAGTTTCACTCAAGGACAGATATTTGCTAAATCGAGGAAGGTAACCTGATACATCCCTATCGTGCACCCCTCGTTCGTACCCATAATCTTTTATTGCAATAACTGAATGTATTTTTTCGGGAAACCAATTGACGGGATATCTATCCTGGAGATATGAATAAGCTTTTTGTTTTGACACATGTGACTCGTTGGTTTGAATATTGCTAAGTATTCGTGAAGGGAATATTGGCTGGAAGTCCCAAAGATGATATCAAAATATTATTATTTTTGAAATCTATGACAAAAGGCTGTTAAACAAAGACAAACCATATGACACAACTATGGCGTAACTATTATGTCTGCGCTGCACTATTATCTTCATCATCATCATCATTATAAACAGCCCACGTCAGTCCACTGCTGGACATAGGCCTCTGCGCCCGATCCTCAGCTATTCCTTTCCATCAATTGCCAACAGCATTATAATCTTGTAGGTACATAACTTAATTTTGAAGGTTCCTAAAATCATTAAAACTAATTTATTAATGTTAATAGCCGTAACAGACAATTTTACCCATCCCATGACTCCACGAGATGGGGTACAGACAAATCCTATAGAGTAGAAATATAAATAATGTTGTTCCACGAAAAATCCGTGATTATTTATTAAATAACTATACTCTTTTTGTAAAGGCATGAGTTGACAGGACTTGTCAGTTCATACTAAATGTAAATAAAAATTACTAACGTCTTTCGGAGAGAGATGGTCTGAATTGCTGCTCTATAGAATATGTGCTCAAAGCCCGTATCCTACTGCTTAGAGTCAATTAAATACTATGGTCAGATACTTTAATTAGGACATTAATTATTATATTTTATTATAATATATTAATTAGGACGTAGAGGACAAAAATCCCTGAATCGTGAAAAAAATATCCGCCGAGAACTTGCCACGGACTCAAAGCACACAGAGTGCGATCATTTGTTGCCCGGTCATCGTGCATACGAGCATCACTTTTGAGCGCGCAACGCTGACTGAAGTTCGCTGTATGCGTTGCTGCGCTTAGTCACATGTGTTCTATTATTTTCGGGGACTCCCCCGTACTTTTGCCCAGTCCGATCTCTTGGCGTCCTCAGTTATTCGGAGGACTTTTTGTACGCGGTACTTTTATTCCCTCGTGTGCGGTACTCAATGCAATAGTTGTAAGCGATTTATTATATGGCGGACAAAAAAGTCCGCGGACAAAAGTCCCTCGTTTATTGGCTCAGCCTTTATTTAAGTAGCTGAACTGCGCGTATCTGTAAACGCGATATCTGTGGTAGGCACTGATTTAGTCATCATCATCATTTCAGCCATAGGGCGTCCACTGCTGAACATAGGCCTCCCCCATTGACTTCCAGATTGGCCGGTTGGAAGCGGCCTGCATCCAGCGTCTTCCTGCGACCTTTACCAGGTCGTCTGACCACCTTGTGAGTGGACGTCCTACGCTGCGCTTGCCGGTACGCGGCCTCCATTCTAGAACCTTTCTGCCCCATCGGCCATCAGTTCTACGTGCTATGTGCCCCGCCCACTGCCACTTCAGCTAATCACTTGCTAATCCGTTGGGCTATGTCAGCGACTTTTGTTCGTTTACGGATCTCTTCATTTCTGATTCGATCTCGCAAGGAAACACCAAGCATAGCCCTTTCCATAGCACGCTGTGCGACCTTGAGCTTTCTTATGAGGCCCATAGTGAGAGGCCACGTTTCAGTTCCATATGTCATCACTGGTAACACACACTGGTTGTAGACTTTCGTCTTGAGGCACTGAGGTATTTTGGACGAGAAGACGTGGTGTAGTTTCCCGAACGCTGCCCAGCCGAGTTGGATTCGACGATTGACCTCCTTCTCAAAATTGGATTTACCCAACTGGATAACTTGTCCTAAGTAGACATATTTGTCAACAATTTCGAGAGTAGAGCTCTCAACGGATACTGGGTAGGGCGCAGCATGGGCATTCGACATGAGCTTGGTTTTGTCCATGTTCATTCGCAGGCCTACTTGTTGGGAGACTCGAGTAAGGTCATCGAGCATTGTGCTGAGGTCTTCAAGCGATTCTGCCATGACCACAATATCGTCGGCAAACCGAAGGTGAGTGATGTACTCGCCGTTGATGTTGATGCCAAATCCTTTCCATTCCAGGAGCTTGAAAGCGTCTTCCAATGCAGCCGTGAACAGTTTCGGAGATATAACATCTCCCTGTCTTACGCCTCGCTGCAGAGGAATCGCCTTCGTGCTCTGCTCCTGTACTCGGACCGACATGGTGGCGTTTTTGTATAAACACTTCAACACCTCGATGTACCGATAGTCAATATGGCACACCGCTGGAGAGACTGTAGCACTGCCCAGGTCTCGATCGAATCAAAGGCCTTCTCATAGTCCACGAACGCTAAGCATAGTGGCAAGTTATACTCCTCGGTCTTCTGTATAATTTGCCGCAGCGTATGGATGTGGTCTATGGTACTAAAGCCTTTTCGGAAACCGGCTTGTTCGGGAGGCTGGAAGTCATCGAACCTACGCGCGAGACGATTCGTGATTTAGTCGTTAAAGTTTATTTAACAAATTCATAATTTTCCTAAACAGCTCTATAAAAAAACTCAAACATTTAAACTCCGGAATCCCAATCAGCGCTCTCGGTATAAAAGTCGAGAGATTCCTCGAGGACAGATATGATCCGTGATATAGCTGATCGTCGTCGCAGCACATGTCGCGATGAAGGGTCCCGTGGGATACATAGCGAGGCGTGTGACACGACGCGCTTGTGTGGACGTAGCGGGAAAAACGCAGCAGTTGTCAAACGACGTTTTTTACACGCCACAAACAATAACACAAACAAGTTGTAGTATAGTAATATTTTATTATTTGAATTGTTAAAATATAATGTTAGTAACCTATTTCGTTGTATTAAATAATGTTGCATGCCTATAAGGTAAGATGTAGCTGACCCAAAACTATTTTTAAGATCTCTGTATGTACCTACATTCTGCAATTAAAATATATGAATTTGAATTTGAATTTATCATTTCGAAATTGACTTAGGTCTGGGTGTTCTGGGAGACGCTCCTGGGAAAATTCATTTTCTAAAACCTCGTAACACCAGGATGTAAAGTTCTTACTTATTTAACCATGCCAATTTTATTGTGTGTTATCTGGCGCATCAAAAAAACAATTGCACACAATTATTAATATACCAAAGTACGATAAAAAACCCATTAAGTAGGTCTAAGCGTAGGCAGTCTACTAACTAGATTTAGTCAATTGGCCGTCTATGAGATTTTTTGAGATTTCGATGTTGGTCCCATAGAAAAAGTTGATGTAATTTAGCCGTAGAATAACCCCTTAAAGTTTTATTTCACCTTTTCGTTACACCCTGTATATTTGCACCTTCATAGGTGTACAGGCTTTACTTGTGTGCATCAGTTGTTGTCAATCTCTTTGCGTTAGTGTTCGTTGTAAGAAGTGACAGAATTTTTGTAGGGAAATCTTAAATACCCCTTCACGCGCCGCAATGTGCCACCTTGCTTGGGCTAAACCGCATTTGGCATACACTGGAAGTGCACACTTCCGGTTTTTCTAGTTAAAATTGATGGAGTTTTTGCTAAAGTGGCACTTATAACACCATATATTTTAGATTCGTCAATATTTATTTTATTTTATGGCCAATTAAAAAAAAAAGATTTATTTATTTCCAAAGTACAGCAAAATTATGAACACGCAAAGTCAGGATCGACGACATAATCACAATTTTATTAAAGTTCTAGCGAACTATACGTTTCAAACACCTCATAATGTTTATAAATTAAGTTAGTACAAACATATTCATTGTTTGATAGCGAAATCTAAACAATCATCTATTTATATCACAAACACAACGATCTCAAAGACGGCTGACTGTTGAGTCATCGCGGCGCCTTTGTTTACAAATGCTCAAAACCTAAATGCCTGACGCGTTCTTTGTTCAAATTTTAGTGTGCTAAGTCTGTCTCAATCTTCCTTCTAACTAATTTAACGCACCAAACAAAGATAGGTATAGAGACCGGCTGGTGCAACCCCATTGAAAAAACATATAAATGCATGCCCGTAACGAGTACGTGGCGCTTATACGTTTGTAAAAGTACCCGGTGTGTCGGCCCGGGAAGGGTTAAACAGATAAAATTATTACAATTATTTATTTTCTCAGAACATGATAATACATTTTTACATAATGCAAAAACGCGCGTTTTTGTAGCATGTGAGTAAGGATGCCACCATAGCCGTTGCTATGATTTACTCTAATAGAAATATGAGTTATTAAGTTACGCCGGCGGCTGGCGTCTTTACGATTGTTCGCTATCATCGAGATAAAGATTTTATTATTCCCCCCAGCGACTCTTCAGACGATATGAGACTCACATGGGAATGTTGAGATTGGGGTGTCAAGTGCAATAGGTTTGGATCATTTTATTATATTACAATTTAGATGGTATCCAAAAGGAACGCGTTATTAAAAGTTACGAAGCGTCAATAAAAAAGAAAAAAGTACTGAAAGATAGTTTACAGATTACGCTTAGATATCAGCTACTAATGGTTGATTATCAGGATGGCAGTAATTGGACCCAGCAATTAAAAAAATATACAGGATTTCTTTGCAACACATTACTAAAGTTTCAGGGGTGACTCAGAAACAATCTACGAAGAACGAAGTGTTTTTTTTTTCTTTCTTTTTAATTATTCCTATCTGCGTTTAAAAATAAAACTCGTAAGAAATTACGATTACTTCATTTAATTGCACCGTATGTGCACTGCATAAAGTTCTTGTTCGGCGCACCTCGGGTTTTCTTTTTTTGGGGAAACTTTAAAGTATATTTTATTCCAAAAATACGAAGATTGAAATTAATTACGATAAAGTCTTATTTTTATATGGTTCTATATTCTATATAAAATTTAAAATAACCCCGTTTATGCAAAGTATGTATGTATATGCATTTAATAAGACAACACACATTGTCATGGTCAAATACAATAAATAATTCTAAGACAACATTCATTAAAACTATCACCTTATTTTAGACTTAATAACCCGGCACATTATAATTAATTTGAAAAATTAGATTTTCAATTGTTCCAAAATCAATTAAAAAATAGTCCGTTGAGTTAGGTAAACAGTGACGTCATAGTTTGCTATCGCCATACAAATTATATGGAAGAGTAACGTTAAGGCAGTTTTTAAAAAGTATGTCAATTGATTAGTATCAATCATCAATTGACGTGCAAGAAAATAAATTTTGGCAGAAGTGTCTCCCAGTACACCCAGACCCAAAACAATTTAGAAAAGTGCATTTTCCAAAGTAAAACAAACCTAATATCGAACTCGCGACTCTTTCCGTTCGAAATACCGGATATGTATAGACTTTAAGCCTGTTTGACAGGTGGCTAGTCTGGCTAGGCTACTGTCATGCGATAGCGAAGGCAGCATTCGACTGGCCCAAAAGTAGTGTCCACATAAGGCTAGTGGCAAGCCAGCGATAATTAAGGGCAAATTCAGAGTAGCCAGTGCCAAAGGGGTCTGGCACGTTTCTGCCATCTTGTAAGCGGGGTATTACAGACAAAAGGGGTTAAGAAGATATGGCACATTTTACACCGTATGTGATTTATAATCTCTAGTGTATTCAAAGCCTAGAATAACTTTTGATTTGTTGCAATGGACTCACCTCGCGCCGTGAGATTGCTGCGGTAACCATGAATGTTGAATCTTTTGGGATATAGGTACTGAAATAGAAGAAAACAGACTATGACATTATAAATGATTGAAGTAAAGGCAG
This sequence comes from Anania hortulata, assembly GCA_963576865.1. Lineage (NCBI taxonomy): Eukaryota > Metazoa > Arthropoda > Insecta > Lepidoptera > Crambidae > Anania > Anania hortulata. The sequence continues at coordinate 24,908,585 of OY756388.1, read as the reverse complement.
ATTTAAAAATGTAAAAGCATCATTAATTGCACATTATGACCGCTGCAGAATACTATTATTGTCCCCGTAGAATACCAATATCATGGCATGCTAAACGTTTCTTTCTTTCTTTCTTTCTTTCTTTCTATAAGTTGTCATTACTATACTAGGGACCTTTATGGCACAGATAGGTACCTTATATACCTCATAAATCTTGTGTAAATATTAATGTTTTTTTTTGCTATATTTTTTTTTGCTCAATATAACTATTTTTATTCTTATTAATAGGTCCCATGTAAGCTATATTTTAATAATTGTGTCTATTACTCCGCAAGTGCACTTGCTTCTAAATCCTATCACGGACCTCTAGTTTTTTTTTATAAAATGAATTTAAAACGCTTTTTTTATTGATGAATTTATCTGTCTGGCTGTAATGTTTTCACGCCTAAACTGATTTTATCAACAAAAGGACTTAATGATATGTGGATTATTATCTATCAGTCAACCTTTAGCTAGCTTAGCTCAATACCATCATTTATATATTCCAGTCACATAACTTGAGTTGTAATTTATTATGCAAATTTCGACTAACCAATTAAAAACATTAATTAATTTTCCTTTTATTTGTAAAATCATTTTTTCAAAATCAACAGATTAACAAAAACAAGCATTCATCAGCGAGAAGTTTGTTTGTTGCAAAGTTTCGGCCGAGGGCTCTTCGAGATTGAAATATGGTGCATTTGACATATCATAACGTCCGCATCATAATCCCGCGATCCCTTAAATAAATTAAAAGTTAGACGGGAACGCTTAAAGATATTAAAGAACAATTTTTTTTAATGAATTGCTAAATAGCAAAATGATGCACGGTTTTACTTATCCGTGGCGTTTGAAATTTGAGTGAATTGTTTATATTGTATTTGTTTATAAATTAAAGGGAAAACAATCAAAGCTAAGTAGGCTTTACAAGTTACTAAATTAACTTAACTTTTAGTGCTCGGGGTAGAACACCTACGAGATGGTCAAACGCGGTGTAGAAAACATTGGGCGGAAATATGCATCGTGCGGTCCACACAGCGTATGATCGCGGTCTGTGGAGGAAAATTATATGTGGTCGCGATCCTCATCAGTGAGGGACCGAGGAAGAAGAAGAAATTAACTTATAAAATGCACTAGAAGAAAATTACTTGATGAAGTTGTTAATTACTTATGTAAAACATATTTTCATACTGCATACTGTGATGTGGCCACTATAGCACCCAAAATGTGCGTGGCCTGACACACTTGACCGTTTTTTTGTTTATATTTAATTTGGTGTTAAGGGAAAAGTTTTTGTGTTTGTGCAGACAACACCTTAAAATAATTATAGTAAAAACACCTCACTGCAGAATATAAAACAAAGTCATAATATTTCTTTATTACAAAAGCCGCTGGCTGTTGTACCCATACTAACGTGTTTCTCATACCATCAATTCCTGAAGCTATAAAATATGCACGCGAGCTCCGGCCACAATGCTGCCCGCTCAAAACTGCATAGGTAAGAGACATTTAATACACAGGCCGAAGAGAACTGTCAGTCTATTTACATTTGTTTTTAGTTGATTACATGATTAAGGTGCTTGTAGCTCAGTCGCAGCAGCGCTTTGGTAATGATCACTAAAGTTAAGCCACCGTCGCCGCGATTGTGATTAGATGGGTTCCCATTCCAACCATATTTAGTGACATTTATCACAAGCACCTCCGTGCTTCGGAAGGCACGTTAAAAGTTGGTCCCGGATAATATCATTTGATACTAGTCGTGAAGGCTAGTCAAAGGCCTTAGGGCGGCTGAATAAAATCTGACAATAAGGTTAATGACTTAACCTTATTGTCAGATTTTATTGGCCTTACAAAGCCCCTACACCAATCCGCACTGTACCCGCGTATATGGCCCATCCCAACTCGTAGTTGAGTTGAGGCCTATGCCTTGCAGTGGAACGTATAACCTACCTATAGGCATACTTCAATTTTACTTGATTGACCCCAAGGGAAAAAGTATATTTCTTAGGTTTTGCTGCATTTGTATTGGAATCATAATTTTTATGCATTTCTCTAGATGAAGTTTTATCAAGTTGTATTTGACTGCTAAAGTGTCGAACTGTGTTTTATAGTAAAATACATTACGAATTGATCAATTTTGCTAGGTTTAAAATTCATAAATTATCGAGCACAAATATTTTAAAAGGAATTTGTAATTAATTTATAGTAAAAAAAACAATGCTAAGATTTGAGTTTCAAAAACAAAATTACCAAAATAAGGATGTGGTGTGGTAGTTGATATGAATTGACTGTGGCTAGTGTACGCTGTAAATAGCGTGTCATCTAAAGCTATTAGCACGTGATCAATGGTTGGACTTGGTTCTATTAAAACTTAAGTTTCTGCCTTTTTATTTTGCTTCCAACATAAAATCAATAAATATAACTCGTTTGGTCTGCGTTATTTTTCTTTCTATTGCAATTTAGTGGTATTATCTTTTATTTTATCTTAAAGACTGGATATGACACCATACTTTCCAGTATGTAACTAAATATATCATATATATGTATACTATAGTTATTTACATTAAATTGCTTTAATTATCGGCGTTAACTGAAGCTGCAAAACTAGAGGAGCTTACAATAGAAGAAGATATAGTAGAAGACTCACTATTGCAACCTTTATAGATTCACGGAAGGAATCATGCAGGGTGTGGTCGCGGGTAATCTACTATGTGTGTATGTTTTTATATAACCTTTGATGTAATGCGTAAATATTTATATAAAAAATACTTGTTTTTGAGTTGAGTGACAAAAAATCTATGGATTAGCTTCTTCGCTTGTGTTCAAATTTCGACTTTCTAAGTCAATACATCATGTTTTTATAAAACTTCAATGAATCTAATAATTATGTTGCAGTAACTAATCGGTAATTCACTATCAGGTAATTTGAACATTAAATAACACCTGCCAAAAAACACAAGATCTTAAATACGTAGTTGCCGGTTAGAAAGTTGAGCATAAACTGAAGTAGAGCTAAATATAATTTTTTTAAAAAAAGTAAAAATAAAAATCTTATATTTCAGGCAAATTAACCCACTTGGTTAGTAACAATTTACTTAAAACTATGTTAGTAATCTACAACAATGAAAAATATTTATTTAATTTAGATGCTCAACAACAACAACAAAACGGCCAATCAGGCAGTCAATGGCCGCTATTCAGCAGTGGACGTCCAATGGCTGAAATGATGTTGATGATGATGAACAGTTTTTTTTTTAACAAACACAAAGCAGTATCTTATTTTGCGATTGTTACCTGATTTGGTATTCTGTGTCTTGAATCGCGCACGTTTTAGTGTGCTCAACATTAGTAGGAGTAAAGGCTACTGTTTAATACGTCTACTGTGGTAAGCTGCAGGAGAAGTTTTAATAGGGCGCGCGTGGTCCAGCCATTGATCACCTGCTAATAGCTTTTCGATGACAAGCTGTTTGTGCACTTACTTTACGTGGGGTACACTACAGAGTTAGATAGCGACCAATAATACGGATGAGGAAAAAATATCATATTCACGCACCGTCAATGAAGTGTCGATTACCGTTAAAACGGTTCATATGGTTTTATAGATATTGGTATTTTGTAATCATATTTAATAATTTTATAGTGAAATATAGGTTTTAGAGTGGAGACTACGTACCAGCAAGCGTAGGGTGTGACGTCTACCTACAAAGGGGACCGACGACCTGGTAATGACCGCAGGAAGCCGCTGGATACAGACTGCTTCCAACTGGCCAATCTGGAAGTCATTAGAGGGAGGAAGTGTGTATGTTATCGCCTGACGTCCTATAGCTGAACGAAGATAAGATAAACGAAGATAAGTACAGAAAACAGCAGGTCAACCTACCCAAAAAGTTAAAGGTTTGACGACCTCCGTAGCCGAGAGGCGAGCATACCGGACTTGGTTTCGCTATCTCTGAGGTTCCGGGTTCGATTCCCGGTCGGGTCAATGTAGAAAAATAACTTTTCTATATTGTCTCGGGTCTGGGTGTTGTGGTACCGTCGTTGTTTCTGATTTCTGTAACACAAGTGCTTTGGCTACTTACCACAGGATCAGGGCAATGTATGTGATGTTGTCCAATATTTATTTTTATTTATTTATTTATAAAGGTCACTAAATTGATTTTCAAATTTAAGTCTGACATGTAGAGCTCAATATCAATTGAGAAAATTTTACGTTTTGTGGTAGGTTGACGTGCTGTTATCTTTACAATCGATAAAAAGTAGGAAGAAATAAAAAGCTGACATTACGCAGTGTAGGTGACCCCCATCGTAGTATTAACTGCGCCCGGCGTTGTATAACTGCGGTTATCGAACGAGAAGTAAACATTGAATACTTTCGGAACTTGTCACATTTCTCCAACTTGCCATCGACATTACTATCAGCAGCCGCATTTAATCAAGTAGGTACGTGATCGATGTTTACGTAAGTCAATCATACAAAAAACTACAGACTTTAAGTAATATTATATGATTAAGTAAATTTTATATGACTTCATTTAATATGAGTTGTAATAAAGTAGTCAGATTAAACAAGAATTCTTAAAATATTATTTTATTTATCCTACAAAGTTTGTTTAGGAAATGATATGTGAAATGAAATTTGGATGGTCTAAACTATTTAAGATAAGATAAGATAAGATAACTCTTTATTTGTATAAACACGGTACATTTTTGGTTCTTATTTTATTACACATTGGATAGTTGTGTTCCAATTGAAAGAAAATCATTAAAGCATTTTGTCTTTACTTATCTAATATCATTGCCACCCTAACCCAACTACACGATCTCCTTATAAATCCTTGCATTTTTCCGAGTAGCGCCGAATCGGTTGAAAGTTGGGCGTTGATACATGAAGGAGCTTACACAGTTTGAGCAACTGCCTCCACTATCTTTTTAGTCTACTTTATAATCCTTCAAGTTCTTGTGCTGCATTATCTTCTCTAGTTTTATACTTTCTAACCTTTTTAGGCTATTTTGGATTACAGTGTGTGTCACTATAAAATGAAAGAAATAAATTTTATTTTTACTGGCCAAAAATATATTAAGTGATTTTGAAGGTGAAACTCTTTAGCAATAACAATCAATATTACTATTTATAGGGTCCCTTACCTCAAAAGGTAAAAAAGGTATAAGGGAGGCTTACAGTACCTATGGGTCCCTTACCTCAAAAGGTAAAAAAGGTATAAGGGAGGCTTACAGTACCTATGGGTCCCTTACCTCAAAAGGTAAAAAAGGTATAAGGGAGGCTTACAGTACCTATGGGTCCCTTACCTCAAAAGGTAAAAAAGGTATAAGGGAGGCTTACAGTACCTATGGGTCCCTTACCTCAAAAGGTAAAAAGGTATAAGGGAGGCTTACAGTACCTATGGGTCCCTTACCTCAAAAGGTAAAAAAGGTATAAGGGAGGCTTACAGTACCTATGGGTCCCTTACCTCAAAAGGTAAAAAAGGTATAAGGGAGGCTTACAGTACCTATGGGTCCCTTACCTCAAAAGGTAAAAAAGGTATAAGGGAGGCTTACAGTACCTATGGGTCCCTTACCTCAAAAGGTAAAAAAGGTATAAGGGAGGCTTACAGTACCTATGGGTCCCTTACCTCAAAAGGTAAAAAGGTATAAGGGAGGCTTACAGTACCTATGGGTCCCTTACCTCAAAAGGTAAAAAAGGTATAAGGGAGGCTTACAGTACCTATTAAATTGAATTTGTCAAAAATAATCAAATGAGCCCAAGATCACTATAGCCATTACAAAGTTCCACTGTACACCTCCTGTCTTAATCAGTCAGCTCGATGGTAGATCAAATTACACTATCCCGGTTACAAATTGAATGTTTAAAATCGATATGGCATTTAGAAGTAAGATAAAATCGACTTCCAAATTTATATCATTAACTATTTTATTTCTATTCTATTTGATATTTTGCTAGGGACATTTTTTGATTTATGACATTTTAATTTTAATTTTATATCAAAAATTTGTAAGCCTGTGATGGTAAAACTTTTATTTAAAAAAATAAAACCGACTTCAAAACACTGAAATGCTAAAAATAATCCTAACACTTAAGTACCTAATCAGATACTTTTGGAGTCGGTGCCAGCCGATGAGAGATTCAATGTTTTTGTTTGCACCGACTCCAAAAGTAACTGATTAGGTACTTAAGTGTTAGGATTATTTTTAGCATTTCAGTGTTTTGAAGTCGGTTTTATTTTTTTAAATAAAATTTACTTATTTCATCTATTTTTAGTGATAAATTCTAATATAACTGCTGAACACCGATTTCATCCCCTATTTTCCTACCCTTAGGGGTGATTTTTATTTTTCAAACTTTTATTATAGCATCTTTGAAGTATAAGCTATTCAATAAAACAAAAATCATCAAATTCGGCTCCTATTTGTCGAAGATAGGTAACAAGAACCACAACCAAAATATTATCTGGGTATATATTTGTTGATTTTCTCAAAAAGTTCTAAATCAATTTCGATAAAATTTATATGGGACCACCTCTGAAGTATGATCTACCAAATTAAAAAAGAATCATTAAAATCGATTCATAATTGGCGGAGTAATCGCGTAACAAACATACAAAAAAAAAAAAAACATACAGTCGAATTGAGAACCTCCTCCTTTTTTGAAGTCGGTTGAAAACATACAGTCGAATTGAGAACCTCCTCCTTTTTTGAAGTCGGTTGAAAAGCGCTTTACTCCATGTTTGTCACCTTATTGTTACTTACATTTTCACAAATAAATGATTTGATTTGATTATAGTCACAAGTTTAACTCATAAAATTGTGTGTATAAATACTAAAAACATAATTTAACAGAAAAGTTAAAACCTTATCCATAGAAGTATTAAATAATGTTCTACAACTGTTATTAGCTAACAAAGTTAATACTAGACACTAAATCGAATCCCTCGCGTGCTCGTTAAAATTATTCCACACAACTCGATGTATTCGCACGTCTCAGGGCCGAAAGGGCAGGTTAGTGTCTCAATCATTTCGCTTAGTATTCTATACTACGCGTTGTTCTCCAAAACTAAATAGAGTATATAAAATTTTATGAAGCTGTAAAACGCAGGTGTACTGTATAGGTTTTACTGTTCTGATATTACATATATATATTAGCAAAACAACAGTTGGGTGACGCGAGTTGAATTAAGTTTGTTCGCTTTTTTCTTGATATTTGTCCTCTATAACTTGAGGTGTCAAGGAAGTTATATATAATAACTAAAAGGCAAATGATTAAAATGCTATGATATTTTTATTAAAGTGTTTCCTACTCATAGTGTATATATTCCCATATCACTTTTTAGTTGTTTCGATTTTTGTCGTAACGCTTGCCTAGTCGGTCTTAACCATGAACGTCTCTCACACGTCTAATAATTTCGAGCCATTGCCATCAGATAGATTAATACACTTATTGCTTAAAAAATACACTATGTAGGTATATTTATTTTTATATTTAATAAAGATTTTAACCGACTTAAAAAAAGAGAAGATTCTCAATTCATTGTATTTTTTACAATCAAGAGTCAAGCAAACGGGCAAATGTTTGTGCGATGAGGAATAGTGTTTGAACCTACGTCGTTTATAAACGTTTTTAACTATGTCTATCCGTTATCTAGTCTACAAGCTTTTCTTGGTTTGGGGCTACATAATTGGTGTGATTGTTAGAAAAATTAACTTATATTTTTTCGGTATTGATCAGTCCTGCGTGACTTCAACAGAGTAATCAGGCCATTATAAGAACAGCTAATTTAATAAAATAAATTAAATTAAAAATTAAAAAATAAATCTGTTTTTTTTTTTTGTTTTTTTAGGACCCCAATATATTTCATCGGTTTATAAACATAGGACACTAAGATAGATACGATAATTAAGTAGGTATTAGGATTTATCGTTTTCTGTCACAAGCTATTTATTTATTTGAATACAAAGTTATTCTGCGTAGTGTAGAACCGAGCAAAGCGACTAAAGCCTTTACATCTCGGCGTATCATATAATAGAATGGCTAATGGTTACCCTCATACATTAATATCAATCGATTATGACATCACGGATGTTAGTACAGAGCGATAAAAGCGTCTCAGTGCATTCTTAATTCGAAATGAATAATTAAAAATCCCGGTAAATGATCCCATCGTTTGTCCCGGGAAAAGTAAGGCGTGTGTCCATTGTGAGATATCGAACGATTAAAATCAGTTTACCTTGTAAAAGTAAATTTTTGAAACTAAAACCGACTGAAAAAAAATGAAAAGCGTAGTCTCTATGGGCAAAATCGATTTTAAAAATGACTGATCAGGTATGGTTTTTATACAGGATGTAACAAAAAGGTGAAATAAAACTTTAAGGGGTTATTCTACGGCTAAATTAAATCAACTTTTTCTATGGGACCAACATCGAAATCGCAAAATCCCGTAGAAAAAGTTGATGTAATTTAGCCGTAGAATAAACCCTTAAAGTTTTATTTCACCTTTTCGTTACACCCTGTATAATGATAAAAATAATATTTAATTTAAATTAAATATTAACTATACAGAATATTTTTTATACGCTTTTTGTTTTTTTTGTAAATCGATTTTTAGTATGTGAGCTAGACACCTCGCCTAATAACATCCTGGGTCACGAGGTACCAAGCAATGAGTTTTGCCATTAATACTCATTAATACTCATTTATTCAGTATATAGGCCCTCTTCCGGGCACTTATACACGTCCCAAAATATAGCTTTACCCTACCACCGCTTCGGGACTACATATCGGCTGGTGATGAGAAGAAACGGCGCAACAAACTCAGTCACCTTTGTCAGCCTTTTTTACAGGAAATACAGTTACAAGACATGAAATAAGTGCGAGCTAAGCAGGTTAAGTCCATGCACTCTTGTCGTTCAAATAATCGTCTACCTTATAATTTATATGATCGGACTAACTTACCTAGTGACGTCCGATCCTCAATTATGTGAAGTAATCTCGTCCTCATTGTGTACAATGTAGTACGCACTTTTTGCTACTGCACTGATTACAATCTTCAAAGTTAGGCGCGTGCATGAACGCGTCAATAAACTAAAAAATAAATAACCGGAACGTGCCCGCACCGTCACCTATCAATGTCATCTGTCACCTGTCAATGTCATTATTTCAAAGGATAAAACTGGACACAACTTTCAAAAAGAAGGGAAACTAAGTAATATGTAGGTATTTATAGCATATAATCTTTTTTGTACTTTAAGGATTGATAAATACATACTAACTGGGTCGGGCTGGGGATAGGATGAGGACGAGATTACTTCACATAATTGAGGATCGGACGTCACTAGGTAAGTTAGTCCGATCATATAAATTATGTTCCATAATCTCGTCCTCATTGTGTACAATGTAGATGTTCAAAGAGGAAAGTTGTGTCGACAAAGCAATATAAACATTTATTATGATCATTTATATGATTTGCTAAAGTCTTCGCACATGATAAAACTTTATTTTATTAACTATCTATTGGTAGATGCTTAATTCAAGTTTTATCTCACAAGGATATAGTTGTTTGATTAATTCATTGGAATTAATCAACCAACCCTGTATATCGATACAACCCTGTATATCGATACAACCCTGTATATCGATACAACCCTGTATATCGATACAATCCTGTATGATGATACACCTTGTGTGATGATACACCCTGTATGATGATACACCCTGTATGATAATACAACCCTGTATGATGATATAACCCCGTATGCTAATACAACCATGTATATTGATACAGTCCCATCCCATTTGATGACACAAACCTGTACCTATTTTATACCATACAGGGCCAAAAAATGTGTAGGAATTCTATAAAATCGAAAATAGCAAATTTTACTTTAATTGCAATACTCTTTTATTTTTGTTAAAACTGTAAGTCTTTATGAATTTATAGATTTGCTGGGACTGAGACTGATAATCCACCTGTTGTACACTTTTAAGTTTGTGCAATAAAGTTTTAAATAAATACCCCGCGCTATTAAGTAGGTATATTCTTTACGAATAAACTAGAGATCACGCAAACGAAATCGCGGGGCAACAGCTAGTTTAATAAGTTGTCATGGAAATGGAGCCAATGCTTTGAACTATTAATATCCGTCTCATTTATCCAGTAGTATGTTGTACATACTTAGTATATGGTTACCTAACAAGGTAAATTTATCGATGTGCAAGTAGGTAGTTAAGCTAGTATTTCCTCTGAAAAGACTTATTTTATTTTATATAATAAGAAAAACTAGTAACCTTTTAAGTTATCATTGTCTGTAATACACTTTTTTATGCAAATAAATTAGTCTTAGGTATTCTTAATAACTCCTGTTCAAGGTGTAGTTCCAAAGTAAAGGAAACTAAAATAAATAATATGGATGTTTACTATCGCAAATTTTTCATTAATTATATGTTATAAATAAGGAAATTATATACAAATACTACTAGTATTGTTCCAGTAGGGATCCTATTTTGTTGACAATAGTTTCAACATAATTTTACTGAGAAAGATTGATTTTTACTCATCTTCTTAGAAAACCGTTATATGTGTTACACTTGTATGGCTGGAAATCAGTATGAGACTTCCTGCACTTTATGTGTGGATCCCTGGTAGGGGATATTAATAAGTTAATGAAACAGTCTGAATACTTATTTATAAAAAGATTCAATGACTGGTCAATTCTTGTAAGCTAATAAAAAATAATAATTAAATAAGTAATAATTTACCAATACATCACATCGGATAAGATAGAAAGTTTACTCCGGCTCAAAATACTTGTAGCAGCCTTACAGCCTTAGTCCAATAACAAGGTAAGGCAACATTTATTGCCTGCATTGCCTTAATTATTGCCACTGATCAATGCCTCTATGGTCTCATCCATTTTTTTTTTTTTTTTTTTTTTTTTCATTTAAGTTAAGTTAGAAATTTTCTGTCATTATTTATCATCTCCATTTTTGCTTTACATGGTAATTTAATATCTAATAAAATTATTTATACATAGACTTACATAGGTACTTGACAATCTTCAATTATAATTGTAAGATTCATGCCTTAATTTAAATAATAATTTTAAGTCAGTAGTATATTTTTTATGAAGTTTATAGTTTCATGGATACAATTTTAATTTTTTTTTTTTTATTATGTTTTAATAAATCATATTTTATTATAATCATCTATTTAAATATGAACCTTTGTTGTCCACCTGGGATAATTCAGTTTATTTACTATCTTGATAATTTAATGATTGGATGATTATTTATCTTTGTCTTCAATTTTTGGTATCAAACATTTTCACAAATAATAAAATGTCTAGAAATATATGGTTTATAACAAAAATATATTAAAAATATATTTAGGTCAGATTTGAAAATTCAAGTTATCATTGGAACTTTGTGTCTAATTTTGAATTTCTCTTACTTTGCCAAAGGTAGCAGGTACCTACTTAAAAATTAAAATAATTGGTTTTCGACCTTATGACAAGTACATAAGGATCAATTATGGTGCGACATTTTTGCCTGTAAATAAAGCTGCATAAATCATTCCATGGGTTTTTACTGACTGAAAATATTGGAATATAACATACAGTTACAGTTAAAAAAGTTTTTAATTATGGTAATTTTTATCTTGTTGATAACAAGGAGAATTATTTTTCCATTTCTGTAACAGTGATCTTCACTCACATTATTTGTAAGTAACACTCATCTTGAGTGTGTCTTTATTTCACTTGATGAAGACTAGAAATAATCTAACTAGCCATGGCGATCAGCTAGAATAATAACCTTAAGTCAGTAACAGTGTTAAATTTTAATTGCTTTCATAGATTATTATGGAATCTTGAGAATTAAGCTTGATACTATGAGAATTTAACGTTTACCCGGTTGTAACCAGATCTAATATTATAAGTTACACAAATGGGATACCATATCAGTTGTATAGGAACATACAAACATGCACCAGCCAACATCAATTTGTCATGGTCTCCAAACAGGGAGTCAACTTCCCTGTATTATGAGGTACAAGACAATGTATCTCGCCAGGGTCATTCGACCAGAGTATCGAACCTGGGACCTTTTACGTTAAGGCACTTCACGAATCAAGTGGACTAATGATCTCTAAGTCACAGATATCAATTAGCAATGTCAAGTAATGTTTATTTATTTATTTAAGCTTTTTAGTAAAATATAAGAGAAAAAAAAAAACTTAATATGGTCATAACTACATGAACTATTGGAGTAAACAGGTTGTTTTCTATGGTATGCTTTATAAAGTCTTGCCCTCTTGGGCCAACATCAAGAAGTATCTCAATTACTTGTGGTAAAAAACTTGTGGAAATCCACACCGAGATAAACCATAATTTGTAAAAGCGCTATTTATCATTGACTTGTATGTATATAAATGGGGCAGAATAAGACAAGCAGATCTGAGACCAACAGATTGTCTTGGTACCATTAATGGTTGCCAAAGGCCCAATTTGATAGTAACAACTGATGAAATTATTAAAAACTTAAAATCTTTATAAACAGACTGAAATTGTCTAGGTAAGTATATGACTTGTTTACACAAGACTCAGAATTCCTTAAGCCTTCAATATCAGCAGGCAAAGGAGCTTCTTTCATAGCCTCCTTAGAGTCAAAGTGTTAAGTTGAAAAAATTACTAAGACGGAGGGCATTACCTCATGGTCTCGGTACCCATATTCTCCCTCCTCTCTTTTTTTCTTCAGTGGCATTCGAAGATATGTATCGTCTTGATACTTTTGTGTTCGACTATATTTTCAACTTCAATTAATGAAGTCGGTCTCTGGTCAACCTTATAAGATTTGCAGACCCGCAATATTATAACAAAAATTTTAAGCCACAGGCTAACCCCTCGTGAAAGCAAGTGGAAGTGTTATAATTCTGCTGCGAGACAGCAAAAGGGGAATAATTGTTCTCTCGGTACATATGACGCGCTAGAAGAATTTTATAATATTAATAACTTACCTTATGCTATTACAGATCCTTTGTAGTATATTTCTGGTGCAACATTGTATCGGTCTCATGGTCAACTCTTCATGAAGACTAGAGCCATAATGTTACGTCTCAGGAGGAATCCCTCGAGGAGACGCTTCAGACTGAACAAAAACCCACTGGCCACTCCATCGTAAAGGCCAGTGCTTCTGTACAGAGCAGTTTCTGTGGAGTCATTCGGAGACATGACAGACAACTAGAATGAACATATTGATCACCAACGGCCAACCTCCCGTGAAGGCTCCGATGTCATTCATTCTGAGACATGAGAGACAACTAGAATGAACTTAATGATCACCACGGCCAACCTCCCGTGAAAGCTCCGATGTCATTCATTCTGTCTCGTTTGCGGGCTGAAGAATAACGCAACTCTGTCACACACACTCCTTGTTTTCATGATTAATTTCTGGCTAATTATGTTGTTGGAGTGGAGGCCACGTCTCGGCGAACGTAGTGTAGGACGCTTCTCAACTCGATGGGCCGACGAATTCGGGAATATGGCTAGATACATTTGTATCAAAGCAGGAGATCGTACTCCTTGGCGCTCTTTGCGTCCTTCCCGTACGTCCAGCAGTGGGCTGTAATAGGCTGAGATGATGATGATGGTGATGATATTATAAATATAATAACTCTAAAATTAGTGTGCTGTGGTGGTGATAGAAATCGTAGTAATCGTAATAATTGAGCCGAGGTATCGGTCCAACAATTTCACAAATTCAACTGACAAGTTTTGTTTTCCAGCCACCATACTTTTACACAAACATCACCGTATTTTCTTCTTGGTTTTTTGCATTTGTATGTAAGCTGTAAATCACTAATTAGTTTAAAAACTAATTTATTCTAAATATTTACGTCTTCAGTGCTGTGTACAAAAAAGTACAATGACATTGACAGGTGACAGATGACATTGATAGGTGACGGTGCGGGCACGTTCCGGTTATTTATTTTTTAGTTTATTGACGCGTTCATGCACGCGCCTAACTTTGAAGATTGTAATCAGTGCAGTAGCAAAAAGTGCGTACTACATTGTACACAATGAGGACGAGATTATGGAACATAATACCCTTTTTTCATAAGGTTTTTTTTTTATGTGAATTTCGAACTTATGTACAGGTAGTTCAACAAGAGTCTGTGGAACTTTATTAAAAAAATTAATACATTTCCCCAAGAATGAATTACCAACTTTGTGTAGTCTGAAGCTCGGAACGGCAAGTTTATTTTTATTACGAGTTTTATTGGCGTCTCCCTGCACATCCAGACTCGAGCCGTTTTAGTAAAGTTCGATCAAACCGGGAACCGACCCGACCCTTTGCGTCGACAACGAATCACCGCGTGACTATGCCACGCCAATCGAGTCATAAATAAATTAAAAATAAAACATGCGTAATTTAGAAAAGTCGTGTACGTGGTTTACGTCGTCATCTGTCAAACGATTTTCAATCGGATCCGACATGTGCGAACGGACCGAGCCGTAGGTAGCGCCGTGTAAACCGGCCTTCATTATTTGAGGAGCCAGTTAATGAGTCCTTTTGAAGTGTTCAACCCTTTTGTTTGAGTTTTGCAACAGACGTCAGGTTTGGGTATGATGTCCAGTGAGAGTTAAGGGTAGACTTCAATGCATAATTTAGGCCTATAATAAGCATTTCATGAAAACGCTTTTTAGATGAAATAAATAAGCTGCCTATGTCTGTTATGTCTGTCTGTGTATATGTCTGTTGCGTCGTACTTCCACAGTCAAACACGCATAGAGCGTTTTATCGCTTTTTGAGCGACTTACACTCATTTTAAAAATGGCGTCTATTGTAAGCGCCCGTATTTCATTTCCGTATGTCATTATTATTGACATGTCCATTTTTAAATAACTAAATAACTTTTATAGCATTTTGAAGTACAGATAAACAATTTGGAAGTATTGGTGTCACCTTATCGCATTCCTTTTTTGAATGGAATGTAATTTAAAATAAATGGAATGTAATTAATAAATCCAGGAAACCCACAATCTTAACACCCGGTACAAAAACAGAATCTGCCTGCCATATTCAAGAATAAAAATGCTCAACTGTAGCCCATTCTACATGGCTTTAAAAGTATATAATAAGATACCTCAGGACATAAAAAAAGAAACTAAACTAACATCCTTTACAAAAAAATAAAACTCTATTTCATCTCCAACTGCTTTTACACCTTAGAAGAATTATTTACATCCAAAACATAAACAAAATTATTAAAAAGACACTAGTAAAATAAAACAGAAATATATTAATACGCGAATCTTCATCTAAAGAAAAACAATTAAGTTTTTTTAAAATTTAATTTGTTTATTACAACAAAAATTAGGTATTAGGCTACAACAAAAATTAGGTATTAGGCTACCTACGAGTACATGAATAATTTTATATTATGAAAATTGCAACACCTAAAAAGGGTAAATAAGTATTTAATTTACATTATATATCTTTAGAATCTCAGTTTGAATTTGAATTTGAATTTGGTCAAGGTGTACATTCGAACTTGCATTAAAGCACAAGTCTTGCTTTATAATATGTGGGTACCTATATGATCATCATCATCACCATTTCAGCCGGAGGATGTCCACTGCTAAACATAGGCTTCCCCAAAAAGTGGGGGATTGCCAATACTCGCCACGCTTGGCAAGCGGGTTAGCGAGCGCAGTTTTTAATAATATTCACATGCAGACGCTCCAGCCCGTCTCGTGCTACAGGAATTAGTCGCCTCTTACGACACACTTTTTGTTGGCAGTGGGGAAGTGTATTCTTTAAGGCCGTCCCCACAAGGCACACACGGATAAAATAATGATACATGATGATAATCTTGGTGCGACGAAATGAGTCAAATCCAACCCAGTGTTCGAAAATATTTTAATAAACGAAAGCCATAAAATTATGTTCCCGAGTCCTGACATTTCCCAATCAGATACTTTACAATAGGATGTTGCAATGACTATGCCATATGCTTAGCTATTATTTTGCCGAAGTTATCTTATCTACCAGAGGACACCAAGCCTAACTACGTGCCGCGTCTCTCCTCGTAATTACCAATAACCCCTGCAATTTATCTGGTTCGGTTTGCAGCGGACTCCGGACTATTTCCTTACTTTACGGGGAAGAAGGATTATTTCGCGTTTTCATATTTTAAAGGTGATAGATATATTGTGAATAGTTAAAGTAGATAGACAATATTTATCGTGAAATATGCAGTGTCCTGACATTTCCCAATCAGATACTTTACAATAGGATGTTGCAATGACTATGCCATACGCTTAGCTATTATTTTGCCGAAGTTATCTTATCTACCAGAGGACACCAAGCCTAACTACGTGCCGCGTCTCTCCTCGTAATTACCAATAACCCCTGCAATTAATCTGGTTCGGTTTGCAGCGGACTCCGGACTATTTCCTTACTTTACGGGGAACAAGGATTATTTCGCGTTTTCATATTTTAAAGGTGATAGATATATTGTGAATAGTTAAAGTAGATAGACAATATTTATCGTAAAATATGCAGTGTCCTGACATTTCCCAATCAGATACTTTACAATAGGATGTTGCAATGACTATGCCATATGCTTAGCTATTATTTTGCCGAAGTTATCTTATCTACCAGAGGACACCAAGCCTAACTACGTGCCGCGTCTCTCCTCGTAATTACCAATAACCCCTGCAATTTATCTGGTTCGGTTTGCAGCGGACTCCGGACTATTTCCTTACTTTACGGGGAACAAGGATTATTTCGCGTTTTCATATTTTAAAGGTGATAGATATATTGTGAATAGTTAAAGTAGATAGACAATATTTATCGTGAAATATGCAGTGTCCTGACATTTCCCAATCAGATACTTTACAATAGGATGTTGCAATGACTATGCCATACGCTTAGCTATTATTTTGCCGAAGTTATCTTATCTACCAGAGGACACCAAGCCTAACTACGTGCCGCGTCTCTCCTCGTAATTACCAATAACCCCTGCAATTAATCTGGTTCGGTTTGCAGCGGACTCCGGACTATTTCCTTACTTTACGGGGAACAAGGATTATTTCGCGTTTTCATATTTTAAAGGTGATAGATATATTGTGAATAGTTAAAGTAGATAGACAATATTTATCGTGAAATATACAGTGCGGTGGTAGGTCTGATCCGCACAACATTCTATCGCCACATAATTTATATACCTCATTCCATTGTACTTGTAATTTTTTTGTTGCCACCCATGCTCATTCCGTTGCCACTTATAATCATAACTTTGCCACCTATAATCATTCCATACCTATGTCATTTTTAACCATTTCATATCCATCGAAGTCATTCAGTTCCAACCTATAAGTATTCCATTCCCACCATTAATCATTCGATTTCCACCTTAATCATTCCATTCTAAAAACTATGAAAATCTGGTAATATAACTAGGAAATCTATTCGTTACTTACAGTTTAATTTTATACATTTAAACCATCTTTACAAAATTTTCTTTCAAGCAATTAACTATCCAAAACACTAAATGACTTACAAACTCAAATCCAATGCAGTTTAACTCGTGCAACTAATTTAGAAGTGCCGATTCTAGATTACAAGTCATTAAGCGCTCAACACTCCGCCTTTCCATTTAACCAACAAAGACACAACAGATCAAGTAAAAACCCGGCATTAGGACAGTCAAATTAAAACAGCCAGTAACGACAACCAGGTTCAAAGGCTTTCTCGTAGTCCACAAAGGCACAGAGGCTGATTATACTCGTTTGACTTTTGTATAATCTGCCTTACTGTGTTAATGTAGTCTTCGGTACTATAGCCTTTACGAATCCTGGCCTGCTCCGGTGACTGGAACGCTTCAAATCTTGTGGCATGACAATTTGCGAGGATTCTCGAAAACAGAGACGTGGCTCAGGAGCGTGATCTGTCTGTAGTTCTTAAAAAGAGTTTTATCTCTTTTTTTGAAAAAAATTGCCACCATGCTTCTCTGCCTTTGGGGTAGTCCTATTGACTATGACGGAGCTGAATGATCTCTTCAGTTCCACAAGAACGGGTAGCCTTCCTGCCATGAGAAGTTCTAAAGTAACTCCATCTTCACCGGGCGCCTTCCTAAGCTGTTTCGTCTTTCAGTCAGTCGTCAGTTTCGTCTATATCCAGTTCTGGGAGATCGTCAGTGTACTGGCGTTAAAGCGTGGTTCTGTCATTGGCCACATTTTATTTCAGTCAATCTGTTTGGTTTCCTTAGGCTGTGATCTTTTAGTGAGCCATGGGCTCACCGCAGCCAAACGGCGGGATAACGGAGTTTAATTGCCCCGCATTAACCCTTGCCGACTGCAGATCACGCGGCCGATTCTTTAAACTGCTGCTATTATCAATCCGAGAGGGTTGATAGGATATTGTAGGCGTAAGATTCAAATGGGATTTGAGCGGTAACTCTTGGCATCTGCAGATAAGTCTTAAACGAGATGACTTATTTACATAAATATAGCTCTAAGCGTCCAAGACTCGAATATCTGCTCGTTCACACTATGTCGGGCGGACAGTTTTATCAGAACGATAATTATACCATCTATATTGGCATAAGTTTATAGACGAAACGTTTAATGGGCCGAAGCTGAACTAAGGTTTTATAACGCGTATTGCGAGTATTGCCACGAGCCGAAAGTGTCGGCTTAACATATTGTGATCACCGACAGTCTATCGACGACGAACCTATGTAATAGTTTGTACGTATCGATAAGTTGTAGACCTGTTTTATGGACTAACAAAATAACAAGGTAAACACAATTCCAGTGAAAAACTACTCATATAGGTAAACATCCTTTTTTGTCAAAACATTGGTACAATATTAATATATAAAATGAGCTATGAGTCAGTTCGAGCACAAGCATCAATATCTTTCTTATCTGAAGCCCAGCACCCATTTCATTTTTCGTTATTTTCAGGGTTCTCCGCCTCAAAAGGAAAATAAATGACCCTTTTTTGATCTGTCTGTCTGTCTAACATATCTAGTCTTTTTCTTAAGCAGAGAGGTAGGTATTAAGTTAAAATTAATATCAAATAAGTACTAAGGGTTATGGTTTCATAGGGTGAAAAAAAAATTGGTTAAGATATTGCCATTTATGTCACATATTTTCATACTTGCAAACACAATCAAAGCGTAAGTATTAGGTACTTGAGCACAAATATTTTTAAAAAAAAAAGTTGTTGCGTAAGGATATAAGAATCTTAAAAAATACGTTGACAAATATAAGTTTTAGACCTATTTCGTTATGAAGCACAGTAAAAACGTAAGTATAATCGAGCGTTAAACTTTTTTTAAAACCAGTCAAGTGTGAGTCGGAGTGTAAAGATACCGAAATTACTGAAATTAAAATAGTGATCCAAACTTTGTGGTGCGCTAGTGCGTCTCATACTTGGTCTGTTTTTTGGTAACGTCGTCAATAAAAAATATTGAAATCAGAAAAAATATTGAGTATGATCATATTGATCATGTACCAATGCAATGGGATTGTAGCACATTAGTATTTAGGACATTAGTTCATTGGTGTTAATCATTTGAGTAGAGAATAAATAAAAATATATTTTAATTGTAGTACTTAACGAGTAGTTTGTTATCTAAGAATAAACAGCAGTTTTTTACGTGCCGTGGGGGACGGCCGTAAAGAATACACTTCCCGATCGTCAACAGGAGGCATGTGGTAAGAGGCGACTAATTCCTGTAGCGTCTGCGTGCGAAATGTTATGCCAAGCGTGGCGAATATTGGCAATTCCCCTGATGAAAGTCATTGGGCGAGGCCTGTGTTCAGGAGTGGACATCTATGGCTAAAATGATGAATGTTTGGGGGCTGAGAGGAACAGGGTGTAAAGTTCCTCATCCCCCATTGAAAAGGGAGGATCCTCCGACCATACGGGTGTTGTGTCTGGTGGGCAACTGCCCGTCGGTTGTTGTCGAGTTCTTGTATATATGTTTCAATCGCTCCGATAACTTTAACATCGCGATGTAGGATACGTCAGTTTAGTTCGTGGCTAGATAGATGTCGCTACAAATGATAACAGTTTTACATAGTGCAAGACGCTGGTATACTTTTAACACCTTAGACACCATGCCCCTAAACAACAGATATCCTGTTATGTCTAGTTTCTAGGCAGTTAAAAAAAAACATAATATCATAACCTATAAAACTTTGGCATTTTACATCTTATGCCTCTATAGTTCCAACAGAACAAAAGATGTTTGATGATATTTCACCCGCGCCATCAATCCCCTCTTATCTGGGGCCCGCAGTACCCCCCATTTCGGTGTCGAGCGACGCCCGATTTTTTTAACGTCACCCGAATTATGTGTCGGCGTTAGTCAACGATCGTATCGGTAAATGAATATTGTTGGAGCACCTGACGAATTGAAAATTCTAGGTTGCAATGTTTTGCGATGGACACAAATTTATCTAACTCATGACAATTTAGGCTCGTCTAAATAGCGTAGATTTCTTTTTTGTTTTTCTTTTTTTTAATGGCTTAAGACAATTTTGTTACAAATGTTTCTGACAGTTTGTGATAAACCAGATCCAAAAAAAAAGTGGTACGAAAAAAAGATGATAAATAAATTTTCTTAAAAAAACTTTTTAGGAGACGGCAAATGTTTTTTATAATTATTTTAAAATAATAGTTATCTTAGATCTATGGTCATTGAAACACATTTTACTGTCTATTGTTATTTTTTTTCAATAAATATCCTAACCAAACCCTTTGTCAATTACATTTTAAATTAGCATTGCATTAGTTTACTTTTACGATAAAAATAACACAATCAAATTGAAATTTGAGAACTTTCTCCTTTTTTAAGTCGGTTGAGAATTAAAATGTATTACGTATGAAATACCATGATATTATTATATTAAATATCCCCTCAGAACCGCAGAACGAGAACAATACATCTACTTGTTCTTGTCCCAATATATTTCTATCTATGCATAAATAATCAGATATCGTAGAGTGATATTTTAAATGTATAATACAGTAAACGCAAATTCAGTAAAACTTTAGTTATCCCATTTTACTTTGCACTCGTCGGAAATGAGCATGACCTATTTGACTTTTCATACTAACTTTTATACCCGGTTTAATAATTAAGAATTAACATCTTCATTGTTGAGTCCTTCTTCAATTCCGGGAACTTTGGTAAGAGGAACGGACTCGATACAACCTTTAAATATTTACCTTCAAAGTGAGCCGGCAGCGTGTTTAGTTAGGCCTGTTCATTAAGAGGCGCTAACGTTTTCGATGCTGTGATAAAACCTGATATAATCAAATTTAGTTTATCAGGGTACTAGTTTGGGGTGTTATTTTTGTGTACCTTTCCTTCGGGAAAGGCTTTTAACTAAATCTTTTTTTTATTCTTGAGAATAGGTTTAACAACTTGTAAAAGACTGACAACAATTTGTAACCAGTTCTTATTTATCCTTATATATAGTAACCTTAATAATGCCAGTGTCACAAGGTCGCAGTAGCAAAAGTCACCACCACAGCCACAAACCACAGAACTAAATCAACTGACCACAGAATAACACAATTTAGGTGATCTTATTGCTAGAAGCGATCTCTTTCAGACAACATTCATGTAAAGGACAGCCGAGGCGGTAAAGAGTTCCGAAGTATTTAAAGAAACTAAAATCATACACAAGCAGTAATTTCATATTTATAATGATTATATGATTATAATGATGTTATTATGTCAGAATTTCCGTTTTTTCAGCTTTTTTAAGTCGATTGATAAAGGTATCGCATGAATGAATAAGGTCAAATCAGATTTTAAAAAACATTACCATGGCTAAACTTTTGTTTACGTTAACTAAAACGTTTTACATTAACTAAAGTCAAGAAGTGAACGGTCAAGCCCAAAATAGTGATTGTTAATTCAGGACGGCCTCAACTGAGCAACATTTAATTTCACCCGCAAACGCCTTGCAATCAACAAAGGTCCTAGTAAAGTTGGCGGCGAATTGGTTAAATTTTCATAGTTCACGTATGAATTTGAGTAATTTTAGCCTTACGCCCCGGTTTAGGGTTGGCACAAGACACTCGGTACTGTTACCAATGTTACAATATTAGTTTGTCTGATTCAAAACGAGCGAGAGCTCCTGCCCAACGGATAAGCAAGCTGAAGTGGCAATGGGCGGGGCACATAGCACGTAGAACTGACGGCCGATGGGGCAGAAAGGTTCTAGAATGGAGGCCACGTACTGGCAAGCGAAGCGTAGGACGTCCACCTACAAGGTGGACAGACGACCAGGTAAAGACTGCAGGAAGTCGCTGGATGCGACCCGCTTCCAACCGGCCAATCGAAAGTCACTGGGGGAGGCCTATGTTCAGCAGTGGACGACCTATAGCTGAAATGATGATGATGATCATGATTATCAAAAATCGGAAAACTTTTTATCTTAGCCATGTCTTAAGACATGACACATACCACTTGCTGCAGGTGATTAAGATGGGCAAGATAGCAGGGCAAGAGGCATGTTGGTCGCAGAAAGAAATATTCGGGAATGAGAAAATAACGAGCGAAACCTAATTATTTCATCTCGAATAAAACAAGGACAATTTCCAGCGTCTGGTAGCCAACCATCAATAATTGAAAAGGTACTATAAGAAGAAAAAGATTTAAAACTTGCAATGTGGCAAATAAGTGACAAGTTTGTAAGTACATAACTTTTGTTGACGTAAGTTAACAAAAGTGAGTATGAGAGTCATGTTTGGAAAAAATGCTTGTAGTGTGATCTAATACATACTCTTTATCAAGATCATAATCTTGTGTAATTTGCTTTGTATGGTGTACAACAAAAAGTATCACATCATCATCATAATTACAGCCATAGGACTTCCACTGCTGAACATAGGCCTCCCCCAGTGACTTCCAGACTGGCCGGATGGAAGCGGCCTGCATCTAGCGGACTTCCTGCAACCTTCACCAGGTCGTCTGTCCACCTTGTTGGTGGACGTCCTACGCTTCGCTTGTCGGTACGTGGCCTCCATTCCAGAACCTTTCTACCCCATCAGCCGTCAGTTGTACGTGCTATGTGCCCCGCCCACTGCACTTCAGTAAAAAGTATCTATCTATCTATAAGCAACTGTTATTAGTACCTAAATTTTGTTAACAGCTTGATCATGGCATTCAAAGTAAATTAGATACTGTTATAAAATACATATTTCGACGACCGTCTGGTGTAGTCGTTCGCGCTCCGGACTACAAAGCCAGCGGTTGCGGATTTGAATCCTGCAAGGGAGAAATGTTTGTGTGATAAGCACGAGCATTTGTACCAAAGTCATAGATGTTAATGAATGTATTTAAGTATGTTAATCCGTTATCTAGTCGCGATAAAACAAGCTTTGCTTAGTTTGGGGCTAGCTGATTGGTGTGATTGTAGAAACAATTTATAAATCATCATTATTTATTATTACTTAAAATGTCAAAATTTCGATTTCTGAATAGATAGAACAAGGAATTGAACCTAGGACGGCTTTTAAGGCTAGTTTTTGCGCCATTAAGCCGATTGGGTAATCATGATCATTATCAAAAGTATATTATTGGCAAAATGTATTTCAACAGTCGATAATGGTAGCCCTATCAAACTGTTCCAATAATAAAATTAGTCACGTTTATCCCAAACTGCTTTAGGTGTTTGACTAGAATACCATTTTGTGGTTCAATGAGTTCGTACTTTTAAACTATCTCGATCCGAGAGGCATTGGAAACATCACTTAGACATTCATTTGTTTGATTCAATATCGTATTCAAAGTTGAATGAATGTTAGCAAACATTCAAAAATAGACCACGCGCAATGGATTCCGTAGTTTCCCGTCACAATATGTAGTATTTGCTACATCATCAAAGTATTTTTATTATACACTTTACATGTACTCGGCAACTTGTAAAAGCCTACCTAGTTGTGTTGTCTGGCAACACAGAGTGTTATTCCTTGCTTTGAAAACATTCAAATTAATGTCTTGGAAATAACTAAATTCTGATAACTACTGTGTACCTTTTTTATGTTTCTGCTATGTCGAAACTTCGGATGTGGGCCGCTTTCTACGGGCCAATCTGGGGCCTCCCATAAGTTTAGCAGTGGACGTCCTATGGCTGAAATGATGATGATGACGTGGTCACTGTTACAAACGCCATAATCACGAATGAACTGAGGTCTATGCGGGTAGATGTTATTGGGAAACATTTTTTTTAGAACTTTTAAATAGGAACAAATAAGTCATATGATTTTTGCGTAACTTTATCCGTTTACGCACACGCAATGAAAGCTCTCAAAAGGAATATTTTTTCCCGTTGCAACATTTTTTATTTATGATTCGCTCCTATTAGTCGAAGTATGATGTTACATAGCCAAAACCTGGTACTCCCTTTTTTCTCCTAACATTGTTTGTCCGAAAATCATTATAACATAACACGTTTGCAATAAACTTCAGTAACCATAATTTTCAAAAATTCTAAATTTTGTGTTATATAATTATCTTTAGTCCTAAAACTATTCTGTCATAATTTCGATTACTATAATAGTTGAATCTACTAATTTTACATGAAATAAAGTCAAATGTCCTAAGTATTGTATTATATACTGTGTATTATTCCGAATGTTCATTTACTTATTTATTATTGTTAGTCCTAAAACAATAGCTAAAAATTAGGTTTTTAGTGACAGAAACGAATTGCCGTAAATCCGACTCCACGCAGTCTTGTCTGCCCTACCCCTAGAGTGTAATTCAAAATCGCGTAGGCGCGGAGGGGCGAGGCGGCCCGCGGGCTTAGGAGCAGGAGGCTGGCAGCGAGCCGCCGCGGCTAAGGCTTGATGGCCGGCCAAGCTTGGCCGGCCAGCAAGCCGAAGCTGCGGTGGTGAGCGAAAGCCGTCTGCGACGATTAGCACGCGTGGGACCGCCAAAGACACGCAGCGCCGGAGCTGTGACAGAAGCCTTGCATGCTGATTGCTTGCCTGCATGCATGGTGCATGCTGATTGCTTACCTGCATGCATGGTGCATGCTGCTTGCTAGCATAAATGGTGCATGCTGCTTGCTTTCATGCTTGCTTGCATGCATGGTGCATGCTGCTTGCTTGCATGCATGGTGCACGCTGCTTGCTTGCTTGCATAGTGCATGCTGCTTGCTTGCATCATGGTGCGTGCTGCTTGCCAGCATGCATGGTGCATGCTGCTAGCGTGTATGCATGGTGCATGCTGATTGCTTGCGTGCATGATGTTTGCATACATGCATGGTATATGCTGCTTGCCTGCATGCATTGTACTTGCTGCTTGCGTGCATGCATGGTGCATGCTGATTGCTTGCATGGATGGTATTCGCATGCAAGCATACTGATTGCTTGCTTGCATACACCTGCATGCATGGTGCATGCTGCTTGCGTGCATGCATGGCGCATGCTGAATGCTTGCATGATGATGTTTGTATGATGTTTGCATTCATTCATGGTGCATGCTGATTGCCTGCATGCATAATGCTTGCTGCTAGCTTGCACTACGCTTTTATTAATATTAGGACAAATAAACATCATATAATTTGAATGTAGGACTTACAACTTTTATAGAAAACGGTTTTATGTCTTTCGTTTATTATTGATTGTAATATTTATGACAAATAAATTTAGGGCATATTATATTTAGGGCTTTCAATTTTATTGCATGTAATATTATGTGACATTAAGTTCGGGCAAGTTATCATTCGGACAAATGATGATTAGGACAAAAAAAATATTACACGTTAGATTATGGATAAAAAAGTTAGGGAACAAAATAGAGAACCCCAAAACCTACCTCGAGAAATGGACTATCTAACTCAACATCTATTTTTCAATTCGAACCAGTAGTTACTGAGATTATCGCGTTCAACGTGCGTATAGATAAATGAATAAGGTTAAAGATAATTCAGTGTGTCAGTCAATCCAAAAGACCTATACGGTGTCAGTTGACCATCAAAGCCACGATTTCGGTCACAATTCACCAATCTCGTCGTACAGTAGTCATAGTGTGTACAGCGCTGATTGCGTTGGTCCCGCAGCGGTGGCCAAACACGGGCATTTTCAGCTTAGACGGGTTTTGAGGCTGCATTGCGTCCCTTTTGGTTACCAAAGTGATAGTACATTTAGACCCGATTCGACTAAACTAGAGTAAGGTTCTACTCAAGCGTAAACTACTGCTTAATCTAGAGTAAGCTGTTTTTGCATTTTACCAACCACTAATTTATGAATAAGGTATTAAACACGATTAAAACGAACGATTTTGGCCAAGTATAAGATTAAAATGAGAGTAGTAAATGTCACTTGTCAAATCCACACTTGTCACCTAGAAGCTGATACACGTCATTACCTGGCATTGACACTATTATTCTACAAAATTAAACTGTAGAAGAAACAGATTAAGTTGTAACGACATCTATCGCGCCACATATAAAACTGACGTATCCTACATCGTGATATTAAAGTTATCGGAGCGATTGAACCATATATACAAGCACCCGACAAACATCCGTCGGGCAGTAGCCCACCAGACACAACACCCGTCTGGTCGGAGGATCCTCCCTTTTCAATAGTGGATGAGGAACTTTACACCCCTGTTCCTCATCACACCCCTAAACTGGGATTCTGCAAATGCTCCAGTGAGTCGGAGTGGTGCATTGACACCATTATCCTACAAAATTAAATTGTAGAAGAAACGGATTAAGTCATGGTTTTGAGTAGGTTTATCCATTCGTACATCATTCACACTTGAACCATAGAATAAGAATACCGAATAAAGTGTATTCCTCAAGTAAATTGGAAAAACTAAATTATCCACGAGTAAATTCAAGGAGTAAAGTTACTCCCGTAATAGTTAAACTTGTGTTTGGTCGAATCAGGCTTTAATCTGTTTACAACGCTACATAATGTTGCTAAAAATTGACTGGATCGCTGCCGGGTATCTACATTTAGCCTACTAGGATGGTTACTAATTTTTGGTTTTAAAATGTTTAAGGGGTGATTCTGGTGTTCAAATACAATAACTTCTAGGGGGAAAGAATAAAAACTCATAATTTTTTTACATTTTCTTTACAAAATGATTAATCTCCTGTTACGGGAAGGGGGATATGAGAAAATATAAAACATGAGATTTCGGTGTTTGTCCAATAGACAAAGTTTATTTTATTCTCGGTTTGGTGAATGTAAAAAAATGATCTTTTTGATGTCACTACCGTTGACCCTGTCACAAGACGGGATATACACTAGGAAGAAGAGAAGATGAGAGAGATGACGAGTTCTGGTGGTAAAATTAAATTTATTAAAATTTTTGATTTAGAGTAGTTTATCCCCGAAGTTTTATGCAGTTTATTTTTTAATTAAATATTGAATTTTCCCATTCATGCAAAAAATCGTTACGAAAGAAGGTCATATTTTATATTTATTTTAACTGCATTATCACGAGCTGGTAGGAAGGTATAATAACAAATAAATATAAATAGTAAATTATTTTTGTATAAACGCATTTGACATTGGGTCTGACATACGGTGACCTTTTTAAACGGATTGGGGCTACGTTTATCAAATCCGATTGAGCGCGCCGGTGCGCTCTAAGCCTTAGATAACGAGGTCACTTATTTGAGGTCAACGGCCGGAGTGAAAGTAGTGTATTGCGTAGGTACCTAATAATTGACATTGGTAATACTGCAAGTGTGCTAGCAAAAAAACTATAAAACATCTCTACACACTCGTACATTGGAGCTATCACACAAGAGCAGTCGTGGCCGAGCGGTTAAGGCGTCTGACTAGAAATCAGATTCCCTCTGGGAGCGTAGGTTCGAATCCTACCGACTGCGAGTACTTTTTTTTGAAGGTAAATTTAATTTCTTGAGCATTAGGTCTCTGCGGTCTACTATATGTAATATTGGATTTAGCCCGATTCACGAAGCGTATAAATTTTTTTTAGTTTTTTTTAATTTTAGGCCCAAAATAGAAGTTATTGTATCGGCGCTGAAAAGGTGTTTCGTAAACAAAAATTACGTTGTTCAATTTACTTTTGTATTTTATCTATAGTGTAGATACGTCTAAATCTCGGCCGCTAATCCAATATCATTAATTGAAACCTTATATTAAGATTACTGATTATTATTGACTGGTGGCGCCTAAAACCTTTAATATTCTTGGGTTCGGGTGGAATTTAGAAAAAACTAGGAGTTTTCGAAAACCCTTAGGCTAGGTATAAAGTGGACTGTATCTCTGCGTAATATATGAAAACACATAAAGATAAAGCACTTGCAAAATACCTTTAAATAAAATGAACGAAGAAAAGTAGAAAATGGAGGGAATATGCACACTCACCAGTCTATCCGTCGGGCACGAGCACGTTTGTCTACCAGTTGTTCTGAGCATCTCGCAAGCGATATCTTCAGCGTTTTCATACGTATAAAGTCTAAGAAAGTGAAAGACCACGCACAGAAAATAAATATAGAAAATCACACGCGTGCGTCCGTTTTTGCGTAGACGCAAAAGCAGAAGAAAATTTTTGAAGTAGTTAAATGCTTGGGAGATAGATAGGATAAAGGCATTTGCAAAGTGCGTAAGCTACCCTATACTAAGTTAATAAAAATCGCGAGATACGAAATCCATCATTGACAACAACTAAACTATTTCTTAAATATCAGTGATAGAATGGTCTGTATTTATTTATGATATATTTCACATGAAAAAGTTACATGAAGATTCAGCCATATAATATTATAGCCATAGCAAAGTCAAAGAAAAAAATCATTTATACAATTTAGGACAGAAAGTTGTCACTAATGAACGTCAATAATAACATTATTGGCCCATATGGGGCAGAACATGTCCTCATATTTTTTAGGCCCTACTAGCGCTTCGAGACAAGACACAGACAATCTGCAAGTGCTGAGAGCGAAGCATAGGGAAGATATGCAATTATGAAAATATATTTTAGCGTGTACAAACTGTGGATCAACTTACTGATCGATTTAGTATAAGCCCTAAAATATACTGTTACATTTCAGCATATGTTTATTCGGCAAAGTTGTTAAGTTTAATGAGCACAGCATTATCCTGAAATATGGCAAAATCTTTATTTATTTTTTATTATAGAATGCAATAAATATATTGAATTGAATTATGTTTGACATTAATACATAGTGTACAGACAACAGCAGGTTAACCTTCCCAAAAAGTTAAAGGTCATTGAACTGATTTTCAACTTTAAGTCAGAGATGTAGAGATCAATATCAATTGAGAAAATTTGACGTTTTGTAGTAGGTTGACGTGCTGTCGTCTGTACGTTTTAATAAGTGTGAAGTAAGTACGTTTGTATTGAGTCATGTTAACAAACAACTTTTCCCTAGATACTTTTAATTTTGTTACTGGATCCAATTTAAATTTGTTAGTCCGTTAGGCGTCAGCGTTAGAAATAGCTTTTATACACTAAAATAATTACATAAGTATTTTTAGTAATAAAAATTTATCCAATACTATCATGGTCCTTTTTTTAGGGTTCCGTACCTCGAAAGGAAAAAAAGGAACCCTTAAAGGATCACGTTGCCGTTCGTCCGTCAGTCCGTCTGTCTGTCTGTCAAGACCCTTTTTTCTCAGGAACGCGTGGAGGTATCAAGCTGGAATTTATATCAAATACTCAAGTCTACTGTTCCTTGGAGCTGTGAAAAAATCAAACTTCTAAGCCAACGCAATCAAAAGATACAGGCGTTTATGCCGCAAATTTCCTCAAATTTATGACACTCGCAAGGGAATCAAAACCTACAGGGTACTTTCCGTGAACTCAGAATCTTGAAATTTAGTACGAAGCAACGTCTTATAGCACAAATAAAGGAAAAATTGAGAAAACCGTACATTTTTTAACTTTTACTGATATACCTACAGGTTTGTACGGAACCCTCGGTGCGCGAGTCCGATTTGCACTTGTTTTCTTTTGAGGTAGAAATCCCTAAAAAGTAAAAATCTATTTTTCCGTCACCCTGTGTATTCTGGTTCAAGTATATATGGCTAGATCTATCTAGTCTCTTAGTAGATTGTTGACATCGGGCGACTAACAAGTGCAGTCGTCGTTATTACTGACTTTGATAGCGACTGGTCATTAAATTCTTACTATCAAAGCGTCCATTGCTTATAGTCCATTGCTTGCAAGAGTGCCCTGCGCGTCTAATACAATAACGCTTTCAGAGGGTTGTTGGGGCTACCCTGACGCTGCAGTGCCTCGAGGATGTTCGGTGAGTGGTACACTGATGGCATCGAGGCCTTGTTGCGTAAGAGAGTAGCTTCTCTCTGGGAGCGAGTGTGTTGCGACACTAACACTCTCTTGAAATTGATAGCAGACAAGATAGACAAAAGACTGTCAAAATATAGGAATCCTTATAAGACGTCATTGCATGTGCAATCTAATCAGCACTAAGCAATGACAATTTCTAGTAAAAACTCATGTTTTATTTCTCTTTTACTCTCTAACTCTAAAATCATGGCAGGAAGTATCGCGGCACTAGGTAAAAAAAAAAAGAAAAACAAAAAGTAAATATTAAAATAGTTTGATTTTTAATGTTTCTTTCTAAATTCTCTACTACTAATGATAAATTAAAAATACTCTAAAGAAATACTTTATCAAAGACCTACCTACATAAAAGGTTGATTGCGACACCCAGGTCATTTTAAAACAATTAATGAAGAAATTGATTATACAAGGCAGTTATGGGCAAATGGAGGCTGCATAACTTTAATTCTAAGATTAATTGACCATGGTTCCCAGATCTATATAGTAGTTTATACGTTCCGCAAAGGACAGCGACTGATCGCAATCGCCTTAAGTAATACTACACCGGACATCCGCACATATTGGACGCCTTCCCCGGTCCTACATAGGGTTGTCAGTCAACAAGTCAGTAAACGGAAGTAAGTAAGAAGAAAGTATAAAAAAATAAAATGTCCTTCGTCATTTTGTAATTACTTCTTTTCTTATATGTTTCCAACATTTGTAAAATAATACATAAATAAAATGAATGCTTTATTGACCAAAATATATTTTACAAAACAGAAAGGGAGACAACTTTAGTAGGTACGTAATTTTAATATGTAGAGTGCTTAGTTGCATTTTGTGCAACGCACACATTTTGTATCATGTTCGATTGCGTTGCTGGACTTGTGTTGGAGCGCCTTGCTGTTACCTTAATGCTAAAAGTAGAATATTATTTGATATTTAAATTAATTTTAATAAAAATATGGTTTTGCTACATACCGAATAAATAACTAATTGTTATAAATTGTTGTTGCGAAATGTTATAAAAAACTGCGCTCGCCAACCCGCCTGCCAAACGTGGCGAGTATTGGCAATCTCCCCCGATGAAAGTCGTTAGGGGAGGCCTGTGTTCAGCAGTGGACGTCCTGTGGCTGAAATGATGATGATGATGATGATGATGATGAATGAATAACTACTTAATCTAATGACATTATGTTTCCTTAAATATTAAGTTAAGTTAAAAGTATTTAACTGAACAAAAAACGTTATTTAATTTACTTAGGTCCAACTTTCACATCTCAGGATTAGCGAATTTAATCACATCATTCTATAGCTGTCAGGTTGTATGGCGTTGACAGAGACAGATAGATAAAACAAAAATGTTATTCTTCTTCATAGTTGGGGTACGCTTGCCCATGATCCTAGTCGAAGACGTCCATAAACCCTTCGATAGGGGAACCAGATCAACCATTTTGAACCATGGCCACTCTTCCAGTGATATCTAAATGCCCTGCACATTGATCTTAGTAGGTGTCTCGAATATAATATATTTAGGATTTGGACAGCCCTATAGTGTCCCGGTAATTGGGTAATCCAGTTAGCAGCGATTCTGAGTATCATTCTTCAGTCCACATCCTACTCCGTTGCGCTAGATTTGCGTGGGTCATGTGTTTGCCCCGGATTACGTATGTAGCAAATACTTATATGTATATTGTTGATAGTGACAATTCTATTAATTGGGATAATGTGACATACATTGATAAATAATAAATATGCTTTCTGGAATGGAGGCTACGTACTGGCAAGCGCAGCGTACGTCCACCTACAAGGTGGACAGACGACCTGCATGGTAAAGGTTGCAGGAAGCCGCTGGACTGGATGCGGGCCGCTTCCGACCGGCCAATCTGGAAGTCACTGATGGAGACCCATGTTCAGCAGTGGACGTCCTATGGCTGAAATGATGATGATGATTAATTATGCTTTAGAGATCTCGAAGTAAGGAATTAACTCTTGTTGTGTGTGTTGTTGTGTTGCCAGATGCGTCACCCAAAACTCCAAGACACGAGTTAAGCCAATTAGGTTAATTTTCTGAGTTGACTCGAACAGAGAATCAAACCCTTTGTATTTAATAGAAATAACGGCACCGTGCTAATATAACAAATACGTCAATAACGTCTTCGAAGACCTTTGTTTGTGCTTCGGACAACACCAAGGTCGCAGGTTCAAATCCCGCAAGGTTGCGTTTTTGTGACAAGCATGTGAGCTGAGCCGTGGTTGTCATATAATATTTTAAGTACGTAAATATGTCTATCCGTTAGCACGAGCATTTTTGTACCTAAGTCATGGATGTTTATACAAGTATTTGAGTATGTTTATCCGTTATCTAGTCGTCATAGTACAAGCTTTGCTTAGTTTGGGGCTAGATAATTGTTGTGATTGCGGAAACAATTTATTTATTTAATTATAGTACAAGCTCTACTTAGTTCGGGTTAGATAAATCGTGTGATTGTTAGCAAAAATATTTATTTCATCATCATCATTTCAACCTCAGGACGTCCACTGCTGAAAATATGCCTCCCCCAATGACTTCCAGATTGGCCGGTTAGAAGCAGCCGGCCTCCAGCTGCTCCCTGCAATCGTTACCAGCTCGTTAGTTCCCCTTATGGGTGGACGTACAACACTGCGCTTGTCGGTACGTTGCCTCAATTCTAGAACCTTTTTGCCCGTTGGCCGTCAGTTCTACGAGCTATATGCCCCACCCACTGCTTTGGCTTGCTAATCCATTTGTTCGTTGTAATTATTTATTTATTTATGTTAATTAAACATGAGCACAGGTTAATAATTAGACTAGTCTTCTTTGACTCCATTCCGGTTGAACACTGGTTAAATCCACTGAATTTATAACCCAAATTCAATCTAAGTATTCCGGATTCAATATTTTACAGTAGTTTAAGGTGTTCTACTCTAAGTTGGTGTAATCCCGTAGGGCCTGTAACCTCGGCTGTGAGGGCTATTCCTCGGTCTGAGGGTCGTAACCCGCTCTCAAATTTGGTTGACTTAGGCTTACTATGATAAATATACAAGTTTGACAAAGTACGGAACTTGGACTATGTTGTGTTTGGAACTAAAGGATTTATGTCATTTTAATGGACAGTACTTAATATCAGTTATGTTTAATTAATAGTAAGTAAGTATTTTTATTTGGCAATATTCATATACAAATCATTGGTAACAGTTAATAGGTCAGTGCTAAACAGGTCTCCCGCTCAGCATTAGCTAATACAACACAAAAGTGACAAAACAATTGTTTTAACATGGTAGCGCGATGATACAAGCAAAGCTACAAGCATTGCAGTGTTTAGAAAAGAATAACCGAGAATCGGGCTCAGTGGCTTCCATCGGTTGAGGCCTTTGTCCAGCAGTGGACTGACGTGGGCTGATTATAATAAATATCAAATTAATTAGCGACTAATAATCTTAGTTTTCGACGACCTCTGTAGCCGAGAGGCCAGTACGCCAAACTTGGCGTTCCATCTCTGAGGTCCCGGGTTCGATTTTCTGTCGGGTCAATGTAAGAAACGAACTTATCTCTCTTGTTTCTGATTTGTATAACAGAACTGCCTTAGCTACTTAACTTAGGATTCGAACAATGTATGTGATTTTGTCCAATATTTATTTTTTGTAAATTAATAAATGTATGCCACAGACATCTATTATCTTAGTCTTAATGTAAAATAATTCAATGATTTGTATTACGAGGTACGTACGAGAAAATTATAGCTAAATACTTCAGCACTTAAGCCAGTCTAGAAGAGTTAGTTTTTTATTGATCAGGAATTCAAACCGAGATTATTTGCAACCAAAGCTATATTTTGTGACGTAAACAATTATCCTAATGATATACTGAATGAATGGTGTTATTGAGTTCCCACTATTCAGTAATAACGTATCCATTACGCCAAACATGGCGTCAATAACATTCAGAAACAAAATAGCAGCATTTCATGAAATGACTAGGCAAATCACGATCTACCATATTTCATGGTCTGGCCACAACACAAGCGTAATATAAAAATCTGGTAATATTATTACAGCTCATTTTTCCCAGCTACAATTTCATTAACCTCTGCAGCAGCCATTGAAAACAATTTAATTCGCTGGAGAGTCCTCAAGACTGGTACAATAAAATTTCTTCCACATTGAGTGGTAGTTGTTTGACGAGTGCCTATTTCGTGCTTCGAGCGATGAGATAGTTCGCTGTAGGGCTGTAATTTTTTTATCGACAGTTTTTCTTATGTTTCACTTTCATTTACTTGCATAAACACAACTTATTTCGTGCAGTTTTTTTTGTTATTTTCATAGCTTCATGTACCAAGAGTAACATATAGCATTTCTACATGGCTTTGAACGCGTGTATTGTAAATATGAATATTTATATATGACGAAAAGACGTAGGTTCGATTTCTAGCTACAGCTGTGGAACTTTTAACTTTTCCTACGTATTGCTAACATCTTCCTAACACTTTTGGTATCAAAATCCATATTCATATTATTAGGGTTATTATTTAGTGTAAGTACTTATATGTATTTATATTATGTATGATCATTATTTATAACAATGTGTAAGTATGTATATTATTTTATTTTTTAGTATCTATGTAATAAATATATAAATATTATGTAATTATTAAATATATAAATTACTTTTCCTTCTTTTTTTCTAAACTCTTCACCGCCTCCCCTCATAACTTTTTTTTTTTACTTTCCTCTACAGGTGTCTGAAGAGATCGCTCTTAGCGATAAGACCGCCTAAATTGTACCATTCTAAATGTATTGTTTCTCTGTACTGTGTTTTTTTGTGTGGTGTGCAATAAAGAGTATCTATCTATCTATCATCATCATCATCATTTCAGCTATAGGATGTTTATTGCTGAACATAGGCCCCCCAATGGCTTCCAAATTAGCTGATTGGAAGCGGCCTGCATCGCGGCTTTACCAGATCGTCTGTCCACCTTGGGGTGAACGTACGTACGCTGTGATTGCGGGTACATGGTAATTGCTAGCATTTTATATACAAAAATATCTTTATTTATTTTTCTACCGAGTGTAGATGATATTAATATGATAAAAATGCATAAACCTCAAAATTTACCACTAAAATAATAGGATGCTGGTTATAAAAAAAAATAGATTCAAAACAGGAGTTTAGTTAATTATTACCCGACTAAACGGTATGATAGGACTGTACCTAAAAACTGTATGTTTTTATTGTGCCTAATAATAAATTATAAATGAAGGATTTAGATTGAATTGTAAACCAAAATATTATGTGTGTTTGGTGACAGATATGATGGGAAATGGCCCTGCGAAAAAAAATTGTTTGCCACCTCGTAAGTTAACACAGAGATATTAATTCCTTACGTCGTAACTATAACACTTAGATGTTGTCTTGGGCATACACATTTTTTTTACAGCTAATATTTTTATCGACACCTCAACGTCTCTAAACCGCTTTGACAAATTCACCGTTATTAAATTCTTGTCGGGCAGGTCGTCCGTCGCACTCATTTCGCAGTACGTGGGTTCGCACCCCGGCTGTGCCGATGTTTTATTATTGTTTGATGTCACTCTAGGCCAGAATGACAGTTATGTCTACAAGTCATAAAATACCATCTCTTGGTTCTTTTTAGCCATTTCACAGGTAAAATATTACTAAGTAACAAGTACTGAACCTACAAGTAATGAAATTCTATAACCTGTCTACATAATTTATTAATCAACTAATTTTACTAATATTTTTATTTATTTATTTAAAGTGTATTGCACATTTAAACAATGCAAATAGTAACCCTAATGCCATGAAGCTTTATTTACCAGCAAACCAGTGGCCAGAGAAGTACAGGTGATGCATAAGATAAAGAAAGAACGGAAGACAATTTATAAGAACGAAACAATGGGTCGATTGAAATATAATCATTAAATGCACCCACACAATAAGTAACAGTTCTTAATGATGTAAAAATAAGTTTTTTTTAAACTTCTGTATTACTTTTAACTCACCGTCTACAAAACATTCTGTTTAGCCTAGTGGTCCACAGGTAAAGAATACCGAATGGTATTAAGTCCACCCTTTTGCATAAAATAAACAAATTTGAATAATAAGTATAATTACACTAATATTTGTAAGATAAGACAATCATTTACTGTCAAAACTGTGTTACATTGCTGTCAGATGGATTTCTATTATTATACGTATAGTACACTGGGTAAATGACAGTCAATTTTGATAATTCAGATTAATTAAAACAAACAAAAGCCCCAACTCTACATACTATCTCTATAAAGCAAGGCCTCAGCGAAGCAACTATTATCTAATGAACGTAATTAATTTGCAAAGTTAAATTCGTCCGGGTTAAGTGGAGGCGGAGTCCAAAGCCGCGCTAAATCTGCGAGCAACTGCGAACTGAAACAATACTAATAATTACAATACGAAATAAAGTATGTTAGTTATCGTGGGGCCACTAAATCAGAGTTAAAGTTTAAGCTTTGCTAATAAACGCAAACCATCAGGGGTTTGCGTTCAGGTCCCCCCGATGAAAAGGTGAACTGTTGATTGTCTTCTACCTGAAGGTTGTCTGGAAGAGATCGCTATTAGCGATAAGACCGCCTGAATTGTACGTCTTTCTGTAAAAATCATGTATAGTTTACTTGTATGGTGTGCAATAAACAGTATTTATCTATCTATCAGTAGCTAGGAAAAACATTAAAACACATTTTTAAATGTATGGGACTCGTCAAAACAAATAAAAAAGACGAAACTCGAAATTTTTCTCCTCCATTTATATCGTTATCATCAGATCAGATTAATGGTTTAAATAAATTATTATGCGCTAAACAACACATTAATTGGCATGTTCTAGTAGTAAATAATCAACACACACACACACAACCTATCAATGTTTTACAGTTACTGGTACCAGACAGCGAAATATTATTGGTAGATTTGGTCACAAACATTATACCTACTTTACATAGCACAACTAACATAGAAAAATAGAGATCTAACAGATGGAAAAGGGATTTTTCTAAAAGAACCAAGCACTATTTGCCGAGACAGCCAAATAGAGCTAGTGGAGTTTGGAGGAGGCTTATATCGCAAAAAAACTTGTTAAACGTTTATAAACCATAGATTGTTAAACTCTATAATTTGTTTACTTACAATTAATAAAATATTACGCTGAAAAGAACAGATACTACATATACTACTACTAACATATTAGGAAAATAGGGTAAAGAGTTGTCCTTTAGTGGATTCCCGCTCATTCTGGCATAATAGGCAACGAAAGAGTTGATACTCTAGCTAAGGAAGCAGCAGAAAACGGCACCTGCTTTAACTGTTTGCCTTTTTATACTTGGCGTAGAAGCGTTGTTCCAACAATAGCGCGAATATTTTGACGAGAGATCACTTACGAAGGGCATTTGGTACAGAACAATCCAGCCTGCTCTGTGCAGGTGCCCTTGGTTTGATGGCACAGAGATGAGCCGGACTGAATTAGTAATTGCCTTTAGAATTCGCTCTGGACACATTCCTTTGAATAGTTTTGGCTTTCTCATGAAAAAAACTAGCACAAACAAATGTTATGAATGTGATAAGATTGAGGATGTTTATCATATCCTCATGGAATGTGTCCGGAATGAAGCCGAAAGAATGCAGTTTTTCCAAAATATTAATTTTCAGTGCAAAGTTGG
This sequence comes from Anania hortulata, assembly GCA_963576865.1. Taxonomy (NCBI): domain Eukaryota; kingdom Metazoa; phylum Arthropoda; class Insecta; order Lepidoptera; family Crambidae; genus Anania; species Anania hortulata. Next base: position 24,870,492 of record OY756388.1, on the reverse strand, counting down.
TTTCTGTAACAGCATCTTGGCGGACCCTCGTTCAGAAAATGCTAAACTATTATATAAGTTAGTGCAATGTGCACTTAAACGTAGGTAAATTGATGTAAAATGTGAGATTGCACTATGAGGGTGGCATCTTCTCTAAGAAGAAACCCTCTTAAAAATAAATGAAAAAAACACATTTAAAATAAGAAGATATAGTCATAGCAAGAATTAAGAACTACATTAAGAACACACTGAATTTCATAGTCTGACAGGAAAAAGAAAGCTTTATTAATTATTTTATCTAATATTTACGACCGTTGCTTCACGTGCGCAGCCTCCGCTATCTCCATGGCCCCCGCTAAGCGCACTTTGATGGCAGGCTTACAAACTGGCCTATTAGACTTATTTACGAGCACGCTCAGCAGTTAGGGACAGTACGCAGATTATTACAGTTTTAACTTTCGCACCAGCTAAAGTTCCTTACACTCTAATAAGTAGATTACAACACTGTCCAAGAATCACGTTTCAAACCTGAAACTTAATAACTAGACCCGCCGAGTCTAGAAATCACAGTCCTTACCCCGACTAGAAATACTAAAAACCAACCTTGAAGAAGAAAAAGCAAGATTGTATCAACTCTTCTTGTGTCAAGTGCTCTATGAATGACTGAAGTTCTTGGTATCTGCACCACCGTAAGTTTTTTTTATTTTAACTAACTTTGTGAGCTTTTTTATATCGCAAAGGTATAATTGTTTTTACCAGACTGACTCAGAAAGGAATTAATGTATTATTGACTGTGAGTCACAATGTTTTTCACCACGTTTATCTATTTCGGAAAAAATGTAACCAATAATGTCTCGTAATGTCTCGCGCGCACACACACACACAACACATACACACTCTCTCTCTCACACACACACACACATATACACACACACACAGTAGTTATTTGCTTTAAGTTTGTTAATTTTTTTTCTCTTTTGGTTATTTAAGATTGTGAGAGTGGGGAGCACTGGCGTTCTGTAATACAGGCTCCCACCTAGTTCAGACGTCAGTCTCTTCCAATCTTTACCTACTATTTGTAATTGTCCTCTATACTCTGCTGTACCTAAGATTGTAAAGAGAAATAAACGTTTTATTATTATTTATTATTATAGTTAGGTAAGTTTGCACTTAAGAGGCCATGCACCTTATTTCAGTGCAAAATACAGTTCTATACTTGTGTGCGTCTATGATGCGGGATAAAGCATCAACAATGTTGATCCTTTACAAGATAATATTGATAAATTTATTAGGTAGTGGACGTCCTACCTAGGTTTGAAAAACGATAGATTTGGCGCGCTTGATTTTATAGTTAATTTTAACTTAGGTTTACTACTTAATTATTTGTTGTTTACATAAAATAAACATTATATTATTTTAAAAGTATACCTGAAGATTATTGTGTAGTGTTTAAATCTTATAATAGTTGTTCATAACGATAGAAAAATAAATGATATTTGAATAAACATTTATGTTATTTTATGTTATTTCAGCATTTTTTCCTGCTATATTTTGTTAGAAAGTAAAAAAAGTATTCAACCTATGTGCAAAAAGTCTATATTTTCAATTAAATGTTGAAATCGAATTGTCAGGATAACTTGTAGTCCTTTGTAAACCGATGTTCAAATGTTTGTATTTTTCTGATATAAGGGTAGTTTTTTTGGTGATTTACGATTTACGATTTGGCGAATATCTTTATTTTTGAAATGATATGAAAAATCCATTCGCGCTATATGCAAGAATAAGAACTAATCTTTAAAAATCACGTTTTATTTCGTTTCAATTATCATTCACGTCTTTACAATCAGAAAACAAAATTTACGGAAATACGACGATTTCTAGGACGGCCTCTTAAGGCGATATTTTTACGATAAAAGAGACAATCTCGTATTACTGTATTTACGTGGGAGTACAATGGGATCATAAAGGTGATAGCAAGAATAGACTCTACCTACGGTCTTCAATACTTAATAGATTCACCGAACTGTATGTCACCAAACGTGCATATCAAGGAACCTATTTGATGACCCAATCTGTAAAAATAAAATAAAAAATTAAATTGTTATACATAGCACAACTTACATACTAATTTGCCTGAAATAAGAGGTTTTTATTGAGTCATGACAACGTATGATAAAGTAGCAGCTATTTGGGTACCCCTAGTACTAGTAGTGGGTACTATAACTGCTAGGACAACCTGTGAATTGTTAAGAGTAAATTTTACCGCTAGAACACGCCACCGAGTTCTATTTCTGTGTATCTTTGCCAAAGCGAGCCGCGTCTTTATGTCTCGTCGATAGGTTATTTGTAAATATAATAAAGTTATATAATCTTTTATATCATCTAATGAGCACGAGCATTTATACTGAGACGTGGATATTTATAATGTACTTATTATCAGGATCCGATTTCAAATCATGTGGCGGAGCAATTCAGCTTGATTGGTCAGAAAATGGTTAACTGTTTTGGGTCTGGGTGTCCTGAGAGACGGATACAAATATGTTAATTCCTTACTTCAAAGATATAACAATATGTTGTTTGACTTATATTTATTTAAATCCATTATCTAGTCGACATAGTGCTAGTTTTACATCCTATTATATATGCTGTGGTTTTAATTAGTTTGTTATTATTAGTGTGATGTTGAAAGAATTTATTTATTTATCTCCCTATCATGCAATCACCTTTAATAGTCTTACAGAAAAGCCACAAGTGTGAGCTGAGCAAGTGCGATTTATGTCTAGGTTACAACTTCGGATTACGATTACCTACTAAGCCTTATTTATCGCTTTTGTTGCGCGCTCAAGTTATTCGGGTCAGATGAGAGACGACGCGGGATTATAAGTTAATTGGCTTATGAATTTAGGTTATTAAAATTTAAATCACATGTGTTTTGACTACGCAAAATTTACGTAACATTATTCATGTTATCTAAGTATTAGTTCGTTTGTACTCTAGAAAACACTAAAATGGCAGTAGTAAGTTTTTCGGTAGTATGCAAATAAATTCAAATTTAAACGTTTATTGCATGTCGCATAACAATTTTGCGGTGTTAGATAAATAAAGGTATAATTGTGACGCCCAGCAAGGGCATAGCAAGCATATATATATATATTTTTAAATTTCTTAAGGAATAAGTTAAAATAAGATTTGTGTACATTTCAAGCATTATACAATTATAAATATATAGATAATAAATTAAATTAAATTAAATTGTGCCACCGAAGGATATTATTACTTAAATTTCATATTTATCATTAAAAAATAACTAAAAGGTTAGAAAATTCTTATAATTTTACAGGGTTATTTGTAAAACATCTATCCTAGGGGCTGATATCCTGGTGCTCAAATACAAGAACTTTTTCCAATAGAACCAACATTGAATTCGCAAAAAAAAATCACTTCCCCATAGGTACTAAGCCGCCACCAGCTAACATCAGTTTGTATGGAGCAGTGAATTTTTTTATTAGATTTCAATGTTGGTCCCATAGAAAAAGTTCTTGTATTTGATCACCAGAATCAGCCCCTAGGAGGTTGTTGATGTTCTACAAATAAATGTTCTGAACGTTAGGCACGCAGTAACAAAATATAATGCACTCACGTACCTTTGAGAAGATCGCTGACTTTCCGCTGTTCGAGATGGGCACACCAGCTGCTATTGGGATTTAGTACATCCGATACACCGAAAGTCCTATTTGGACCTTTATGTTCACCAGTCTTCACATCCCACGGTATGGAAAGCACGCGGTGGCGATGCAGCAGGAGGAGAATATACAAAGTAGTCCCGGTACCAAAAACTAAATCTAAGTACGCTCGAAGACAGTTCTGCAGTAGGTCAGCCTCAATTTATAATCAGGTAAACAAACGTATAAACATTTATACACTGAACTACTATAACTGTAAAAAAGAAGTGACGCAATAGCTTAAAACTAAAAATTACTCCGAAATTGAAAAAATAAAAAAAAATGAAAAAACATACAATAAAGTTGAAACTACGTAAATCCAAGTACACGCACATAATATCACATACACACACACACAAACACACACACTCACTCACACACACCCACACGTACTCATACTAAGTTTTTAATAATGTTTTCATGTTTTCTTCAAACTTAGGACAGTGACATCTATGTCATCTGTATACTATCATAATTAAAATAGCTTTTAATTAATTTAATTTCCTGTTTCATTTATTTAGCAACAGTTTGTTAATTACGCACTATTTTAGTCGACTTTTGTATTGCTAGAAGAGCGGTTCTTCCTAACACAAGCACATTGTTGCTTAGAAGGAAGCTCCGAACACCATATTTATGTAATAGACTAAGAAAAACTGGAAAAATAAAGTATATTTGATTTGATTTGATTGATTGCGTTCGGTTAGAAAAACGTGCGTTCGCGGCGCGGTCAGATGTGCAACTCTTTTTGCAACTACCCTCAAGCTTCTGCCAAAAATCAACTCGCGGGCAGAGAGCGCATAACAGCTTTTGAGGGCTGCGTTTTGTCACTGCAAAAAACCTACTTATACAGAACCTCAATATAATGCGTTTAACAATACGATAAAATTAAGAAACGTTTATCAATGACGGAACACCCAGTATACATGATATGTGAAAGTTAACATGTTGGTGCAATAATTTTGTAAAGCCTTAAAATTATTAATAATTTTGTGGTAATATATTTCGAACAATTAAAATGAAATTACTAAGTAATCCATTTTCATTACAAAACTTACCTTTCCTAACTCCCTCCCTGTTCGTAGCTCGCCCTGCCCTAGGCCCTTACATTGTAATTAAGTTTTGAATAGGCCAGCTTGCTTGAGACCGCAAAGTTTGTTTTATTGTCAAAATTTCCATCGAGCAAGAGTTATTCCTTATTTCTGATGGTGAGTTAACATCTTTGGTCAGGTATTTATTTCTTATTAGATACGATTTTTGAAACTTAAGTATCTTTGCTACTCCATCATTTCTACTGTTTATCTGTTTAAGTTTTTTAAAAGTAAAGATAACTTAGAGGCACCGATTTGACATAATCATTCACAATTAAAATTGTCATTTATGAACACTTAAATTAATCGAATTTAAACACGAATCAGTAGCATCAACAAACAAGTTTATCACAGTAGAGTTTATAAAAACGTATAATTTTAAGTTTTGGCAAACTAAGTGTTTAACCTGGATATTCCTACCTCACCCTAGGCCTAGGCCAAGTCTACCATTAAGTCATCATTCTTAATTAATTAAATAAAAATACTAGGAAAGCAGAACCCTAGTATAGTTTATGTCGTAAAATATTCACGGAACATTAATTAAAATTATTAATCAAGGAAAGCGGACCCTGGGCTCCGAAGGGATGGCTTTGGACGCAACCGGGACTTTCCGTGAAGATGATGATGATGATAATTAGTATAGATATAATCATGTAATTAAGAATTACATTTCCCTAAATCCGACCCTGCACCGGCAGAGCATTGGCAAGGGCCCTCATTGTAATTAAGTTCTGAATGGCCGAACTCGCCGCAAACTTTGTTTTATTGTCCGAATTTTCAATAAGTGTACACTGTAAGTTATTCCTTATCTCAACGTTACACTTTTGATATTTCTGAGTAATTTACTCTGAATTGAATAATAGCTCTGTTAGACATACGAGTCGATGCGAATTAAAACATTTAAACTCTTTATGGCGGCACCGATTCTAAAAATAACAGTAAGTATCACAGTTTTTTTTTTAATATATATTATTTAATAAACTCGGTCACTATTGTCAGCCTCTTTTAAAGTAGTGTGTTTACATTACAAAATAAAATGTACCTGTGCGAGGATGGCAGTATTTAACATAAAGTTAATTTCCTAGGTATATTAACTTTATGGTATTTAATTCCATCCTTTTTGATTATTTAAATAGTCATTTACAGTGTAATAACCTTTTTTCATTAAAATCATCTTGCAATTAAAATGTATACACTTTATGCAGTCTGAAATTTGGAACGGCAAGTTTATCTTTATTCCGGGTATTAATATTATGCATACCACTTTTTTTAGAAAATAGATTGCGAATATACATAATATTTTCTATGAATTGAGAAGCTTCTGTTAGTATATTAATTTCCTTGAACAGTTTTTTCAACGAGTCCCGGGGTCTGAGGTCGTAATTATTTTTTTAAATATTGGACAACATCACATACATTACTCTGATCCTAATAAGTAGCTTAAGCACTTGTGATACAGAAATCAGAAATAACGACGGTACCACAACACCCAGACCCGAGACACTATAGATAAGTTATTTTTCTACATTGACCGACCGGTAATCGAACCCGGAACCTCGGAGATAGCGACACCAAGTCCGGTATGCTCACCTCACGGCTACGGAGGTCGTAACACCAATTATAGTTATGCACTTTATCGTTTTAGGTCACTTTACACTTTCAACTAATTTTCGTGGAAGTTTGCATGGTAATGTACATCATATTTTTTTTTTAGTTTTATCATTCTCTTATTTTAGAAGTTACAAGGGGGGGGGGGGGGGGGGCACACATTCAACCACTTTGGAAGTGTCTCTCGCGCAAACTATTCAGTTTAGGAAAAAAATATATTGAAAACCTCAATATCATTTTTGAAGACCTATTCGTTTGATGAAAAAAAATTTTGAATTTCAGTTCTAAGTATGGGGAACCCCCAAATTTTTTGTTTTTTTTTTTCTATTTTTGTGTGAAAATCTTAATGTGGTTTACAGAATACATCTACTTACCAAGTTTCAACAGTATAGTTCTTATAGTTAAAAAAAGTAGCAGTGACATGCGGACGGACAGACAGACAGACAGACAGACAGATATGACGAATCCATAAGGGTTCCGTTTTTTGCCATTTGGCTACGGAACCCTAAAAACGTCTTCTCGTCCAAATACGTCCATGAGTATTATTGAGTATTATTGATGATGACCTGAATTAGCCAAAGCCTGGCTTAGTTAAGGGCTAGATGAATAGTGTGATTGTTAGAAGAATTATTTATTTACTAGCTTCTGTCCGCAACAAGATAAAAATTGTCCTATCTGTCAAATTAAATCAATAATGAGTATCTGTAAGTGTTCTGATTGTCAGTCAATTCCGTTCAGGGTGTTAGAGCGAGGTTGAGTAGTAGACATTTAAGCGCTGGTACGACCAAACACAAAGGTATACCAGAATAACTATTATGGGTATAATTTACCCTACATTAAATTTACTTATTATTAAATAAAATTTATTTATTTAAATTTACCCTTAGATAACTTTGATTACATTTTTCAAACAATACAGTATACTCGGTATTGTTATTTTATAGTTCAAGAGTGAATGATCAACGAATTGATAAACCTACTAAAATCCATGTAATCCATTTCTTTTAGGGTGATCTAAAATGCCACAACATTTCAATTTTGTAGGATAATAGAGTGACAATATTGACAACCTGTCAGTTTCGAGGTGACAAGAGTGGATTTGACAAGTGACAACTTTGACATTTACTTATTCTCAGTATAATTTATACACTGTCAAAATCGCCCGTTTAGATATTTTTCATAGATTAGTGGTTGGTAAAATGAAAAATCAGCTTACTCTAGATTAAGCAGTGGTATACTCTCAAGTTAAAACTTCCGGTCTAAATATAATAATAGTGCCGGTACACTTGGCCTGAGCACTTACCACTTACTTTACACAATTGCAAATGTACCACAAACTCGCTAGGTAATTAAAGCTATCAATTGAGTAATCCGATAGATAAGTAAAAAAACAGCAACTAAACAGGCAGCTAATTTCGCCGGTCTCTACCGGAGCAGTCGTGGCCGAGCGGTTAAGGCGTCTGACTAGAAATCAGATTCCCTCTGGGAGCGTAGGTTCGAATCCTACCGACTGCGAATACCTTTTTGCGTTATGTGTTTTTTTTTTGAAGTACCTTTCTGCAGAAATGAGTTTTTTTTTTATCATGTACTAGCTGTTGCCCGCGACTTAGCCCGCGTGATCGTATATTTTAAAAATCTGCGCCTTTTTTTAATTATTTTTTTAAAGAACCTTCTCCTGATAGTAAATAACACAACAAAAAAAGAATTAGCGATATTGGTCTATCCGTTCACGCGTTATGCCATGACCAAGGGAAATAGAGATTCATTTTTATATATGTATAAGATTACATAAGTTTGATGTGGTTACCTAATAGAATTATTGGAGTTTTGACTTGATTTTGTAGTTTTTTGCCATCATTCTATCATTATCATTCTATCTATAGGGTTTATCTTTGTACAGACTGAATATGAATTCAGTTCTACATGGGTAGCAAAGCTGCTTGGTGGGAGATAGTAAGTTATAATTTGCTTTAAAAACATCGGTCTACATGTTATATAAATGTATCCAGCCAAAAACCTAAAATATATTCAAAAACAATGCTCGGACGTGGCCACCAGTCCAAAATTGCGCCCACAAAGCGTTAATATGACATTTTTCGCAACATAGGTACAGTCAGATTACAAAAAATAAACAAATTTCTTTTTATTTAAACAAAGAAAATAGTTTATGGCGAGAAGTCCAATTGCTGGCGATGCACACAAGTATAATCTTTAAAATTGTAATATTTTGTATTCGTTGTAATTAAAAATGAAAAAATAAGATACAACATTCATTTCAGCCATGATTTTTTTATCCTGAAAATGTAGCAATTACCTATCAAAAACCATACTAACTTAATTTTACTTTTTGTTGCCAAACAAACACTGAAACTTCACTTTTTATTAAACTTTACTTGTATTTATATTTGCATGCTTTTTTTAATGGCTGGATAGGTGATCATATTTTATCATTTGTCGATCTTCTGTACACCCTGTTCAATAGCAAATAAATGTTTTCTGTCTTTCTTTCTTTCTTTCTTACAACGCCCAGATAGCATGCGTGTAATAAAGGTATACATGGGCCTGAGTGTACACGCATTCGTGCGATTTTATTAAAAATACCGGCTTTTTATGATCGGCTCTGCGGCGGCTGCTTTTGTAGCAACACTTCCGCACAAATGAAAAATGTTAGATGCTTTTGCGATTGCTAACAAAAAAGCTTATTTAAAAATGTTAGATCGCAGCGTTGTGTTGTAAACGAAATGTTTTAAATGTCAATAGTTTAATATCAAAAAATAAAATGTTAGTTTAAAATTTAAAAAAAAAACAATATTAAATGTATGTTGTTTATAGTTTTTTAAGCTATAAGCCACTTGTGCGGTACTAAAAGCCGTGTGGGGACGGCCGTAAAGAATACACTTCCTCATCGCCAACAGGAGGCATGTCGTAATAGGCGACTAATTCCTGTAGCACAAGACGGGCAGCAGGCTGCGTGCGAAATCTTATTAAAAACTGCGCTCGCCAACCCGCCTGCCAAGCATGGCGAGTATGGTAATGCCCCCCGATGGTAGGTCATTGGGGGAGGCCTGTGTTCAGCAGTAGACTTCCTATGGCTAAAATGACGATGATGAAGCCACTTATTAATACATTAATTGAATACTATTGAGCTATTGAAAGAGCTGAGGTAGTTGATGGCATTCTGAACCTATGTTTAGGCACATTTGGATAATTTTTACGAGAATAGGACATAACAAAACAATCAAATTAGTCTATTAGATATATATATATATATATATTGGACAACATCACATACATTGCTCCGATCCTATGATAAGTAGCTTGAGCACTTGTGTTACAAAAACAACGAAGGTACTACAACACCAAGAACCGAGATAATATAGAAAAGTTGTTTTTTTATATTTACCGACCGGGAACCGAACCCGGGACCTCAGAGATAGCAAGTCCGGTGTGCTTGCCTCTCGGCTACGGAGGTCGTCTAAACACGAAGGTTTGACTAGTTTCAAGAGTTTCACTATATTCCTCCTAGCTTCATAATCAGATCAGGGTCGACTTGACATCAAATATTTGCTTACAAAGTTTTAAATGGATAAGGCGAAATTAGAAGTAGGCCAAATCGACAACTGGACTTCCAAGATTGTATTACGCCATCAAAGTCAAAATACCAATAGTATTTATCGACAAACCACCAACCAGTCGGCCAACAATTCAACAACTTGTTCGACCAACCAGTTCCTAATATTCGAGCTAACTTAAGCTTAAAGCTTCTTTAAGCTTCACGTTTTAGTTGTTTACTGACGAAGTTAATCCATATTACGCAAAAGAGTTACATTTACAGTCTATCTGTCTGTTACGTGTTCACTAAGCCACTACCTAAACCACGAAACTACTTTTTAACCGACATCAAAAATAGGAGGTTCTAAATTCGGTTGTACGTTTTTTTATTTTTAATGTTTGTTACCTCAGAACTCCGCCATTAATGAACCGATTTGAAAAATTCTTTCCTCAATTGGAAGGGTATACTTTCAGATTAGTCACATTTTTTTCAAAATTCAGTTCTGCTGATTATCCATGGGGTATTGAGGGAACTCCTAAAATATTATAGGTATTTAAGTATATTCAACAAGTCAAGCATTTTCATTCAGAAAGTATCATTTGCTGAGGTGGAACTGATGAAGAAGACCATAGTTGGCCACAATAGTATTCCACGAGTAGCGATAAGATATCTTCATTAAGACAGTTAAGCTTCGCCATAGTCGACAAATCAAATTTTAATAAATGATTCTGGTGAAAATGGTACCATCAAACTGATCTGATGACGAAAGCGGAAAGTAAGCAGCGAAACTCTGTGATAAAACAATGTATTATAGCCGTGTTTGTACCGATTTAATTCGTCATCAGAAGCAGTTTAGCAATGATTACATCATTGATTGCCATTAAGATTGAAAAAAACACGAAAAAACCGATAAATAAATCAAACTTTTTATAAAAAAAATACCGACTTTAAAAACACTAAAAAGCTAAAAATAACTTTTAAGCAATCATACTAAACAGTTATTGTTGTTAAAGCTGCGACTATTATGAAATTTCTATGGAAAAAGGGAAAGGCACTGGTTACTATTTTTATTCCACCTCTTAAGCGAGTAAAATTGGGGTAAAAACCTTATTCAACGCGAGCGAAGCCTGTAAATGTAGATTAATATCTGAATGTGTAAGCTGAAGTGGCAGTGGGCGGGGCACATAGTACGTAGAACTGACGGCCGATGGGGCAGAAAGGTTCTGGAATGGAGGCCACGTACCAGCAAGCGTAGCGTAGGACGTCCACCTACAAGGTGGACAGACGACCTGGCAAAGGTTGCAGGAAGCCGCTGGATGCGGGCCGCTTCCAACCGGCCAATCTGGAAGTAACTGAGGGAGACCTATGTTCAGCAGTGGACGTCCTATGGCTGAAATAATGATGATGATGTGTAAATCGTAAAACATGTTCAATAGCTACATCAGTGAAACATAACCTGGCAAAAGGCTGTTGTCTATTAGGGGCGTGATAGCCGCGATAATGTTGAAATATTAGCTGGCGAGTGAGCCTCGCGCGGGCCGATACCGCGTCAGATACACCGCACGCGACGTAGGCCCGTAGACATGTGATTAGTAAATCAACTGATCATTCTTATAGCTTCATTATTTATTGCTTTTTTGTACACACGTTCACATGCAAACAACAAGAATTTAAAGGAAATTAAATGAAAATCGTTTATTTGCTGGAAACAGGTAACATTATGATAATCAGGAACAAAATCAGATCCTTGTTTCGCTATACGCATATCAGCATGCAAACATTTTGAGGAAATTAAGCAACAAGTAATAATTATAATCTGTTATCCGTTGAATCTACATAATCGTTTACAGTTTAGAAGTTATGTTACCTTTTAAAATGCATTTATATTTAACCGATTATACCTATCTGCTGACAACCTATATTTTTATGCATGCTTTGCTTCACTTCTTTCATCTTCTTCATTTTTTCAGCCATAGGACGTCCACTGTTGAACATATGCCTCCCCTAATGACCTATCATCAAGGGGACTGCCAATACTCGCCACGCTTAGCAGACGGGTTAGCGAGCGCAGTTTTTTAATAATATTTCGCACGCAGACAGGAATTACTCACCTCTTACGACACGCCTCCTGTTGGCGGTGGGGGAGTGTATTCTTTACGGCTGTCCCCACACGGCACTTATGCACTTACTTCACATCTGCTTCACTTATGAATCAGTTTTCATAGTATCGTGAGTTATGAAAGAGCAGGGTCTTCTCTCACAGGAGTTAACTAAAACTCCTGCTGGTCCTGACTACTGTTAACGTAACATTTAAGATATAGTTAATTTTGCTATTTATTCTTGAATACACAAATACCTGAATGCCCTTTAATTTTATGCAAAATTAAACCAGATAATTTACTTTTTTATTTCAAAAGGTGACTCTGCCTATCAATAGTATACTCGTATTTATTCTTTAAAACCCTTCTAGTTAAAAAAAAACCCTTCTAGTTCGTAATGATGAGATTAGTCATTTTAATTAGTATGAAGCTACCTTTTAATTTTTTTTTTTTTTTTTTTTTATTTATTTAAGAAAACCAACGGCGTTACAATCAATAATTAAACAAAGTACAATATCAATTAGTAAGGCTAATTATAGGTCTCCCTTAATTTACAAAAGTATTGTAGCGCGAGGTAAAAGAAGATATTATTTTCAAGTAGGTATTACAAAGAATTATAGCAATTGAAATACAAAAATATCAGAAAATAAAAAATCGGGTTACCGAAACATGCACCAAGTTAAATCGCATCTATCTTCCGAGTTCGACACACATTAAAATGCGTAGGTATTTAGCTCAGAAACAATTATGAATTGAATATTTATTGTTGACTAGCTGATGCCCGCGACCTCGTTCACGTGGTCTTAAGTTTATTCATTATGGATATTCTGCGCAGCTTTCTTTATTTTTTCCTCTAAAGAAAAAATTATTTCTTTGAAAAGATTATTCTCCCGACAATAATTAACACAACAAAAAAGAATTAGCGAAATTGTTCCACCCGTTCGCGCGTGATGCGATGACCAAGGGAAATAGAGATTCATTTAGATTAAAAGAAAGTTTTTTTTTCTAAAGTAGCAGAAATGTTAAAGTTTTTACGTAATAAACTTCGTCTGGGATAAAATAGTTAGTGTTGCCGCTCGATAGGTAGATATCGATTGTCTATCGATAGTTGAAGGAAAAACAATACTATCGATAGTCTATCGATATCTCTTTTACTGCAATACTATCGGTAAACAGCAATACTATTGATAATATCGATAGTTTCGATAGCTGCCAACTAATGAACTAACAATAGTATCGGTACTATCGATAGTATTGTTTTTCAATATCTAATAGACTATATATTTATTTCAATAGTATTGCATTCAATATGCAGGCATAATTAGTGGTTGTATATTCAACGAAATCAAATTAAATAACTAGTGTATTGACTTTATTTAAATGTACGTTTTTTTTTTTTTTAATATTGATGGCAATTCTTTGAATTCTTAGGTGGCAATACTATTGAATTAAATCTCACTATCGATAGTACAAAACTATCGATAGTATCGATACTATCGATAGTCTTCTCGATATTGAATGAAATACTATCGATAGTATCGATTGTCCTATCGATAGTATCGATTGTCCTATCGATCGTACAGATGAATTTAGCGTTCAACTTCGATTGCAAAACTATCGATTTTTCGGCAACACTAAAAATAATATCCTATGTACTAGTTTCCCAAGCAAGTCACACAGAGATGGCGCTTGGTAAGATCGCGGCAGCGTTTTGCGTCGTCAAAGTATTACGTAAAATTTTTTTTTCTAATGATAAATCACAACTGTTTTCTATACACTACATCATGTGAATTTGAGGGGTCACATTAAAAAGCTGTCTGAAAAAAAAACAGTAAATACAATTCGAATAAAATTAACACAACTCATGCTGTGTCATTTAATAATAATAATTTCAACAAGGTTGACAAACGACTTGGTAAAGGTTGCAGACCGCTTCCAACCGGACAATCTGGAAGCCACTGCTAATAATCATAATGATGATGATGATAAATACCAACAAAATTTAATTTCATAATCATAATAACCATTGCTTGCTTTGCTGAAAATGCAAGGGAAGCGCAATAAATGATGAAGTTAAATTATTAATAATACATGACTCCATTACCCAGCTTTATTACGCCAAAGATTCAGAAAACTACATATTTAATATTGTTTAGCCTTATAGTAAGAAACTAACGCAAAAAGCGATTACTTACCCACACGGTTTATATTCATGAACACTAGGCTTTACAACACCCAAACAACCTTCAAGAAGCGATATTGGAAAACAACTATTAATTTCGCCGCATCCACCAATAGCAGTCGTGGCCGAGTGGTTAAGGCGTCTGACTCGAAATCAGATTCCCTCTGGGAGCGTAGGTTCGAATCCTACCGGCTGCGGTATTTTTGTTTCTTTTCGGAAATGATCAAAAAGCCTTTATTTTTATTTTTTTTATTTGTTTAGACCTTAGGAAGATGGCTGGCAGTAGCTGGATCAAAAAAGAGCGGGAGGTCGTGCTCTTTGGCGCTCTCTTTGGCTTACGTCCAGCAGTGCACTGCAATAGGCTGACATGATATTTATTTACATGAAATGCTGTAAATGTAGGTTGTTAAATTAAGTGGAAACTGTGACGTATTTAAGCATCGATCTCTAAAATTTCTACTGGAAAAAAGCACACCGGTTAGTCTAAGTAGTTTTTAAGTTACTATAACTTTTGAGGCACAGCGTGATAAAACTTCCCATTGGTTTTTGAAAAACAAAGAAGAAGGCTACTCTTCCATATAATTTGTATGGCGATAGCAAACTATGACGTCACTGTTTACCTAACTCAACGGACTAACTTTTTATTAATTTTAGAACAATTAAAAATCGAATTTTTTAAATTAATTATAATGTGCCGAGTTATTAGGCCTAAAATAAGTTGACAGTAATAAATGTTGTCTTAGGATTATTTAAGAATGGTGTAAACAACCCTACTACCCTTGTAAAATTAGAGTAGGTACATTAAAAGACAGATGGTAAAAAAGTCGCGGATCGGGCTTGTGAAGTGTATTGGGAGAGGCTTAATATGATGACCTACATAAATGTAAAATTAAAAAAACAGAATATGTATAAATGATACAGTCACAACCATAAACATATTAACAATTTCATTAGAGTTTAACCTTATTGCAATCGATTAAGAAGTGTTTACATTTCATTGCTCGTTACTGTATGACTGCATGACTACTCGTACAAGTCAAGTTATACTTTTGTGTTCTTGGAATTCAAATTCAAATTCAAACGTTTATTGCATGTCACATTACAATTTTGCGGTGTTAGAAAAATAAAGGTATACATGTGACGCCCTGCAAGGGCAAAGCAAACAAGAGAGTGATATAAATACATATTTTTAAATTTCATAAGTAATAAGTTATAATAAGATTAGTGTACATTTCAAGCATTATACAATTATAGATTTATAGATAGTAAATTAAATTAAATTTAATTTAATTGTGCCACCGAAGAATATTATCAGTTAAATTTCATATTTATCATTGAAAAGTTCTGCTAAGTTATAGTAACTTTTATAGGAATGTTTTTAACCGTTTATAAAAAATTGTAGGTTTTTCTAAGTTTTTAATGTAATTTGGAATGTGATTGTAAATTTTGATCAACATAGTGTGGGGGCTAGATGAAACTATTTTTAATTTTGAAAATGGTACTCTTAGCTTATTTAGATTTCTATTATTGCGTTTTATACTTTTTATCGGCGAGTATAAGTCTTTGTGTTTTCTTACAAATTTGCACGACTCAAGATGTTAGAGTAAGAATTTGATGCTTGATAAAGTGGGGTCTACGGTCTGGAAAAGGGTTTATATACCATGAATTAGTATATTATGATTACCTTACAAAATCAAGTACTGGGCACAACATAATTCTAGGTCTATCATAATATAGTCTTTTCAAAAGTTCATATCTACATAATCCAGTTCCAAAATCCAAGTAGTTATTCAAAATAGGTGAAATATGATCGAAATGCGGGCAAATATATCCAGGATCCAGGTTACTCGATCAAAAATCAGGTGTCTGGAATCAGCATAAGCGCGTCCACACAACCGCATTATCATGCGGGATCGTTTCACTCGGTGTTGCCAACGTAAAAAGCGGTACCCGTTAATAGTGGAAATTTGTGAATTAAGTTTGAAATTGAAACAAAAAAGTATTTAGTTACGAAGTTACTGCTGCTGTAGTAGGTAGCATTGGACACGAGACGAATAAAATTAATTATCGTAAATAGACCAACGATTAATTAACATAATATGAACTAAGTGTTAATGAATGAACGCAAACGCACTGCTAACAACAGAATGCTGCTGATTAAACCGACTGCATAAATAAATCAATAGAATTAATTATTTTTCTGCAAATAAACATTATTGGTACTTTTACGTCGTAAGTTTTTTTTTTTTCTCTATCACTGCTTCGGTGTAATTTGTGGACTAGACAGTGCTGAATCATTTACCATCTGCTAACCACACATGTAATGCAACAAACGATTTGATTTGAGGAAAATTAGTAGCGTAAGAATCCAATTTTTGCTGTCAGCCTTTTCAATTTAAAGTAGGGAAGAAAATGAAAATTGTGTCGTCCCAATTATGTTTCATTTTACACATTTAAAATAGCTTGATTTAAACCTTTTTGAAAAAATAAATTAATTTGTTGAAGTTTAAATCAATTTTTTTCCACTACCTTGCAACCCCGATTCTCAGGAGACGGCATCGCATGCAACGGGTTAGCATTTGTACGGACGACGCTCGCCACCGCTAACAAACGGCACAGGACGCACTAAACTCATGTGCAACGTTTTACGCGACTTCAACGAGATAATGAGATGTATTTTTTACTTGCTTTAATTTGCTTCACCTATAGCTAAATATATACAATACAAATAAATACTAGACAACATCACATATATTGATCTGATCCTATGGTAAGTGGCTTAAGCACTTGTGTAACAGTAATCAGAAACAACGACGGTACCACAAACCGACGATTATAACTTAATTATAACCAACGATTGACGACCGTCTGGTGTAGTGGTTCGCGCTCCGGACTTCAAAGCCAGCGGTTGCGGGTTCGAATTTCGCAAGGGGCAGATGTTTGTGTGATGAACACGAGCATTTGTACCTATGTCATGGATGTTTATAAATGTACTTAAGTATAATTTATCCGTTATCTAGTCGCCATAGTACAAGCTTTGCTTAGTTTGGGGCTAGCTAATTGGTGTGATTGTGGAAACAATTTATTTATTTATTTATAACTGTCGTATCGATCTGACCTAATCGAACGATGAAGCCAGGAGATAGATTGTGGAAGTGTTCAATGACTACTAGTAAAATTCTTTAAACCATACATACTTAAAGCGCAAAAATAGGACATGAAATTATATTTGGACTCCTATTATGATTTGTCTTCGGAGGATCGGAGGACTTATCATAAAAAAATAGAAAACTAAGCGAAACTCTATAAAAAATACTTATATAAATAAACAAAAAAGTAAAATTTATGAGTTATTTTTGAAGTCGTTACAAACGAAAACATTCAGTCTTTTTGTCTGGCAAATATTTTTAACTTGACAAACTTAAACGGGTAGTCGTGGCACTTGCCACGGTGTTCCTACGAATTGGACCCATAGCGTTCAATAACACCAGAAGTAATACATAAAAATGAATCTCTATTTCCCTTGGTCATCGCATCACGCGTGAACGAATGGAAAATTTCGCTAATTCTTTTTTTGTTGTGATAGTTTCTGTCAGGAGGTTTTTATGAAAGAAAAAATTAGGAAAGTTGCACAGAAAATCCTTTATGAATAAACGAAAGACCACGCGAACAAAGTCGCGGGAAACACAGCTAGTTTACAACAATTCTCCTTATATAAAATAACTTTATGTTTTGCAATAAAAAACTCTCTTTTCAACAACAATTGCCCTCACACGAACACGGATTGATACCTTGATGTGTTTCTAAGCACCTCATAGCGCCCTACGAGCCGGAAGGCGGTAAACGCCGGATAACGCTGGCTAAACGGAGATTCGAACGCTTCCTTAGAATAACCAATTGTGATCAGAACATTTGTACAAAAACACCAAATGTTTTATTCTTTTTATTGTTTAGTGAGCACTGAACATTAACCTGTAAATCTGTAAGACACTGGGGGAGGCCTATGTTTAGCAGTAGACGTCCTATGGCTGTAATGATGATGGTATAAACTATAAAAGGTATCTAATGTGTCAATATAGCCCAACGGATTAGCAAGCTGAAGTGGCAGTGAGCGGGGCTGCCGGCCGATAGAGCAGAAAGATTCTAGAATGCAGGCCACATACCGGTAAGTGCAGCATAGGACGTCCACTCACAAGGACAGACGACCTGGTAAAGACGCTGGAAGACGCTGAATGCAAGCCGCTTCCAACCGGCCAACCAATAGGGAGGCCTATGTTCAGCAGTGGACATCCTATGGCTGAAATGATGATGATGATGATGATGAATGTGTCAAAAAGGTTCCCTCCCCTCCCCCGCTCAACATTGGTTGTGACAACCAGTTTTATTGCAATCGGATGAATGATTTAGAAACATACTTAATTACTATTCAATATGATTTATCTTGCAATTACAGTGCGAACAAAACACGTGAGTTTAGATCTTAAGACTTAACTGCAGTAGATAGTGCACGTGTATCGCGTAAGCTTCGTGTAGCAGTTGCACAAACGTGTCTGCATAATGAGCAGTGACGAGCTATTGTCATATTGTGGCGCGCACCTGCTCAGTGCAGCCTCCGAGCGAGCGCACTGCTCGACTCGAGCATAAAACGGTGCAAAGCGCTCGCTGTTATTGTGTCCACTAATTGCAACGTTAGCGCTCGACTTTAGGATGTTACCTTGCTTCTGCAAGGGACTTCGTCTGGGGAGAGTTCCGACTTAAGCCTAAAAAGAATTAATAATCACCGTAATGGAACACCAAATCGGGAATTAGTTTACCCTGTGTTATCTAGATCTATATGTGTGCCATATTCAGTTGATTTTGTTTACCCCATAAAGGGTGATTGAGTAAGTAACAATGATCTAAATGTCCAAACGTAGGTACAAACTCTTACGTATAGTAAAAAAAAAACGCGCGTAAAAAATGAGAATAGATTTTAAAAAATTACGATTTTTTTTTATTTCTTATTGTTGTATGTTTGTTAGCTGCAAGTCATTTATTATAGTTTTGGGTATTTAATTATAATGTGTACAAAATACTTGTAATCAATTAGACGTCTAAAATAACTGTCAACAAAAAATAAAAACTAAGCCTTAAGTAAGTTTCGGGCCAGCTTTTAATAAATTATTAATATTTAAAACAGTTTTATTTTTGTTGTCGTCTTCATAACTCTTAAACATTTTTTTAAGGGGCATTGCAAGGTAACTTGGTACAGTAGCTTATATTTTCATGCTCCAGTTTCTTGTACAACTGTCTGTCTGTGTATGTCTGTTATAAGACAAAATAAATTTCATCAAACATAAACACGAGTCAACAAGAGAGGCGTGGTCCGCATTACGCGCGCAGCGTGCTGGGCCTTACTTCCAAATCTTTAGGGCTATTTTAGGGCCCACTTAAACCGTGTCTGGACTTGCTAATACGTTCCGAAAATACCGAGAGAACTAATGCAATTTGTATCTTAATTAGGTACCTAAATATATTTTAGGATTTTCTAGACAGCATCTGCACTTAATATTAAATGTGAAGTCAATTAGGTATGTATCTGTCTACTACAGTATTATCTGTTTTATTTGTTGTAAAGTAAAGTCATTTGCTCTGTGTACTATATTATGTATGGTATGTATATGTATATAATTGATAATCATATATGTTTATACCTATTTATTAAGTATGTAATGTTGGTGTGTATATATATATATATATATATATATATATATGTTTTTTTTTTCCTTGCTGCACCGCCTGTATTTCTCTGTTTGATCACTGGTTGAATGGTAGAGAATGCTTTTTGGCATTAAGTCCGGCATTTGTACAATTATTTTTAAATGTGCAATAAAGTATAAATAAATAAATAAATAAATAAAGTATATATATACGTCCCACTGCAGAGCACAGGCCTCACCTCAACTTTGAGGTGGTTTAGGCCATACTCCACCATGCAGGCCCAGTGCGGATTGGTTAAAGCTGTTGTAAGGCCAGTGACTTAACTTTACTGTCAAATGTAGACTCTGACAGGCTTCACGGCTAGTATCAAGCAATATTAGCCGGGACCAACTTTTCACGTGTTGTATGAGTTTCGAGATTATGAGTTTTGTCAGGGGCATCTTCAGCACACCTAGACTGGAGCCAATTTAGAAAAAATATTTTCTGAATTGACCCGAACCGGAAAACGTACGCGGAACCCTTTGCGTTAATGGTAAATGGCCGCGCGATACGATTCTTTATATTTTCAACCTGTATTTCTTGCTGCCCTGTCAAATATCCTTTTAAACTGTTACCATCCAAGCGAGACCGCATAGCAATAGAATTTCTATTGTGTCTCGTTTACGTTTGCTTGATTAGTTAAAGCAATTCCCACGTCTAACTAGTTACTCTGTATAATAGGATGGCAGATAAAAAGATGCTTATAATACGGACCATGTGTTTAGGCAAAGATTTTTTTTTTCCATTGGTACAGCGATTTCCTGAAATATTGATTCTTTAAGTTTAAATAAAATATTAATAAAACGAAAGAAAAATGGGCCTCATAAGAAAGCTTACGATTGCGCAGCGTGCTATAGAAAGGGTTATGCTCTGTGTTTTTTTGCAAAATCGTATCAGAAATGAGATCCGTAAACGAACAAAAGTTGCTGACATAGCCCAACCGATTAGGAAGCTGAAGTGATAGTGACTGAGGAATGCCGATGGGGCAGAAAGTTTTCAGAATGCCACATACTGGCAAGTGCAGGGAAGAACGTCCATCCCACAAGGTGGACAGACGACTTGGTAAAGGTTGTTGGAAGCCGCTGGATGCAGGCCTCTTCCGATTGGCAAATCTGGGAGTCATTTGGGAAAGACCTATTTATGGCTTATATACTCGTAATTGTAAGTTGACTAAGATAGAATTATTGACAGACAAGCCTTATCTTTGACATACAATTTTTTTTTGAGATCTTTGCAATTTATCAATTCCAGCATTTGTGTTATTCAGTTTGACATAATTTTTTGTGACAATTTTTAGTTATTTTTGTTATGATTATTATTTTATGTTTTTCCTTTTTAATAGAATTCGAATATCTTTATAATGTTTAAGATGTATTAATTTAAGATTTTATTATTTCTAAAAATCACGAATGCCTTAGTAGGTCGTACTGTAACAAAACGAACATCTTTTATACCTTTAGAATAGAATAGAATAGAATTGTTTTTATTTCCCTAGTTCTTGTGTTACATGATGTCCCGAGGCCAGCGGTGTGTTTGGCCTGTGTGTCAGCTACTTACAGTCTACTTATGTTTGTCTGAAAGATCTGTATAAGTGTCGTGTAGTGTGTGCTGTGTGCTTATTAGTTTGTACAGAATAAATTTACATAATTTTATAATGTCGTTTCATCTTCTTGCCCTATCCTATTATACAGATAATCACAGTCTGTGGGGACGTGGAGCGGTTGTTCGCTTGCTGAGCAGCCGACTCCTGTCTTTTTTTGGTACATAGCTGATTTCGCCTAGTCTAGTGTTAGTTAGGAGAGGATTGTGCTGTCCGTATCCAAAGTAGGCGCTTCCAGGGGTCTCTAGATCCTCAATGTGCATTTCGCGGAGTCGGCGCAACATGTCCTCGTTTAAATCTTGTGCACGAAGGTGCCATGGGTCCCAGTCGAGCATTTCCCAGAGAATTGCGGTTTCTAGGCGTCTTGGAAATTGTCCGGCTATCTTGAGAGCCATTCGATATTGGCGTTCAATTTTTAGCAAATTGCTCTTACTGTAACGTGAGAGTAGTTGTACCACGCCATAATCCAATATAGGAAGTAGGCAGGCCTGAATGACGGCAAGTTTCACCGTTAAATCTGTTTTGGCGTGCCAGCCTATTATAGGGGCTAGCGCGCCGCGTGATTGCCGCGCCTTCTGGACAACGTAGTCCGTTTGTTTGGCCATAGTCATGGTTTTGTCTAGGTGTACGCCTAGATATTGTATGCTGTTTTTATATTCAATTACCTCGCCTTTGATGCGTATGGTTCTACGGTAGTTTCTCTTGTGAGTGAACATGGCACACTCCGTTTTGTCTACGTTGCATCTTAGCCCCCAGCGACGGTAGTAGTCGATGACGGTATCTGCGGCCCACCCCGCGCGGTGCGTCGCGCAGTTCGGGTCGGGGGATCTGTTGATGATACATAGGTCATCGGCGTATTGGGAGAGCTTGAGTCCGCGGATGTGGTCCCGTTGGTCCCAAACGTCGTGTATGTATAGGTTGAAGATGACCGGGCCCAGGATAGAGCCCTGGGGGACTCCGTGTGGCACCGGTTTCTCTTCGCCATCGGTAGTTCTAAAGCGTCCATAGGTTTTGCGACCGTTCAAGTAATTCTCGATTAGTTTAATGATGTTATTCGGGACGTCTGCTGTTTGAAGCTTCTTCGTTAGACCCTCGTGGTTAATGGAGTCAAAGGCTTTCGAGAGATCCGTCGATACCTATTATACCTTTATTGTGTGGACTACTGTTACTATATGAAAGTGAATAAATGAATTATAAATAAAAATTATAAACAATGATGATGATGATGATTCCGAACAAAGGAGCGATTCTAGTTACATAACTGTTTTAGACGCGAATCCTTACCTACTTGTCTTTTATATAACTCCCCTACGGGCAAAAACAGTAGGTAGGTATAATACTAAAATATAGCAATGAGGAAGTGCCTTTGATCTCTCATTTTTAATTGTAATTTAGACGAGGATACAACTAAGAATTTCCCTAAAACATGATCTGTTCCCCTTTGGCGACGGTATGATACTTGAATTTTCCCGTTCTTTCGAATCCAGTGATTATCAGCAGAGTAAGGCCTTTGTTGTAGCCTTTTTCATTTGTAAGTTCCAGGAAAACGAACCACTCAGATAAATTCATAATCATTCGAAGAATTATTTCAGTCCACTCCAGCAATAACCAGGCTCTGTAGAGCTTAAAATTCTATGCTTATGAATAGGAATGACGACTGTTTTTCTTCGTTTATCAAAACTTATTGGACACGTATTTTTTCTTTTTTTACATAATCAATATATTACCGAAATATAATTATTTAAAATGTCGCATGACGTCTTGACTAGGTACAATTTTTACTTAGAAGGGACGTCACGAGCTCCCACTCCCTTTGATGCGCTTTATCATTGTCAATTTTTGGTTGAATGACAAAAGAAAAAATAAAAGTTCATTATTTTTTTATAGTCTAACTGACAGACTAAAAAGAACTATTTTTTTTTACTCAGTCGTCATTCCAATTGTGAAAGCCTGCTGGTGATTGAGATTGGTTTAAAACATTGGTGCTACCATACTCATACCTGATTACATGTATATATTTGGTTCAATGACCGTATTAACAGCGATATGACGTTAGATTTTGATAAGTAAATTTTATTAAAAAAAATAAAACCGACTTCAAAACACTAAAATGCTAAAAATAATCCTAACACTTAAGTACTTAATCAGTTACTTTTGGAGTCGGTGCCAGCCGATGAGAGATTCAATGTTTTTGTTTGCACCGACTCCAAAAGTAACTGATTAAGTACTTAAGTGTTAGGATTATTTTTAGCATTTTAGTGTTTTGAAGTCGGTTTTATTTTTTTTAATAAAATTTACTTATTTCATCAATTTTTAGTGATAAATCCTAATCTAACTGCTGAACACCGATTTCATCCCCTATTTTCCTACCCTTAGGGGTGATTTTTATTTTGTAAACTTTTAGCATATTATCTTTGAAGTATAAGCTATTCAATAAAACAAAAATCATCAAAATCGGCTCATATTTGACGAAGATAGGGAACAAGAACCACAACCAAAATACTATCTGGGTATATATTTGTTGATTTTCTCAAAAAGTTCTAAATCAATTTCGATAAAATTTATATGGGACCACCTCTGAAGTATGATCTACCAAACAAAAAAAGAATCATTAAAATCGATTCATAATTGGCGGAGTAATCGCGTAACAAATATACAAAAAAAAAAAAAAAAAAAAAAAAAACATACAGTCGAATTGAGAACCTCCTCGTTTTTTGAAGTCGGTTGAAAATACACAAACATAGTACAAGCTTGCTTAGTTTAGGGCAGATGTGTTTGATGGAATTACTTATATATTTTGCAAAGTGTAACATAAAGGCCATATTCTAAGATGGTTGTGCCAGCGCGGTGTCATTCCTGGGGGGTAACCATGAACTCTTACAAAACCAACTTTGTTTGGTTGCACTTTGATATGAGATTATATGTTAGGTCACGTGATTTGGTACCATGATCTACGTAAAACAATCTTGTATAAGGCTGGGAAAGACCGAATGGTATGCAAAAATAGTCTATGCGTTGCAAGTGGTCCGAATCGTAATAATTAAAATTAAAAAAATGTCAGTGAAATCAGTAAATACCTATTCTTGCTTTCTAAATTTGCTAAAATATTAAAGAAAATGTATTTTGCTTCTACTAGGAGGCATGTCAGCAGCGCTGAAAATTATTCTATCGTAGATATCACCTTTACTAAATGAGCTACGACTGAGCTCTGAGTTTTTCATAAATGTTTCGGAACAATGCATTGTCCGATACCAACCTACTTAGTGCAATGGTGTCTTGACAGTACTTATTAGAAAAAAGTAAAAGTCATTATTTGTTGTCAACATTCATGAATAATTTATTTTACTTTAGAAATAGAAATATGAATTACAGAAATACAAAATAATATTTTCAGTTAGTAAGAAATGAGATTAGAAAATGGTTTAATGAAACATCATAACAATCATTCAAATTGTATTATGTAAGAGTACGTCGAACAACGTCGATTCACAATATTTTTTATAGTAATAGTTTTATTGCAGATTAGTTTCAAGAAAAATACAATCAAAGCATTCAAGTTTTGAGTAACCCCTGGTACTAAAGGAGAAGAAAGCTTATGCTGGGCAATGATTAGGAACGCAGGAAACTGTAAGCTGTGTAAATTAAAATTCGATGCACAGAGCATATAAGTGTACCTATATAATAGTAGTTTCATAAAATCATTGCAAAACGCCAATTGACACAAATAAATAGTGAAATAAATATGTACGCTTTATTTTAGTACTATCTAGTTTTAATAAGAACCCGGTAGTTAAATAGGTTGTTAAAAAATCCCGATTGATAGCTACTGAAATGAGTAGTTAAATTCATCGTCTAGAACTCAAATCGTCTTGCGATACTCACTTATTTGCGACTCAAGAGGGGTCTATCTTACTATGCTCTTAAATACATTCTCCGCTCCAGTCAGTTTCCAAAGGTATAGGAAGCGAGGTGCGACATAGTCCTCTCTGAACCAGAAAAAGACCAAAGGACGTTTTCCTTATAGCTCGACCCATCACATTATTTAACACGTAGCAAAGCTGTTCGAGCGTTTGCTGCTTTGAATATGCTAGTTAATTTCACTAGATGACAAACAATCTAGTTTCCGCAGTGGCGAGTTCACCAAGCTCCAGCTAACACACATGTGGTCCACCAGCTCAACGATCAGCAGGACAATACGTCCGGAAAGATGTTATTGCCCTGGACATGTGTGGGTTTTTTAACAAGTTAGGCGCGTCGCACGTTCGATCGTGATCATAATAGCCCGTACCCACCACCATCTCCACAACCACGCTTGGAGGCGGGATGGCGAACGCAGTTTTTTGTAATAGTTCATACGCAGACGCTGCTGCCCGTCTCGTGCTACAGGAATTAGTCGCCTCTTACGACACGCCTTCTGTTGGTGTGTTCTTTACTGCCATCTCGGCTTTCTTTTACTTTTTGGCAAATGAACGTTTGAATTTGAATTTGATCTTAATAATGGCAATACACACTATTGCCATTACTAAGAGTAATACTTAGTAAATATAATTACTAAATTTTTAAAGAAAATATGTATCTATGTATGCCGTGTGTGGACGGCCGTAAAGAATACTCTTCCCCACCGCCAACAGGAGGCGTGTCGTAAGAGGCGACTAATTCCTGTAGCACGAGACGGGCAGCAGCGTCTGCTTGCAAAATGTTATAAAAAACTGCGCTCGCCAACCCGCCTGCCAAGCGTGGCGAGTATTGGCAATGAAAACCATTTGGAGAGGCCTGTGTTCAGCAGTGGACGTCCATAGCTGAAATGATGTATCTCGTGTTTAATATAGTACAATAGTACGAAGGATGCGAGTCCGACTTGCACTTGGTCGGCTTTATAACGTTACTAACTTACTACCTTATGTCTAAATGTACTTAATTAACTTGAGATTTTACCAAATATGTAAAGAGCGTACTTTATAGGTACAAGTAAGTAAAGTAAAATGCAGTAAGATAAAGTGGCAGTGGGCCAGCCATATCTGTCGCAGAACCGATGAAAGGTGGACTAAATTGAGTGCAGACCACGCCACGGTAAACGTAGTGTTGGACATCCCCCAGCTCAATGGAACGATGAGCTTAGGTTAGGAAGATGGCTGGAAGTGGCTGGAGATCGTGCTCTTTGGGGGAGGCTAACGTCCAGCTGCGGAAGGCTAACATGATGGTGATGATGGTGACTTTTTAGGTCAATAGCTTACCTATTTTTAAAATATTATATTAGCTACTGCCTGCAACTTTGTCTACGTAGACTTATATTAGTAGCATAATCGTCCCACGGTAACCTAGATCAATACCCATGCATGTGTGCCTTTCAGCTAATTAAGTTTAGCCGTTAAAGCGTGATTTATAATAATAATTAGTGAAGGTATGATTTGGATCTTGGCAGTCGCTGCCCATCATCGCGAATGCACCGCTCTGTGTCTGATACCGGCGGCTGTGTCGCGCTGGCGGAGAGCGTGGTCTTCTCGCCTGCCGCACAAGAAATCCAACAATTGACAACAAATTAAACGCAAATCTAAATGATGTTTTTTTTGTCATTTATTCAATGCACAAACAGGGTTTAATGTTTTAGATTTACATAAAACTTTTTACGTTTACGTTTAGTTAACCCGTCCTCGATTCAGAACCGTTCGGTAACTAATTGTCGACCAGACGATCACGTGACACTTATAATTCAACAGGATTTAACATTAGTGTCACGTGGTTTATCGGTTGACAATTAACTCTCGACGGGGTCCTGTATCGGGGGGTCACAAAAACCAGACAATGGAAATTTTATTGTTGGCCACATGTAGGTGGTTTGAGCTTAGAAAATGTAGTTTACAAAAGACCTATACTCAGTGCCTACAATAGAATCTGATGGAATATTAAGAACATAAACATACTTGTTTACCTTTGTTTGTCTAATTACTTGCTTGCTTGCTTGACTTTTAAAGTACTTAGTGGCGTTTGATACGTTTATTATTTTCATTTCTTTTTATTATGATAGTAAGTAAACTTGTGTGTTTCAAAATAACAGGAAAGAAATCAAAATATCCCCTAACAGCAAGGCTTTAAATAACATAAGTAAAGAATCTGCAACTGAATGTAACAGTAAGGTTTAAGATTTGATGAGCACTTCAGGCGCACTTTCGTACTTGTAAGTTTGCTCTGCAGCAGGCCCCTAATTGAGCAGTTTTGGATTAAGCGCCACTTCATTACGTAATTAAAATGTATCAATACCTGTAAAAATAAAATGTTTAGCTATTGCTCGCAGATCTGTATTCATTGGTTTGAAACAAAAAAGAAGTAGGTTGGCATGATAGCTTCTCCCTTGGGAACCTTATTGTATATTCTGAAAATAAAAGTCGTATACTAGGTCGTGATGTATTTTATGCGCCAAATTGAATGTAGATCAGTTTTAAGACAAAAAGCTCGTTTTTGCTCCTGCTGTTCTTATCCAGGGTGTAGGATCTCATTATAATAAAATAATAATCACTTTCTCTGGAGAAATTAAACACTACGATACCACTCGCAAAAGTCGTGAAATGCGTGTCTGATTTTGCAGAATACAATTTTAATGTCAAGACATTTGCTCCAAAGTGCAATTACTACGATTTAGACAACGTAATTTCATCATCTTTTTCTTCTTCCTCTTCAGCATATGTTTTGTCCACTGTTGGACATATGCCTCCTGAAGCTCTCTCCAGCTAGCTCTTAGTGCGGCGATTCTTGTCCAAGCCGGTCCTGCCGTCTTTACAATATTGTCCGACCATCTTGCTGGAGGTCTGCCCACGCTTCGTTTTCTTGTGCGGGGTCTCCAGAGCAAGACCTTGTGGTTTCATCTTTCGTCGTCTCTACGGCATACGTGGCCTGCCCATTGCCCTTTCAGTCGTGCCACCTTTTTGCCACTTTGGTAACTTTAATGCGCTGGCGGATTTCATAAAAACGAATAAATATTTTTATGGTTTTTATCAGTTTTTTATTTTAAAATTTCCGCGTGTCACCATACTCTGTCTAATCTGTGGTGTCACTCCTTTGACAACTGTCATACTATTAGCATTGATCAAGTAAACTATTAAGAAGCTGACGTTGTAAACCTAAGTCAAACCTATCAATCGGTTCCGAAACTGAGTCTCAGCATTAGT
Source organism: Anania hortulata (assembly GCA_963576865.1). NCBI lineage: Eukaryota > Metazoa > Arthropoda > Insecta > Lepidoptera > Crambidae > Anania > Anania hortulata. Next base: position 24,841,759 of record OY756388.1, on the reverse strand, counting down.
CAAAATTTATAGCTCAAATAGCTCATTCTTTGGAAACAGTTTTGAGCCATGTAAAAATGTCTAGCAATTGACAAACAATCTCAATTTTAAAAAGCCGTATAGCCACCGCTTAATTGCATTACCTCTTGCCTTTATTTTTTTTATAAAAGAGTAGATTATTCCGTTCTCTTTTCCATAATTTCATGTTTCGGACAACTGTCTCATGGTTTTAATAGCAACAAAGAATTTATAAGTAGGTGTTCGTAGTACTTATACATTCCCTGGATGGCAATGACATTAGGCCATAGACTTCGGAGATAAAAAATTGAAAGAGACGAAGTTATCTGTTGTCAGTGGTTTTAAATATTGCGTCTCTTTTCTTCTCAAAGCAATTAATAGACAAAACATCCAAAACATTCGTTCTTTTACATCCCTAAACAAAACCTAATTATGTAGTTCATGGTACAAATTCAAAACAAGCTCAAATCAAAATCTCGAAGCAGCATAATTGCTTTTACAATTTTGTAGCAGCCAAGCAAAGTATCATTATTAAAATTAGACATCTATACATATAATTAATTTATTTCTTAGATTTTGTTACTGTTTTTACAGTATTCATTCAGAAATTAAGAAATCAATGAAATGTCTGCTATGACCATTTTCCATACCAATAATTTTGACATAAGAAATCAATTTGTAACTGTCATTAGTGTCAAAATAAACGTCATTTGTATTGAATTGAGTGAATGATAAACAAAATTGTATGTTGTCAAAATCGATGAAACAAGATTGTTTTTACGACCTCATGGTACCAAATTGACGGATGGGCGTAATTTGAGATTGTTTTAAGAGTTTATGGTTACCCCCCTGTTCTGTGGTTGTGCCCATAATTGAACAATCTTTCCAAAGACGTGTCAAAATATGAAAAACGTTTTTGGTCCTTGAAAACAAACAAAGATGTAATATGCAATTTAGCAGTTATAAGAAGAAGGATATAATATTCTGTTTAGTGTTCGAAGTACAATATATAGAATTTTAAATTCTGTTCTGTGAGCACTAATTTTGATATGATAGTGTAATATTTTTAAGTACAAATTCCAGTGTTTTCTTATTGTTAGGCATCGCACTGATATCTAAAATAATGGCTACTAGATATTTTAATTAATAAATAACCATAAAAGCCCACGAGCACCATCAAACATATTCCAACGCTCGCGAATTCATTTTGCTTATGAATATTATAAATTCTCATCGCGTGGCCGCCCCAAAGTAAAGGGCCGACGCGTAATTCAGTCAACTTTAAGTATTTAGGTAAAAGCGACGGCTTTTTATAAACTACACTTCAAGGGGACTCTGTTGCAATATTAAAAACAAAATATGACGACGATAAAACAATTCCTAAGTCTTTAGATGAAACGGTAAAATAATTTTCGCATAACATAACAATATCGCAAACACACACGCGCACACACACACGCACGCACGCACGCATGCACGCACACACAGTTGTTTCTCTACTGGTAATTTATTGTAACCAATAGTGTATCTGGAGCCTATGTTGTGATATGGGAGAGTGTCCTCTCCTGGCAGAAGTGTTCTCACACTTAAAAGGAGTGGGTCAGCTACTAATATTGTTAACTTACTTATCTAAACAAATAAACATTTTCCCTTTTAATTTTTTTTCATTTTCGTCTTGGTTTATGTGACTGATTTGTTAATTGAGATCCTGACATGTACAGTAATTGTAGAGTCAGTTTTTAATCTATCTTTTTATTGTTTCTTAGTCAAGGGTCCCCCTTATAGTTTTGCCATATTCGCCGATCCGTCTGTCTGTCTGTCTGTCCACGGTTTAGCTCGGAAACTCTTAGTCCTCTAAAGCCGTAATTTTGCAAGGGTCATTAATTACTATGGTAAAAAAAATATTCTAAAAAATTTCGATTTGAGGATCGGTTTCTGTAATATTAAGCTTTAAGCATTTTTTGTTAGAATTAAGTGTCCCCCTTTTTTGTTAGCAAAAGGTTGCTTTAAAAAATGTATAATAATAACGAAGTTAAAAGGAAAACTATTACAGTTACGTAGACAAGATAAGATAAGATAAGGGAAACTTCAGAACCTTTATATTGCATGTGGCCCGATAGACACGCACTTTGCCGGTTTTTAGGCTTCCGTTCCTCCTAGAAAAAAAGGGAACCCTTATAGGATCACTTTGTTGTCCGTTCGTCAGTCCGTCTGTCTGTCAAGACCCTTTTTCTCGGGAACGCTTAGAGGTATCAAGCTGGAATTTATATCAAATACTCAAATTTACTGTCCCTTGGAGCTGTGAAAAAATCAAACTTCTAAGCTAACGCAATCAAAAGATACAGCCGTTTATGCCGCAAATCTCCGCAAATTTTCGACACTTGCAAGGGAATCAAAACCTACAGGGTACTCAGAAACTCAGTGAACTCAGATCTTGAAATTTAGTACAAAGCAACGTCTTATAGCACAGATAAAGGAAAAATTGAGAAAACCGTAAATATTTAGTTACATCATATAATAAAAATATTGTTAATATTAAACTTACTACTTTCCTCATAAAGGCTTTGAGGTATTAATTTGGAGTGTGGGAGTACGAGTCGCACTTGGCCGGTTTTTTTGGTGTTAAAAAACTTCAGAGACCTCATTAATTAACACTTACGAACCTCAAATTCAGTCCTTGTATTCTCAGGTTCCAGATAGGGCTTATATTTGAGAATATTATGTAAAACAAAGTATACATTTAATCAGCTATTCAAACAGACTCAATTATTATTTATTCACTTGAAGGTTGCTCGACCAACTGGGATGTTCATTCAACTCAACAGTCATTAAGTATACCCATATAAAGTTTTATATTGAGATCTCGAATATAAATAAAGTTATTATCTAAAAAAAAATAAGATTGTATTTTCGATTGTTTTCTACTGTGTTGTGCAAAACTTAAAACATAATACAAAAAATAATAAAATTATGACGCCTTATGGAGAACCTCTCAACATTTGGTAAGTTTAAGCGTTCTTAAATTTTGTCTGAGTAATGACAATGTAAAACCGATAACCGAAAGGGAAGATTTTTGAATTGACACCGTGACTTGGCAAACGCAGCGTAGGACTCTAACAAGATGATGATGCTGGCAGCGGCAGCAATAATAATAACCGAGGGCTCGTCGAGCTCAGTGGCGTACCTACATTGGGAATGGAAATCCGAGTTTAATCAAATACTATTGACGACCTCAGTAGCCGAGAGGCGAGAATACCGGACTTGCTGTCGCTATCTCTGAGGTCCCGGGTTCGATTCCCGGTCAGTCAATGTAGAAAAATAACTTTTCTATATTGTTTTAGGTCTGGGTGTTGTGGTACCGTCGTTGTTTCTGATTTCTGTAACACAAGTGCTTAAAGGATCAGAGCAATGTATGTGTCGTAGCCAGATCGTAAAATTTATCAATTCATGATGTGACCGATCATTTCATAAAATGGTGGTATTTCATGATATGGCCAACTAAAACTGACCATATTGTTTAAACGTCAATATTCGATCAAATGTCAATCCACGTTTGGCCATATCATTAAAATAAAAATATGTTTTCAAGTTACGTGAATTTGTTTAATATTTGTAATCATAGTCGATAGATAATTTAAACATTTTAAATAGTTATTATTTTTAAGCAAAACTAATAAATAAAAACACTTGAATAGCTAAATAACCAACTAACCTCTCAAATTACGTTCCGATCTTGATTTTTTGACATTGCGCTCGTTTTTTGAGTGACTTTCATAAAAATCGCCTAGCTTGGTGTCATAACGATATTTCACTGCACTTTCACCTTTCATTTACACATTATTATTCACTTTTAGTATAAAATATTTGTCCGCCACCATTACTCATCACAAAAACAAAGCAACATTAGCGCCTCTACCGATGGGTAATGTAACGATTTTACCATATGATCACTAATGTTTGACCATTTCATGAAATATTCGTGCGTTTAGCTGTTTATATCGTCAAACGCTGAGTATTCATTGTTCTGGTCAGACCACATTATGATGTAGGCAGCGTGTTCTGTTCTATATCATGAAATACCACCATTTTATGAATGATCGGTCACATCATGAACTTATCAATTTTACGATCTAGCAACGACATATTGTCCAATATTTATTACTATTATTTATTTATAGAACAAAAAGGTGCTCTAATAGAAACACTCCTTAATATTTGTCGTAAAATATTACTCGATGAACTCCGTGTTGACAAGAATTTAATGTGCGCTAATCAGCTAAAGGTCGCAGGAAGACGCTGGATGCAGGCCGCTTATAACCGGCCAATTGGAAGTCAATAAGGGGAGGCCTATATTCAGCAGTAACGTCCATGTCCTTTGTGCCGTCCTGAGGCTGAAATGATGATGATGATGATGAATCAGCTAAAATAAGGTTAAATACGTTGTAAAAGTTCATAGTCGGTACTTCGTAAGTTTCCAAAACGATAGCAGAGTCTACTTACTAAAAGCAACTTCGATTCCAATAATGCTGACGTCACAAAATACAAAGTCGGTCAGACGTTCACACGAAGACACGGGGTATCGTAAAGGCGTTCTGATTTCAACTAGATAAGAGAAGGCGTAGCTAACCCCGATGAAACCAACAACAGTGGTACGAATCCTGATAATCGCAATAAAGGTATACATCAAGGAGTAACATACAACGTAACAGAGAGAGATAGTAACAAAATAAGCGATGTAAACGGAACCAGTCGAGATGTTAGCGATAAAGTTCACAGAAAAGTGATCACTGGGGCGGAAAGCGCAATGTAAATAACACCTTCGTTGATTAATCATTGTGAAATAGTACGGGAGGCGATAGCGTCGGTTCAAATTTTTTATGCTACAAGGTTAATTTACAAGGCAGGGAAGGGTAGGGCTACGTTTTAATTAGTGGACTTATCCACAACAAATCTATGCTGACATAGAAATAGACCTATTAAGGTATAGTTTGATTGTATCATTTTGATTTTAAACTGGTTTAACGTAAAAGAACGTTTCTATAAAAAATACTTATCAATTTCAGATTTTGTATTTGTGTTATTTGCACTGCACTACCTACTAGAATCAGATTATTTAGTTTATGCTACCGTAAGCAAATTTTTTACAAAACATTAAATTTTAGGATATTTACATTAATCAGTCTTATTCAAATGATTGAGTTAAAAAATCGAACCCTCTGAAAATGAAGATTTAATTACCGACGTTATGAACTTTTAAAACTCCAAAAATTCAAACAGAAATACCTGCAAAGTAAACGGTCGGGTACTTTAGAATCATAAACTAACACAGAGATATTTAACAGCACCTAAGCAGTTTTAAATTCGTTAAATACACCATTTATTTTAGTGATGTCAATTATTCGATAATTTTATTTGATTGTCCGTGTCGTTCTTAAAATAAACAATACAAAACCAACATAAAACCATCAATAATCAAATTTTCAAAATACGAGTCCTGTATATCAATAGTCGTATTTTTTATGTTAAGATTTAGTATGATGGATTTATTTTTGATTCAACAAAAGTTTTTTAGTCAATATCCAAGCAGTCTTATGAAACCTCATAACAATGGAATTTCTATTTTGTCTCGATTACGCATATTCGATAGGTATACATTATTTATTACCTCTTGTTTTGTTATTTTAGATATATAAGTCCATCGTTAGGCCTGTCCTTTTATATGGCAGCGAAGCGTGGCCGCTACTTGAGCGACACAAGCAGGAGCTGCGTGTCACGGAGATGAATATGCTGCGGTGGATGTGCGGAGTCACGCGGAAAGTCCGCGTGAGGAACTCGCACATCCGCAGTAGCCTTTGTGTCCGTGATATCGCAGACAGCAGGAGAGTCGCCTACGCTAGTACGGTCATGTTTTGCGGAAACCGGCAAGCTACGTAGGAACGAAATGTCTGGCCATGCTACCACCGCCAGGTCCTGGCAAAAGGGGTAGACCCAAGAAATACTGGCTTGACGTGGTGAGGGCTGACATGCGTGCCAATGATCTCACAACTAGAGCTCAAGACCATGCGAAGTGGAGGAGTGAATCAAGGAAAGCGGACCCTGGGCTCCAAAGCAATGGCTTTGGACGCAACCGGGATTGACCGTATAAATGAAGGAGTTTTGATATTTTTGATAAAAGAAGGCATAATGTTAGCCCAATAAGTTTTTTGTCTTATTTTTTAACATAAGCCCATTGTCAGTAGAAGTATTGTCTCACTGTTGATTGTGTCCGAATTATGTTCTGGGTAATTACAATTTCATTTTTGTATTTATAATACTAGTTAAGAGAAGTTTGTCACCTAGAAAGGGTTTAATTCTTACCTGAAACAGTCCAATTTTATTCAAGTTATTGGCAGCCCAAGTAACTAAAACAAAACAATAGGTAAGTATCTTGTAATCTATGTTATTAAGTTTTAAGAAAATAAATATTATTGCCAAGTAAAAATACTAATATCGATAACTAACAATATCAACCAGCACCACTAGTGTTCGCAGTTTCAAATCCAAAAGCCGAAGGGTCTAAAATTTATAACTGGCCAGCGGCGGTCAGCAAATTGGCCTGCTTACCGTGAAACATACAAATTATTTGTCTTTCCTCGAGGTTCGTTGGTTTTAGATCCTTAAACGGAACTACGAGACGCAACGAAAATACGTAAGGCTACTTCAGAAGCACATTTTAAAGTCAAAGTAAATTCTACCCAAGAATGGTATTTGAAAACAGTTATTACACATGTAGCTATAATGTCAAGTAATATGTCAGGTTTATGTGCCCAAGGGATTTTAAAAATGTTGTAATTAAATTAAACACCCAAGTTAACCAATTGACTTTCTATGAAACACTGCTCTATTGTTGTGATGCAGACGGCTAGATTAACCTAATGTCACTGAAATGATCTGTTAACCGTCTAATAGGTACGATAAGCTATTAACAAAACGATGATGTGCAAAAGATTTTTATTTTTTTGCGTAAAACAGCATTTTATAACAAATATTGTCTTTGTTACCTGGGTTAGAGCCCCGTGAAAATAAAACTGCTTTTTAGACACGGGTCCCTAAAATATAAGGGCCTGAACTCCGCGCTCGTGTACCTTAATTAACGAAATAATTAGCTCATTGACAGCGTTTTGCGAGACATTTTCATTGCTAAGCCCAATTTTTAATTAGAACATTTGTTTTTTGAGAGGAAAATGAATGTATTTATATTTTTTGGGTGAAAATTTTTATAAGTGCCTAATTTTGGAGAGTTCCTAAGTTTCTGAGAGTTAAACTGTTCAGGAAATACAAAAGCAATATTTGAATAAAGAACGAAGCGGAAACGTAGCAAAAACTTTGATCCAAAACAGCGACCTTACAATTTTAGCGCTGTCATTGCTTTAAACGATATCTTCTAATCTTGGCTACAAGATCTGGCTTGACATCTGGCATGTGCCAGACATCACACTTATTATCATATTCCCAAAGTAAAGAACTAACATCATTCTGTACCTGACTTTTTTTGCCAGCGGCGTCTCACAGTACACCCAAACAGTTTAGAAAAGTTCGAATTTTTTAATTTAGCTGAACTGGAAATCTAACCTAGTGGACCCTTTGCGTCCAAGGCAATTTGCCGCGCCAGTACGCCTACAAAAATTATATAAAATCATATCTTACTATGAGTCATAACCCAGTCGTAAGTAACATGAATATTCGAAAACTAATGCGTGTTAGAGCTCAAGCCTAAGACGGTTCCGATGTTCATCCAATGCACTATTTGCATTTTAAAAATATTCCAGCACTCACAAGTTGCGAACTGCGAAGTACTGCGAAGTGCTGCGAAGTAGTGCGAAGTTAGGCGTCTCTATTACACCGTTCGATATTCGCTACATGCATTATCTCGGTCTGGACGGAAACTTTTTCTGCTAAGTGAGTATACATATTAATATGTTTGTTTATTTTGCACTTGGGGTTCTTTCGCATACTACTAGTCTAAGTGTATGTGTTTTTATGTATCAATATACTTTAAGTACTACATGTTTAAAGGTATTTGTAGTTTTGAACATGAATATCTCTAATTTTAGCAGCTGTTATGTTACTGGAGTATTTGTAATTCATTAATGGTTCATAATTTCATAACCTTTCTATTTTCCTTTATGTATTATTTTCTTTTCAATAACACTATCTTATCTTGCATATCGACCTTCGTAGCCGAGAGGCGAGCATGCGGACTTGGCGTCGCTATCTCTGAGATCCCGGATTCGATTCTCGGTCGGTCAATATAGAAAAATAACTTTTCTATCGGGTCTGAGTGCTGTGGTACCGTCGATGTTTCTGATTTCTGTAACAAAAGTTTAGCCACTTACCATAGGATCAGAGCAATGTATGTGATGTTATCCAATATTTATATTTATACTTGCTGTCCCGGCGAACTTCGTACCGCCCCTTCATTCAATTTTTTTTCGTGAATTTTTCCGTGTTTTAGTAGTTATTCTGCTATTCGGAACGGAGACAAATTCAACAAATTAAAAATCATAAAAAACGGTCGCGCCGTTCTCGACTTACAAATGGTGTAACTAACCCGACTTTGTTTTATATATATATACATTAATATTTATAGTATTATTATTTATATTAGCCTAGTCTATAAGGGAGCTTGATTACGTCTTACGTTTAGCCATTGGCATTACAACACCCCTTTATCAATACGAACTGGACCGCGGAGGGAAGTATGGCCCAAACCACTTCAACGAAACCTCGAAAGAGAAGTACAGACAACGTCAGGTCAAACCCAAAAAGATAAAAGTCATTGAATTGATTTTCAACTTTAAGTCCAACATGTAGAGATCAATATCAATTGAGAAAATTTGACGTTTTGTGGTAGGTTTACGTCCACAGAGACATCACCAAACTCGAAGACGCCGAAACTAAAAATAATCCAATGGAGGTGAACCGAGTATAATATGCTCAGAATACAGTTTGAAAAAGACCAAAATAATTACCGAGTTTACCTCAAAACCAAGGCACAGCCAAAAAGAGAGGTTGGTCAAAGAAAAGATGGTCTAACAATATATGAAAAAATAATTTTGAACTAGCAAACACGCAACTAACTTGGAAGGATTGTAACAGTCATTATATTAAATAATTTATATCGGTCCTTAAAATTGTTGTGATTTATTCATAACTCGATATTGTAACTGTGAGTTGCAGTATCGAGTGACGAATGACATTGAACTGTGTCGATCGCAATCATCAAGCGTTCGTTGATCATCGGTTATAAAAAAACTAAAACGCTAAAAATAATCTTAACACTTAAGTACCTAATCAGTTACTTTTGGAGTCGGTGCAAACGAAAACATTGGTCTCTCATTGACTGGCACCGACTCCAAAAGTAACTGATTAGGTACTTAAGTGTTAAGATTATTTTTAGCGTTTTAGTTTTTTGAAGTCGGTTTTTATTTTTTTAATAAAATTAACTTATTTCATCCATTTTAGTGATAAATCCTAATCAAAACAAATCTTACGAGTGCAAACATAATTTAACTGCTGAATACCGATTTCATTTCCTATTTTTCCACCCTTAGGGGTGAAATTTTTTCCAAAAATGTTTTATTATAGTATCTTTGAAGTATAAGCTATTCATTAAAAAAAGAATCATCAAAATCGGTCCACATTTGGCAGAGATATAGGTAAGATAGATACTAAAATCAGTTGGCGTGGTACGGAGTTTATGCAATGTTTGATGATTTTCTTATAGATCCCATCATCAGAATTTAACCAAATTTATATGGGACCATTCTGAAAGTATTACCTTTCAAACAAAAAAATAATTATCGATATCGGTCAACGCAGTAACGAATGATCGCTGAACATACATAAAAAAAAAAGAAAAAAAAAAAGATACCGACGAATTGAGAACCTCCTCCTTTTTGAAGTCGGTTGAAAATGGCGGCCACTCGGCTCGGACGGGCAATCTGTCGTCTGTCTGAGTTTAGTCGGAGTAACATAGTAAGCAGAAACTCTGCCCGTTTTTTTAACTTATACTAAGTACTTTTAACTCGGATAAGTGTTGAAATTGTTAAGAGGAAATATAAAATTCATACCAGATAGTATTTCACTGTTTTATTGAAGAATTATCCGCTTCGAAGGGATTTCAGGATCTATGGCTGAACTACATACATGTATACATTTAAATCGGGATCGCATATCAAGATGAATTATTGAAAAAATATTATTACACTGTTAAAGACTATTTAAATGAGAATTGAGAACATCTTCCTTTTTTGAAGTTGGTTAAAAATGTACATTTTATCTTGTAATGTAAACGTACGTTTAAACGACTGACAATAGTGACAGAGTTTCTTAGTTTCTTGCGTTGCTTCTTCTCGGCGCTAGCCCACAATATTATTCGAAGCAGTGGTATGTACATAATTGGGACGTGTAAAAGAGCTTAATTTAGGCCTATTTGCGATTTTATCGAAGCTTATCAACAAGACATGCTGACCAGAAAAACACAGCTAAGCACAAAAGCGTTAATATAATTTAAAAAATTAAAAAGTACTGTCAAGTAATTAATTAGGCCAAGACATGGGCGTTGGTCCTGTACAATTAGCTCTTACCTGTACCATCGTTAATGGCCTCTAACTTCGTCAGAACTACGAAGTTTCGTCTTTGTCTGCGCGCTTATTGTTAATAGTTGGTGTTTAGTAAGACGGAATGATTGTTCTGATGCTAAATTCAGATAATATTAGGTAGAATTCAAATGAGAGCAATGTTATTGATTTAAGTTGGTCTCCGTCTGGAGAATTTTCAAATCACTTGGTAACAAGTGACGAACGGAGCAGTTTGGTGTTTGTAAATGTAATGTAATTTATTGTACACCATACAAATAAGTTACAATTTAAATAAGGAAGATAAATGTTTCTAGGGTTAACGGAACAATGATAGTTTCACCATGTCATCCGTGTGTCTGTCTGTCTGTCCGCGGTTAAGCTTAGTAACTCTTTGTACTAGAAAGCCGTGTTGAGGTGGTAGAATAAAAACTGTTTTTTTTAAACTATTTTAAGGATTTATATCTGACTATTGCAGTCTAATTGTACAAGGGTATTAATTTGTTAAGACAACCCTGTATAGATCGACTAATTAATTGACTACAGTTGACAAACTAGACTAAACTAACAACTTATGTCGACTAAACCAGGTAAGTATATCTAGGCAATCCAAGAATCAGTTGACTTGTTGCCAACGCAAACTTCTTAGTTTACATCATAAATGTCTTGCTTTCATTTTCTCTTATTATTGTAAAAATTTACTATGCGTGTTTTATTGTAGATTAAAGTTACCTTAGCATAATAATAATAATAACCTCTACTTTACGAAAGTGAGGTTTTAATTTTTCCTGCACGCTGCAACTTTTACTCATTTTTTTATAATAGAGAATCGGTTTGATTCTCAGTTTGATAAAATTCGAAAAACAAACATTTTTTTTATTGGTTTGGGTTTCATATTGTATTAAAGCAATTCGCTATGAAAAAGTGTTATTTTTATTAAAAACAACAAATTAGCATGATGACATTCAACGGCTACGGTAACAAAGTATTTAAATTACAAAATTCTGGATTCCAAGTCGGTCAATTGACGCACATCAAACTCAACTGTTAACCTGTGTCCAGTTCCCAAAGATATCCCATTGCAAATTACCTACAATTGGGTCGGTGGTCATATTACACAGCCTTCCTGATGGGCTTGTTTGTAACGTGGTACGCATTGGTCAAGCACTCAGAATGGCATTTGATCTCAATATAGTTAGTATTATATCATTACAGAATTAAATAGTACTTAAATGACTCTACGATTTGTGTATGAGGAACCTAATACGTCTAAATTCCTTCGACAAAAAGTGTCTATAAGACAGTTCTAAAGTTAAAGTATCGGTCAATAGTATTTACAAATGAAAGGTTCTTCAATTAACCAACTGCGCTGGTGTGACACCTTGTAGGATAAACGAAGGCTTGTAGAACAAACCTGAACTGCCAAGACGTTATCATGTTCTCAAACGCTACCTTACATCAGTCGGGTTTGAGACGTAGAAAGAGCTTTCAATTCGGAGAGTAACTGTCACAACGGGACTGGAAAATCTCAAATGTTTCCTCTGTATACTATGCTGTGAGCCTACTCGGTTTAATTACGAAGTTTTTGGCAATTTCCGTTTTTATTTTCTTGTTTGGTTGTTGTTAATCTATATTTTATTATTTTCTGCTTGCTTTTGTGTGTATGTGTCTGTTTTACGTAATAAAATTTATATTTATCTCTCTATCTATCTATCTGTGTCTAAAATCTAATGCCAGCTCAAACAAGCTCAACCTAAGCCTGCATGGCGAGTACGTATCATCACCATACAGCTCTGTGCTAGCTGTAACAGCGTCTTCGAAACTAAATTTGACTTTGTGAGCCACATGCGTACGAGAGTGTCTCATACAGAAATGAGAGTGTTTAAAACAAAACCTGACGAAGTTTTGTCATTGACGGATACGACTGGGATCATCATCTTTACCTCCAGTATCAGTGACTAATTATTATGAATTTTTTTTTATACTTAGAAAAATCCTTAATATTTTTTGACCATTGAAGAGAAATGTTTATGAAGACTGGGATATGTTGGGAAAGGTTGAGCACGTTATCTGCCCAATATAGCTTTTACCAGTGCTTCCAGATATTTTGCAGAAAAATACGATTTCATGAAGAGATGACACGGGCTTTTCCTACTAAGTAATAAATACCTCTGTTTATTTACCTCCCTGGGGGTAGCCAACTTTCTCAAGCACTCTCGTCCCGATGTCGTCACGAGCTCGCAATAATATTGCAACAAACTAATTTTGTAAGCATTACAAGAGTACAACTTACAAAATTGATTAACTAGTATAATACCTACACAGTAGCTAAATTAGTTTGTTATTACAAATTATTTACTAATCATTACAAAACAATTAACACAAAATAGCACTAAACGAAAAGTAAAACTTATCATAGTAAGAGTGACTCGTCATCATTGGCCTAACTATGAGGTCTTAAGAGTATTACTTCAACATTGTATTTTTTTCTGTACAGAGTTAGACAAAACAACACTGTAGAGTCAGAATAGTTGACTGAAGAGGTAGGTTGACTAACTGTAAAAATTTGACCTACTGAAAGTGTTGTGTCATTCAAAAGCGCAAATGTAATGCCTCGAGTCCAGTGACTGAGCGGGTAGAGGAAACGGCTAGTTAAAAATTCAACACAGTCAACTTGACTTATTGTCAAGTTTTGGACAATTATTCAATCTACCCTATAGGGTAGGGGGTCTTGTAGGTATTATGATATGATATGATATGATATTCTTTATTTCATAGGTATAGTACAATTTCACTTAACAATGATTGTGATTGCTAAATTTACAGTAACTCGCATACTGGATACACAAGATCATAATAAGATAGTAGTGGGTAGAGTTTAATTATTGTGAAAAAAAAACTATTTGCAGTTGACTTACATTATTACTTATTATGGGCTTTTTTTTACCAAATTTAAATGAGAACCTTCCTTATCACTAGGTAAGAGGTAAAATAATCTTAGCCTTATGGATATCAGATATGTTTTTTTTGTTCTGAGTGAATTTGCTCTATGATGGGCGAAGGTCAATCTTAGGCAGGAACTTACACTACAAAATTACTAATTGCCAGCTGTGCCATGTGCAGAGGACGAGAAGACATCTTAAACACATAATTCTGGGCAATGACTGATTTATTGAACGAAGGAATGACTCTACACATAAATGAAAAAAACAGATATCGAAATACCCACCCCATAATCTCGGAAAATTATTCCCTATAATCAGGGTCGTAAACAAAAACTTTGTAACTGTCTATCCTGTCCGAGCTACGGGGCTGGGCATAAATATTTTCGACGACTAAATGGCGTGAAGCGATACATCTGTTCCGCTAACAATTCCCAGAAAGATAACGATATTAATCGCCGAAGTTTACAAGGCACTTGCCTTAAGCCCGGTGGACATAACGCAGCTTTCTCTTTCTCAGAAAAAAATCTGTGTGACAATTAAATTCAGAACAGTACATGTAGAGTTTAATCTTATACATTATTTACCTATGTCTATCTAATAAAAAAGTCTGTCTGGTTTTCTAAATAGATTGAGGAAAAATAATTTCTATTGTCACTTTCAATTAGTTAGATAGTACATATGAGATTTATGCCACACGCACATGTGCAAAGCCATAGCGGCTTCCAGCAAGCCGTTATTTTAAAATACAAATAACGAAATAAAATAAAAAACAAATAAAAGTCTTTAATTATAATTGTGCAAGTGATTTTATACGTAAATACAGCATGGGAGCCGACGATATACCTCGTGCAAACTGGCTATCGTGGTGGTTTTACCCATGGGGGAACGATATATCTATTCGTTGTAATTACTCATTCCATAAATATATAGATCAACGTTGGAAGATTCAGAAACCAGAAAGAAATTAAATTTTAATACCGCTTGCTTATTACTTCTTAATTGTCAGATATTAAAGCTTAGGCGAAAACCCACGTCTTTTCATCAGCGACTGATTTTCTTTTTATCCTGGTTTGATTATTTTCAAGACAAATATTACATTTGATGTGACTACATTTTAAATGCAAAAAAAAACAATAAAATAATCCGAACATCGATGTCCGGAGTTAAAAAACAAGAAGACCATTTACCTGTTGAATTAAACGAGCAAAGTTGTACCTGCGTTGTGAGCAGCGGCCATTACGCGCTTACGCCGTAGCCGTAAAACATTTTATTGTATACTCATAAATATTTTTCACTTAACTCAACTGTAATTTATTAGAGTGCCTCAACTTTTTGCAAATTTTTTTTAATTGAAGTCGTATCATCGTTTTGGGATGAATTTTACTCCCTTTAGCGCGATTTGGATTTTCGACCTAGTGAATTTTGCAGTTATTAAATTATTTCGTAATTGTATCGTCTTTAATACATCAGACAGGGAACCAGTTAAGGATTTTACCATGCTGAAAATTGAAATGATGATAACATCAATCAATTGACGTATATGTGTATGATGTCACTTCTACATCCGTATATTTAATTTTGTATGACGTCACTTCAACATCTAAGCGGTTTCATGAGACCGCATAACAATGGAATTTCTATTGTGTCTTGTTTACATATGCCTGATTAGTTAAATAACTTGAACTGAATTTTCCTATACATGGAAATAGAATTTGAATAAGTTATGAACTCAGTCATGGGAGGCGGATAGCCAGTGGTGGGATTCTCAATTCCATGGACGAAATATAAGTAACGAGAAAATAACATTTAGAGCTTATTCGAATAGTACAAGAAAAAAACTGTAATTTAAAAGGCCTTTTGTAAGATCTTTTCTAGTACCTGTGTTTTACAATAATTTGTATGATTATGATTATGAAAATTGCCCCACCACGCTGCACTAGAGCCAAATGGCATTGTGTGGCTGCAGCCTTACTAAAAGATAATAAAAAGAATGGGAAACTCAAGCGAAAGACAAGATCTTTAAAAAAAGGTTTAAAAATCACCGACAATCTTCAAGTTTCCCACTCCTGATAAGTCGTCCCCTGATACAGCATGTGCATAATGTAGGCGCGCGACAGAGCAGCCGCCAAGTTGCCGCCTCAAACATGCAAAAAATGAACCTCGGGCAACTTTTCGGATAACTACATACTAGATTACTTCCGCTTGTTTTCATTGATATTGTTTTTAAACGGTTTTATTTAGCTCACCCCGTTTGTTTTATTCTTGGGTCAAATTTAGTAATTCAAATTTCACCCTCTTCCTGTCAACCGATTAATCTGAAATTTTGTATACACTTTGGATTTTGGTGACAATACAATTATGTTTATTCATTATCATTATAAATTCAAGATGGCCGCCGCTACAAAATGGCGGATAATTTATGTTTTATTAATCCCATCAATATGGGTATCAAATGAAAGGGCTCAACAAGCAGAATACAATATACTATAAAAAATTGAAATCCAAGATGGCGGCCGCTACAAAATGGCGGATAACGTAGGTTTTATCAATCCCATCAATATGGGTATCAAATGAAAGGGCTCAATAAGCAGAATACAATATACTATAAAAAATTGAAATCCAAGATGGTGGCCGCTACAAAATGGTGGATAACTTAGGTTTTATCAATCCCATCAATATGGGTATCAAATGAAAGGTCTCAACAAGTAGAATACAATTTATTATTTTATTTTAAACTAAAAACTAGAAAATAAAAATAGGTAAAAAAACTTTTTAAGTTAAACGGTTTTATGTTAAACATACATTGCAATGTTTAAGATAAATGTACTAAAAACCAAAAAATAATAAAATAGATACAGTCGTGGGAATTATAAACATATGCATAGACTAGACTAAAATAAAATCGTGGGGTACGTCAATTGTCTACAATCGTTGATTAAAATGTTTGTTTTGTAATGTTACACTATAATTAGGCAGTTGTTCAACCGACAACGATGGACGTGTGATAAGTAGGGCTAGAATGTGGAAACAAGCTAGCAAGCTCGATTATAAGCGAGTTTTAGGGTTTCATAGTGGTGAGCGAGTAGTACTTTTATCATATGTTTTGTCGATTAAAGACAAACTACGAGCAGTGAAACGATTCCTCGCCAGCCAGCAGTGTGAATGTCCAACGATAAACTAGTTGAAACATCTCTTTTATTTACATGGAGTGTATAACTATTGGAATTTCCATGAGCAAGAAAATAGTAATTTCCTCACCGTCTGCGGGCCAACTGCCTAACGACGAATTAAACTATTCTTCTATCGCACATTAAGTCGATAATTTGTAGACAATTGACGTGCCCCACGGTTTTATTTTAGTCTAGTATATGCATATGTTTATAATTCCCACGACTGTATCTATTTTATTATTTTTTGGTTTTTAGTACATTTATCTTAAACATTGCAATGTATGTTTAACATAAAACCGTTTAACTTAAAAAGTTTTTTTACCTATTTTTTCATACTTAATTACTTATATCTATATTAGTACACCCATAAATTCTAAATTATTTCAGCACCCCTACTTTGTACGCTAAATAGTAAGTAAGAAAAGTTACTGTAAGAAAAACTGGACAAGTGAAAGTTGAACTCGCGTCGACTGGGTTCCGTACTTCTTAAAGGTTTTCCTGTAATCTAAAAGTAAAGAACCATATTCTTCAGAAATTCATAAGTGTACAACAATTTGAGTAGATTCGAATCAAATTGGCTGTGACACACCGACAGACAGGTACACGAGTGATCCTATAAGGGTTCCGTATACACGACGTACAAAAGAATAGGACACTCTTAAACCACGTTATTGGCTGCTCATATACAACAACTTTTTGTATAAGAGCAACGACGAAATCGTAAAAAAAAATTTTTTATAGTCCATACAAACTAGGGCGCTAACTCGATGATAATGTTCTGAACTTCTGAAAAAAAAACACGATTTCGATATTGCTTCATTATTTTGTATTAGTTGTTGTATATGAGCAGCTATTTGACGTGGTTTCAAGGAGTGTCCTATTCTTTTTTACACCCTGTACACATGAGGACATTCAGAACCCTAAAAACAGAACAAGAATCAAAGATTGTCAGTATAAGATATCATGGTCATTCAGCAAGTCTTAATTCTAGTGTTATTTTGCTAAATTATGATTATGACTAGTCCGCTTTGAGCAGTTAAGCTATAATACATTCTTAACAATCCCTCCTCACCGTTATATCTCAAGAATATGTTCTCGTATCTATGCCAATCTCATGACCGCTCTCTCCGTTCCTCTAAAAATCTTCGGCTGGGTACACCTGCACATCGTTCTACATTCGTTTCTAGATCTTTCTCTCTGAGGTCGACACGACTTTGGAACTCACTTCCCCTCGATATTAAGGAGTCGGACTCGAAGATCATTTTCAAGAATAAATTTAGACAATTCTTAAAATAGATAAATTGCACCTATATGTATTAATTGTATGTATTTATTGTATGCATTTTAGATATATCTGTATTTATTATTATTTAATAAAAATTTATTCAAGTATATTAAATTTAGTTTATTGTTGAATTATTTAAACTTTTATGTTATTTTATCTGTTACCTGCACCGCACCAATTGAAAACTTTCTGCATGAACGGTTGACTGGCAGAGAATGCTATTAGCATTAAGTCCACCTTTTGTACACTATTAGTGCAATAAAGTTTTAAATAAATAAATAATAGTACATTGTTACCCTAGGGGTGAAAGTAACTTATTTAGTCCCGAGACGGGGTTTGGTGCCCAGGCGTAGCGAGGGCGCCAATAGTTCGAGGGACTAAATAAGTCTTTAACCCGAGGTAAACACTGTGCTTTTCATTACGAATACAAGGAAAGTAAAAATAAAAACAAGAATTAGCTAAAGAAAAAATAAGTGCATTTTAACAAAACATTACCAAAGAGCACTCTACTTAATCATTCACTACGTTACAACACGAAAAAACAAATGAAGATCAAATTGTCACTTTCCCGCCTATTTTATTTTCTGTAGCCGGCCAGCTATTCAGTTTATCATTTTCATCATTAAAAAATTGGTAAATATTTTCCCAAATTTATGTAATTTTAAAGAAATAGTTTAAAGTAAATTACTTTTAATAAATTCATTTAAAAATATATTGTTTAGTTGATACTTAACTTTAGTTATTTCAATTTTATATCACGCTGTTATTGAGTGGCTGTATAGAAAGTTGGAGCAAGGTTAATTAAAAATGTTAAAATAGAACTAGTTTTTTTATTATTTGACAGCTGTCAGTAGAAAACGATTCTCCCTAGGGCTGAAAAGTATTACTTTCAACCCACTTTTCAGGCAACTTCAGACTTACTTTCCGAGTATGAGTAGTGAAAAACACTTTTCATTTGTTTGTACAAATAAACTAAGTAGCTAAACTGAAAATTTGACATTTATGTAGGAACGGTTAATTACGCCTTACCTAGCCTAGCTACCTAGGTTTACCTAGCCTGGTTTATAAATTTGTCAAACCTTTAAAAAAACGTCTAACGCAAATAAATGTGCATTTTAAATTCTTATCATCATCATCATCATCATTTTAGCCATAGGACCTCCACTGCTGAACATAGGCCTCCCCCAGTGATTTCCAGATTGGCCGATTGGAAGCGGCCCGCATCAAGCGGCTTCCTGCAACCTTTACCAGGTCGTCTGTCCACCTTGTAGGTGGACGTCCTACGCTGCGCTTGCCGGTACGTGGCCCCCGTTCCAGAACCTACCTGCCCCATCGGCCGTCAGTTCTACGTGCTATGTGCCCCGCCCACTGCCACTTCAGCTTGCTAATCAGTTGGGCTATGACAGCGACTTTTGTTCGTTTACGAATCTCCTCATTCCTGATTCGATCTCGCAAAGAAACACGGAACATAGCACGCTTTTAAATTATTGAATTTAAAATTAGGTACGAACGAATTAAATCTTTTCATGGTAACTTTTAATACGGAACCCTAAACATTAGATTAAAATACTTTTTCCAAAAAAATTACCGACTAACTAAATAAATAAATAAATTGGACAACATCACATACATCGCTCTGGTCCTAAAGTAAGTAGCTAAATCACTTGTGTTTTAGAAATCAGAAATAACTACTACCTTCTTGTTGATGTTATCAAGGTGTCTTGAGAAATCAATCTCTAACAAAACTCTTCAAAAGACTGAAGCACATACCACTGAAAGACCTCAATTAATTAATTAATATTGCTAAGCAAAATTTCTTTTAGAGTTTTTATTAACGTATTACGTACTAAAAGTTCAAGAACTTTCTAGCTAATTTTGCGTAAATTGATTGGTACTAACGTAGTCTCAAAGTTGTCTGTATTTTTATAGTTGTTTAGAACAAACTTTGACTTTTAAACTGCACTTCTGTAGTTAACTTTAGTTTAGAAGTGAATTCATGTTTTTTTAATTAATTACAGCCATTTTCAGTTTTAAAACTGTTTCATAGTGAGCCGTAAGTAACATTGTTTTGATATTATTAAGAATAAATGAACGAAAATTAAGTCATCATTCATCATCATTACAGCCGCAGAACGTCCACTGCTGAACATAGGCCTCCGCCAATGACTTTCGTTGGGGGGTATTGCCAATACTCACCACGGCTGGCGACAGGCTTGGCTGGCGGGTTGGCGAGCGCAGTTTTTTATAAGATTTCGCATTCAGACGCTGCTGCCCGTCTCGTGCTACAGGAATTAGTCGCCTCTTACGACACGCCTCCTGTTGGCGGTGGGGAAGTGTATTCTTAACGGCCGTCCCCACACGGCACCGACACGGAATACACGGAAAATTAAGTAACAAAGCTTTAAACCTTTTGACACGAATTAATGCACTGTAAGTGGTTTTATTCGCATCAGATATTTTAATTTAATTTTTTTTAATTTAACTTTAAAATTTATTTACTCTTCACATAGGTTTACACAATACATTCAGTGCGTAGCTAAGTATGCATACAGATAATACCTATAATGTGAGAGTCTGGTGCCTGACATAGGTATAAAAATACCTGTATTACAGGTCACCAGGCCCCACTCATCGGATTACAGTGACAAAAATAAGCATTACAGTGCTAGTACAGACTTGATAAAGTAGAATTTATAAGATAACAATGTAATAATATAAACAACAATACGAGTGTGGTTATGATGCGATTCCAGAAGTGTGTGTGTGTGTGTGTGAGTGTGTGTGTATGTATGACAGTAAGTGCGTGCATTTTTTTTTTTTTTCTTTTTCTTTTTTTTTTTTTCTTTCTTTTTCTTTTAGCTATCTAAGTAATATTAATAGATTTTCTGTTTCTTGGTAATCAAGGGATTTTAGCCATTTAGAAACAGTTAGTTTAACACTATGTTTATTCAACGGGTAAATTGAGAGAATTTTGTTAAACTTATTATATAAGTATGGCCCTAGGAAACAGTAGAATTTATGTGAGGAGGCAGATTTGAGAGGATCTATATTGCAGATTTTGTCCTTTCTACGCCTGTCTTTCAGTAGGTTTGGATTGTATTCTAATTCGGTGTGTTTTTTAAGCACGATAAGTAATAAAAATGTCTGTCTCACCGTAAGAACATCCCATTTCATATAAAGCAAGTTGGTAGGGTAACGATAAGGGAGAGCAGCCGCTGTTTTTAGGATTGCTCTTTGAGCTCTCTCAGCCTCAAGTAGGTATGTTTTGGCAGAACCTCCCCATGTCGTAATGCAGTAGCTGACTATGGACTGACACAAAGCGAAATATACCATCCTGATTGTGCTTTTATCAGCAATATATCTTAAAATTTTTAATATATATATGAGTTTACGCAGCCTAGCTACAAGCACGTCAATATGAGGTTTAAATGTAAGGGTTTCGTCGAGAGTGATGCCAAGACATTTGATGCACTCCGTTCTAAGTATCAGAGGGCAATTACATTGAGAAAGAGCATGTTGTAGACAAGAAGGAGTATGGGCCGAGATAAGTAGATGGGTTGGAGGAAGGAGATTTTTTTTATATGCAAAAGCAATATACATAGTCTTGCTAATATTGAGTGAGAGCAGATTGGACTGTAGCCAGGCAGACACTTTGTCAAATCCCAATTGTGCACTGAAGAATACATCCTCCCAATTTTCTCCGCTGAAAAAGAGTGCTGTGTCATCCGCAAAAGTAAACATCCTGCCGTGCGAGAGCTGTATTCGGCACAAGTCATTTATAAAGGCCAGAAACAGTGATGGGCCAAGTATGCTTCCCTGAGGGACACCATGGGTCACCTCCAACTCATCACTCGTGCAACTGTCAATATTCATTCTTTGCGTCCTATTGCTAAGGTAGTCGTGGAACAGTTTTAAGGGAATGCCTCTAACACCTATCCTCTCCAGTTTTGACAACAAGATGGGGACAGAGACCACGTCAAATGCCTTAGCTAAGTCCAGGAACACAGTGATGCACTTCATCTTTCCCTCTAGACTAGTAACAATAGCGTTCGTCAGCTCGTGCACTGCGTCGTCAGTGGATCTGCCTGACCGAAAACCAAACTGGGACGCTGAAAGAAGGTTGTTGGATTCGAGGAAGTTCATCAGTCGCTTATTCATCAGACGTTCGAGAATCTTGGACATCGAGGGAAGAATAGAGATAGGCCGATAATTATTCACGCTGTCTCTGGCCCCACCTTTGTAAATGGGTTTGATGATTGCTACCTTAACCGCACGTGGAAAGACACCCGATTCAAGAGAGAGATTGCAAATATGAGCTATAGGGGGTGCTAATATTTTTGCGTATCTCTTAATGATTTTTCCCGAGATTTGGTCTGATCCTACCGCACAGCTTTCTCTTAGCTCCAAAATAAGCAATTCTACTTCCCTTTCATCTGTCGGAAGGACAACAATCGATTTTTTTACAGAGGGGCCATCGAGCACATCACCGCTTGGATTAAGGAGAACACAGGAGGCAGCAATCTGCTCAGAAAGCTTACCTCCTATACTCGCAAAGTACCTGTTAATACTATCAAAGGGGTTGTTTGAGTCAATAAGATCAGAAGCATGGTTGACAGTCTTTTTAGCTCCACTTACATTAATAATGGTCTCCCAGAGTTTCTTTTTATTATTCTTTGCATTATTCAACTCTTGTCTTTCGTGAGCTCTTTTAGCTTTCTTTAAAACAGAATTACAGAAGTTTCTATATCTTTTATAGGTAATTTTGAGGACTTCGTTATCAGGATCTTTTTTTAGTTTTTTGTGGAGACTGTCTCTATTTTTCATACAGCGCAACAAACCGCTAGTGATCCAAGGCTTATTAGTGATTTTTCTTTTTGATATTTTGGTTATTTTAGTATTTTCCTGGATCGCTGTAGCTAAACTTGAAACAAGAGTGTCAGTCGCAACATTAACATTTGTGTAGTAGGAATTCGTTTAAAGTCGATATTGATCATGGCTTTATCCAGACCCTTAAAGTCTATGATTTTAAGGGTTTTATTGGAGTAATCAAGATTCGTGTTAAGATTAATATCCAGAGCAACACTATCATGATCCGTTACAGTCGATTGCACCACAACACAAATAGCATCCTGTTTCGTTTTTAGCATGATGTGGTCTAGGCAAGTAGCACCATGAGTGGGTATAGTATGACCAGGGAGCACGCAATGGCTAGCCAAGATATTTAGATATTCGTGAGAGCGCTTATTTGAAGTTTGGTCCATTATGCCGATGTTTATATCACCGCAGATTATGATGTTCTTAAAGTTGCTTAACTTAGTGAGCAGTGCGTTAAGAGAACCAACGAAATTATAAGAGTTATGGAACCCAGAAGGGCGATAAATACCAATTATGCAGGTATCCGAGCTAATTTTCAGTAATAAACAATTAGCATCCCTGAGAAATGGCTCCTCAGACTGAACTTTAAGTCGATTACTAACGTAAATGACAACACCTTCATTTTGCGTTTCGTGAAACGTTAATCTAGAGAGATAGATGAGCCTTGTTTGAATGGAATCATAGCGTCGTAGCGAGGGTAGTTACTACTGTTGTAGTGATCGTAGTCATGATACATTGAGACGTAAACACTGAATTTATTGTATTAAGTTGTAATTCGGTCATTATTGTATAGAACCTCGACGGCGTCTTCCGCCCAATGTGCATAATTGGCACGTGCAGTCGTGCAGTGTAGTATATTTTATATTGTCGCTCACTGAGCTTACACTGTAACTAAGAGGACACATCGGTGACTTGACACTCTCTAGTACACTGTTTCTAAACCCCTAACCCCCAAGCGTTCGTCTTAATTTAGTTTGGGATCCTTAGCACTACACCGAATCACGCTTGACTGGTTTAGTAATTTGTTTTATAACTTCAGAGTTTGCAAAAATATCACAACTGGCCATGGCAGTACCGTTTATTAGAGACCTTTGAATGAAAATTGTCTAAAACTGACTACTGAATGTAAACTCACAATATACAAGATACACATGAGACAATTACATCACTTAAATTTATTACTCCTAGACTTGGTCCTAAACCTTTCACTTCAGACATAGGACTGCTGAATATAGGCATCTCGCAACCTTTAACAGGTCGTCTGTCCACTTTGTGGGTGGACATCCTACAATGCGCCTGCCAATACGTGGTCTCCATTTTAGAACTTTTCTGCCCCATCGGCCGTCGGTTCTACGTGCTATGTGCCACATGACGGACTATGTCACGACTTTTGTTCGTTTACGGAACTCATCATTTCTGATCTCGCAAAGAAACACCGTGCATTGCCCTATATAGCACTCTGTGTAACCTTAAATTTTCCTATGAGACTTATATGTAATATGGATTTCAACTTAAACGATAACTCGTGCTAAAACTAAATGTAACTTTCTCGTGTCGGTTAAAATGACGAACGACATTCGATTTCAGTCTCTAAAGATGTTCGAAAGTAATTTATCATGGCCGCTTGTAAATAAGTACACGCGAGGTTCGGCCGCAGTAGAAATGTCAAATACAGAAGGCTCGCTCCCTTCTGACGCTCAGGTTCTATGCAACGAAAAAATTGCTATCTGTAAAAGTTTAAGATGTTAATGTGTTATCATCATAATCAGCCTACTTCAGTCCACTGCTAGACGTGGGCCTTTCCCGATTTAATGTGCAATGAGCAGGATCTTCGGTATTTTCTTTCCATTTACTGCTAGCAGCTTTGTTAGAGGGCGCCCTATGCTGTGTTTAATAAGTCGCGGTTTCCGCTCAAGAAAGCTGCTAGCAGTAAATAGAAAGGAAATACCAAAGATCGGGCTCATGTGTTCTCACACATCTACCACATTTGCTATTGTAGCGGCTCGACGTTCGCATTTGTGCATTGCGTGCAGTTTCGGGATACACGATTTAAATCCGGCAGTCGTCACCCGCCTTGCTTCCCGACCACTCTCTACCATCTAAATAATTTATATTGGTGCACCAGTAAAGTTATTCATCAGAATCTGGACTTCTCATTTACCACCACCGCACAGTCGAGCCTCACACATAAGCCTCAACACTATTGGTTCTGCGGCAAATGTGTGTGTGGATACTGGATGGAAAAGAATAGCCGATGATCGGGCTCAGTAGTGAGGATAGGCCTATGTCCAGCAGTGGGCTGACGCGGGCTGACTATGAAGAGGATTGTTAGTTAGTTAGATTTTCTGGGCTGTTTCCGCACTTAGCCTCTTGATTGGGCCATTGTGTGTGCTACCTTTTCCTTCTTACTCCAACCAACCCAGGTCCTCGCAGAAGGTCAGCAACCTTTTCAGATTCCTGCAGGCTGCCGGGAGCGATCCTGGTGATTGGAGAATATATGCCCGTTGATCTGCCATGCTCCTACATTGCGGATTTTGTCCCTTGCTAGTCTGATGAGGATGCGGGCAAGATTATTTGATGCCACCGGAAATGAATTTTTTGTTTGCCTGCATCCTTCATTTTTACTCCATTCTGTAAGATGCATTTCTTTAGTTTTTTCACGCAACCATGTTTTGATTTGAGCCTGAGGTATGGGTAGAAGTGGTTCCGGTCCGTGGACTACTGCCTTCGTTCCTTTTTTAGCAAGTCTGCTATATCATTACCCACTGAGTTGCTATTTCTTTTGATCTATTGCAGAGTTACTTTGTTCGTATTCGCAATGGATTGGAGTTCGTTGTGACATTCCAGTATGAGGACAGAGGTTATTATATTGTTTTGTAGGGCTTGAAGCACGGATGCACTGTCTGAGATGATTTTAATGTTCAGCTCTCGGACGTCTCTGCAACCGCCTGTACCGCTTTGGTGATACCAATGCATTCTGCCTGGAAGATTGTGTTTAACTTGTCTAAGGTAGTTGATGTTTTTATGTTTAAGTCACTCGAGAAGACACCTGAAGATGGTGATAGTTACTTTAAACAGAATAGGGATACTGTTTTATGCTCTAATATGGTTCCTCTATTTTTGTACGTTTCCAATAACGGATCGGGTATTGAGCAAACAGAAAAAAATAAATTACGATGTTACCGTTAAACATAATACCGGTTTCCTGCACTACTTTCTTGGAGGAAATAACATTTTATATTTTTACAGAACAAATTAATCCCGCGGTCCCTCAGCGGAATATTGAATGAGGAAATACTATGATGGCATAAAATGTAATCAAATAGAAACGAGCTCCGATATCTGACATCATTCGCTCGGAACGATTCGGCAACAAATACTAGTACCTACCTAGCGTTTAGACGTATCTATACATGGTGACTTTTCGTTTTGTTTTGGAGCCGAAAAACTAACATACTCTTGTTTAAACACAACAACTTTTTGTATGAGACCAACATCTAAATTACAAAATAAAAAATACATGTCCATACTAATCGTAACAGCCGATTGGTCACTTTGTATGAAGACGTGCATTTAGATTTTTTGATTTCGAGGTTCGTCTCATACAAAAAGTTGTTGTATTTTTGTACAGCATAAACTTACTTTGAATATTTTGTTGCCTGACTTATTGTAATTTTATTATTATAATATTATAAATGCGAAACTTTAAATGGATGTATGTTTGTTACTCAATCACGCCAGATCGGCTCAACAGATCTGGATGAAATTTGGGACAGAGTTAGATTATAGTCTGGTTCTGGTAAGCATAGGTTACTTTTTATCCTTGAAAAGTGTACAGTTCCCGTGGGATAGATTTTATTTTAGTTTGCACAGAGCAAGGGATTGACATGTTTTTTGCGTAGTGGTAGTTTAGGGGTCAGAGGTCATAGGCTAACATCTTTATTTCTCCTCCTACGGGAGTAAATTCCACGAGGGCGAAGCCGCGGACACAGCTAGTGGTACATAAATCAAGTAATGTTTTTACCGAAAATAATAATTTAACGACCGTCTTGGTCTAGTAGTGGTTCGCGCTACAAAATTTCGCAGTCACGAGTTTGAATCTCCCAAGAGGTGAGCGAGCATCGTTAAAATGGTTCTGTATTTAGGTACTTGTCTATCTATTGTTGGCTGAGTTTAATGATTTATTTTATTACAATATTTAGTAAAGTTAATCAATGCTAGATTTGATAATGTTATAAGAATATTAAGAAAACAGTTACCGTATTTTTGTATCTGATGCTATGCACGACGGTACCACAAAACCCAGACCCGAGACAATATAGAAAAGTATTTTCCTACATTGACCGACCGGCAATTGAACCCGGGACCTTAAAAAATAGCGACACAAAGTCTAGCATGCTCGCCTCTCGACTACGAAGGTCGTCAAATATATCTTCTTGTAGTTATATAGTATATAGATTTAATATCAATTTAAAAAGATGATTTGTCGATTTAAAAAACAAGTGCCTATAAAATGTTTTCAAAGTTATTTCCTTTTCCAGTCTTACGTTTGAACCTGTACAAACGACATGGAACCCGACACCGCCTCTAATTGAGCGGGATCGATTGATAAATAATGACAGACAGACAAACCGTCCACTTGTTACGGTAATGGCCCCGTAGGGTGCGTCTTCGCTGTTAGCATTCGCGTTTCTAGTAAATATAAATAATAATGATCGTATCTCAATGGGGCCTCATTGTGTTTGGTCTTATCCCCACGAACGCCTTCCAGAAGGACCGAACTCCATGCCGTGATTTTCCGTAGGAGAGATACAATAGTAATAGTACCTATTTGCACTTAGCGGGTGCTGTTATTGGCTTTATCTACTTAATAGTGCAGGCAGAGATAGAATTCGCCAGGTGTATCCCAAGTCATTATTATATCTCAGAGGAGCATCTTCGTGTTGGATCTGTATCCCCACGAACGCCTACTAAAAGTACCGGCCTTCGTGCCGTGATTTCCCGTAGGAGAAATACAATAACAATAATAAATATGCGACAAACAACACACCAATTAACATGGTCTTATCATCATCAAGGAATTTACATCCTTGTGTTACGAGATACCAGACAATTTATTTTGCCGTAGCCGTCTTCCAGCTTACCAAGCTCGAGCCAATTTAGAAAAGATCGTTTTTTTTTTAGAATTAACCTTAACCGGGAATCTATGAGACCCTTTGCGTTCAAGGCAAATTGCCGCGAAGGCAAATCCGGTCAAAAATGCCAACGGAGAATGCGCTTGAAAATCTTCACTGTCAAAACAAAATTAAACCTACAAAACTAGAACTATAATTATTGTAGTCACTAATCCGCTCGTTGATTTTATAATTAAATGAAAGTTTTAGACGTATGAACATTTATTTTTGACACCTTGCCAACGAATATTCCTTAGGTAATTCGTAAATTTTTTAACATTGTCACCCGGGAAAACGTAAGTATTCTAACGATACCATACATCAAAATCGGTAAGGGCGTTTTAAATCAGAGGACTTTGATAACCATTATACCGACTGCAAACAATTTCGTACTGTATGCACAATGTATTTCTAACTTTTTGCTTTTAATAGCGGCGTATTCGTGTTTTTATTTTATTTTATTTTATTTTTAAAAATCAAAATCATTTATTTTTGCAAACAGGCCTCTTTTAAAATTAATATTTTTACAAGTTTTGGTTTACAAGCTAAGCAGTTTTAAATTCACACATTTTTATCTTTTATATAATCACTAACGGTGTAATAACCCTTTTTTATTAAAATCATCTTAACATGTAATTTAAGTTCAAATACTGGCAGTTCAGCAAGGGATTGTGGTAATTTATTAAAAATACGAATACATTTTCCCATGAATGAACTTCCTACCTTGTGCAATCTGAAATTTGGAACGATAAGTTTATCTTTATGCCGCGTATTATACAGATTTTTGCGAACATTCATAACATTTTCATAATCGTAAGATGTAACGCGAATCTCCTCCGAGTGGACGCTGCCTTAGGTACCGGCCGTACAAATCCGATTTACGCGTACGCCCGTAATGATCACGCTGAAATATGAGTTTTTATTTGCGAAGCGTTTGTAGAGAATGTTGTTATTTGCGTATAAATGTGTGTTTACGTCGGTGTACGTACACTCAAATGCCAGATGGAGAATTATTTTGTTTTTTTAACCAGTATTATATTTTAACAAGCGACTGAGATGTTTGAAGTGTCGTCAAACAAGCTTAATGTTTATGCAAATATTTATCGCAGATCGCTTGGTAAGTTAGGTAAATATTCCCATCATTTCTTTGTAAAGCGTAAACTAGTGGCACCGCCGCGGCGAAATTCTACGCAAATTTTTCATAAAAACTATTAACCCCGTTGCATCCTCTTATAAAATATTTTTTATAATTATTTTCTTAATACATATTATGAACAGGCGGGAAGCAAGTATGGCACTGCTCCCGACGTTCAGAATATACGGTCAGACAGGAAACTAACTCCCTAGTGAGCGTAGAGTACCTTTTACCCCAAGACACTAAGTCCCTAGAGCCCTAGCCCCACCTAACAAAAGATACGTAAATATAATAAGGATGTAGAAAGAGGAATGAAGCTGATCCCAGGTCGCTCAGGGTAGCAGCGTTAGGACGGTAGGTAGGCGGTGTGGACCCGCTGCCAGTCTGGCAGACTCACCAGACTGATCATAGTGACGGCTAAGGTAGTCTTGGCCGCAGCGGAGGGAAATGAGAACCACCACGGACAGTTGATATCTGATTTATTTAGTCTAATGTCATGTTTAAATACAAAAGTTAAAGAATGTACACAATTACAAGGTTTTCATTGTGTGCCGTCGGTGTAGAGTGCCGACGGTGCATGCGCAGGGTCCATGGGTCATCCGCCGATTTGTAGGTCGCTGACGGCGCAGCAGACAGATGTACGATCGTAGCTCGTACATATTATACACACTTGGTACAAATTTAATATTTTTGTCATAATAGATGCAAACCAGATTTTAGTCAGGCTCCATATAGCCAGTATTATAATCGTACAAGTCAGATAGACTAGAAGAAAAGCGGTGTATTAAGTATAGGGTATAGGACGTGCGATTTTTTTGGTTGTTAAAAAATGTTTATTTTACAGTGGACAAAAAAAACTAAATAGGCTAAATAATGGTATTTTAGACAATGTGCGTAGTGGTACAATCAACATTATTATCCACATGTATTGTGAAAAAGTTATAATATGGATTATGAGTTGCAACTCTGTAATGCAAGCAGAGCAGTGCAGTTCTGTTTAACAGAGTAAATTTTAAATCGTATATCTGTAAGTGCGTATCCCTGATATACCTTTTCCAGTTATAATATGTCATCACATTCAGCCTTAGGAAGTCCACAGCTGGACATAGGCCACCATCACAGAACGCCCGCGCCACAGCGAGTGGCATGGCGGAGGCATGGTGGAAAGCCGTTTGCATTCAGCAGTTTTTCGCAACCATAATTAAGTCGTCAGTCCATCGGGTGGGAGACCTGCCCACCCTGCGTCTTCCAGTTCGTCGCTATTCGAGAACCTTTCTTCTTCAATCAAATGATCAATTAGATCAGTTTAATTCAATTTAATTTCAAAAGTTTATTTTCACATTTTAGATTATATTTCCCCGTAAACCAACTAAAAATTACGTTAATTCCAATCAGTGGGCTGTTAAAAGTGCCGTTAAGTGCCGTTAAGTGAATAGGAATAGGCCCTTTGTGTTTGATCTTTAATGACAAGCGCCGGTTAAGGGTTAAATCAGCGAAATTGATTTTTTGCTGATAGTACCCCGCCTCGGCAATTTGCTTCGATAAAAGCCCTTGTTTAGGTTATTGGGCGCTCAGACGATTTTGGAAAAACAGTTTGTTGACATGGCAACGAGGGGCTCGTCTGTCAAATTGTATAAATGTAGAGTAAAATACATGATATAAAACGTTTTCATGTTTAATTTTTTTTGTGTTTTCAATATCGATAAAACTAGTTTAATACAGTGTCCTACAATAATGACAAGCGGGAATCCAGTGAAAAAGTATCCAAGGTTAACTAATTTGTTGAAATAGTTAATCATGTGCCTATGCCAATCATGTCTCTGCTTTCAAAAATGTTTCTTAAAAAGTTAAGGATTGAAAAAAAATGGCGGATTATACCATGTATAAAATTAATATTGGGCAAAAACACATATATTGCTCTGATTCTATGGTAAGTAGCTTGTGTTACAGAAATCAGAAACAACGATGGTACCACAACACCCAGACCCGAGACTTATGATCATAGATTAAACCATGATGATTCGGGTGTCTAATACTTAAACCGCCCTATCCGCTTGCATAATAATGAATTTATATTTATAAGTAATTATAATACAATGTTACGGTAATTTCATGAATCTTTGACAATCTTGCTATCAAATACCATACGGAACCGTGTCGTGTCCTGCCTCGAAATTGAACCAAACGGCCATTAGTCAATCGCCAATATTTCATTGTAAATTTTAACGAGGATCGCGATCGGAAGTTCCCGGAGGATAGAAGGGAAATACTTTTTTGAGTGAAATTAAAAAAGTTTCAGTCCGAGGACGCATCTTGGAGGCATGTCCAGTCATCGAGTGGGAGCGGGAATTATAAGTCGAAGTGGAAGTGAGCTATAATCCAATTCATTCGCGGTTGATAATATTTAAATCAATATCACTCTGTCACTGATACCACTGACTTGTAATACCTGGAATGGCAGCAATAGGAACAAATGATAGCTGATTTTGTGTGCACATTTGAAACGGCACAAGTAAAAGTACCGAGATTGGACCCCGATTCAGAACCATTCGAAAACAAATTGTCGATTGGAAAACCATGATATACTATACGATTTAAAATTAGTGTCACGTGATTTACTTGTTCTCAATTCGTTATCGAAGGGTTCTGAATCGGGGGCCTGATGCTGACATATACTGCATATAACTGCCCCTTTTGCTATTACTAATTGAGTTTTATGGAATGATCACATATACCTATTCAGTAGCCTCCAGCATCAAAATGGCGATAATCAAATAGGAATGAATTTATTTTGACAGCAGTCAGTCCAGCCTTTCTAGCTTGACCACCAAAACACGATATGATATAGCGATTTATCGACACCAACTGTATTTTTTTAAAATATGATAGATATAGCCGCCATGTTGTATCGCTGTGCCGGTGACGTCACATGTTATTATCGCTGTTTCGATAAAAAATCTATATAGCGGCTATATCTATCATATATTTTTAAAGTGACAGTT
Source organism: Anania hortulata (assembly GCA_963576865.1). Lineage (NCBI taxonomy): Eukaryota > Metazoa > Arthropoda > Insecta > Lepidoptera > Crambidae > Anania > Anania hortulata. The sequence goes on along the minus strand of OY756388.1, from coordinate 24,809,557 downwards.
TGTGTCGGTAAATCGCTAAATCATATCGTATGTTGGTGGTCATGCTTGGAAGGCCGGTACATGTTCATTACATACAGGTTCATCTATTTTTGAATAAAAACAACTTTTATGATGGCACTTATCCCTATGGGAGTAATAATAACTAATAAAACTAGTAATGTAGCATTTACATAATTTCAATTCGAATCGGAATAATGAGGGAGTGTTTTACGTGTCCGAGCCGAGCCAAGCCTTCTTTACATCGAAATGTGTAAAGTTTTGTAACACCTACCTACCTACCTGTAGTTTAGTTGGTGTACTCGTAGTAGTTCGTATTGTCATGAAGTTTTTAATTTAATTTAATTTTATAGTCTGAATACGACTTTGAGTCGAGACGAATCCTTAAATTATTTAAAAAAATATTATATGTATGTGGGATGTGTGTAATGGAACGTAAGTTGTGTGAGAGAGAAGGAAGACGGAGTGAGCGAGAGGAGAGACGAATGCGGATTTGAATGTGATGACGTACGTTTTTCTATTGTTTTTATGAAAGTTGTGGAGTCAGTAAGAGATACTCTTGATGTCCTTCTGCAAAGCTTGAATAAACTAAGTATCGTTGAAAACCAGCATTTCCTTTATCCATGTATTTTCAAGATTTTGTCTACTAGCTTTTCAGCATAATAAACATGTATACTCATGCTAAATTACAGCTTCCTATTACTAAGAGTCTCTGAGCTAAGCTGCGGACCGAAGACAGATAGACGGATGGACATGGCAAATGGCGATTATAGTTTTAAGGGAGCTGCGTGTCACGGAGATGAATATGCTGCGGTGGATGTGCCACGCGGAAGGACCGCGTGAGGAACTCGCGCATCCGCGGTAGCCTTCGTGTCCGTTATATTGCAGACAGACTACGCTGGTACGGCCATGTTTTGCGGAAACCGGCAAGCTACGTAGGAAACAAATGTCTGGCCATGCCGCCACCGCCAGGTCCTGGCAAAAGGGGTAGATCTAAGAAATACTGGCTTGACGTCGTGAGGGCATGGACATGCGTGCCAATGGTGCCAATGATCTCACAACTAGAAACGCTCAAAACCGCGCGAAGTGGAGGAGTAAATCAAGGAAAGCGGACCCTGGGCTCCAAAGCAACGGCTTTGGACGCAACTGGGATTGACCGGAGAGATGAAGAAGAAGAAGAGTTTTAAGGGTTCTTTGTTGACTACGGAACCTTAAAAACGAAGCCCTAGTTAATAACAATCGCTATTACTGGCGAGACCACACGAGCAAGTGCCCCAGCCTCCCTATCAGCATCTCGATAATTTCCCCTAGGTCCGTATCGGCGGAATTGACTTATGAAACCGTTACACGGCCGCGGAATTTTTACAATTCATCATTTTTAATTCAGGCAGCCTTAGAGCACAGCTTAAATAAACAGCCACTTAATGTGATATACACCGCGCATAGTTTTTAAAATTTTAAGTCAAAGAATTGTTCGCTGCGTATTTAGTGAAACCATTTCTCAAGTAAGTACATAATGGGCTAGTTTCCTTAAAAAATCTAATTAGTCCGTCAGTTGGAATAACAGAAAATATTAGACACGTATTTTTTCTTTTCTTAATCAAACAAAAAATGATGAAGATATAGCCCGTTAAAGTTCCGCGTAACGTCACGCCTTGCGCCAGTTTATAGCAAGACGTGACGTCACTTGCTTCTATTCCCAAACTTTGATGCGCTTTATCTTCGTCACTTTTTGTTTGATTGACAAAAGACAAAATATGGGTCCAATATTTTTTGATAATCTAACTGACGGACTAAATAGAATAGTATTTTTTGAACTCAGAAAATTAGCCTATTATAATTATTATTTGTGTGAATGTAAATAAAATACTACCTTAGACTTTTACATTATAAAGGAAATTGAAAAAAGCTTTGAAACTTTCAATGTATTTTCATCAAGTGAACAAAGATTTTACTCTATCTGAAATGTTTTCTATTTTATTTATTAATTACAAAGGATCTAACCTAAAGAGTTTACTTTTTTGTATTCTTTTACTTTTATCCAATTCAAAGTTTAAATTCAAATTCAAATGTCAATTTTAAATAATTAGCTAGCTTCTGTTTGCGACTTCGTCTGCGTAAATTTCAGAATTAAGCTAAAAAGGAAAGATTTATCACTCCTCCGGAACATCAAAACGGGCCAGATTTTAGCGAAGTTCAAAAGCGTGACTAAACAACAAACATCGAACCCGAAGACGAAGAAGACCGAAGACCCCTTAGCTCGATAGACCACCACCTTAGGAACACAGCTGGCATGGTGCTGGATGAAAAAAGCAGGATATTGTGCTCTTTGGGGAAGGCCTACGTCCAGCATTGGACTGAAATAAGCCGAGACGATGATGATGATATTGTAACCTATCATATTTATAATTTTAGTAAATTTTAGCATCAAAATGAAATGAAATGAAATGAATGAAATGAATGAAATGAATGAAATGAATGAAATGAATGAAATGAAATATGATTTGTTTTTTCTGTTTTTACTAGCGTTCGGAAGCCATGATTTTATATCAACTTTCTCACCACCTACTTTTTAAAAACCGGTTTCTTTCGATTTCCATTCATAATGAAATCGCTCCGTGACCTTTTTTAATGGTTACTATTCAAAAAGTTGCCAGCTCGTTTAATTATAAAATACTTCTTTTAAATTTTAAATTTCGAAAAGAAGTTTTTCAAGAAAGAATTGATTAAAACGTAACTGGTTTTATAAATTATATAAACATATCTAGGACGCTGGATGCAGGCCTCTTCCAACCGGCCTGTCTGGAAGTCAATGGGGAAGGCCTATGTTTAGCAGTGGACGTCCTATGGCTGAAATGATGCTTACCCAGGTTACCTTTTAAAAGCACTGCTGCCCCAAGTTGGGCGCCAAACTATCATGTTTGCTAATAAAAATAGACATGAAAATTTTATTTATAAAAATAGATTTTAGATACATTTTGAGTTAGACTTTGTGGTGTAGATGCAGGGTCCATGGGTCATCCGCCGGTTTGTAGGTCGCTGATACTGCACAATCAATAAACAAATGACGATTTATCTTATACAATAGGTAAATACTTACTCGATTCAAGAGCAGTTTTCAATCTTCCTTATTTCGTGTTAGCACGAAGCAGAATGGTTCGCCCTAAATCACACCGAGACGCGATCAGAACTGCAATCGGGCTGAACGGAAAGAATAAGTATCGTGTTACTGGAGTGCAGTAAATATGAAGGCGGCCATTGATGTATAATGATATGAGACGACAAGGATCATAATATGACAATCTTGTCAAAAGAAATAGTCAACATTTGCTAGACAATACAGCAATAGTCATGTTCTTTGAGTAAGAAATTAAGATTCTTGTCTTACAAGTTGTCAATGGATTTTACTATGGACGTCTCCTGGAATACCCAACCCGAGGAAATTTAAAAACCTTCGATGTCTAAGTTGACCCGAACCTGGAATTGAACCTGGGACCCTTCACAATCAAGGCGAATTACCGTTCGTTAATAATTGTACTAGAGTCATGGATTCCGATGTATTTAAGGTGTTGTGGAACGACACTGGTGCTGGTGGTGGATGCTATAACTATGCTATGTTCATCAAAAAACATTTGACACTCGCGGGATTTGAATTCACGACCGCTGGAACTGGGAACGATTAGCTTAACTCAAACTGAAAACGACGTCCCAAATAAACATAAGAAAATATAACAAATTAGTAGAGAAATTCGTGGGGTATTTTAATAACAAATTGTAAACCACATTTTTAAAATATTGAACTGTGTGTAATACCTTAGTTTTATTCTAATTCTGAACCTATTTCATTATGCTGAAATCAAGTTCTGCGAAAATATTAATTTAATAAAACGAAATAAACCTGTCTCTGATTTTCAAGTGATAACAAACAAATTATTTTTCAAATGAAAATCATATTTACTTTCAAAAGTCGCGACCTACAGCTATCATGTAGAATGTTTCAATTGCCTATAAAACCAATTTACTAGAAAAATGGTAAAATTGGTGCGCGAAATATTTTTTTCATGACTTTTATTCAATTCAACTCTTTTGAATGTTTGAAGAGATGACACCAAACTAATGAATTTAATTTGAGTCAGATATTTGGTTTTGCAACCTTTATTCTTTGAAAAATATTTTAACTAAAATATCTATGAAATTTTGTTATTATTTATTTATATATTAATTCCTCGTTCAACAAGCTATGTTAATCAGTGACAAATTAATTCATCAATTATACCGTCAATCGTGTCGTATTTTTTATTACCTAATCAAAAAATCGTAATGAAAAAATATTTATAAATAAGACGATTATTTAAACGACAAGAGAACATGGACCTTACATTTTGCCTAGCTCGCACTTACTACATGTCTTACTTACATAATTAAAATCTTAGGGCCAGTTTCACCACTTGCTGTTAAGTTCCGGATAACCTATCTGGCACTTGTTTTGACAGATAACCCATACAATTAGCTGTCAAAAAAGTGCCAGATAGGTTATCTGGAACTTATCAGCAAGTGGTAAAACTGGTCCTGACTGTTGTATTTTCTGTTATAAAGGTTGAATGTTTTTTGTGCTGCTTATTCTCATGGCCAATATGCAGTTCCGTCTTTACTGTAAAGGCACACGGGGCCCCAGACTCACGGGTCCCCAAAGCACTAAAATGTTTATAAACTAAGAAACACTGTTTTAAACTTAAAATAAAGGATAAGGATCAAAGCCTAGAAAAAAAAACTGTACCTACTTTTAAAGGAGATATCAAATTCATGAATTCATACCAACAGTATACAATACATATTTTATTTTTACTTTGCAATAGCGCTCCCGTATTTTTGTTGTGTGCCCGAGGGCCCCGGGATATGTAAAGACGGCTCTGCCAATGTGTCTTTGAAGTGATGGGAGGGCAAAAGTACTGATAAGTATTATTGAGTATTATTCTGTTGATAATTTATTTATAATCTTAATCTATATATATATAGAAGAAGAAACTGACTGACTGACTGACTGACTGACTGACATATCAACGCACAGCCCAAACCACTGGCGCTAGAGATTCCAAATTTGGCATGTAGGTTTCTTATAAGGTCTAGGGGTGCACTAAGAAAGGGTTTTTCAAAATAAACCCTCTAAAGGGGTGAAATGGGGGCCCAAAGTTTGTATGGGGAAACAAGATTAGTTAGACTATTTTATTCGAAACTTCACAGGAGTATACCTAACAATAAATGATTAAACACGTTTTTCAGGTTTTTTTCGAAATCCACCCCTAAAGGAGGTAAAAGGGGTGACAAAGTCTGAAAATCAACATGGGTATTGTTTCTATGGTTTATCGGGTCGCTGATTACGAAAACAACAACAATTTTAAAATACAACGTTGCGGACGTGAAATATCATCCCCCTGTTGGGCTGCAATGGGGTTGAAATGTCTAAATATTTGGGATGTTAATTACGGAAATGACATCGATTTGGAAATTTAATATTGTGGACATAAAAAATTCTTAAATTAAACCCTTAAGTGGGTGAAAAGGGGATAGAAACTTTGTATTTTAGTTATCTATATAAATAAAATGGAAAACTGACTAATTTTTAATATATCAACGCACAGCCTTACCTTATACAGTGTAGACATCCATTAAGAAAGGGTTTTTTGGAAATTGTAGCCCTAAGATGGTAAAATAGGGGATGAAAATTTAATGAAAGCATATCAGTTTCAAATAATAATTTTAAAATTTTGTATTTATGGTGACGATTGAAAATAATTTTATGTATTACCGCGTTCTTGATTATTCAACCCCTGAAGGGGTGAAAAAAGATATTAAGTTATGTCTTGAAAGCCCTTCATTTTTAAAGTTATAATCACTAAACTTATGTTTATAGTAAACTTAATCAACTTAAATAGGGTGTTAGAATTTCAAAAGGGATAAAATTTTGTAATTGTCGAATTAATAATCACCAAATATATTATCTCGGCTTATAGTTGCAAACTAACCTAACATACATTGTTATTTTCACACGGCTGCCGTAGGAGGGTTATGTTTTTCGAGCGTATGTATGTGTGTTTATAATTTTTTGGCATGCTCTACAGCCTAAGCCGTTAGAGATGTATTTCATCATATGAGATTCTTCTCAGTTGTGGAAGTGACATAAAGTATATCGTTTTCCGGAATTCCCATGGGACATAGGAATTACGCGGGAAACTCTGATCTCTAATGCTACTTACCTGATTTCAACCCTCGATGAAGGTCTGCTTTAGATTAGTTTAAATGCTGTTACAGTTTCCAGAGACGTCGCCTGCGGTCTACGGGGGCCAAAATTTTGTTTATTTTGAGCTAGGACGCACCGTTTTCGAGATATCCAGGCGCTACGTACACGAAGTAGCAGAGCGGGCCGGACAATTTCGCCGCGAACAAGACCAAAGGTAATCGTATACCGCAACGCACACGTCGGTCAATAAGACCGCCCCGCACCGCGGCATATCCGTGGCTGCCCGCCGTGGATCGCACAAACCAGTTTGTATACACTAACGCAGACGGCGGCGCGGGCGACTAGCTTAGTCTGCGTCGCGCGTTCTACTAGAATGGTTGTCCTGAACTGACCGTCGTGCACGTTGAGTACACGGCGCGGGCAGCCGCGGGCATCGATGAGCAGACGCGGTCTTTATTGCTTCACGGTCAAAAAAACCGTACCACTGCGTTGTATGCGCAGCACCTTACTCCATTCTATATTAATTAATCTATATACATATATAAAAGGCAAAAGTGATTGACTGATGTATCAACGCACAGCCTAAACCGCGGGTTCTAGAGATTCCAAATTTGACACGTAGGTTTCTTATAAAATCTAGGGGTCACTAAGAAAGGATTTTTCAAAATTCATCCCCTAAAAGGGTGAAATGGGGATCCAAAGTTTGTATGGGTAAACAAGATTAGTCAGACTCTTTTATTCAAAACTTCACAGGAGTAAGTTCTCCTTACGATAAATGAGTAAACATGTGTTTTAGATTTTTTGAAAAGTCAACCCCTAAAAAGTGGAAGGGGGCTGACAAAGTCTGAAAATCAACATGGGTATTGTTTCTATGGTTTATCGGGTCGCTGATTACGAAAACAACAACGATTTTAAAATTTAACGTTGTGGACGTGAAATTCCATCTCCCCTGTTGGGATGCGATGGGGTTGAAATGTCTATCAATATGGGTGTAGATTTTATGGTTTTTTGGAACTTTGATTTTAAAATTGAATATTATGAACATGAAAATTCTTAAAATTATTTGTGCCAAATTGCAATTCAATCGGGCCAGTCATTTCGGAGCTAATCGGTTGTAACAGACGGACTGACAGACAGCCATACGTGATCCCAACGCAAAGGTTCTATTTTTGCATTTGATGTATACCCGCGTTATCCTAATATTGATAAATCGCTATATTATATCATATCATATCGTGTTTTGATAGTCATGCTAAAAAATATTGTCTATAAAGAAGTTTTGTAGTTTTTTAAATTACTGAGTTTGACATTCATACTTCACTTAAAATCAAATCTAACGCGAGCGAAGCCGCGGGCAAAAGCTAGTCTATACTAATATTATAAAACCGAAAAGTTTGCTTGTGTTGTTTGATTTGGCCAAGATATTGAAACCGATCTAGTAAAGCACATTTTGTATCCACGTTGATTAGTTGAGATTCTTCGCAAATAATGAAAAGCTTAGTATTTGCACTCCCTGAGAATAAAGTCTGTATTTCATTTTTCAAGGAAACGTTCTGCTCCAGAAGGTACGACTTCATTTATTTCAACACAGCAACTATCAAGTCTTACACCTATATTACAATTATTATCTAACAGTACTAGGCAAATACAAACATGTCGTTCTTTATTTCAGATTGCAGAAGATAGTATTTATTATTGGGAATATGTATAAAATTGTTACACTCTATTGCTAAACTACTTGTGTATTTAATGTTGGCCTTTAACTTTAAGGGCATCCGTGGGTGGCATTCATTTACAACGTCTGATTTGAGCTAAGTACAGATTTCCCCCGCGGGGGGCAAATATTTGTGCAATGAGCACGATCACCCATTTTTGGAATGATGAGTAAGTCATTTTTGGAAGGTAATAAAAATGGGCAGTAATCAGGTTTTTACACAATATGTAAGGTAAATACCAATTAAATCAATCAATCAATCAAATAAATGACATTACTACGGGCAGCAGAGGGAATGGATTTTAAAAATCGGGTTTTTACCCATATTGGGTAAAATACCCAGCGTTGCCCATCGCTACACACAGGTTCTTCGCCTGTGCAGCTGTCCATACACGCGGAACATGACAGGTGACCATTTAGGGAGAAGCACTGCAATCGCACTTACTCGTACAATTTATAAATCAATAAAATCAATTGATTTCTGTAAATGGGCCTAAATTAAGCACTTTACACGTCCCAATTTTTTTTTACCCTACCACTGCTTGTTATGGGCCGGCGCCGAGAAGAAGCAGCGCAAGAAACTCGGTCACTGTTGTCAGCCTCTTTAAATAGTTAGGTGGTTAGTTAGTACCATGAGTGCAATCAGTATAACCCCACTTTCTTAGGTTATGTTTACAGACCTTAAGTTAGCTTAGGTTATGTTTAATTTTGTTGTTAGTGCCGTATGGGGACGGCCTTAAAGAATACACTTCCCCACCGCCAGCATGAGGCATGTCGTAAGAGGCGACTAATTCCTGTAGCACGAGACGGGCAGCAGCGTCTACGAGCGAAATGTTATAAAAAAGTGCGCTCGCCATCACGCCTGCCAAGCATGGCGAGTATTGGCAATCCCCCCCAATGAAAGTCATTGGGGAAGGTCTGTGTTCAGCAGTAGACGTCCTATGATTAAAATGATGATGTTGATGATATTTAAGTTTTGACATTTACGTGGTAGATTAAACTATACCATTAAACTCTACAAATGAGAGATACCAGACAAAAAATATAATTGTTTTATGTTGTAAAATTAGCCATTTAGTCAATTCGCCCTTTCAAAGTACTTAACCTAAATCCTAAAGCGTAAAGTTCCTTAGATAACTACTTTGAAGCGATAATCGCTTTAAGATGCTATGGACGTATGCTACCGACGGCTAAGCGCAGTTTGAGCCTACTGCCATATTACAAGCGGATTAAGATAGCTCGCTTCGCTCAGCTCCAGTGTCTACCAACTAAGTAATTGGGTTGTTTACATTTCATAAATAATTCTAAGACAACATTTATTAAAACTGACACCTTATTTTAGGCCTAATAATCCGGCACATTATAATTAATTTGGAAAATTCGATTTTTAAAAGTTAGTCCGTTGAGTTAGGTAAACAGTGACGTCATAGTTTGCCATCGCCATATAAATTATATGAAAGAGTAGCGTTACGACAGTTTTTAAACAGTATGGCATTTGATTAGTGATGTTAACTACCATATTTGTTAAATACAGTTATTGCACGGTTCAATTCTGAAAGACAAAATTAAAAATACATTCGACGACCTTCGTAGCCGAGAGGCGACCATACCGGACTTGGTGTCGCTATCTCTGAGGTCCCGAGTTCGATTACCGTTTGATCAATTTAGAAAAATCATCATCATTTCAACCATAGGACGTCCACTGCTGAACATAGGCCTCCCCCATTGACTTCCAGAGTGGCCGGTTTAAAGCAGCCTGCATCCAGCGTCTTCCTGCGACCCTTACCAGGTCGTCTGACTACCTTGTGAGTAGTAGTAGTGAGTAGTAGACTACCGTCTTACGCTGTGCTTGCCAGTACGCGGCCTCCATTCTAGAACCTTTCTGCCCCATCGGCCGTCAGTTCTACGTGCTATGTGCCCTGCCCACTGCCACTTCAGCTTGCTAATCCGTTGGGCTATCTCAGCGACTTTTGTTCGTTTACGGATCTCCTCATTCCTGATTCGATCTTGCAAGGAAACACCGAGCATAGCCCTTTCCATAGCACGCTGTGCGACCTTGAGCTTTCTTATAAGGCCCATAGTGAGAGGCCACGTTTCAGTTCCATATGTCATCACTGGTAACACACACTGGTTGTAGACTTTCGTCTTGAGGCACTGAGGTATTTTGGACGAGAAGACGTGGTGTAGTTTCCCGAACGCTGCCCAGCCGAGTTGGGTTCGACGATTGACCTCCTTCTCAAAATTGGACCTACCCAACTGGATAACTTGTCCTAAGTAGACATATTTGTCAACAATTTCAAGAGTAGAGCTCCCAACGGATACTGGGTAGGGCGCAACATGGGCATTCGATATGAGCTTGGTTTTGTCCATGTTCATCCGCAGGCCTACTTGTTGGGAGACTCGAGTAAGGTCATCGAGCATTGTGCTGAGGTCTTCAAGCGATTCTGCCATGACCACAATATCGTCGGCAAACTGAAGGTGAGTGATGTACTCGCCGTTGATGTTGATGCCAAATCCTTTTCATTCCAGGAGCTTGAAAGCGTCTTCCAATGCAGCGGTGAAAAGTTTTGGAGATATAACATCTCCCTGCCTTACGCCTCGCTGCAGAGGAATCGCCTTCGTGCTCTGCTCCTGTACTCGGACCGACATGGTGGCGTTTTTGTATGTACACTTCAACACCTCGATGTACCGATAGTCAATATGGCACCGCTGGAGAGACTGTAGCACTGCCCAGGTCTCGATCGAATCAAAGGCCTTCTCATAGTCCACGAACGCCAAGCATAGTGGCAAGTTATACTCCTCGTAGGGTCCTTGTTGGCTCGCCGTACCTACGCCTCTGATGAATGACCGCGCGGCTTTCGTAGTCCCTCTATTTTCGGATATTTCAAAGTTTTTTTTTCTTATTAAACGATTATTAAAAATAATAACGATTAACGATTTGCTTTGTCACCAAGAAAATGTATTCTGTACTTAAGAGCTGTGGATTTTGTAAAAATAAAATAAAATAAATAAATAATTAAGGCGCTTCTAAATATTGTTCACTAGATCTTATTTTTTTAAATTTGGCACCCCATTGCACTTAAACCCTTTATAATAAATCCATCAAGCGAGATTTACACGAGCAACTTGATCTCAAAATAGTATGAGGATGTTTTTTAATCAATTTGATGTCCAAAAAACTCATTCCTTCCTAACTAGACAGTCGGCCTAATGGCTCGATTATGTTTTACTTAACCGAGAGTTAGAAACGGCCTGATCTCTAGGACCCTCTCGTTCATTAAGACGCCATTTTGAATCTCGCTAATTTGTTTAGCAATAATTTATAGACCCTAGCATTGGTGCGGAGACGAAGAATTTATTTATCTTCGAACTTTGATAAAGTTTTTAGGTCAATTTACATACATCTTTTTTTTAAGAAGTAAAGTCAAGAAACATATTATACCAGATGTTGCCCGCGACTTCGTTTGCAACGTCTATAGTTAATGTTATAGGATTTTCAGCGCAATTTTTTTTGTTAAATTCCTTTTACATAGTACTTAAATATTAAAAAACTTTTAAAAAAAGGATGAAATCGGTAGTCGTTCTCAAGTTATGGCGTGACCAAAGCAAATATTGATTCGTATTTATTTAAATAGATATACGTCTTATACATTCTTTAGAAACTTTTCGAGAAAAATATTCTAAATCAGCATTGTATTCGGACTATCTATCTATCTATCTATTTTTTTAATATTTATTTATCTTGATATCGTTGTTCATATTTAAAGCAACGTATACCTATCAACTTTTGAAATTCGTTTTCTTTTTTTTTTTTTGACCATCTGATAAAATTTGTTTTCTTTTCCCTATTTACGAGTTATAATAAAAAACTTGAATGTAATGTATTTTCTGTTTTTGTTAAATGTTTCCCAACGTGTACCAGTAAAAATATAATCAAAAATATTCCAATAAAGAAAAATAACGACTGAAACCGTTCGCACGTAACAACACGCGTATAAAATTACGCGCGATTTTTAAAGCATCCCTTTTTCGTTGCCACGTATCCCTTCCGGTGGCTATTTGTCATCGCGCAAATGAAACACATCGAATTACAACAAACGCGAGTGGAATCCGATAGCGCCTGACGCGCCCGCGAATTGAGTGCCGCTCGTGTATGTCGCGGCCAAGTCGGGAAATAAGGATTTGAACGAAGACGCGATTTCCATAGGAATATGCCCAGGTATAGTAAGTGGGCCACATTAATAGTGGGTCTTATTTTTACTACCAAGAACAACAAAACTCTAAAGCTCCAAAAAGCCAACAAAGCTCTACGCCTGCGTCGCTGGACTCAACGGTGACAAGGCTCAGATCACATGGCGCTTCCATACACATCAAATGTCTCTCAAGAGCCAGCTTAGCCAATTGTGGGTAGGTATAGAAAAAGTACTCAACGATACAATCGTAACCTTAAATTGAATGGAACTCGGCTTAGGCCTTCCTTAATCCACTTCACTGTTTTTTAACTTGGTATGCCATCATCCAATTTTTGTTTGCCATCGCTAAGGTCTGCTGGTCTTTTCTGCTCAATGTCATAGAGATTTGCACCCTGAGTCTGAGGAAAATTGTATAGATGTGATGAAGAAAATAATGATGAAGTTGTTAAGTAAAACAGGTAGTAAATACCGTAAATTGTATACGAAACTACTACACAGCGCGTGGCCTGACACGTACTTGACCAGTTTTTCTTTCAAAGTATAAACTCAGATTTTAAAAAATATAGAATCTTGTTTCTACACATTTAGCCTTTTGCGAATAAGTTTGTAATAAACTTTGACTGCAGCATAATTTACACCACACACGGGTAATTCACACCGCTCGTGTTACAACAATAAACTTCACCTGAGCGCGCGGCGCGGAGACAAACCCATATTGCTTATTAGACCTGTACTCGTATAATGGCCTATTACTTGTTATGTCTCTCTCGTAAATAATGTCACTGGAAAGGTTTCAATTACAGGTTTTTTTGGAAAATAAGTAAAAAATCGTTTTTAGTTTTATCGATACTGAACAACGCGTTAACGTGACTGTAAATTCATCAATAATTTTGTACCGGCCATAAGTTTTGATTTATTTTTTAATGAATTAGATGATTTAAAAGCATGATAAATGAGCAAATGTTCCGGGTTCGATTGACAATACGGGTCAATTCAGAAATACTTTTGTCTTTGCCAACTTATTGATGTCATGGTCTGACTATGATACTCATTAGGTAGACTTGTACATCACCTGATTAGTTTAATAGGGAGTAAATAACATTCTGTCTCTGTCAACGTCATACAAACTGTCAGCTAAGAATGAGGTTTAATACCGTGTTAGTAAATAGTTTGGGATTCAATTCGCTAATTCTGAGAAGTGCAATTGGAGGACCATTACTACGTACAATTTTTTCAATGTGTTGTCTAGCTCCTATTTATTTTAAATGATACATTTTAGATAAGCAACAATATCGATGTGATCGAAGATTAAAATAAAGTACTCATTCACCAAGTTAAACCTGTTTCTGACTTAAAATAGCCATAAAGCCAATACATAAAGCTAGCAATTAGTACAAAAATAAAAATCGAAAACCCCAACCAGATTAATTGCATTCTGAAATTACTAGCGACCGATTTCAAAAGAAAATATGACAAAGGTGGCTCGTTAAAGTTAATGGTCGATTTGCGAACCTTCTAGTCCATTTGATTAAAAAAGCTTTTCCCGTGTCGATTGATTTTCTTTTACAATTCAATCATGTTTCATTTACAGGAGGTGTCAACCTTCGGACATTACACTTAAAGACGAATTTCGAAGTTAACAGCCGCATTTGGGCGTGTAAATTCTTAACGGCGAACCTCTTCATTTTGAAAGGCATTACTATAAAAGAAAAGGCTTCAGTGACTGTAAGAATCTTAAAATTTTCTCCCCATTGTTGCCGCTAAGTTCACCATTTTTAAATGCTCTAATGAATAGGTACTAAGCCCCTGTGCAGGCGTTTTAATATTATTTTACTGAAATTCTTGCACAGGTTTATTTACTTGCAGATAATCTCCCAACACTAGGCCCCAGAACGAGTTAAATAAGCTCTTGGGATTGTTATTGAAATACAAATTACCTCCTAGGCTTTTTCCAGTTCTCAAACACAACAAATTTTACCATAAAATATGGTTTCTTCCAACTTCAAAATTTCAAAAAACCTGTATCCGTACTTAATAACCGGTCATCTGTTACAATTTGTATGGTTTTATTTTAAGATTTTAAAGTTGCTGCCCTAGAAATAACTGTTGTGTTAAGCACCAGAATGAACCCCTAGGACATGATTATTAGATCATTTTATAAATAGCCAGCCCTTTACTAATGATCACTACATAACTCTCAATTCAAGTATTATTTTAAGCTAACAGTCCCGAAATACTTGTTTGAATTGTCTGGTACAAATTTAAAAATCATATAAAACGACATTTGCGCCAGGAGTAGCAAAATTCCTATAGAAAAAAAAGTTTACTTACTTTATCCCGAATTTGAAAATTTTCTAGGAATCTTTTATTTTTCTTTCCATACAAACCTTTTCCTGACAATCTCAAATACAACAGAAAAAGAATTAGCCAAATAGGTGTAACCGCTCTGTAGTTAATCAGATCAGTGGCTGGATAAAATAAAATCTTCTTTGGACCGAATCTTTCTTTCATGTGCGGAATATGATCTCACTATCCACGGGTGTTAAGTGGCGGAAGCGGTGATCTAAGTTTAGACCAGCTCCGCGCCACAAACAAAAAACTAAGTGTGCGTCAAAAATTCATTTTGTTCACAATCTCGAATTTCGGTGTTCTTGCCCAGAGTTCAACCTTAGTACCTTACTGATTATTAATAATGTACTGCCTTATTCGTTACCCATGACAATCGTTCGCGCAGCCGAATAACATCGGCAACTTAAGGCGCCGACGAATCCCGCGAACTTCCCGAAATCCCGACTCGTCTCGCGGCGGCACGCGCGCCTCCTTACCAAGTTATAGCCACTGATAACGATATCGATATCACATTAATTAGCGCAACATAGTATTTAGCTACTCTTATGTATACCTAAGTAAATTTTGATATAAGATGATTGGTGCGGAGGAAGCGTGTAGTAAGTGGTCCATGAAAATATTTCGGTTTATTAAACTTTGAGAGTAGATATAAGTACTTACCTGTTTTTTTTTTAATAAACAAAATTCATTACTATTGTGACGTCTGTGCCGCTTACGTCACCACAAGCAGCAAGCCATCAAGAATTTCGTCGGCATCTTTCAAGTACCGTGGGCCCAGCTGATTAAATGACCAACTATGTTCCGTGGGCCGCGAGTTCAAACCCAGCCGTCGAAATGATAAAAAAGATGTTTTCTTAACGTTTTTGGAATCTTCTAGAAAATTAAACTTGTATTATGTTTAATAAAAATTGGGAAATTTCAGTGCATACAGTACAAGTGCAGTAAAGTGCGGTGTACGTCCGTGAAGAGGACCATGTCAGTGTGTGTCAAGAGATCCACGTCGGGGCTACGTCAGTCAAGAGGACCACGTCAGTGCTGTGTCCGTCAAGAGCACCGTGACAAACAAGGAGACTACGTCAGTGCTACGTCGGAACTCTATCACTCATTGGGGCTGCGTCTGTGTGGCTTGTGTGAAGAGGAATAAAGCGTCTTTTTGAAAGATTGTCGTTTCCTTCCAATCCCGTACTCACTTCCGTAACACTATTTTAATAAACATTGTTTAAGAAAAACTTTCTTCGTTTTGGATTGTTTTCAAATTAAATATTTAATCCTTTGTATGGAAATAGGAAATCATAAATTATTCCTTTTGAATTTTATTTATTCATCGGAATATTGACTAAACACAACGTGAGCTATTATGTCTCCAAAATGTAATTAGGTTTAATTGTTTTAAAATTTACTCGTTTTATATGAAGGTTTCTCGTGGGAATGTTTTAATAAGACAATGAGTGTAGAACTATTTTAAAGTAGAAATACTCGTAGATCGTTTAAGCAATTGTCCAATTCTGTCATTGATTGACTTATTAACGACCAACACAAACTCTTAGGACCACTTTCACCACTTGCTGATAACTTCCGGATAACCTATCTGGCACTTGTTTTGACAGATAACCTATACAATTCGCTGTCAAAAAGTGTTAGATAGGTTATCTGGAACTTATCAGCAAATGGTGAAAGAGGCCCTTAGACCTAAAAGTTACAATACGAATATTATAGACATGGAATTAGACCTGATCTAGGATTTTTTTAAAGAAATAGATATAGGTATAGGATTTCTAACTTGGCCGTGAGAGGTTGTATTTTAATAAAAAAATAATCGTATTATCCGTCCCCACCGACACTCACTGAAATAACAAAGTCCCGCATATTAACATACAAAAACTGTTAAGAACCAACATGTTTCCAAAATTACAAAATAAAACTGCGCACGATACCATTCTAACTCCGCGTACCGGAGCTGTTCCAATATCGGAGCTGTAACGCGTATCCTGAACAGTTATCGAGCAGTTAGCGCCCCGAGTCAATAACGCCCGTTCATAAAATTATACAACGGAGACAAGAATTGAGCCTTTACGTTTACGCTCGTGACGTTTAATATAATGTATATAAAAATGTTGGAAAAATAGCCAATGGATGCAGGAAAAATGGATCTTGTTTGGAAAAATCTTTACAGGGACCCCTGAATCTAACTATAGGTACCTATACGAAGGTAAAGAAGAAAACACGACGAAAACCAAGGATCAAAACCGGTTAATATTTATTTCAGAATGTATAAGACCCATTTCTACTATTTCATAGTAGTTGTAAAGATTTGACCATAAAACTAAATTGGCCATAGCTTTTAAGTCGGTATTTGGAGTATGTGATAGTTAATTTAGCGAAAACCTTTATTATTTCGGTTAAGGTTCCATAGTAAAATAACCGGTTTCCGATCCCTGAAAACACAACGAAAGCGGGTCAATCACAATCGTTGTGGTACTGCACCCATAGCTACGAGACCCAACTTCCTGTTACGAGCTGCAACGCCAGTCACGGCTCTGTACTTGTCTCGCCTGCACTATACCACCAAGTCGCAGGACATCATGGAGCACATTAAGGTCAAGACTCATTTTGAATTAAGTTGCTCCTTTCGAGTCGAGACTCAAAACGAGCTTTAAAGCTTTCGTTGTGTTAGTACCGACGAGCAAGCTGGACACCTTCATGAAGGAGGAATTCTGACCGAATGGTGTGGTCTACCATCGCTTTCGTGGATGAATATTGGTCGACCCTACAGGAACGAAGCCTTAAAAATAACCTAATATCTAATGTTTATTATTGTATGTGTGTTAGTCTGTAAGGTATTTATTATATGGACCTTTTTATTATAATGTTATTTTATTATTAATAAACAGAGTTGTTTTACGTCAAACTCTATACAGAAAAAACCAGTCAAGTGCGAGTCGGACTCGTGCAACGAGCTTTCCGTACAAACTTAGGTATGTAAATAGTTTGTCTATTACGGGAATCAAATCTCGAAGATTTTTACCACATTTACCGAGTTTGTTCGAAGATACTTTTTTTTGTAATGTAACAGGTATTACGCGCATTTTATGCGTTAGATGTGCAAAATTTTTGCTGCAGTAAATTTATTATGTGACAATTACATTAAATACTTAATATAAACTAAATAAATAATTCGACGACCTCCGTAGCCGAGAGCGAGCATACCGGACTTGGTGTCGCTATTTTTGAGGTGTCGGGTTCGATTCCGGGTCGGTCAATGTATAAAAATAACTTTTCTATATTGTCTCGGGTCTGGGTGTTGTGGTACCGTCGTTGTTTCTGATTTCTGTAACAAAAGTGCTTTAGCTACTTAACATAGGATCAGAGCAATGTATGTGATGTTGTCCAATATTTATTTATTTATTTAATTTTTTTCGACATTCACTCAATTATCTAACCCTAAACTTAGCAAACCCTACCTACGGTTAGATAACGGATTAACATACCTGAATACTCACATTTATAAACATCCTTAACATAGGTTTGCCTAAGTGGATTAATACACAAACATTTGCTCCTTGCGGGATTCGAACCCGCAACCACTTGCCTTTGTAGTCTAGCGCGCAAACAACTAGCCTGTACAGTAAAAGTCAAAGTCAAAGTCAAAAATCATTTATTCAGTTTAGGACAGAAAACTGCAACTTATGAACGTCAATAATAACATTATATGGGGCAGAACATGTCTCCTTATTTTTTGAGCCCTACTAGCGCTCACCACTAGCTCTCACCACTAGCTGCCACAAAAAAAAGGAAAAGAAAATAATGTATACCTATGCGAGCATTGCAGGGCAGTGAAAAAAACTTTTCATCACCAGGAATGGCAACAAACTCCTCGTCTTGATTCATCATCATCATCATTTTTGCCACAAGACGCCTACTGCTGAGCAATGAGCATAGACCTCCAATCAGTTCCGTCTTTACCATAAGAGCACAAGGGACCCGTGCCCAGGGCCCCCAGCCTTACAGGGGCCCCAAAGCACTTACAAGAAATAAATTGCATATATCTTTACTGTAAAGAACTGGACCAGCAACAGTTTTATTATGTGTGTTGATTAAGTTTTGAATATTTAATAACATGTGGAAGAATATATTTGATTTGTACCAATTCACAATTAAAAATGTAAAAAATCAGAGGAAAATCTAGGGCCCCAAATTCTTGTGTGCCCCAGGGCCTTGAGATATGTTATGGCGGCCCTGCCCCCAGTTTCAATCTTCTTAATTACAACTTCTAAATAGTACTCGTAACCTCTCACCGCTCAAAGCTAAACCATCTTTTATTTCCTAACCTAATTACAAAAATCCGATGCAACCTCTTAGTCTCAGCGATTGAAAACTTAACCCCAAACACGTCCCTCCCGAGACTTCCTAAGTCCTGTAATTCAGCTGTTTCAACCCGCCCCGTAATCCAGGTCTTACAGGTCTAAGTGTCCCGGCACACGTGCGCAGGTGCTCGCGTGCACATCTTGCACGATTAATATTGTACACGTTGTTTTATTTAATCGCTCTTTATTAATCGTGTATGTACAAGACGCGAGCCATGTTTGTGGAAACGTATTAATTTTTATTGCTGTACATTTCTTCGAGTGTTGTAAGTATTATAAAATAATTTTAATACGTCAATTCATTCAAGTCGGTATTTTAAAACGACAATGTTTAACCAACTGCGTAAAGTGCTTAAGGCATAGGGTAAGGAGAACACACGTAAAAGAGGTGTTTTTGGACAAGTTTTGTTTTGAGGTTCCGGGTTCGATTCCCGGTCGGTCAATGTAGAAATATAACTTTTCTATATTGTCTCGGGTCTGGGTGTTGTGGTACCGTCGTTGTGTCTGATTTCTGTAACAAAAGTGCTTAAGCTACTTATCATAAGATCAGAGCAATGTATGTGATGTTGTCCAATTGTCCAATATTTAAGTTATCTGACGAAAATACTGGATAATGTGCAAATTTATATATCATGTAACTTATATGTTAAAGTTTTTCTTGATGTAGATAGATAGATAGATAGATAGATACTCTTTATTGTACACCACACAAAACAAATCACAGGAAAGTAGTTAGTGAATAGCACAATTTAGGCGGTCTTATCGCTGGAAGCGATCTCTTCCAGACAACCTTCAGGTAGAGGAAAGTTGAATTAATATTGAGAGGAGGGAGGCGGTAAAGAGTTCCAAAAAATAAAAGTCCAAAAAATTTAACAAACTAATTAAACAAACAAATAAAATAAAATACATACTACCTAGTACATGTACATAGTAAAATACTTTATATAATACAGACATAATATGAATACATACTTAAAATAAATACATGTAAATAAATAAATACCCTATTAACATGAAAAAGAATCTAGTGACCAAGATGTAGGAAAAATGGTTAAATAAATAAAGTAGAAGAAAAATAGATAGGAGAAAACTACAGTGAAAGGAGATAGGTTTTAAGTCTAGTTTTGAAACTGTGAAGCGATTCAGATTCTCGAATAGACAATGGCAAGGAGTTCCATAGGCGGATGGATTGCACAGTGAAGGAGTGGGAATAAGTTTGAGAAGAATGGAGTGGAAAAACGAGGCGAAGTTTATTGGAAGACCGCATTTCGTGACCTAGGGCAGGTTGCAAAAAATTAAAGCGCTCCTTTAGATACGGCGGTGACTTAGGATTAAATAGGATAGAAAATAGAAAAGAAAGAATGTGATATTCACGCCGACGTCGAATAGGTAGCCATTTTAGCAGAGCTCGGTATTCTGAGACATGGTCGTACTTACGTAGACCATAAATTATACGAATGCAGAAGTTCTGAAGGCGCTCGAGCTTGCTTAGGAGACTTTCGTTGAGATCTAAGTAGCTACAGTCTGCATAATCAAGAATGGGGAAAAGTAAAGCCTGTACTAGTGCAATTTTAGTAGGTTTTGGTAAAAAGTTGCGTAGTCTATTAATTGACGCTGCCGTTGCAAACATCTTCCTGCTGACCTCCGCAATCTGCGTCGTCCAGGTTAGTGCGCTATCTATGTAAACACCTAGGTTTTTTACGACTTTGCTGTATGGTATAAGGACCCCGTCGAATGTGATGGGTGGCAAGGCACTCCAGTCAATCCTGGCAATTCGCCGAGAGCCACCCAGCACTATAACCTGCGTCTTAGAGGGGTTGACCTTGAGTCCGTATGACTTGCTCCAGCTGAGAATACGGTTCAAGTCAGTGTTTATCAACTTCACTACACTAGAGAGGTCTTCAAGGCGCCCTTGGGAATATATTTGGAGATCGTCTGCATACAAGTGGAAGGAAGATGATAATTTGAGAGTGATTGAATTAATAAAAATTGCAAATAGAAGAGGAGACAGAACGCCACCTTGAGGAACACCGGCACTGATGTCACACCATGCAGAGAAACAGTCATCAGCACGAATGCGTTGCCGGCGTCCATGCAAGTAACTATGAAACCAGTCAAGCACCATTGGAGATATGTTAAGCGATCCCAGTGTTCCCAGCAGAAGATCAAAATCAACACTATTGAAGGCGTTACTGAAGTCCAACAAGGTTAGTACGGTAAGATGCCCATTATCTATGCCATTTCTGACATCATCAGTGATTTTGACTAACGGTGAAACCGTACTATGCCCGGCCCGGAAACCAGATTGAAACGGGTTTAGAAGTTGGTTTTTGGACAAAAAATAACTAAGTTGCTGATGGACAACACGCTCTATAACTTTAGAAATAAACGGTAGGATGGATATGGGGCGATATTCTGAGTATAAAGTTGGGTTGGTCTTTTTTGGTAAGGGATTAACTTGGGCATCTTTCTATATTGTTGGAAAGACGCTTGAGAGAGAATGGTTCAATATGTGAGTAATAATAGGAGTAACGTAGTCTAGTATAGGAACTATCATGTTACGACTAATATTGTCGCTCCCTACAGCGTTAGAGGCAATAGATAGTATGTTCTTCTTAACATCACAATCGGATACTTGACTAAAAATAAAAGGTGGATAGTCAGGAGTTGGAAGTACTGAAAGATGACTAAGTGTATCTTTTTTTATCGAGCCATCAAGGGCAACAGATGTAGAGAAATGCTTGTTTAAAAGGTTAATGTTAATATCTTTGGCAATGGAATCGTTACGTGATTTTCCAACTCCAATTGACTTCAAAAATTTCCAGACTTTAGCGGGATCTCCATTTTCAACAGATTTATGAATATGGCGTCTTTGAGCGTCTCTACACAAAGTATTGCAGCGATTCCGAAGTAATTTATATCTTTCGCGGTTTTTATCGGACGGGTCCATTTTGAATCTAGTCCTGGCAGCGTTTTTCTTGTCTCGTAAGGATTTCAGTTCATCTGACAACCAGGGTGCAGGAACATGTTTGATTCTGACAGGGCGAACAGGAGCATGCTTATCAAATAATTTTGTAAGAATAGTGTTGAAAAGTCTGACCTTTTCATTCACATCATCAGCAACCTCAATCACGGACCAGGCCGTATTTATTGTGTCAAGTTTAAGAGCATCAATGTTCATGCTACTAAAATTGCGTTGCAGGAGAAATTTTGTCTTAGATTTAGGTGGACGAACTTTGTATGAAAGGTAGATCAGATCATGGAAAGAGAACGCATCGGCATGGCACTGGCCGTACTTAGCAACGTGATCAGGGGAGGTGACAATCATAAGGTCCAGTAGTGATGGGGCGCTGTTTGGAAAATAGTGGGTGGTATTGAGAGGGATAATATTTAAGTTGCATGAAGTAATGACAGATCTAAGACGAAGTGAACGAGAATCATTTTTAATTAAACATGTGTTAAAATCTCCCATCAGTATGGTGTGACTGTTTAACGGAGTCAGGTCTTCTAATGTTTTCTCCAGAGCGGAAAAGTAATCCACTCTTAGGGAAGGACTATAGAAGACACCGAGAAGTATTTTTGTGTGGGACAGAGTTAGGTTGATAAAGAGATGCTGTGCTACATCAGAAGATGAGGAGGGAGGTGAAACATCAACTACTGAAAAAGGTATTTCCGATCGAATATAAATTGCCGCCACCAGATCTGACAATACGGTCGTTCCGGACCAGCCTGAAACCCGGCAGGGAGTATGATGTAGAGGGAAGACAAGGTTTCAACCATGTCTCTGACACAAGGACTGCGTGTACATGCTTACTACCGAAGGCTGCCAAGAGGTCAGAATAGTGAGCCGGGATGCTTTGTGCGTTTATATGTACAACATTAAAGTTCTTAGGCACATCAGAGAACGCCGCATCAAGCTCATCAGAGAGAGGAAGAAAAGTAGAATGAAAACTTTCATTCTGTGAAGAGGAAGATGAGGAAAGAGAGAGAAAATTGTCGCTATCATCATTCATCAAATTCATATTAGTTTGGGTATCTAGGTATAAATATAATAAATTATAAAATTTAAATTACAAAATAATACAATAAAAATAAAATAAAATAAAAATGTATCGTAATAAGAAAAACTAAGTTTTTAACAGTGCCAATGTGACGAAGAACCCTTTCAGCTAGCTCAGCCTGAGTTCCTCGTCAGCATATGTACTGGCCCCAGCCCGCCGTGCGTGCGGTGAGGGGATGTGTACCTAATTTGGGGTAACCTACCAGGGATTGACCAGAGAAACCAACGTGACGTTTTCACACTATATATTTAACAGTTCCACAATAGTTACTTAATGTTAATGCACTCCTAACACTTAACCTAAGCCTAGGCTATGACTGCTGTCTGACTGCCGTCACGGCTGGACGGCGAGATAGGGCGACGAGGATCTACGCGGTTCCCTACGGGACGGATTCTGGAGCGGTAACGAGATCGCGTCCTACGCGGTATATCGACGCGGAGCGTGGCGGGTGTTTGGTTAGTTTATATCTACGTTCTCACTACGGGAAATGAAGGCTGGCATGCGGAGTCGTATGCGACACTAAGCCGCAAGAGCATCCGGGCCGGGGATGGGTTCACCGCAGGAGCGCGGTCAAGGTTAGGGAGTGAAGGTTTGCCGTCATACGGTAACCGCTAGCTCTGCTAAACCTTCGGATTGGGAGGTGGATCGGGTAACTTAACTAAGTTAGTAGGGAACACGGGTCAACAAATCGTCAGAGTTCCGATGTGCCAAGGCAATGAAAATGGGTGACGTGCGCGCGCGAAGACGTCTTGCCAGGGCCGTAGAACTCGGACGACTGTCTGTGATGTATCTAAATAACAGTTATTATTTCTTATAAACACTAAAAATATTTCAAAGTAACGCGAATACCGCGGTCGGTAGCGGCCGCCGAGCGCTTAAAAACTAAGGATAAGGATGAAGGATTAAATATTATAATATTGGAAGCATTTTTCTGGAAACTAAATCATCTAACATTAATAGCTTTGGCAAATGTTGAGTAAGATTTTAAAGTATGTAGAATTTTAAAAAAATAACAATCAAAAATCGGAATATCAGCAACATGTAAATTGTGTTTTCGGTATAATAAAAATTTGAAAAATGAAAAAAGGACAAAACGTTTTCGGAGAAATAAAATTCGTACTAAAGCAATTCGGATTTAAAATAGGTAACCGAGGATCACTTTGTTGGCCGTCTATCTGACTGTTTGTCAAGACGCTTTATACCAGGAACTATTTTCATACTAACATGTTTGTACGAAACCCTTGGCGCGCGAGCTCGACTCGTACTTGGCCTGTTTTTCGTCTACGTATGACGACTTGATTAGACTCGCGTGGTTGAGTGTGGCCCAAACCACCTCATAGTCGAGGTGAGGCCCGTGCCCTACATTGGGACGTCTAATGTTATGCTTTATAAGTTATGTTATACCTTCTTGTTTTTTATCTAATTTTAATACCAGTGTTGTTGCTACTTGTCTTGGCCCTCTGGGCTTAATAAATCTGTTAAAAAAAGTTTCACGACAACATTTGCAAAGTCAAATGAAAAAATATTGAGAATTCATTTCAAGAGCGTCAACTTAAATTACTTGGCGTGAAACTACGCACCGCCTCTTTATATTCAAATTAAAATTTTCACCTTCAAAATGTATTTTAGGGGCCAGGCGATCGAGGAGTTGTTAACGAACAAGAACCCAAATTGATTGAAGGGCCCGTCGAATTTATTAGTTTTGGTGATAACATTCTGCCGTAGTAATGTTTGAATAAGGCGATTATTATTCAGTTAAATTATTATACATAGCTTTGTTTCTTGTTTCGTTAATATCTTAAATAGCTTTGTGTACTGTAGGTAGGTACTTTTAGTAAAAAACGGACAATTAATTGCAAGCAGGACTCGCGCCCTATAGGTCCTATAAAAATTTATTAATTTTAGTAGAACTGAATATATACTTTTTTAAAACTACAATGCCACATAAAAAGGGCACAGTCACATAAGTTAATTTATACACAAATTACTGACTTTAGGATTTTTACCTACTTGCTATTTGCGGTTCGGTTTCATTATTGAGTCTGCAAAATATTATGACACAAACAGCAATATTGCTATGGTTTTTTGTATAAATATATAGCCTACAAAACCGTTAAGGGAACGAGTGTAAAAATAGTTTTTACGTTAGTTATAATTGGGAACAATATTTTCACAAAATGTTGGTTGCAATACACTTAAAACCAATGTAATATATTTGCAAAACACACCAACAGTTAAAATAATTGTATAATGTATTAAAGATCATACAAAAACTAAATTGTTTGACATCTATTTATGCTGGAACTCTGTACACAGGGTTCACAGGATCCACTCTTCACTCTGGCAACGTGGACGTGTAAAGTAAAATGGCTCGAATTAGCATTTGAGACCTATTTCCTGTCAACGCTAAGAAGATCGAATTTGGAAAAACACCTTGTAAGGTCTAAAGTTCATTCCCTCTTGGAGCGAGATGACAGCGTTCGAAGAGATACGTGATACGAAACCTAATGAAGCCAACTCATTCACCTTCATTGCGAACGCGATCGGCTGATTTGTTTCACTGAAATAAATTATATCGAGGAGAAATACTGAGAAGAATAAATCCGCGTTGTTAATACTGATTTGGAAGAAGCCAGTGAGAATTTTTATTTGCTGGCGCGCAAGAAAAATGATTTCTTTTTCTATTCATCGAAAGGATTGCTTTATTGTTAAATTTGCAAATTAAAATAGGAGTAGATTTTAGTGTAGCCCCAACTCAGTTATTCTGAAGCGTTCTACTCTACCCCTTCGGCAGGGGCGAGACCGAGAAATGAAATTAATATTTATTTAATTAAAACATGGTTTAAAACTTTTTTTTTTTGCATTCACATTAATGCTAGTTTATTGTCCTCCGTAGCTCAGTTGGAAGAAAAGTCGCCCGAATAGCAAAAGGTCGTGGGTTCTAATCCCAGTCCAGTGTCCCAGAGGCAGTTGAAAAAAAAAAGATTTTTAAGTAAAATTATTTTCCTTGAAATGGTTTACAGTGGTTTTACAATATAGTGATAGGGCCTCATGTTTCACCATATGTGGCATGCAAATCTTAAAATAATGTAACATCATTTAGTATACTTCATAAATTTCAATTAAATCACAATCAATCAATCAATCAAATTATTTATTTGCATGAATACAACACAGTATCGATGTTATAGTTAAGGTATGAGATCATAGTATTCAGCCTGGTCACAAGCGTGCAAATCAAACAAAGAGAGACAGGTAATGTTGTCTACAACCATGCACAGTCAACGACAGGTCAACCTACCCAATAAGTTATAGGTCATTGAACCGATTTTCAACTTTAAGTCTGACATGTAGAGATCAATATCAATTGAGAAAATTTTACCTTTTGTTAGGTTGTTGTCTTTACAATATGATGCTACTGGGAGGCTATGTCCCGACCTCGGGCATGTTGTGAGTGATCTTGTTTACTTAAGTATAAAACTCCCTAAGATCGATCGCCTGTGTCATCATCATCATCATTTCAGCCATAGGACGTCCACTGCTGAACATAGGCCTCCCCCATTGACTTCCAGATTGGCCGGTTGGAAGCGGCCTGCATCCAGCGTCTTCCTGCGACCTTTACCAGGTCGTCTGACCACCTTGTGAGTGGACGTCCTACGCTGCGCTTGCCGGTACGCGGCCTCCATTCTAGAACCTTTCTGCCCCATCGGCCATCAGTTCTACGTGCTATGTGCCCCGCCCACTGCCACTTCAGCTTGCTAATCCGTTGGGCTATGTCAGCGACTTTTGTTCGTTTACGGATCTCTTCATTTCTGATTCGATCTCGCAAGGAAACACCAAGCATAGCCCTTTCCATAGCACGCTGTACGACCTTGAGCTTTCTTATGAGGCCCATAGTGTGTGTAATTGCGAGTTTTTCATTTATTTAAAAAAAGCAAGAAAAGCATCGTTTTAAACTACAAATTATTCATGGGTAACATGAGTGATTGATTTATGTAAGATTTATGCTCTGTCAAAAAAAAGAAGTAAAAAAGTTCTAGTTTTTCTAAAGTAGGAATTTTTTTAGCAAATTTCGTAATTTGGCAGTAAATCATGGTGATGTATTGCATTGACGAGTATTACTTTTAGGCTTAAGTTAAGTTAAGTTAAAAATGTTACTTATAGGCACGTTCAGACACTAGCTTATAATAGTATAAGTAGCCAGGCTCAATAATATATGCTTGTATTTTTAATTCGCTGCAGTATTTGTTTCGTGCGGTATGCGATCCACACCAACACTACTAATAAAGCTTGTTTATATTGTTAAACAGAACCATTGTTTATTTCAAAGACTAGTCAGTAACCACTATACGATAAAAAAAACGGAATTACCAATATTGGGGAAAAACTGCCAAACTGCGATGGAAATGGGCATGTACACACGATCAGGAGAAAAGGTAGATTCGGATGGTTTGATGGAGAGACCAACACACGAATGATCCTATAAGGATTCTGTTTCTTCATTCAGACTTCCGCAACCCTATAAAGGGAAAGGTACACTGTCAATTTTCGTTAGTTTTCAAGCTTCAAAATGTAATCTATAAGTACTTCTCAAATTCATTTTTTTTTTAAATAAAAGACCATATAATATTAAACATATTGTTGATTGTTGTTGTTGATTTTCTTAAACAAATCGTAACAACAATTGGTTATTTTTGATGGTAAAGTAAGTTGTTTTTCGATTTCAATGTTGGTGCCAAAAAGAGTTGCTGTATTTCATCAGGAGAGTGTAATTTTTGCGGCTCTAAAACCAATTAAAAAATATAGTATTTTGCTTATAGTTGCGGTTTTATTTGTAATATGCAGGCGATATCTAGCCAGATTGCCAGCCTGCCCGACCACCAAAACACGATATGATATAGCGATTTGTCGACACCAACTGACTTTTTTAATGGTAGATATTGCCGCCATTTTGAATTTTTATCGAAACAGTGATTATAACATGTGACGTCACCGGCACGAAGATTCAACATGGCGGATATATCTAGGTATCATATCGTCATGTTGGTTGGTAGGTCTCACAAGGTTATCTGGAGTATGCATTTTATTTATGGAAAGAGCTCATCTGTTATTGTGTTCTATCCAATGTCCAACACGTGTCTCTTAGCACACCTGCGCTATCAACACTTATTGTTTCACTATTATAGCCACTGTGGTTTTATTATCTTGCCCTTTGAAATAATTTGAACTTTCTAAAGGTCGGCCTATATAATAGTAAGTTAAATTAAGTTTCTTTGTGAATGTTAGCTTTAGTAGAAATATTTATCTACCGATGTTATCGTTTACAGAGAAAAATATTTCATTTTTAATTTGAGTCAGTAATCTAATTAGGTATTATTATGTTTTGTTTTTACATTTTTACTTTGGTCAAATCGTTTATCAACCAGTGAAATTATTTACAAAGAAATATGTTACAAATTTGATTCGAGTGAATTCTGTTATTTTAACCACAAAGAACTACCATGGGTTGCCATAGACGACCTCCGCAGCCGAGAGGGAAGCATACCGGGCTCGGTGTCGCTATTTAGGAGGTCCCGGGTTCGATTGCCGGTCGGTCAATGTAGAAAAAAACTTTTCTTTATTGTCTCGGATCTGGGTGTTGTGGTACCATTGTTATTTCTGTAACACAAACAAGTGCTATGGCTACTTACCATAGGATTAGAGCAATGTATGTGATGTCCAATATTTATTTAATTATATTTATTTATAGTTTAAACTAATAATCACACCTAGTTTGAATCAAATGTTTTACAGTTACGTTACAGTGAAAACATTATACTTTATAAAAGGAGCCTTTAAGCGTGAAATAGTGAGTGTTATTGTTGATGATGCTGATGATTAGTAAATTATATTATACATAATACACACACATACACCACACACACACACACATACACATACATACACACAGATACACACACACACACACACACACACACACACACACACACACACACACACACACACACACACACACACACACACACACACACACACACACACACACACACACACACACACACACACACACACACACACACACACACACACACACACACACACACACACACATAGACAAGACACATATTAGACTTAAATATTATTTTGTAGTTTTGTTATGTGGTTCGTTGATAAGCTTGCATTTGCTATTGTGTACGTATCATGGATTTTCTGTCGGCCGTTTGATTAATTTTTATATAGTGTAAGTCCTTTATTGGCTGTAAGGTAGGAACATAATACACAAATCATTTTTTTTAAGAGCTGTAGATTTTGTTAAATAAATAAAAAAATTAAATAAAAAATTTTACGATGTAAAGACACAGTCCCTAAACAGCTTGAGCGGACAGACAGACAAACAGCTTGAGCTATACTATAAATGATTCCAGTATGCAAAGCTTACAAAGAGAAAACGGAAACTACCCGACCGGAGTCGCAGGCAGGGACTAGTCCCACATAAAGACACTAGGACAAACATTCGTCCGCCCGGAGCGGCCAGTAATCCCTTTGATACTAATCCCGTCTAATATCTAACTCGAACTAGCCAAACAGAATCGGCTAAATTATGGACCGGTATCAATTCGGCTCAGCCACAGCCCACGCAGATCATACAGCACATTTTGTACAAACAATTACTTATTAACAATAACTTATTCATCGGCAAATACAAATCAATTAAAGATTCAAGAAACAATTGCTCTATGTTGTTACAATTGCTCTATGTTGTTACAATTGCTGTACAGTGAGCGTAGTTCTGAGTTATTTTAAATTACCTATTTAAATTAGTTTTAGGGCCAGTTTCACCACTCGCTAATAAGTCCGGATAACCTATCTGGCACTTGGTTTGACAGATAACTCATACAATTAGCTGTCGAAAAAGTGCCAGATAGGTTATCTGGAACTTATCAGCCAGTGGTGAAACTGGCCCTAAAGAACCCAAATTTAATATTATTTAAAAGATAAATAATTATGTATCAATCGAACACTTCTGGAAATGACATATCAAAGATAATAATTTAAAATCGGTCTCCAAAATGCTTTAACCACATTAGATTTTTTATGTAATTTTATGCCAATGGTAAAATGAATCCATGCCATTATATTACTCCTAAAGTAAGAGACACAACTGCTACTTGATAAGAAATAATATTAGGTCCTTATATTATGAAATTGCCGATACTCAATACTGGCAACTTTAACATCAAATATCTTGCGTTTGATTAGAAATTCCAAATTCAAATTTATTTCGAAATAATGCCAGAAAAATATTGTCTTTAAATTCGTATTTCATTTGTTTTCACATCATTTGTTTGAGCTTCAACATTGCTATAACAACAACTACCAACTACCTACGGACCAATTATTGAAAATTAGCGGTATTTACGAATACGAGTTCCACCGTGGCACCAGTGCTGCAGAAACGACTCGAAGAGTTAACGACGTGTACGGCCCAGCACCGCTAACGAACGAATGGTGCGTTTTTGGTATCAACGTTTCCGTTTTGGAAATTTTGATTTACACAATGAGCCTCGAGGACGACCTGATACTCAAGTGAGAGCCATCTTAAACCACTTCAGAATAAGCAGCAGCTTAACTTAACACTTAACCATTTGCGCCAAATCGGAAAAGTAAAAAAACTTGAAAAGTGGGTCCGCACGAATTGACTAAAGCAAACTAACAAACACGAGACCCTTGCTGCGTTTTTTTTGCTCAATCGTCACAATACTGAGGGGATTTTGAACCGTATTTTGACTTGTGATGAGAAATGGATCCTGTACGACAATCGGAAGCAATCATCATAATGGCTTAACCCTGGAGAACCGGCAAAACCTTGCCCTAAGCGAAAACTGACCAAAAAGAAGATTCTGGTTAGTGTTTGGTGGACCAGTGCTGGTGTTATCCATTACAAATTTTTGAGATCAGGCCAGACGATTACAGCAGACTAGTATTGCCATCAATTGAAGCAAAACAATAACGGAAAAGCTCGCCATTAAACAACTGAGACTGGTGAATTGCTCTAGCCCACTGCTCCTTCAGGATAACGCTAGACTACACACTGCACATCAAACGGTCGCCAAGTTAGAGAACCTGCGACTGGAACCTTTGCGTTACCCACCATACTCTCCAGAACTTGACCCAACCGATTACCACTTTTGTAAAAATTTAGATAACTTTTTTTATGGAAAAAAGTTCAAATCTGATGAGGCAGTCAAATCTGCCTTCAAACAGTTCAAAGACTCTCGCTCCCAGGAGTTTTTTTTTTTCAAAGGGATCGATGATTTGCCTATAAAATGGCGGAACTGTATCGATAACAACGGCACATACTTCAATTGATTAAATAATAATTTCATTAAAAAAAGTTAGAAAACTTTTTTGATACTGAACGTCAATTTCATATGTAAGGACCTAATACCATGAGATTCTAAGTTTAAATTAATAAAACTTTACTTAACACAAAAAAAAAACATACAGTAGGTACCATAGGTAGGTCTACATCATATTTATTTATCTAGGGCGAATCACGATACTGACATCATCGGTAACTCCGGCAACATTTAGTGCTGTCTGTTCTGACGTCGCTACACCCGATATCAATTCAGCTAAGCCTTAGAACTCAAAGGATTGCCGCTGCATTGTCTTCGGCGGGGATTAAAACATTTTCATATTCGAACATCCGTTTATTAATACTTGGACGTAATGGTAGTAGTTGGTTTGGAATCGGTTTGGGAAGATTATCTCTAGGGACAATCATTCTAATCACTTCAAAGGTAAATTATTAATTTTGAACAACGGTAAATTTTTAGACGACCTCCGTAGCCCAGAGGCGAGCATACCGGACTTGGTCGCTATCTCTGAGGTCTCGGGTTCGATTCCCGGTCGGTAAATATAGAAAAATAACTTTTCTATATTGTCTCGGGTCTGGGTGTTGTGGTACCGTCGTTGTTTCTGATTTCTGTAACACAAGTGCTTAAGCTACTTATCATAGGATCAGAGCAATGTATGTGATGTTGTCCAATATTAATTATTATTTATAAAAAGGGCTGACAACAGTGACCACTCGATCAAGAAACTCGTCTTGCGCTTTTTCTTCTCTGCGCTAGATCACAATATTGTCCTAAAGCACTAGTAAAAAAATTAAACCGTAATGTGTAAAAATGCTAAATTAAATAAATTAAAAGTCACATCAGAATCTCAAAAAAGCTTCTACCAATACGATCAGCTTTTAGATTTATATGTTGCAACAATACGTTTTATGTTTGAGCACCAAAAACATTTGGCGAAATATTTGAACTGTGCGTCATTTGAGTTACACCTTGTTACATATAAGACTCACCTTCATCATCATTATTATTTCAGCTATTGGACTGTCCACTGCTGAACAAAGACCTCCCCAATTACTTCCAGTTTGGCCAGTTAGAAGCAGCCTGCATCCAGCGGCTTCACGCAGCCTTTACCAGGTGGGCGGAGCTCATAGCACGTAGAACTGACGGCCGATGGGGCAGAAAGGTTCTAGAATGGAGGCCACGTACCAGCAAGCGACGCGTAGGACTTCTACATTGTAGGTAGCGCTTGCCGGACGATCTGGCAAAAAAGAGTAACTTTGACTTACTTATGATATTTCTTGTAATAATTTATGCTGTCGATAATTAATGAAAGTGGCCTTATTACGAAAATAATATACTCTTACACCAATTACCAACTCTCCAACTAGGTATTTTAAATAATTAAGACCAAACTACCTCGCAGCAAAACATTTACTATTTCTCCTAGACTTCAGCTTATATTTCCTAATTATTGTATCATCCGATACGACATGATTTCACTAATTATTTTACAAAGCGTTACTCGTAAATAGTTATAAACTCCAATTTGTATACCTTTTTTTATAAAATTCAAATCTGAATATGTAAGTTTCCTCTCGATGTTTTTCGTTGCCACCGAGTAAGTTGTATAACTAAGAGTGAGTTGTCCGTGTCCGTGTGTTGAATCCGATATGTTTTCAAAAATCCAGAGGTACGTGTTAGGATTCGAATTCACTACTCACGAATATGCAGCAGGAGTCCGTCCACTGAGCGCTTCCACCACTCTAAATTACACTCTTCTCATAAGTATATCATTAGTAAATAAATAAATAAATATTGGACAACATCACATACATTGCTCTGATCCTAGTAGCCAAAGCACTTTTGTTACTGAAATCAGAAACAACAACGGTACCACAACACCCAGACCTGAGACAATATAGAAAAGTATTTTTTCTACATTGACCGACCGGGAATCGAACCCGGGACCTCAGAGATAGCGACACCAAGTCGGTATGCTCGCCTCTCGGCTACGGTCGTTAATATTTTTACACAACCAATGAAAGGCTTGTGTTTTAGTAAATTTTCTCGTAAAGTAGGGCTCTTAAAAGGCAAATAAAATGATAAATGTTTTTGCAGCTAACTGTACAAACCAAAAGTCGTAATTTGAACAACACATTAAGCGGTTCAGGCGCTGTAATAAAGCGCACTCGAGAACGCTTACGAACAATAACAGCGCTAATTAAGATCTGCTTACCTAACACATTACGAGCCACGATGATAGGTACCTACAATGCAGACACTTTTAAAACAAACATTTTTATAATGTACTTCTCTAAAATGTTAGCTGTGATAAGAGATATTGCTATTTTAGTCGTTTCAAAATGGCCAAATTTTGTTATTTTATTTTTATTTTATTTATTCATAGCACACAAAACAGATTACATTCAAAGTGAATATCTTATATCATGCATATAGTACAGATCTAGATCATAATCCAAAAATATGTATGCCTAGAAGCTTACAATTTGATTTTATATATTTATGCGCTAAAGAGCGCTACACTTATGAAACAATGCCAAACTTAGAAAAAAATTACACAAGTTAAAATTTTAAAAAAATAGTTGGGAATTATTGCGAAATCAAGGAAAATAAAATGAGAGAACTAATTAATTAATTAGATACTTATTTATAAATAAATCTTACTTAAATGTGTGTTTATCACAAAAAAAAAATTAATTTATAATAATTAAATTAATATTTATAATTATTATATACTAAAACTGCTAGAGCAATACATATTAATTACGACGCTATGTGGTAATAGTGAAAAACACATAATATTTAATCTTCTTTTTAGACTAACAGTTGAAATAAAAAGAATACGAGGCATTTTTAGGCATTTTTTCTCTTTTTAGGGTTCCGTAGCCAAATGGCAAAAAATGGAACCCTTATAGATTCGTCATGTCAGTCTGTCTGGCTGTCTGACCGTATGTCACAGCCATTTTTTCCCGAAATTATAAGAACTATATTGTTGAAACTTGGTAAGTACATGTATTCTGTTAACCGCATTAAGATTTTTACACAAAAATAGAAAAAAAAACAATAAATTTTGGGGGTCCTCCTACTTATAACGGAAACTCAAAAAAATTTTTTTCATCACACCCATACGTGTGGGGTATCTATGGATAGGTCTTAAAAAATTATATTGAGCTTTCTAATATCATTTTTTTTCTAAACTGAATAGTTTGCGCGAGAGACATTTCCAAAGTGGTAGAATGTGTGTATGTGTGTCTCATGTCTCTTCTAAAATAAGACAACGATAAAACTAAAAAAAATATATGATGTACATTACCATGCAAACTTCCACCGAAAATTGGTTTGAACGAGATCTAGTACGCAGTTTTTTTTAATACGTCATAAATCGTAAACCGCAATTTACCTTTTGTAATGTTATGGATTTCATTTTGCAATAAAATACCATAACTATGACTCGATTGTTGTGATGGGTGAACTTATATAGGGTACCTACAGGTTTGTACGGAACCCTCGGTGCGCGAGTCCGACTCGCACTTGGCCGGTTTTTTTATGTTTTTTAGCAAGAATAATAACGACGACCCACGATTTTATGTACACGAATATTCTACAGCTTGTTACTACAGAATTTTATTTTCCATTTATACAATTACCAACCATTTGCAAACTACGAACGAGAGAGATAAGTAGCAACAACAGCTTTTCGTAAAGCTTTATATACAGGGTTTCATTGCAAAGGGGTGCCAATTTAAAAAATAAGATCTAGGGAACAATATAAAGAAGCATCTTAATCGTTATTATTTTTAATAATCGTAAGTTACGAAAAAAAAAACTTTAAAATATCCGAAAATAAATTCAATAAAGAGATTACGAAAGCCGCGCGATCAATCATCAGGGACGTAGGTACGGCGAGCCAACAAGAACCTTACACAGTGCACATACGGTGAATTTTTTTCATCATCATTTCAGCCATAGGAGGTCCACTGCTGAACATAGGCCTCCCCCAGTGACTTCCAGATTGGCCTGTTGGCTATGGCGCATCCAGCGGCTTCCTATAACCATACCACCTTGTGGGTAGGTGGACAGACGAGGCGGATGGACGTCCTACGCTGCGCTTGCCGGTACGTGGAATCCATTCCAGAACCTTTCTGCCCCATCGGCTGTCAGTTCTACGTGCTATATGCCCCGCCCACTGCCACTTTAGCTTGCTTATTCGTTGGGCTATGTCAGCAACTTTTGTACGTATACGAATCTCCTCATTCCTGATTCGATCTCGCAAAGAAACGCCGAGCATAGCTCTTTTCATAGCACGCTGTGCAACCTTAAGCTTTCTTATGAGGCCCATAGTGAGAGGCCACGTTTCAGTTCCATATGTCATCACTGGTAACACACACTGGTTGTAGACTTTCGTCTTTAGGCACTGAGGTATTTTGGACGAGAAGACGTTACGTAGTTTTCCGAACGCTGCCCAGCCGACGAATGTTTTTCATGAAGGAGTTAAATTATCCACGCGTATGATTTTTAACAGCGGATAGGAATAATTAAACGTGAATTTTTTTTTTTGTTCTTTGCATAGTTCGATTAAGTTACTGATTCTGAGCCACTCCGAAAGATTTGGCACCCCTTTGCAATAATGTAACCCTGTATAAGTTTAAGCACTTTTTATAATAGCGTCATAAAAAAAAGAAATATTGTAATAAATTCACAAGCACGTTATAATAATAAGTAAAAATGTGGAACTCACAGCAAGAAACATTGCATGGCGTATCCCGTTCTGCGTCCCGGTCTCCTAGAGCGTTAAGCGTGACTACTAGTCTCTTTGTTTCGGCATCCTCACACTCATGGCAGAACTGGTTTAAGTTTTAAGGATCCAACAGTCTGATTAGTGCTAAAAATTGAAAATGATTTTAGGGTTCTGTACGGCTCGATAGAGTGATAACCATAGGAAGACGGATGGCGGCACTAGCTGAATAAAAAAGCGGCACAGTGCGAGTTGGACTCGCCCATGAAGGGTTCCGTAGCAGCAAGTAACATAATATAAAAGTTCAAAAGAGCTAAAAAAGCGATTTTTTTTTAAATATTTGAGTTGATTGAATGAAAGGTAAAATTGCGGTTTACGATTTATGACGTATTAAAAAAACTACTTACCTTGATCTCGTTCAAACCAATTTACGGTGAAAGTTTGCATGGTAATGTACGTCATATATTTTTTTTAGTTTTATCATTTTGTTATTTTAGAAGGGGCCCCGGACACACATTTTACCACTTTTGAAGTGTCTCTCGCGCTTAATATTTAGTTTAGAAAAAAATGATATTAGAAACCTCAATATCATTTTTGAAGACCTATCCATAGATATTCCACACATGTGTTTAATAAAAAAAAAATTTGAGTTTCAGTTCTAAGTATGGGAAACCCCCAAAATGTATTGTTTTTTTTTTTATTTTTGTGTGAAAATCTTAATGCGGTTCACAAAATACATCTACTTACCAAGTTTCAACAGTATAGTTCTTATAGTTTCGGAAAAAAGTGGCTGTGACATACGGACGGACGGACAGACGGACAGACAAACAGACAGACATGACGAATCCATAAGGGTTCCGTTTTTTGCCATTTGGCTACGGAACCCTAAAAAGCGGGAGATCTTGCTCTTTGGGGGAATCTTACGTCCAGTAGTGGACTTGGGACAGTTGGTGATTTGGGTACCAATAGATAATAGACCTTTCATTCTTTTTTTGGGACTATAGGCTTTACGCTTTTACCGATGACCTAACAAATAATCTAAAAAAAGGACAAATATCTTTAAAGAAACGCGTTTTTTCAAGCAAGTAATAAACACTGGTCAAGTAAAAACTGAATGTAATGAAAAACGGTGTCACAAAACCCTCTAATGGAAGTCCAAGTTGTGAGAGCAAGACTGAGTGTCTTGCGCTGTCTCCGATGATGATGTCAAGGGTTTGGGTGTTGTGGTACTAACGTTAATAATAAATTGTTTAATGTTGTTAATTGTTTATTTCTTCAGAATAATATTTTTTTTGTAATCAGTGACCGGAGTCAGTTCATCGTTGTTTCTGATTTCTATAACACAAGTGCTATAAAGGTCACCTCCTATCACCTTAGGATCAGAGCAATGAATGTAATGTTGTCTAATAAATTAGCTAGTTTTGTAGTTTTATTATTATTAGTAGTATTATGTCGATTTGTTTTCAATAATTTTTTTTTGTTACCTCTGTCAACAAAAGTTAAGAAGTAGTTAAGAAAGTGTATTTTTTTTAATGTTATGTTTTTTAATAGTTAGGCTTTATACCGAAATATTAACTCGAATATAAGCAATAAGTCTTATTATCTTTTAATATTTCGCCTTATGACATTGTTTCGTTTACTGAAATTAGCTAGCCTTATTGTTAGAATTAATACATCTCCCAAAACATTGTTTCTTGTTAGTAACGTGTACGGAACTCTTCGTGTTTACTAAGGCAGGTCAGTTTTTACTTATTGTGTATGTACAGAACTATGAATAAGTTCGGAGCGTGGTTGCGATCATTTCGGATTAAATTTTCACTGCGCAGTCCGGGCCCCGCTTGGAAGACGATTGCAGTATTCATGCTAGCTCTTGTTCCTATGTCTGTCGGCTATTCTTGGCCTTGCTTGGCTTAAAGTCAAGCTTGTGCCAGTTTTAGTTTTGGTATTTCAACATTCCGTTCTAAAATCTCATGGAAATCTAAGACCTTCATCTTCGCGAAAATTGAACTTAAGTCTCTATTTAATGGACTGACTATTTCATCAGTAGTTATTGACATCATCTAGATTTTTAAATCGAGGCTGAACTATTAAGCTTGCTGTTATTAACTGTTTATTGCAACTGTCACTGAGCTTTTTTAGTGCGCAAAAGACTTGCAAAAGTAATATTACTTTTATAATTGTAATTAATAAACAAAACTCCCGAATGTCACAGGCACTTAACTTAATAAAATCCTTCAAACAAGCTGGTTCAGATGACCAAATTGACAAATAAATATAAAAGCTCCTATAACTCAATTTTTAAAAACAGAAAGAAATAACATCATATTCATATTTTATACAGTCATACTAATAGACAATTATAAATAGGACTAGCACGATAGTCCGGAATCATGTTGACAAAAAAGACAACATAGACAGAGACAACATAGTTTTTTATCATTTTCTTTGAATACTTTCATCATTTTGTGAAAATGAAATTCTGTATTTACAGAGTCTACCTGTCTCACAAAAGCATATTTTTTTAAAGCACCTCACTCATTATTTTATCATTTACCTCTCAGCCGTATGATACGTTACCTAAACAGTTTCAGCCCCCACTTCTAAAGGTTAATCACCCCAACAAAAGCCTTGCAGGGCCCGAATGTCAGCACTAAACTTTACTGGGGCCATTCGGACAAGCGCTGTAAGTAATATTGCGACTGTAATTTTAAAAACTCGTGAGAGCATTCCGTTTTTTACCCCCGTATATAAAACGCCTCTAAAAGGATAATATTCGCAAAAAAGTGCCTAGTCTCAGTCTCACTGTTATAACCACATAACAGAGCTAGGAAAAAGTGTAAAGTTACGGCGGGGGATGCAATGAGTGCAAATAAAATGTTATAAAATAATCCAACGAATTTTAATAAATAAATGGAAAAATACATCAGACAACACGAATTGATTTAAAAAGAAAATCGTCGTCGTCAATCGGGTCGTTTCTTTTTAATTACTTTTTTAATTATACAAGGTGTACAAAAGAATAGGAAACTCCTTAAAACCACGTGATGAACTGCTCATATACAACAAATTAACTTCGATGTTGCTCCCAATTAAAAAAAATTTAGTTGTTTTATGTGAGCAGCTGATTACGTAGTTTTAAGGAGTATTCTATTCGTTTGTAAGCCCTGTATAATAACTATGACATACTTCGACTATACTTCTTGACAACAACACCGACTATTGTTTTCGATTAGTGCACCCTGTGTGCCCGCAGCCTAAGGTCCGGCTGTAGGGCCCTAATTACCAGCCATTTATAACGGCCGTCCGCGGTCCGAGCGATTTTTATATTTTTTACCCCCACCCACACGGAGGGGGTTACATGTGATAATATTTCCAAAGAAAAACTTTATGTTGCACAGCCGGAATCGTTTCTTTATGATAATTATTCATGACACTCGCTCCTCTTTCTGTTTTTCTGTGTTTTTGATATTAAAAATTTAGTACCATGTTGGATGGACACCGGCTTCTTTTGAATTTATTTATTTAAGTAAATAAAGTTACATAAAAATAAAGCCGCTTGAAAATTCAAGCGGCTTTATTTTTATGTATGACCATACTTAACATTTTATTGGGACTGCAAATTTTTTAGATAAATAGTTGATGTTTGGTCCCATTTGTATTTCATCCAGTTTGTACAAGTATTTATTTATTTCTATTTCATTTCTTAGGATAGCTTACAGCTTATAAATTTACTACAGTTATAGGAAATCAACAACTAGAAGCTAATAACAAGCTACCACATATAAATACATTGCAAAGAGTGCGACAACAATGTTGGTTAGTAAATATTAAATACGTACTTATACAGGAAAACAAAACACGAAAACAAATAGACTAAAGTTCCACGGATTCTGGCGATTTCAAAACTGCCATCTTGATGCTATTAATACTACCATGAAACAAGTTATTTGTTAGGTATAAATCTTTTTTTTATTAAAATCGTAAAAAAAAAACACTTTAAAAAAACAATCTCACCACATACCGTGAGGCTTGTGCTCCAGTAGGACTGAAATAACCTTTTTTTATTTAAATTTTGTTGGATTTTAAGTCAAGTATAACTAGGGTAGAATTTATTTATCTACAACGCAACAGCAGTCAACAGCTCGTCAAACTAAATATTTTTTTATAAATATTGATCTCTAGATTTACATGTCAGACTAAAAGTTGAATATCGGTTCAATGACATTTAACTTTATGGGTAGGTTGACCTGCCGTCGACTGTACATACTTTTTGAATTAAATAAGTAAGAAGTATCTTTTAATCTAAGCCCCGTCGTTAATAAGCCGTAATAAAATGTGCCGTAAAGTATAACATTATTTAAATTTTACGTTACTTTTAACAATACAATTTTCCAGCTCTGAAATTATTTGACTAAGCCTGTAGGGTAGTTGTTAAAAATAACTTTGTTCTCTTTGCGATTCCAAATCGTAAATTTATAATATTTTTCTGAACTAATTAATATTCTTTGAGCTTACGCCCAATTATAATTATAAACGTTCTTTCAACAATCACTACAATAACTTTTTAGAACGAAACTAAGCAAAGCTTTATTTTTTTAATTCAATTTAATATAATAAATAATAATAATAAATGGTTTTCACAATCACACCAATTATCTAGCCCCAAACTAAGCAAAGCTTGTACTATGGCGACTAAATGACAGATAAACATACTTAAATACATTTATAAACATCCATGACTTAGGTACAAATGCTCGTGCTTATCACACAAACATTTGCCCCTTGCGGGGTACGAACCCGCAACCGCTGGCTTTGTAGTCTGGAGCGCGAACCACTACACCAGACGGTCGTTGAATATAATTATTATGTTTTTTATTGTTACAAAGGCGTTATAAATAGATACAATAGATCATTATACAACTATTCCGCTTATTTACAACTATGTATGAATGATAGCTTAATATATCTATGGCGACTAAATAACAAATAGAACTTACTTAAAAGTATGATATAATATGACATCCATTATTATTATCATATAAAAGAGGCTTGATGAAATTATTTTAAACTTTATTCTCTAAACATTCAAATAGTGACAAATTGCCAGTGACATTAAAATAGAAGAAGGATAAAATATGGGCTATGAGTGTTGAGGATTATCTTAATAATTGTTTATCTTCTTCAATTGTTATAAATTTTATAAAAAAAAAACAACCGACTTCAAAACACTAAAATGCTAAAAATAATCCTAACACTTAAGTACCTAATCAGTTAATTTTGGAGTCGGTGCCAGCCGATGAGAGATTCAATGTTTTTGTTTGCACCGACTCCAAAATTAAGTGATTAGGTACTTAAGTGTTAGGATTATTTTTAGCATTTTAGTGTTTTGAAGTCGGTTTTTTTTTTTAAATCAAATTTACTTATTTCATCTATTTTAGTGATAAATCCTAACTTCTGAACACCGATTTCATCCCCTATTTTCTTACCCTTAGGGGTGATTTTTATTTTGCAAACTTTTATCATAGCATCTTTGAAGTATAAGCTATTCAATATAACAAAAATCATCAAAATCGGCTCATATTTGTCGAAGATAGGTAACAAGAACCACAACCAAAATATTATCTGGGTATATATTTGTTGATTTTCTTAAAAAGTTCTACATCAATTTCGATAAAATTTATATGGGACCACCTCTGAAGTATGATCTACCAAACAAAAAAGAATCATTAAAATCGATTCATAATTGGCGGAGGAATCGCGTAACAAACATACAAAAAAAAAAAAAAAACATACAGTCGAATTGAGAACCTCCTCCTTTTTTGAAGTCGGTTGAAAATATACTTTTTAATTAGTAGCTTTTTAAGTTGTTGATTATTACCTTTTCCAACCGACTTCAAAAAAGGAGGAGGTTCTCAATTTGTCGGAATCTTTTTTTTAAATGTATGTTCAGCGATCATTCGTTATTCCGTTGACCGATTTTGATAATTCTTTTTTTGTTCGAAAGGTGATACTTTCAGAATGATTCCATATAAATTTGATCAAAATCTGATGATGGAATCTATAAGAAAATCATCAAACATTGCATGAACTCCATACCACGCCAACTGATTTTTGTATCTATGTTACCCATTATCTTTAACAAATGTAAACCGATTTTGATGATTCGTTTTTATTGAATAGCTTATACTTCAAAGATACTATACTAAAAATTTGCGGAAAAAAATCACCCCTAAGAGTGGAATAATAGGAAATAAAATCAGTGTTCAACAGTTCAATTTTATTTGCACTCTTAAGATCTGTTTTGATTAGGATTTATCACTAAAAATAGACGAAATAAGTAAATTTTATTAAAAAAATAAAACCGATTTAAAAAAACTAAGAAGCTAAAAATAATCTTAACACGTAAGGTCTATCAATCCTAATCCGTTACTTTTGGAGTCGTTGCCAGCCGATGAGAGATTCGATGTTTTCGTTTGCACCGACTCCAAAACTAACTAACGTGTTAAGATTATTTCTAGCGTTTTAGTTTTTTGAAGTCGGTTTTTTTTATATAAAATTTTAATTATTGATTATTCTCTTTATCATTTTTTATCTTAAGTAAAAAAAATAATATTTTTGATTATAATTTTATGTGTTGATTATTGCCTTAAGTGTTCAATCAATGACAAATCAGTCACGAATAAACATTGTATACCCAACGCACAGTTATTTTATTTCTACACTAACACTTTTACTTCTGACTGTACCTTTATCCGTAGCGATAGTAACATGCGACGAGTTGACGAATACAATCTTAATTAATTTTAATTTTTTTCTGCAACTCGTCAAAAGTGAGCAGTAGGTCAGCATTATCATCATCATTTCAGCCATAGGACGTCTACTGCTGAACATAGGCCTCCCCCATTGACTTCCAGATTGGCCGGTTGGAAGCGGCCTGCATCCAGCGGCTTACTGCGACCCTTACCAGGTCGTCTGACCACCTTGTGAGTCGACGTCCTACGCTGCGCTTGCCAATACGCGGCCTCCATTCTAGAACCTTTCTGCCCCATCGGCCGTCAGTTCTACGTGCTATGTGCCCCCCCCACGCCACTTCAGCTTGCTAATCCGTTGGGCTATGTCAGCGACTTTTGTTCGTTTACGGATCTCCTCATTTCTGATTCGATCTCGCAAGGAAACACCGAGTATAGCCCTTTCCATAGCACGCTGTGCGACCTTGAGCTTTCTTATGAGGCTCATAGTGAGCAGTAGGTATGTATCCGAAAATATAAATAAGTAATTTACATTAAACTCGTT
This sequence comes from Anania hortulata, assembly GCA_963576865.1. Classification (NCBI taxonomy): domain Eukaryota; kingdom Metazoa; phylum Arthropoda; class Insecta; order Lepidoptera; family Crambidae; genus Anania; species Anania hortulata. Next base: position 24,766,232 of record OY756388.1, on the reverse strand, counting down.
ATATTATGTTTTGGGTAACGTTTTCTTGGGCCAAGTAACATAACAATTGAAACTTTATTGAAAACGACCTTATAACCCTATATCGGGTCCCAAACGTCTCCAGTAGAGTCATAATAATTACAAGATAATTCGGTGCTACACGATAAAGCGTAACTTCACTAGTGGTGTAACCAAAAATTCAACCTGTCGATAATATCACTATCGATGGTCTTGAAAATCTGTTAATCCTACCTGATATCGATATTAATAGTACAAGCCTAAGTAATAAGTTTTTATATTCACAAAATCTATTGTCATTAAGCAAGAAAACAAGCTGCTGGCAGACCAACAACACAATTTAATGACGTCAAACCTGTAACTGCAAGGAACTGAATGAAATTGTCACATAATAGTCTTCATTGACATTTATTCAATATATACGTAGTCCCTCATCCGGGCACTTATACACGTTCCAAAAAAAACAAAAAATATAAATGTAACAAGATTGAGAAACCTGACCAGTCTTCAGCTGAATTCTCGGACTATACATTTACAAGTCCTACACAAGTGAACTACACTTATACACGTCAGCTTTCTTAAGGTTGCGAAAGAAAGCTTAACCTAAATTCCGTGTGGGGACGGCCGTAAAAAATACACTTCCCCACCACCAATAGGGGGCGTGTCGTAAGAGGCAACTAATTCCTGTAGCACGAGACCAGAAGCAGCGTTTGCGTGCGATATGTTATAAAAAACTGCGCTCGCCAACCCGCCTGCCAAACGTGGCGAGTATTGGCAATCCCCCCCAATAAAAGTCATTAGGGGAGGCCTGTGTTCAACAGTGGACGTCCTATAGCTAAAATGATGATGATGAACCTAAATTCTCGTACTTATCCTTACAGCGCTCATGTCCATTAGACTAGGGAGCTAACAAATAAATCAAATTAGTACAACTATCAGCAACAACTTCTGCCACTAGTATCGTTATCGATAAACACCCCATTGTCGAGCTATCGATATTTGACTATCAGTAGGCGTCACTAGACTTCATTCGGTAACTTAATCCTTGGATTAAATTCGGGAGAGTGCGTTGCGCTTAAACTTTACGCCAGAGATAAAGAGCGAGTCGGTAATAGGAGATGGGTGGGTATTATCGCTGCAATGAGCCCCTTATCTAAGTTCACCGTGCGCGAGATATTTAGCTATTTATCGTCGTTATTCGCTGGTTTCAGTACAACTTTGCGGTTTAACTTTGTGCTTCGGTAATCATGATTCGTTGCGTATCAAATTTCAGCACTTACAATAGTGAGCCCAGTTATGACCCTTGCAGTATACTATTGGAAAATCTCTAAAAGATTACAAGTTCACAACTTTAAATAACATTTTGTAAAAAGATTCGTTTTTAAAAGACCAGTATAAGATTTATTATTATATTATATTATATAAGATTTATTATTATGATGTTTGGAGACATCAAATGTGCTGGAAATCACAGCATCGCTAAATTCATTGTATAAATTACATCAGAGGTAAAATACCTACTTTTTATTCAATTTACAGTTTTTGTAAACGTTAAACAAATCTTTTGGATTCATTAATTATCTCCATAACAAAAAATATACTAGCATTTACATGTAAAATCGTTCCCAAACCTCAAACTTCTCGCTTTAAACGACCAACCAGCAAACCTCACTTGAAACAAAACCTAACATTTTTCCCAAAAACGTTCTTTTTAAAACTCCGCCTCTAATACATTCAAGCTCAGTGCATTTTTATTATAGAGCAAATAAACCCGGAGTTGCTTGTTCATGATTTCCTCAAAAGGGCAGATGTCAGCTTTAAAACCATTAGTGAGATAAATTATAGCCGTCCCGAGGCAGCCGCGGCCTAATACCCGGATAAAGATTTTATTTTTGGTGTAAAATGAAGAGACATCTTTTAGGGAGTGGTCCAGTTTATGAGCGGTATTTGACGTTACATTATACTTTTGAATATCATATCAATTCAAAAAGTATACTTCAATTATAAAGATATTTAAATTAGTTAATTTACAGTCTCCTAATTAGTTTAAAATAATATCTTTTCAAGAACTTACTTAAGGTGTACAAATTACATCTAGAATTAACCTAAACCTAGGTGAAAATAACATTTTGTCTCTTTCAACTTCAAATAAATGTTGTAATAATCCAGGTTTCATCTTGATTTAAGAAGGTTTTCTAAGTGGCCCTTAATCAGTCTAATAAGGTCTTGATGACCTTATTAGTCTGATTTAGAGCCACTTACTTAAGAGACAAACAGCATTTAATCAGCTTGAAATTGAACTAACTGATCAGTTAATAACTGAGTTTAATTATTATAGCAAATACTGGTTGGTAATAGTGATTTTTTTTAAAATCTTATTGATAAAGATAATAAAACAAAAGCGAAAAATTATTGTACAATAACCTGCTGCTCACTGCTACTTCACCGAGGTGGCAGTGAGCTTGTCACATTTGCCGTAGAACCGATAACCGATGGGGTAGACGTGTTCTTGAGTGGAGACCGCGATTAAGTAAGCGTAGTAGGGCGCCCTCCAACAAGGTAGAGTGGCGATATATGCAAGGCTGCTGGCAGTAGATGGAAAAGAATATCCGAGGATCGGGCTCAGTGGCGTACATCGGGAGAGGCCTATGTCCAGCAGAAGACTGATGTAGGCGGATTATGATTAACCTGCTGCATTAAGTTCGAAGAAATAGAGACTAAAACGGATAAAACAGTAGCTAACCTTGAAAATATCGCCTTCAATTTCTAACTTACAATATCACTCTGGTCTTGCTGGAGCTTAGCCCAAAGCCCTGGCTCGTATCAATATGATTTAGGTACAACTTCTGCAAACCTCTTGCCTTAATTAGGTTTGTTGTTCCAAATTAATTTGTCGTTCGCATTCTAATTGCTGGATTTGTTGTGGCCTCGAGTTTTTCAAAGCACGTCTTAAATTCGAGTCGATGGTTGCTGTCAAAATACTTGTGCGAAGAATTTGTTTTAAGAAAGTTAATTGGTGCTCGAGTGAAATTCATGTTCAATATGTTTGTTACACTGTTTGAGTCAATATAAAGTATTTGATGCAGTTTAGTTACTGGAAATAGAAATATTTTTATAGTCAGTTGTTGAATGTTGTTTCAATTTAGTTCCAGCAAAAGTAGGACTATAAAGTAGACTTGCACACTACCGTATAACTTATTACAGGATTAAGACATTTATTATAAAAAGAGATAAACATATAACCATGTTTAAAACCGTGTTAGTGGATAGTATAAGATTAAATTCGGTAATCCTAAGATGCAGAAATGGTCTTTTCATTTAACTCTAGTCCAACTAAAATTGTCATTTTCATTAAAAACAGTACCTCGAGTCAATTGCTAAGCATTTAACATACAATAAAACTTAAGCACCACACGATTCGTTTCGCCCAAACATTCTGGAGGTTCTTTATTACGAGGAAAACACTTAGCACTAAATCAGCGATGTTTCGCCAAAATTAACGTCTGCCAGCTACTGAAGAAATTCGCCGTTTTAAATTCGGGCCGGCCTTGATTCTTGAGGAGACCCAAAAAGGGCGGGGTCTTCTTTAGAGCCATTACTAAGATAAATTACGACTGGTTTCTCCCCCCCACCCCCTAATCCTCTTAAGGTAAGCTTTGAGGAAAAATACAAAACATTGCTCGCGGATGGGTCACTTTGTTAGTGGCGCGATCTGTGTAGGATTCGTCGGAAGCGTTTTGCGGGTTTGTGATGTGAGGAGATAAGGAATACATTCTTTAATTATAGCTTAAAATTTTAGTTTTAAATTAAAAAATCATAAATTCGAAAATTACTTTTTAAGAAACAACAAAATTTAAAAAAAAAAGAGAAAGGGTGAATTTGAGATCTAGTGAAGTGATTTTTACTGCAATGCCATCAGAGATTTCAAATGTTAGATACTGCTGGTTTTTTTCTGCTGTCTCTGCATTGAAGACTTAATAAAGTTATACATGATTATTATGAGTTTTGACTGAAATAATAAAACAAGGTAGGTATTTTATTTCAAGTCTCTTTTGATCAGTCTGCACTTTTGCAGAGATCTAATTCAATTCTCATCTTACAGGTGCACCGTGCTCCGCAATTGCCTTATCTATTTCACACGCTCTGCTCAAATCCCGACGTTTGCAGCATCCAGCAGAACCGTGCTATCTAAATAAATGCGTCAGCAAAACGAAGTCCGTTTTGAAATTCATTCGTCGTATCCCGTAATCCTTATCAGCGAGTTTACGGCGGCAGGAGTAAAACGTTAATCGCCGCGACGGGAGATTAGCTAAGAAGTCAGGACACAGCCTACAGGAATTGAAGTCTGTCAGGAAACGAGTTTCAATTTATTTTGAAAACTAGTTTTTGCTTGCGACTTTATCTGTGCAGATTCAGAATTGGGCTATAGAACAAATTAATAATTATTTACTACGGGTAAACAAAAATGTGATAAATATCAACCTGCGAGTTAATTAAGGACAACATAATATTACACGTACGCCAATTTATCTACACATTTATAATATTAGTAAGATTAATTTTGTTATTATTAACAATCACATCAATCCTCAAACCAAGCTACGTAAAAAGCACTGTAAGTAAACTGACTTCAATACATACCTAGGGTATTAAAAACTTTGCTTAACTTTTAAATAAGTAACTGTCAAAAGGAGAAAATTTAACACTCTTAGGATCATTTTGATGTCTGTTTGTGTCTCTCAAGTATAAGTCGAATGAATGAAGTAATAGTTCAGGAAGGCATAGTTCTAAAATGTAGCACACTAAAGTGTCAGTGAGCCGGCCACATCTATCGCAGGACCAATGAAAGGTGGAGTAAACGGCAGTGGCAGATCGTGCTCCTTGGCGCTCTTTAGGGCTTACATCCAGCATAGACTGCAATAGGCTTGGTCTATGGATCCTGAACTAAATAAAAAACACGGTAATATTAATCTTTTGGTGCGTGATCCATCTCCCGCAGGCCGATTTTTAAGCAGCTTATAAGACAAACAGACACAACCTACAATCGCTTTGAGTTGTTGCAGAAATAAAAATAGAAATATTTATTCACTAAATGTGGTACAAGAGATCTTAATAATAAATAAGAGGACAATTCACATTAACCAGTATTACATTTGCATGCAAATATTTAAATATTTAAATTTATTGTACTCGTTATTCGTTTTCACTTTACCGCAATTCCTTATTCTCGTTTGTTAACAACTATGGGCATTTTAAATTTAGAGTTTAGTTTATATTACAAATAATTACAGAGTCAGTATTTAAAAAATCAATTTAAATCGATAATCGACGAAATTATAGGTATATATCATATATATGCACAGAACAGGAACGACACGCTACATAAAAATACAAATTCGATAAAAACAATTACGAAAAGTTTTTTTTCGTAAAACATTATTTGATGGTATGATATGGTATGATGGTATCGATTGGTTATTAAGTGAATTAAAAATATGTACATCGAAAATCGTGGAATATTTCCTTGTGAAATATACTCAATGTTTTAAAATTCTGTTTATTAACCATCGATCGAGCAAGTTATTTATAAATAAATCCGTAAATAGAATTTTCAAAAATATAGTATTTGCTAAGATTCAAACTGACAAATGCGATATTTATTTATAATTCGAGAATAATACCAAGACTACATTTTTAAGATTACTTACACCTTGTTTAGAAACTTTAGGACAGTCTTACATCATTTTCTATTATTGTTATATGTTTAATTGCATTCAAATAAATAAATATTTAATAATTTGTCTTCGTATTACGCTACCTAGAAGTGGCATATGAATATGGCAGTTTGACATCTCTTATAAACGTATAGTACGTCAGTAGGATTGATAGACTTAATTTTAAATAGCGTTCTTTAACAGTCAATTGAGGTAATGCTTCACTATCCGTAAATTCTAATGAGTCGGTACAATAATGTTGGTCTATAATTTTATTCCCGCTATGTATTTGTTCAACTTTATCAAAATAAATCAACAAATTTAAATATAATCGGCTGCTATCGAGTAGTAAGTAAGTAAGTAGTAAGTAATTATTTATTTGCATAAAACACGGTACATTTAGTTTTTATCTTTAGGCATGGCACATACATGTTTTATCGATCTATCGATAAGCAAATGTTCGCTATCGTCGTGCATTTAACATTAATATACAGACAAAAATTATATAATAAGCAATTAAATTATAATTACATTGATTTCAAAAATATTAGTTATTATGTCAAAAGATGTGTTACATTTCTAAAAAAAGTCAGAATATTGTAAAAAAAAAAAAAACAACTAATAAAGCAATAATACAATACAATGTCAGGCGATAGAACCAGGTCAAGTAATATTTAAATCATTTGCTATTATCTTAAAATGTCCGTCTCGGCAAAACCTTATAAACTCTTTAGTGTCATAAAAGGAATTTTCAACCAAAACTTTAAATATGGTCCTCCTGAAAACAGGCAATGGTAGGATTTGGACATTAACCATTTTAGACCTTATCCCTCGGATATACGACCTATACAGTCTGTTTTTGTATCCTTATCCAAAATTTTGCTGACTCCCTGCCCAATAGCACACACAACAGGCAAAACCACTGACCATAAACAATTCTTACTGCGTGATCAATAGTGAAATCGAGAAAACAAAGTGCCGTGTGGGGACGGCCATAAAGAATACACTTCCCCACCGCCAACAGGAGGCGTGTCGTAAAAAGCGACTAATTTCTGTAGCACGAGACGGGCAGTAGCGTCTTCGTGCGAAATCTTATAAAAAACTGCGCTCGCCAACCCGCCTGCCAAGCGTGGCGAGTATTGGCAATCCCCTCTGATGATAAGTCATTGGGGGAGGCCTTTGTTCAGCAGTGGACGTCCTATGGCTGAAATGATGATGATGATGATGATTCGACCAAATGGGCTAGTTTCCTAAAAACTCTAATTAGTCCGTCAGTTGAATTAACAGAAAATATTGGATACGTATTTTTTCTTTTCTCAATCGAACAAAAAATTATGAAGTTAGAGCCCGTTAGAGTTCCGCGTAACGTCACGCCTTGCGACTGCGATGCTGCGCCTTTTTCTATTTCACCATTTGTACCATCAAGTTGTTAAGAAAATTCAGTAGAAAATACTACGTTTTTAGATGGTAGTAAAATACTCGCCCTGTATGCAGATAGAGTTAGTCCAAGTTTAAAACTGGCGTCAATATCGCACGGAAATTCATCAAAAGTTGGTCGTCGAGTTTGGGATTCGGAGTTGTTTGCTCAAAATCCACTGGAATGTAGGTTACTTACTTGGAAAGAAAACGTTCAAGTCAATGGATATACAACAGAGAGTAGATATAGTCAATCGTTATATTAAAGACGGCAAATGTGCTCATCGATACAAACAATTTATACTACGGGATCAAAATCGAAATTAAGAAAAAGAATTCAGTTTTTTTTTTTTGTAAAATGTTGTTTCCAGTTATTTTTCATTTGTTTTTCTTTCGTTCAAGTTAAGGGAATCTGATAAAGAAATTCGATAAATTTTAAAATTTTATTACAAAAATGTAAAAAAAGCAACGCCGCTTGCGATGCGTTGCGTTTGTGAAAAAAATCTCTGACGTTTATGGACCTAAGAGTAGGAAGTAAGAGAAGCAGAAAGTTGGTTCACGCGTTATCAGTCCGCGAATTTTTATGTCAAAGATGCACCTCGCTCAGGTCGTCCTGTTACGGATTAAATAGACGCCATTTAAAAAAAACGTGGATCATGATCGGCGTAACACTAGTTACGACATAGGTGAAGAACTGGGAATTGACCACAAAACAGTTTTGACATAACACTAACACTAAACGGGTATTATACAACACATACCTTATTTTACGCTATTGGATTTCCAGACGTTAAAATGCAACGAGAAAGTTTAAAATGTTATATACCAAGTTTTGACATATTTAAAAAAAGCTAGGTACACAAAAAATCTCGATATTTGGGTGCCACGCGAGCTCACTAAAATAAACCTAATTAACCGTGTACTTATTTGCGGTTCTTTATTGAGTAACGTGAATAAACCTTAACGTTTTGACCTTAACCTTAACGTTGAGTAACGTGAATAAACCTTAAGAGATCGATAACTGTGGTGAAAAGCTGACTATTTCGTAAGAGAAAAAATGAAAAGGCCCGAGAAAATCAAATATCTATGAAACGAACCATCGTGTCAGCTTTATTATAATGTTTGGTCCTCTTTAAAACCACTAGCAGTGTATCTATTGTAGAAAATTGTTACTTACTTTCATTATTTTCCCTTGTCCTGCGCTCCACTCTGCATACACCAAAATAAATATAAAAATTCTTCGAGGTTCTTCAGGAATTCTCGTGAAGATGCCGCTTGGACGTGGAGTGGTGAAACGCGTCGAGGGTTTTGCATATCGGTGTTGGGTATTAACAATTGCATTCATTCCCATGAGTTGGGAGGGAGGACACGCGTTTGCTTTGCTTGTGTTTTCTACAGACTGTAGTATGACATTTTTTAGGGTTCCGTAGCCAAATGGCAAAAAACGGAACCCTTATAGATTCGTCATGTCTGTCTATCTGTCTGTCCGTCTGTCCGTCCGTCCGTATGTCACAGCCACTTTTTTCCGAAACTATAAGAACTATACTGTTGAAACTTGGTAAGTAGATGCATTATGTGAACCGCATTAAGATTTTCACAAAAAATAGAAAAATAATAATACATTTTGGGGGCTCCCCATACTTAGAACTAAAACTCGAAATTTTTTTTTTTCGTCAAACCCATACGTTTCATCAATGGATAGGTCTTTAAAAATGATATTGAGGTTTCTAATATCATTTTTTTTCTAAACTGAATAGTTTGCGTGTGAGACGCTTCCAAAGTGGTAAAATGTGTGTAACTTGTAACCCCCCCTGTAACTTCTAAAATAAGAGAATGATAAATCTAAAAAAAATATATAATGTACATTACCATAAAAACTACCAGCGAAAATTAGTTTGAACGAGATCAAGTAATTAGTTTTTTTTTAATACGTCATAAATCGTAAACCGCAATTTAACTTTCGTAATGTTATGGATTTCATTTTGCAATAAAAATACCATAACTACTCGATTGTCGTGATGGGTGAACTTTTACTCATAACGGTACCTACAGGTTTGTACGGAACCCTCGGTGCGCGAGTCCGACTCGCACTTGGCCGGTTTTTTTTTTTCAAAATATTTATTTATTTATTTATCCATGAATTAGGTACAAATGCTTGTACCTAGTCATCTCGCCAACATTTGCATTTGATTAACAATACAAGTTCTTAATAAACTTACAGGTTATCCGAAAAAAATTGAGAAGTGAAGGAGAGCCATTAGTGTCACTTCTAAGTATGTGATAAAATGTTAGAAGTCGAATTCGACCTACTTCTAACTGTCATGTCGATTTGAAAATATACAAATTTAACGTGTAAACAGGATAAGGATCAGAACAATAATTTGATACCACCCAATCGATCTAGTGTTGGAGCCTAAAATTATTTAACGACACTAGTAAAACCTTCGAACAATTGATTAAGAAAGGTTTTAGTGGCGACACGAACTGGAAGACGCGACGGAGAGTAGGCAGGCCTTACCCGGTGGACTGACGACCTATTCAAGGGTAGACTAGACGCTGGTTGCAAATAGCCCGGAGCCGCCCGCTGTCATGTGGCATTCTATAAGGGAGGCCTTTGTCTAGCAGTGAACTTTCAAAGGCTAATAGTGAAGATTATGATGAAACCTTTGAATTTAGACTTATAACATTCGTTTTGATGAGCTCCATGCATTAAAAGCGTGTTTAACAGTTGTATAAACTTATAATATTAAATTATTATGCCCTCAGCCAAAGTCTCAATCGCACCCATCATCCCCTCAGCCTCAGCAATAAAACAATTAGAACGCGTCTCTATTTAACTTTGCGGTGGCAAAGAGTAGAGTGGGGCAGAAATGACACTCGACCTGTGTATTGTGCAAAAAATAATTTAAGAAACAAAATGTTTTAGATTGGCTCGTGTTGGACACAAAAATTATGTCTAGTACTTCGTAAATGTAAGTACATTATCTATTTACTTCGATTCAATACCATGATTGTGTGTATTGTACTGCGCATATTTAATAATATTTTACTCTTTGTTTTTTCGAGGCAGGCAATCAGTCGGAGGTCGAGGAGTATAAAAAATATAATAGCTTAAGATTATACTCTTACTACGTGTAAGTCGAGCTCTATTTTCTTATTTTGATGTAAGAAAATTCGAGGTTTTAAGAGTATAATATTTGTATCGTATCTATCTTAAAATAAAGAAGCGAAGCTTTTTGCAATACGGCTTGTCATCTTATATTTAAGGTACTTTCTTGGGTGGATTTGAAAAACGTTGCCTATTTTTAAGTTTTCTTCGTTCTATATTTCATCAAAAAATTTCATTTGTTTTTCCGCAAAAGTGTACTAGACAGACAGAGTTAATTTTGCATTTATACTTAATTGTTATATGTTATTGTTATGTTATTGTTACTTAAAAACAAATAAACTATTTAAATATTACCTATTAGCATGAACAAATATGAGAGAGAAAATGAATATGATCTGTATTATAGCCGTTTCATTTATTGCGAAAGTTTATTTGTCTATGGATCCCAAGCACCTATATGCCTATCATCCCCTCTGCACTTACCACTCTACGCTAAACGCTTGTTGCTGTTTGCCGCTCCCGGCGCATATTAATGGCGTCCTTATTTTAAATCCGGGAGGATGTAGGGCGGTTAACTCGAGTCCCGGATAAATTACTTAGCCTACGGATAACCCGCGTTCCGCTTGTCAAGGGACGGTAACGAACTTGACGGCGCTTAGCTTTAGTGCCTTAAACGATACGCGTGCAATGGTCCTTTGCGGTGTTCTTAATCTTTGGTAATTTGGTTCAGTGTAAAAGCGTTTTTCTGAATATAACACGTTTGGCAATGGTGGTACGTTTGACAACCGCCTGATGTAGTGGCGCGAAGATTTACAATAATAGGGACTCTGTTTTCCCAGATTTCCAGTTTCTCAGTTCGATTATTTATAAATAGTTCAGCCTCTCTAGCATGATCACCAAAACACGATATGATATGATATTATATAGCGATATATCGACAACAATTGTAAAAATATGATATGTATATATTTCCGCCATGTTGAATCGCCGTGCCGGTGACGTCACATATTATGATCGCAGTTTTCATAAAAATGGCAGCTATTACTATCATATTATTACAGTTGGTGTCGATATATCGCCTTATCATATCGTATCATATCGTGTTTTTGTGGTTATGCTAGGGGAGCTGGATGTGTGTGACATCTTTGGCCAAATTCCGTGCCTGGTACCTCGTAACGCAACTCGAAACCGTGTGTTCTCTGGCGCATTTTAGTTATTACAGTATTTAGTAGTCTGTATACAAGGTGTCCCCTTAATCAAAGAAAAAAATTTAACCACATACTAGAAGAACATTTATTCTGAAACATGTATACAGTATAATTTACGGGAACTAAACGTAATAAATTACAGTGTGTTTTCGATACATGATACTGAAATGGTATCTACTCAGCATATGTCGGAGCATATTAGTGATGCTAGGAAGCTGGTCTTCAGTACATGCCCGACTAAAACAAATTTATTGTACTGTTTAGGTACATCATAGTGAAAAACTTTTGTTCTGTGACTTTTGTCGACTTCCCATGGAACTTACCAAACAGCCGATTAAATTTGTATCGCAAGACAAAAGAAAATGCATATTTTTATTTTGAGTATACCATTTTAAAAGGGTGTGGGTACTTCGTAAGATTTATTTATTGTCTAGATATGCTACCGGTAATACATATGAGTTTTATGGTTAACGTAGGAGGGTTTTGGTCTTTACCCCCACGAAACAGAACAGATGTTTTGATCTGCAGAAAACAAGCAAGAAGCAAATATTAGAATTACTAGATTAGTTAAAATAAACACAGATCTTGTAAATGCAAATAATTTATCTGAATAAAAGACTATATTATTATTATGGTTAACGCAGAACATAATTGTTTCAGAAAACTTACAAAAAACGTATTCCTAGACAGTCTAGTTACCTAACATTTATTAGACAGTATAGTAGATTCCAGGAATAACCTAGCGCAGGGGTTCCCAAAGTGTGCGCCGCAGAAAGTGAAGAGGGGGACCGTGAGTCGATCCTCTATCATAAAGCAACAAGGAATGAAAGTAGCAGTGTCAAGCCTTATTCCCCGCTTAGAAAAACTGTGGGGAGATCACCTAGCTGACTTGTCACATTGATTTGGGTGAATAACTATTTCAAATAGCTAGGATTGGGCGTCGTGACAAAATACTTGTAACTATTTAATAATATAATATGCAGGGTTATTAGTAAAACATCAACAACCTCCTAGGGGATGATTCTGGTCCTCAAATACAACGTTTTCTATCGGACCAACAATGAAAAAAAAAACACTTCTCCATACAAACTGATGTCAGCTGGTGGCGGTTTAGTATAGAGAAGTGTTTTTATTTTTGCGATTTCGATGATGGTACATAGATCCGATCCGACTGAAGAAGGTTGGGAACCCCTAGCCTAGAGGCTACAAATAGCCTGGAGGCTATTCGTGGACTCGAGCAGACGTAATCCAGGTGCCTTAGACTTATTTGTTAGCCGTGCTGACACCTCGGAGAGCCAGGCATTAGCCCTAAGCTGAAGCTAATTGCCCGTTAGCAGCAGCCAGTTAATAACGACTGGGTGCATGCGGCTTTGCACTAGTTTGAAGGTTCGAAAGGTTTAAGGGAAAATATATAATGTAATGTGAGTCAAGCTGAGTAAGGTCCCATGATTCTGTACATCATAGGCATAATTATAGTGGCACCGTTTTTATTTCATTATAATGTTTTTTATGTTATTTGTGCTATTTGTGTGTGATTTTGGTGATGCCCAATGTATAGTTTTTTTTTCTTTTTCTTTTTTCTTCATTAGATAATTTTAATATCATCGTTTAAAAAACTATTAAATCGTCATTAGATGTCACATATCTCCTGCTTACAAAGTTTTAAATCGATTCGACAGCTGCAAGTAGGTATAAACGACGTGAAAGATTTTATAAAACTGTTTGTTATTTAGCTGTTAGTTACAAATGAAGCTAATGTATAAAAATATGTTAAAAATAATTTCTAAGAAACTTTAGTATGTATGTTATTTATAAACTTGCGATAGTGCCAATATTCTGACTACTGCATCTGTTGAAAAATATAATAACTAAATTTAAAAAAAAGACCTCTAAAAAATATAAAAATAACAAACAGAACTTTTCCGATACCGGGAATCGAACCCGAGCCTCCTGGGTGAGAGCCAGGTATCCTAGCCACTAGACCATATCGGATATTGTGTGTGGAATCAAAAATATTAATTGCATTCTGTTCCATAATGTTTGACAAAACTGGCTATTTGCCAACTTCAGACAAACGACTAACACACTTACATACCTACATAAATATTAGGCATGGATATCAGAATTGGCAGATTTTTGTATTACTTTCGAAATCAGTTTATTTCATTTCTATCGGTCAAACGGTCGGGTTGTTATTTCTGTACAGAACTGGCCCGTATTATAATGTTTGTTGACCTAAATAAGCACACTGAACTGAACGGGTTGCGCTTTCGAATTAATTAGCACCCTGTTTATGTGTCACTACCCGAAGGATTTATGTTACTCAATTTTGCTTTGAATAAGTTAATTTGAGTACCTCGTTAGTGAATACACCATGTTTTAAATGGCCAAAATTAATTGCTTAAACCTCATCTTGAATTTATGCAATACATTTTCATGATCATCCTAAAGAAAGTCACTAATAAATAACAAATTATTTATACAGGGTTACATTGCAAAGGGGTGCTAAATCTTTAGAAGTGGTTCGGAATCAGTAACTTAATAGAACTGTGCAATGGACAAAAAAAATCTCATTTAATTATTCCTATCCGTTGTTAAAAATCGTACGCGTGGATAATTTAACTTAATCATGAAAAATTTGTACCGTATGTGCACTGCGAAAGGTTGGCTCGCCGTGCCTACGCCTCTGATGAATGACCGCGCGGCTCTCGTAGTCTCTCTATTGGCTTTATTTTCGGATATTTTAACGTATTTTGTTTTGTAATATACGATTATTAAAAATAATAACGATTAAGACGCTTCTTTATACTGTTCCCTAGATAATATATTTTATAATTTGGCACCCCTTTCCAATGTAACCCTGTATACATAAAATGTAAAAACGTAAAGAAAATCTTACATTATAAACATCTAAAGGAAGTCACAAATAAATTACAATACATCATACACAGAATACATCCTACTTATATTATAAATGCGAAAGTTTGTGAGTATGGATGTGTGGATTTGTTACTCTTTCACGCAAAAACCACTGAATCGATTTTGATGAAATTAGCCTACTGATAGACCATAAGCTGGATATATGATATTTTATAAGATACATATTTTTATCCAGGTAAGGTCAACGCACACGAAGTCGCAGGCAAAAGCTTGCAATAAGTAATTTGTAAATTATCAACCGACTTCAAAAAAGGAGGAGGTTCTCAATTCGACTGTATGTTTTTTTTTGTATTTATGTTACGCGATTACTCCGCCAATTATAAATCGATTTTAATGATTCTTTTTTTGTTTGGTAAATCATACTTCAGAGGTGGTCCCATACAAATTTTGTCGAAATTGATTTAGAACTTTGTGAGAAAATCAACAAATATATACCCAGATAATATTTTGGTTGTGGTTCTTGTTATCTATCATCGACAAATATGAGCCGATTTTGATGATTTTTGTTTTATTGAATAGCTTATACTTCAAAGATAATATGATAAAAGTTTTCAAAATAAAAATCACCCCTAAGGGTAGGAAACTAGGGGATGAAATTGGTATTCAGCAGTTAGATTAGGATTTATCACAATAAATAGATGAAATAAGTAAATTTTATTAAAAAAAATAAAACCGACTTCAAAATACTAAAATGCTAAAAATAATCCTAACACTTAAGTACCTAATCACTTACTTTTGGAGTCGGTGCAAACAAAAACATTGAATCTCTCATCGGCTGGACCGACTCCAAAAGTAACTGATTAGGTACTTAAGTGTTAGGATTATTTTTAGCATTTTAGTGTTTTGAAGTCGGTTTTATTTTTTTAAATAAAATTTTTACATAATAAAGTAAATAAATCCTATACTTGTTACGAGATCTTCCCACTGCAGCGCACAGACCTCACCTCAACTAATTAACCTACATAATAAGTAATAGTAGTAATAGTAAATAAAAATAAGTATATTTGGTCTTTTACAAATACTTTTACTATGGGACAAGCTTGTAGTCTTGTACTCCTGTCCAAGGGTAACAAAGGTCAGATAGAAATAGATAAGTCTAATCTAATTGTGGTATTTTCAGTCAAGCCTAGGTACCTACCTACCTACACTTAGGCTAATTTTGGTTTGAGGTGCTCGTTACTCAATGGCAGTACTCTGTTAGCTACTAAAGTTAAGCAACTGACGGCGTGGTTGTGAGGCAAGGTATTTAGTGGCATTTTCACATGCAACTCTGTGCTTCGGAAGGCATGTTCAAGGTTCATCGCTTATATTGCTTATAACGCTTATTAACTATACTTATATCGCTTGATTTCCATTCAAAATAATATGGAAATTTCTAAAATTTTATGTTATTTCAGAAAAAAACTGGTATATTTTGTGAGAAAGTAATAAAAGTATTCAACCCGTGTGCAAATAGACCATATTTTCAATTAAATGTTAAATTCGAATTGTCAGGATAACTTGTAGTCTCTTGTAAACCGATGTTCAAACGTAACTCGAACGTCATTTTTCTGAAATAAGGGTAGTTCTTTTAGTAATTTACCTTTATTTTTGATATGATTATGAAAAATCCGCCTACATACATGCAAGAATAAGAACAAATCTTTTAAAATCACGTGTTACTTTGTTACAATTATCATTCACGTCTTTACAATCAGAGAACAAAATGTAAGGAAATAAGACGATTTTTAGGACAGCCTCTAAATAACATCTGCCTGTAAGATTTAGTCACTGGTCTTACAATATCCTTACACCATCCAAAGACGGTGTGGTGTAATATGGCCCAAACCACCTCATATGCCTGTGCCCTGCATTGCGCCGTCCTCGTATATAGTCCTACTTTACTTTTCAGAATGTTGGCTTGTACCAGTGATCGGCTACAAATGCTACAATATCCTATGTTACCTACACAGCGTATCAGCTAATGGTGTCCCGTGGCCAGTGGTGTGGCGGCGGTTTATCTTTCCGGTACATTGGGCCGCGCTGAGGCGGCACTGTACCGACCGACGTCCAACTTACCGATTTCATACCGGTTTAACTTTATTACCAGACGATAAAATGACTTTAGCTAATAATTTCTTGAAGACTGCAGATTTTTTGCCTGCTATCATGTAAGGTTGATAATTGGTTTTTAGGATTCAAAACGAAACTTTTATAGTTTCAGTCCGTCCGTCTGTCTGGCTTATCTTAGAGACTCTCAGCAGTACTAGAAACTAAGTGGAAAATAAAATCTTTAAAAAAAATACGCTTTTTACCCTAGGCACCTACAGTGGGGGTGATTTCTCTTTTATCGCATGTTGTGGAGTGTCGTCAGATAGGTCGATTTTTTTTTTTTGGGTGATAACATCATTTTTCGGTTCAGAAATCCGTTAGCGTAATATAAAGCTTTAAGGTGTACCTAATTTTTGTTAGAGTCAAGATTTATACTATTTTGCTGGGCAAAATAGTATAAATCTTCATTATTTTAGCCATAGGACGTCCATTGTTAAACATAGGCCTCCCCCATTGACTTCCAGATTAGCCGGTTGGAAGCGGCCTGCATCCAGCGTCTTCCTGCGACCTTTACCAGGTCGTCTGTCTACCTTGTGGGTTGACGTCCCTACGCTGCGTTTACCGATACGTGACCTCCATTCTAGAAAGTTTCATGCTTCATCGGCCGTCAGTTCTTTGTGCTATGTGCCCCGCCCACTGCCACTTCAGCTTGTTAATCCATTGGGCTATGTCAGCGACTTTTGTTCATACAACAAAGTTAAAAGGTAAACTATCACAGCTAGGTAGAGCTTACAAGTTACCGAGTTAACTTGGAAAATGTACTTGAAGAAGAAAATTACTTAGATGATGTTGTTATTTATGTAAAATTAAATTATGCTGTCTCATCATCATCATTTCAGCCATAGCACGTCCACTGCTGAACACAGGCCTCCCCAATGACTTTCATCGGGGGGATATTCAATACTCGCCACGCTTGGCAGGCGGGTTTGCGAGCGCAGTTTTTTATAAGATTTAGCACGCAGACGCGCAGACTACCAGTCTCGTGCTACAGGAATAGTCGCCTTTTACGACACGCCTCCTGTTGGAGGTGGGGAAGTGTATTCTTTACGGCGGTCCCCACACGGCACGGATGATGTTGTTATTTATGAAATATTATATTATAGGTAAGTGTTGCACTAAGGGCTACAAAACCAGAAATGCGTGCACGTTCGAATCCGCTAGCAGCAAATGTTTGTATGGTAAGCACGAGCATTTGTACATTTTTTTTTTTTTTTTTTTTTTTGTTTGGAACGTAGTTGGCTACGTGGTGTTCCCTTAAGCTTGCGAATTACTCCGGGGAGACCACTGACCAACCAGTTCTGGGCTTAATAAGCCTCTCTCTGGCTAACCAAGTCGCTCATTGGGACAGCTTAGCTGTTGCACTAGTATTTATCGGTTCTGGCCCTTATTTTGAGCGAGAGCGCGAAGGAGTTGTGGAGGGGAACCGAAGTCTCAGCGATCTGCGAATTGGACGCTCTTCAGGTTGAGCAACCTGAATATCCATTTCTTGCTCTCTTTCAACCCGGGAGTCCCTGCGAATTCGCTTTCTGGGTTCCTCTACCGGGGGTTGGGTCTTATTATTGACCGCATCTGGTGGTTTGGTCTTCCACTCAATTTTCGGATTGGGGCAACTTTGTGTCCCAACCCGATGATCTGCCGCTTTTCCTGCTGTTGCGCAAAGGCAGCAGTAGTACGGAGCTGCGCATGTAATGGCCTTGTGGCCGGGTTCGCCGCATCTGATGCATATGTCAGTGCGATCAACTGCAGCTTTGCAGACGGCCCGGCCATGGTTAGCACCTAGACAACGCGAGCAGCGAGGTGCTCGTGGAGGCAAAAGCTGGGTTTTTACAACAACCCAGCCAATTCTCATTTTCTTCTTTTCGGCTATCTTTTTGGCCGCAGGAATAGGGCAACGAACTGCGGCTGAGCCACCAATAAAACTTTGCACAATACGACCTACTCTAACTTCGGCTGGGTTGCAATCACCCTGTGCAGCGACTGCATCAGCCACTTCTTCAGCCGTGATGCCCTCCTCGAGACCCGTCAGCCTTATGTAAGCGCTCTTGACAGGCCGCGTCACATTAACTGCACCAGGTGGAAGTCCCAAAATAAGGGCAGCAGCTAATGTGGCAGCTTTCTCGTCTGCCTCGCCGGGCGCGCTATCATCGAGAGCCTTAATTTCAATAATGCGATTCCCTGTCATCCGGGAAGACCTGAGTTTGAGACGATCTTCAAGGCCAGCCTCTTTGAGCCACTTCTCATTGATGACCTTTTTGGCATCCTGTATAATATTGGGCAAGCTTAGTCCTGCGTCCTTGCCCTGAACCGAGAGTTCTAGGACCACCGCAGATGATTTCGGTGGTCGGAGTCTGACTGGCTTTTTCACTTCAACCTTTTTGGTCGAAGGCGTTGTAGCCGATTGAGCAGAGGCAGCTTTCTCTGGTGGCGTAGTGACCGGTGCTAGTCCCTTATTGCGCCTACGTCCGCGTTTCACTACCTCAGTCCAGGTTGTCCCTGGCTGGGTGGCGGTTTCTCTTCGAGCTTTGATTGGGGTGGGTGCCGGTTCAGAGGGAATAGTCCTCTTCCCCACTCCCTTCCCCTTCCGTAGCATGATCGGGACATCACTTGGGCTGCCAGGCTGTTGGAGTTCAGCAGTCTTAGCAAGCTCGCTCCTGTTCATGACTTTATCCCCTGCAAGAGGTCTCGTGGGCGGTACGATCGGTGCTTTAACAGTGTCATTTGCCTTCAGTGGCGGACGGACACTGGGGGCTGGAGGAAGCTCTGCTCTAAATGCCTCCAGCTTAGCATCGATCATGCCGCCTATCTGACGCAGCATGGACGCGGTGAACGCATCGAATGCTGCATCGTCGGATTTGTCGCCATTGGTATCCGTCTGGACAGAGACTGTTCTGACTGTGCCACACGACTTGTTGAAGGTCTGGTGGGTCGGGTTTATCGCTGAGACACGCAAAGATGTTAGCTCTTGGCAGAGTTTATTGTTATCCGCCAGGAGTTTTGCGATCTGTTCCTCATTTTTGTCCTCGGTGGCGTCTCTCATTGCCATAACTTGTTTGTACGTCACAGCATGCTTTTCAAGTGTGACAACTCGCTCGCGCAAAGTGCGGATTTCCGCCTCAAGTTTAAGGGTATTCGCTGTGCTGGTGGTAGTGCTGATCTCTTTGGGGCTTTTGTATTTTAGCAGCTTGGCTGCAAGCCCAATAATTGAGTCAGCGGCATAGCGAATCTCATCAAACTGTTGAGTCGAAACCTCTTTCGGTAGGTTCTCAGCAACATCCATGATCCGTTGAGCCTCCACATGAATTTCTGACGCGAAGTCCACATCGGTGATGAGTGTCGCGGTGTGGATTTCTGCTGCTGTCATTGGAGATACTGCTGGCATGTCGTCTGCAGGTGTATTGCTCGTGGTAGGTTGGCCAGGCTTGCTGCGTCCCTGACTCCGGGCTGGGGGACCGGCAGCAGTAGAAACCTGCCGGATGCCACCACGGCCCTTGTTCAGTTTGGCAACCTTTGCAAGGCCAAACGTGTCCTCATAATCCTCGTCCGAAAGGACGGGTATGTTTTCTTCCATGTACTCTCCGTCACTATCTGAGTCGTTATCGTAGCAGTGACGGTTTTCCAACGCAGAGAAAAAGCTTTCCGGGTCATCAGGCAGCAGGTGGTCGGCCAAAGAGCGCTTGGCGCCTGCCCGAGACAGGTTGCTCGAAATGCTGCACATGCTGAGGGCGGGAGACTCGCAGCGGGACAGAACCGCTGGATCAGTCTCAACCACCTTGGCAGGTGTTGTTGCCGCAGCCTTGCTGCATTCCCCCCTATTCTTCGGTGGTCCGCCTAACATTCGGCCCCTAATGCGGGCTTCAAAAGAAGTCGGCACCTCCGAAGTTTTCCCCGAGCCGGATTGCTCCGACTCCTTCGCGGAACTCCCGCGGTCGGAAGTCTCTTGGCCCCGAAGAACCTCAACTTCTCCTCTTTCCTCCAAGCCATGAAGCTCGTGGCAGTAAGTGCCTCCTCCCTGATACGAAGGCGTGCCTGCAGCTTGCGCCACAGAGTCGGATTCTCCGCATCCCGCGGTACCGACCAGGGTTAGTATTTTTTCCCTAGTTGCCATTTGATTCATGTTGTGCCCGGCTTAAATAACACCTGAGGGGGCGGGCGGGGCCTCAGGGTAGCGCCTAACATTTCGGAACACCGCCTGCGTGTCCACCCCCAGAGGAGGCCCGGGCCGCCAGCGTCCACAGCGGCTCGGTATTACAGTTTTTTATAGAGGTTCGCCCCTCGCGGCCCCGTAAGGCCCCCGCTCCGCCCGTGAAGGCGGGTTACGGTATACATGGGTTGTTTATTGAGGTAGTCCTTCCTCGCAGCCCGGACAGATGCCCCGACGGCCCCCGGCCCCTCAATTGGGGTAACGGTTTGCCCGGCGACCCGCCAGTCAGCGACGGCTGACTATAGGCGAGCACTGCCGCGCGTGGTAGTTTTTAGAGAGGCTTCCGCCTCGCGACCCAGCTGAACTGGACCCCCGGTCTGCCCTAAAAAGGGCAGATTACGGTGTGCTTCGTACCACATCCTTGCACCGCTATGCAAAGCATAGCAATGAAAGGAGCGGCACTGACAGAGTTTAGCCGTGAACTAGCAATCCCCCGAAGGAGATTACCAGCCCCCGTTGCCCAGGATGCACCGGGACAGGATGCTATTCCTTACACCCGATCGTAACCAGATGTAACTAATAACACCCCGCCGCACAAGGAGGTTACTCTGTGGCATGCCCGCATTTGTACATTAGCCATGGATGTTTGTAAATGCATTTATGTATGTTTATCAATTACCTAGTCGCCATAGAACAAGCTTTGCTTAGTTTAGGGCTAGATAATTGGTGTGATTAATGGAAAAAAATATGTATGATATTCATTATCATATTTCAGTCATTAGTCACTGCTGAACATAAGCCGCCAGACTTCCAGATTGGCCGGTCGGAAGCGGGCATCTAGCGGCTTCCTGCGACCTTTACCAGGTCATCTGTCCACCTTTTGGGTGAACGTCCTACGCTGCGCTTGCCGGTACGGGCTTCCATTCTAGATTCACTCATTTAATATAAGAATAAGAATTATTTATTTGCCACAAACACTAAATAATAACAATCAAAACAAAAAATAAAATAAGCAAAACAAAATCTTATTTAAAATTATAAAATACAAAATGAGATCCGAAAAATAAATAAAAATTGAATATATATTTCGAAACATTAAAAGACTGTTGACGAGTAAAATCAATAACAACTTTTAAGATTAGAATATCTCCTCTTAATAAATATTTTCGATATAAATAAAGAACTTGGTTTTCTCATGAAATCCTTGTCGTAAGCTGGTAATGTTTAATATTGTTGAAATAAACAAGACTGCAGTAGGGACATTATTTCGTGTGTACCGTTGCATGAACGCCACTGCAGATTTTACATCCAGAGAATACCGCTTCAGCTATATTTTACTTTGAATATAGCAATGATTCTCCGCTGCATTGTTTTGAGTGAGTCCATATTTTAAGTTTAATTGTGACTAGAATAACACTGAAATATTCAAGTGCAAGGGTCGCATTTAATTTATACAGAGTGTTAGGTAAATGGTATAACAAGCCGAAACTAGCTCATGTTAACATATGCATATAAATGCTATGGCGTAGTCAGAAATTTGATATCAACATCTTTAAATATTTTTTTTTCATACAAATCGGATCCTGAGAATTAAGTTTTGTATGAAAATAAAAAAATGATGATATCAAATTTCTGACTTCACCATAGCATTTATATGCATATGTTAACATGGGCTAGTTTCGGCTTAATATACCATTTACCTTACACCCTGTATATTTTGTTGTGATGATTATTTGTCGAAAACTATGCAGAGATGCTTGTGGCTCAGTGGCGGCAGCGTTTTGGCAGTGATTACCAAAGTTAAGCAACTCAATCCGCGGTTGTGAGTGGATTGGTGACCATTTCGACCATAATTATATGAAATATCATATTCATATAAAAGTTCGTCCCGGATAATATCGCTTAAGACCAGTATCAAACCGAATCAGAGGCCTCTAAGCCTTGATTACGTCTGATAGATTACATCTAACAGTAAAGTTTAGTCACTGCCCTTACAATACTTGTCTATCGCACCGCACTGCACCCGTAGTGGGATGCATACAGGGTTATTTGTAAAACATCAATAACCTCCTAAGGGCTGATTCAGGTGCTCAAATATAACAACTTTTTTATTTATTTTATTTTATTTATTTATACTTTATTGCACATTTAAAAATAATTGTACAAATGGCGGACTTAATGCCAAGAAGCATTCTCTACCAGTCAACCAGTGATCAAACAGAGAAATACAGGCGGTGCAGCAAGAAAAAAAAAACATATATATATAATATATACACACCAACATTACATACATAATAAATAGGTATAAATATATATGATTATCAATTATATACATATACATACACATACATAATATAGTACACAGAGCAAATGAAAGATAAATTATTAGGTCAGCGATTTTTGATGTAAATGCGTAGAGCTTTCTTAAAAAGTAAATTTGAACTTTTCTATGGGACCCTAGGAGGTTGTTGATGTTAGCGTAGGGTGCAGCGGAGAGTGTACCGGAGCGTGCAGCGGAGCGTGCAGCGGAGCGTTCAAACTTGAAGCGTTGCATTACCAATAAATGAATATGCGTCAGACAACATATTATCAACTGTCATTGTCTCTAAATAAGGAACCATCAACCCTGTTTTACGATGAACCAGACAGTATATTTTGCCAATGGCGTCTCCCAGTACACCCAGACTCGAGCTAATTAAGAAAAGATCGTTTTCTGAATTGACCCGAACCGGGAATCGAATACGAGACCCTTAGCTTTCAACGCGCATTACCGTACACCACTACACCAATACGTGTTCTTTTGATTTCCCATATCTTTAACCAACGATGCTATAACGTAAAAAGAATGTGTTTGTTGAAAGAATAAAATGTCTCGGTCGCACTGTGTTGGGGATACAAGTTATATACAATTGTATGCAGTTTTTACTAGCATGACAGATAGCCCCTTATATGTTATGCACATAGTCGCCTTGGTCAATATAAGTGGTAAAAACATTAGAAGTTGCTACTTGTCATAAGACATGCATATAAATACTATTAAATTATATAAATACTAAATCAAAAAAGAAATAAGTGATCGTTTCGAAAAAATCTTTCAACGTGTTGTTCCTAGAGAAGGTCTAACTTGTCTTCTCAATTTATGGGAAATCAAAAGGAACACATTGTATAGTTACACTTTTAATCTTTCTAATACGACACATAAAATTGATGCATTTTTTTTTTAAAACGTACCCCTCTTTGAAAAGAAGAGTTGATGATGAATCATCATCATCATTACAGCCACAGAACGTCCACTGCTGAACATAGGCTTCCCTCAATGAAAGTCATTGCCAATACTCACCACGCTTAGCAGGCGGGTTGGCGAGCGCAGTTTTTTATAAGATTTCGCATTCAGATGCTGCTGCCCGCCTCGTGCTACAGGAATTAGTCGCCTCTTACGACACGCCTCCTGTTGGCGGTGGGGAAGTGTATCCTTTACGGCCGTCCTCACACGGTACTCCCCCACTACCACTACCCCTCTTTTAGCGTTCAAGTAAAAAGAATGTGTTTAAGCGGTGATACACGCACCGGTGAGTCTAAAATTAATTTGCGCGCAAAGGCCCGTCACAAATTAATTAATTTAATGAAAGCAAAGTTCGCTAGTTACGAGAAGCGAAATCAACCCTCCGCCGCCCAGCGTCTGCTCCCGATATGTAAATGAACGCAGGTCTCTGGGACCCGTGAGAAAAAAACCGCAATAAGAGAAAGCTTTTAAAACATGTTAATTTTATTCCTATCAAGAAAATCTGCTCGTTAATGAATGGGATAAGGAAGCGAAGAAATATTTTAATCTATCATAATTAATTTCAAGTAGGTGCTAATTTAAAACTGGCATTAATTTGACACATTAAAAGTTGTCTGGATGAGACCACTTTTAGTTATAAAACCGCTAAAATTGTCTTGCAAAACTCGAGAATGGCTGGACCGATTTGGCCGATTTCTTTTACATTGTGTACACACACATACAGACAAGGTCAGTATGAAAAAGAAAATTGAAGAATTCTCAAATAAAACGAATGGCCTTTGTTCCATGGGAATTTTGTTACTACGAGCGCAGATGTCGTTTGCTAACGTTTGCCGGGATAGCTAGACCTTATATAGATATCAACCGTAACTACATTGTATGGTACTTAATAATAAAACCGGCCAAGTGCGAGTCGGACTCGCGCACGGATGGTTCCGTACCGTTATCCATAATATTCTGTGAATATTTCAAATGGCTACCTGTTGCCGTTATTAATATCGAGCAAAAAACGGCAAAAAAAACACGTTTGTTCACTTAAATATTTACTTTATTCTGTTTTTAATTGTATACATCATATGTGAAATTTTTTACTGTTTAGCAATCACGGCTTATGAGATACAGCCTGGTGACAGACCGACAGACAGACAGACAGACGGACGATGGAGTCTTAGTAATAGGGTCCCGTTTTTACCCTTTGGGTACGGAACCCTAAAAAGTAACTATCTTTGATTTTAGTGAAATAAAATAACAATATAAAAAGAAAATGTCGACATTGACACTTACTTATTTAATAAATGCTGTGTTCCTACATAAAGCCATTTTGAGGTAGAATGAAATGTAAACTACAAACACAAATTCTAATCAATTAAAATATTTATTCATTTAGGCTTCATCGGTCATTATGGACCCTGTTGCCGACTTGTTCTTCTTTCGTTTCAATGACATTTGTTAGTGAAACTCCAAGCATAACTTACCGTGACATACCTACGCCTAGCTGGCGCCGACACTGGATACTCAGAATAGAATAGAATAGAATATTTATTTGCTAAAAAGTGGTACACAGGATCTTATAATAATAAAAATAAAAGGAACACGACACATTAACCAGTTTTCCACTGGCATGTAAATACTAATAGTAAAGCAACACAACTTAGTGTTACACAACAGTAAACAAAGTTACGGTAATTTTACTGCAAATAACTACATCCTATTTCTCCAACCAAAACATTCTAAAGAGTAGAAGCAGTGTGACTGCAGCTATTTAATGAACCAAATGAATGTGATCTAAACTATTGAAACTACATTTTAACCCTTAGCTCAAAAGTAGGGATATTGAAAATTTAAACAAATTCAAATCCTAGTCAGAGGTCCCCGGGCTAATAGTAAATAAAATGAGCGGCCATTACTCACGCTAAGCTGCGCCGCGTCAAGCCCGCGTTAACAGTAGAGACAGCGCTTGGTCTACGGGACCCGGGCTAAGTAAAAAATCTGCTAAAAAGTTCTAAAAATCTTAGCTGGAAAAGCGAATTTAATTTGCAATAGTAGCTTCAGTTGAGTAGAAGAAGATTAGTGACTTGTGCAGTGCAGTGTTAGAGTGACATATACATTATTTAAACCACGGCAACGTCGGTACCTAATACGTAAGAACCTAGACAAAAAGACAACAAAATAAGGACAGTTAACACCTCACTGGTAGAATAGTGAAAACTCAAATGTTAAGAACATTACAATCTGAGATCGAGATTTCACTGTGATTAATTTAAAGTTGAAAATCGGTCGAAAAAAATTTGACATTTTTGTGGTAAGTTAAATAATAATTCATCAACTATAACATTGTTGTTGTGCCACTGTCTTGTCAAATGTTGTTGCTACAGAATAAATCTTCTGTGCGAAAAATTGCTATGGTATCTTTGATATAAGAACCAGTAGTATATAAAATGTATTATTATCACTTAAATAAAATAACTTTACTATTTTTATCAATTCAATTTTTTTTCTAAATCATGGTTGAATGCAGAAAAAGTACCTTATCAGAGCATGCTTTTTTAGAGTTCAACTACCTTTAGTTTTTAAACAAATACCCGCGTTTTCGTGTATTTTATCATCTTTAACTTGATCTAACAGACCGCGACAATTAGTGAAGGTTGAATAATAAATATGCAAACTTTAGGAGCATTTCTAGACAAATCCGTATCTATAAGGGATGGGTGTTCGAGTCACAAATTTGGCGCAGGTGCGTTTAATATGGAATTTAGGCAAAATATATTAGCTATCGGTTACGTCACGTCTACCTGCAAAGTGGATTAAATCTCCGGATCCAGTGACATTTTTCATATTTTTCTGATAATTTTAGTTAGATTTTTTTAGTAAGTAATGTCTGGAAATCACTGGGAGGGCCTATGTTTAGCAGTGGACGTCTTATGGATGAAATGAATGATAAAAAATTACGTTATTCTTATAATAACATTTACAATGGGACCGAGATCAAATACATACAAATGATCGATGCTAAAATCCAAACTCGATAAAAATAAATAAAAATCATAACAGCATAGGTTGTGATTTTTATTAATTTAATTTGAGCTTAGAAAGACCACAGAAATACCTTTTGAGTGGTTTTTGTTTCTATTATAATATACAATACCACGTTGCATTTAGTTCCTACTAGAAAGTATCTTAGAATAAAACATATATTTTAAATAGTTGAACGTGCTGTTAATTGACATCCAATTGATATAGTGGCACGATGATTCGCTTCGATTCCCGGGTCGGGTCAATTTCTGAAGCTTTTGTCTAAATTGGTTCGAATTTGGGTGTTCTGGGTGACGCCCTAGGCATAATTCACTGTCTGGTTCCTTGTGACTTAAGGATGTTAGTTTCTTACTTCAAGATAATGATGACTTATGTGTCGTCTGTCAAATGTTGTTCATTTGTTTAGTATTTTAAATATTAGTGCCAGTAGTCTCTCGCTATTTGCCTCATACTCATAAGAAAGTTCAAGGTTGCTCAGCGTGGTATGGAAAGGGCTCTATTCGGTGTTTCTTTGCGAGATCGAATTAAAGATGAGAGGAACCGTAAACGAACACAAGTCGCTGACATAGCGCAACGAATCAGCAAGCTGAAGAGGCAGTGGGCGGGGGACATAGCACGTAGAACTGATGGCCGATGGGGTAGAAAGAAAGGTTCTAGAATGAGGACACGTACCGTCAAACGTATCGTAGGACGTCCACCCACAACGTGGACAGACGACCTGGTAAAGGTTGCAGGAAGCGTTGGATGCAGGCCACTTCCAACCGGCCAATCTGAAAGTCACTGGGGGAGGCCTATGTTCAGCAGTGGACGTCCTATGGCTGAAATGATAATGACGATGATGATATTTGATACAGGAATGTACATTATATCAAACAAACCTGACAAAACTTTACTTAACCAATTTATATTCAAGAAAAATAAATCTTATAGCAAGCTATATTTGTAATGTCACAGACAAATCGCTACAAAAATTCCAATTTGCATGTAACAAGTCCGAGATCAAGCCGGAACACCCGAGTTATTCATCAGGCGGAACAGTCACACTTAGAGAAACTATTTAATTATATGACCCTTTCGAGTTTCCGCCCAGTGAATCTTTTGAGTCCGACTTAAAATAGGGGTATTTCGTTGGCGCCGGCGAACGAATTGGATTGTTGCTGCAAGGGGCGAATCGCTGAAACGCTCTAAATTGTGTTTTCGTTTTTTAAATAGACAACAAATTTAATCTCCACATAAATAAACTATGAAAATATAAAGTTTAGTAAAGTGTAATAAAAAAACCCTAAAATGTCTTTAGTCGACTCTTTTCTTTTTCTTTTTGCAATAGTGTGGGGGTATGAACATTTTAATTCCTATTGCGTAATAATAATGGTTTACCAATACCCAGACACTATCAGTTGCCAATAAACAATCTGCAATACTTGTTTTTTTTTATTAGCAGTTTTTGTCCTACTGCAGGGCAAAGGCCACCCTCAAACCTCTCCAGTTGTCCTTATCAGTGATTGGGGCTTGTTAATCTTTGAGAAAACTCTCCAAGTCATCACGCCATCGTTTTCGAGGTTTACTTTGTTTTACTTACATAGAAAACCGTATTGTAACCCAACCCAACCCGATGATACATTTTATGTTTATTTTACTAAAAACTTTTGACTCCGGATTATTCTTTGTATGTTTTCACGTTTCTAAAAAAGAAACAATGATATTAAGCAATGATAATTCGATAATATCAGCAAGTTTCGAGTGATTGTAGAATCGCGCCGGTAGCCGACGTTTATAACCAGCTATGCGGAGTAGCTACAGAGTAGGTAGACTGCCAACGTAAACTTTCAATTTATTTACTACCGGCATATTTACACTTGTTGTACTTTTTAAGCGATAGGTTGTTTTAATCAAAACAAAATTAATCATTATATACTAGCAAAAGTTGACCTAACCTGATTTCACTAACATTATTATTGTCAACTCAGCCTTACTAGATTAAGCCCAAACTATTGACATTCCATAATTTTCTGCCTATGAAGAGCATTTGAAATTTGAAGACACCCTAACATTGTTATTAATATTAACGTACAGGGCTAATAAATTGGCTTGATTGTGACATTTTTTCTATTATCAACCGACTTCAAAAAAGGAGGAGGTTCTCAATTCGACTGTTTGTTTTTTTTTTTGTTTGTATGTTACGCGATTACTCCGCCAAATGAAGACCGATTTTGATGATTTTTTTTTTAATTGAATAGCTAATACTTCAAAGATACTATAGTAAAAAAATTCGGAAAAAATTGTAACCCTAAGGGTGAAAAAAAAGAGGATGAAATCGGTGTTCAGCAGTTAGATTAGGATTTATCACTAAAAATAGATGAAATAAGTAAATTTTATTTTAAAAAAATAAAACCGACTTCAAAACACTAAAAAGCTAAAAATAATCCTAACACTTAAGTACCTAATCAGTTACTTTTGGAGTCGGTGCAAACAAAAACATTGAATCTCTCATCGGCTGGCACCGACTCCAAAAGTAACTGATTAGGTACTTAAGTGTTAGGATTATTTTTAGCTTTTTAGTGTTTTGAAGTCGGTTTTTATTTTTATAAAATTGACAAAACTATAAAATTTTTGTGACTATTCCACAATTTTTTTCAGATTTCAGTTTTATCTCAAAACTGAAGTCCATAAGTACTAGTGCCAATTCTAAAGATGGATTAACCCGACACCCTGCATAACGGGTCGCAATATACATTTTATTGTAACGCAGTCTCATGCAACCGGTCGGTACCCAATAAGTTAATAGACAAAATATAATTATTGGGTAACACACATTAATTGCTCCGATCCTTATAGTAAGTATATAAAGCACTTGTGTTACAGAAATCAAAAACAACGACGGCAACACAACACCTAGACCCGAGACAATATAAAAAAGTTATTTTTCTACATTGAATGATCGGGAATCGAACCCGGGACCACAGAGATAGCGACACCAAGTCCGGTATGCTCTCGGCTACGAGTTAGAGGATAATATTCGTATCAATATCATAAAAATAAGCAAAATCATTAGAATTTAAGTTTCTAAAAAGTTTGCCCAATGTACAGTTGAGTTTGTGTACTTACACTACGTAGCAGAACTTAGGTAGTTTTTATAAATTGCCAGTAATTATGTCTCAAGTCGAGGTCTTTCCAGAGGGCGAGGCACTCCCGACAATGCGGCTCAGAATCAAAGCGGCATTAGGAAGCTCGTCATTGCGCCGCGTCCTGTGGATAATCACTTCCTGCGAGCGGGTCGCGAACTAGACATTTAAATGACTAAGCATGAAGGGTTAAACTTGGTTTTGTTGAAAAATTCTGTTATTTAAAATATCAAAGCTTTATCATTATACTTCCTACAGAGATCATATTCTCAGCGAGCACGCGGAACGAGGTATCGTGTCTTGAAACAAATGACGATCACGAGTGCTGAGAAGAATGTTTTCTTTTTCGAATTTTATAGATAAAACGAAATTTATCCTCAGAAACTGAGAACCTATTTTATTACAAACTAGCTGTTGCCAGCGACTTTGTTCGCGTAGCTTTAATTCAACCCAACCCAACTCTGGCGTCCTCAGAAGACCTTACTAAAGTTTCATCACAGAGTCTGATTATTACTTTAGTAACGCATAGGGTAAAAATATACATAGATTAATTTTTAATTGGCTATTTTCTTGTGTCAAAAAAAGATTATTCTAATTAGTCCGTTAGTTAGATTATCAAAAAATATTGGACCCATATGTTGTATTTTTTCAATCAAACAAAAAATTACGAAGATAAACCGCATCAAAGTGAGCATGTGACGTCACGTCTTGCTAAAAAGTGTCGCAAGGCGTGACGTTACGCGGAACTTTAACGGGCTATATCTTCATCATTTTTTGTTTGATTGAGAAAAGAAAAAATAAGTGTCTAATATTTTCTGTTAAACTAACTGACGGACTAATTAGATTTTTTTAGAAAACTAGCCCATAATACAGATATAACTCATAATGGCACACCACACAAAACAGTACAGAGAGAAAAATACATTCAGGATAGTACAATTTAGGCGGACTTATCGATAGAATCGATCTCTTTCAGGCAACCTTCAGGTAAAGGACAGTTCAAAAGTTGAGAACTGTAGAGTCTTAAAAATATTTAAAGGAGAAATTTAAAAAAAATTAACCTACATGATTATTCTAAATAAATAACATACATTATAATATATACGTATAATACATACGTATATGATGGAAAAAGTTTAGGAAAAATACAAAAAAGAAAAGACGGGAGCAAATACAATGCAAGGAGATAGCTAGGTTTTGGATAGTGTATACTGTAACGTCGTCTGACGGAGCAAAGTACTCAAAGATGGCCTGTTGTAGAACCAAGCTAACACTAAGCCACAACTGTCATATAAAATAAATGAGATAAAAATATATTAGTAATCTAATCGTATAGCAGATCTCAATGCGATCTAGCAAAGGCAATCAATCAAGCAAACGCCCAGTGACCTATCGATCAATTTTGACACTTAATCGTCAAAAAGCGTTAGGCGTCGAATTGGGCCAAGGCATTAGGCTCATTGCTGCTTCCTTGTAGAATGTAACCCGAAGTGAAACAGAACCTTGTAGAATAACCAATAGGGAATATGCATATATTTCCTTTATACTTCGTCTTAAAACAAATAGTACTTAAATAAAATGAATAAACTTAAATAAATTTAAAAAATTAAAAATCTGAAAAATATTGACAAACACCTGACTGACAACCCATTAAAGTCGCGTGCTAGACAAGGAGATCCAACATGTACCGTAACGTCATAGTACACGTCTGCACTACATTTTTCATTGTAAAAGTTGTTTTAGAAAGAGACAGGTACATCTAAATTTGTAATTACTGTATCACGGTTATTTTTTACCTAAAATCAAATTTGTTTTCACTATTAGCAATATAATTACTTATAAATATAGTAAAAACAATATATTATTACTTTCGTGCTTAGGTCTGGATACTAGCGCGCTAAGCTTGGCAGCCAAATCGCCTAGTCAGTTCTTAGGCCCAATCCAAGCATACAGCAGGTTTGGTGATGGTGCTTAGAACTAGACTGCGATAGGTGACATATTCTAGAGATCGTCGTCATTGTAATGGCCACACAGGACGCTTAATCATCTTCATTATTTCAGCCATAAGACGTCCACTGCTGAACATAGGCCTCCCCCAGTGCCTTCCAGATTGACCGGTTGGAACCGACCTGCATCCAGCGGCTTCGTGCAACCTTTACCAGGTAGGGTGGACGTCCTACGCTGCGTACCGGTAAGTACGTGGTACGCGGTAGGCGGGGCACATAGACGCAGAACTGACGGCCGATAAGGCAGAATGGTTTTGGAATGGAAACCACTGGACACTCGGTGCCATATCATCATAGTGTCATTTTCTATCAAAGTTGTGAGGCAGTACGTAAAATGTCACTGGCTAGCTCTTTGACTTCGCAATAGCAGATGCCCGTTGCGTTCAATATTGTATGACGTCAAAACCATTTGTGCTACGCTGCATGACTAATTGTCATATGTACTTAGTGTTACTATGACTACGAGCTACGCTACTTACAGCAAACGAAGCTCTAACCTGTGTGTCTTGGCCCTCGTTGTTTAATAAAGTCATTTTACCCCAGCTGACATAAAAAGACAAAAAGTACAAAATGGTGACAAATTTAAAACTTAGTTGTTTTTTTATCTTTAACATCTGAGAACCGAAACGACTTTCAAACTTAAAACCTAAAATTTCATGTTGAATTTTCATAAATTACTCTATCCGTATTTTGTATTGTTATGAAGGCTTCGTTATTATTTGCGATAGAGTGCAACAACTTTGAGTATCGTAAAATGTCATACAGGGTTACATTGCAAAAGAGTGCCAAATTAAAAAATTAAGATCTAAGGAACAATATAAAGAGGCGTCTTAATCGTTATTGTTTTTAATAATATAATAATAATATACGTAAAAAGACACTTTTAACTATCCGAAAATATAGTCAATAGAGAGATTACAAAAGCAGCGCAGTCATTCATCAGAGGCGTCGGTACGGCGAACCATCAAGGACTTTACGCAGTGCACATTCGGTGAATTTTTTTCAAGAATGAGTTAAATTATCCACGCGTACGATTTTTAACAGCGGATAGGAATAATTAAACGCGGAAAAAAAACTTGTTCTCTGCATAGTTTGATTAAGTTACTGATTCTAAGCCCCTCATAAAGATTTGGAACCCCTAACCTAACCATGTATACCAAGATAGTCTCCAAATTTAGCTCTCCCATCTACTACAGTTGTAATCTGAAAGCGAACAAGACGCGCGGAGCCGCGGCATTATTAATGTCCGGGAT
This sequence comes from Anania hortulata, assembly GCA_963576865.1. Lineage (NCBI taxonomy): Eukaryota > Metazoa > Arthropoda > Insecta > Lepidoptera > Crambidae > Anania > Anania hortulata. The sequence goes on along the minus strand of OY756388.1, from coordinate 24,732,919 downwards.
CGCGGCGCCTGCCGGGAGTGCCTGGAGTGCCCTATTCCCGGCGCAGGAGAGTGCATGCCGATGCCGAAACGTCATGCAGAAACATATTTAGGGTGTCCTAAAAATTGCGCTAAGCGGAGGTTGAGATAAAGTAACTCTAACCAAAACTTCATGTGTGTTCGGAGATTATTGATACTTTTGCGTTTTTTTTTAAATTATTTTTTTGAACCGTTAACTTTATTTATTGCTTACAGGGTCATGAACTATTAAGATACATGCTTAATTTATATTTTATTATCGAATTTGATAAATAGTACCTAGGCCTTAGCCCGCATTCTCACTCGTAAAGATATACAGTCGTGTGCCGTCGTGGCTTTTTTATTTACATAGTTTTTTTAGTATCGACAGGATTTATTATCGTCTGTCAAACACGACTTTTGTTGAAGTACCGTCAAGCAACGAAGATCACTAGAAACGACAGTCTTTCAACGACCAAAAACGTTATGACAAATTAGAAAAGCGACCTTACAGTCATAAAAACAATTATGAGTCAATCTGATACCATTATTGCGCCATAAAAAAATTGCATCTCAAAGTTTGTTAACATTTAAACACTGATACTGATATTATTCGGGACATACTGTATAGGTCACAAAAATAAACGTGTATTTAGATTGTCATTCTATCAAACGTGAGCAAGTAGCGCCAGGTTGCGCTGCAATTCTTAAAATAGTGTAATCAATACCAGTTGAGTAGACGCTCTTTCTTAAATAATTTCATAATAAAGACTTAAATCATGATTTGACATGCTTACAGTAATTTGTTATTATTATATTTATTGATCTAATGATAGAGCCAAAAGGTGGATAGTTGAACTCGTCAGTGGCTACTAGTAAAACCTTCGTGTTTGTGCTCATTTGTTACATCCAACACATATTTTTTTAATAGATTTAAAATTTATTATTTTTTATTTAATCATCATCATCACTTCAGCCATAAGACGTCCACTGCTGAACAATGGCCTCCCCCAATGATTTATCATCGGGGGGGATTGCCAATACTCGCCACGCTTGGCAGGCGGGTTGGCGAGCGCAGTTTTTTATAAGATTTCGCACGAAGACGCTGCTGCCCGTCTCGTGCTACAGGAATTAGTCGCCTCTTACGACACGCCTCCTGTTGGCGGTGGGGAAGTGTATTCTTTACGGCGGTCCCCACACGTCACGGTTATTTAATAAAACCTATTTATTTCTGCAAATAGGCCTAAATTAAGCTCTTTAACATGTCTCAATTTTTTTACCCACTCTGCTTCGGGACAATTATGGGACAAGGTCAACGGCAGGTCAACCTACCAAAAAAGTTTAAAGATCATTAAACCGATTTTCAACTTTATGTCCGACATGTAGAGATCAATATCAATTGAGAAAATTTGACGTTTTATGGAGGGTTGACGAGCTGATGTCTGTATTATTTAATTAAAGACGTTTGTAATATTTTAGCCCAACATTACAAATTTACCAAACCTGCATCTCTGAACTCCTACAAAACATAACTTACAAGGTTACTACCGCTGGAGAATTCTTCAACATTTCGGGGCGCAGCTACTATCTGCACGTTGGATCCAAGCGGATGCCTACCCATATTTTCGGCGGGAATTAACCGGGAGACAAGGAACGCGGCTGTCGAGTCTTTTCGGAAAAAGGATTTCTCCAGAAAATCAGCATACTTGCTTTCAGATGTATGAAATAACCGAGTATTGGTATAGTTATGTTGTAACTTTTTCTTTTTAGTATTATTTATTACTGTGTTTTTGTAATTACATATTTCTTTTTAACCCCCGACGTTCTTTTTAACGTGTGTATCTGCGTATCTGTCTATGGCTCCGAACGAATTGAGCGATTTTGATGTAGTTTTTTTTAATTTTAAAGTTAATACATATTACAGAAATGGATCTTAGCTAAATTTTATGAAGATCTGTTAAGCCATTAGAAAGTTATCAGCTCACTTTCTACTTGAGAAAAGGATTTTCATCTTATTGCAAATTTTCACATTTCCGATTGATTTGAAATTATACACTGTTACCTTAGTAACCTTGAACTGATGCTGCAGTATCAAAGAATCTGTGGAATTCTCTGAATTACTCTGAATTACTGCAGATACAGTGTGTTTGGGCTCATAATAATAGTCTCAATGAGCAGGTGTTAGATAAATTATGATCGAGGCCTGCTGCACATCAAGAAGACTGCTGGATTCTCAACCCCTCGGCAACTCACAGATGATATTGCATGTTAGAGTGCATAAGAATAGTTTCAATGAGTATAGTGTAAAATAAATGATGATTGAAACCTTGAAATGATGCTGCACATCAAGAAGTCTGCAGGATTCCCAATTACTCGGCAGTTTACAGCCGATGTAGCGTGTTTGGGCTCACAAGCATGGTTTAAATGAGTAAGTGTAAATTAAATGATGATCGAGGCCTTGAGCTGGTGCTGCACATTTGTGTCTGAGGTATTTTTAAATTTAATTTATTGATGTTTTCATTAATTGTAACGATTCTATGCTATGTGTGTGATGTTTACTTCATAATAAATGATTTTCTTCTAAGTACTACTTATTTATTGATTATAACTAACAATCGCGATCACACTACGCAAAACATTTTAATTTGAGTATATGTGTACTCGTATGTACATAGAACACTATAATCTTAGCGTCTCTACAACATTATTTAACTGGTAGGTAAAGCTAAAATCAAAGATTTGCTTTTTTCATTTAACTAACTTCAACTCTCAACTAAGCAAGAATATACTTTATGCAGCATAAATAACTGTGAGTCTTATATATTAATATCTTGTCTAGTCGTTAGCTCTAACAATTAGATCTACCAAAATAAAAATTGTAATTTAAACACATAAAAACCGAACACGTCCGGGTCGGGACAAACGCAATGTATGATTCCGTAGTTGCTTGTCACGATATGTGGTACCGCCAACAGGAGGCGTGTCGTAAGAGGCGACTAATTCTTGTAGCACGAGACGGGCAGCTGCGTCTGCGTGCGAAATCTTTAAAAAAAACTGCACTTGCTAACCCGCCGTGCCGAATATTGGCAATCCCCCCAATAATAGTCATATAGAGGCCTATGTTCAGCAGTGGACGTCCTATGGCTGAAATAATAAAATGATGATATGTAAGTTTACTCAGTAACCAGTAAAGCCAACCTAGATGTGATAGTTTTCATTTTAACTTCGTCATCTACCATTGCCGTCATTTTTTTTTTACATTTGTTAAAGCAACCAAGAAAGCTAAGCCATGGACAGACAGACAGACAGACAGACAAATGGACGAACATGGCGAAACTATTAGGGTTCCGTGTTGAGTACGAAACCCTCAAAAACGATAACGCACATGCATTATTGTCATTTTGACAATTTAAGTAATTATAACTCGGGATGACATTCCGCCATTGTGGTTTTCCGAGGAATTTCACGGAATCCCCCGAATCCTTATTTGAAACTGCTGAAATAAAGAGGAGTAGGTACACTTTAGTTGTGTAACAAAGTTACACAAAAAGTACTTTTAGTGACAGTGACTCTACTGTGCACCAAACCTTACATATCTTAACGAAAATGTATTTTTTGTTTACGTTGAGCGTTGGCATCGGTTAGCTGGCGAGTGCGCGCATTCCCCGGGACCGCACGGCGTCAAGCGCGAAACTTGCGGAATGCTGACTTTCCCCGGAATGAGTGCCGACTGCCGAGTTTACGAACTTGCACAGTTCTTTCCTTTTTTTATTCCAAGACGGACCTTAGAAAATAAACTAGTTTGGAGGAAGATAAAACTCATCTCGCTGAATAATAGATTGAAAAGAAAAAACTAAGTAGTTTTGGATAAGCATTGTAATTTTTTATTTATTTATACTTAAAAATAGTTGTACAAATGGCGGACTTGTTATTCTGCTTAGCATTTTTAAACTTAGACATTTGTATATTAATTTTGAATTGATTTGTTTATTGTAATTTTGAATTGAATAATATGTCTAATACCTACCTTGTCACATGTTTGCATGTTATTGTCTATAGCTGAATAAGTGAAACTAATTTAAAATTGTGATCTTCTTATTACCTTGTTCAATGGTAAATAAATTATTCTGATTCTGATATCTTAGTATTCTTCTTAAAGCATTCTTTACATGTATTCATTATGATCATAAGCCTCTGTTTTGCTTAAAACAATACAATTTTCGTTGAAGAACTATGGACTACTAAACTATAATATATTGGTCGATAGCTTACTCACAGTACCAGTCGTCTGAGAAACGATGTCTGGAAAATTCTCTACAGTCGTTGAACAAAAGTTTGTTTACAGATGCGACGTAAAAGTGATGCAACGGAACACAGATTAGCAGACCGAGCGTATTTCTAAAGGACTCTCTAAAACGGACTTTTGAACGCTATCACCCGTATGCTGCAGCGAAGCAATCTATAAATTCATTGAACTCGACCCAAAGGTGCTGATTCAACGTTCGCTTAGCAGCGGAATGTCAGCTGATACCACGAAAAAGACGCCAAGAACGTCGTTGTGGCTCGACTCTAGCTTAAAACCATTACATCTTTCAACTCAATAAACTGCAAACTGGATTTCATTTACATTCGGCCCGTCCGACATTGTATGAGCTATAAATTGACCCTGCGACTCCATTCTCTCACCGGTACTACAAAATTCTACGTCCACATTTGGTATGATGGTAACCATTGTTGATTTTCCTCGACAACTATTTAGAATTAGAGAAGGAAATCTTCAATGGATGGTGAATTGTTTTCAAAATCGGAGGGTTTTCTCAGAGGCGAACTATAAATCGGTCCCTTCGCGTTTATCGCTGATCGGAAAGAAACAATATGAAGAGAAAGAATCCGACTTATGGCAGAGCGCTCGTAGAGATTTGTAAGGGGAATTACCAGTAACCTCTGAACGAAGAATCGCTACTGAATAAGGGTCCAGGGGTTTTATAGATTTACTAACTTTAGAATAATCCCGTTCTAAATAGGAATGCTTCGTTTTTCTGTTTAGATTACAAGTGTGTGTTATTAGTTAATCTGTTCACTTAAAACGTAGGTTTTATCGTAATCAAATAAATATTATGATATGACACACTGGTTGTCATAGTCTTGAAGTAAAAAGTTAACATTCTTGTTTTGAGGTACAGCGGCATCAAATAGTTGGTGACAGACGAAATTACCATATTGATAGATACTACCAAAGTGCTCAATAACAGAACGACCATCAAACTCAAATTTTTGACAACAAAGTACTCACGTGCCTTATAGTAGTATCTATCAATTTGAACATTTTGTCTGTCTCCAACTGTTCTTGCCAATGTTTTCTTGCCAGCACACCCAATTCCGAGGCATTTTAAAAAAGTTTGTTTTCCGAATTGTACCGAACTAGGAATTGAGCCCTGGACCCTCCGCGTTTAATACACACAACACCACCAATCAGGTCATCCATAATTGTGACGTGCATGTGTTGTTTTTGTGTCAATCTTTATGTTATCATTACGAAAATTGCAATGTTCAGTCTTCTATTGCTAATGTCCGGTATTTCTCAAATCTGATAAGTAATGACAACATAAAACTTATTTAACGACTAGATTTATTAACAGAATAGAATAATTTAAATTAGTAAGACATACTCAAATTATATAATGAACGGATACCCCTCCCTAATTGCAATGACGCTAACTTTGACAATAATACTGCAATATTGCAGCGATAATAATCGTGAACACTCGCAATATTTATTAATTTTCAACATTATTGCGTCGACCGCAGAAAGACTGAAAAAATGAAGCATTTATTTACAATATTAGACACATTTTTTTGTATTTATCGAATGCTGTGACAAAATTGTATCGCGTTGCGCATCCTAGCTTAGGATAATGAGGAATTATTGTCAGAAATCGATAAACTCGTTTTATATAATTTAATTCAATTTGAATACTATTTTAACTGCACCGATTAATCGGTTCCACACTTATTTCCTTTAATTTATTCACCAAACATTATTTAAACGGATAATGCATCCCATACGAGCCCGCGTAGAGCGCATGCGTCATCTGTATAATGGTGCAGGTGTGGGATTTATCTTCACATTCATTTCAATATAAGTTCGCTCTACTAGTGGTGCCTGTCGATATGCGAATATCGAAACAGTACTCTACGTAAAACCAATGGTATCGATAGCATTGATAGCTTGGGTCTTAACCAATATCAACATAGTTTACACTGTTAATATTATTAATTTTATTTATAGCATTTATTTAGATCAATATTATTTTGATGTGCATGAGATTATTGATACTTGGCTGTCATTGCTATCGATTGTATAGCTATTGTCGTTTTAGGTATCGATAATATCGGTCCTGTCGATAAAGTAGCGTGATTTACGAGGTCAACACTACGCGCCACTAGTGCACAATGCAGTTTAAATTCGTTCCGTTCTATTATGCGTAGTATTAAGAGCTCCCTTTTATTAAAATTGAATTGCACTTGATCATTTTTAGTTGGAATGCCGATCTTTTGTTACTAGCGACTCGTTCCGGCTTCTCACTGTTAAATCATATTATTTCTCTGCCTAAGTTAAACATGTATTTAAACATTTTTCTGGCTTACTAACAACAAATCACTTGTAGAAATTCAACAACATAACTATTACTGTCCTCTTCGCTCAGAGCAGATTTTCGAATACCAAATGTCGTGTCGCACCTTAAGCAGTTGAAATAAGTAAATTTTATAAAAAAAAAGTAAACCGACTTCAAAAAACTGAAAAGCTAAAAATAATATCAACACAAAAGTACCTAATCAGTTACTTTTGGAGTCGGTGCCATCCGATGAGAGTTTTAATGTTTTCGTTTGCACCGACTCCAAAAGTAACTGATTAGGTACTTTTGTGTTGATATTATTTTTAGCTTTTCAGTTTTTTGAAGTCGGTTTACATTTTTTACGTTTTTTTATAAAATTTACTTATTTCATCTATTTTTAGTAATACATCCTCAACAAAATGAATCATTTGAGTGCAAACATAAGTTAACGGCTGAACACCGATTTCATCCCTTATTTTTCCCACCTTAGAGGTGAAATTTTCCCAATTTTTTAAATATCTTTAAAGTATAAGCTATTCGATAAAGAAAGAAAACCGTTTCACAAATGCCGAAGATATTCGGCAACATAGGTACCAAATCAGTTCAATCAGGCACGGTATGGAGTTCATGCAATGTTTGATGATTTTCTTAAAGATCACATCATCAGAACTTGATCAAATTTATATGGGATCATTCCAAAAGTATTCCTTTTCGAACAAAAAAAGAACTATCGAAATCGGTTAACCTGGTAACGAATGATCGCTGAACATACATTAAAAAAAAAAGATAGCGACGAATTGAGGACCTCCTCCTTTTTTGAAGTCGGTTAAAAACAAGTTAAGTATATAATATCTTTAAACACTGACTCAGTCATCATCTTCATCATCATCATTTCAGCCATAGGACGTCCACTGCTGAACATAGACCCATTGACTTCCAGATTGGCCGGTTGGAAGCGGCCTGCATCCAGCGTTTTCCTGCGACCCTTACCAAGTCGTCTGACCACCTTGTGAGTGGACGTCCTACGCTACGCTTGCCGGTACGCGGCTTACATTCTAGAACCTTTCTGCCCCATCGGCCGTCAGTTCTACGTGCAATGTGCCCCGCCCACTGCCACTTCAGCTTGCTAATCCGCTAGTCCGACTGACTCAGTCGCAAATAAAAAAAAATACCTTCTAGTAATTTTAATACAATTACATCTAGAGAGAATTCAATAAGACGATTTTAATATGTAAAAAAGCACATTTAATTTACAAATACATTGTTTAGTGCAACCAAATAGATACCTACTGCGTACAAATAAGTTCAAACAAGCCTCGTTAATTCAGATCGAGGCGAACTCGAAAGAAGTACGGTTTCAGTATTCAATATCAATTTATTCTTTAAATTGGACAGAAACATCTTGATATTTGTGTTCAGTTCGGCAACGCGATTTTTAAAACTTATATTTTTTTTGTCATCAATTTTAACTTTGACGGCTCGAAGACTATCTTTTTTCAGAAAGTAATCTTCTTTGAATTGAACTTTTTGAATAATTGCTGACTAGAGACGACTCAGTGATTACTTTTCACTAATTAACTTCAAGTGACGAGACCTGTATAATATTGAACTTAGAACTTAAGTTTGCAGACTTGTAGGTGTCACCTTAGCTCATTTATGCCAAAATCTAACCATTTTAATTTAATAGATATGGCAAAGAATTAAATCAGTCTTTTATTATTTTAGTGGGATTTTATCTAAGACATTAGACAGTTCAGATAGAACACTATTACAAACACCTACCTATCTCATTCGTATAGTTAACACGGTAACATGTTACAAGAAGGAATTTCATTTAGCGGTTTTCGGCTTTGTTTCTGACACATGATACGCATCCTCTATCTGCCACACTCAGAGATGCAAATTAACAATAAAGTGTTGATTAATTTTATTGTCTATATTCGTATCGACTTTAGTATTACAGATTTTTCTTAAGTAACCATTAAAGTTCAGTGACGTCTCTGAAGTAATGTCGTTGCATTGGCTACACATAGGTGTCGATTATATGTCCGGAGCGTATGCTTAGAGCTGTGAGTATATACAAGTATGTCTGTTCTCTGTTCATATCCGTTCCACAAATAATTGATTTTAATTAAAAATAAAACAAACTTAGTCCCTGAGAGGAACCACTCGGCATAAATAACCAATCTCAAAGCAAATCATATCGCATTGGAAGCTATACGAGACGAGCTCGGCTCTGAATGAAACTATAAATCTGTTTATTAGAGCGCAATGTATGAACCTCGGCTTATTGCAGCCGATACGCGGCGTGACACGCTGATGCCGCCCGCGTGCAGGGCGCACGTCACTACCGACAGGGCTAACATCAGAGTGAATTACGGGTTTTACTCGATAGCTTTTGACGAGAGCGTAAACGTGGATTTGTATTCAGGGTGGCGCCACCTAGTGGCATGTTAATGAAACCTCTTTTTTACTCGACTGCGGAACCGCAACGACCGGGTTATGATTTTTACGCGTGACTGGTTAGGATTTTTTTATTATCGAATGATCCTAAAAGTTGTATAGTTTATAATCAATAAGGTGTTTCGCGAATTGTCTAAACCGAGCAATGATAGGCTAGGTTTTAATTTGGCGGAAAAAATGGCGGTAGACTTCTAGGGGTCTGAAAATACACCTCTAAAAAATTACTCGATACTCGTTTCTTACATTACCAGAGACATCGGTGTATTTACTCCAAAGCGTCATAAAAAACAGCGAACTGTGCTAGTTTACGCTAATAATTTAATTGAGGATAATATTGAAATATACACTTAATACAATACGTAATACAACGAAGCGGCAACCCTATGATTTATCCACAGCGCACGCGGCTCCTATTTGCAAGAATCTTTCATTCTCTGTGCGGTTCCATTCACGTCACACAAAACTACATTTCATCTGCTGTGACTACGATTCTCTACAAGTTCCGATGTCGCGTATTACTTACTCACGCCACTACTCCAGGATAGATCTCCGTTTAGTCTCACAGATAAATAGACTTACTTAAATGAATTTATAAACTTAGGTGCCCGCGGATATGCTTGCGTAGAATACTAGTTGTCACACCCTATTTTACTCGCTTATGAGGTGTAATAAAAATAGTAGCCATGTCCATTGAAATTTTGTCGGAAAACCTTGAACCCTAGGTTCAAGGTTTTCCGTACAAAATTTCATCAAAATCTGTCTAGCTTTTATGTCCTATTCCAAAGTCCCGTCTATACTGAATGTAACGAAAAGGTGAAATAAAACTTTAAGGGGTTATTCTACGGCTAAATTACATCAACTTTTTCTATGGGACCAATATCGAATTCGCAAAAAAAAAACCACTTTCCCATACTAAAACGCGACCAGCTGGCATCAGTTTGTATGGAAACGTCAATATTTTTTTTGAGATTTCGATGTTGGTCCCATAGAAAAAGTTGATGTAATTTAGCCGTAGAATAACCCCTTAAAGTTTTATTTCACCTTTTCGTTACACCCTGTATAGTAAAATTCATCAAAATTGGTTTAGTATTTTATGTGTTAAAACGTAACAAACAGTCAGACAGAGTTACTTTCGTATTTATTTCTATTAGACTTAAGAACAAATGCTCGTGCTCACCACACCACAAAAACAGTTACTTTTTGCTAGATTATCTTTATAAGGTAATTAGCGTAAGATATATAAGGATAAGTAAACGCAATTTATATTTGTAAGTGTATACTCAACGTTAAATATACAGGGTGGCAGTCCCGGCTCAGCTCTTATCTCTCATTAGGCGATACCACGCTCGTTAACCCGTTATGAGCAATAAAACGCGCGATTAATCCGTTGAGTCGCGCCTCAGATATCGCGCGATACAAGCCACTTCAGATTCGGGTAATAACTACAATTTATTAGCAATAAGTAACATTCGGCCGCTGATAACAAATACTAGTATTTGGTAGACTGAAATAATTTTAGTGCGTGCCTATAAAAGCTTATCGCTTTTGCTTAGACTTACAGGCTTAGGTAACAGTTTAATAATAATTCAATCTAAATCACAATTTCTCTAAACGGGTAGACGGTATGAATGGGTTTCAACAGAGGCTGCTGTGGAGTGAGGGATGCCACGAGGTTTAATTCAGTACAGTACAATACAGTCCAGGTATGTACAGCACTTATTACAGGGCCAATTATAAACATAATCGAGGAGCTCAGAGCAAAAGGTATGCGTTAATAATGCGAAAGAAGCACTTATAAAATCAATATACACTATCTATGATAATATAACACTTGAAAAAAATCGACTGCCTCAGGTGAGACTCGAACCCACGTCTCATCGCATGCCGGGCGAGTGCTTTTCCAACTAAGCTACCGAGGACGAAATTTGTCAAGTGTCTCTCGCTGTCGAAGCCAGCGTTTTATCTATGTTTCAAGTGTTATATTAGGGTGATTTTCCCAGCACCAAATCGTAAACGGCATGGCTGAAACTGCTAGTGCAGGATGGCACTTTTAACTTGTAATATTTTTTTTTAGATGAAAAGTGTTGTCTCCTACGGCAGCCTACAAATATTTTTCCATTATGATTGTCGCTAATAAGGAAAAAAAATATATAAACACCTAAGTTTTTCATACCGGTGAAGCGGCACAATTTGTTTTTCAGTATACTTTTAATCATATAATAAAAACAGTTGATTTTTTAGGGATTTCCTTTTTTTTATTTTAATCCTAAATAGTGGCAGTACTTTATTGCGGAAACTTCATTACAAAATCTGTTGTATTTAATGAATGGTAAGTACAAATTCACGTGTCCAAATTAGATTTTTCACCGCGGTGAATTTTCGTTGTACGCGAATATCTAGGCATCCAACAACACTAGCTTCCCGCTACTGCGCAGTAAACTTGCGCACCAGGGATGCCTAAGCGCTTGATGTGAGAGGACGCGTGTTGCTTGTCTGGTGTTCCCACCAAAAACGTAAGTAGTGGGTTCCGGTGACTTGGGACCGCTTTTTTTTTCATTCACGTGAGTGGATAAAAGTTGTGATCCAATGATCCGATATGTTTATTAAATATATGTACTTTTACTTAATGTCGCCCGATCAAGTAGGTAGTATCAATTTATTTCTATCATAAATACTGTGCTTGTAGTGTTAACTTCTATTGGCTGTTTTTCATGACGGTGATCTCATTCCGGTGAATTCGGTGACCTAAATTGACACCGAAATGAGAAAAAATATCATTTCGGTGATTTTTTTTCATTTCGGTGAGAAGTTGTTCATTTCGATGATTTTTATCTTCATCTCGGTGTTTTTTTTTTTCATTCCGGTGACAAATTATTTCACTTCGGTGAAAAACAGACCATAATTTATTTTGTTACATTTTAGTTGCACAAGGAATATATTTGTTTTGGGGACTAAAATGTAGCTACTAGTTAAAAGAATAACCTCAGTTGTTGCTCGCGTGGGCAATAGGCTATTTGACTAAATTATGATAATTAGTCCACTTTAAACGTAATTCAAAAATATTGAACACGTGCTTTTTTAGGTTCCGTACCAAAATGGTACGAAAGGAACCCTTATACTTTCGCCATGTCCGTCTGTCAGTCCACGGCCTAGCACAGATACTGTTTGTACTAGGAAGCTGTAATTTTGCACGAGTATAAACATTAAACACGCCGACAGAATGGTACAATAATATCTTGAAAACAAAAATTCTAGGGTATCTCCCCTACACGTAAAAAAGGGATGAATTATTTATTTTTAGTCTACCCCAACGTTTGGGGTATCGTTGGATGGGTCTTTCAAATATATTGCGAGGTTGTGAAGACCATTTTTCGATTCAGTGATCGGTTTCCGAAATATTAACCTTTGTTGTTTAAATTCCGAAATATTTTTGCTAGAGTCGTGTCCCCATCCAAAAGATAGATTTTTGTGCTACCTGATTTATTAATGACTAAGTGTAATAATAAGATTTTGTGAAGACAAATAACAAGAGATTACGTTTGTTTTATTTTACATTATACAGTGTGTAACGAAAAGGTGAAATAAAACTTTAAGGGGTTATTCTACGGCTAAATTACATCAACTTTTTCTATGGGACCAACATCAAAATCTCAAAAAAAAATTGACGTTTTCATACAAACTGATGCCAGCTGGTCGCGTTTTAGTATGGGAAAGTGTTTTTTTTTTGCGATTTCGATGTTGGTCCCATAGAAAAAGTTGATGTAATTTAGCCGTAGAATAACCCCTTAAAGTTTTATTTCACCTTTTCGTTACACCCTGTATATTACAGTATCTTTGTGTTATCAAAACTAATAATTAAAATCTTTTAAAATAAGAATCTGAAAAAGTTGTAAAGATATACAGGATGTCCCAGAAACAATGGATAAACCTTTAACTGTCGATAGGTTTCGTCAAGACCTCTCTAATCTCAAATTTTGACTTTAGTAAAAATATCTCGGTTTTCAAGATAATTGAGTTAGTTTTTTTTTTAAATGCCACTTTCAGTTAGTTTTTAATGTGCCATTTTTACAAATACGGACTTTTTCAAATTCAGTTTTTTTTTATTTCTAAAAGAATAGTTTAGCTATCAATAACAATGGTTAAAATTGGGCTAGCTAATCACGAAGTGCTTCAAAAAAACAATGTTCCAAAAAAAAAACATATAATTATTTTTCTTCATGTTTGGTTAACTACCATGTTAAAAAAATGTATGGCGCTCATCGTGCCCATTAACTTAAAAAAATTCTTAGTTATTCTATTTTCCGAAAAAGTATAATAAGCTTATCAACCGACTTCAAAAAAGGAGGAGGTTCTCAATTCGTCGGTATCTTTTTTTTTATTTTTTTTTTATGTACGTTCAGCGATCATTCGTTACTGCGTTGACCGATTTCGATAATTATTTTTTTGTTTGAAAGGTAATACTTTCAGAATGGTCCCATATAAATTTGGTTAAATTCTGATGATGGGATCTATAAGAAAATCATCAAACATTGCATGAACTCCGTACCACGCCAACTGATTTTAGTATCTATCTTACCTATATCTCTGCCAAATGTAGACCGATTTTGATGATTCTTTTTTTAATGAATAGCTTATACTTCATAGATACTATAATAAAAATTTTTGGAAAAAAATTCACCCCTAAGGGTGGAAAAATAGGAAATGAAATCGGTGTTTAGCAGTTAAATTATGTTTGCACTCGTAAGATTTGTTTTGATTAGGATTTATCACTAAAATGGATGAAATAAGTTAATTTTATAAAAAAAATAAAAACCAACTTCAAAAAACTAAAACGCTAAAAATAATCTTAACACTTAAGTACCTAATCAGTTACTTTTGGAGTCGGTGCCAGTCAATGAGAGACCAATGTTTTCGTTTGCACCGACTCCAAAAGTAACTGATTAGGTACTTAAGTGTTAAGATTATTTTTAGCGTTTTAGTTTTTCTGTATCTCTTAAACTTTGTCTGGTTTTTATTATTTTTTTATTAAAATTACAATAAATGTTCAAATTGGCGTCCTTGCGCTCTGATACACGCCCGGCATCTTTTTATAAAAGAACTAGCTTTTGCCCGCGGCTTCGCTCGCGTTAGATTTGATTTTAAGTAAAGTATGAATGTCAAACTCAGTAATTTAAAAAACTACAAAACTTCTAGACAATATTTTTAGCATGACTATCAAAACACCATTATGATATAATATAGCGATTTATCAATTTTAGGATAACGCGGGTATACATCAAATGCAAAAATAGAACCTTTGTGTTGGGATCACGTATGGCTGTCTGTCAGTCCGTCTGTTACAACCGATTAGCTCCGAAATTACTGGCCCAATTGGATTGCAATTTGGCACAAATAATTTCAAGAATTTTCATGTTCACAATATTCATTTTAAAATCAAAGTTCCAAAAAACCATAAAATCTACACCCATATTGATAGACATTTCAACCCCATCGCATCCCAACAAGGGAGATGGAATTTCACGTCCGCAACGTTACATTTTAAAATCGTTGTTGTTTTCGTAATCAGCGACCCGATAAACCATAGAAACAATACCCATGTTGATTTTCAGACTTTGTCAGCCCCCTTCCCCTTTTTAGGAGTTCTTTTCAAAAAATCTGAAACACATGTTTACTCATTTATCGTAAGGAGAACTTACTCCTGTGAAGTTTTGAATAAAAGAGTCTGACTAATCTTGTTTACCCATACAAACTTTGGATCCCCATTTCACCCTTTTAGGGGATAAATTTTGAAAAATCCTTTCTTAGTGACCCCTAGATTTTATAAGAAACCTACGTGCCAAATTTGGAATCTCTAGAACCCGCGGTTTAGGCTGTGCGTTGATACATCAGTCAATCACTTTTGCCTTTTATATATGTATATAGATTAATTAATATAGAATGGCGTAAGGTACTGCGCATACACCGCAGTGATGCGGCCTTTTTGACCGTGAAGCAATAAAGACCGCGTCTGCTCATCGATGCCCGCCGCTGCCCGCGCCTTGTATTCAACGTGCACGACGGTCAGTTCAGGACAACCATTCTAGTAGAGCGCGTGACGCAGACTAAGCTAGTCGCCCGCGCCGCCGTCTGCGTTAGTGTATACAAACTGGTTTGTGCGATCCACGGCGGGCAGCCACGGACATGCCGCGGTGCGGGGCGGGCACTGCCGGCGCAGTCTTATTGACCGCCGTGTGCGTTGCAGTATACGATTCCCTTTCGTCTATTGTTCGCGGCAAAATTGTCCGGCCCGCATGCTACGTCGTGTACGCAGCGCCTTGATATCTCGAAAACGGTGCGTCCTAGCTCGAAATAAACAAAATTTTGGCCCCCGTAGACCCCAGGCGACGTCTCTGGAACACTTCAACAGCATTTAAACTAATCTAAAAGCAGACCTTCATCGAGGGTTGAAATCACGTAAGTAGCATTAGAGATCAGAGTTCCCCGCGTAATTCCTATGTCCCATGGGAATTCCGGAAAACGATATGCTTTATGTCACTTCCACAACTGAGAAGAATCTCATATGATCAAATACGTCTCTAACGGCTTAGGCTGTAGAGCGTGCCAAAAACTTATAAACACACATACATACGCTCGAAAAACATAACCCTCCTACGGCAGCCGAGTGAAAATAACAATGTATTGAGTAAGTTTACTATAAACATAAGTTTAGTGATTATAACTTTAAAAATGAAGGACTTTCAAGACACAACTTAATATCCTTTTTGACCCCTTCAGGGGTTAAATAATCAAGAACGCTGTAATACATAAATTTATTTTCAATCGTCACCATAATACAAAATTTGAAAAATATTATTTGAAACTGATATGCTTTCATTAAATTTTCATCCCCTATTTTACCCCCTTAGGGCTATAATTTCCAAAAAAACCCTTTCTTAATTTAAGTCTACACTGTATAAGGTAAGGCTGTGCGTTGATATATCAACAATTAGTCAGTTTACCATTTTATATAAATAGATAACTGAAATACAAAGTTTCTTTCCCCTTTTCACCTACTTAAGGGTTGAATTCAAGATTTTTTTATGTCCACAATATTAAATTTCCAAATCGATGTCATTTTCGTAATTAACATCCCAAAAAACCATAAAATCGACACCCATATTGATATTTAGACATTTCAACCCCATCGCACCCCAATAGGGGGATGATATTTTAGGTCCGCAAAGTTGTATTTTAAAATTGTTGTTGTTTTCGTAATCAGCGACCCGATAAACCATAGAAACAATACTCATGTTGATTTTCAGATTTTGTCACCCCTTTTACCCCCTTTAGGGGCAGATTTCGCAAAAAACCTGAAACACTTGTTTTATCATTTATTGTTAGGAATACTCCTGTGAAGTTTCGAATAAAATAGTCTAACTAATCTTGTTTCCCCATACAAACTTTGGGCCCCCATTTCACCCCTTTAGAGGGTGAATTTTGAAAAACCCTTTCTTAGTGCACCCCTAGACCTTATAAGAAACCTACATGCCAAATTTGGAATCTCTAGCACCAGCGGTTTGGGCTGTGCGTTGATATGTCAGTCAGTCAGTTTCTTCTTTAAATATATAGATGTTTGATGCGGCTCGCGTAACCAGACGTTTTTATGTATGCAGCTGCATTATGTATGCGAGTCCGCAACTCTGTTATTGAGGATACTGGTCTCGCGTAGACAAGGTCTTTCAGACATCCGCAATAAAAAAAAATCAAGGGATTTAGATCCGGCGATCTGGGTGGCCATAAAATAGGGCCGAGCCGGCCTATCCACCTCTGTGGGTAGTGTTGATTCAAATAATTTCTTACTACTATTGCGTAGTGAGCTGGGCACCCATCATTTTTAAGCCACATTCTCCGCCTCACTTCTAAACTGATATCTCCTAGCATGCCGAGTAAATCATTTTGTAAAAAATTAAGGTAAATTTCACTATTTAGTGTAGCTGGATGTTCATATAGCCCGATCACCTGTCCGCCACTAATCCCAGTCCACAAGTTAACTTTAAATTGAACTTGGGACCGATCTTCCCTCATCAAATGTAGGTTTTCTACTTCAAACGAAACATTCAAACTCTCATCGGATAGCACCGACTCCAAAAGTAACTGATTAGGTACTTATGTGTTATTATTTTTATCTTTTCAGTTTTTTGAAGTCGGTTTACTTTTTTTTATAAAATTTACTTATTTCATCTATTTTTAGTGATACATACAGTGATAATCCTCAACAATACGAATCTTTTCAGTGCAAACATAAGTTAACGGCTGAACATCGAACACATAAGTACCTAATCAGTTACTTTTGGAGTCGGTGCAAACGAAAACATTCAAACTCTCATCGGATAGCACCGACTCCAAAAGTAACTGATTAGGTACTTATGTGTTGATATTATTTTTATCTTTTCAGTTTTTATGGTTGATTATTACAATATATTTGTTATTTTTGTTGTTTTATTCTCACACGTTCCTAAATGAATTTAAGTTTAAATAAGTTATTGGTGCATGTATGGTACATTTTAATTAATACTTTCAATACCATTATAGTATAGTCAGAAAAGGATAACCTGTACTGTGTGATAGCACTCTTCAAAACGTAGGTAAGTAATTATGGAACTAGGATAGCAGCATTTTAGGTGCGTTGCGTGGTAACAGTTTAGTTTTTTTCGGTGACTGCATAAGTAATTTCATTGCGGTGACTCGCGTTTTTCATTTCGGTGATGAGAAGTTTCATTTCGGTGAACTATTCTTTAATTTCGGTGACACCAAAATTTTAAAGTACTATATCTCCTAAGTATATGAACTCAATTTGATGTCGAGTAAAGATTAATCATAACAATATCATAAATAACAATACTACATGGTTTTATTTCAAAAAAAGTTATAAATAAAAAAGTTCACCGTAATGACAAAAAAAATGGACTTGTTGAAATTGACCCATTACTCGTATCATAGATAAAACAAGCATGTAATTTCTAAAAACCAAATTTTTAATATACACTATAATAAATTTAAGAGCAAACTATACCAACTCTGAAATAGATATCTTTGAACATATTGTGTAAGTGAACTGGGCAAAATTTTGACTTTGTTTTATTAAAGCCTTGGGCACACAGCCGACAAGGCGCTAGCTCGACGCCAGTGTTTGTACTGAACCAAAGTCTATAAAATACGACACACAGCACGACGACCCGTCGCCGTCCCGCCGGGCAGGCCTTTAAACGGGCGTGACGAGACGCCCTGTCGTCGGGCGTAAGCGAGACGGTTAGATGTTGTGTTGCATGGTAATCGTCTTTAGTGGTCACGTAGCGTTCTGTATTTGTATATTTTTACAACTTTTTAGTGATTTAATAATTGCTAGTGGAAAAATTGAACGTCAACGAAACCGTCACACCTGCAGTCACCGTCCCGTCGCCGTCCCGTCGCCGTCGCATCCCGCCGGCTGTGTGCCCAAGGCTTACCTGTTCCGATATATTGTTACTGATGAAAGACTTCATATAGATGTAATGTCAAAACCAACAGATGTATAAAATTACGCCAACAACGTTTGGGAAAGTTGTTCAAAGTTGAAAAAGCGAGTATAGGTTGAATTAAACAACAGTCAGCGACAGGCGAGATTCAATTAAAACTTTTGATAAGGGACATGTGACATAATATTATAGTTTACACCAAACCCAACCGCTTATGACTTTTTATATTATGCCAGAAACTTATTTTCTCTTTGTTTTTGCTTTGTACAACGCATTTTATGCGACCGTAAAGGATAGTGTTTTTTTCTTATCTTTCCGTACCTCAAAAGGAAAAAAAACGGCCAAGTGCGAGTCGGACTCGCGCCCCGAGGGTTCCGTTCAAACCTGTAGGTACATATATAAGTACAAGTTCACCCATTACGACAATCGAGTCATAGTTGTGGTATTTTTATTGCAAAATGAAATCCATAACATTACGAAAGGTAAGTTGCGGTTTACGATTTATGACGTATTAAAAAAAACTACTTACTAGATCTCGTTCAAACCAATTTTCGGTGGAAGTTGTCATGTTTTAAAAAATTTTTAATATACATCATATATTTTTTTTTAGTTTTACACACATTTTACCACTTTGGAAATGTCTCTCGCGCAATTAAGTTTAGAAAAAAAAACTTAGAAACCTCAATATCATTTTTAAAGACCTATCTATAGATACTCCACACGTATGGGTTTGATGGAAAAAAAATTGAGTTTCAGTTTTAAGTATGGGGAACCCCTATTTTCTATTTTTGAGAGAAAATCTTAATGCGGTTCACGAAATACATTTACTTACCAAGTTTCAACAGTAAAGTTCTTATAGTTTCGGAATAAAGTGGCTATGACATACGGACGGACAGACAGACAGACAGACAGACAGACAGACAGACAGACAGACATGACGAATCCATAAGGGTTCCGTTTTTTGCCATTTGGCTACGGAACCCTAAAAAAATACGGCCGTTTATGCCGCCAGGAACCAGAATTTACTTATACTATGTTGACCTAGAACTATGTTTGGCAAGTAATGTCGTCTTATACTACAAGTACAGAGAACAATCTGAACACCTTTACTTTTTTTTAAATGTAATTAAATTGTAATTAAACTGCGAGACACGATTCCTGAATCACTTATAACTAGCTGTCCCGGCGAACTTCGTACCGCTTCTAATCTAGGGCATGATTTGTGTCTGTGTAATCAAAATCAGTTTATAAATTCAAGAGAAACTAACTTCTTTAACACACCGTTCTTCTAACTATATTACATTAAGATCTTATCCAAAATGTAATCCGTTTTAACAAGTAAAATTTTTACGTCATTCTTTTATTATTTACGTGTACTTTAAAACATGAAATCAGATACGGGTACAGCACCTCATTAGTTTTGGTGCACTCTGTAAAGCATCGCTCCAAACCTAAAGATACAATTCCACCTGTGCGTGCAAAAAATTATCTGCGTGTGCCAGTGGTTGTTCGGATTATTCTTACAAGTTAACATTTAATTCAGAACCATAATACAGGGTTATTTGTAAAACATTAACATCCTTGTTAAAGGTTGTCTGGAAGAGATCGCTATTAGCGAAAAGACCGCCTAAATTGTACATCTTTCTGTAAAAATCATGTGTATTTTACTTGTATGGTGTGCAATAAAGAGTATCTATCTATCTATCTATCCTCCTAGGGGCTGATTAAAAAAAACCACTGCTCCATACAAACTGACGTCAGCCGGTCGGCGACATAGTATGGGGAAGTTATTTTTTGCGATTTCAATGTTGGTCCCATAGAAAAAGTTGTTGTATTTGAGCACCAGAATCAGCCCCTAGGAGATTGTTGATGTTTTACAAATAACCCTGTATATTTAGGTAGATTCCACATTGGTTATCCTTGCGTGTGTCAGGTCCGATTTTTGGACGCAGCTAAGTTCGAATGAGCCTAGTTTCTCTAATCGCAGCAACACCTGGCGGTGGGACAAGAACATGATTAACTAGCTTTTTCACTTGACGTTTTTTTGTCTGCTTTGACCTTACCTGTATAAAAAAATGCGCTGCAGGCGCACAGCATACGTCCGCCCCAGTGGGCCGCGACCTCAGGCTCGTACGTGTATGTGGGTATGGGACCCCCATACCATAAGTAGCGGGCGCAGGCGTGGTCGGGCCAGAACGGAGATCATTTCATTTTATATTTACACGTTTGGTTGTCATACAGTTTAAAGTCGTTGTATCGTCTAATTTAATATACATCTGTATTCAGTAAAAAAAGGTTTGGAAAAAAATATTAAAACGAACTATCCCGGCTCCATTTCAATGGACTGTAACTAGCTATAAATGCCAAACGGCAAGTCTATTACATATGGCATGAAATGATGCCCACACGACAGGATAGACACGCCCACAAGTACAAAAAAAAGCACAAAATAAAGTTAAAACTTTTAAATAGGCTATAGTTTCTTTATCTGGTGTGGTTTATGTTATTTATGAGCAACTATCTATCGACAGAATTAAATTGCTCTCGTCGATAGTATTGTACCGTTTCTAGCTATCGATAGTATTGGTTTGCTTTCGATATTCGATTATCGCATCAGCAACACTAGATTTACTAAGTAAGCCCCAAGGTATAAACAACTTAAAACACAAACTTCTTTCTTCATCAGGGGTTCATAAACATGTGCACGCTTCAGTCAACGGACACCCTTACTCACTTCTTAATCTTACCTCGCAAACTATGTATGAAGTAATTTAGTTTAAGGCGTTACAACCTTTAAATCACAGACAATGTAGCCTTCGTGCAAGACCGACACGGCAGGCGTTATGCCAACGTGTCGTAAACTGATATGCGCATTGCACACCTTCGTTCATAAAGTCCTTTAAGAATTTCATTATAGTGATATTAAATTCTAGTCAGTTTTGGATCTTTATAAACCCTTTGTTTGTTTGGCCTATGACTTTGTCCGGTTAGTTTCGTTTTTCCTAGTGCGTAAGCAGTCCCACTTTTATCCCGTCCCAAGCCGTAGTCGTACTATTACTTGTTGACATAACGCATGTATATTTTATTTTATTTTGGAAAAATAAAAAATCCATACGTAACATACGATTATTAGAAATAATAATGATTAAGACGCTTCTTTAAATTGTTGCCAAGATCTTATTTTTTAAATTTAGCACCCCTTTGCAATGTAACCCTGTATTTATCTATCCACTATCATGCATTTTAATAGCCCTGAACTACGAGAGAATAATTCCACAGGCAAAACAATGAATTACGGTTTTATTAGAATTCTTCAATGAATAGGTGATCCCGGCGGCGACATTGTTTCACGGGGACTCATATTTTAGCGCTCCTATTGTTAGTTTTTACTTATTACGGTCCGCGTATGAAGATAATAAATCCCCACAAAGGTCTACCCCTAGATCAAACAAATCAGCTAGCCCATTTCGAGATTATTGCACATTAGGTTCTTCTTCTACTTCCACCCAATGCTTAGTGTAGGTATTTTCCATAGCATGCCAGCCATTTCATACGGTCTTGAGCCTTTTGCATCTATTAAAATACGCAGACACTGCTGCCCGTCTAGTGCTACAGGCAGAAATTAGTCGCCTCTTACAACCTCCTGTTGGCGGTGGGGAAGTATATTCTAAAGATTGCAGGAAGCCGCTGAATGTAAGCTGCTTCTAACTAGCCAATCTGAAAGACACTAGGGGGGGCCTATGTTCAGCAGTGGCCGTCCTATAGCTGAAGTGATGATGTTTTTTTTTTCGTGTAGATAAGAGATACAGGTAATTTATTGTTTCAATAACATGATTAATTCTACTTAAAAACAAGAACAAATTCCCTACAGTGTAACATGCTCAATGAACCATCGCAATCGAAAATGTTGTTTTTTAAGCTAACACAAATGCAACACGACAGTTTAAAATTATTTAAAAAAGTAATTAAGTAATAGTCTCAGAAAATAAATCTACCTAAATTATGAGACCACGGTAGCGAGCCTTACATCGAAATATATACCTGGTCAATATTTCCTCTGTTCAACCTTTATTTAATTATGTATTTTTTTACGATGAAATGGACCTCGACCAGAACTTTATGACCGCAGTAATCATAAACTGTTAATTAGTAATTAGAGAGTAGCGTGACTGCTCGCGTTTCTCGGACTGTGTCCTGGGTCCAGCAAAAAGCGGCATTTTCGCCCCGCGTATTATTTTCGTTGGCAAAAAACGGCAATTAACAAAAGCAACATTGCGCTTTAATTGCTGCTTTATTTTGAGCGTTTTTCGCTTCTAACGTCCGCGAATATGGCCGCGTATAAATAAGCCGTCCACGCTTCCTGCTTCGGTGTTAACATTGTTTATGGGACTGTTTATCTAGCGGATATAGCGCGAGATTTTCGCTTTTTTTATCAACAAAAAATTGGAATATTTTCTAAATATTTTGTCCTTAAATTCCTCTTGATCTAAATGTTTTCACGGCATAATAAAGTCAGATACCTACCTAGATAAAACTCCTAAACACATCAACTATACAGTCTCGCTTAAAGTATGGATCAAACAATAACCATGGATAGGGGACCTAAGTGTTATCTTTAGACCCTTATGTATGTTCCGCGAAAATGCATACTTTTCGAGTAAATATTGTTTTACTTTTTTTTAGGTTCACCAAAATATTCGCAAAAAAATAATACGACAGGATTATATGACTTAATTGAAAATATAAATCGCTCATAACTATGTTTAATGCTTGTGTACTCAAATCGTCATTTGTTTTATGTGAGATTCAAAAGTCAGAATAATTCGATTCATCGGCTGCTGCACTGGTCACATTGTTAATTATCATTTAAACTGCTTGCTCCATAGTGCAGTAGGTATTCATGTAAACAATATTTAATTTCTGTAACAGATGCTGTCATTACTCCCGGCGCCGGCGCCCCTGCCAAATGTCCTGGAAAGATAAACGGAAGAAAGGAAACCTCTGCCGAGAGAGCGCACCTATCGTAATTGGTGAAATGTCGGGACCCGGTTCGATACCGTGCTTGAGCAAGTTTAGGAAACAGACATTTTATTATTGTGACTTTTAAACTGGTATATTTACAAAAAGGTGGTAGGGATAAGTGCCTGGAAGAGGGCCTAAATACTAAGTAAATAAGTAAGTATTATTGAGTATTCAGGGACCGTACTCGACAGAGAAATATCGATATATATCCGGGACCTCGCCGAGCGGCGCCCGGGTCTACGTCAACGAGCGGCTGACTCGCGCGAACCGCCTGCTTTTTCAGCGGGTGCGCGAGGAGTGCCGCCGTCTGCAGTGGAGGTATTCTTGGACGAGGCGAGGTCGCATATTCGCTCGCAAGACCGACGGTGCACAGGTCTACCAATTTCGCACGCCGGGGGACCTCGAGCGAGTGTTCACCACGATCTGACTCGTTGAGACCTATGACAACATAATACCGATTAGTCACCGAAATAGAAAGGCATACAATGGCTACGAGCATTGCAAAATGGACTTACTTAATAACCTTCCTCTAAAAGTATCAGTACCTATTGTGTCGGTTTTTTCACTTATATTTTTATGTGCTTTTTGTCTTAATCTGTATCTTGATGTGTGTGGCTGTGTGTTGATATGGTTTGCGACAGGAAAAAATCAACAATACAATTTCATAATGCTTAAATTGTTTATAATAGCTCGTGACATGAACATAATTATTATTTGCAATTCTTTATTTATTAAAATGTATTTTTTTAATCATATTATTTTTGACATTAACAAATCGACAAATTCAATTTTTGGAATTCATTTCAATTTACATACCATTGACATTGTTATATCACAATACCAGTGGTTTGAATTACTTTGCAATATAAATGTTATACACGGTGTTATTTCACAGTACCCCATTTCAATCTTTGTTTCTAAAACTTGCTATTCTTTTGTTTTTAGCATACATTGGTGTTTAAATAACTCATACAAGTCACAGGCCTTGGGTTGAAGAATTTGTCGGTAGGTCTATTTAATGCGGGATCCCTCGGTACAAAGCATGAAGAGTTCATAGTGGCTATGGAGGAACTTGCTCCAGACATTATGGCTATTAATGAGACCTGGCTGAGGCCGGGGGAGGATGACAGGGCGCCCAGCCTGGCTGGTTATCGGCTGAGACACACGCCAAGGCAAAGTTACAGTAGGGCAGGCCGTGGCGGTGGGGTGGGGTTTTACATCCGCAGGGGCCTGAATGTCCGGTCGTGCCAGCACCCAAATTCTGGGTCAATGGTGGAGCAGATGTGGCTGTCTGTACATCTGCATGGTCAGGTTATTGTTGTTGGCACGGCCTACAGACCGCCTTGGCAGGATGTGGAGGTATTCCTTGAGACCATCACGGAGTCTGTGGCCAGTTTCGCTGGGGCGGATGGGATCATATTGGCTGGTGATTTTAATATCAATCTTCTAAATGACAGTGGCAGCCACAGGTTGTTCACTCAGTTTGCACAAAGTCTAAACTTAAAACAATTAATTGATGAGCCAACCCACTTTACTGACCATGGCGGCACCTTGATTGACTTAGTGTGTACAGATGTGCGGGCTGTGCGGGTAATAGTGAAACACTCTCCTGATCTTGGGAGGCATGCAATGCTGCTTACAGAGCTAAAAATTAAAAAGGAAAAGCATGCTCCATACTGGGTATTATACAGACCTCTAAAAAACATATTATTGGAACAACTAAACAATGACCTCAGGGCCATACGGTGGGATGATTTTAATAATATTAAGGGTGTCGATCACTTGGTGAAAGCCTTCATACTTTGTGTCCAGGGCCTAATGGACCTGCATGCACCAGTGAAGACACAAAAATTTAAGCACCCCTCACACCCTTGGATCACGGACACCGTCAGGTCAATGATACGAATTAGGGATACGTACCATAAGAAATATAAAATGCATGGGACTACAAACCTCAAGAATAGCTACAAAGAGATGAGGCATGTTGTCATGGTGGCAATTGAGCGGGAAAGGTCGTGTTTTTTCACAAAGCACATCAATAACAATGTAGGGGATCCAAAAAGGCTATGGAAAAAACTCAAAGGGTCAGTGTTGCCAAAAAGGAGAGATTCAGCTGACTTGCCACCGTCTGTTAATGATCCTGACATTGTAAATATGCACTTTCTAAATGTGCCTGGCGACGGTGTGGTAGGTATGTCTGAACTCACTTTTTATGAATATCATAGACACAATAGTGCGGGCACTTTCTCCTTACAAACTGTTAGCAGGGATATAGTCCTGAAGACCATCAAGGGTCTGAAAACGAATGCTCAAGGAAATGATGGCCTATCTCTGGACATGCTGTTGCTGACCTTGCCCTACTCATTGGATGCCATTACTATGATAGTAAACAACTCTATATTAGAGAGTGTGTTTCCTAGGGACTGGAAAACTGCGGTAGTAAAACCACTTCCAAAAACCAGCGACCCCTCGACAGTGCAAGAGCTTCGTCCAATAAGCATTCTGCCGTGCCTTTCTAAGGTGCTGGAGAGGATAGTCTGTGACCAGTTGACCAAATATCTGGAGGTCCACAATATACTTCCCTACTTCCAGTCCGGATTCCGCAGAGGCTTTGGTACAGCAACGGCCCTGGCTGATGTGGTTGATGGTCTGCTAGCTGCCCGGGACAAGGGTAGTGCTGCCTTTCTGCTGCTGCTTGATTTTTCACGAGCCTTTGACTCTATAAGCATTCCTTTGCTGTTGTCCAAGCTAAGTTACTATGGTCTTGACACCAGCGCTGTAAGATGGTTCCATAGTTATCTGTCGCAGAGACAGCAGCTAGTGGAGCTAAAACAAGCAAATGGTACCAAGGTAAGGTCTGAATCAAGGGTGGTAAGCCGTGGGGTTCCCCAGGGATCTATTTTGGGACCCATACTTTACATTTTGTACAGCGCTGATATTGTCTCATGTCTCACACATTGTCAGCATCACTTGTATGCCGATGATCTGCAGCTGTATCTACCTTTTGCTCCCTCAGATCACGCCAATGCTGCTGTGAAGGTGAATGCTGATCTCCAAAGTATATCTGACTGGTGCATCTCAAATTGCCTCACCCTAAATGCAAAAAAATCCAAACTTATGTTGATCGGTACACCTAATAACATTGCATATCTTAACAACGTACCCATTGACATCTCAATAGGTGGCGAACCAATTGAGAAAGTGGAAACGGCCCGAAATCTAGGCCTGGTTTTCGACAGTAGCCTCCGGTTTGAGAGTCACATCGCGGAGTGTGCGAGGAGCTGCTTTTACAGGCTGAGGCTGCTGTACAAAATTAGGCCATACCTAAGCGAAGAGCTCAGAGTGGTCTTGTGCGAGTCCCTCGTACTGTCAAAGTTAAACTACTGCGACACAGTCTATGGACCCTGTCTACTGGCCAGATCGGCTAGAATGATCCAAAGGGTGCAGAATGCATGTGCAAGATTCTGTTTTCATATCCCACCAAGGTCACATGTTACTCCTTTTCTAAATTCTAAAAACATGCTAAGGATGGAGGCACGCAGGAGGTTGCATTTGGCAACTATGTTGTTTGGGGTCATCAGCACACGTAAACCAGATTATCTGTATGATAAGCTGTTGTGGGCTAAGGATAGTAATCGTTATGGAAAAAGAGCATGTACTCACGTATTTTTGACACCAAGACATCGCACAGCAACATTCCGAGGCTCATTCAGATTTGCCGCCACGCGGTGCTGGAATGACTTGCCGCCCCCAATGCACGCTCTAAAAACAAAAACCGTGTTCAAGATTAATCTTAAAGATAACTTGTTAACTAAGCAGAAAGCAGACGAGAAATATACTTATGCTTACAAGAAAGGTGTACGCGTCGCGCTAACGGGTATGGGCCTTGCATCCCAGCACAAGGCGGGCGGCTGAATGAGATTATGTGAGCTCTTGGACCGCCAAATGTCACTCCAGCCTCTAGCCACTGAGTCATCCTTTCGCTCACTCCTCCTTCGCTTTTTTATCCACACGGCGTGGCCTACAAATACAACATGGATACGATTACAGGACAGAAAAAACAATGCTTAAATACTTGCTGAGTTTTGATTAGGGTGTAAATGCTCGCTGGGTACCTACTATAAATATTTAAATGAAATGACTTACTGTGGTAACCACCGTGGCAACGAGCAGCGTGCTCGCTGCTCCATCGTTCTCAAATCTCACCACCACACAGTCGCACACCCTCCCGTCGTACCACAGGGAAACCTTTCATTCACATCAGCGGAAGCTTGGGCAACACGGGTCTCTTGGCATTTTGTTTGTGGCGGGGAGATGCGCCTGCACATTATTTTTCGTTATACGTGGCGGGGCGTGGTGGAATTACGTGGCTGCCATGACATGAAGGGCGGGGCTCGATCGGAGGGAGTGCAGTCAGAATCTATGAAAACTCACTGCACACTCAAGTGACACACACACGCTAAAATTGCACAGTGTTATCGACTGTATTCTCTCTGACAGCTGGTTGTTGCCACTGACCGTGTAAAACTACGTTATAGCACAGAATAAATAATAGTTATAGTTGTTGTTTTTTATCTGTGAATGCCTATGTTCCTCGCTCGTGCACTCAGTTGTTGTCCTTTGTGTTTGTCTTTTTATTTTTGTATTGTTTGTATTGTTTTTATTTTACTGATTAATGATGTAATTATAATTGTAAATGAAAAATGGTAATTTTAATATATTAATGTTTTTGTATAATTGATTGAAATAATTTATTGGTATGATGTTTTGTAACTATTATTATTATAATTTTTTTTTTAATATTATTATTATTATATTTTCTTGATGGCAATTTATTCATTTAATTTATTTTTAATTTTAATTTTTAATGTTTCACCGAAGTTGTCTGTTTAAATAGCCCAGGGCCCCCGCAGAATACCAGTGTCGCGGCAGCTATTTCTAGCTGCCACGACTTATACTGAGCGGGGGACCCTTTTTGGCACATTTCTATCTTAATAATAATGTCATATGATGTGTTTTTTTTTGTGCCAAATAAATAAATTTATTCTTATTCTTATTCTTATTCTTATATATTATCACTCATCCTAGACCCTTCGCCTTTACAGGGAGAGATAGATTGAGTTGATTATATCGAAATCGCTCTACAGCGTAGACCCCTGAATTACGGAAGCCCAGCATGGAACGATCGCCTGTCCTTGTAACGGACGACCTGTTAAAGTTTTTAGTGCGCCATTGAATGCAGGCTGCTATGGCTATTGGTGGTGGTTAAGGTCTTTACTGGACATGTATAGGCTATTGATATGTATACGTTCAGGCGTTCAGAAGGCCAAAATAGCGCTGGCCATAGTGTGAGAGTGGCGCTTCTTTTTCTAAGCATTTCGATGGCAGTCAAGTCTTCCTTTACTTATAGGTGTAAGACGTAGCCAATACTATTTGTGTACGCCTTAACCTGCGCAAAGTTCTCGGATCGTTAAGTTTCAAGAAGCGAGTAAGTATTTGGTAAAAATCTTTTCTGGGAATATTGAACAGCAACGGCACCAGTACACTTGCCTGGGGAAATTGTCCTAGCGCCATTTTTATTGTGTTCGTTATTAATTTTCCTTAATAATATGAACTTATAAATGTCTATTTTTAAGAGGCTCCATAGGAATATGCATAATTATAATCATCGGTAACGGACTCCACTTTCCATAAAAGCAAGAATCTCCATAAACACGGTATCGTTTATAGAGACACGATGATGTCGGCAGACGCGGCAGCGGCCTTGGCAGTGTGTCAGCCAGTGTTGTTTGGATACGTATATTCAAGTCTGCATCACCACAGCCACCATCGCAGTCACCACCCGTGAGCATCGCTAACGCGTTTGCATGAACGTTCTAATCGTGGCCATACCTTTGAATTTTCCGCTGTACGCCCTGCGGATCCATAAACGATTCTCAATCTTCACGGTATCATAGGAGAAAAAGGGTAACTAAATAAAACTTCAAACTGCATTTCTTCAAAGTAATGCAGTAATGATTTCCACCTTTAAAAATCTAACTAGCCATAACAGAACGTCTTTATAAAAGCGAATAAAACCCCGGAGCGTAATAATAAGAAGTCACAGCTAAAACGTTTCAGTATGCGCACAAAGAAACAATTAGTGAGGGCGACGGTATTGCATTAAACCCTCCTCGAGAGACGGCTGAGTGAGTGCATTTCCTCCGCGACTCGTTACTGCCACAAAGTTCCATCTGGAGTACGCAGAGACGCAGTCTAAGAGGCAGTACCTTGGTTGGCACAGTGTAAAAAACTGCAAAACATTTTAATATTAAAGATTTTTTTTATTTTCAATGCATTTTTATAATATTGTTCTAGTTCTGATTAAGGATTTGATAGATTACTTTATTTTGATAGATTACATATCGTAATTCGAAAAATGAAGCAGAAATGTTAACGCGTTCCGATAAGAGTCAAATCAGCACTAGTAACTAGCAATCCTGAACTCTGCAGTCTATCTCTTTTTCCCTTTAAACGACAGGCAACAAGTCCGGTACTTCTCATGCCGGCCTAACCATGAGTATTGACGTTAGAACAACGTGGTTTAAGGTCACAATTAAATCAGCAGTCTTTTTTTCCTTACGAGTATCTATACCCTAGTTATAAACAACAGGTAGTGTAACATTTTTTTTTCACATTTCAATTTTTTGCCAACTGAACAGTGACATCTAACGGTAAGAAGCGCCATCTATAATGACAGTTATCTTGCATCCCTCGGGAACTGTAATTTTTTCCGGGATAAGAAGTAGGATACTTCTTATTCCGGACTAATATCTATTTCTACGCCAAATTACATCTAGATCCGTTCAGTTGTTCTGGCCTGATTGAGTAACAAATCTTTTGCATTTATAATAAAAGTTAGAAGTAAGATAGAAAGACTGCCTATGATTATATCCATACTAGTTACCTACTTTAAGCGTGTATTCAACTATGTCGTATCTATTTCCGAAGCGTCGTTTTAGGCTAAATGCATTCGGCCTACTGCTGCTGAACTTACATTGTGCCGATGCACGGGCCGACCTGCAATGAGCCAAATGGGGTGGCCGAGAAAAATGGCGGAACGAGCGCCGATGTAGCGAATTAAAATAAATCGAATCGCACGCCTTTCAGACCTTGTAATAGCTTCTTTAGATCTTTGTCTTTATTTCTTACGAGCGATGTCGCCGCTGCGGTGGGCGCTTTTTGCACGATTCCTGCTCTTGGTTTCATGTGTTGTTTTAGGTAAAAGAGTTGGGTAGATAGTCGGTTGGTTCTCTTAACGAGCAGAGCCATTGCAATAAAACTAGTGTGTCAATGATGGGATAAAACATTTAAGGTAATGAATGCTGTTTTACATTCATCATTTCAGCCATAGGACGTCCACTGCTGAGCATAGGCCTCCCCCATTGACTTCCAGATTGGCAGGTTGGAAGCGGCCTGCATCCAGCGTCTTCCTGCGACTTTTACCAGGTCGTCTGACCACCTTGTGAGTGGACGTCCTACGCTGCGCTTGCCGGTACGCGCTTTTTTTTTTGTTTTACATTATTAACTAATTATTTTTAGTAACTGTGACAGATCAATGACTGGAGATTTTTTTACGGAGCACTGCTTTGTCGCGTGTGCGCGTCTACGTTTTCACATGTACCTAAATATTAAGTTTTAGTAATGTTAAAAATTAAAATAATGTTCATTATCGGTCACTATCCACGCCGCGTATAAATTCTTTCAACAAAAATTATCTAGCCCCAAATTAAGCAAAGCTTTTACTATGGCGACTAAATAACGAATAGACATAATTAAATATACAGTGTGTATTTTCGATACTTGATCAAACGAAATGTGCAGATAGTAGACCCAAAATTATCGACAATAAAATTTTTAAAAAAAATTGTCAGTCATCTTTAAAACCGACAGTTTTAATTTTTTTTTTCTTTTTTTTTTGTCGTTTCTTTGCTGGATTTGCTGGCTGGATTACAAAAAAAAATATTGATTTTTTTGGCGATAAATTTGAGTCTAGTATCCGCACATTTCGTTTGATCAAGTATCGAAAATACACATTGTATATGAATGACGTCCATGACTCAGGTGCACATGCTCCTGCAAACTCTACTCGCAGAATTTGAACCTGTACCTGCTGGCTTCATAGTCCGCAGCCTGAACCACTAGACTGAGGCGATTATCAAGTCAATTTAATAATGTTTGTTTTATAACTAGTATTGTTATTATAAGTTACTTATTATCAAAACAAAAGAAATGGAAACCTTAGTCGTTCTGCTTCGAACAAAGTCAATTTATTTATTAATTTGTTTTGCTGCTATTAAAAGATAAAGTGTCAAGCCAGACTCAGACATTAATTTTCGTGAACTGTGTGACCTCTAGCCTATATTAAAAAAGATTATTATAAATTAAAACCATTTACTAAAACGTAAAATCTAAATAAATTATTTTATTTCTCATCGTATTTCTTATATTCAACTAAAACCAACGCCTACAAATTTGTACAGGTAGATCTAAGTAGACTGAGACCACATCCATCGCTCTCAGTGCTAACAACCGTTGGAGACGAATAACGAAAGGTTCTCGTGTGGCGACCACGAAGATGCAGATGCAGCACGGGCAAGCCTCCCACCCCGATGGACTGACGACTCAGAACCGCTCGCTGTGGCGTTCCATTAGGGAGGCCTATCTCCAGCAGTGGACTTCTAAGATGAAAATTCTACAGAAGTATCTATTTTGTGCCGTGTGGGGACGGCCGTAAAGAATACACTTCCCTACCGCCAACAGGAGACGGGCAGCAGCGTCTGCGTGCGAAATGTTATAAAAAACTACGCTCGCCAACCCGCCTGCCAAGCGTGGCGAGTATTGGCAATCCCCCCTAGTAATCAAAAGTTGCGGGAAGCCGCTGGATACAGGCCGCTTCCAACCAATCTGGAAGTCACTGGCGGAGGCCCATGTTCAGCAGTGGACGTCTTGTAGCTGAAAATATGATCTATTTTATATTTTTTAAACAAGTTCGCGTGTGGTACCAGAGTAATTGCCAGTTCATGACATAACAGCCACACTATCACAAAAAAACAATTTGATATAATCAGCACAAAACAAGTTTAGGAGTGACACAAAAGGATGTGGCATAATATTTATGTGTGTGAGATGACACTGAGTTGTTAAGCTTAGATCGTATAACTAACAGCATACTGCATTAGTAATTTAGTCAAATGGCTAGTGATTTAGTTATAATTAGCTCGACTGAAGCACTCACTAAACTATACGACTATGGTTTATTACCCATATACGAAATTAGGTAAATTAAAAGAACGGTTGTTATGTTCCTGTGGAATGATGATATTTTTTTCTATGGATTTATTCTAAAGTCTACACAGACAAAATCGCGAACAGAAGCATGTAATTAAATCAATCGTAAGAGTAAGTACCTAATAGTTATCGAATACACACTACAACCGCAGTTAAGCAATCTCGTTAGACTTACTACCTCAGTATGTATAAGGGTGGAAAAATAGGAAATGAAATCGGTGTTCAGCAGTTAAATTATGTTTGCACTCGTAAGATTTGTTTTGATTAGGATTTATCACTAAAATGGATGAAATAAGTTAATTTTATAAAAAAAATAAAAACCGACTCCAAAAAACTAAAACGCTAAAAATAATCTTAACACTTAAGTACCAATCAATGAGAGATGTTTTCGTTTGCACCGACTATATAGGGGTGAAATTTTTTCCAAAAATTTTTATTATAGTATCTTTGAAGTATAAGCTATTCATTAAAAAAAGAATCATCAAAATCGGTCTACATTTGGCAGAGATATAGGTAAAATAGATACTAAAATCAGTTGGCGTGGTACGGAGTTTATGCAATGTATGATGATTTTCTTATAGATCCTATCATCAGAATTTAACCAAATTTATATGGGACCATTCTGAAAGTATTACCTTTCAAACAAAAAAATAATTATCGATATCGGTCAACGCAGTAACGAATGATCGCTGAACATACATAAAAAAAAAAAAAAAAAAGATACCGACGAATTGAGAACCTCCTCCTTTTTTGAAGTCGGTTGAAAACACAGGACGGCTACTTACAGATCAAACGACTTAATTCAATGAAGTCAACCACAATCACATTTAAATAGTCATCATCATCTTTTCGGCTATAGGACGCCCACTGCTGAACATAGGCCTCCCCCAATGACTTCCAGATTGACCGGTTGGATGCGGTCCGCATCCACCGGCTTACTGCAACCTTTACTAGGTCGTCTGTCTATCTTGTGGGGAACGTCTTAAGCTGCGCTTACCGGTACGTGGCTTCTTTTCTAGAACTTTTCTGCCCCATCGGCTGTCAGTTCTACGTGCTATGTGCACCGCCCACTGCCACTTCAGCGCGATAATCCGTCGGGATATGTCAGCGACTTTTGTACGTTTACGGATCTCCTCATTTCTGATTAGATGTCGCAAAGAATAGATATATATAGATATATCATTATAATAGTAACGACAAGCAAACTTTACATACACCTTCAACTAGTTGTTCAGTCACATTTCTATAATAATAGCAACTTGATATTATTTTGTGGCTGCAATGCTACCTACAAATGGAACCACGAATAAATCCTCAAATTAAACCCAGAATCTTTTCCCCAGTCATCGCCTTGAACAAAAGTTTCCCGCAACAAGTCGTTATTTTAAATAAAGTTAACACCAATAGAATTGGCAACAGTCGGAGTGTCGGGATGATATTGAATAATTCATGGCGACCGAACGAATAGCCGTCGTCCTCACAGCCCGCCGACAACCGCCGGCACAATCGGTACAAGAAACCACTTTACCACGCGACGATAATGCTATTAATAAAATTAATTGTCACCTATGATTATATACCTACTCATTTATTATCATAATGAGACCAAGTACTAACTTGTAGTAGACTATCACAGCCAGACAGAAGACCTATTCAATGCACAGTACCGAGCACTATTTGACGACTTACTTATTCTGGATTTGCCACTAGAAACTTAATTAATTCGTTTAACTAATCATTTGGTTATAAGTCCACCTAAGTCCAATAAATTAGAGTGGCTATTAATTACATAAAAAGATCAGCAATCAGACAATTTTGATGAACTGGCCGCTCTCTCTTGACTATTCTGTGACCCTGGAGTAGGGGTTACCAGCGGAGGGGGGGATATCTTCGCGAGTTACCCCTTTAACTATGCATGTTTTAATCTGCACCGCGTTTTACAATTTGCGTGTTTTTTTCCGAGAATGAGCAGATTTATTGCGGAGTTACCAATAGGTTGCCCTTCGTCAAACACAAAATATGAATAAATACAGAAGCATTGATCTGACATCGCGGGATCTCAAACACACAGCAACAGAGAACCAATTACAAGTAGGTAAACAAAGTAGGTTAGCAAATAGCCCAAACGATGAGCTAGCTGAAGTGGCAGTGGACTGGTCATATTTTGCCGTAAAAGCGATAATAGAAGTTCTGAAGTGTAAACTGCAACAAGGCATACTTGTGTAGAAACTCTGCAGCCGGGCGTGAAGGGTGCTGTGCGTCTTTTCTTATACAGTTCAGTTACCAGTGTATTACAAATATGGCGTCGCGATGGTGTCCTGTCGCTGTCCCGCCCCGTCGTTTGTGTGTTCAGACCTTAAGAGGGGCTGAACATGGCGCAAAATCGGCAGCGCCCCTATTCTCGCTCTATCGTGAAATGCTTGAGCATTCGTTTTTTCGCCGCGTTTTTACAAATTTTGGTGCAACAGCATGGCAACAAGACTAGAACACATTTAAAAGATTAATACACACTAAAACGGAATCAACACGATAATTACTTTTTAGTGTGTGTATTAATCGTGCAACGCGTAAGTTTATGAGTAATAAGTTAAAACTTACAAATAAGAGACGCCCAATATAATCATACAAAACTTGCTTGAAGTGTTTTGTCCCTTCCCATTTTGTGGTCAAAAAGCTTAGGCCTTGCGCACATCAGGATTAGCGAGTTTAATCGCGAACTGTCCACAAACACGGTATTAAATTTATAAATTGTCTTGCGCCATAGCGGATTACTCTTAACATCGGGTTAAAAATATAAATATTAATCCGCCAAATTCGGTGGATTAGTGTTTAGAAACGTCAAAAACGTCAAGAATTTGTAGACGTCAACATTACCTAAACTGCAGTCATGGTTATGTTTTCTGATAATGAAGAAGAAATAATAGAATAGGTACTTATCTAGAAACAGTTTTTAAAAATAGCGGAACACCGGAGAAGTCACTTTTCTACATGCCGTGATAAAAAGACTTTCTGCGGTTAAGACTGTCCAAAGAAATGGCATTGATCCTACTGCGCTGAATAAAACTTTAGGCAAATTGAAATGCATACTTAACAATAGGTATTTCATAACGTAATAAGCCAGTTTTTTCAAGTAGGTAGGTACAAATAAGTGCTTTCTCAATCTCTCGTCAATAGGAATAGGTACCTATCACTATGTTTGTTATTGCAGGGCCATGGCCCTTGGACCAATTACTTTGTACATTACATTTTTACGCTACGAGGAGCTTATTACATTGTGGTGATTTAGTAAGCATACATGAATCTCATTCATTGTAAATTTTTGTTGATAAATAATTAAATTAAGACTGACATTAAAACTTGATTAATGTTTAATTTTATTCAAACCACTGATCAAGTAAAACTACGTTCAAACTTCGAACTGTTTTTTTTTTCGGCCTTGGCTCCGAAGAAGTTTAGCCAAAAGACCGAAGTTTTGAATGAACATTGATTTTTTGTTATAGTAACATGGACGTAGTGATTTACATTCCCTCTGGAGCATGACGATATGTTGGCAAAATTGTAAGATTAGTAATCCATGTCAGATTTTTGTTGGCGCAAGACGAAAAGTTAACCAGGTATTAATTTATTTACTACGCTATTAACTAGCACTGGATTAAATGTTTATTAGCAATTTCGTGCGCAAGTGGGCCTTACTAGATTAACTTGTTTTATGTCTAAGTTTTCTGAATTCTTTAGATTTTCCTTTTTTCCTCAAACATTTTAAGTAATATTAAACTACTAGTAGATTAACATTAGTAGATGAATCAACATCAATAAAACCTAAAGTATATATAAATTAGGTACATACCTAACATTATTACCTACCTCAGGGCCTGGATTACGATCGAGTCTGCACTCAACTATCGATTCCGTGGTGTATTTCTATTTATAGGTAGGTCCCTACATGGTGTTGTCGTTGTAGTCAGTCTTCATATTGATGGAAGGTAGTGCTTTGATCAATACGAACAATTTCTATTATGGGATCAACATTGAAACATGAAAAACAGATGTATAAACCCATTAAACTAAGATAATGTATGGAGCATGTTTTGATTCACGATTTCGATATTGATCTTAGAGTAGAAGTTGCTTTAATATAGAAATTAACTAAAACCACTATTATTACACATTACTAACCAAAAAAAATATTACACTACAACGAGGCACCAAACAGTGCATTTTGCCAGTTCCGTTTAACCTTTAGAACCTACGGAACCCTTAGAAATGCAATGTCTAAGTCCAAAATTGTCTAAAAGCAAATACCTCTGACGTGGCACTCGCAATCCGTAGCGATGCGACAATACGCATGGATACCTTTCGACACCGATCGAACATCGATACTCATCGATGCGGACCACAGATTTAAATTTATCATATCTACGATACGGACCGAGTATCGATATGACACAACTGTGATAAAAATAAACCGATTTTGGTATTGCAGTTTACAGTTTTTTATACAAAATCCACAGCTCTTAGTTACAGGATACATTTTTTTACTGCATCTAGAGCGGCTTGTCTGTTACGCGCGAATTTAGTGTGTGATATTGCATCTTAATAAAAAATAACGCTGATTGAACAAATGAAAAATAGCTTGAAAATACACTATGTACTAGACTCGTGCAAAAACGCTGAACAAAGATAACGATGATTATTATCGTAAAAGTTACTAGTCCATAAAAATATGTACCTACGCGTAGGCCACATAAGACTTTAATGTCACTAACAATTTTAGAAGGTATGGAATATTAACAAAACTATCTTTTCATCAGTTAAAAATACTTACATAAAATATAACTAGTATCTAAACTTAATACGTATATTAAGATCAACGAAAATCTGCTTCATCACTTTGAACCTGGATACTGTATTAAGCTATTTACTTAATCCTTAAGCCCTCTAACGTACAAGCGAACTCTCCGTATAAACAATATGCAAGATCCACCCGAGCAGATTCGGACGTAATCATCGCAGAGTTGACATACTCGCTCTGTACGCCGTATTCTCGAGAGGTGTGCAGAACACTCTACGAATTTGAACCCGGGGGGCGAACAAGCACTCGCTCGATACCTGCATATTTAATTCGAGTCTAAGCTGTAACACTTCATAAAATGAATAGAGCCTTTTCAGATTATACAATAAGGATGCTCGCATCTCTCTATATTTTGGTGTAATAATGTAACATTTTGCAATGTTTTACATCGTAATCGTAATGATATCTCACTAGTATTTTCAACCGACTTCAAAAAAGGAGGAGGTTCTCAATTCGACTGTATGTTTTTTTTTTTGTATGTTTGTTACGCGAGTACTCCGCCAATTATGAATCGATTTTAATGATTCTTTTTTTGTTTGGTAGATCATACTTCAGAGGTGGTCCCATATAAATTTTATCGAAATTGATTTAGAACTTTTTGAGAAAATCAACAAATATATACCCAGATAATATTTTGGTTGTGGTTCTTGTTACCTATCTTCGACAAATATGAGCCGATTTTGATGATTTTTGTTTTATTGAATAGCTGATACTTCAAAGATGCTATGATAAAAGTTTGAAAAATAAAAATCACCTCTAAGGGTAGGAAAATAGGGGATGAAATCGGTGTTCAGCAGTTAGATTAGGATTTATCACTAAAAATAGATGGAATAAGTAAATTTTATTTTAAAAAATAAAACCGACTTCAAAACACTGAAATGCCAAAAATAATCCTAACACTTAAGTACCTAATCAGTTACTTTTGGAGTCGGTGCAAACAAAAACATTGAATCTCTCATCGGCTGGCACCGACTCCAAAAGTATCTGATTAGGTACTTAAGTGTTAGGATTATTTTTAGCATTTCAGTGTTTTGAAGTCGGTTTTATTTTTTTTAATAAAATTGACTTATATATTATGAGTTTGTATTTTTTTTATTCAATCACGCTGTAACGAATTTTCATCATGTTTTGTATCACGTATAAATAAATATTGTACAACATCACATACATTGCTTTGAAGTAGCCCAAGCACTTGAGTAAATCAGAAACAACAACGGTACTACAACCCAGACCCGAGACAATATAGAAAAGAAATTTTTTACATTGACTGACCGGGAATCGAACCCGGGACCTAAAAAATAGCGACACCAAGTTCGATATGCTCACCTATTGGCTAAGGAGGTCGTCAATGGTCATGGGTCCAGGTCGTTATTAATTTATTTTATTCTTAATTTATTTAAAATTTAACTTCCAGCAAGTGTAAATGTATAAATTATGTGTAGTAGCTAATGCAGAGTGGTCAAACAATACATTTTATTTGTGTTATCATCGTCTTTATTTACTAAAAGACTGTAGTCAAATAGTTTTCAGGTTTTTTTCCCTTTAGAATAATTAATAAACCAAAATAAATTGGCAACAATATTCATTTTATTAATAAAAATATTTTTTTTCACAATCACAATAATTATCTAGCCCTAAACTAAGCAAAGCTTGTACTATGGCGACTAGGTAACGAATAAACATACTTAAATACTTAAATTATCTAGGGACTATCGAGTGTTTTAAGGATAGCCCCCTAGATGCCCGAGGCTAAAACAATAGGGCTCAGGTGTGCCCGTAGTGCTTTTAATTGATTGTAAAACGCGTGTAAAATGTCTCTCACTCAAGCTGAAAGACAGCGCTTTATTTGGCACTCACTATTATTTCTCTCCATTCCATGAGAGTGGTTTGATGTCGCAAAAGATGTAGCTGTGACGAAATACCTCTTTATTATATATTTTAATTTCTATTATAGAGAAACTCAAGGGACATATAAGTAGTTTAAAAGCACTGAAGAAAAATAACAACTAAACAGCTGAACGAATTAAAATCAGGGATCGGAGACCGGTTATTTTACTATAGAACTTTAACCGGAATAATAAAGGTTTTCGCTAAATTAACTATCACATACTCCAAATACCGACTTAAAAGCTATGGCAAATTTAGTTTTATGGTCAAGTCTTTACAACTACTATCAAATATTAAAAATGGGTCTTATACATTCTGAAATAAATATTAACCGGTTTCGATCCTTGATTAAAATTCGTTTTTCTTTGCTTGTGCAGTACTGTAAAAAATCTTGGCATGTAGATGGGTTCTTTTATGAAATAATATATCATCAATATATAACATCAAAGAACTGTTAGAATAAAAAAGGAATTTTTGTTTAATGATTTGTCCACTTTAGACGGTTATTACTTTTGTGTGTTGGTATTTTTACACGACTGTCTCAAAAGGAGTGAAATGTTTTAGGGTTCATTTAGATATGTATGTGTGTGTGTTTTTTAATTCCACCATAAAGACTAAACGCCTTAACCGATTTTTTCTTTTTTCGCAATTTTAGAATGTACTTTAGTTAATGACCGTATCAAAGTTTTTAGAGTATTAAAAGTGATATAATAGTCCTGTATAAATAATAATATAACATAAAGTTACTATGGTGCCCATAGTGGAGCACCATGCCCAGGCAGGATGCCCATTTCTACAACAGGAGTCATCCCTGTACAGCTTATTCCGTCTCTCAGAAGTCTAGACCTACCAGACTACATTTTCTCAATGTTACAGAAAGCCAGCATTCTCAACACCTGCAGGATAGTCCGGAAATTTTTACAGGCTGCTCCGGACTCTTAATTAGATTGAGTCATTTAAGACATTACTGTTATTCACTTGGTTTCGACCCGTGAATATCATTACAAATACCGATGTACCGAACATCGAGTTGTAAAAATACAAGTTGCAAATAATAATAAATTGTTTCTACAATCACACCAATTAGCTAGCCCCAAACTAAGCAAAGCTTGTACTATGGCGACTAGATAACGGATAAACATACTTAAATACTTTTATAAACATCCATGACTTAGGTACAAATGCTCGTGTTCATCACACAAACATTTGCCCCTTGCGGGATTCGAACCCGCAACCGCTGGCTTTGTAGTCCGGAGCGCGAACCACTACACCAGACGGTCGTCGACAAACAAGACAAGTCAACAGCCCCCAGAAGTAAACATCAAACAAAACTAGGACTTGGGTATGAACTTAGTGAAACGGGGATGAATGCCAGTTTAATTTTCGACGATCAAAAAGTTATATATTTTCTATCATCACTACTACGGTATCCTGTTCTATGTGATCATTGCTCCAAAGAACACCCTGACTGTACCTACATATTGCTATGAACTGCACTGAAGGTCTTCTGAGCCATTGTTTGGTATGGGAGGCTGCAAATAATAACAACGCGAAACCAACGTCGTTACTTCCGCGATGTATACTCAGTGGTGTAAGTCCGCGGTAATGGCCCATTCCGCCCTAACGGCCCGGTCGGCAGTGTCTTAGGCGGTGGGGCCTTAGTTATAGCGAAACGTAAGCTCATAGCCATATAAGTTAATCAATTAAATTACCGCTTACGATGCACACCCATTTAAACTTTGTTAATTAAAACGTAAGATTAACAAATTGTAAAGATATAATAATAAAGCCCTTTATCCTCGATGCTATGCCGTGTCCGCGGGAGCTCCAGCAGTATCCTGCGTGTTGTAGCAGGGCGAGTGGACTGCCCGTTTATGCAGCATTGGGTTCGACTGCACATAAGAAACCCTTAAATGCTAAAAAAATATTTGTTATTTTTATATTTGTGTAGCGTTATGGTGTTACTGACTCGATGGTATTGTTTGTGGTATGGACTTTGTCTGAAATAAATCTTTTGAATTTGAATTTGAATTTATTCTGGAATTAGAGATAATAAACACATTAATTTGTACCGTAACTTATAAAATGTCTCTAATCTCAGTGTGCCTCCTGGCATAGGCCTCCTCTAACAGTTTCCACTGAGGTCTGTCCTGAGTCACCCGTCTCCACCTTGGGCCTGCAGTAATTTTGATGTCATCCTCCCATCTTAGACACTGTCTTCCACGGCTTCTTTTCTCATCTCTTGGGTACCACTCTGAAACTGCCTTGCATTATTTTCCTTGTTTGTCACGCATCATATGTCAATACGTAGTAGGATATCGGTTAATTTCATTTTTATCCTGATGTCAGTGTTTCTGACTGTCTCGATTTTTGATTTTATTATGCTGCACTCCAATGCTCTTTGGCATTTGGCAAGTTTGTCTCTTAGCGATTTAGAGAGTAAAGATATAATTTACAATAAAAGCAGAGTGTTCAAAAATACTGGAAATAGAAATAAAGTCCAAGGAAAAAAATATGTCTTTTCTACTTTTGAGTGAATAACATTTTCTGCATTTTAAAATAATCTTTAAAGTGTAAGCTATTTAATAAAATCACAAAATCCGTTCACATTTATCGAAGATATTGGGTAACTTACCTACACCTAGACCAAAGTATTCTTAAGCAAGATCCCATCAACAGAACTTAATCAAAATATGAGACAATTTCTAAAATACTTACTACCTTTCAAACAAAAAAAGAACCATCGAAAGTGGTCAACGTGGTAACAAATGATCCCTGAACAAATTCTAAAATGTAACACCTTATATATACCGTATGTTTCTTGTGAATAAATGAATTTGAATTTGAACATTCATAAAAATAGATTCCAACGAATTGACTAGGTATTTTCACCTTTTTTGAGGTCGGTTAAAAGAAAAGGTCCACAAGACAAATCGTAGGAACCCAAACAATTTTATCTGCTGTATACCGATTTGATTTCCATTTTTGCATCCTTAGAGGCGCTTCCAAAAAAAATGCGACGTGTAAAAGTGCTTAATTTAGGCCTGTTTACAGAAATAAATTGTTTTTTATTAGTTTTCTTGTTTTTTTTATTACATTTTTAAGGGACCTTTACTAAAGAAAACTATATTCAATCCGTTACCATTTAGCAAAGATATTACGTTAACAAACACACAAAAAACGTGTAACATAAAAAGTCGGATTGGTACCTAACCTCCTACTTACTGAAGTCAGCTGAAATAAAATAAAAAACTGCACTATGCTAAAAGTGTCGTCGCTATAAGTGAGGCCGCACCCTCACTGTTTCGAGCAGACATTAATCATAAGCGTATTAATTTCCCTTCGTTCATAAAGAGTTATGTCGAGTTAATTGTCGGTTTTCGTTTACCATAAAATATTATCAAAAAAAAATTATATGCAATTA
Source organism: Anania hortulata (assembly GCA_963576865.1). Lineage (NCBI taxonomy): Eukaryota > Metazoa > Arthropoda > Insecta > Lepidoptera > Crambidae > Anania > Anania hortulata. The sequence continues at coordinate 24,689,834 of OY756388.1, read as the reverse complement.
TTATGTCAATGGCACTGTATAAGCCATCTAGCGGAAACCATGTCTCTTTTGAGGTTGCCTTCGCGTAGGAGGTATCTGGAAATCTAATTATTATGGTGATTGACAATCTGAATAAGAAAATTATGGTACGACGCGACGCCGGCTAAAATTAGCCATAAATTTTCCATTCCTGTTAAAATTACGATGTGGATATTTTGTGGTATTACATTTGCCAACGATTACTTCGGAGCCAATTAGATTGCTTAAACAACCAATTAACCTGGGCTTAGATTTGTTTAAAATCCAATACATAAATAAACAAATAAACTCTTACAAATAAACACTAATTATCTAGCCCCAAACTTAGCAAAGCCAACTAACTAGATAAATAAATAAATAAACTAATAAATAGTTGACATAATCACATACATTGCTCTGATCCTATGGTAGCTTAAGCACTTGTGTTACAGAAATAAGAAACAACGACTGTCCGCAACACCCAGACCCGAGAGTATATAGAAAAGTTATTTTTCTACATTGACCGACCGGGAATCGAACCTGGGACCTCAGAGAAACACTCTTAAATATAATGTATAAACATCCATGACTTAGGTACACAATGCTCATGCTGGTCACAAACATTTGCCCCATGCTTTGAACGCGCAGCGACGAACCCGGTCTGTCGTCAAACGCATACATTCATACTAAAGATAAAAAAAGAAATCAACCTAATTAAGATGGGTTAATATGGTAAATGAGACCACCAACCAGGTGCCAGGTCAATGCCAGGAGGCTGGCAGCATTACCTCGCTGAATAGCTAAGCTTATCCGTTGGCCAAGATAGCTCCAACCACCACCAGAAACATTGACTACGCGGGTAGGTAGTTCGGCAAATAGTTTTTTAGCCTTTGGACCCCAGGGTCCCAGCGTCTTCACTCCAAAAAGCGCAAAAGGTCCGATGTAGTCACGACCCTCAGTCATGCATTAGGATACGACAAAAAAGAAGGATAATGTAAAGCGATCTCTTCCAAAAAACCTTCAGTTAATGTACTTGGCTGTATAAAATGAACAAACTTGATACAAAATTGTTTTAATAATAAATACTCTCGGCCTTTTAAAGTAATAATTTAACTTCACAAGTCGTTCGCCTTTCGCCAGACATTTTAGCAAACGAACCCAGTGCCTTATAATTATTGTTCTGTAATTATGACACATGAGCATGTTTGCTCGTTACTCCGTTTTTAATTGACTTACGCCCTCCAGTTATATGGTACTAATAAAGCAAATACAGAAGGTTCATTCCTTGACGACCTCCGTAGCCGAGAGGCGAGCATACCGGACTTGGTGTCGCTATCTTTGAGGTCCCAGAATTCCCGATCGATCAACGTAGAAAAATTATTTTTTTCCGGTCCGGGTGTTGTGGTACCGTCGCACACTGGGGCAAGCTATATGAAGGTAATGCGCAAAATCGTATCTTTAAGATGTGGGTAATTTGCAAAAGATATTACAAATCATCAACCTCTAACACATTTTACGCCAGTTAGCATCAATCACAGCTATTGTAAGGTTATCGTTTGGCTATCATAGGGCACTAAAGTTCATCGTATGCATTTTCAATAATTTAATTTACACAAAGTGTTTTTTCTTAAGATAGGTGACAGTTATAATAAAACTAAATTATGGCAAGTGAAGATCAAGGTTAGTACAATTTAAAAACTTAAAATTAAATCAGTTGAGTGTGCATACTTCCCAAGTTTGCAGAAAGTTCTTTTGAAACTATTTGCTGTTTTATGTGCTCAATAACTTTCTTAATACGATTCTATAAGCAGATGTGAAGTAAGACACAAGTAAAGACAAAAAGTTTAAAAAAATATATCACACATCCCACAGCAAATCCTTTTAGATTTGTTAGAATCTATGGTTTTGTATTTTAAAAACCTGCCCATTCAGATAGCACTGCATGTACGCGACACATGAAGAGGACAAGGATCGGGAAGTGGATAAAAGGAATTAAAACTCTATCAATTTCAGTAAATTTGTGAACACTCTGTATGTCATAAAAACGAATACAAAAAGTTTATCGTCATCAACCTATACATTGTTTTGCACGTTTACAGAGTGAGCCTACTGTGTTAACCTCTCTTGTAATTATTGTACTGTAATTATCTTACAGGAAAAACGATAGTGAAGCGAACGATTCATTGTGAAGCTTAATTATTACGTTTGAGAAAACTGATGAAATACCATTTAGACTCTAAAATAAATAAATAAATAAAATGAATAAATCATTTATACTATTACTAATACTTTTTTATTTCTACCTACAAAGATGATGTTTGTACTGGATTTTGTGTAATATTATTTATAAATTCGTTATATAAACTCTGCAGGTACATACGTTTGACAGTGGTTGGTACAAAACAACCTCAGTCTACCGCCAAAATATCCCGATCCCTTGCTAGGCTGGTCAAAAGATTCATGATAATTTTTATACAGTTTTCACTAATTTGATAATTTTGTGTATAATTTTTAATATATGCTTTCTATACGAAGCCGGGTAGGTTAATAGTAAAGAATAGTCAAGTAAAGTATGCCTAAATACGTCCCACTGCAGGGCACAGGCCTCACCTTAACTAAAGGTTGTCTGGAAGAGATCGCTATTAGCGATAAGACCGCCTAAATTGTACATCTTTCTGTAAAAATCATGTGTATTTTACTTGTATGGTGTGCAATAAAGAGTATCTATCTATCTATCTATGAGGTGGTTTGGACCAAACACCACCACGCGAGCCTAGTGCAGATTGGTGAAGGGGTGTTGCAAGGCCCGTGATTCACCGTACTGTCAGATGTTATCAAGCTGTCCTAAGGCCTCTAACTTGGCTTCACGACTAGGATCAAACGATATTAGCTGGGACCAATTTTAACGTCCCTTCTGAAGCACGGAGATGCTTGTGATATATGTCACTAAATATGGTTGGAGTCGTCACCCATCCACTCACAACCGCGGCGTAGATGGCTTAACTTTGGTAATTACTACCAAAGTGCTACCGCCACTGAGCAACAAGCACCTCATTGCACTCACTAGTGCAATAAAAAATCCACGTAGAAACTGAAAAAAAAACCTCCGAATGGCAGCATAGACAATGGATGGCGCACATAACTCGCCTGGTCTATGGCACGCGTCACCGCGAGCGCCCTGGCTGCCGCCAGCACTTTTATGGAGAGCGATAAACAGCGCGTCTGTATGAGTGGCGAGAGCCGTAATCGAATAGTGCGCTTAGGGCTGACAACTTTCCAGAAAAATCTCTGTCCGGATGGTTACGGGACCGTTCCTACCACTCGTTCCCATTACTGTAACTCCTGTGTAACCAAGATCAGGAGAAGTATTTTTGAAGCATTAGAAATGAATTTCGAATTCGAACACGAAAACAATTCGTGTATGAAATTCATTTCTATTGCTTACGATTTTACGCATTTTTGAATCACTCGTAACTAGAGTTGTAAATTGATGATCATATGCTATAAGCGTCCGTCATTTATGATAAATGCTTGGTACACCATTTATTGTCACGATGGTCACATATTATTTTTTTAGAATAAAAAGAAGAATTCCACTAAAGCTTAAATGTTAAGTATTTGACAATAAAAACATACAATAAAACATGTAATTGGATCTGGATCGAACTCAAAAAATACTTGCAAGTAACAACAATACGACACTTTTTAGCTTGTTCGTGCAGAAAGATTTTAGAAAATGTATTTCTTTATAGATCATCACTACTAAAGCCTGTCTCTCTTATAATAATGCACTTAATTGTGACCAAGTGATTTTTTTTCATAGTTTGTCAATAGAATTGAATGTGACGTTAGTGACAATAAATGTCCAAAATGTCCGGTCACATTGAGAAAATGTCCAATTTACTCGGTCATATTGGTTAGACATTTATAACGTGACGGACACTTTACAACTCTACTCGCAACTATGTTCGTTTTACGCAGAAAATATTATGAAAAGGAATGCAAAAACTCTTTGATTTTAAAAACCGGTAGTGAATAAACGAAACGTAAATAAAAGTTATTATGTTAAATTTCTGTCAAACATAATTATGTTAACTTGTCAATGTCATTCTTCCGTAATTTCTACTAGTAGAAAAAGAAAAACGAGTGGTCGTTGCAGAATTCATGGAATGAATTTTCAAAAATAGTGATTTTAGAAATTTTCATGCGAATCTTGCGATTTCGTGTTCGGATTGGAATTCGCATGATTCAAAAATACGTCTCCAGTTAGTATAGCGTCTCTTAATCTGAACAATCACCAATCTTACCATTTGATTACGGTTTTCCGCTCCTATACAAAATCGTTTTGTTTTTTTCTATTACAAAGAAAATGCTTAATTATTTAACTAACGGCCTACGAGTTTAGAAGGTTTGTCCTAGACTCAATCAGACTCATTCCGAAATAAGGCAGCATAATAATAACAGGTTTCTAGGCTATTTTTTAATAGCTAAAGTTAAAATTTTGATCTGCTACATTGCTTTGACCATTTCAATATTTGCTCTCTCTGCCTCATTAACTGAACGCACAGCACAGCTTTTGCTGTTCAATAACCACTAAACAAAGGAAAGTGGAATTATTTTGTCACTTGTTTGTCACTTATTTTGTCAATTATTTTGACTAAAAAAACATTTCCAATCTTTCTAAAAGCAGCAACCTAAAGCAGAGATGTTGGCATCATTGGTGGAACTATTTTATTGTTTTTGGCGTCAGTTTTCTGATAAGTTTGATCATACGTTTTTTAGGAGATAATACTGTTTACTGTAATGTTATTTGTACATTAATTAACTAGTTTTCAGTGACAAGGTATAGCAGAAAAAACTATAGTACTAGCAAATGCACTGTTATACACGTATTTTAAAACTTTTTATACGAATACGAATTTATACGAATATTGCAAAAATATTTACCTAAGCCGCAATGTACGAATTCCCGGTAACGAAACACAATGGCTCCTGAATTTCCGGATCGCTGAGACAGCCCTATGCGCTGTATATTTTTTATGTGTTCCGCGCAAACTCGATGTTTTAGTTGAAATATTGGTCGGTGCTTCGCATTTTCTTTTTCAGTGGGAATTCTTATTGGTACGTGAGCGCTTGATTGAAAACTTGAAACCGGTTTCCTTCGTTACTTACCTCTAACTTTGAACTTTTATAATCTTACGTTACTGTACGAGTCATCTTATATAGTTTCGCTGTAATACTTGGTTGGCTTCATCGTCTTTTGAAAATGTGAATATGCACGACTTAATCATACATTTGTCTACTCCCATCAGCCACCTATAAACCAGGCTGGAGCCACATCTTCCACCAGTTTCGTCGTCTTTTATAGATGCCAGTATATACGATCTATACGTGCGTTCCGCTTTGCCATCAGAAACCTTCAAACCAGAAGTAAACACATGAACCGACACTCACAACACCGACAATGACAACCTTGTAAGTAGTAATCGCCTGAAAGAATAGCGATATCTTGAAGAAACTTCTGAAGCAAAAGTCCAAGAGAAAAACCGAGGGCAAGGAACTTTTACAGAGTGTTCTGCTAACTATTATAAATAACTTTTAATCTTTATTCTAATATACCATTGCCTATGATACTAGATGGAGCAAGTGTAGTTATTATTTAAAGCAATCACCATCGGATTTCCGTAACCTTCAGACAAGGGTAACAGACCCTTTCTGGACTAGTCTCCGAACCACCTTACAATAAACAAACTATGATTTCTTTTATTCAGTTCGAAATCCTTAGCGTTGGTAGAGTATTGGCGCGAATAATTATTTTAATACCAACTGTAAAATTCATTCGTATCCCCTTAGCTCAGCAAAACGAGACACAATCGATTTTTTTGGTAACGCGGTCTCATGCGACTATTAATCCAATAAATAAATGAGTGACACGCCCTGTATAAGCGCGTCCGCTATTCTACCAGCCCCTGTACATCTGGTATTCCAGACAATGGCGTCGGAACTTTTTTGTTTGGTTGGCCAAACTTAATTCTCGTGTGAGCGCGACAGATAAATAATAAAAGCCACTTGGCTCCTGCGCCAACTCACTGTCGACTCCGAGTTCGTCACTGCGGGGAAACATAATTTGTAAATAATTAAAATACCATGAGCCAGACCACACACTAATCTACTTACCCTCTTTGTATTTTCATCAATATACTCGAAATAAAAATAAACTTGCCGTTCCAAGCTTCAGACTACACAAAGTTGGTATTTTTTTCTTGAAAAAATGTATTTTTTTTTAAATACCACAGGCTCTTGTTAAACCTGTTTATGAGTTCAAAATCACTTTAAAAATCCTTATGAAAAACCGATATCATAAAGCAGACGATTATTTTAACGACAAGAGTGCATGACCTTCCTGCTTAGCTCACACTTATGTGTATGTCTTGTAAATGTATTTCCTGTAAAAAAGGCTGAAAGAGTTTCCTATCACCACCAGCCGATATGTAGTTCCGAAGCAGTGGTAAGGCAAAGCTATATTTTTGGGACGTGTTTGGCCGTAAGAGGGCCTACATACTGAATAAATTACTATTATGACTAATATTGTTATGTGTTACAAGACAACCAGACTTTTTTTTCTTATGTGGCTCAGATCCACGTGTGCTGGGAGACGCTCTTGGCAACGACGTACGACGTGGCGACGTAACACAAGGAAGTTAATTCCTTGTTTTCTTTTGTCTGTTGCATATTTCTTTTTTTCATAACATTGACCCAACCGAGAATCAAATCCGAGATCCATGAGCTTAAGGCGATACACTGTGAAACCATCTGTCGTTACGATTATGGAGAAATATTTTTTTATGCCGGTAGCACAGAAAAAGACACTTCTATTTGGGTAGCAGAATTATCCCTCATTACCAAAATAAACCCACCAGGTATGTAGTAAAAATAAAAAGATTTAGGTTTTTATATACAGCTCTAGGTAGTTATTTTTCATGCTTTACCAAGGATCTACTGAAAATCATCATCATTATCATGCATCGAGCACATACCCTATAGAGTAGAAATGTCATATAAATTGTTCGACGAAATTTTCCGCCATTTTTAATCTGTATCTGCACTTTTTTGTATGAGCGAGAGTTGACAAGATGTCATTCATACTAAATGTAAGTTAAAAATCACTTACTGGTTTCGGAGAAAGATGGTTCGTATTGCTGCTCTTAAGGGTATGTACTCGATGTTATCATGCAGCCTATTGCAGTCCACTGCTGGACGTAAGAGTAAGATCTCGTCCTCTTTTTTATATCCAGCCACTGCCAGTCATCTCCCTAAGGTCGTCGGTCCATTGAGCTGAGAGACATCCTACACTAAGTTTGCTGAGGCGTAGTCTCCAATCAAGAAACCATTTACTTCACAAATGCAATGATGTATGCTACGTAATGATAATTTTTTAATTACGCTATCCATCTATATTCCTAAAAAATAAAGCCTTCAAAAATTAAGTAGACATAGAGTATTCATACAAACGATGTAGTACCTTGGCACATATCACAAACTTCTGAACGATTAATAAAATGCCAGAAAGCGTTTTCGTAAAAACTAGTTATGTTAATGTTTTCAGAGCTAAACACTAACTAAAAGACGAACGGCCCGGGGAACCCGTGTTAATACGCGGTCCTGCTGTCCAATGAATTATTTATACTGCTAAACAAGATGAAATTCCGAGTAGAGACAAGCCAAAATAAACTCTATTTCAAGCACAGCAGGGAATGTGAATAAACAGCAAGTTTACTGTCTAAATAGCAGCTAGGAAAATATTGCCTCGACTAAAGCATTCTTCTTCAGAGACACTTAAGTGTGGATTTGTTTTAACTTCTACTTTTTTATCATCATTATCATTTTAGCTATGAAACGTCCACTGCTGAACATAGGCTTCCCCCAGTGACTTCCAGATTGGACGGTTGGAAGCGGCCTGCATCCAGCGGTTTCCTGCAACCTTTACCAGGTCGTCTGTCCACCTTGTAGGTGGACGTCCTACGCTGCGCATGCCTGTACGTGGCCTCCATTCTAGAACCTTTCTGCCCCATCAGCCGTCATTTTTACGTGCTACGTGCCCTATGTCAGCGACATTTGTTCGTTTACAGATCTCCTCACACTGGCACACTTCTCTACGTATCTGTACTAGATGATAATACGCAACCACCTCAATGTATGCAATGTATTCTTTGGATAAGGTCAAAATAATTGCGCCCTGAAGCAAAAGTACGGATAAAAGTTAAACAAGGACTAACTAACAGTTCAACTAACAGTCTCTAAGCCAAAATCATAGATTAACCACATTACATATAATTAAGAGGTGCTTGTAGCGCAGGGGCGGCAGAGGTGCTTGTAACACCTGACGAGTAAGGATATGTCACTAGAATTACAACACACGTCCACCAATCCGCACTCTGACCGCGTGGTGGAATATGGCCCAAAAATAACATCCAAAATATGATTACATATCTGTTCGTTAGTTACATGTAAAGCCAATTAAATTATGTTAATAGATAATGATTTTAAGCGTGTCAATAGTCATTCCAAATGAACAGATTTTGCAGTACGTGTTATAAAAAGTACTGGATATGAGTCAATCGCAATTTGCTGAACGTGCATTATTCGGTTCGCGGAATCATCGAAGGCTAATAAATTCGTGTTTAATTGGTGGAGCCAATTAATTAGCCGCCGACAGCTCCCCGGGGTACGGCGTTTCTAATAATATAATTTATCAGATTAGCGACATACGCCGAACTATGTGTAACGTGTTACAGAATTGAATATGTTTAATTTCGATTAAACGTATGTCTACCATTTGCGATCAGATAGGTACTATTGTAGAAGCATATAATGTTTTGTCTGCACGTCTGATGATAGTAACCCAGTAGATTGACATGTCGGCAATTGAGGTGTCAGTAAGTCAGTTTGCTGTCTATTTTGACGTGGTGTGGCACGGCACATTGAAATGGAATGGAATGGGCAGGCCTCCCACCTTATGGACTGACGACCAAGTCAAAGTTGCAGGAGACCGCTGGATGCAAACGGCCCAGAGCCGCTCGCTGTTGCGTTCTATAATAGGGGAGGCGATAGTGGACTTTCAAAGATGTTGAGAGAATGAGTACATATAGGCTGTTCAAAGATGAAGTCCAGCGGAAATTCAGAGATATAGCAAACCCGTATCACTAACAAATACGTTCCGCGTTTTTTGGAGTTTTTATAAGTATTTTCTAATTTTAACTAACCGTGTCAGAATTCTCAGCAACTAAGAGAACTTACCAAGTCTGTCTCTACCCCCAAATTACAAGTTTGTGCCTAATATTTACTTAATAAAGTCAAAGTTCCGTTATTTTGTCGCTGACACTGACCCATCATAAGGTACTCACTACATTTATTAAAGAAATAAAGATTTCCCATTACTAAATGTTGGTAGGTAAAATAATTAGGATATGACAAAATTGTTGAAAGGTGATTCGATGCAAAAAGACTGATAGGAGATAACTGAATTGCTTCTTTACGTGAGTTCTCACAACTTTTTACGGTGACAATGTTTTAGTACATTTTATGTTTTTGATGGGATTAATTATCCTGTAGGTAGGAAAAACCCTCTCCCCATACAAATCTCGTGTGTAAGCAAACACGACACGACGGATTGAGCCACAGCGTCCTAAGCAAGCGCTTCGGGCGGCCGGTAATAAGAAAACAATCTTCTGTTTGCCGCCTGCCCATTAACATTTTTGGGGGACGGTAACAAAACATAAACAGCTTGCTATGATTTTTGTACCGTCTTAGTTATACAGGGTTACATTGCAAAGGGGTGCCAAATCTTTAGGATTGGCTCAGAATCAGTAATTTAATCGAACTATGCAAAGAACAAAATCATTTTTTTCACATTTAAGTAATTATTCCTATGCGCTGTTAAAAATCGTATGCGGAGATAATTTAACTCATTCATGAAAAAATTGCACCGTCTATGTGCAATTCGTAAGGTCCTTGTTGGCTCGCCGTACCTACTACGCCTTTGATGAATGACCGCGCGGCTTTCGTAATCTCTCTATTGACTTTATTTTCGGATTTAGATTTCTAATTTTTATTTTATTTTTTCATAACATACGATTATTAAAAATAATAACGATTAAGACGCTTCTTTATATTGTTCCTTAGATCTTTTTTTCAAATTTGTCACCCCTTTGTAATGTAACTCTGTACATGTGATTCGATTCCCGGGTCGGGTCAATACAGGAAACGAACTTTTCTAATAGGGAACCACTCTGTACATTTATCCCGGTAGATGGCGCATTGTGTTTGGTCTTGTCCGTAGTGATTAATAAAAATAAATAAATAAATATTTTCACAATCACACCAATCAATTTTGACGACCTCCGTAGCCGAGAGGCGAGCATACCGGACTTGGTGTCGCTATCTCTGAGGTTCCGGGCTCGATTCCCGGTCGGTCAATGTAGAAAAAAAAAATCTCCATTTTCTTGGGTCTGGGTGTTATGGTACCGTCGTTGTTTCTGATTTCTGTAACACAAGTGAAGCAATGTATGTGATGTATTAAAAAAAAAAACTAGCAAAGCTTGTACTATGGCGACTAGATAACGGATAAATATACTGAAATACTTTTATGAACATCCAGGACTTAGGTACAAATGCTCGTGCTGATCCCACAAAAATTTGCTCCTTGCGGGATTCGAAACCGCAACCGTTGGCTTTGTAGTCCGGACGCGAACCACTACACCAGACGGTCGACAAATGGTTCTATCAGTGTTGCCACTAATCAAATACTCACTACGATAAAAGTTACGATAAGTTGTCAAGCGTGTGTTAAACTTGCCTCGTTCTAGCTTACACAAAAAAAACTTTGTCATTTGCGTGGACATTAGTTGACAACGGTTGACAAGACCAAACACACTGGCGCCATCTAAAATTAGCTTTGCCTGTGCTTCCACATTGACTCAGTTCTGCGTATGCGCATGGATAAATTTATTTTCTGGTATCATAACATAAGGATGTTGATTCCTTACTTTGCGACCGTGACAGTTAGTGTGCTGTCTGGCACATGTATAGGTTTTATTTATATTTATGATGATGTGATGTTGTGATGTCCTTGTCCATCCTTTGATCAATTTTTTTAAATAAATCATTTTCATTATCCTCTGACGCTCACCATCATGATCATCATTTCAGCCATAGAACGTCCACTGCTGAACATAGGCCTCCCCCATTGACTTCCAGATTGGCCGGTGGGAAGCGGCCTGCATCCAGCGTCTTTCTGCAACCATTACCAGACGAGCGTCTGGTAAAGGCTAAGAAATTAGAAACTCGTACTAATAACTAACCAATTCTGTAAGCCGAAACTCGAAACGTTTCCTACTTGTTATAGGATTCTTAAACCATATGCTGAGACTGAGAGAGCTGATGACCTTGAAATATCTGAAGCGATGTTCATTAAACATGGTGTACAAAGAAATACGTCTTATAGGCGTCTTGGTAGTGATTTATTTACACAAATCTTTAAAGTATTACAATGTCTGATGTCTTCTCTGTTTTCGCTTTTGTCGTCGTCAAGTCAGTGTCAATTTTTTAGGTCCAAGTTCAAAGCCCCGTCATGGCATCGCTGGCCAGTTCAGCATCCAAAAAGTCCGTAACACATGGCTAAGGACCATCCTTTTTCAACAGTCACTTTACCAGTTTTCAAATAAAAACTGCTTTGAATTCGATCCATACGATGACACAGATACTCAATAGACAGGCTAACAGCAGGAAAACAAAGGTAACAAATAAATAACACACCTCATTTTGTCTACAGTTAAAAAAAATGCACGCACAAGAGCCGTCCTAAATAGAGTAGTTCCCCACTGCCATTTTCATCGTTTTATTTAAACACCCATCAAAACGCAGAATAGACTCGCTAACCCTAACCAAAAGGCGCACCATCACGTACAGAATCCTGCGAATATCGCTATTGGGCTAATAAAAAACTATTATGGCGGAATCGGCGGCGAATGATGTTTGCTAAGCAAAGCGACCGGCCTGAGCAAACACCGGACCGCTGGAGGTTGTGACTTGTGACTACAAGACGGGGCAACGAAAACTGCGCACACAAAATAAGAAAACATGAAAATATCAGAAAAAAGAACATGCTATTATTTAATTACCTTGTGTGTGCTTGTAAGCATACTTGTAATTTAAATTATTAAATATTAAAATAAGAATATTATATATAACCTCTAGTTTTTAGAACTTGATGTGTACATGTGCTGTTGGTGTACTTAAACTTTATAAATTTGTAAAATAACTCTCTTATGTAGTCTATGCGACTCTCTCTTTGTGTGCAATAAATTGGTACTGCTATCATTTATTTACCTCATCATTTGAATCATAATACTCTGCCAGTGCAGTGTATGCTATTAACTATTAATTCACCGTTACCTCTTCCAAATGTGTGAATCTAGTACAAAATAGCACAAATAAACTTGATAGTTAATTTTCTTTGCGAGAAATCTTTCTACCCTGATACATAAAAAAATATTTAAAAATCACTTAATACCTACTCAATATTTTTTTTGTTTTCCATCCATACACCATTCTTTGATTTCCAAAGGTGTTTTTGCCTACAGAATATCAATTTCTCAACAATACTCTATAATAAAGTCCATTAGCTAGTGGTGACTGAGTTTGTTCCGGCGTTTCTTCTCAGCACTTGCCAGATTGTCTGTGTCTTGTCTCGAAGCGCTAGTAGGGCCCAAAAAATAAGGAGACATGTTCTGGCCCCCTAAGGGCCTATAATGTTATTATTGACGTTCATAAGTGGCAATTTTGTCCTGAATTGAATAAATGATTTTTGACTTTGACTTTGATACCCTTTCCCGTGTCCCCGAGTGTATATTAGTGCCCGCCGAGTCCCAAGAGAGAGGGTGTTTTCCCGCAATACCGTCGTTTCCTATTGCGCACCACAAACATGCCGACTTTATCTATATCTGTGAATATATACGACGTTATGTATACCAAGTTTACGACTTCATGGACGGATTGGGACGTTTGTGGCAAAAGAAATACTCTATGTGGATGATGTCCTTACATAGACTCATATATTATAGCTACTTGGAAGTTCTTCAACATTTATTGTAATTTTACAAAGTGATTTAGACATATCTAAATAACTTAAAAGTTTACAAGGATCTAGACGCATCATATTTAACTACGTAACTATAAAACATTGAATCTCTCATCGGCTGGCACCGACTCTAAAAGTAACTGATTAGGTACTTAAGTGTTAGGATTATTTTTAGCATTTTAGTGCTTTGAAGTCGGTTTTTTTTTTATTATAAAATTTACTTATTTCATCTATTTTTAGTGATAAATCCTAATCTAACTGCAGAACACCGATTTCATCCCCTATTTTCCTACCCTTAGAGGTTATTTTTATTTTGCAAACTTTTATCATAGCATCTTTGAAGTATAAGCTATTCAATATAACAAAAATCATCAAAATCGGCTTATATTTGTCGAAGATAGGTAACAAGAACCACAACCAAAATATTATCTGGTAAATATTATTAGTATATATTTGTTGATTTTCTCAAAAAGTTCTGTATCAATTTCGATAAAAATTTATATGGGACCACCTTTAAAGTATGATCTACCAAACAAAAAAAGAATCATTAAAATCGATTCATAATTGGCGGAGTAATCGCGTAACATACATACAAAAAAAAAACATACAGTCGAATTGAGAACCTCCTCCTTTTTGGAAGTCGGTTGAAAGTAAAGTATGCCCATATACCGCATGTGAGGTGGTAAATGTTATTGTAATGTTTTCTCCTATAAATATTTTTAGACTCCTCCCCTTCTCAACTTTTTAAACTGTCCTCTACCTGAAGGTTGTCTGGAAGACATCGCTTCTAGCGATAAGACTAGACTAGACAGTTAATTGTACTATTTTTTTTTTCTCTGTACTTTTTATTTTTTCAGGTGTGCGATAAAGAGTATGTATCTAAGTTATAATGTAACTCCTCAGAATAATAATATGTGACATAAACTTATGACTCTATAATTACAGAAGTTCAGGCGTAATTGACATTATTTATTAGGCTAATTTATAATCATTTGAGATTGTATGCGAGTGGAAGACAAAATGACGTCATTCTTGTAATAAATTTCACAAAAAGTTAACCTCAATTTCTAAACAATCTTTCAAAGAGCCTAAATAAAATTATTTGGGCGTCGGCTTTTATCAGTAAAAGCAGGCTGTTTTTGTACCGAGCACGGCCACCTGAATATTAATCAAGGCATTAATTGATTGAATGAACCCATCAATTAATACGGGGAACATTTTTACTCGAAATTTTACATCTGCAGAATGCGACTTGGTACATTGACACTTTTAATTCGGAAATGTCTGACTTTTTGTATCTTTTTCGATGTTGGACAGGAGGACGTGCGTGTCGCGCTCATTGCGAAAAACGTTGCATGATTTTAAAATTTGAAAAAAGAAATTCGTTTTGCACTTTTGTCGCTGATTGTACAAATCAGTCGGACTGATCTTGCGAAATGATTGCAGATATGATCTTATTGATTGTTAGTCGAGATTTGTTTTTTTCTTAAATCGATAATTTTAATATAACCTATTGGAAGCTTTTAAAAGTTATACTTAAAACTAAAATGAACAAAAAAAAATACATTTAAATGTCGGTATAAATAATACCTTATTAGATAACTCTACGACCGATAATTGATTTAGTACTTATTATATACGTGTCAAAATGTATTTTTGAAAAACTGTAAAGACGCACGTCTAAATGTACTTTTTATAGTAAACAAGCTGTCCCGGCGAACTTCGTACCAGCCCCTTCATAAATTTATTTTGTGATCTTTCTTCGTATTTTTATATTATTCTGCTATTCCGAACGGAGACAAATTCAACAAATCAAAAATCATAAAAATCGGTCCAGCCGTTTTCGACTTATAAATGGTGTAACTAACCTGACTTTATTTTATACAGGATGTAACAAAAAGGTGAAATAAAACTGTAAGGGGTTATTCTACGGCTAAATTACATCAACTTTTTCTATGGCACCAACATCGAAATCGCAAAAAAAAACACTTTCCCATACTAAAACGCGACCAGCTGGCATCAGTTTGTATGGAAACGTCAATATTTTTTTTTGAAATTTTGATGTTAGTCCCATAGAAAAAGTTGATGTAATTTAGCCGTAGAATAACCCCTTAAAGTTTTATTTCACCTTTTCGTTACACTCTGTATATAGTGATTTTAATTAAAGTTTTAAGTAAAGGTTGCAGGAAGCCGCTGGATGCGCGCCGCTTCCAACCGGCCAATCTGGAAGTCACTGGGGGAGGCCTATGTTCAGCAGTGGACGTCCTATGGCTGAAATGATGATGATGATGATGATTTTAATTCTTCGCTAATCTTTCTTCAATCTTTTTGTAATTAGAACATAGATTTTTTCAATTAGTAAAAAAAGACCCATATTGACAATAGCATTGTAGTGTGAGCTTGTGAGCTACTTGATACAGCGGTAGCAAGTGAAAAAAAAATTTTCTCTAGCCATTGGTTACATAGTAGCTAGATGGCAATCACTCGCCATCAATGACCTAATGGATGGATTTAAGATTATGGTCAAGCTAATAGCCCGTCTAGAAACAGGACTAATCGCTAAGATATAGGTATAAAAGAAATGTTCACTGTTCATTGCATCAGTTTTCTTGTTTTTTCATCTTCGTCGTCATCATTTCAGCATAGTACGTCCAGTGCTGAACATAGGCCTCCCCAGCGACTTCCAGATAGACCGGGAGGAACCTTTACCAGGTCGTCTGTCCACCTCGTGGATGGACGTCCTACGCTGCGATTTCCACTACGTGGCCTGCATTCCAGTCTTTTCATATAGTGTATTAAATATAGACTAGTCTAGTTTACTGTTAAAAAATGCATCGTCATCAGACGTTTTAGACATTATAAAAATGTTATAAAGTTCGAATCCCGATAACATTACCGTTGTAAGCACTCCCTATTTGCATGCCGTGATCACGAATAGAAATGGAGCGAGTATGCTCGCTTATAACGGGGAAAACGTGCAAGTTCGACTCTTAGCTGGATCAGTAAAAAAAAACGGACTAGTGCAAGTCGGACTCGCCCACCGAGGGTTCCATATTAATTTGTTAGTTCATACAAAAAATTGGAATCGAGGCTTGCAGTTTAATTATAAAATTTAATTGCAAATGTATAGTTTATAGATGTTTCCCTGTAGTTGTAGTAAGACGATATTACTTGCCTTTCATTGTTCTAAGGCAACGGTAACTACCCTTTAAATTTTAATTCCCCTGAAAGTGTCGAAATATAACTGTAGACCTGAGTATATGACTTTAATTTCAACCCGATACCCACGAGTTTCCAAGATATAGGGTCATGTCAGACATATGACAGACTGACAGACGGACAACAAAGTGATCCTATAAGGGTTCCGTTTTTTCCTTTTGAGGTACGGTACCCTAAAAATCAAGAACATAAGAGTAGTGGTGAGTGAGTTTACTGTGTAGTTCCTTTGTTTTGCCGGCGATGTGGCTCTCACCTCGCCCGCGACTTTACATGCAAATAGCCTCTGAATCTTTTAGTCGTAGTTATTCGATAACAATTCGGCGCAATGCCGGCAGATTGGATGGGTGCAATTGCTGCGTTCGCGCCATACCGTCTCGGTAGCTAGTGCGAATTACCCTTTTTAAAGTGTTATTTTATTTTAATGTTTCATTCATCAAAAGATATTCTAATCCAAATAAGTATTTTTTGCATATTTCAGTATGTAATTAAATATTTTTTTCCATGATGTCGAGGACAGAGCGAAGTGGAGAAGGAAGATACGCAAGGCTAACCTCACCACAATATGGAATATATAGCCAGAAAGAGAGAGAGCGAGTTTTTTTTTTCAATAAAAGTAATTTGGTCTTAGTGTAGTGGTTCCCGCTGCAACTACAAAACCAGTGGTTGCTGTTTTGATTTCTGCAAGGGGCAACTGTAAGTGTGATGAGCACGGCGTTTTAAGTGTATACCTGAGCCATGGATGTCATATTATTTCAATGTCTATTCGCTATATCAGATTAATCATTATCATCATTTCAGCCATAGGACGTCCACTGCTGAACTTAGGCCTCCCCCAATGATTTTCAGATTGGCTGGTTGAAAGCGACCTGCAAAGCGGCTTTCTGCAACCTTTACGACCTGGTAAAGTCTGGCCACTAGTGGGTGGACTTCCTACGCTGCGCTTGCATAGCCTTGATATTAGAACTATTCTCATATCATATTATTATTAAAATTAACTGAAGTATGTACGATTATAGTCACCGTTATACAAGCTCTGCTAATTTCGGGGGCATTTAAATATTTTACTAAACCGTTTAAAAAACCTCTTTATATTTTCCATTTTCGTCGAAAAATATTGAAAATGAAAGTCATCCAATTATAATTTTCCAATTCCCATCAAATATTTTCCCCCCCGAACCAAGTGACAACCAGCAAACATTTCACCTTTAAAATTAATAACTAAAACGTCGTAACCTCATTAATCCCGGCGCCTACCCCGAAATCAATCAGGTTAGCGATCTGCCCAATTATTTGATCCGACAGACATTTTCGCTTTATACTTATTAAATCCAAATTATGATTGATAGAGCGCGACGGACAGCGACTTCATAATTTACGCCGTACACCTGGCACAACGCAGGGAGACTCAGTAGGCTTTCTCCATACTGGAACATGCATAGATTATTATTTTTATTTTATTTACAACTAGCTATCCCGGCAAACTTCGTACCGCCTCGTTTTTTTTGTGAATTTTGCTAGTTATTCTGCTAATCAAGACGGAGACATATCCAAAAAATCATAAAAATCGGCTTCGCCGTTCTTGACTTATGAATGGTGTAACTAACCCGACTTTGTTTTATATATATTGATTGATAGATAGATAGGTAATAACAGGATACAGTATAATTATAGGTACATGATTGAAAATTAAAACCCTGAGCTAGACCGTAACCTATAAACAGTATACACAACATCGCTTATATTCATATGCTAATAAGACGGTGGATAAAGTCAAGTTGATAATAATGTATGTCATTTATTTATAAATTCGAAAACAAATACATACATGTTTGGAACGGTATTTTTGCCAGTCAGTGGAGAAATTAATCACATTGACAATAAAATTGTACGAGTAATGAATAAATGACGTTTATTTCGCTACCACAAAAGTAACATAGATATTACAACAAACACCAATGCTACAATCCCTTAAGAGCAAGGAATTCGATCAGTGCGTCCTAATAATATAATATCGTAATAACCTACGGAGCCGAAAAGTTGAACGTGGCAGTAAAGCTGGCCCACTGACTTCACGTCAATCAGCGAGTTACGGAAAGGTCAATGCTTGGGATCACAGAACGAGGTTATCTGGCAGAAGACCAAAGTAAGGGACACATAGTCTTAAAAGGTATTAAGCTAAAGTGGTAGTGGCCTGGCCACTTCTATCGCAGAACCAATGAAAGTTCTCGAGTGAAGACCACGACTCAGCTAACGTAGATTAGGATGGCACCAGCTCGATGAACCTTAGGAAAATGGCAGTGACTAGATGAAAAAATCGGGAGATCGTGCTCTTTGGTTTTGGTAAATGCGCGCAACTTACATCTTCTGTATCTACATCTACTATCAATGATGAACTCCACCAATTCCGAAAATCGAATCAATTTGATCTTTTGTATCTGATAAATCTCTCTTTACCATGTGTCAAATCAAATCATCCAAGCTTGAAGTTCGCGATAACTTTCTGTGACAAACTGAATCTGAAGCCATAAGCTCGTACTAGTTCTAGTTGGGCTGTTGGGCTGTTTAACGTCATTCGTAACTTTTCTCTCCAACTCCGTAAACTCAACTCGAGCGGCATTACTATGCATAATCAGGTTTCTGCAGCTGCAGTACAAAATAGCTCGAAGCGATCAAGACGACAGCCGCAGGCCGCTATACAACCGCACGAGTGTTTCCGCACGGACCACAGAGCTGGTAGAGTGGACAACTTGATACAAACATAAATTGTTCTGAATTTCTAATAACTTTTCTGTTGGGATGAGTCACTGACCTTGTAAGACTTCATGACAATTTTAGGATGAGTCACTGACCTTCTAAGATTAAGACTTCATGACAATTTTCTTTAATCAGTAATGAACTTAAAGGACCAACTTTAAGATCCAAAAAAAAAAATTTATCCCGTACGAAACAGATTTGTGAAAATTTATTTTTTAAATAAAACAATATTGTAAATGCGTCTGAATTTTTACACGTTTGCACGCAGATTAAACAGACGCGCCATGCCAAATTTTTGTTATTTTCTGTGTTTTGGCAAATAAACGATAGAACTTGAACTAGTGGTGCACTATTTCTTATTTTTATTCGAGTTTGGTATACTTACTGCTGGGCTTCTTCCTATTTTTCACTGCCATTTTTCGATCGTATCCAGTTATCTACAAGACTGCTTTTTAAACATTTACTCATTGTATTGTGAAAATTTCTTTTAACTTTAAATATCACCAAACCTGCATGCGAGTGGGATCCAAGGTTCTGTTTATATAATGAACTGCAAATCAGCGCAGAAGTCCTGAGTCCATTGATAATTCCTCACTACCGGCGCTTTCTTATATTCACATTTTATATTCGCTATCAAACCGCCGCCTCTACGCGGTCCCAGCTCTGTAGTCCACAACAACAATTATTGGAGGCTATTGTGTGCGGGATCTAATTTATTTCGCTGAATACACTGAACCCTTTATGTAATACGCTCATTACGAGAGGGCTGCCGACAATGTGCTCTACCCACGTAGCTTTTGTGCTGCGCTGATATTTTCGAATAGCAATTACTATAGTTCTTGCTTGTGAAAGCTTGGAGGATCAATAGAAAACTCGTTTACATAAACAAATTCTTTAAACCATACCAATTATATTTTAACCCTAAACTTAGCAGAGTTTGTACTATGGCGTCAACGGATTGACATGCTTAGATAGTTTCTATGTCATCCATGAATCAGATTTAAATGCTCGTCCCCTTGCTTTTTGCGAGATTCGAACCTTATAGATAATTAGTCGGTGTTGAAATCATCATCATTTCAGCCATAGGACGTCCACTGCTGAACATAGGCCAAATGACTTTCATTGAGGAGGATTGCCAATACTCGCCACGCTTGGCAGGCGGGTTGGCGAGCGCAGTTTTTTATAAGATTTCGCACGCAGACGCTGCTGCCCGTCTCGTACTAAAGGAATTAGTTGCCTCTTACGATACGCCTCCTGTTGGCGGTGGGGAAGTGTATTCTTTAAGGCCGTCACCACACGGCATATGGTGTTGAAATGCAAATCATTAATCGTTGAAGCAATTTTGAAATTTGTCTCATTTCAATATGAGGGGGGGGGGGATGCTGGTTTAACACCAGACGCGTTTTATATGGTATTCTAATAGAGGTAAACAACTATTGTGTGTTTTTTATAGGAAATACGGAAGGGAGAGCAAGATAAGATCCGAAATGCAGAGATCCGTAGAAGAACCAAAGTCACCGACATAGCTTTTCGAATTGTAAAGCTAAGGGGCAATGGAAAGGCCATATCGCTCGCAGAATGGAAAACCGTTGGGGAAAAAGAGTTCTCAAATGGCGACCACCAACTCGAAGACGCATGGTGAACAGGCCTGGACCTGGACTGACAACCTAGTTAAGGTTGTTGGCAGCAGCTGGATGCAAACGGGAAGGCCTATGTCTAGCAGTGGAATTCCTGATGATGATGATGATGAGAGTGATACCAATTGTTCTCACATATTTTGTTTTATTTAAGAAAAGCAATGGAAAAGAATAGGAAAAATTAATTGAGGCACGAGAAGGGTTAAGAAAAATCTATAATGTTATTTACCACCTCGTAGTTGAAGAGAGTAAGTTGACTACGTCATGTCAACGAAACGTAACCGCCTGCGCACGATGCTACAGCTTATGTGCTACGAATGATTCGTAGTCCCTACAAGCTGCTACTACTACTACGTCCGTAGCCGTAGTCCACGTAGCGCGTAGTATGTTGATACGTTTCATTCGATCTCCATTGACCTGTATCACACTAGTAATTATGGTATCTAATTGAATTCATGGAATGCTAGATATATGGAGAATTTGACAAGCAATTCATATTTCGCACATACCAAGCGTTTCTAACGTTGTTGAAAATCATCATTCAGTGTTAATTTGAAATGAATACACCTATGCGCGGCTATGAGCATAAATAGGTAATTAAAATTTAATTAGCTGACTTACTGTCGATACAATGAATCTAGTAACTGGCGGTGAAGTGTAAAATAGCCCTTTTTAACAAATTTAATAAGTAAGGGCAGCATTAAACACGTTATTGCAGTTAATAAATGTTTTTCAATGTTAATCATGTTGCCAAATGGTGCTCAACAAAGTAACTGCAATGCAAATTCAAAGTACTTACACTTTTAATTTGCTAAGTCTAGTTACTACCATGGTTTGAACTGAACTTGAATGAATTGTCAGTGCCATCTAAAATAGTTAGTGATTCAACATATTTTATTATTTCATAACGAAACCATTGATGTGACAACGGTGACTTCAACAGCGAAAAGCACTTGAAAATTTTCGATGGATTGACTAAAGTCCTTGGTAGTTATGGGTAGTTGGAGGAGCATTCGTTCGGATAGCAAAAAGACATGGGTTCGATCCCAACCTAAAGAATTCCACTAACAAAGAAACTGGATCCTAAAATATATACTTATGTGAACACACCATTTATTGATAGACATCGAAAAGTGTGTCTTTGTTGACTTTTTCAGTGCATTCTACAAATTACAATTCTACTTTAATTAAGCATAATAACTTAACATAAAATTCGAAGGCAAGTCTTTACGATTTGGCAACTTTGCATTGTCTGCGTCACAAATAACGCAAAATGATGTCTAGAATTAATAATGCAAAGAACTATAAACCGCGAGTAGTGGCGGCCGATGAAGCTGTTCGAAGTTACCGCTATTAAAAAGTATTTAAGTCTCGAAACTCGAATGGCGTATTATTGTTCTTTCAGTCTCCCTCAGTTCGTATTCAGCTGTGAAATCTGCTTTGCGGAGCAATAATTTTGAATAATTGCGACTTGGCGAATTAAAAAAGCGCAGTATTTCAATGCAACTACTGCTTGTTACGACTTAGGTTATTTATCGTAATTTTGGTTGCATAAAACTATTACTGTTATAAATAGTGAATTTCTTTTTAATTGCTTTAATTAGACATAACTTAGTAAGAAAAACAATTTGGGTAAATCGGTTGAATTTCTTAGCGCAATACAGTAGGTGCTTTCTATTATGGTATTTTAAACTTTTTTTGCGTACCGATAGTCATTTTATTTTTAAAAAAACTTTCAATAAACTATCATAATATTTTATAAATAATGTATTGATATAAAACAAGTCGGGTTATTTATACCATTTATAAATCAAGAACAGCTAGACCGATTTTTGTGATTTTTAATTTATTGGATTTGTATCCGCCCCGAATAGCAGAATAACAATTAAATGATCAGAAAAATATTACAATAAAAAATATAAAGAGGCGGTACGAAGTTCGCCGGGACAGCTAGTAATAATACATTCCTTTGATCCTAAGGAAAGTAGATAAACCATTTCTGCTATTGCAATAACGACATTACTACAACACCCAGACGCGTGACAACGTAGAAAAAATCGTTTTCTACATTGACCCGACCAAGAATCGAACTCGGGACCTCAGAGAAGACGACGCCTAGTCCGGCATACTCGCCTCTATCAATTTTCCAGACGGTTGTCTAACGTGTTTTCGACCGGGATCCACTATGCAAGAAAGAGGTTAAAAAAACCTAATAGGGAATATGCATGAAAAAAATAAATTGTTTTTACTATATTTATAAGAAAATATTTGAAATTATATTGCTAATAGTGAATACACAATTGATTTTATGTAAAAAATAACCGTAATATAGTAATTAGAAATTAAGGTACATCTATCTCTTTCTAAAACAACTTTTATTACGAAAAATGTATGGCGGACGTGTAATGTGACGTCACGGTACATATCGGATCTCCTTGTCTAACACACGACTTTAATGGGCTGTATTTACTAATATTTTTCGAAAATTCTTAGTTTTATTAAATAAAATTAAGTACTATTTATTTTAGGACCAAATAAAAAAATATCCATATTCCCCATTCTGGAATAGAAAATAAGGCTCCATTTGTAGCTATCATGCAAGTGACAATAAGCTGAAAGCATATTCGCTGTGTGCAAAGTAGGTGGTGGGGGCCGTCAAATTGATCGCAGCACGCAATGTGGCAGAAATGTGAAAAAACTCTGGACTGTCAGTGTCAAATTGCTATATTTTCATAGAATTCCATACTAACATTAATAAGTATTTTTAACTAAAAACGTTAAAATTCGCGATATGGGTCACAGTACGTGTTGTGTTATAAAGTGTAGAAACAATGGAAAACCGTTCACGCATGTTTTATTCGTTTCAAATATCAAGATGGAAATTGGAGCGAAGACATAAATGCATAGCTGTAGTAAAAAGAAAAATGTTTGTAGGGAGTTTGTGTCACAGACGTTTGTCTTATGATCACAGCTCTTATTAAGTAGCTTTGTCCGTTGGTTCTAAGCTCTTCAACATCTCTCACATGCTGTGCCAATACAATTTTTTCCCGTTTTGCACAGTTTGAGGTTGGAAAGTTATATCATGTTGTATTGCTCCAAATCCCGTACGTATTACAACATTCATATTTAGTTCAAGTAAGAAAATCACTTATCATAATATGCACAAACTTTTAAGATATTTTCATCTAATTTCGAAGAAAAACAATCCGAAAATCAATCTCAAACCATCCAGTTGCCATAATTTGAAAGATCTTAAGTCCTCAATAATTTTGGTCACTAGGGGCGCTGTCATCGCACACTCAGCGAATAGTAGTACAATACATCTTGAAGTGTGTTGAAGCCATCTTTCGTTTCAGAGAAGATGGCTTTTCATGTAGACTGGTTAACTACGGCCAAGATAAATAGATAGATAGATAGATAAATACTCTTTATTGCACACCACACAAAAAAAACAGTACAGAGAAACAATAAATTTAAGTTATATGATGAGATAGATACTATGATTCGTTGAAGATCTCATCTTCAGTCGTTGTTTCTGATTTCTGTAACACAAGTGCTTTGGCTACTTACCATAGGATCAGAGCAATGTATGTGATGTTGTCCAATATTGATTTTTTATTTAATTAAAGTAAGTATTATGGCTTGTATGTGTACATAGTAGGGTGAGCATAAAATAACTTAATGATTAATTCATCTTATAACGGATAGTCAATTAATCTTTACCGCATTTATCTTGTAAACGTACTTTTCAACAAGAGACAATAGTGATGGAATTTATTGCGCTGCCTCTTCTCAGCACTAGCCCATGTTATGTGTCCCAAAGTAACCATGTAACATGCCTACGATACATACATACATACGATGGGGCAGAAAGGTTTTGGAATGGAGGCCACGAACTGGCAAGCGCAGCGTAGGACGTCCCCCTACAAGGCGGATAGACGACCTAGTAAAGGTTGCAAAAAGCCGCTAGATGCAGGCCACTTCCAGCCGGCCAATCTGGAAATCACTGGAGGAAGCCTTTGTTCAGCAGTGGACGTCCTATGGTTGAAATGATGATGACATACAATTTGCACACATGTTTTTCCCAAGTGTAGTACACATGATCACGTGTTTGTATGTACTTTATTAAATAATCCATTCATTATTCCTACACGGCTATGGCCTGGGAATAGGAAACAACTGTCCGTCCCATTACCAAAACATAGACATGTGTCTTCCTAGTCGATATGAGATTAATTGTGTACGCGTCATAAGTAGATTAGGGCCCATTCAGAACGCGCGCGCGTGCGCACTGTTGTAGAAATAAGGGATCACGGCGTGTAATCCCAAGCTATTCCCGATTGATTCCCTAATTAGCAGGATTAGTGCAGTGTAAACTCGCTGATATTGTGGCCCCGCCCTTATTGTGTCGAAATATTAGTTCAGCGGATTACGACCTGAGTGCTGATTGATTATGGGGCTCAAACAATGATGGTAGCCAACGATAAGCCCTATTGTCATATCTTTATGACATGCAAGTATACATAGATTCTATTGATAAACCGACTGGCGTAGCAGGGCGGCTGATTAAACTTCAACACAAAGTGTCCCGGTGTCGATTCCCGGTTTGAAAAAAAGAGAAAAAACGATTTCTTCGGGTTTAGGTTTAGGTACAAGTTTGTCGGTCATACCACTATCTAGTTGAAGTCGGTTTCAGATTTTGTAATAAAATATATATTTAGTTTGCAACATGTCCTCCTAAAATAACTTATACTGTTATCACTCTATGATAATGGACGAGCATTAAGCTGGTTGCATGGTAACGACTCCGTCGTGATATAATATTCACAAACAGCTACAAAGTATGACGACACGCGGCATTACCCTCG
The DNA here is from genome assembly GCA_963576865.1 of Anania hortulata. NCBI lineage: Eukaryota > Metazoa > Arthropoda > Insecta > Lepidoptera > Crambidae > Anania > Anania hortulata. Next base: position 24,664,221 of record OY756388.1, on the reverse strand, counting down.
CATTTTGAGCGGCCAGCGCCCAGCCGTGAGTGGCAGCGACACAAGCCACGGCACACTTAGGGTGCCTATTCATTACTGCTGCTTTAAAACGCGCCTAAAACTACTCTCCAAACAGTTTTGGCAAAAACGTTTAATTATGATACTTTAGAACCATATTTGCGTCGCTGCACACAGGCAATACAACCACAAAAGATTGACAGCAAGCAATGTAAAGCCTTGGCAACGTAGTGTGGGACACCCCCAACTAGATGGACCGACGACCTTAGGAAGATGACTGGCAGTGGCTGGATGAAAAAAGCGGGAGATCGTGCTCAGTGGCCTCCTTTTTGGGGGGGGCTAACGTCCAGCAGTGGACTGCAATAAGCTGACATGGAAGTAATGTGCGCGATATTCACAACGAAAAACATAAGTGGTTAGTGGCGATTACCTATATTGAAATGCTTTTTTTGTTGAGATCGATCATAATTGTCTCAAGGATGGATGGTTATTTACAAATATTGGTTATCTTATTCAAATAAATACTTGAGTCAAAATTGTACTTTACGCTCTGCCTGCTTACTACATTTAACATTATCTGCATTACCTCGAGGTAAACTGGTAGAAAATTCTGTATAGCATTAAGTCTGCTAATAGTACCCACATGTGCAAGCAAGTTTGAGTAAATAAATCAATCAAGAAGGCGCGAATCTGAAACAGTTGAAGTAAGAAAATAAAGGTTATTGGATACGTACCACTCAATAAGCAGCTTAATCTCGAAATTATCCAGTTTTGGGCAATTGCATCTAGTCAACGCGTGGCCTTATATTCCTAGGGGAACACTACACAACGGAGACAAAACCTCTGGCGCATCGCGTTGCGCGGAGGAAGCATAAAAATAATTTATACGAGCGCTAACAATCACCTCGTGTGAGCGCGAACACGGTCGCCATGGTGCGAGATGTTCGAGGATTTAGAGAACAGGTATCTTAATCGTTAAAACTTAGTCTAAAATGCTAAGTTGACCATAGCATTGTGTGGTACGTTGGGCATGTCAAAGTCACGGCCACACAATGCATTGTGGTTCCATGTTCGAAATGGCCAGTTCGGTTCGGTTTGGAGGAGGCCTATGTTCAGCAGTGTCTGAGCAGACGTCGTGACTTAAATGGTGACGGTCAGTTCATCAACCGTTCTTTTATAATATTTATTTACTACCTGACTTCTTTTCAGTGATCCAGTTAGGTAGATCAAATTTTGAGTAGGGGGTCAGAGTTGAATCCATCTTGGCTGGGCAGCGTTCGGGAAACCATCAACATCTTCTCATCCAATATAGGCAGTGCCAAGAAACGAAAGTCTACAACCAGTGTGTGTTACTAGTGATGACAAGGAACTGAAACGTGGCCTCTTACTATGGGCTTCATAAGAAAGCTCAAGGTCGCACAGCGTGCTATAAAAGGGCTATACTCGGTGTTTTCTTGCGAGATCAAATCAGAAATGAGGGATCCGTAAACGAACAAAAGCTGCTATCATATCCCAACGGATTAGCAAGCTGACGTGGCAGTGGACGGGGCACATAGCACGAGACCACGTACCAGCAAGCGCAGTGTAGTTCGTCCACCCATAAGGAGAACAGACAACCTGGTAAAGGTCGCAGGAGGCCGCCGATGCAGGCCGCTTCCATCCGGCCAATCTGGAAGTCAATGGGGGAGGCTTATGTTCAGCAGTCCGACGTATGGCTAAAATGATGACGATGAATACATTTCTTGTTTGTTTTTAGGATTTTTGGAGTATCTATTGGGAATATCCTATAGTTACACAACGCATAGTCACCGTATCACGCCTCAGTCGTGGCTCGCTATTGTCTAATAATGAAAGTATTGCCTGAACGTGAAATTCGGCGCGACTGCCGCGCTCCGCGGCGTGCGCTGTAAGCTGTGGGCATGTGATACATGTATAAAGCGGCTGTGCGCCACCGTGACAATTTGCTGACAAAAGCAGTACACGAGTAAAGGCAGTATACTCTAATTTAGTGGATTAAGTGCGGACACTTTTTGGCAGCACGCAACGGATAAATAACAAAACATTGCATTTACTTAATTATAATACATAATATACGACACCGTAATAATAATTCATAATAAAATTATCGGGTTCATTTTGAAACGATATGTTGTAAGAAGCGCTTAGGAGATAAAATAATACGCACTCAGAATAGCATATACGATTGCTAAACGACGCCCTTTGACTACTTCGCGACTATAACAGATGTAGTGTTGCACAACGTTAATTTATTAATAAAAGAAACTGAAATTTACAAAATAAAACAAGCTAGGTTTAATCATGACTTAAGATTAGCCAACCAAGTATAATGCATGTCATCATTATCCAGACATGTCAAATTTTCAACATTTCAAATTAGCTATTGTTTAAATTTTTTCAGCTACTACCTCATCTAGTCTTAAAACATTTAGTAGGCATGCCTACTATGACGCCACAGCCCGCAAACCAAGTTAGTATACGTGGTGGTATAATTAATCGGCAAGACAACAGGCATGCCAGTTATTGCAGTGGATCAATGCGCCGGGCCGTCTTAGCCGCGGACGCAAACACCCTGATCCGTTAATTGGACGTGCGTTAATTGGAGTCTTGTCGCAGGCCACGAAGAACAGACAGGATTTTATTACAATCACACTTATTGCAACACTAAAAGTCACCACATTGTTTTTTCTTTTCTTTTAATGACTGTAAATTATTTTTATTTTATCCCAAATAAAAACCTTTTTATTTTTACAACATACAGATGTAGCAGAAGATAGATGAATGAAAGGAGACCTGCTGAAAATATTGGCCCGAGGAAGCAATAAGCTAGACGGACAAGGAAAAGGAGGAAGAACAGCTACCAAATAAGGTGGACTTACGCATTACCTCACTGGAGAAAAGAAGAAAGAATGGCCGAAGTAAGAACAAATAGAGTTGTCTGGCGCACCACCGAAATAACTTAGTACGGGCAAAAGACATCATTCTGTCATCGTTATACAACTTGACAGATATCGAACGACTGTTTGATACCATGTCAGTGGATTGTTTGAGATTAAATTTGATGATTCTGGGATGTGCAAGTGGGCCTACAGGTATTCGAATCGTTTAAGTTAAATAAACATAAGCCCAAGACTATAAAGTCTTTATACACAGACAAGGCTTCTTGTACGCCTTGAAAAAGCTGTTTATGTTAGGCTGTGTTATCGGTGTCCGGCTACGAACATTATTATCTACACAGGATGTAACATAAACATATACGCACAAACTGCCTTACAAGTCTTGGATACATTTCAATATATTACGAATAGTTAGTTGAAGATTAATTGGATGTTTGAAGAATAATCAGTTAGGTTACAAAAAGTTATTTAAACTCCAACTCAAAATATGTGTTTCTCTCATTATGAATATTACATTGTGGTCGTAACAAATTTTACATTAGGTCAGACTCAAAATAAGCTAGTAAATTTATTTAATATATGATAGACAAACAAAAACAGTTAGTGTATACTATAACTATATATATACTTATATATATACCTATAACTAAAAACGAACTATTACTAGCCATTATTTGCTACACAACAAAAAAATATGACTTTGCTTCATCATTTCAGCCATGGACGTCCACTGCTGAACACAGGCCTCCCCCAATGACTTTCATCGGGGGGGATTGCCAATACTCGCATCGCAGCAATCGCAGCAGAAAAGTTAAAAGTTGCGCAAAAATCCTTTATGAATAAACTAAAGAGCAAGTGAATGAAGTCGCGGGCAACAGCGCGAATTCCTGTAGGGTTGTATAAATAAAATATGTAGAGTGCCATTTGGAGTACTTTTACAAAAGATAACTAACTAATTATACAAAATTAGTTATGTACGTTCGTGGTTCCCCCGTGACCACGGTACGAAAAAAATATACCTTTTTTACCCACGACGGAATGTTACACCATTTATAAGTCGAAAATGGCCTGGCCGATTTTTATGATCTTTGATTTGTTGAATTTGTCTCCGCCCCGAATAGCAGAATAACTATAAAAAAAACACGGAAAAATTCACAAAAAAAAATTATGAAGTTCGCCGGGTCAGCTAGTTTAGAATTTATAAAACTTAAATAGAAATATAAACTTGTAATAGAACAATTTTGAGTCGAAAGTCCCAAGCGAATCCGTTGTGGTGGGGTAAAGTATCTACGGCGTGGGCTTAAAAAAAAACACACTTTAGGTCGCATATTATCAGAAGCTTCTAATAGAAACATTTCTAGCATTAAAAATTGAGAACCTCCTCCTTTTTTGTAGTCGGTTAACAAAAGTAAACTTCTGGCAACCCTACGTTCATATTTGACATTTTGCAACAAGAAGCGCGTGTACAGCATACGGCGACGTCTGCCAAATTGACACAAATTTCTGATAATATGCGGGGTCTAGTAGGTACAAAATGTATGGTAGACGGGCCCAAGAATTCTGATGACGTTTCAATCCGGCGCGCATTAGAACCGGATGACCGGCAAGAAACATTTCTAACAATATGCGGGGTCTAGTACAAAATGTATGCACCGAAGTGCCTTCAGCTTTGCGCTAAAATGTTTCTGTTAGAAGCTTCGGATAATATGCGGCCGGTCTATTATTTAGTGATACCAGCAATAAGAATGTCGTAAGTAACCTGGCTGGTGGGGGAAAGTACATATGGCATGGGTAATTTTTTTTTCGCACTTTATAGTGATACCGGTAATAAAAATGTCCTATCGTTAAACAACTCCCCCAGCCGCTTTTCTTTAAAGACAAATTAACTAGTTAGTTCAACTCGAAACGTATCTACAATTTTACCATAACCACATTAAAATCGACGCCGTAGATTACAGAAGGAACTCACCGGGATACGAACGGAGGATTTACATACCTTCCCCTCCTCCTGGAGACATTTTAATATCATCCATGTCGCAGGGTCGGTGGGACGATCGGGCCATTGCGAAATACTCTGGGATGATTGTCAAATAATATTCAGAAAATAAAAATATGTTTTGGCAACGGACTTTATGTAGTGACTAGTCCCGGGTTCGACTCCTGCCGTATTTGTGAAGCACAAACATTTGCACCTAAGTAATGGATCACATATAGAAATAATGGTCATAGTCATTTATTCAGTATATAGGCCCTCATTCGGGCACTTATACACGTCCCAAAATTATAGCTTTGCCCTACCACCGCTTCGGGTCTACATATATATGCTGGTGACGAGAAGAAACGGCGCAACAAACTCAGTCACCTTTGTCAACCTATTTTACAGGAAATACAGTTACAAGACATGCAGTAAGTGCGAGCTAAGCAGGTTAAGTCCATGTACTCTTGTCGTTTGAATAATCGTCTACTTTATAATATCCTTTTTTCATTAATGTATTTATGTATCTATCCGTTATTGTGTCGCCATAGCACAAGCTCTTAGTTAGTTTGGGGCCAGATAAATGTGGTTGTTGAAGTGATTAAAAAAACCTTAAAAACTTACTTCGACATATATATATTTTTAAATTACTATTTTATTAATGTAATTTAACTGGAGAATTTTAAAATTATTTTATATTTTTATCACATATATTTGTAACATTCGCATGCTAATCCAAGTAGCCTAACATGTGACTCAGAAATGTACCTACCTATTGAATAACTATTTATACCATGTTTGACGCAAATAAATAAATTTGAATTTACTAAAATTAAAAAGTTTAAGTACTGTTTAACGTTTACGGTGAGACCACAGAATAAATAGTAGCTGTGGGTATCAGAAGACGCTCGAGTTTGTACTACTGTCCAAGTGTTCCGAGATTTTGTATCCGTGATTAAGAATTAGAATCAGAATCATTTATGAAACAACCTATTTTATTATGCATTAAATTATGCAATTCGAGTTAACTACGCGATTTATTAGCGACATGAATCCAGCTGACCTTAAATTTCCCCGATTTTTGCAAAAAAAGGTAATTATCTACCAAATAAACAATATTCTATCGAGAGATTGCCTTTCATTTATTTCATTATTCATCAATACGAATTTACAATTGATTTTAAGCACAAACAAACAAAAAGTCAACTCCAAAAAAATTTGGCTAAATAATGGCTTTTTTTGCCAAAAGTCTTTTGCAGACCACCCGCCAACACGGGAAAATAAATTTTTGCAAAAAATTAAATTGGCCAATTAGCCTCAAAAAAACGACTGAATTACAAAGAATGATTCATAATATTGTTATTCTTGAAATAATAATGTAAGAAAAGTAAATAATTAATACATAATTAAGGTAAATGAAAATACCGCTGCAAAATCACCCTAAAATCGGTAGGTACCTCGAACAAATGGTGTGTAGAACAAAACTCATTTATTTTTCCTAAAAAGTAAATATGTATTCATAAAGCTTATCAAATTTACTTTAGATTTATCATAAAATAAAGGATAAGGATTAAACTTTGATATTCTAAAAATGACCAACAAAATCATACATTTTTGTTGTCAAGTGCCGTCGCGCTAAATATTTTGATATTGTAAGTAATTATGGCTTATTAAAACAAATCTATTAAATTAATTACGTTGCTGACTTTATAAATAGATTTATCAAAGCTTTATTTGATATGAATTTATCGAATTAATATTGAAACTAACCAAAAATCTCGAGCAATGGCGGCCGCCAAAATATTTGTTTACATTTTATAAAATTTACCTTGAAATATCATTCCATTATGCAAACTAATGCTGCAAATCCATCTAAACACACCCACTTTATCGATTTAAGCACTATTCTCATGTATTTTCACTTAAACATTCATCAAACAAAATTATTTAACAACACGCACCCACGCACGTAATGTCAGAATCATATGGTGAACTTTGCACGCACAGATTAAACAGACCTTACGCGCAGAGATCATAGAAACCCTTTTAATCTATTGACAGTACTCTGAACTTTTTTTTGGTATGCGATACACGGTTGAGACTCCCGTCTGTCACCGTCCTATGATTTTTTGAACGCGACTCGACGTAAGAATGACGTCAGTGGTGTTCTGCAGGTTAGTGACACAAGCGAACCTTTTTGACAGTGCGAGAAGAACACCAGATGCCACCTCACGAGTTATTTGCCATTGAACAAAGTGCATTAATGATCATATTTTTATATTCGTTTTACTTATCTTACTATAGAAAATAACATGCAAATATGATAGGTAAATATTAGTCATAGAATATTGTGCAATGCAATGTTTGTGTGTGCTTTGCTCGAGCGCGCGTTGTAGGACGTTTTTATCTGAAACCCAGGTAATAGTAATCTATTAGTTATTCTGTTGTAAGACTCTGGCGCAACAAGCAATGCCGTAAAGTTCCCTAAATCCTGCCCCCTCCTAGCATGTCTACCAAAACACGATATGATATGATATGATAAAGCAATATATCGACACCAACTGTAAAAATATGACGACATTTTGAATTTTTATCAAAACAGCGATCATATTAAGTGACTTCACCGGCATGGCGATTCAACATGGCGGCTATATCTGTCATATTTTTACAGTTGGTGTCGATATATCGTTATATCTTATCATATCATATCGTGTTTTGGTGCTCATCCTAGAGAGGTTGTGCAGATTATGCTTACAAGCACCGTTGCTATGGAGAAGATTATATTCAAACCTAGAATTTTCGCAACAATCCGACTTTTGTTACATCCCACGACATCCACATTTCAAGAGACACTTTCTTCATATTTTTTCTCGGAGTTCGGCGAACAGTCTAACTGATTTATGTCAGTCAAGTGCGTTAAAGTAAAAAGTTCTGTACCCAGAGTGCTTAGACATACTTAGACTCATCGGGTGTTTTATCAGACAGATCTCCTAGGTGCCTACTCCTCATAAATATTGCTGTGAATTTCAAAAATTTCTTTACATTTTATTTCTTAATTTTATCTAAACTCATATAATATAGAATATAGAAATACCTACCACGATTAGGTAAAAGATCTAGGATTATGAATGAGCGTAGTGATGCGGTGATTTGCCTTGAGAACAATGGGTCCCGGGTTCGATTCCCGGCTCGGATCAGTTCAGACTTTTTTAAAAATTGGGCTTCATCATCATCATCATCATTTCAGCCACTGGAGGTCCACTGCTGAACAAAGGCCTCCCCCAATGACTGATCATCGGGGGGAATGCCAATACTCGCCACGCTTGGCAGGCGGGTTGGCGAGCGCAGTTTAATAAGATTTCGCACAAAGACGCTGCTGCCCGTCTCGTGCTACAGGAATTAGTCGACTCTTACGACACGCCTCCTGTTGACGGTGAGGAAGGAATTCTTTACGGCCGTCTCCACACGGCACTTGGGCTTAAGTCGCATTAATGTATTTATTATGGTCAAATGTATTTACCACGTCTAGCAATAGGAACAGTAAAAAGCCTAATGATAGTTAGATAGATAATAATATTATTTTACAAGCCGCACAAGCGGTAGATCGTGCTCTTTGGCGCTACTTAGGGGACGCTTACGTCCATGCAGCAGAGGACTGCAATAGGCTAACGTGATAATGATGATGACTCCACACAAAACAAACAATATAATTATCATCATCATTATTCCGCCATAGGACGAATACTGCTGAATAGAGGCCTTCTCCAGATTGGCCGTTTGGAATCAGCCTGCATCCAACGTTTTTCTGCAACCTTTACCAGGTCGGCTACGCTGCACTTACCGGCAATACAATTAGAGACTTCTAGCTCCATTTAAAAATAAACATAGCCCACACTTGCTCATGTTATAAGACGAATAAGGTCAGTGTGAGACTCTTGTTATGAGGGGTTTGTAGGATAATTTACGATGTTCTGTAGATTTTGTAAGTACCTACATGTTAGTCGCGTAGAGAACTAGATTTATAACTGCCATGACCTTACCATCTACAACTGAACACGTTGAATGACAAGTTTCATTCTTAAAAAGCTTGATCGAAACAAAACATCGAAAATTGATGGCAGCCCTACTTATACATTACAAAAGTACACATCATAAATGCTCTCGCGATCCCTAAAAACAAAAGACGATCATCAAAGGAGGTTACCCCAATCCGTAGCACCACGTACGATAGATAATTCGGCGACAAAAAGCGATACACATAGATAACGAGCGGCTCATTAAACGTGCCGGCTCGTTAGTGAGTGGGCGTACTCGCGAATAGTGATTGCATCTCCGATACAAATCTAGCGGTAATCTGCTACAGTGGCAATTATAATCATTTGGCAATGTGCAGGTACAATACTCAGCAACGTATTATCATAGGCTGTACGCACTGGAAAATCAATCTACAAACATTCAGCATCGAAAGTAGATAATCAAAACTAACTTCTAAATGTACTGACTCACTGAAGTGTTTTCACAATAACCAGGCTACATAACACGGTTGGGAAGTGATTTTGTCAGACTATTGTGAAACGTTTTTTAATGCGGTTCTATTGGAAAATCCAAATGCTAAGCTAATATTGATGTTGACTAAACATTTTATAATTCACACATTCACAATATAATATGCAATATGAACATGCAGTTGCCCAAATGATGCTATTCCAAAGTCGTTCTTGCAGCATCCAATACCAATTTCACCAATATTCGGTAAAATTAAAACTAATACAACATGTACAAAAGAATAGTCATCATCATCTCCGCCATATCGTCTCACGTCCACTGCTGAATCTAGGCCCCCTCCAGTGACTTCCAGATTGGCCGGTTCCTGCAAATTTACCAGGTCGGCTGTCTACCTCGTGAGTGGACTACCTACGCTGCGCTTGTCGATACGTAGCCTCCATTTTAGAACCTTCTGCACTATCAGCCATCAGTTTTACGTGCTATGTGCCCCGACCACTGCCAATTCAGCTTGCTTATCCGCTGAGCGGAACCAAAACGAAATTCAAAAGAACAGTAAGACCTCGTAATTGGATGCTGGTAACAAGTTTGCAACAAATTTTACCTACTGGGGGAGCAAAATCAGAATTATAAAAAGAAGTAACGCACGCGCACGTTTACTAACGTTTATCTGAACTGCTTAATAATGACTTGAAAGTTAGCCTTAGTAAAAGTTGTTGTACATTAGTCGATGATTACTTACATGGTAATGTTTTATTCTTTTGTACACACTGTATATCTAACCAGACAAACCTGTCAGATCTGATTTAACGATCTGTTAGATCAGATTTAACGATCTTAAGATCATCTCTTGTAATACCATCATGTTCTATCTTAAGAATGTGATACTAAAGAGTTTACTTCGTTATTCACGATATTTTAAAAGGAGACACGAAAAGTTGCTCCAACTTTGCTTATTAACAAATAACCTAGCAATCCGCCCCAGCCAATACCTACGGATCGCGGAATAATGCTTATTTCAGTAACAAATTCAATAACAAGAGCCGCCAAACTTCTAAGCAGGCTTACAACAAACCTACGTTCTAATACAACCCTTAATCGTTCGGTTATAAGGTCTAATGGGTCAGAGATGAAGTTCCCAAGGATTTATTAAGAAAAGCTAAACAAGGGCGGACTCGAGCGGATTTTACAAAGGCGAAAGGGACTTAGATTAAAATAGTTCGACCAACTCGTCGGTACGTATGACAGCAGCTACCTTTGATGATGGCTGCCTCCAATAAGCCGTGGGAATACTCTAACTTTCTAACCTAGAATTTTAGATGAACCACGTCTTAGGGCCGTTCGTAAACGACGCTGCGCACGTATCTGATACTTGAACACCGAATCCCTGGGCGGATTTTGTGGCATACATCTGCGAGGCGACTGGTTTGTAGGTGATAATAGAAAAAAAATAGAGCTTTTGAATTTGAACGGCAGATAATACAATTAATTATGATTATGACGCGAGAACTTGGTATCGCTATCTCTGAGGTCCCGGATTCGATTCCCGGTCGGTCAATGTAGAAAAATATGTCTTCTATATTGCCTCGAGTCTGGGCGTTGTGGTACCGTCGTCGTTTCTGATTTCTGTATCACAAGTGCTTTGGCTACTTACCATAGAATCAAAGCAATGTATGTAATACTGTCCAATATGTATTTGTTTATTTAAGTTGACAATTTCCTTTCGGTATATCTCATGGCTGTTTCGGAACCACTTACAAAAATCTGTTAGAGTACGACCCTATAAAGTTGTAATATTTAAAAATATTGCCATACCAAAAGCTAAGTTTTGTATGTTTTTAAAAAAGAATATCTTAAGTATCTTAAGATAATTATATTAAGATTTTCATTTTCATTTTCATTTTCATTTTCATCTTATTTCCCTTGGTCATCGCATCGCGTGAATTTGTTTTGTTAAATTGTCAGTAGAAGGTTCTTATGAAGAAAAAAAATAAGAGAGTTGCGCAGAACATTAATGACCATGCGAACGAAGTCGCAAGCAGCTAGTTAAATATAAATATTAGACATCAGATATTTTATATAAAAATTATGAATTCACTATAGCATTTATATTAAGCATATACGTGTTTCGAATTTATAGCGTCATGACATAACCTTAAAAAATACAAATTCGTAACCTGTAATACTCCAAACTACACTCTCAACTGACCTAATTTGATAACCATTTAACATAAATTATCCGTGTTCACTTTCACTTACTAAAAGGCCCTTGTCGTCCCCCGGGAACTGATCGGGAGCACGTACATTGTAACTCGATGTATTATTAAGTTGTTGGCCAAGCCATTCGTTTAGGTAGTTCCTGCTATCAATTATAGAATGCTTTCAGGCCCTGACGCCATTGAAGGGTTGTCTTGGGCAAGATTAAATACGGAACTTTATTTTATTGTTCCAATATTTGTAAAACGATTTCACCGAACACAAGACAAACAATACCAGGTATTTTATTGTTGTTGATAGGTTCTGGAATGGAGGCCACGTACCGGTAAGCGCAGCGTAAGGCGTCAACCCACAAGGTGGACAGACGACCTAGTAAAGATTGCAGTAAGCCGCTCGGTGCAGATTTTGTCACCTTGGATCTTACCTTTATAACAAAACTCATAGTACTTTAAATGTGTACTCCAGCTCCAGGTATAAATGTAAAAAGAAGATAACTCAATGAGTAATCACCTTGACGTATGAGGACACAGAAAAATTACTCTGTGTTGCCATCTGACACGCAGGCACACACTTACACGAACATACACACAAGACGCAAGCTTCCACACAGACACATAAAAAACACACACACACACACACACGTACACACGTACGCACGCACGCACGCACGCACGCACGCACATTTGTTTCCTTTGCCGGTTTCCACAAAACATGGCCGTACCAGCGTAGGCGACTCTCCTGCAGTTTGTCTGCAATATCACGGAAGGCTGCAGCGGATGCGTGAGTTCCTCACGCGGTCCTTCCGCATGACTCCGCACATCCACCGCAGCATATTCATCTCCGTGACACGCAGCTCCTGCTCGTGTCGCTTAAGTAGCGGCCACGCTTCGCTGCCATACAAATAATATGCAGCCATAAAAATACTATTGTAACTAGTATTTTGGTACGTGCAAAAGAAAAACCGTACCGTGTAGGGACGGTTGTAATTCCCCACCGCCAACGGAAGGCGTGTCGTAATTCCTGTAACACGAGACGGGCAGCAGCGTCTGCGTACGAAATCTTATAAAAACTGCGCTAGCCAACTCGCCTGCCAAGCGTGGCGAGTATTAGCAATCACCCCCAATGAAAGTCATTGGGGGAGGCCTATGTTCAGCAGTGGACGTCCTATGGCTGAAATGATGATGATGATGATGAAAAGAAAAACGCAATAGTTTTGCAGAGCCACTCTAATCTTGTATTGTACAGGCAGGGATATATTTACTATAAAGTTGGGTGAGCCTGATTTTGCTGTCTTGCACTACTTAATTTACGCGCTTATACTGTTTTAAAAAGATCTTAGACTTAGAGGAAACTATACTGCCAATGCTAGTCTTAAGTATTGTTAGCTGACTTTATAAGCGAATTTGTTGCGAACACTTTAGTGCCTTAATTCCGCTCTATTACCACCTCAATCCAAATAGTTGTGGATGCGCAAATGTTTTCGTAAGCCTGTGCAGCGCACTTTAAGCTTTCATATCGACAGAAGACTGAAACACGTGGACGACATAAGTTTCAGGATTTCTTCGGAATGTTTCTGAGCCTTACTCTGGCTTCGAGTCTTGATAAACTTGGACAAGACCACTAGGACAGTTTTTGTCCAGCCTTATAATCCTTATAATTAGTCAGGTGTTGTTTACCTGTAGTATCTAAAAACATAGAATCATTGAATACAAACATACTCGTACACATGAATAGACGCGTCTGTCCTCGTCCAGCGAGTGTAAATCATTTTGATATATCGCCGCTTTACGCGCGGTACCGTGCGGCGCAAAAAAGAATTTATTGTGCATACAGACAAATAAACAAACCGAAGTAATGGAAACGACCATGCAAAACAAAAGAAGTTTCTATGAAACATTTAACATGATAAAAATAAAAATAAATTGTAGGTACTTTTACTTACAGAATTCAAACACAATGTTTATATAAATCGTTTCTACTTCGAGTCACGACGATGCGGTTTATAACTGCTTAGATAAGGATATGGTTTCGGATTCGCATTTTGTATAAAGATTTGTTTCCTTCCAAATTCGCTGTACATACGTCGTCATGAATGCCTAATGAAGGAGCTTTAGGTATAATTTAAAATAAAAATATGTACTTGGAATTCCTATAGGTAACGCATAAGAAATTACATCAAGGGTATTAGGTTATGACCTTATAATTCCGATATAGGAATGTGCATATAAATACTATCGCGAAGTCAGAAATGTGACGAAGTGGCTTCTTTATACGTACACATAACATTAGTAAATATATAATGAAAGAACTTACCCAACTAAAAATAATTCAAAGCTAAATGAACCTGAAACAAAAAATAATTTGCAACCATTAATATCACATTTAACGACGAACAGGTTACGCACCTACCTAAGTACATTATGTTACACAACATGTCATCTAGGTATCATTTGCTTTTATAGGTTTACACACGAGGGTAATGGAATATAATGTCATTTTTTTGTATCCACTTAGATTTATAAAATGACACAAAAGAGAAAATCTTAGACAAAACGTTGTTATGTAAATCTTATAAAATACTATCAGTTTTACTTATATTTTTAATCGACTTTATAAATGGAGAAGGGTCTATGTTAGTCTGTAATGTATATATGCATATTTCCCAAAATTTTATTCAAATGGGTAGTTATTTTCAAAGTGTCAGCCATGATAAGTTTTTAAAAGTTTTTACTAGCACTGACACTATATTATAGCAGTATTCTTCGGTCGTCCATCCACAAAGCGGACAAACGACCTGGTAAAGGTTACAGGAAGCCACTGTATGTAGTCTGTAGCCTAGAAGTCATTAGGAGAGACCAATGTTTAGCAGTGGTCAGGCTAAAATGATGATGATGATGATAAACGTTTGCATTGGCTTTTAATAACGCCTTAAGCCCTAGAACAGCTCCTTATTCCGCCATTGTAAAGAACTGCCATCTTGATTGTACGCTATAGACATCATTGCTTAGAGCTGAGTTAGCTAAGTCAGAACAGTAGGTACATTCTCTATGATAAAAGTCGGCTTATTCGCTAAAACAAATTGATTATTATTTAATTTATTGATATAGTAGGTACATACCTGACTCACAAGGTATTAGGTGTTTTTTTTTCTGAAGTAATTTGATTTCTTAAACGTAGGTCACACTATAAATTTTGCGTAACTTAAAAAAACAACATGTCATAACCAAAATATTATGTTTATTGCTTTTTAAAATACTCTCCTTTACTTTTTAAACATTTTTTCATGCGACCGAACCATTTTTTAAAACAGGAGGACCACAAATCTAAAGGCATGTTTTCTACATGCTGATTGAACGCTATCACTGCGTCTTTGGAGTTGGTAAAAGTAAAACCTCTCACCAAATCTTTTATTTTGGGGAAAATACAGAAATCACAGGGTGCTAGGTCGGGGCTATGCGCAGGATGGGTGACGAGTTGTACTTTTTCGGAAGCTAAAAATGACTTTGTTTTGTTGGCCGTGTGTGAAAAAGCGTTGTCATGATGTAGGAGAACGCGGCTTTTAGGTCGTCTTTCGCGAACTTTTTCTAACACCCAAACAAATGGTAAACAAATGGTAGAATATCACTCGGCATTAACACTCTTTTGATCTTCAAGTGGAATTGTACAGACGGGACCCGTAGCTGAGAAAAAAAACGCGATCTTTTTTTACCAACGTTTCTCGCCTGCCTCATTTTCAAACACCCATTCACAAGATTGCTGTTTTTTTTCGGGTTCAAAACAATAAATCCACGTTTCGTCTCCTGTAACAATGTCATACATTGTCAACAGCATTAGATGTCCGTGGTCGTACTTCAGTAGCATCTGTGAGCACCATTCCACGCGAGCCCGCTTCTGCTCCGCTGTCAGTTCATAAGGGATCCAACGACAGCAAAGTTTCCAAACTTTTAATTCTTCGTGTAAAATTTTCTGAATTTGGCTCATACTAATCCCCAATAGTCCTCAAATTGCCTCATAGGTAATCCGCGGGTTTTCTTCAATTAGCCGCTTAACAGTAGCTACTTTATTTTCGTTGACGGCACGCCCTTCACGAAATTCGTCATGTAAAGAAACTTGACTTCTCTCAAATTCAGCAAACCATCGCCTCACGGTGCTCAAACAAGGTGCTTCTCTCCCAAAAGCATTTTGAAGAGCGGCACAGTCTTGCGGAGAGAGAGAACTTTTAAAATCTTAAAAAATCATCGCTCTAAAATCATTTCGACTTAATTCCATTTTCGTTCCTTACTTTGAACTTTGATGTATGATAAAAAACAATTGACAAATCATTTCCCGCCAATTGTTTTTTTTATTACTAAGAAGGTTGCAACGTTTAAAAAAATATAACATTCGAAATTCAAATAGTTCCGATTAGCTAGAAGTGCAAAACTTTTAGTGTGCCCTGAGTATTACCCCTCTTTAGACATGGTTAGTAGGACTACGATTATCATTTCTATATGAAGTTTCAATAGTAACATAAACAACTATTGGAGCAAATAGTGCGAAAAAAAACATACGCAGTTCTGTCCTCGTAGTTCACGTTACGCAAAGAATGTTTTCCTTGCTTATTTCTCAAGAACAAAAACTATATTATGTAAGGTTTTATCTTGTTATATAGAAGGGACGATTCAACTGATCAAAATCAACAACTTTCACTATAGGACCGACATCGAAGTTAAAAAAAAAAGGTTTTTTTCCCACACTGCCAATGTAACAGCTTATCAGCCATTTTTTATTCCCAAGTTTCCCAAGTTATTTCTTATTTCAAGTTTTTGTATTTGAACAATCGATACACCCTCTAAAAGAATGTTAACAAAATTAAAATAGGACCATATCGTATACAATATGAACCACTGGGAATCATCATAACCAGTCAGTCTCCATGCAGTTAAACCAGCCCTGTTTTAGAAGTGAAGGTAAGGCAACACAGTTTTTAATACAACAAGTGTCGTTTAGAGCCAGAAAGCTTAAAAAACCTCTCCTATTTTAATTTAATTTAAATAAAGTCGTACAACGTTAGATCCCCGGTTAACTCTTATCAAGCGCCATCGCCATTGAATCGAATCGCCTTCTTAACCGTGCGTTATAGAGATCATTGCTAATAAGTGCGTCGCATCAGATCGCACCGGATCGGAACGGTTAAAAGATAATGCTAGCGTAGTCTCCTAATAACATTTGCATATCTTAATGCGACGCCCGCGGCACACAGCAGTGTTACGGCAGCTCTACACTTAGACGCAAAGACACGCGAATATTCGTGCGGAACTTTCTGGAAAAACACTTGCCTATAAGCAAACGAGGAGCAATGATATTGGTAAAGAGGCGTTGGGGCAGAAACGACCTTAACCTATTCTCAAACTTTAAATACGTAAGAACTTCGGCTTACTTGAATGATAAAGCCGGAGATCTAACGACGGTGCCAAGAGGGCCAATTTTAGTAAGCAGAACTGGCATTGTCACCTACAAAATTAATAGTTAACCCAATACAGTTTTTTTATTGCTACTACTACTGGTAATTCTTCAAAATTTATAGTGTCAAGTAAAATTCGATTTATTTTCCTCTATCAGACTTTTTTTTAAATAATTTTACTACGGCTACAGACTTACAGCAAAATTACGTAGTTATATTGATGTGATACTCGACAAAAAGTCGATCTCATGTTTCTCATAACACAAGAATTCTAATTAATAATTCCTAACTTCGAGACCACGACAATGGGTCTGTTGTCTGGAAATTTTGGCATATCGTCGCTCCACCTTGTTAGCCATCCCACACTATGTTTGCCAGTCGCAATCTTAACACAAGAACACTTCCAATAGTTAAGGAACAAAAAGCGGAGTGTGTAGCGCCCTTAAGCTCTTGTTTCGATACCAGCTAATATTGGCTCAATAAACAACGTACACGGTCGTGCAAACAAAGGGCCGTCGCGAGCGAATCGTAATTATGGATTAATAATAATGGATCCACTCGGAAGGAGCAATAATAATGGATATAGTTAGCAATTGGTAGATATGCAGATCGAGATACTACTTGGAACATAAAGGATGATGGCGCAGAGGGCCCAGTGCCCGAAATAAAATTTTCTGCGCTCCTCTTTTCTCTGTGTTTCATGTTTTATCGACGGACAGAAATATTACCTAATGGTAATCAGCCAATGCCTTGCACTTATAATACAGATTAGGACGAATAAGAGATTCCCTAATAATGCTATAAGTGTCTTCTCACTTAGAGGCACAAGACATTGACTTATGCCTCTTGAGTTGAGTTGAGTTGACAATATAATAACCCGAATAGACCAATAAAAGTGGAGATGACAGGACAGGAGGACAGGCCACATGTTATGCGATCTACAAGAGAAATGGTGCAAAATTGTTACTGACTGGTATCCCAGAGACGGCAAGAGAAGTAGAGGTCGCCAACAGTGAAGACGGGAAGATGACCTAAAACTCACGGCTGGTCACCATTGGAGAAGGGTAGCGCGTGACAGGTCCCAATGGAAAATGTTAGAGGAGGGCTATGCCAAGAGGTAAACTGAGCTTCGGGACATATTATAACAAACAAATATATGTCTAGCATTCATACTAAACTGAGAAGTTCAGAATAGGAAGGCTTATTATTATTATACTCGTTTAAGTAGGCGAGCTAACACAAAGCATCATCAACAAAACGCTAGCGCATTTTTAATTGTTCTACCGAATAAATCGCGCGCAGGTAATTTTGGTTTAGATTTTTGACGTTCAAAACATTTGAAATCCCTGAATTTTTTAATAATCCTCAGCCGTAAGCTTGGATTTAATTTCCTTTGACCCTATCAGGTCACAATTGCTGGTTTTGTCGGGGCCTACTACTGCTATTTACATTATGTTACAAATGAGACTCGTATCGAAGGCGGGCTTAATTAATATTAACGCAACCGGGGAATCTATCACAATGGGATATCTATCACCAATTCCGTGATAACTTAAAACAATAACACGCAGTCGTAATCAATCGAAATCACATTACTCGCGGCAGACTGTTTTTTCTATTCCATTTCATACGAGTTTATTATATACATTTTAGGGAAACAACAAACGAGTAGATACAATGTAGTGCTCAGACCTAATATATAGTCTCTACTCATGGGAGTTGAATAAAATCTAAGTAGTAAAAATAAAGAGATTTCTATATTCTACTAGCTGTGCCGATTAATTGTATTTAAATTCCCCTAAGGGATTAATATAGGGGATTCTACTCTATTCCCTATGGGAAGACCCATTAAAATCGGTTCAGTGGTTTTGATGTCAAAGCGTCAAACAGACACAATTACTTTTGTATTTATTAGTATAAATGTGTATAGTATGAGTTTTAGCATGTATTTACATGTTAGACGTCTTGTTATTTTGTAAAGGATGGTACTCACTGATAGCATTCGTTTCGCGAGCAAGCAAGAAGTTTGTTTAGCGAGTTTGGGCTGGAAAAACTCCAGCCCGCCTAGCATGAGCACCAAAACACGATAATATAATATAGCGAAATAGTAATAGTTTCAGTCACATAGACATTTTTAGTGAGCGTATGGCGAGGTTTCGTCGTCTTTTGAAATCCACGTAAGCCCTAACCGCACACCTACCTTCTTCTGCCTTCTATTTAAGTTAGGCATGTCTTATTGTTTAATCGATGTAGTTTTGTTTGGTTGTTGTTGCTCGATTGTTTTTTTTTCCCGCATGTGTCTCTTATCAACATAAAATGTACCAATTAGCATTGGAAACTTTAAATGCTCATGTATAATTAATTTAATGTTAGCTATATGTATTATTAAAATGCTGTATGTTTCCTTAATAAAGATAAATAAAAATAAATATCGACACCAACTGTAAAAATATATATTATATATAACTACGGCTATAACTATCAATAGCCGCCATGTTGAATTTTTATCGAAACAGCGATCATAATATGTGATAGTCAATAATACTCATTTATTTTGTACATAGGCCCTCTTCCGCCCACTTATACACGTCCCAAAATATAGCTTAGTCCTACCACCGCTTCGGGACTACATATTGGCTGGTGATGAGAAGAAACGGCGCAACAAACTCAGTCACCTTTGTCAGCCTTTTTTAGAGGAAATACAGTTACAAGACATGTAGTAAGTGCGAGCTAATAAGCAGGTTAAGTCCATGCACTCGTGTCGTTTAAATAATCATCTATTTTATAATATCCTTTTTTCATAAGGATTTTTTAAATGTGAGTTATGAATTCATGTATAGGTAATTCAACAAGAGTCTGTGGTACTTTATTAAAAAATTTAATACATTTCCCTAAGAATGAATTACCAACTTTGTGTAGTAGAGTGTGTAGTGAGTGTAGCTCGGAACGGCAAGTTTATTTTTATTTTAAGTATTTTTTATTATTAACCTGTTCAATCCCACTGCTGGGCAAAGGTCTCCCCCGACTCTTCCATCGATCTCTATCTATCGCCAATGACTCCCAATCCCTCGTTAAGTTAACCAAGTCGTCACACCATCTTTTTTTGGGTCTACCTCTTCGGCGACCGCCGTCTATAGGTAATCGTCACCCGAGTATTATACTGATGAAAATCACTTTTGAGGCTAAACAAACTAAGATCTTTTCGAACGTACATAATATTTTCAAAAATTAATTGAGAGGCTACTGTTAATATATTAATATCTTCATAAAAATATTTTTTACTTTACCTATTTCTTTGACTTTACCGGCACGGCGATTGAACATGGCGGCCTTATCTATCATATTTTTACAGTTAGTGTCACTATATCTATATTCTATATCATATCGTGTTTTGGTGCTCATGCTAGGGGGCTGACATTCAATGTGGATAGTTATTCACCATGTGTTCCCGGGAACATTCTTTAGCGAAAAAATCATACCATTGATGAGCTGTCAAAACGTGATAATTATATTATATCCCTATAATCTATATTCTGAGCAGCATTAAACAAAGTATTATTTTATATATTTATGATATCAAAGGAATCAAAAATATCATTAACCCGTTTGAGGATTATAAGACCGCCGGTGGTCGCATAACAATGTAATTTCACACACATGCTTGAGTGATTGGTAGTGCGTAAAATGTCAAGCTTGCCTTTAATAGTGATTTTATTGAACTTTCTACTAGGTGCCAGAGATACATCCATTATAATGAAATCAAATAATTGCCGATTTGTGAAGGTTTTATAGTTTTCATATTTTTGCGTTATGACCGCTCTAAAGAGACTAGAAGAAGCGCTCTTAAGATAACTTGATGAATGTCTAATAGTTACCAATAGTTGAATATGGAGGTCACAGTTCCGCTTACAAATGAGGCTCGTACCAATGTGCTGGGCTGGGTGGTAGGAGTCTATTATTCACGGGACCCTAAACAATGAGACAATAACACCAATTCCGGGATGACTAGAGTTTTCGACAATACGTGGAAGAGGAATTCCGAATGACATACAAGTATAATCTTTAGCTCAAAGTTAGTAACGTTTTGAGGTGGATTGATGTGCTGTCCTGACAAAATATGTGAATAAAAAAAATATGGTCCGGGTGTCGCAAAGGGGGTGCACTTATAAACCTAACCTAACCAAACCTAAACCTAACCTAACCTGAACCTAAACCTAACCTAACCTAACATGATTATAGGGTCTGTAATGTTTCAAACAAATATTAGTACTTATACGATTTAATGATATGATTTTATTTAATAAAATATTTTTTCTTATAACAACTCGCTTAATATATTGAACGTTTTATATTATCTTACGTTTTCATATTATATCATTTAAGATAACAATCAATTACTCTTACACTTACTTATAATAACAATTAAAAGTAATAAAGCCTATTAAGTATAAATTTACATTACCTAAAAACGCAAGCATGCGTTATTGTGAACACTGTAAGTAATTTCTTTTCAGTTTACAATGACAAAATTTATAATTAAAATGTATGTATATATATATATATATATATACATAATCTATATATATTTATATGGTCACTATTCTAACCTAACCTAACCTAGATGTTCTAACCTAACCTAACCCTGCGCCCCCTTTCCTACACTCTAACCGACTACGGCGACGGTCCGTCCGCGCAACGTAGCGGTGTTCTTGGTTTTGTCGCGGTCTGTCCGGCGCGGACGTAGCATCACGCAGCGAAGTCTCTTATAACCTTCCTAGTTCGCACTTACTAAATGCTGAAGCTGTATTTTAGAAAATAAATAAGGCTGACAAAGGTGTCTTGCACCGCTTCTTCTCTTCGAGCCAGCCAGCCAATAGCCTCTGAAGTAATGGAAGAGCAAAACTATAGTATGGAACGTACTTACTAAATTGATCAAATAAATATTGGATAACATCACACGTATATTGCTCTGATCTTAAGGCAAGTAGCTATTGCACTTGTGTTACAGAAATCAAAAACAATGACGGTATCACAATACCCAGACCAGAGACAACATAGTAAATAGTGATGTTATTATACTGTACATGCAGCTCTATTCAGTTCATATTCATATAAGTAATACAATATAAACTTTTACTTCTCATAATAAAGAACCATGCAAGCAGTACATCTTTTGTGGCCCGATAATTTGTTTGCTTGAAAATATACGAGAAAAACTGCACGCGGTACCGCAAAGCATGAAAAGGCATTTCGGGGCACAATGCCGCGCGTACGTCGCCGCTCTGATGCAGCTTTGTGCCATATACAAAAACCGGCGACAAGACTGTTGCGAAAATGATTTTGGACGGTTCCGCTGCAATGATTTCCCGAATTTACTCCGTATGGTACTGATTAATATGTCTCAGTATTTACGTATTTTGTCACTAAACATGTGGAGCGTTTTATTCATTATTTGACATCGCTTTGTCGTTATAAATTATTCAATATTAGTTACATGAACTGTGTGTGGTGCTTGTAGCTCAATGGCGGCAGCGCTGTGCAACCTACGCCGTGGTTGTGAGTGGATGAGCGACCATTCTGACCATATTTAGTGACATTTATCACGAGCATCACCGTGCTTCGAAAGGCACTTTAAAAGTTGGTCCTGGCTGATATCGCAATACTCATAAAGCCAAGTCTGAGGCCTTAAGGCGGCTTGATTACATTTGACAGTAAAGTTTAGTCAACACCTCTCCACCGCACCGCACTGGGTCACGCACGCGTTGAAGTATAGCCCAAACCAGCTTTATAGTTGAGGTGAGGCATGTACCCTGCAGTAGGACGTATATAGGTATATAATTAAGTACATTTAAACGTGAGTACAATTTTAAATTGTGGTGTCGATTTTTAGTATCGCAAACATTATATAAACTGTGCACTATACAGAAGGCACCTCCTGATTTAATGTGATCTTTAAACACCACAAAGTGTGTCAACTTAATCAACATTTCACGCGCATAAATTTCTTATCTACCAACCTTCAACGATTCTCTTGTGTTTGTCTTTGGTCTTGATCTCCTCCGATTTCGATCCAATTATGAACACAACCACGAATAATAATTTTAATCAGTCAATATCACATCATTAAATTAAACACTGGATCATCAAGTAAACCACAATCTTAGAAATTACACTTTCAAGTGCCAAAACAAAACACAACCACAGTGTAAGTTTTTTTACAAAACACGCGTCGAACGTGGCCTCCGTCATTCCTATTTCAAAAATGTTCGACTCACGATTCGGAATTCAAAATCTTTCTTAAAGAATAGTCTTATTCGAATTTTAAACAAAGGTCTTGTGCGTGTGCGCATTTAATGATATATTAAATCTGTCGATTGTCATTGTTGTATTCATTTACGATGATTAAAAAGCTTGTTACTTTAATTTATAAAAACGTCGATCAATATTTTGTGTAAATAATTCTAGAATTTAGATTTTTTTGTAACTTGACACAACTGTCACTGTGTGACATTGCTGTTTGTAAATACCAAAGAGGCTAAGTAAGTCATAGCAACAATCAGTGTTTTTTTTTTTGTTGTTCTCTGCAAAGGTTTATTTCATTGCCCGTTTTCTATTCAGGATCCCTTCATGCTCAGTGGTCGTATATCGGCTGGCGCGACAATGCGGTGTATTGCGGGTTCAACTCCGGCGGGTCTTTGTGCGAAGTTCCTTATAATTGGAAGCATTCACATCGCGCCGATTGTCGTCGGGATACGTACGTCTTTCATTAATATCAGCACAATAGTAGCGTAAATTATTCATGGGGACTCGGTGCAGCTTTATTTGGCTCGTAAGGAAATGAGAGTAAGGAATAGGTTTATGTGTTAGGTTGAAATTAATTCATAAATCTACTTGAGTATTCATTTATTTTGAACTTTATTGCGCAGTAAAAATAAAAACCGACTTCAAAAAACTCCGAAAAAACTAAAACGCTAAAAATAATCTTAACACGTAAGGTACCTAATCAGTTACTTTTGGAGTCGGTGCAAACGAAAACATAGAATCTCTCATCGAAAGGCACCGACTCCAAAAGTAACTGATTAGGTACCTTACGTGTTAAGATTATTTTTAGCGTTTTAGTTTTTTGAAGTCGGTTTTTTTTATAAAATTAACTTATTTCATCTATTTTAGTGATAAATCCTAATCAAAACAAATCTTACGAGTTCAAAAATAATTTAACTGCTGAACACCGATTTCATTTCCTATTTTTTCACCCTTACGGGTGAATTTTTTCCGAAAATGTTTTATTATAGTTTCTTTGAAGTATAAGCTATTCATTAAAAAAAGAATCATCAAAATCGGTCCACATTTGGCAAAGATATTAGGTAAGATAGATACTAAAATCAGTTGGCGTAGTATGGAGTTCATGCAATGTTTGATGATTTTCTTATAGATCCCATCATCAAAATTTTACCAAATATTTATATGGGACCATTCTGAAAGTATTATCTTTCAAACAAAAGAATAATTATCGCAATCGGTCAACGTAGTAACGAATGATCGCTAAACATACATAAAAAAAAGATTCCGACAAATTAAGAACCTTCTCCTATTTTGAAGTTGGTTAAAAATGGTACAAAAGACGAACTTAATGTCACATGATATTCTTTACTAGGCAACCTTTTGGCCGTGATGTTACTAGAGAAATGGAGTAATTATACTTACTTGCTCATATGATCATTAATTGAGCCTATTGTTAGGTCCAATAAGTATGAGTCCACTCTTAAAGTAGATGTCTCTCCAATCACCTTACGGCGACTCTTGTCCCATACTTTTACCATAATATGGTACCGTCTGGACACGGCCGTCTCATATTATGAGACGGCCGTGTCCAGACGATAGCAGGTTTTAATCCCGCAAGGGGCAAATGTTTGTGTGATCAGCTCGAGCATTTTTACCCGAGTCATGCATGGATGTTTATAAACGTGTTTAAGTATGTTTATCTGCTATCTAGTCGCCATAGTACAAGATTTGCTTAGTTTGGGGCTACATAGATTGATTGTGGAGACAATTTATTTTTATTATTTATTTATGTCAAGGACGCGAAAATACTTAGTTTAATTATTAAACTATTTTAATTTTATTTCATATAAAAGCTATCTGGCTATTGAAAATACGGCCTTTTAAGTAGGTTTAAAGTTCTCTTTACATATTCCTTTCAGCTTCCCGCGCCTTCGTCTGAGTAGACTCTAAAATTGAACCATAGTGGAGTTACGAAACATTTAACGAGGACAAAAAATAAGTTAAAAGTTTCCTGTGTTAAGCCAAGCTAACATGCTAAGTTCGTTATCTTTAAGTGTGCCAAATATCAGCTAATAACGTTGAGCCGTTAAACGCAGGTGAATGATTTTAAAAAAATCAACTTTTACTTAAAAAACTTCTGAAGTAAGATGGTTCCTAAATATTTTATGATCTGAGTCATACTAGTATTATCTTCTTCTTGATCTTAGCGTGTCAATGGCGAGAAAAGTTTTAAAAAAAAATTATGGTGAGCCCAGTAATTTGCCACGTGAATAGGTATGCATTATCTGTAGCATTCAAAAACTCTTTCGGCGTGCAGGCATCAGAGCACGTTTCTTTCAAAGCCGCATCCACTAGGCCCGCGTGTGCAGAGAGAGAGACTGGGCAAGCGTAATAAAAAACAATAAAAAACAAATGAAACGCCTTTTTGCTTGACACTTTATTGAGGCTATTGATAAACACTTAGCAATACGCATTCAAAAACAGTGTCTCTTACACATACGAGTAGATCTAAAGCTAGGTCCCCAACGGCCACGTTTTGTTTCACACATGTTTGGGCGCGGTGGACCCGGCTTATGAGGCCGCGCACACTACACACTTTCGATCGGCCGAACGCTCTTTTGAATTACTATGAATTTTGCCGAATGCAAATCGTTTTGGTATGCGCATTCAGTCAGTATTCATAGTGATTAATAGACCGACCGAACTAATCGGCCGATTAAGTCAGTAGTGTGCGAGGCCTCTCAGAGTTCCCAGAAAATATCCTTTAATTACTCGAAAAGAGTTCTTGTAATTAAAGGGGTGACCAAGGCCTATTTCGAGTTTTTTTTACTTTAACGTAATCGAAAAGTAAACGCAATTCATTTATAACGCAATTACATGTTGATAATATTACACTTGAAAATAATTTGACTGCTTCAGGAATCGGATCACGTCTCTACGCTATCCGGGCAGTTGAAAAAAAGGCCCCGATAGCGACGAGACGTGTAGGTTCGATTCCCATCTGAGGTAGTTTTTTTTAAGTGTAATATTATCCGACAACATACTTTTTAGTACAAATTCGTTTTTACTTTTTGATTGCGTTAAAGCAAAAAAATCGGAGAAGACCCTCAGAGAGCCTAATCATTCCTGTCGCCTTTGTTTGACATTGAGCCCCACAACCACAACAGATAAAAAACAAAACCATGAGTTTTTCAAGATTTATTACTTTGTCTATGATTTTAAATAATATCTGTAGTTTGTGAGTCTGTGAGTATGCGATCATCGGCTTACTACAAAAAGTTTCATTCGTTCGGACGTATTAACCTAATATATTAAAATAACCGTTATTTCGTGTCAATCTTTTAAAAAATATGAACATCTGAAATTAGCCGAGTAAAATACACGACCGTTTTAAATTGTTCGTAATTGTCAACAGTTTGACACTAGTAGAGGTGATTTTAATTTGTTCGTTTTATATATCTGTACGAAAGAAACATTTTTGTAGGCTTTTGAACTCATTGACAGCAAATTGACAACCAAAAAAAATCACGTAACACTAATGCTAACGTACTATCACGTGGTTTTCCGGTCGACAATTTGCTATCGAACGGTTTGAAATTGGAGGCCAAATGCGACACCAGACTGCATAGCCACACAAACCAACTAAAGGAATAGATTATCCGTTTGTCACCCTTAAGTCCATAAGTATAGGTATAATTGGTTCAACAGTTAATACATCTATCTTTTATGTAGTTTAATAAAATCTTACTGGAATGTATTCTAACACTTAGAGTGAATATAAACATTGTCGTAAGTGCTAAAGGTATACTTAATATCAAACAAAATCCTTAAGTAAATACTGATAATGGCACTAAACAAAGGAACTTAACACGTATAATACAAATCATTAAAATAATATCATTAGATATGGTTATAAACTTAACAACAAAATCACATACTTAGGTAGTTATAAGAATTCACTAAATAATATTAATCTAGCGTAAACAATATTTATTCAAATCCACAGACTGAAATAGTTATCGGTCAACAAATATAATAGAAACGGTACTTTATCCGATCGATGAAGAACCGTATGGAAGCAGTAATAAGTGCTCGGGGAGGGAGTACAAGTTATTAAATAAACGTTTCTTAGCTTTTTTTGCATTTACGTGTGTTGTTTTATCAAGTTCCTTCATACTTCATACAGGGTAAAAAATACGAAACCTATGAAAATTTAATTTGAAACAAATTTTAACATTTCTTGCTCCTGTGCTATGTGCCTTGTCTAGCCGGGGTTCGCTTGCCCATGATGCTATATACAGGCAGTCTATCATAAAACATTTAGAGTAAAAACACCTGTTGTAAACCCAACGCAAACCTGGCAAGGCGCGCGAAGCGAGTGAGAAGATAACAACTTAAACTAACATGGAACATTATTATCTGACTGTGTAGGTTTTATCACAATCGAGCAAGTAATATGAAGCCGTAAGTACTTAAATTCCAAATAACCAGAGGGCTGGGATTTATACCAAAGACTCTCCTCCTTTTCTTCATCTATACGGTCAATCCCGGTTGCGTCCAAAGCCATTGATTTAGAGCCCACTAGTCCGCTAGTGACAGTTAAGACAAAATTAGCGATAGGTAGATTTGCAGAAATCTATAGAAACTTGTAAACAGCCGAGTTTTTTGTATTACACACATTTTACTAAAATGATTCGTGCTTTCAGATTGCCTACTAGACTACGTCTTTCTTTTTTATCTTAATGCTTATTACAGTTTCTCATAAACAGGAAATACCATTTCCAAATTTTCGTGAACTGATTATGATTTTCAGATTCTAAATTAAATCAGATGAAAAATAGATTTCAGATATAAAATATTACGTGAATCTTGCTTGAACAAAGAGATTAATCTATAACGACAACAATTAATGGAATACCACTGAGAGCTAACGACAAAATGTATGCTATACCTTTGCATATAATTTCCGTAATTCCTGGTGTGGACGTAGGACCCTCGCGTGTTAAAAACTAAACAAGTTTTAAAATTTAATTCATCATCAAGAATTCATTGTCCCTCTTAAGTCTCTTCTTCTAACACTATTTACTTAGCTTTTGCATTTAGCCTCACTAAAATTTAATTTCCAGTTATACCTCTGAGAATTTTGAATGAATCTTGTAATATCCCCTACCTAACCTACATCATTATTGATTGACACCTAAAATAGATTTAAAAGTATAAAAGGGCCGGATTTCAATCATTCAATTCCTACAAAGATGCCCATTTTGTTTGAAAAATGGGACATTGTACTGTTAAAATTTAGAAAATCCGTAATATTCCCTAGGAAGCACCTTCAATCTTCGTAGAGTAAACGACTTTATACTGATAGTTTTGGAGTAGATGTAACATCATCTTCCTTTCCTTCCGGTGTTCTCTACCACGGTAAATAGAATTAATATATATTCTCAATTCAGTAGACTTCGGCATTTGCCTTTTCAAAAAATCTTTTAGATATTCGAACTTTAGTTTCGACTTATGTCAGAAATGGGAAAGAAGTGTGCTCGAAAAAGAAATGCCTATCGTGTAGTTTTTGTGCAAAAATTGCATTCAAACGGCCGTGGTCCATAGTCATATCCTACCGCCACACCGACTTATCTAGCCTCGCCAGCTGTTGCCGGCTAAAAATTTAGGCTGTCAGCTTTTTCTCGTATTCAAGAAGCTCATCTATGTTGTCGATGGATATCTCTTGCAGGTGGTTTCCAGCGAAGTGCATGTACTCGTGCGAAGGCTCGTTGGGTGACCGTTTTCGGCGTACTGAAATAAGAAAAATAATCTCATTAATTAAGCCTTTTGCGAAGAAGCTGTACTAATAGTAATTTTTAGTTATAGTTAAAAGATAGAGTATGATGAAAGCTTCCAACCACTATTTGATTTGTGTCTTAAACACATTAGAATTCTTTTTGCAGATTCTAAATACATACAATACAACTATGGATTTGATTAAGGTCAATAAACTAGAATTTATCACTTCATTCCATTTTTTTCTCGATCTTCTTCTTAATAGAAGGACACGTCCGCATAGGTCGACAGCGCGTGCACTACTGCCGCAATGACCAAGTGTGGACACACGACACAAACATTTGACTGTTGGCCGCCTTTGACGGACGGACGGAAAACCGACTCGCGATGGAAAGGAAATTTTCATTTGTCAAGTTTGCCAAATTATGCCAATTTGGCAAATGTATGTGTCTACACGTGGATGACATTTGACAAATTTGATAAACGTTTGTATACCTATCGCCATGTGAAGTGCCAGCATTATAGTTAGAGAATGGCTAACAGGCAAACGGTTTACCATACTATAAGTTATTATCACCATCGCATATAGACTTTTTCGCCTGCCAAGCGTGGCAAGTATTGGCAATCCCCCCCGATTTTGGGTCATTGGGGGAGGTATGTGTTCAGCAGTGGACTTTCTATGGCTGAAATGATGATGATGATGATGATATAGACTTTTGCAATACCTGGTAAATTACGACGCTTTTCAAACCTTTTGACGATGTTTTTGGAATATCTAGGTTGCAATTCTGCGCTGTGTATAAGCTACATACGGGCAATTGATTCCAAACGGAGTATCTTTAAGTATCTACTTGACCAATGAAAATGGATACCAATTCTCAAAATTAGTCCTTGTTTATCGCAAGACGGTAAGTTGGACTGAACCCTAGGTACTTCTTTTTCAAGGCGAATCTCTGTTTTTTACCTCTCAGTAATGTGGTTTTATGAAAAATAAAACAATTAATGTTGCGATACAATTTCATTCTTTGATTGTATTATTTAGGATTAGAGAAATATACACTATTTATCTTATTTGTCAGGTAGACAAATGGCAACACAAATGGATACAATAAACTATGCAAAAAACTGAAACTATTCATCAATTTGAATTTAGGAAAATAAAATATGGTGTCCCGCAGGGTAGTGTATTAGGTACCTTATTATTTTTAAGACTATTATTATTCGCCTAATGTAAATTGACATGTAGTTTCAAAGGCCTACTACTTACGCCAAAATTGAAAGAAAAATATTTAAATATTGTGTATGCTAAAATGTGTCAAAACTTTTTAAACATTTTGTGCATAGCATTTGTTGCTAGTACTTATACTTCAGGAGAAAAATCATTATCAAAACAATCAAAAAGATGTTAATTCTCTGTCTTCTTTTTAACTGCTTATTTTTTAGTTATTGTTTTTATTTTACACCAGCTAATGTTGAGGTCGACGTCTTTATTTTTATTTTTTGCCTAAAATTCATTAGCAACGTTTTGTTTAAAATTTAAAATTATTATTATCAAAAATAAATAATTATTTATGACATTTTCTAATCGTTTTAATTATCATTAGTAAAAAGAAGAAGAGTACTGTCGTCTGCAAATAATGTCAAGTTTTTAATTTTTTGCTTATGACAAGTCATTAATACAAACTAGACAAAATATGGATTAGCATTAATTTAAAACACGGGAGCTGCATAAACATAAACTGTAAGCAATAGCGAGTAGGACAGTTTTGCTACGGCATTATTTTTGTAGGGCAAGCATTTTTGCCAATGCCACTCATATTTTTTAATAAATTTTAGTCAATTTGTAACCGATGAACTAAGCTGTATTGAACTAAAACGTTACAATTTCTATATAGAGAAATATTATTATAAAACGAATGATTTTCGAGGAATTAAAATAATTTCGTAGCGTTAAGCACTGATGTTGGACCCCCATGTGGCGGAACACAGCTGATCTGTATTATTTTCTACTTTGTTGTATGACATAAATATATGTGTCCAGATAGAGATACGTGTCCAGATGTGGCCGACCCACTGCCTGAAGTGGCAGTGGGTCGGCCACATCTGGAGCAGAACCGATGAAGGGTGGAGTGACAGGTCCTCGAGTGGAGACCGCGTCTCGGTAAACGACGAAGGACGCCCCCCAGCTCGATGGACCGACGATTTTAGGAAGACGGTTGGCAGTGGATGGATGAAAAAGGCGGATCATCGTGCTACTTGGCGCTCTTTGGGGGGGTTCGCGTCCAGCGGTGAACTGAAATAGGGAGGGAGGAGGTCAGGGGGGTCGACTCACTTATATCCTCGCCCTTCTCCAGCTTGTAGACGGGCTTGTCGGCGCAGCGCTCGGCGAAGATAGTTTCGAGCGTCTCCAGAGGCGACACGAAGCCTTCGAGCGCGGCGGGCGGGAGGGGCGCGGGCGGCAGCAGCGCGCGCAGCTGCGTGCGCACGCGCCGCACGTCGAAGGCGGCGCCGCGCTGGATGCTGAACACGAACACGCCCGGGCTCAGCACCGTGCTCGGGTCCAGCTCCATCGTGAAGCAGCGCTTCTGGTCCACGATGCCTGAAACGTTCGCGATACGGTTTATGCACCTAAATAGTATATCGATTTTACTTTAATTATAAGAAATTATATGAAATTATAGTGAAAACAAGGGAGGTAAGGGAGCAGGTCCGGACGGTATTCCACCTCTTTTTTTAGTCAACAGTCGATACAATTTGCGTACCCCTTTTTATACTCTTCAACCAAAGCATTCGCGGAGGGTCCTTGCCATCAGAATGGAAAACTGCAAACATAGTCCCTATTCACAAAAGTGGTTCCAGGCATGATGTGGAAAACTATCGACCTATTTCTTTGCTGTCAGCCTTGTCAAAAGTCTTTGAGAGACTTATACATAATATTATTTATCCCTGTCTTCATGAAAAAATCATACCTGAACAGCATGGCTTTGTGAAAAAACGTTCAACACTTACTAACCTGTTATCATATTCTAATTTTCTATTTAAATCCATGGATGTTCGTGAACAAGTGGACTCGGTGTACACAGATTTCTGCAAGGCTTTTGACAAGGTTGACCACGCTTTGTTGTTAGGTACGCAAGATTGCTTACAACGGTATCCGTGGAAATCTCTTTCGATGGTTTCAGTCTTACATAACCAATAGGACCCAAAAAGTAGTGATAAATGGTTTTGCATCCTCAATGATATATGTAACATCTGGAGTGGCACAAGGCTCTACATTGGGACCTTTGCTCTTTATTATAAAATAAAGAGCAAAAATTAATGACATCTCAGAGTGTTTTGTCAATAGCAACTTCCTCCTCTATGCTGATGACTTAAAGGTATATCGCACTATTAACTGCAAAGACGACTGTATGAAGCTTCAACAAGACCTAGACCGCTTATCACGATACTGTGATGAGAATAAATTATATCATATAAAATCTAAACGTTTTATACAATACCTATTACTTAAACAATACCCCGTTAGAAAATGTTTCACTTATACGTGACTTGGGAATCCTCCTGGACTCCAAGCTACAGCTCGACGCACACATAGACATATTACTAGCAGAGCCTATAGACTCTCTGGTTTTGTTGCAAAGTCTTGTTCTGCGTTTAAGCGTCCTAGTACATACATATCTCTTTACAAAGCTCTAATAAGATCGCAGCTGGAATACGGTGTTTTGATATGGGATCCATTTTATGATAGAAAAGTCCAAAGAAAATTTCTTAGATATGCCAATTTTAAGTGCTACCGCTCTAAAACTTCATATGAAAACCTGTTAGATAAGTTTTCACTTTGCAGATGAGAAGGTCACTCCTAGGTTCTGTTTTTGTTTAATTTATGTAATAATAAATTTGATTGTATAAATGTAATAAATACTATAAATTACCAAGTACCAAGTCGATCTACAAGAATTCGGCAAATGCACCACCGTGATTTATTTTCACTTCCACGTTGCAATACTAATGCTGGAAAAAGAGCGCCGCTGTATAGATTAATGAAGCAGTATAATGACGATCTTCATTGTGTTGACATTTTCGGTCTTTCATTATCATTATATAAAAAACATGTCACTCAAGTCTTATTACACAAATATTAGCAATTCTGCACTATAGACTTATATAAACTCCGTTAATTTTGCTCTGTCTATAAACTTAACTTTATCAATTGGAAAATGAATAGGTACTGTTTTGTATTTTTTGTTGTTGCAATGACATAAATATTGTTTCTTTTGCTGTACGGTTGCGGAGGCGGAATGCCTAGCGGTCCATCAGACTTTTAAGTTTTATTTTAATAAAATAAGCCAGCCCGCGCGTCTCGACGTGCTGCTGAGCATTCGGGTTCCGCGGTTGTGCTGCAGAGTCGCACGTTATAAATTAAATTAAATCATATTTATAAAACGTGGATAATGATGTTAGTTGTACAATTACGCAAACTATTTTAAAAAACATTGTTTAGCCTAAGAATTGTACAATTGTTTTTTATCCCAAATAAAATAAAATAATAAAATGATAAATAAATAAAACAAAATTGATTTTGAGTAAAAAATTACCGTAATACAGTATGTAACTAGTAGTTGAGATATCCCTCTCTTTCTAAAACGACTTTTTATAATGAAAAATGTATGGCGGACGTGTACTGCTGTGGTCATGGTCATCACGGTACGTGTCGTATGTCCTTCTCTAGCACACGACTTTAATGGGTTGTAAGTCAGCTATTTATCAATATTTTTCGAAAATTCTTTAAGTTTATTATTTTTAATTAAATACTATTTATTTTCAGGCCAAATAAAAATATTATATGCATATTCCCCATTCATCTCATCATCGTTTCAGCTACAGGACGTCCACTGCTGAACATAGGCCTGCCCCAGTGATTTCCAGATTGACCGGTTGGAAGCGACCTGCATCCAGCGGCTTCGACCTTTACCATCTTCTCCGCTGCGCTTACCGGTACATAGCGTCCATTCTAAGTGATTCTAAGACCTTTCTGCCCCATATGCCGTCAGTTCTGCATACCATGTGCCCCGCTGCCACTTCAGCTTGCTAATCCGTTGGGAGTATCACCGAGTTCACCATTAACACGTCCCAATTTTACAGTAATCAATCCCAATCATCATCCGCCATTCTCAAATGGGCCTCTGCCAAAGCCCGCCATAGCGATCGAGCGGCTCTAGGCCGTTTGCATCCAGCGGCTTCCCGCAACCTTCACTAAGTCGTCAGTCTACCGGGCGACAAGCGTACGCACACTGCGTCTTCCAGTTCAAAAAGCAAATCTTTGAGGAAATTACCTGAAGCATTGGCATTGAAATCGTGAATGAACTCGACGTTGTTCCCGCTGTTGAAGATAGAGATTTTTTCCACGTTGTCGTCGATCTCGAAGCGTTCCAGCAGATTGTTGAGGGCGTCGCTGTTGGAGGCCTCGTCCACGGTGGTGTACACGGTCACGTCGGGGTCCTCTGTCCAGCGCAGCGGCATCCTCATGGCCTCCATCTGCTTCTGGAGACGCACGTCCTGCATCATTATGTCCTGCAAATACGAACAATAATTTAACTGTAACGTTTCAATAAAAAAAATACTAATTATTGATTTTTGTTGTGTTAATTATTATCAGGAGAAGGTTCAAAAGAAAAAAAATAAGGAAGTTAGGCAGAAAATCCTTTATGAATAAACTAAAGAGCACGCGAACAAAGTCGCGGGCAACAGCTAGTACATGTATAGTTACATCTTTCTCTGTGGTCAAACTTAGGTAATCCCATAATTAAAAATTACGTTCCCTTCTTACACTGTATAGCCTCCTATCAACTATTATATTTAGTTAGTTAAGAGATAACGAACCTTCTTTTTGTTAGAGTTTATTGTCAATCAGTAAAAGTTGTTGTTTTAAAGCCAAATATAAAATCGACTCACTCTCGGCACTTCGATCGGAATAGTGCAGTATCCCCTGTACCGCACCCTGCTTTGAAACGCCATGAAAAAGACCACGCCGGTCGTAACGGCTAACAGCATTACGGTTAGAAAGCCTATCACGAGAGTGGTCACAATCGAATCGCAGAACGGGGGGCTGTGGACCAACACGTGGTGGGTGCGCCGTCTGCGCAGTTCAGGACACTCGCGCTCCTGAAAAAAGAACAGGAAATCTAAGTCAGCCAGAGTTAGCACTTATCCAAAACATCGTTTATTGTGCAACTGAAAATGAATTATCATCCTTATTACTAAACTCTTTTCCGCGTAATGTGTTGACAATTAAACAGCACAGGGAAAGAAGAAAGGATCATCATTATCATCATCATCATTTCAGCCATAGGACGTCACTGCTGAACATAGGCCTCCCCCATTGACTTCCAGATTGGCCGGTTGGAAGCGGCCTGCATCCAGCGTCTTCCCGAGACCTTTACCAGGTCGTCTGTCCGTCCACTTTGTGGGTGGACGTCCTATGCTGCGCTTACCGGTACGTGACCTCCATTTTAGAACCTTTCTGCTCCTTTGGCCGTCAGTTCTACATGCTATGTGCCTTGAGCCTTCGAGTCCCATAGTAAGAGACCACGTTTCAGTTTCTTAATGTCATCAGAAGGAAGGATGTTGTGGTATTATTGTCTAAGTTCTATGGCCTTTGTTCAGCAGTGGACGTCCTATGGCTGAAATGATGATGATGCAATTCTTATATGGTCATTCTTAGAATAAACACCAATAAGGGGAGGCCTGTGTCTCTTACGAATGCCTTATGAAGGTTGTAATGTTATAATTGACCATCTATAATGTACATTATGAAGTGATTAAATGAATGAATATGAATATGAATATATTATTACTAGCTGTTGCCCGCGACTGCGTTCGCGTGGTCTTTATCATTTTCATAAAGGATTTTCTGCGCAAATTTCTTAATTTTTTTGTCCAAAAAACCTTCTTCTGACAATAATTAATACAAAAAAAAGAATTAGCGAAAACATCCATCCTTTTCATCATCCATCATTTTTATGTACATTAATACTAAATGTATTCTTCTCTATGAATATTAAAGACAGTCTGGTCTAGTGATTCACGATCCGGACTATAAAGCTATCCATCCATCATTGCGGGTTCCAATCCCGCAAGGGGCAAATATCTGTGTGTTAAGCACGGACATTATTTTGTACATGGTCATGTCAAGTCATCCGTGACAAATGAACGTGATAATAATAAACATATTAATACGTGTGTTTATCCGTTATCTAGTCGCCATAGCACAAGCTTTGCTACGTTTGGTGCTGTGATTGTTGGATTGTTTGTTAACAGACTCCAATTTGATGCGGATAGAAGCTGTTTAACATAGCAGTTCGAGTCATTGCTATCAGTGCTGTAATCTCCGTGTGAACTTGAACTACCAAAATACACTTGCTTACTCCCCCCCCTCCCCACTCCCTACAGCGAGCGCGAGCCGATAACGTCATAGCGCGCTCCAGCTTCATGCATGAATGCATTATTAATTAGTCCCCACTATTTTAGACTTCTTCTTCCTAGATTAGTGCAATTCAGCCAGATGCACATCTGACTTGCTTGTTTTATTTAATTTCTATTATTAACCGCAAATACCTACACACTTAATTGTAACTGCTACTATCAACTAAAATAATTATACGCGCGCAGAGGGTGCGATCATTTAAATTGTTCGTTATCGTTAAAAATACGAATACCAGTAGATAGTGGTAAGAATAAGTTAGACAGATTTATGATAAATTAATTAAATACAAAATGATAAAGTATTATACAGCAGCTAAAACATACAAGCAAACGAATCCTCCTTCATCGCATGCAAGTAATGTCGCGAAATAGGCATGCAATGCAAATGGTTATTGAATACTTACAGGGTCATAATGGCTATCCACAAGCGGAGCATTAATTAAATCAGGCTTGCGACCCATATCGCTGGCTTTTGTGAGCACAGTCATCTCGACGGCGTAAAGATCAGCGGGTAACTGCGTCGCAGCGATGCACCGGCCCGCACTATCTATCTATGTAGCTCAAACAATAAATCAATACTCTGCGAATTACGCACTTCGGAAGCTTG
This sequence comes from Anania hortulata, assembly GCA_963576865.1. Classification (NCBI taxonomy): domain Eukaryota; kingdom Metazoa; phylum Arthropoda; class Insecta; order Lepidoptera; family Crambidae; genus Anania; species Anania hortulata. The sequence goes on along the minus strand of OY756388.1, from coordinate 24,627,022 downwards.
TTTATTTTTTCTGCGCCTGTACCGGATACTGGAGGAAAGGAAGGAAATCCTCGTCAATACTTGGGAAATTGTTGCCACTATTTAAAATGAAAAGGTTATTTTCAAGGATAACGTAAGTAACGGAGTCATTATGTAGTACCACTATTTATTTAAATATCTAGTCGGTTTGCATATTAACGTAACATATTAAAGTAAATTTTAAAAAAAAGTCATATTACCATCGAATGGAATGTAACATTAAATCAATTTGACCAGAATCGATTTAAATGACAGATCGAGTTTGTCTATGAGTTCGAGATAAAATGTATAGTATGAAATCATGATGGTACCGCCGCCGCCTTATGTCAAAGTTTTGTCTATGATGTCAAAAAAGAAAAGAATTTTGAGGAAACGGACGGACGATTAAATTCGTGTAGTAGAATATTCTGTGTTGAAAAAGGTTATATGAATCAGCAACGTATTGGAGTGTCGTTAAAACATGTTTGATTAGTTTTCCACGACATTATTTTATGTTAATCATTTGTTTCATTGTGTAATTACCACGCCAGTTCTAAAACTGCGAGCACAAATAAAATGGCGACTGACCAAGCAAAAAACCGCATGCATGTATTCAAGAACACTGGAAAAGATGTCGATGTGAGTATATTTTGTTACGAAATCCATAATAAATTGTTGAGATAGTGCTTTTGTGTCTGTCACCCGGCATACTTACGTCCTTCGCATGTTATTTTTCAGGAAATGCGCAGGCGGAGGAACGAAGTGACAGTTGAGCTAAGAAAGAATAAAAGGGAAGAAACTTTACAAAAGCGTCGTAATGTGCCTATCAACGACTCGACAGACGAGGATGAGATCGAGAGGACGCTGGCGGCGACCAACCTGAAAGAGCTGGTGATGAACGCGGCCAATGCGGAGAACCCCGACGTTCAGCTCATGGCCGTACAGCAGTGCAGAAAGTTACTGTCTTCCGACAAGAGCCCGCCCATCGATGAGCTCATCATGAACGGCATCCTCCCCATCCTCGTTCAGTGCCTCTCTAGAGCTGACAATCCAACGCTGCAGTTCGAATCATCCTGGGCACTAACTAACATAGCATCTGGAACGTCAGCACAGACAAACAAAGTAGTCCATGCCGGCGCTGTACCCCTATTCCTGCAGCTACTGATGTCCCCACACGAGAATGTCTGTGAACAGGCAGTGTGGGCTCTTGGTAATATAATTGGCGATGGGCCGGTACTGCGAGACTTTGTTATAGAGATGGGAGTTGTTAAACCACTACTGAGCTTCATCAAACCAGAAATTCCTATTTCGTTCCTTCGTAACGTGACGTGGGTGATCGTAAACCTGTGCAGGAGTAAGGACCCACCGCCACCAGCAAAGACTATCCAAGAAATTCTTCCTGCTCTCAATGTACTCATCGTTCACAATGACACTAGTGTGAGTATACAATTATCTTATTTGATTTTGATTTAAACTCCCATACGTCGAAGTAGGTACCTATTTACACCTTAAGAACTGCAAAATAAAAATTGGTTAGGAACAACAAGTTTCTTTTTGTTCCCCACTAGATTTAGAATAGAATAGAATTATTTTTATTTGGCACAAATTTGGGCAGTTAAAATAACAACACAGATAACCTAAAATTAATGCATTTGTGCCGAAAAGGTCCTCCCCTCAATATTAGTCATGGCAGCTTTAGGCATGCCAAGACAATGGTATTCTGTGGGAGCCATGAAGGACACCATTACACTTGATTTATTTTTGGAAGTTACAAGTTGTCCCAACTGCCTGTCTGATCATACACAATAATAATACATAATCTTGTTCTGTGTTCAATGTTGCTGATATAAAGAAAAAGCTACTAAGTTTTTTTGTTATTTGTCAACAAAAAATATTATGGAAAAGTGCACTATTTTGAAATCTACTTCGAAAACGTATCTCAATTTTTAATCAACTTCACAAACCATGAATAATTAATAAATTTAGAAAAAATATTTTCTCTGTTGGAAGGGTATATTTCCTGATAGGTCCCATTTTTTTTCCAAAAGGTAGCACGCACAATGGCCCAATCAGGAGGCTAAGTGCGGAAACAGCCCAGACAAACTAACTAGGTCCCATTTTTATCATAATTTTCCCAACAAGTCAGGCATTTGCAATCAGAAAATATCATTTGCTGAGGTGGATCGAATAAAGAAGACCATAGATGGCCACAATAGTATTTCACAAGTAGCAATAAGATATCTTGCTTGAGACAGTTGAGCTTCATCATAGTCGAAAAATGTAATTTTAATAATAATAAATGATTTTGGTGAAAATGGTACCTACTATCAAACTGAACTGATGACAAAGGTAGAAGGTAGGCACCAGAACTCTGTGATAAAACAATGTATCAAAGCCATGTTTGGACTCATTTGAATCGACAAGAGAGCTGTAATAATTTATACAAAATTTACATCACAGATCGCCATTTAGAGTGCAAAAAAAGATAATGAAAATATCTGTAGAACGGATATAATATGTTTGCATTCTTATCTTTATTTGTCTTAATGAGAATTTATCACTAAAACACAAATAAAGCAAATTTTTATATTAAAAAAACCGCAACCGCAACTTCATAACACTGAAATGCTAAAAATAACATTTAAACAAACAGACTTACTTAGCAGTTATTTTTGGAGTCAGTGCAAACAAAAACATTCATACACTCCTCGACTGGCACCGCCTCCAAAACTGTTAGGTATTGTTTCATTATTTTATTTTTAACTTTTTAGTGAACTCTTATTTTTTACAAACAGCAGCTACCTGTACTGAATTTTTAAATAATATCTGACATAAAATGATAATTCAAATTCTATGAAAATTCATGAGTAAAAATACCTGATAAAGAAAAACTGACTGATTGATAACATATGTTTACAATCTAAAGCCAAAATATTTAGTGATTAATTGTAATTATCTTCACCCATAACTGTGAAAACAGCCGAGAACAACGAAATGAAGATGTGAATAATTCTGGCCTAGGAATTTAATATTTAATAAATATATTTTTGTATTGCATTTTAACAAATTCATTTACACCACACAGTTTTTCTGTTCATAGAAAAATTACTGACATGTTTCTTCATCTTTCTTCTCATTCAAGTCAAGTACTTTACATATTATGGTCAATTAGCTAACAGACCAGTATAGTTTGAGTAATATCAATTGGCAGTATCCATGGATAATATTAAGCCTATTCCTATTAAATTCTTAAGTTTACTTGCACAACAAATTTATTTAATACAATTACCGCCAAACAAAAGAATGGCCACTGTTTATAATCTAGATTTTAATTTACACTTGCAAATGGACTTATAACAAAATTTCATCTGGCAGTTTGTTTGATGCAAGTTAGCAACAAAAGTAAGAAAAAATGTTTTCATCTATTACAGATCTTAGTAGACACAGTGTGGGCAATCAGCTATCTAACAGACGGTGGCAACGAGCTCATCCAAATGGTTATAGAATCTGGCATCGTTCCCAAGCTGATACCGCTGCTGTCTCACAAGGAGATGAAAGTACAGACAGCAGCTCTCAGGGCGGTGGGCAACATCGTGACAGGGACGGACGAACAGACACAGATCGTACTCAACTGCGATGCTCTCTCGCACTTCCCAGCGTTATTGACGCATCAGGTATGTTTGGAATCTTAATTAACACATAGCCAGTTAATTGGAACGAAGCTTGAATGTGAGCAAACTATTTTTTCACTTCCAATACTTACAGTAAATCATAATTTGTTTCGTATTCGTTTAGACGATGACGTTTTTTAACTCATCAACCATCCATAATCAAGACAAAAGAAATTCCATTGTTATCCGGTCTCATGAGACCTCTTGGATGTTGACGAGTTGAACTTGCTGATTGCAACAGTTTTATTATTGCATGCCATAATCAGCACAAACTAATTTGTTAATCTTTTGTTTATTTAATTGCTTGGTTAGGTCAGTAAAGGTAGATTCGCTTAACGCGATAGATCGCATGCAACAATACTCGAAGTATGTAAATGTATGACGCCGCTTTTGAGATTACGACGACTGAAGCTGGATGCAAGTGTTGGAAATACCTGATAAAGAATATAGTTACCTGGTACAGTCTATCTTGAGAAAGATTAAAACATCTGGCTGGAGTAGTAATCATCTCGCAGAATCTGTCATGAAACCTGACGACCTCCGTAGCCGAGAGGCGATCACGCCGGACTTGGCGTCGCCATCTCTGCGGTCCCGGGTTCGATTCCTGGTCGGGTCGATGTAGAAAACTATTTTTCTATTCAATCTCGTGTCTGGGTGTTGTAGTACCGTCGTTGTAACCGATTTCTATAACACAAGTGCTCTAGCTACTTACCTTAGGATCAAAGCAATGTATGTGATGTTGTCCAAAATTTATTATTTATCAATTATTATTTTTTCATTAAAATTCTCAAATATTTCCAATTTATTTATTTATTGCTACACATAATATGTAGGATCTAGGTAGGTAGGTCTTATAAATTAATATATTAGAGTACAATAGGCCCACAAAGGGCATTACAATATTAAAACCAATTATATTTATAGGAAGTCAAATTTTAAAAAATACATTCAATGCATGTCAAGAATTGGTAGAAGATAAATTAAACGAAGTCATAACAATAATTGAATTAAATTAAATGCAATTATTTTCAAAATTATTTGTAAGTAAATTAAATGTCAAAGATACAGTAATAAATAAATTGTTTTCACAATCATACCAATTACCTATCTAGCCTTAAACTCAGCAAAGCTTGTACTATGACGACTAAAAAACGGATAAACGTATTTACGTACGTAACGTATTATAAACATTAATGACTTAGGTATAAATGCTCGTGCCCATCACACAAACGTTTGCCCCCTTGCGGGATTCGAACCCGCAACCCGCTGGCTTCGTAGTCCGGAGAGCGAACCACCACACCGGACGGTCGTCAAAAAGATTTAAAACAAACGAATCGATGTGGACGAATCTCGAAATGTAAAAAACTACTATAAATCGTTCCAGAAAGAAAAGATCTGCAAGGAGGCGGTATGGTTCCTATCGAACATCACGGCCGGCAACAAGCACCAGGTGCAGGCCGTGATCGACGCGGGCCTGCTGCCCATGATCGTGGACAACCTGCGCAAGGGCGAGTTCCAGACGCAGAAGGAGGCCGCGTGGGCCGTCTCCAACCTCAGCATCAGCGGGACCAAGGACCAGGTGGCCGCGCTCATCGGCTGCGGCGTCATCCCGCCCTTCTGCAACCTGCTCAGCTGCAAGGACACGCAAGTCATCAACGTGAGTAGCTAGAGCGTTTGTGTATACGAGTACGGGGTGGCCAGGAAAGTGACGTCCAAAAAAATTTTTTAGGTGCCTCGTGTTTAGAGTTCAGAGGTAATTGCTTTTTCGTAGTTTACGAGTTTAGGTTTTCTTTTAAATAGCCCATGAAGTACTACTTTTTTATTATTATTATTAAAGCTTAGAGTCTAGCGCATTCTCTGAAGCTACTTAGAAAGTAAGAAATTATCAGTTTAGATTTTTAATTTCAAGTTGAAAATTTAAACGATAACTCACTTAACATAAATTCTTAACTTTAAGTAAATTTGTATTAACTTCCATCAAAGTTATGAGGCTGTTTATTTTATGCATAAATGCATAGTTCATAGAGATTCAGCTGCAAGAAAAAAAAGTCGAAGAAACCTACTTTTTTAGAAATTTTTCAAACTGTTTCGGTTGCAAAAATTCATTAAAAAAAATTGTAACTCGAAAGCTATGAAAAATCGTAGAATCGAAAAACAGGGGTGATTCAGATACCTCTCAACACGAGGCACCTAAAAAAATTATAGACATCACTTTTCTGGCCGACCCAGCGAACTACGAGGAGAGGTCGGACATGGCATTCGAAGTGTGAAAATATTACTATTTTTATGGTTCAATGAAAATGACAGATCTTTTATACTGCAGGCTTTTAATTAGACACTATACTCTTTATTTTAAAAACAGACTGATATGCTGTTTAATTTATTCTGAATGGCACGCACAATGGCCCAATCATGAGGCTAAGTGCGGAGAGAGCCCAGCTGAACTAACTAACTAATTTATTCTGAAAAAGTGACTCGGTCGAACTGAATTTTTTAAACTGCAATTTAAAAAATGCTATATCCGTCCGGTCCGGTGTACCCTGTATGGCTGAACATCCCCCACGCGGCAGGTGGTGCTGGACGGGCTCAGCAACATGCTCAAGATGGCGGGCGACAACTCGGAGCAGGTCGCCAACATGATCGAGGAGTGCGGCGGCATCGACAAGATCGAGGCGCTGCAGAGCCACGAGAAGGTCGAGATCTACAAGATGGCCTACGACATCATCGAGCAGTACTTCGCCGGGGAGGTCAGTGTGGGGATTTTATGCTTTGTTTTCTATACGTACTGCAGGAAAGATGTTTTGTGTTCGTCTATTACATTGTGATCTCTGAGTGTGTAGGGTTGACAGATTTTTATAAAACTTTATTTCTGCCAATATTTGGTTAAAATGAAGAAAAAACTGGACCGGTCATGATGATGACCGTGAAATTTCGTTGCGGGTCCTGAGACAGTGGCTCACCCGGTCAAGCTGTAAATAATAAAATGTAATTTTAGGCTCTAAATGGGTTGCAATAATAATCCTATATGCTCTTAGAGTTACTCCTTTTTACAGTTAGAAGGCTAAATAGTTCTGAGCAGCGCCGGATCTAGGCTGAGTTTAGGGTGGAGCAAAATACCATTATGACGTTTCTGGCCGTCCTAAGAGTAAGTCAACTAATAAATTAGGAACTCGCATTAATCACGATAACCGCGAGCGAACTGTCTGGTCTAAGTTTTAAAGCTGATGTAACCCTATACATTTTTTCCGGATTAAACTCTATATTATATCCTTTCTATATTATATGTATAGCAAATAAAGAATTTGTATTTGTATTTCATAAATAAAGAGAAAGACATACTGCGCCGACCACATCACAGATGACCTGGGAACAGGGCAGGCGAATGATGATGATATTTTCATAGTTTTTTTTTTCACAATCACATCAATTATCTAACCCCAAACTAAGCAAAGTATTTTGTATACAAAAGCTCGGCGGTTCTCGTGTGTGTGTTCCTTGAACTTATAATTGACTGACTCTGCTCGACTGGTTAGTTTTATTGTTTATTTTTAAGCTCATTCTAAGTGAACTATGTTCTTTATGAGTAAATTTAAAAAAATGTTTTTAAACCTAGAAACAACAATACCAATATTTCGGCGCCCCTCGCCTAGAGCGACCGCTCCACCCGATCTCCCCTAGATCCGGCCCTGGCCGTGTGCGTCACAGTAATAATAATAATAAATAATATTTATTTCATAACAATGGGTACATTATATTACATTAGTGACCGTAGCCCCCTTTCAAGCTATCGAGCGTGTATCAGGGAGCAGCGCTCTTCAATTAATTTAGGTAGTTTTTAGAAGAATGTACACAGTGTGGCTAAAGTGTCGGTTGTCGGTTGTGGGTTGTGTGTCGGCAGGAGGAGGACGCGACGCTGGTGCCGGCGGCGGCGGACGGCGGCTTCGCGTTCGACGCGGCCGCGGGCCCTCACGACGGCCTGCGCTTCTAGGCGGGGCCCGCCCCCGGGCCCCGGGCCCGGCCCCCGGGGGCCCCTCTACCCGATGAATTCACGAACGACCTGGTTATATGAACTGGGCGCCCGTCGCGCCGCGCTATAGTCTCCGTGTAAATTGTTGACACTCGTTCGTCGATTCAGCGGGCTCGTCGCGACGGGGCCCGGCTTCGTCGTGATGCAACTCTGATGTGATGTTTCAAATATTTTCATCTTGTTTTTCGATCGCGTATTGTGACGTATAGGACGATGGACACGAAGTGGATAGTTTTAACGTTAAGTGCGCGTACCCATACGCGGTGATGTATTCGCTTGCTATCGATGCTTTTGATAATAACATAGTATTTATGTTTCGATTTTAACTCCGAATGTAATATCATCGCAGGACCTCAGGACTAGAGTGAACACCATATTTTAAGGTTATCGTTTATGTTCTGACATTAAGCCCATTTGTATCTATATACCAATAAATTCTGTCCAATATTAAAATTGCTTTTATTCCAAATTTGTATACATTAAAAAATTGAAGGCAATGAATCTTCGCGAGACCTCGATCCCAGCTGCAGCAGCTTGAACTCGTAATTTCTCTGTAAAAAAAGGTATAACTATAATAATTGAATCATAGTTTAAAAAACTAATCAAATAAGCCAATAACAGAAATATTTATATACGACGACCTCCGTAGCCGAGAGGCGAGCATACCGGACGCTATCTCTAGAGGTTCTGGGGTCGATTCCCGGTCGGTCAATGAAGAAAAATATTTTTTCTATATTATCTCGGGTCTGGGTGTTGTGGTACCGTCGTTGTTTCTGATTTATCAGGAGATATATTTTTGAATCATGCGAATTCCAATCCGAATATATCGATCCGATTATATCGCAAGATTCGCATGCGAATTCCTAAAATCTACTACTACTATTTTTGAAAATTCATTCCGGGTCTTACCGTTTTTCTATTTCTATTAGTAGAAAGCACTGATCAGGTAAAACTATGGTAGAAAGTACGGAAGAATGACATTGACAAGTAAACATATGGTTGACAGGGATTTGACATAATAACTTTTTATTTACGTTCGATAATGAGTTTTTGCTTTATGGTTCATAATTTTCATAATATTTTCTGCGTGAAACTAAAATAGTTACAAGATTTCAATCTAATAGCAACACCTATTTAGAGTGATTCAAAAATGCGTAAAATCGGAAGCAATAAAACTAAAACTTTTTTTCGTACACGAATTTTTTTCGTGTTCGAATTCAAGATTCATTTCTAATGCTTCAAAAATACGTCTCCTGAGCAATGTATGTGATGTCCAATATTTATGTTTATTTGTTTTGCTCATAGTTGAGGATTTCCACTGTCCAACCTCCTGACGCCATCATTAGATCACCACCATGGTGTCATTTATTGTATTGTCCAAATTTCAAATATTTACTAAGAATAAAATCGATACGATTTCATTACATAGTTAATTACAACTGGAGCTAAAAAGATTAAAAATTCTAATGATAAGTCTGCCATAGTTGATTTGTAATGACGTCGATGATAATTTTGATTGTAACCATTTATTGGTTACTTACTATTATAGGCGACTATTACTAGTAGTTAGCCGAAAACGCTACGGCTACGCTAAAAATGCGGCTGAATCGAATAGCAATTAATACTAGTATATGATAGTGATGCCGAACTATCGATAGTTAATCTTGAAAAACAGTCGTAGCGTGATAGTCCTATCGAAATGATGCAATACTATGGATAGTGAAAATTAGGCAATATTATTGAATTTTGTCGATACTATTATTTATTTTATTTATTATGCATACAACATATTGCAATTTTTACAACAGAGTCCTACAAAACTGTTTACACAGTTTGTCTGTAGAATCAAGTGAGTCTCACTTAAAATCCTTTACAGATTATTTTTATATAACTAAGGGGACGTTCAAGTATTACGTAACGCAATTTGGGGGGAGGTAGGGTCTTTTAAAACGTTACAATGCGTTACAAGGGCGGTAGGAGGGGTTGAAACAACACGTGACGTAACATTTAAAAATAAAAAAATAGCGAATTTCAAATGCATAAGTTGGCAACCCTTTTCGTTTTTGGATTGTATTGTACGTATTCTTTCCTAGAAACTAGGTATTTTGCGCAACATAATTTTGACTTTTCAACCGACTTCAAAAAATGAGGAGGTTCTCAATTCGACTGTTTGTTTTTTTTTTTAATTTTTTTTGTATGTATGTTACGCGATTACTCCGCCAATTATGAATTGATTTTGATGATTCTTTTTTTGTTTGGTAGATCATACTTCAGAGGTGGTCCCATATAATTTTTATCGTAATTGATTCAGCAGTTTTTGAGAAAATAACAAAATATATACCTAGATAACGTTTTGGTTCGTCATTCATGGATCTATGTTAACCAATATCTTCGACAAATGTAAACCGATTTTGATGATTTTTTTTTATTGAATAGCTAATACTTCAAAGATACTATAGTAAAAAAATTCGGAAATAATTGTACCCCTAAGGGTGAAAAAAGAGGATGAAATCGGTGTTCAGCAGTTAGATTAGGATTTATCACTAAAAATAGATGAAATAAGTAAATTTTATTTAAAAAAATAAAACCGACTTCAAAACACTAAAAAGCTAAAAATAATCCTAACACAAACAAAAACATTGAATCTCTCATCGGCTGGCACCGACTCCAAAAGTGATTAAGTACTTAAGTGTTAGGATTATTTTTAGCATTTTAGTGTTTTGAAGTCGGTTTTATTTTTTTTAATAATAAGTTAAAATGGTCATATGGTAATATGCGTGTTACGTAACGTTTAAAGACGGAGGGGGAGGGGGTACCGAAAAACGTTACCGCGCGTTACATAGGGGGGAGGGAGGGTCAAAAATCTTCAAAAACTGCGTTACGTAATACTTGAACGCTCCCTAAGGTGTTCAAGTAATATTTTTTTTAATTACGTTTAAATTTATTTTTGTCTCTTTCTCGACGGATGTCTTCCGGCAAACTATTAAGGAGGTATGTTATTCGCTTCTTTAAGGTTCTGTCACCAAAGTAATTTTTAACCCTTGGTACTACAAATTTACCTGAAGACATCGATCGTGTACAGTGTTTATTTTTAATCAGCGGCAGGTCACGCTCCCAAGAGTCATGATTATTGATTGCCAACAAATACTTATGTTTAAGACTAACTGAACGACCCATAGTCAGTAACAGACGCATGTTTATGAAAGAGCTTGCGAACGAACGACTCTGACGATGACATCGAAATACAACAGTTATTTACTAAAGAAAATGTTTAGCAAGCAACAGTATCGAATACTATTGACACGCATTCTATGGATAGTATTGGTTTTTAGCGATAGTATTACTTAAATTTATCCATCGATAGACTATCGCTATCGAAACAACACTAGTCTATGACCGAAAACCATGGAGCACTTGCCCTATAGAGTAGAAAATATCATAGTGAAACACTATTTTCCGCCATTATTTTATCTGTATGTACTGTTTTTGTATGGGCGAGAGTTGACAGGACTTGTCATTTCATACTAAATGTAAGTGAAAAATCACCATCTAGTTTCGGAGAAAGATCCGGACCGCAGGTCTAGGGATGCAAAGTTTTTAAAAATATCGATATTGATATATATTGAATTAAGTCGATATTGATATATCGGTATATTAGGCCGATATATCGATATTTCTTCTTTTTTTTTATAATCCAATAATTTTTGTGATATCGATTACAACAATCACTGGATAGGTATATAAAATATGTTAAACTTTCCTTTACATACATTATTAAATATATTTATATATATATTCCAGTATTTTGTACCAGATATCGAACTTAAAATATTAAGTCTGATAAAAGACGTTCAGAAGGAGGTACACTTGTTGCCACATTTGGTAGATGACTCATTGCCATTTTAAAAAGATTGGAATATACACCTTGTATCGCTTGCTATGTTTCAAGAATGTATTTTAGTGTTTTTACAAGAGCAGAAAGAAAAAAAACATACAACCGAATTGAGAACCTCTTCCTTTTTTTGAAGTTGGTTAATAAAGTAACGACGTCATTATCAGTCTTTTTTTCTTTTATTTGCATGTGAGCAAATATCATCAACCAACACGTACACGTCACGTACGTCATGCTCAGTCATATCAATCACCACAGAACAGAACAGACCACACAGACGACAAATCACAAACACTCACCTACCACAAATTAGAGTGGAGAACAGAATATTTTTTAGAAAATTAGTGTTGCCAGTAATGGAATTTTACATTTAAAATTTTCGATACGATATATTGAGTTTTTCGATATTGATATATCGATATCGGCGCATCGTCGATATTGATAAATATCGATATTTTTAGGGGTCGATATATCGATATTTATCGGTTTTCCGATATATCGTTGCATCCCTACGCAGGTCAGTATTGTTTCTCTTTAGGGTATGTGCTCGATGCCGAATAATGACGAACAGTCTAACCGAATAATGTAAACACAGTAACACACCTTCTTGAGGTCGCACGCGTAGCACTTGGCGTAGTGGTCCGCGGCCCCGTCGCCCTCGCCGGCCGCCTCCCCGCGCGCCGCCACGCGGGCCTGCAGCGACCGCGCGTCGTAGAACATGCCCACTTTCTGCTGGAAACTGGGAATACACATTTGAAAATCCTGGCAAAAAGCTCTAGAAAATGCAATTTTTTTCTTTTAATTTTTAAAATAGGAATGACGACTTAGTTTTTTTTCTTCGTCTATCAGGTAGGTTATCAAAAAGAATTGGACACGTATTTTTTCTTTTTTCAAATACTCAAAATTACAGAGATATTTAAGAGGCCGTGCACCTTTTTTCAGTGTAAAATTGAAATATAGTTCTATGCTTGTGTGCGTTTATGATGCGAGATAAAGCATCAACAATGTTGATCCTTTACAAGATAATATTGATAATATTTATTAGGTAGTGGACATCCTTCCTAGATTTGAAAAATGATCGGTTTTGCGCGCTTGATTTTATAGTTAATTTTGACTTAGGTTTACTACTTAATTTTTTGTTTTTTACATAAAAAAAAAATTATATTACTTATTTTAAAAGTATACCTGAAGATTATTGTGTAGTGTTTAAATCTTATAATAGTTGTTCATAACGATAGAAAAAGAAATGATATTTGAATGGAAATTTCTAAAATTTTAGGTTATTTCAGCATTTTTTTCTGCTATATTTTGTAAGAAAGTAAAAAAAAGTATTCAACCTATGTGCAAGAAGACCATATCTTCAATTAAATGTTAAAATCGAATTGTCAGGATAACTTATAGTTTCTTGCAAACCGATGTTCAAACGTTACTCGAACGTCATTTTTCTGAAATAAGGGTAGTTGTTTTGGTGATTTACCTTTATTTTTGAAATGATATGAAAAATCCATTCGCGCTACATGCAAGAATAAGAACTAATCTTTTAAAATCACTTGTTATTTTGTTTCATTTATCATTCACGTCTTTACAATCAGAGAACAAAATGTAGGAAAATACGACGATTTCTAGGACGGCCTCTTAATGATTTGAAATAGGTACAATCTTTACTTAGAAGTGACGTCACTTCTGAAGTTTGGTGCTCTTTTATCTTTGTCATTTTTTGGCAAAAGAAAAAATAAGAGTCCATGATTTTTTGATAATCTAACTGACGGATTAAATAGAATTTCATTTTATTTACCCAGTCCCCCTAACATGACCACCAAAACACGATATGATATTATGATATGATATAGCGATGTATTGACACAAACGGTATTTTTTTTAAATATGAAGGAATTGTAGACTCCATGTTAAATTTTTATGATCGATTTCTTTCGATCAAAATTAAACATGGCGGCGCTATATCTATCATATTTTTTCAAAATATTGACCGTTTGTGTCGACAAATCGCTATATCATATCGTGTTTTGGTGGTCATGCTAGGGGGGCTGTCGTCACCCCTATAACATCAGTAGATCCGATTTGACAAACTGCGTTTAAAGACTTCTTTTCATAACTAAAAAAATAGGGCCTTATTTTAATTTTATTTTATTTTCTTTATTTGGAAAACAAACAGGTTACAAGGTAATACACATACATAGAAAAAATGAGTTTTACACTAGCCTAAAAGTTTTCACTACTAATTTAAAATTGAAAAGAAACTAAATAAGGTGAAAAATAAACAAATCATATTTAGGTTACACTTATGCCTTTAAAAGGCTACGAAAACGCGCAGGCCTTTCGTGAAATAAGTCGATGTGGTTATAATCACTATTAAACTTATACTTATACTCTTATAAGCCCCAAGCTATTAGAATATTTTGGCAGTTTTGCGATAATTTAGTGATTACGGGACATTTATAAGACAAATCGAAATCGAAGGTAGCTGTACAGTTCATAGTACTTTATGTATCTAACAAAAGCTAAACATATTGATTAGTCATCTTTAGACATATATTAATCTGTGGTGTGTGCGGTTAACTTTTTTCTTTGTCCCAAAAGGTAATAATTATTTATTATCTAATAAATAATACTTATATATTACGATACCTACTTGTAGTTTTATTTATTTTATAGAACATAGCGGCCCCTATTTATACTAAACAACCACATAAGTAAGTAGGTAACTGTAAAATGTTGTACCTAATAGGCCTCTCACCGGTAAGCGCAGCGCAGGACGTCCACCCACAAGGTCGTCACCTAGTAAAGGTCGCAGGAATACACCGGACGCAGGCTGCTTCCGACCGGAAAATCTAGAAGTCAATGGCCTGTGATCATCTGCCCCTCTAGCATGACTAGCAAACACGATATGATATGGTATGATATAGCGATATATCGACACCAACTCTAAAAATATGAAGGATATAGGCACCATATTGAATTTTTATCGAAACAGCGATCAAAAAAATTGGCTACAGAAGAACTAAGCATATAACTCTTATCTGTAAATCTATGCTATTGTTTAACTAAAATTAAGTCCTAAAAAAATATTATTCTACTTTTATTTTAAAAGTAAACTATAACTCACATTTGCAAGTCGTGGCAGCCTGTAACTGAATCTACACTTAGCTCATATTTTAAACTTGTTACTTGTTAATTGTATCATTGGTGTAAGATTTGTTGGTTGCTCCTATTAAATAAATAAATAAAATATGTGAGGTCACCGGCACGATTCAACATGGCGGCTATATCTATCATATTTTTACAGTTGGTGTCGATATATCTCTATATCATATCATATCGTGTTTTAGTGCTCATGCTAGGCAGGCTGGCCTATGTTCAGCGGTGGACGTCCTACGGCTGAAACGATGATGACGAGGCTCATTTGTTCAAACTCACTCGGGCAACGGTTTGGGCCAGTGGTTGTCGAGGCGGTTGAGCTTCATGATGGCGCCGAGGCGCTGCAGCAGGCCGAAGTTGTCGCTCTGGACCTTGCGCGTGCGCTCCAGCTCGCGCTGGCTCTGCTTCAGCTTCAGCGCCACGTGCGGCCGCGCGGCCGGCGCGCGGGAGTCTATGGCCGGCAGCGCGGACCGCACCTCCGGGACGTATTTTGTAAGTTAAAAGACGAGTAAGTAGTGGATCTTGGATAAATAAATAAAACACAACTCTACAAGTAGTACTCCTAAATTATCGACTCGACGCGTGTTGGTACAATGTCGCACGAAAACACATTAAAATAGGGTTCATAACAGCGCGCAACGAAACGTGGCTGTTACGACAATCGCTGCATCTCGAATCGTCTTAAAAAACGAAAATTGGGGAAAATAATACTTTTTGCAAACCCTTTTGCTTATCAATAGACTTAAAACTAATTAAATCGGTCAAGCGGTTGAAAATAAAAAATTTAATTATCATCTTTTTTTGTTTGTTTTTTCAATGATTACAATTTTGATTGAAGTGTGAGTTTTTAAAAGAAATATTTTGAAGCTGCATTTAAACACGCGCTACCTATAAGATAGATAATGTGAATAAGTGAAGCATCATTATTTGGATATTGCTCTCATAGTAAAAGTTTTTGTGATATTGGAATTATTTGGAATGTCCAATGATTTTGTAAATTGTATTTAAAGTCAAAACGCTAAAAATGTATCACATAAAAGTTTACTGAAGAGAGCAAGCTGTAGTACAACTTTTTCAACTACTAGGTGGGGAAACTAAGTTTAAAAGTTACGTTTAATCCCCATCCCCTTTATATTAACATACTAACATTATACTTACCTACTCGTATTTTGTTATTTACATTGCGCCGGTCTATCGGATACCCCACCAGCTGCCAAACAACTATTTAAATTGGCTTAACAAGAAATTCCCCTATTTCCATTCAGTAGAGCACTTACTTTAGACCGATGATCCTTATACCTGCGGTCCTCCCAAGGCTGGATGAGGAGCTTGTCTCTGCGCGATAACATCTTATTTAAATTAATAATAATACTGGAAACTAATAAGCGTGTTCGTTTGTTTAGTTTAGTCAATGCTGAGTTGTGTTGCTTGGATACGATCCAATTGCTTAATAAATATAGGCTGTTTTTTATTAGTGTAAAATGCTTAAGGGTTAGGTTATACTCATGATGACAATTAACTTTGCCCAAGAAACGACTTTGACTTTCATTGGGGGGGATTGCCAATACTCACCACGCTTGGCAGGCGGGTTGGCGAGCGCAGTTTTTTATAAGATTTCGCATTCAGAAGCTGCTGCCCGTCTCTTGCTAAAGGAATTAGTCGCCTCTTACGGTGACCTCCTGTTGGCGGTGGGGAAGTATATTCTTTACGGCCGTCCCCACATGGCCCTCCCAATGAAAGTCATTGGGGGAGGCCTATGTTCAGAAGTGGACGTTCTGTGGCTGTCATGATGATGATGATGATGATGAAGAAACTACTTCCCTATCTCAACTAAATTTTATTAGTGTACGAAACTGATTATACCAAAAACTCAGAGCAAACCTTTTTGAATACACTAACAAAAATTAAGTTGAGTTATGCAATTAGTTTCTTGGGAAAAGTTGTTTGTTATCATGAGTAAACCTAAACCTTAAGTATTTAACATTATTAAAAAATCACCCTGTATAAATTAGAATATGCAACTGGAAAATTCCAGAAGTCTTGAAAATGTTTGATACTCATCACGCTTGAAGAGTTGAACGGATTTGGATGATTGGCATGCACAGGGTCTTTAACACGGTGTACGCTCGTGTGATTTTTAACATCACATACATACATTGCTCTGATTATATAAATATGTAGGTAGTATACGGTTCAAAATGGCATGCCAAAGCCACCAAAGCTAACCTAGAGCGAACGGCGACACAAGCTGACAAGGGCTGCCATTAAAAAAAAAATAAAAAATAAAAATTATTTTATGGTATTAGTAGTAGTAATAGTAAACAATATTACACAATGAATAATACATTTTGTAACTAAAAATAATAATAATAATAAGACAAGTTTTCGGTGTGATTGTAATGTGTGATATGAGAGAATGTGTAAATCTGTTACGACTTGCAAGTGTCGACGTGTATGTGTCAGTGTGTGTGTGTGGTGAGTATGTGTGTGTGTGTGTGTGTGAGAGAGAGGGTGGTGTGTGTGAGGGTGGTGTGTGTTAAATAATTTATTGTAATTAATGATTTGTTAGTGAGCTAACACAAGCATGTTTTCAGTTTCCTCATAATTTAAAGTTTTTATCCATTCCGTCACAAGCTTTCTGCATTCAAATTTAGTCTTTGTATAAATTTTAAGAATTTTATTAATCCGATTGTACAGTTTGGATGATTGATGAGTGTACTGATGTCTAGCAAAATGCGTTCTGCATTTACTTATTTTAGCAACCTTGTCATATCTTCTTTTAGAAAGTATGGTAGTGTCGACTGGCAATGTCTTATGCTTGGCAGCAATTGTGTGTAGAATATAAAACTGTCGTACTGTTAGTAAGTCGGTTAATGAGTAAAGACTATCAGTTGAAAATCTAATATTTTTAAAATACATAACCTTTAACAGAATCCTTTGGGCACGCTCTGCCTCCAAGAATTTCACCTTAGAAGCACCACCCCAAAGTGGAATGCAGTAGATCATGATTGATTGAGCGAGGGCTATATAAATTTGGTTTAGGAGTTCTTTGTTAGCAGAGTATCTTAAGAGTTTTAAAAATGTATATTAGCTTCCTTATTCTGTTTACAATTAAATCAATTTGAGAGTGCCAGGAGAGTCGTTCATCAATCATAATTCCTAGATATTTGGTGGAGTGTACTCTATTTATAGTGGGGCAAGAGCAGGTGACACTGTAAGTATTGCAACAGTCGTGTATGGTAATACTAAAATCTGGACGTGCCTGGGTTCTGTTATTGATAGTAAAGCACATAAAATTAGTTTTTACAGTATTAAGCTTGAGCAAACTGTGTCTGAGCCACATCGCGATAACAGCTAATGCTGATTCCGCGTCCCTTTTGATGGCATCCCATGTGCTTCCGGTAATAACCATGGCGGTGTCATCAGCATAAGAGAAAACCTTAGTATTATCAAGTTGCATACTACAAAGTTCGTTTATGTAAATGAGAAACAATGTCGGCCCTAGTACAGATCCCTGAGGAACGCCAAACCCAAGACCGACACTGTCACTCACAATTTGCCCCAGCCTAACCCGCTGTTCACGACCAATCAGGTAGTCTCTGAAAAGATTTAATGGAGTGCCTCTTATTCCTACGTTTTCCAGTTTTTGCATAAGGGTGGGAACAGAGACGGTGTCAAAGGCCTTTTTTAAGTCTAAGAAGACCGTTAGGCACTTGTCTCCACTATCCAGTTGCTCTGTAATTAGAGATGTTAATGCCATTGCTGCATCCTGAGTAGATTTACCTGCTCGAAAACCATATTGTGTGGCTGACAAGATTTCGTACGTGTTGAGATATTCTACGAGTCTTTTATTTAGGGTCTTTTCTAATATTTTAGATAGCGAAGGCAGTCTTTTTAGATAGTGAAGGCAGGCAATTGTCAATCGTATGTTATATAATATGTTACGGTTTAGTTTAAAATATTATCATCTCAGCTCTTCGCGGCGCCTCGCCAGGTTACGCTGGCCCTTGGGGCTCTAATACGTCGCTGCTACCGAGAACGGTTTTTAGGGTTCCGTAGCCAAATGGCAAAAAACGGAACCCATATGGATTCGTCATGTCTGTCTGTCTGTCTGTCCGTCCGTATGTCACAGCCACTTTTATCCGAAACTATAAGAACTATACTGTTGAAACTTGGTAAGTTTAAAGTAAAAGTTAAAGTAAGGTAAGTTTAAACTTTAAACTAAAGTAAGTAGATGTATTCTGTAAACCGCATTGAGACTTTCATACAAAAATAGAAAAAAAAAATTTTGGGGGCTCCCCATACTTAGAACTTCTAATATCATTTTTTTTCTAAACTGAATAGTTTGCGCGAGAGACACTTCCAAAGTGGTAAAATGTGTGTCCCCACCCCTGTAACATCTAAAATAAGAGAATGATAAAACTAAAAAAAATATATATGATGTATATTACCATGCAAACTTCCACCGAAAATTAGTTTGAACGAGATCTAGTAAGTAGTTTTTTTTAATACGTCATAAATCGTAAACCGCAATTTATCTTTCGAAATGTTATGGATTTCATTTTGCAATAAAAATACCATAACTATGACTCGATTGTCGTGATGGGTGAACTTTTGCTTATATAGGTACCTACAGGTTTGTACGAAACCCTTGGTGCGCGAGTTCGACTCGCACTTGGCCGGTTTTTTTACCGTTCTTGAAGTCGTTCATGGTCGTCGCCCGTGTGTATAAGGCATTGGTTCTACAAAGAGTACAAACGCCTAACCGCGACGCGGCGAAATTACTAAAACATCAAACGGTTGCCGTACGCAGATACCACGTGGTCTATGATGTCGCGGTAATAGACGCAAACTGACAATCGCAAATAGTCGCTTTTCGAAAACGGATAAAGGCTAATTTTATTTAGTGATTGCGCAGTTTATCTCAAAATGGTGTATTCAATAAAGGGTTTGTATGTATGATAATAGACTACAGACGCGTTCTTGTTTGACGGATGCGGTAACTTTTTTTAATGGTCAGGGAAGCTTAAATGAAACAATGCAATAAGTAATATTTCTTATTTATTTCGGCAATAACAACTACATACACATTCTTAGTAACTGAACATAACCAAGTTACATAAGTCTTTGCTGTTTTTGGTTACATTGTTACATGGTTACAATAAATAAGTACGGTATGAAAATATTTACGGTTTCTCTAATATCGTTGATGTATCTGATCATCATTAAACTATCCAATTGTTCTATATTCATGTAAGCAATATAACTGTTTTATATTCTTATTTAATATCAAATAATTCCATTATACACTTGCGCGCCCTTAAACCTATTTGGAACTTCTTTAACAAACTAAAAATATCGATAGATGTTTTATCGTTATAGTCAAGACAAAGGTCCACAGAGAAACAGGAATAGAAACAAAATGTTGAACCCCACTGATGATAAGTAATTAATATCATAGTTTAGAAACTATAAAACATACATATATGTACTGGACTCGTCAAAACGAATCGAATGAGCCCAAACACGAAGGTTTACTAGTACTACTAGTAGTAATTGAAGAGATCTACTACCACCTGACTCCATCATCAGATCAGCCTCCGCTCACTTCGATGCGCTTTATCTTCGCTTTTTTTTGGTTGATTAACAAAAGACAAAATATGGGTCGAATATTTTTTGATAATCTAACTGACGGACTAAATAGAATAATCATTTTTTGACCCAGGAAACTAGCCTATTATTGTAGTCATCAGAATGTCGAATACTTAAGTAAGTAAGTAATATTTTATTTGGCACCAAACCGCTCAGCATTAGTCGTGGCATAGACACTGGTATTCTGCGGGAGCCTTGGAAAGTTGCAAAGTTTTAAATCGATACGTCAGTTAAAAGTAGGTTAAAATCTACTTCCAAGATTTGATTACTATGTAACATCGAGCACATACATACCCTACAGAGGAGCATTACAAAAACAGTACAGATAGATTTAAAAATGGCGGACAATTTTACCGAACAAATCATATGACATTTCTTCTCTGTAGGGTATGTGCTCGATGCTATGTAATTAACAAGTGAAGCTAATTTACGTGGGTTAAAAAAAGAATAGCTTTAATTTTCCTTTCAGTCAATTTGACTTCAGGACCTAGATATTTTTAACGACAGGAAACACGTAAAATCGGTTTTTCAATAATATACCAGATTATTGCATTCTCATTCGTATGTAATTAGCTAAATGTTATTTTCACACTCCTGTGTAATTAAATAAATACCATATAGGTTTACCTACATTTGTCGCATAACACTGAAATTCAGTGTTTTACAAAATATTGGTGATTAAGCGCCATGTTAAATCATCAAATCAAATAACCTAACTTCAATTTTCTGTCCGTCCCTTTCTATAAGGATCGATTAGAACGGGACATCCTAATTCATAATGTCAGACAGAATCTTAAAGGTACACTGACCCCTAGTAGAAGGGGACAGGCAGATACCAGAGGTACATATATATAACTCGTTGAATGTCAGTTAAACTTGAAACAGACCAAGACGTTGCTTTTCATGTTACTACATTCACAAGAACAGAAAACACGGGGACTCCAATGTTTAGGTCTATGTAAAACAGTTTGGAAATAATAATTCAATTTATTTCTATAAATTTATTTACTTAGCAATTAGCGACTCCACGTAGACAGATCAGTCGCAAACAAACATAGTTTATTCGTCATCGTCTGACATCGTCACAAGACAGTCTCAGCCTCGGTAGTCAAGGCGACATGGCTCAGGGTCGAAGGCAAGGTCTTCGGCGATCACTGAGTCACAGACCATTTTGTCTTGTAACATTAAGTTCCATACTATTCTGTCGTAGCTGTAATCTGCTTTAAGGCAAATAAATACATACTCATTCTTATTGGAGAATACCTAGCTCGGCGTCTAAGTGTAACGCCAAAAGAAAGAAAAACATACAATAAATATGTTTGTGTGTGTCATCAATTTCGTAATCTTTTCTGCGCCACACGCGTATACAGCCAGTGTAACTAGACCCCCCGGGCAGGCCCAGGTCGGTACTACGCGGCGCTCATCTTGCACAGGTGGCGCAGCTGCATGATCTTGATGTCGTCGGTGCCGAACTTGACCACGCCCTCCTGGTTCTCGATCGAGATCAGCTGCCCCACCGCCTCGCGGTCCTCGCCCGCTATCACCTGCGGAGTGCCACTTGTTATTGTAACATCTGACACTACATGAATAACTTCGCGAGACTATTTAACATCTGACACTACATGAATAACTTCGCCAGACTATTTAACATCTGACACTACATGAATAACTTCGCCAGACTATTTAACATCTGACACTACATGAATAACTTCGCCAGACTATTTAACATCTGACACTACATGAATAACTTCGCCAGACTATTTAACATCTGACACTACATGAATAACTTCGCCAGACTATTTAACATCTGACACTACATGAATAATAGTGAAGGCAGGCAATTGTCAATCGTATGTTATATAATATGTTACGGTTTAGTTTAAAATATTATCATCTCAGCTCTTCGCGGCGCCTCGCCAGGTTACGCTGGCCCTTGGGGCTCTAATACGTCGCTGCTACCGAGAACGGTTTTTAGGGTTCCGTAGCCAAATGGCAAAAAACGGAACCCATATGGATTCGTCATGTCTGTCTGTCTGTCTGTCCGTCCGTATGTCACAGCCACTTTTATCCGAAACTATAAGAACTATACTGTTGAAACTTGGTAAGTTTAAAGTAAAAGTTAAAGTAAGGTAAGTTTAAACTTTAAACTAAAGTAAGTAGATGTATTCTGTAAACCGCATTGAGACTTTCATACAAAAATAGAAAAAAAAAATTTTGGGGGCTCCCCATACTTAGAACTTCTAATATCATTTTTTTTCTAAACTGAATAGTTTGCGCGAGAGACACTTCCAAAGTGGTAAAATGTGTGTCCCCACCCCTGTAACATCTCAAAAAAGAGAATGATAAAACTAAAAAAAATATATATGATGTATATTACCATGCAAACTTCCACCGAAAATTAGTTTGAACGAGATCTAGTAAGTAGTTTTTTTTAATACGTCATAAATCGTAAACCGCAATTTATCTTTCGAAATGTTATGGATTTCATTTTGCAATAAAAATACCATAACTATGACTCGATTGTCGTGATGGGTGAACTTTTGCTTATATAGGTACCTACAGGTTTGTACGAAACCCTTGGTGCGCGAGTTCGACTCGCACTTGGCCGGTTTTTTTACCGTTCTTGAAGTCGTTCATGGTCGTCGCCCGTGTGTATAAGGCATTGGTTCTACAAAGAGTACAAACGCCTAACCGCGACGCGGCGAAATTACTAAAACATCAAACGGTTGCCGTACGCAGATACCACGTGGTCTATGATGTCGCGGTAATAGACGCAAACTGACAATCGCAAATAGTCGCTTTTCGAAAACGGATAAAGGCTAATTTTATTTAGTGATTGCGCAGTTTATCTCAAAATGGTGTATTCAATAAAGGGTTTGTATGTATGATAATAGACTACAGACGCGTTCTTGTTTGACGGATGCGGTAACTTTTTTTAATGGTCAGGGAAGCTTAAATGAAACAATGCAATAAGTAATATTTCTTATTTATTTCGGCAATAACAACTACATACACATTCTTAGTAACTGAACATAACCAAGTTACATAAGTCTTTGCTGTTTTTGGTTACATTGTTACATGGTTACAATAAATAAGTACGGTATGAAAATATTTACGGTTTCTCTAATATCGTTGATGTATCTGATCATCATTAAACTATCCAATTGTTCTATATTCATGTAAGCAATATAACTGTTTTATATTCTTATTTAATATCAAATAATTCCATTATACACTTGCGCGCCCTTAAACCTATTTGGAACTTCTTTAACAAACTAAAAATATCGATAGATGTTTTATCGTTATAGTCAAGACAAAGGTCCACAGAGAAACAGGAATAGAAACAAAATGTTGAACCCCACTGATGATAAGTAATTAATATCATAGTTTAGAAACTATAAAACATACATATATGTACTGGACTCGTCAAAACGAATCGAATGAGCCCAAACACGAAGGTTTACTAGTACTACTAGTAGTAATTGAAGAGATCTACTACCACCTGACTCCATCATCAGATCAGCCTCCGCTCACTTCGATGCGCTTTATCTTCGCTTTTTTTTGGTTGATTAACAAAAGACAAAATATGGGTCGAATATTTTTTGATAATCTAACTGACGGACTAAATAGAATAATCATTTTTTGACCCAGGAAACTAGCCTATTATTGTAGTCATCAGAATGTCGAATACTTAAGTAAGTAAGTAATATTTTATTTGGCACCAAACCGCTCAGCATTAGTCGTGGCATAGACACTGGTATTCTGCGGGAGCCTTGGAAAGTTGCAAAGTTTTAAATCGATACGTCAGTTAAAAGTAGGTTAAAATCTACTTCCAAGATTTGATTACTATGTAACATCGAGCACATACATACCCTACAGAGGAGCATTACAAAAACAGTACAGATAGATTTAAAAATGGCGGACAATTTTACCGAACAAATCATATGACATTTCTTCTCTGTAGGGTATGTGCTCGATGCTATGTAATTAACAAGTGAAGCTAATTTACGTGGGTTAAAAAAAGAATAGCTTTAATTTTCCTTTCAGTCAATTTGACTTCAGGACCTAGATATTTTTAACGACAGGAAACACGTAAAATCGGTTTTTCAATAATATACCAGATTATTGCATTCTCATTCGTATGTAATTAGCTAAATGTTATTTTCACACTCCTGTGTAATTAAATAAATACCATATAGGTTTACCTACATTTGTCGCATAACACTGAAATTCAGTGTTTTACAAAATATTGGTGATTAAGCGCCATGTTAAATCATCAAATCAAATAACCTAACTTCAATTTTCTGTCCGTCCCTTTCTATAAGGATCGATTAGAACGGGACATCCTAATTCATAATGTCAGACAGAATCTTAAAGGTACACTGACCCCTAGTAGAAGGGGACAGGCAGATACCAGAGGTACATATATATAACTCGTTGAATGTCAGTTAAACTTGAAACAGACCAAGACGTTGCTTTTCATGTTACTACATTCACAAGAACAGAAAACACGGGGACTCCAATGTTTAGGTCTATGTAAAACAGTTTGGAAATAATAATTCAATTTATTTCTATAAATTTATTTACTTAGCAATTAGCGACTCCACGTAGACAGATCAGTCGCAAACAAACATAGTTTATTCGTCATCGTCTGACATCGTCACAAGACAGTCTCAGCCTCGGTAGTCAAGGCGACATGGCTCAGGGTCGAAGGCAAGGTCTTCGGCGATCACTGAGTCACAGACCATTTTGTCTTGTAACATTAAGTTCCATACTATTCTGTCGTAGCTGTAATCTGCTTTAAGGCAAATAAATACATACTCATTCTTATTGGAGAATACCTAGCTCGGCGTCTAAGTGTAACGCCAAAAGAAAGAAAAACATACAATAAATATGTTTGTGTGTGTCATCAATTTCGTAATCTTTTCTGCGCCACACGCGTATACAGCCAGTGTAACTAGACCCCCCGGGCAGGCCCAGGTCGGTACTACGCGGCGCTCATCTTGCACAGGTGGCGCAGCTGCATGATCTTGATGTCGTCGGTGCCGAACTTGACCACGCCCTCCTGGTTCTCGATCGAGATCAGCTGCCCCACCGCCTCGCGGTCCTCGCCCGCTATCACCTGCGGAGTGCCACTTGTTATTGTAACATCTGACACTACATGAATAACTTCGCGAGACTATTTAACATCTGACACTACATGAATAACTTCGCCAGACTATTTAACATCTGACACTACATGAATAACTTCGCCAGACTATTTAACATCTGACACTACATGAATAACTTCGCCAGACTATTTAACATCTGACACTACATGAATAACTTCGCCAGACTATTTAACATCTGACACTACATGAATAACTTCGCCAGACTATTTAACATCTGACACTACATGAATAATAGTGAAGGCAGGCAATTGTCAATCGTATGTTATATAATATGTTACGGTTTAGTTTAAAATATTATCATCTCAGCTCTTCGCGGCGCCTCGCCAGGTTACGCTGGCCCTTGGGGCTCTAATACGTCGCTGCTACCGAGAACGGTTTTTAGGGTTCCGTAGCCAAATGGCAAAAAACGGAACCCATATGGATTCGTCATGTCTGTCTGTCTGTCTGTCCGTCCGTATGTCACAGCCACTTTTATCCGAAACTATAAGAACTATACTGTTGAAACTTGGTAAGTTTAAAGTAAAAGTTAAAGTAAGGTAAGTTTAAACTTTAAACTAAAGTAAGTAGATGTATTCTGTAAACCGCATTGAGACTTTCATACAAAAATAGAAAAAAAAAATTTTGGGGGCTCCCCATACTTAGAACTTCTAATATCATTTTTTTTCTAAACTGAATAGTTTGCGCGAGAGACACTTCCAAAGTGGTAAAATGTGTGTCCCCACCCCTGTAACATCTCAAAAAAGAGAATGATAAAACTAAAAAAAATATATATGATGTATATTACCATGCAAACTTCCACCGAAAATTAGTTTGAACGAGATCTAGTAAGTAGTTTTTTTTAATACGTCATAAATCGTAAACCGCAATTTATCTTTCGAAATGTTATGGATTTCATTTTGCAATAAAAATACCATAACTATGACTCGATTGTCGTGATGGGTGAACTTTTGCTTATATAGGTACCTACAGGTTTGTACGAAACCCTTGGTGCGCGAGTTCGACTCGCACTTGGCCGGTTTTTTTACCGTTCTTGAAGTCGTTCATGGTCGTCGCCCGTGTGTATAAGGCATTGGTTCTACAAAGAGTACAAACGCCTAACCGCGACGCGGCGAAATTACTAAAACATCAAACGGTTGCCGTACGCAGATACCACGTGGTCTATGATGTCGCGGTAATAGACGCAAACTGACAATCGCAAATAGTCGCTTTTCGAAAACGGATAAAGGCTAATTTTATTTAGTGATTGCGCAGTTTATCTCAAAATGGTGTATTCAATAAAGGGTTTGTATGTATGATAATAGACTACAGACGCGTTCTTGTTTGACGGATGCGGTAACTTTTTTTAATGGTCAGGGAAGCTTAAATGAAACAATGCAATAAGTAATATTTCTTATTTATTTCGGCAATAACAACTACATACACATTCTTAGTAACTGAACATAACCAAGTTACATAAGTCTTTGCTGTTTTTGGTTACATTGTTACATGGTTACAATAAATAAGTACGGTATGAAAATATTTACGGTTTCTCTAATATCGTTGATGTATCTGATCATCATTAAACTATCCAATTGTTCTATATTCATGTAAGCAATATAACTGTTTTATATTCTTATTTAATATCAAATAATTCCATTATACACTTGCGCGCCCTTAAACCTATTTGGAACTTCTTTAACAAACTAAAAATATCGATAGATGTTTTATCGTTATAGTCAAGACAAAGGTCCACAGAGAAACAGGAATAGAAACAAAATGTTGAACCCCACTGATGATAAGTAATTAATATCATAGTTTAGAAACTATAAAACATACATATATGTACTGGACTCGTCAAAACGAATCGAATGAGCCCAAACACGAAGGTTTACTAGTACTACTAGTAGTAATTGAAGAGATCTACTACCACCTGACTCCATCATCAGATCAGCCTCCGCTCACTTCGATGCGCTTTATCTTCGCTTTTTTTTGGTTGATTAACAAAAGACAAAATATGGGTCGAATATTTTTTGATAATCTAACTGACGGACTAAATAGAATAATCATTTTTTGACCCAGGAAACTAGCCTATTATTGTAGTCATCAGAATGTCGAATACTTAAGTAAGTAAGTAATATTTTATTTGGCACCAAACCGCTCAGCATTAGTCGTGGCATAGACACTGGTATTCTGCGGGAGCCTTGGAAAGTTGCAAAGTTTTAAATCGATACGTCAGTTAAAAGTAGGTTAAAATCTACTTCCAAGATTTGATTACTATGTAACATCGAGCACATACATACCCTACAGAGGAGCATTACAAAAACAGTACAGATAGATTTAAAAATGGCGGACAATTTTACCGAACAAATCATATGACATTTCTTCTCTGTAGGGTATGTGCTCGATGCTATGTAATTAACAAGTGAAGCTAATTTACGTGGGTTAAAAAAAGAATAGCTTTAATTTTCCTTTCAGTCAATTTGACTTCAGGACCTAGATATTTTTAACGACAGGAAACACGTAAAATCGGTTTTTCAATAATATACCAGATTATTGCATTCTCATTCGTATGTAATTAGCTAAATGTTATTTTCACACTCCTGTGTAATTAAATAAATACCATATAGGTTTACCTACATTTGTCGCATAACACTGAAATTCAGTGTTTTACAAAATATTGGTGATTAAGCGCCATGTTAAATCATCAAATCAAATAACCTAACTTCAATTTTCTGTCCGTCCCTTTCTATAAGGATCGATTAGAACGGGACATCCTAATTCATAATGTCAGACAGAATCTTAAAGGTACACTGACCCCTAGTAGAAGGGGACAGGCAGATACCAGAGGTACATATATATAACTCGTTGAATGTCAGTTAAACTTGAAACAGACCAAGACGTTGCTTTTCATGTTACTACATTCACAAGAACAGAAAACACGGGGACTCCAATGTTTAGGTCTATGTAAAACAGTTTGGAAATAATAATTCAATTTATTTCTATAAATTTATTTACTTAGCAATTAGCGACTCCACGTAGACAGATCAGTCGCAAACAAACATAGTTTATTCGTCATCGTCTGACATCGTCACAAGACAGTCTCAGCCTCGGTAGTCAAGGCGACATGGCTCAGGGTCGAAGGCAAGGTCTTCGGCGATCACTGAGTCACAGACCATTTTGTCTTGTAACATTAAGTTCCATACTATTCTGTCGTAGCTGTAATCTGCTTTAAGGCAAATAAATACATACTCATTCTTATTGGAGAATACCTAGCTCGGCGTCTAAGTGTAACGCCAAAAGAAAGAAAAACATACAATAAATATGTTTGTGTGTGTCATCAATTTCGTAATCTTTTCTGCGCCACACGCGTATACAGCCAGTGTAACTAGACCCCCCGGGCAGGCCCAGGTCGGTACTACGCGGCGCTCATCTTGCACAGGTGGCGCAGCTGCATGATCTTGATGTCGTCGGTGCCGAACTTGACCACGCCCTCCTGGTTCTCGATCGAGATCAGCTGCCCCACCGCCTCGCGGTCCTCGCCCGCTATCACCTGCGGAGTGCCACTTGTTATTGTAACATCTGACACTACATGAATAACTTCGCGAGACTATTTAACATCTGACACTACATGAATAACTTCGCCAGACTATTTAACATCTGACACTACATGAATAACTTCGCCAGACTATTTAACATCTGACACTACATGAATAACTTCGCCAGACTATTTAACATCTGACACTACATGAATAACTTCGCCAGACTATTTAACATCTGACACTACATGAATAACTTCGCCAGACTATTTAACATCTGACACTACATGAATAATAGTGAAGGCAGGCAATTGTCAATCGTATGTTATATAATATGTTACGGTTTAGTTTAAAATATTATCATCTCAGCTCTTCGCGGCGCCTCGCCAGGTTACGCTGGCCCTTGGGGCTCTAATACGTCGCTGCTACCGAGAACGGTTTTTAGGGTTCCGTAGCCAAATGGCAAAAAACGGAACCCATATGGATTCGTCATGTCTGTCTGTCTGTCTGTCCGTCCGTATGTCACAGCCACTTTTATCCGAAACTATAAGAACTATACTGTTGAAACTTGGTAAGTTTAAAGTAAAAGTTAAAGTAAGGTAAGTTTAAACTTTAAACTAAAGTAAGTAGATGTATTCTGTAAACCGCATTGAGACTTTCATACAAAAATAGAAAAAAAAAATTTTGGGGGCTCCCCATACTTAGAACTTCTAATATCATTTTTTTTCTAAACTGAATAGTTTGCGCGAGAGACACTTCCAAAGTGGTAAAATGTGTGTCCCCACCCCTGTAACATCTCAAAAAAGAGAATGATAAAACTAAAAAAAATATATATGATGTATATTACCATGCAAACTTCCACCGAAAATTAGTTTGAACGAGATCTAGTAAGTAGTTTTTTTTAATACGTCATAAATCGTAAACCGCAATTTATCTTTCGAAATGTTATGGATTTCATTTTGCAATAAAAATACCATAACTATGACTCGATTGTCGTGATGGGTGAACTTTTGCTTATATAGGTACCTACAGGTTTGTACGAAACCCTTGGTGCGCGAGTTCGACTCGCACTTGGCCGGTTTTTTTACCGTTCTTGAAGTCGTTCATGGTCGTCGCCCGTGTGTATAAGGCATTGGTTCTACAAAGAGTACAAACGCCTAACCGCGACGCGGCGAAATTACTAAAACATCAAACGGTTGCCGTACGCAGATACCACGTGGTCTATGATGTCGCGGTAATAGACGCAAACTGACAATCGCAAATAGTCGCTTTTCGAAAACGGATAAAGGCTAATTTTATTTAGTGATTGCGCAGTTTATCTCAAAATGGTGTATTCAATAAAGGGTTTGTATGTATGATAATAGACTACAGACGCGTTCTTGTTTGACGGATGCGGTAACTTTTTTTAATGGTCAGGGAAGCTTAAATGAAACAATGCAATAAGTAATATTTCTTATTTATTTCGGCAATAACAACTACATACACATTCTTAGTAACTGAACATAACCAAGTTACATAAGTCTTTGCTGTTTTTGGTTACATTGTTACATGGTTACAATAAATAAGTACGGTATGAAAATATTTACGGTTTCTCTAATATCGTTGATGTATCTGATCATCATTAAACTATCCAATTGTTCTATATTCATGTAAGCAATATAACTGTTTTATATTCTTATTTAATATCAAATAATTCCATTATACACTTGCGCGCCCTTAAACCTATTTGGAACTTCTTTAACAAACTAAAAATATCGATAGATGTTTTATCGTTATAGTCAAGACAAAGGTCCACAGAGAAACAGGAATAGAAACAAAATGTTGAACCCCACTGATGATAAGTAATTAATATCATAGTTTAGAAACTATAAAACATACATATATGTACTGGACTCGTCAAAACGAATCGAATGAGCCCAAACACGAAGGTTTACTAGTACTACTAGTAGTAATTGAAGAGATCTACTACCACCTGACTCCATCATCAGATCAGCCTCCGCTCACTTCGATGCGCTTTATCTTCGCTTTTTTTTGGTTGATTAACAAAAGACAAAATATGGGTCGAATATTTTTTGATAATCTAACTGACGGACTAAATAGAATAATCATTTTTTGACCCAGGAAACTAGCCTATTATTGTAGTCATCAGAATGTCGAATACTTAAGTAAGTAAGTAATATTTTATTTGGCACCAAACCGCTCAGCATTAGTCGTGGCATAGACACTGGTATTCTGCGGGAGCCTTGGAAAGTTGCAAAGTTTTAAATCGATACGTCAGTTAAAAGTAGGTTAAAATCTACTTCCAAGATTTGATTACTATGTAACATCGAGCACATACATACCCTACAGAGGAGCATTACAAAAACAGTACAGATAGATTTAAAAATGGCGGACAATTTTACCGAACAAATCATATGACATTTCTTCTCTGTAGGGTATGTGCTCGATGCTATGTAATTAACAAGTGAAGCTAATTTACGTGGGTTAAAAAAAGAATAGCTTTAATTTTCCTTTCAGTCAATTTGACTTCAGGACCTAGATATTTTTAACGACAGGAAACACGTAAAATCGGTTTTTCAATAATATACCAGATTATTGCATTCTCATTCGTATGTAATTAGCTAAATGTTATTTTCACACTCCTGTGTAATTAAATAAATACCATATAGGTTTACCTACATTTGTCGCATAACACTGAAATTCAGTGTTTTACAAAATATTGGTGATTAAGCGCCATGTTAAATCATCAAATCAAATAACCTAACTTCAATTTTCTGTCCGTCCCTTTCTATAAGGATCGATTAGAACGGGACATCCTAATTCATAATGTCAGACAGAATCTTAAAGGTACACTGACCCCTAGTAGAAGGGGACAGGCAGATACCAGAGGTACATATATATAACTCGTTGAATGTCAGTTAAACTTGAAACAGACCAAGACGTTGCTTTTCATGTTACTACATTCACAAGAACAGAAAACACGGGGACTCCAATGTTTAGGTCTATGTAAAACAGTTTGGAAATAATAATTCAATTTATTTCTATAAATTTATTTACTTAGCAATTAGCGACTCCACGTAGACAGATCAGTCGCAAACAAACATAGTTTATTCGTCATCGTCTGACATCGTCACAAGACAGTCTCAGCCTCGGTAGTCAAGGCGACATGGCTCAGGGTCGAAGGCAAGGTCTTCGGCGATCACTGAGTCACAGACCATTTTGTCTTGTAACATTAAGTTCCATACTATTCTGTCGTAGCTGTAATCTGCTTTAAGGCAAATAAATACATACTCATTCTTATTGGAGAATACCTAGCTCGGCGTCTAAGTGTAACGCCAAAAGAAAGAAAAACATACAATAAATATGTTTGTGTGTGTCATCAATTTCGTAATCTTTTCTGCGCCACACGCGTATACAGCCAGTGTAACTAGACCCCCCGGGCAGGCCCAGGTCGGTACTACGCGGCGCTCATCTTGCACAGGTGGCGCAGCTGCATGATCTTGATGTCGTCGGTGCCGAACTTGACCACGCCCTCCTGGTTCTCGATCGAGATCAGCTGCCCCACCGCCTCGCGGTCCTCGCCCGCTATCACCTGCGGAGTGCCACTTGTTATTGTAACATCTGACACTACATGAATAACTTCGCGAGACTATTTAACATCTGACACTACATGAATAACTTCGCCAGACTATTTAACATCTGACACTACATGAATAACTTCGCCAGACTATTTAACATCTGACACTACATGAATAACTTCGCCAGACTATTTAACATCTGACACTACATGAATAACTTCGCCAGACTATTTAACATCTGACACTACATGAATAACTTCGCCAGACTATTTAACATCTGACACTACATGAATAACTTCGCCAGACTATTTAACATCTGACACTACATGAATAACTTCGCCAGACTATTTAACATCTGACACTACATGAATAACTTCGCTAGACTATTTAACATCTGACACTACATGAATAACTTCGCCAGACTATTTAACATCTGACACTACATGAATAACTTTGATAGACTATTTCTTTAAATACAATTTCTAAATCTAAGACATTCTTTCAACCATAATTTCCGATGAAATTAT
Source organism: Anania hortulata (assembly GCA_963576865.1). NCBI lineage: Eukaryota > Metazoa > Arthropoda > Insecta > Lepidoptera > Crambidae > Anania > Anania hortulata. The sequence goes on along the minus strand of OY756388.1, from coordinate 24,593,836 downwards.
GGTTGAAATTGTGAAATTGAATATTTTCAAATCAACAAATATAGCAATGTCATGTCGCTGGATACAGGTTGCTTCCAACCGGCCAATCTGGAAATCACTGGGGGAGGCCTATGTTTAGCAATGGACGTCTAATTGCTGAAATGATGATGAAATGTAGTAAGAGAGTAGAGTATGGTAAGGCGTGTCGTCAAGAGAAAGTATTGATATGCGCCAGGTACGCGGTCCTCGTGCGGCAGGTACCGGCCGCGCTACAGTGCTACAGTGCTACAGTGTACCTTGACGCGGTCCCCGGACTGCGGCACGGCGGGCTCGAGCAGGTCGGCCAGCACGTTGACGACGCGGTCCTCGTGCGGCAGGTACCGGCCGCGCTACAGTGCTACAGTGCTACAGTGCTACAGTGTACCTTGACGCGGTCCCCGGACTGCGGCACGGCGGGCTCGAGCAGGTCGGCCAGCACGTTGACGACGCGGTCCTCGTGCGGCAGGTACCGGCCGCGCTACAGTGCTACAGTGCTACAGTGCTACAGTGTACCTTGACGCGGTCCCCGGACTGCGGCACGGCGGGCTCGAGCAGGTCGGCCAGCACGTTGACGACGCGGTCCTCGTGCGGCAGGTACCGGCCGCGCTACAGTGCTACAGTGCTACAGTGTACCTTGACGCGGTCCCCGGACTGCGGCACGGCGGGCTCGAGCAGGTCGGCCAGCACGTTGACGACGCGGTCCTCGTGCGGCAGGTACCGGCCGCGCTACAGTGCTACAGTGCTACAGTGTACCTTGACGCGGTCCCCGGACTGCGGCACGGCGGGCTCGAGCAGGTCGGCCAGCACGTTGACGACGCGGTCCTCGTGCGGCAGGTACCGGCCGCGCTACAGTGCTACAGTGCTACAGTGTACCTTGACGCGGTCCCCGGACTGCGGCACGGCGGGCTCGAGCAGGTCGGCCAGCACGTTGACGACGCGGTCCTCGTGCGGCAGGTACCGGCCGCGCTACAGTGCTACAGTGCTACAGTGTACCTTGACGCGGTCCCCGGACTGCGGCACGGCGGGCTCGAGCAGGTCGGCCAGCACGTTGACGACGCGGTCCTCGTGCGGCAGGTACCGGCCGCGCTACAGTGCTACAGTGCTACAGTGTACCTTGACGCGGTCCCCGGACTGCGGCACGGCGGGCTCGAGCAGGTCGGCCAGCACGTTGACGACGCGGTCCTCGTGCGGCAGGTACCGGCCGCGCTACAGTGCTACAGTGCTACAGTGCTACAGTGCTACAGTGTACCTTGACGCGGTCCCCGGACTGCGGCACGGCGGGCTCGAGCAGGTCGGCCAGCACGTTGACGACGCGGTCCTCGTGCGGCAGGTACCGGCCGCGCTACAGTGCTACAGTGCTACAGTGCTACAGTGTACCTTGACGCGGTCCCCGGACTGCGGCACGGCGGGCTCGAGCAGGTCGGCCAGCACGTTGACGACGCGGTCCTCGTGCGGCAGGTACCGGCCGCGCTACAGTGCTACAGTGCTACAGTGTACCTTGACGCGGTCCCCGGACTGCGGCACGGCGGGCTCGAGCAGGTCGGCCAGCACGTTGACGACGCGGTCCTCGTGCGGCAGGTACCGGCCGCGCTACAGTGCTACAGTGTACCTTGACGCGGTCCCCGGACTGCGGCACGAAGGGCTCGAGCAGGTCGGCCAGCACGTTGACGACGCGGTCCTCGTGCGGCAGGTACCGGCCGCGCTACAGTGCTACAGTGCTACAGTGCTACAGTGCTACAGTGTACCTTGACGCGGTCCCCGGACTGCGGCACGGCGGGCTCGAGCAGGTCGGCCAGCACGTTGACGACGCGGTCCTCGTGCGGCAGGTACCGGCCGCGCTACAGTGCTACAGTGCTACAGTGCTACAGTGTACCTTGACGCGGTCCCCGGACTGCGGCACGGCGGGCTCGAGCAGGTCGGCCAGCACGTTGACGACGCGGTCCTCGTGCGGCAGGTACCGGCCGCGCTACAGTGCTACAGTGCTACAGTGCTACAGTGCTACAGTGTACCTTGACGCGGTCCCCGGACTGCGGCACGGCGGGCTCGAGCAGGTCGGCCAGCACGTTGACGACGCGGTCCTCGTGCGGCAGGTACCGGCCGCGCTACAGTGCTACAGTGCTACAGTGTACCTTGACGCGGTCCCCGGACTGCGGCACGGCGGGCTCGAGCAGGTCGGCCAGCACGTTGACGACGCGGTCCTCGTGCGGCAGGTACCGGCCGCGCTACAGTGCTACAGTGCTACAGTGCTACAGTGTACCTTGACGCGGTCCCCGGACTGCGGCACGGCGGGCTCGAGCAGGTCGGCCAGCACGTTGACGACGCGGTCCTCGTGCGGCAGGTACCGGCCGCGCTACAGTGCTACAGTGCTACAGTGCTACAGTGTACCTTGACGCGGTCCCCGGACTGCGGCACGGCGGGCTCGAGCAGGTCGGCCAGCACGTTGACGACGCGGTCCTCGTGCGGCAGGTACCGGCCGCGCTACAGTGCTACAGTGCTACAGTGTACCTTGACGCGGTCCCCGGACTGCGGCACGGCGGGCTCGAGCAGGTCGGCCAGCACGTTGACGACGCGGTCCTCGTGCGGCAGGTACCGGCCGCGCTACAGTGCTACAGTGCTACAGTGTACCTTGACGCGGTCCCCGGACTGCGGCACGGCGGGCTCGAGCAGGTCGGCCAGCACGTTGACGACGCGGTCCTCGTGCGGCAGGTACCGGCCGCGCTACAGTGCTACAGTGCTACAGTGCTACAGTGCTACAGTGTACCTTGACGCGGTCCCCGGACTGCGGCACGGCGGGCTCGAGCAGGTCGGCCAGCACGTTGACGACGCGGTCCTCGTGCGGCAGGTACCGGCCGCGCTACAGTGCTACAGTGCTACAGTGTACCTTGACGCGGTCCCCGGACTGCGGCACGGCGGGCTCGAGCAGGTCGGCCAGCACGTTGACGACGCGGTCCTCGTGCGGCAGGTACCGGCCGCGCTACAGTGCTACAGTGCTACAGTGCTACAGTGTACCTTGACGCGGTCCCCGGACTGCGGCACGGCGGGCTCGAGCAGGTCGGCCAGCACGTTGACGACGCGGTCCTCGTGCGGCAGGTACCGGCCGCGCTACAGTGCTACAGTGCTACAGTGTACCTTGACGCGGTCCCCGGACTGCGGCACGGCGGGCTCGAGCAGGTCGGCCAGCACGTTGACGACGCGGTCCTCGTGCGGCAGGTACCGGCCGCGCTACAGTGCTACAGTGCTACAGTGCTACAGTGTACCTTGACGCGGTCCCCGGACTGCGGCACGGCGGGCTCGAGCAGGTCGGCCAGCACGTTGACGACGCGGTCCTCGTGCGGCAGGTACCGGCCGCGCTACAGTGCTACAGTGCTACAGTGCTACAGTGTACCTTGACGCGGTCCCCGGACTGCGGCACGGCGGGCTCGAGCAGGTCGGCCAGCACGTTGACGACGCGGTCCTCGTGCGGCAGGTACCGGCCGCGCTACAGTGCTACAGTGCTACAGTGCTACAGTGTACCTTGACGCGGTCCCCGGACTGCGGCACGGCGGGCTCGAGCAGGTCGGCCAGCACGTTGACGACGCGGTCCTCGTGCGTCAGGTACCGGCCGCGCTACAGTGCTACAGTGCTACAGTGTACCTTGACGCGGTCCCCGGACTGCGGCACGGCGGGCTCGAGCAGGTCGGCCAGCACGTTGACGACGCGGTCCTCGTGCGGCAGGTACCGGCCGCGCTACAGTGCTACAGTGCTACAGTGTACCTTGACGCGGTCCCCGGACTGCGGCACGGCGGGCTCGAGCAGGTCGGCCAGCACGTTGACGACGCGGTCCTCGTGCGGCAGGTACCGGCCGCGCTACAGTGCTACAGTGCTACAGTGCTACAGTGTACCTTGACGCGGTCCCCGGACTGCGGCACGGCGGGCTCGAGCAGGTCGGCCAGCCCGTTGACGACGCGGTCCTCGTGCGGCAGGTACCGGCCGCGCTACAGTGCTACAGTGCTACAGTGCTACAGTGCTACAGTGTACCTTGACGCGGTCCCCGGACTGCGGCACGGCGGGCTCGAGCAGGTCGGCCAGCACGTTGACGACGCGGTCCTCGTGCGGCAGGTACCGGCCGCGCTACAGTGCTACAGTGCTACAGTGCTACAGTGTACCTTGACGCGGTCCCCGGACTGCGGCACGGCGGGCTCGAGCAGGTCGGCCAGCACGTTGACGACGCGGTCCTCGTGCGGCAGGTACCGGCCGCGCTACAGTGCTACAGTGCTACAGTGTACCTTGACGCGGTCCCCGGACTGCGGCACGGCGGGCTCGAGCAGGTCGGCCAGCACGTTGACGACGCGGTCCTCGTGCGGCAGGTACCGGCCGCGCTACAGTGCTACAGTGCTACAGTGCTACAGTGTACCTTGACGCGGTCCCCGGACTGCGGCACGGCGGGCTCGAGCAGGTCGGCCAGCACGTTGACGACGCGGTCCTCGTGCGGCAGGTACCGGCCGCGCTACAGTGCTACAGTGCTACAGTGTACCTTGACGCGGTCCCCGGACTGCGGCACGGCGGGCTCGAGCAGGTCGGCCAGCACGTTGACGACGCGGTCCTCGTGCGGCAGGTACCGGCCGCGCTACAGTGCTACAGTGCTACAGTGCTACAGTGTACCTTGACGCGGTCCCCGGACTGCGGCACGGCGGGCTCGAGCAGGTCGGCCAGCACGTTGACGACGCGGTCCTCGTGCGGCAGGTACCGGCCGCGCTACAGTGCTACAGTGCTACAGTGCTACAGTGTACCTTGACGCGGTCCCCGGACTGCGGCACGGCGGGCTCGAGCAGGTCGGCCAGCACGTTGACGACGCGGTCCTCGTGCGGCAGGTACCGGCCGCGCTACAGTGCTACAGTGCTACAGTGTACCTTGACGCGGTCCCCGGACTGCGGCACGGCGGGCTCGAGCAGGTCGGCCAGCACGTTGACGACGCGGTCCTCGTGCGGCAGGTACCGGCCGCGCTACAGTGCTACAGTGCTACAGTGCTACAGTGTACCTTGACGCGGTCCCCGGACTGCGGCACGGCGGGCTCGAGCAGGTCGGCCAGCACGTTGACGACGCGGTCCTCGTGCGGCAGGTACCGGCCGCGCTACAGTGCTACAGTGCTACAGTGCTACAGTGTACCTTGACGCGGTCCCCGGACTGCGGCACGGCGGGCTCGAGCAGGTCGGCCAGCACGTTGACGACGCGGTCCTCGTGCGGCAGGTACCGGCCGCGCTACAGTGCTACAGTGCTACAGTGCTACAGTGTACCTTGACGCGGTCCCCGGACTGCGGCACGGCGGGCTCGAGCAGGTCGGCCAGCACGTTGACGACGCGGTCCTCGTGCGGCAGGTACCGGCCGCGCTACAGTGCTACAGTGCTACAGTGTACCTTGACGCGGTCCCCGGACTGCGGCACGGCGGGCTCGAGCAGGTCGGCCAGCACGTTGACGACGCGGTCCTCGTGCGGCAGGTACCGGCCGCGCTACAGTGCTACAGTGCTACAGTGCTACAGTGTACCTTGACGCGGTCCCCGGACTGCGGCACGGCGGGCTCGAGCAGGTCGGCCAGCACGTTGACGACGCGGTCCTCGTGCGGCAGGTACCGGCCGCGCTACAGTGCTACAGTGCTACAGTGCTACAGTGTACCTTGACGCGGTCCCCGGACTGCGGCACGGCGGGCTCGAGCAGGTCGGCCAGCACGTTGACGACGCGGTCCTCGTGCGGCAGGTACCGGCCGCGCTACAGTGCTACAGTGCTACAGTGCTACAGTGTACCTTGACGCGGTCCCCGGACTGCGGCACGGCGGGCTCGAGCAGGTCGGCCAGCACGTTGACGACGCGGTCCTCGTGCGGCAGGTACCGGCCGCGCTACAGTGCTACAGTGCTACAGTGTACCTTGACGCGGTCCCCGGACTGCGGCACGGCGGGCTCGAGCAGGTCGGCCAGCACGTTGACGACGCGGTCCTCGTGCGGCAGGTACCGGCCGCGCTACAGTGCTACAGTGCTACAGTGCTACAGTGTACCTTGACGCGGTCCCCGGACTGCGGCACGGCGGGCTCGAGCAGGTCGGCCAGCACGTTGACGACGCGGTCCTCGTGCGGCAGGTACCGGCCGCGCTACAGTGCTACAGTGCTACAGTGTACCTTGACGCGGTCCCCGGACTGCGGCACGGCGGGCTCGAGCAGGTCGGCCAGCACGTTGACGACGCGGTCCTCGTGCGGCAGGTACCGGCCGCGCTACAGTGCTACAGTGCTACAGTGTACCTTGACGCGGTCCCCGGACTGCGGCACGGCGGGCTCGAGCAGGTCGGCCAGCACGTTGACGACGCGGTCCTCGTGCGGCAGGTACCGGCCGCGCTACAGTGCTACAGTGCTACAGTGTACCTTGACGCGGTCCCCGGACTGCGGCACGGCGGGCTCGAGCAGGTCGGCCAGCACGTTGACGACGCGGTCCTCGTGCGGCAGGTACCGGCCGCGCTACAGTGCTACAGTGCTACAGTGCTACAGTGTACCTTGACGCGGTCCCCGGACTGCGGCACGGCGGGCTCGAGCAGGTCGGCCAGCACGTTGACGACGCGGTCCTCGTGCGGCAGGTACCGGCCGCGCTACAGTGCTACAGTGCTACAGTGTACCTTGACGCGGTCCCCGGACTGCGGCACGGCGGGCTCGAGCAGGTCGGCCAGCACGTTGACGACGCGGTCCTCGTGCGGCAGGTACCGGCCGCGCTACAGTGCTACAGTGCTACAGTGCTACAGTGTACCTTGACGCGGTCCCCGGACTGCGGCACGGCGGGCTCGAGCAGGTCGGCCAGCACGTTGACGACGCGGTCCTCGTGCGGCAGGTACCGGCCGCGCTACAGTGCTACAGTGCTACAGTGCTACAGTGTACCTTGACGCGGTCCCCGGACTGCGGCACGGCGGGCTCGAGCAGGTCGGCCAGCACGTTGACGACGCGGTCCTCGTGCGGCAGGTACCGGCCGCGCTACAGTGCTACAGTGCTACAGTGTACCTTGACGCGGTCCCCGGACTGCGGCACGGCGGGCTCGAGCAGGTCGGCCAGCACGTTGACGACGCGGTCCTCGTGCGGCAGGTACCGGCCGCGCTACAGTGCTACAGTGCTACAGTGTACCTTGACGCGGTCCCCGGACTGCGGCACGGCGGGCTCGAGCAGGTCGGCCAGCACGTTGACGACGCGGTCCTCGTGCGGCAGGTACCGGCCGCGCTACAGTGCTACAGTGCTACAGTGCTACAGTGTACCTTGACGCGGTCCCCGGACTGCGGCACGGCGGGCTCGAGCAGGTCGGCCAGCACGTTGACGACGCGGTCCTCGTGCGGCAGGTACCGGCCGCGCTACAGTGCTACAGTGCTACAGTGTACCTTGACGCGGTCCCCGGACTGCGGCACGGCGGGCTCGAGCAGGTCGGCCAGCACGTTGACGACGCGGTCCTCGTGCGGCAGGTACCGGCCGCGCTACAGTGCTACAGTGCTACAGTGCTACAGTGTACCTTGACGCGGTCCCCGGACTGCGGCACGGCGGGCTCGAGCAGGTCGGCCAGCACGTTGACGACGCGGTCCTCGTGCGGCAGGTACCGGCCGCGCTACAGTGCTACAGTGCTACAGTGTACCTTGACGCGGTCCCCGGACTGCGGCACGGCGGGCTCGAGCAGGTCGGCCAGCACGTTGACGACGCGGTCCTCGTGCGGCAGGTACCGGCCGCGCTACAGTGCTACAGTGCTACAGTGCTACAGTGTACCTTGACGCGGTCCCCGGACTGCGGCACGGCGGGCTCGAGCAGGTCGGCCAGCACGTTGACGACGCGGTCCTCGTGCGGCAGGTACCGGCCGCGCTACAGTGCTACAGTGCTACAGTGTACCTTGACGCGGTCCCCGGACTGCGGCACGGCGGGCTCGAGCAGGTCGGCCAGCACGTTGACGACGCGGTCCTCGTGCGGCAGGTACCGGCCGCGCTACAGTGCTACAGTGCTACAGTGTACCTTGACGCGGTCCCCGGACTGCGGCACGGCGGGCTCGAGCAGGTCGGCCAGCACGTTGACGACGCGGTCCTCGTGCGGCAGGTACCGGCCGCGCTACAGTGCTACAGTGCTACAGTGTACCTTGACGCGGTCCCCGGACTGCGGCACGGCGGGCTCGAGCAGGTCGGCCAGCACGTTGACGACGCGGTCCTCGTGCGGCAGGTACCGGCCGCGCTACAGTGCTACAGTGCTACAGTGTACCTTGACGCGGTCCCCGGACTGCGGCACGGCGGGCTCGAGCAGGTCGGCCAGCACGTTGACGACGCGGTCCTCGTGCGGCAGGTACCGGCCGCGCTACAGTGCTACAGTGCTACAGTGCTACAGTGTACCTTGACGCGGTCCCCGGACTGCGGCACGGCGGGCTCGAGCAGGTCGGCCAGCACGTTGACGACGCGGTCCTCGTGCGGCAGGTACCGGCCGCGCTACAGTGCTACAGTGCTACAGTGTACCTTGACGCGGTCCCCGGACTGCGGCACGGCGGGCTCGAGCAGGTCGGCCAGCACGTTGACGACGCGGTCCTCGTGCGGCAGGTACACGGCGCACATCCCGGCCGACAGCCCGCGGATGACGCCGGCCTGCCCCGCCAGCGAACTGTCCTCGTGCTGCCTCACGCGGACTTCCACCTGGAACGCAACAACGACCATTCACTTTACGTAACTCATTACGTGGGGCGCACTTAAAGTTTTCTGAATCAAAGGTGGTGCAAGATGATACCGCGTTTATCGTTATTTTCACGGAATTTGTCAATAAATGTTCGGTAAACGAATGGTCGTGTACCAGTCACTTTTCACGGTACGACGATTTTCGAAAGCAACAGTAGCCACGTGTCCAGTTGTATTAAAAAGAAGCAATCATCAGCTTCGAGGCACTTTTCACGCGCGCCACTTTGGTTGGTATCGGTTCATCTCGAAAGATCCATACGCTCGATTGCTGCTTTGTTTTGGGATCGTAGCTATAAATCCATGTTTATTCACCGGTTACTATGTCCCACACAAAATTTAAAGCTCCTCCGTTGTTTCTGGCAAGCATAGCCAACCAATTGGTGCCAACCAAGTGATGCGGTCCGTTTTTTGAGCATCACGCAAATTGTGTGAGACCCATCGAGAACACAGCTTTCTCACACCCAAATGGACTGTATTTGACTCATGCCTATGTCTAAAGATGTCCGGATCTCACATAGTCTCATGCCTGTTTGTTTCGATCATACGGTGCACAGCATCAATGTTTTTGTTGATCACAGCGGTGCATGAGCGACCTTCACGAAATACTTCATGAAGATTGACACGACCGTGTTTAAATTCTGCAAACCAACTATAAATAGTCGTCTTGAATGGTGCTTCTTCGCTAAAAGTAGATAGAACCCGAACGAGGTTCTGCTGAGCTGTCAAATTACACTAAAAATTTAAAAAAAAGAGATAAATCCATTTTATTGTAATCATGTTTTTTTTTTAATGACGCTACAATGTAAAAACAATTGACGGTCAGATGAAACAAATTATATTCTAAGGCTTAAGAGTTCCTTTTATAAATGTAGTAATTTTTAATAAATATTTTTGAGTGGCTAATTCCGGAAACTTTTAGTGTGACCTATGTATTTACTACAACGAAATACTCATCTAAGATCTAGACATGAGTTGCCAAAAATCAAGATTGATGTTATTTTCAAGATTTTTTTGGGGTACTAATTACTACCAACTAGGAATATGGCGGCCATTTAAGAATCCAAATGGCAAACAAACTTCTTTCTATTCCAGTCAGTGCGGTTGTTCGGTTTTAATCGATAAGTTCGATTCGGTCGTGTTCGCATCTAATTCTATATTGGGTGGATTCGCTTCGGTCGGTTTCGGTCTCGTTCGGCTCGGCTCGGCCGAGTTCGGTCGGAGTCGGTCGAGTTACCTAAGTTCCGAGTAGTACTGACCTCGGTGGTGTGCCACTCGCCGGCGTGCGGCTCGCCGGCCTCGAAGGGCGAGCGCGGCGAGTAGCCGGCGGGGCTGGGCGTGCCCAGGTAGCCCGCCGGCGACGGCTGGTACGGGCTGTACGTGTGGTCCGAGCCGTACATCGTGCCCGGCGTCTGCGGCGTGAACGGGCCCGCCTGGAATGGATACGACCCCTTTAGTATATCATGTTCAAAGCTTCGAATAATTCAATACATTCTTTATAAAAAAAAAACTTCTCCTATTAACAGAATAGGCTAGTTTCCTGAGTCATTTTGTCTTTTGTCGATCAAACAAAAAATGTCAAAGTTATAACGCATCAAATTGAGTATGTGACGTCAAGCCTCGCTAAAAAGTGTCGCAGGGCGTGACTTTACGCGGAACTTTAACGGGATATATCTTCATCATTTTTTCTTTGATTGAGAAATAAAAAAATACGTGTCCAATATTTTCTGTTAATCCAACTGACGGACTAATAAGATTTTTTGGGAAACTAGCCCATTATATCATTTGTTTCAAATTGTGATAATCAGTGATCGGAGTAGGTAGATTTATTTGGGGTGATCTCAAATATTGATATTAATATGGACATGCCTCCGGGTTTCCGGCATTTCTTGGTATCAGATTTTGAAAAAAAGGCATATCCATATCATATTATGCTAGCACTACCAAAGTACATCAAATCAATCTACATACTCCGATCACTGGTGATAATAGATCAAGATGTATTATTGGGCCTAACTCAAACACTAAGATAAGATTGCAAAAAATTTAAGGAATACTAAATATTCTAGAAGGATGAGAATAACGCTGATGCATCGAGAGTAGAGGGGAACTCGAACTACCTGTTAAGATTGTTTAAAATACGCAATGCATTTTTGTTTCACTGCTCATTTAGACATTTGCATAAACGGATAATGCATTATGTTTAGGAAAGTTAAATGTTTGTAGCTCGTGCACACTCACTATTAAAAACCAAATATTACGATGTGTGCAAAGAATACTCACGTGTTTTCAGCAGTTTCCAAATGGTACCATTAGTGTACGTATTTGCAGTAAAGCCAGTTTCTAAAGAAGGCACGAGTGTGAGTGTTTGCAGCGACAGGTCCCAAGAGATACAGTCGGGGTCCCAGGTCCCCAGGTCTCGTGGCTCGTGTCTCGGGGCGCTGTAGTGTACCTGCGAGTAGCCGGCGGGCGGCTCGTAGGGCGGGCCGGGCGAGTCGTCGAGCCCGTAGTCGAAGTCGGGGCGCGCGGGCGTGCCGGCGGCGGCGGGGTCCCAGGTCCCCAGGTCCCCAGGTCCCCAGGTCTCGTGGCTCGTGTCTCGGGGCGCTGTAGTGTACCTGCGAGTAGCCGGCGGGCGGCTCGTAGGGCGGGCCGGGCGAGTCGTCGAGCCCGTAGTCGAAGTCGGGGCGCGCGGGCGTGCCGGCGGCGGCGGGGTCCCAGGTCCCCAGGTCCCCAGGTCCCCAGGTCTCGTGGCTCGTGTCTCGGGGCGCTGTAGTGTACCTGCGAGTAGCCGGCGGGCGGCTCGTAGGGCGGGCCGGGCGAGTCGTCGAGCCCGTAGTCGAAGTCGGGGCGCGCGGGCGTGCCGGCGGCGGCGGGGTCCCAGGTCCCCAGGTCCCCAGGTCCCCAGGTCTCGTGGCTCGTGTCTCGGGGCGCTGTAGTGTACCTGCGAGTAGCCGGCGGGCGGCTCGTAGGGCGGGCCGGGCGAGTCGTCGAGCCCGTAGTCGAAGTCGGGGCGCGCGGGCGTGCCGGCGGCGGCGGGGTCCCAGGTCCCCAGGTCCCCAGGTCCCCAGGTCTCGTGGCTCGTGTCTCGGGGCGCTGTAGTGTACCTGCGAGTAGCCGGCGGGCGGCTCGTAGGGCGGGCCGGGCGAGTCGTCGAGCCCGTAGTCGAAGTCGGGGCGCGCGGGCGTGCCGGCGGCGGCGGGGTCCCAGGTCCCCAGGTCCCCAGGTCCCCAGGTCTCGTGGCTCGTGTCTCGGGGCGCTGTAGTGTACCTGCGAGTAGCCGGCGGGCGGCTCGTAGGGCGGGCCGGGCGAGTCGTCGAGCCCGTAGTCGAAGTCGGGGCGCGCGGGCGTGCCGGCGGCGGCGGGGTCCCAGGTCCCCAGGTCCCCAGGTCCCCAGGTCTCGTGGCTCGTGTCTCGGGGCGCTGTAGTGTACCTGCGAGTAGCCGGCGGGCGGCTCGTAGGGCGGGCCGGGCGAGTCGTCGAGCCCGTAGTCGAAGTCGGGGCGCGCGGGCGTGCCGGCGGCGGCGGGGTCCCAGGTCCCCAGGTCCCCAGGTCCCCAGGTCTCGTGGCTCGTGTCTCGGGGCGCTGTAGTGTACCTGCGAGTAGCCGGCGGGCGGCTCGTAGGGCGGGCCGGGCGAGTCGTCGAGCCCGTAGTCGAAGTCGGGGCGCGCGGGCGTGCCGGCGGCGGCGGGGTCCCAGGTCCCCAGGTCCCCAGGTCCCCAGGTCTCGTGGCTCGTGTCTCGGGGCGCTGTAGTGTACCTGCGAGTAGCCGGCGGGCGGCTCGTAGGGCGGGCCGGGCGAGTCGTCGAGCCCGTAGTCGAAGTCGGGGCGCGCGGGCGTGCCGGCGGCGGCGGGGTCCCAGGTCCCCAGGTCCCCAGGTCCCCAGGTCTCGTGGCTCGTGTCTCGGGGCGCTGTAGTGTACCTGCGAGTAGCCGGCGGGCGGCTCGTAGGGCGGGCCGGGCGAGTCGTCGAGCCCGTAGTCGAAGTCGGGGCGCGCGGGCGTGCCGGCGGCGGCGGGGTCCCAGGTCCCCAGGTCCCCAGGTCCCCAGGTCTCGTGGCTCGTGTCTCGGGGCGCTGTAGTGTACCTGCGAGTAGCCGGCGGGCGGCTCGTAGGGCGGGCCGGGCGAGTCGTCGAGCCCGTAGTCGAAGTCGGGGCGCGCGGGCGTGCCGGCGGCGGCGGGGTCCCAGGTCCCCAGGTCCCCAGGTCCCCAGGTCTCGTGGCTCGTGTCTCGGGGCGCTGTAGTGTACCTGCGAGTAGCCGGCGGGCGGCTCGTAGGGCGGGCCGGGCGAGTCGTCGAGCCCGTAGTCGAAGTCGGGGCGCGCGGGCGTGCCGGCGGCGGCGGGGTCCCAGGTCCCCAGGTCCCCAGGTCCCCAGGTCTCGTGGCTCGTGTCTCGGGGCGCTGTAGTGTACCTGCGAGTAGCCGGCGGGCGGCTCGTAGGGCGGGCCGGGCGAGTCGTCGAGCCCGTAGTCGAAGTCGGGGCGCGCGGGCGTGCCGGCGGCGGCGGGGTCCCAGGTCCCCAGGTCCCCAGGTCCCCAGGTCTCGTGGCTCGTGTCTCGGGGCGCTGTAGTGTACCTGCGAGTAGCCGGCGGGCGGCTCGTAGGGCGGGCCGGGCGAGTCGTCGAGCCCGTAGTCGAAGTCGGGGCGCGCGGGCGTGCCGGCGGCGGCGGGGTCCCAGGTCCCCAGGTCCCCAGGTCCCCAGGTCTCGTGGCTCGTGTCTCGGGGCGCTGTAGTGTACCTGCGAGTAGCCGGCGGGCGGCTCGTAGGGCGGGCCGGGCGAGTCGTCGAGCCCGTAGTCGAAGTCGGGGCGCGCGGGCGTGCCGGCGGCGGCGGGGTCCCAGGCGCCGTGCGCGGGCGTGCGGCTGCCCTCGTGCGAGGGGGTGGCGGCCCCGTAGTGCGGCGTGCGCCCGCCCGCGTCGTAGATCGGCGTCTGCGACCCGTGCATCGGGGTCTTCGCGCCTGAACCGAACGAATGCTGTCAGCGCCACATGATTTACGTATAGTTTCATTGACAACAACCTAAACATTCTAAGTGACGCGCTTTCTATAGGATTTTTTTGGTCATCATTCCTATCCTATCCAGCCTTCATTCAGAATCTAGTGATTGTTTGTGCTACGGGCTACGATCACGGATCCGAATCTTGCAAAAGGCAATGTGTGTGATTAAGTAGTGAAATAATATTTTGTGTATGATAGTCGACGTTACAGATCGTGCCGTGTTTCCACTACGCCTTATACCGAGGTATCTTCAAAGCCCAGAAATAACTTCTGCTCAACTTGTTGTCGTTGTGTGTTAGGACACAATCAGAACAGTATAACCTGTCGCTGAGGAATATATGTGACTATTTCTCCCCGTACAAAAAAGGGTCGACAAAATCTCAGAGTTCGACATTAGGCCATCTCATTTTAGCCATAGAACGTCCACTGCTGAACATAGGCCTCCTCCAAAGATTTCCAGATTGGCCGATTAGGAGCGGCCTGCATCCAGCGGCATTAATTTTTACCAGGTCGTCTTTTCACGTTGTGGTGGTGTGTCCCCCCCAACCACGAACGAACTTCAGACGACTACAGGAGTTCGCGCACGGAGAACGAATGGCTCGAGCCGCTCGGCACCGGACGGTACCAGGGTAAGCGTGACGTCAAGCCCCAGAAGGGGGACAGTTTCATACGGAGGGACAAGGAAAAGAAAAGAAAATACTTGGGAAGAGTAAAGAATCGCACGCAGCGGAGTGCACACTGTTTGGCAGACGCAAATTCCGCGTGCATCTCTCGCGACTCGGCCAGTATAACAGTATCGGTTTCGCCCTCGGTGTACTGTACCGGTGTCGCGGTAGGTGGGCGTCTGCGCGCCGGCGCCGGGCGCGGGCGTGCGGCCGGCGGGCGTGCGGTAGCTGGTGGCGCCGGGCGCGCCGGCCGCGCCCGCGGCCGCGATGTGCCCGCGGTCCACCGAGATGGTCTGGCACGTCGAGTGCAGCTCCACGCGCGCCGTGCTGCCCGTCGCGTCTTTCACGATGCCCACGTTGCCCTGGTGGGGACAATCGTACGGGCTATCTGACGACGTTTTATAATGACGCAAGAAACGGTACTGAGGACTAATTATTATAGCGGAACGTCTAGAACGACTCGAGTCATGCTGTGCCCGACCGTATTATCAACATTTTTATAATGTTAGGAAAATAAACTTTAGTCTGGCGAACATATGATGAACCAGACCATGAAACGCATAACTGATACGTCAGTTTTGCATTTCTCTACAACAGATTTCAAAATACTGTTTAATCTTCTTCCTAGAGCTTCGTCCCGTTCCTAGATAGACTGGGGTCTTGTTCTCCGAGATATAGACTTACGTCTAGTTTAGAGGCTGACTACTGAGAGCTGTAAGGACCTGTGCTGATATAATCAAATATTTTTAAACACATAAACGATTTTACTTTATTACAATTTACATTACTTTGTGATCCGACTGATCCAATCCGATATGAGCAAGAAAAATCAGCCCTACTAATGTTATTTGAATTTTCTCACGATGGTTTTCTATATCATGAACTAATATACGAGTGATAAGAAAGGATGATTTACAGTAGGTACGTAACATCAACTTTTAAATATGGTCCTGTAATAGGGTGAAAGCCTCCTCTGACTTTTTCTAATCTTCTCTATCCTTGCCCTTCTCCAACCAGTAATTCCTGATACAGAAACCAGATCATCGGTCCAATGCCTATTTGGTCTGACCACCTGTTATGCCTGATGGTCCCTTCTTAGCTTCCTTCTTTCTCATCTTTTGCTTACCAAAAATGTTTTGTTTCAGTTACACTAAGAAAATGATGATATTATGGATGTGTTGTTCTCGATGTTCTACGATTATAATGTGGCTCGTTGACGCCCACAACATTTCACTCGGCGTCGCAACGTTCCACCTACTACCCGACACCGCCCGAGCTGTGACGTTTGCGCACGAGACAAAAACTTGTGCATTACTTAGAGTCATAAAGAACTTTTTTGTTTGCAAATATAATAAAGAAAGGTGTATTGTTACAGAAATATTTAAAACAAAGTGTCTTCATAGTTAACAACTTTTTATCATGCTTAGAGTTGTAAATTGACGGTCATATGCTATAAGCGTCCGTCATTTATGATAAATGCTTGGTCACATTGGACATTTATTGTCACGATGGTCACATATTTTTTTGGTATAAATTAAAAAAAGAAGAATTCCACTAAAGTAAGTCTTAAATGTTAAGTATAATAGTTATGACAATAAAAACATAATAATAATTGGATCTGGATCAAACTAAAAAAAAAACTCGCGCGTAACGATACGACACTTTTTAGTTTGTTCGTGCAGAAAGATTTTAGAATTTTTTTATTTAAAGATCACTACTACTAAAGCCTGTCTCTTTTATAATAATGCACTTATTTGTGCCCAAATGTTTTTTTTTCATAGTTTGTCAATAGAATTGAATGTGACGTTACTGACAATAAATGTCCAAAATGTCCGGTCACATTGAGAAAATGTCCAATTTGCTTGGTCATATTGGTCAGACATTTATAACGTGACGGACACTTTACTAATGACTAACCTTGTATGGTCCTCCAGTAATCTTAATCGTTTGTCCAATAAGTTCCCGATCTCGCGTAGCTCCGCCCCTTCCGCCGCCCCTGCCTCGTTCCCTAGGCGTGCCCCCGCCCCTTCCCGACGGATGCATCGGCGAATGTATCCTTGGAGACATAAAACCCATAGTCGGATTCGAAGCGTTCACGTTCCTATTGCCCCCAGCGAGTTGCAAATGCCTCGTCTTACACACGAATATACCGCCGTTGTCTAGATACATTCGGGATTGCAAAAACGCGAAGTTTCGATACAAATGCTTTATTTCCCCGTTGCGGCCAGCGTGCGGGCCGTCGATTACTTTGACCACGTCTCGCTTTTGGATCGTGTTCTCTTCGGAGTCGAGCGCCATTGTGAAGCGGTTTTCTCGACGCTTCTGTAACGCTTGCGGTTTGCACTCTATAACCTATTAAAAATGGGAATAATGATTTTAATATCTAAAAATCATCAAAAAGGCTTATTTATTATCAGACCGGGAGATTAAGTCTTAATTGCAGTAAAAATAATACTAAGGATTTTTGTAGCCGTACATGTGTTTTAGAAAAGGACTACCAGCAAAATAACTGGTTTTATATAATGGGCTATCTATAAAATGGCTGGTAAGTAAAAAAAAACCTGCAGAGAACAAAGCCTTAAATGGGCAGTTTGTAAAATCGGCCAATGCATAAAGTAAAAATTGGGCAATCTGTAAAATGGCCAGTGTATAAAATGGGTCCGTTAAATAGCCGGTGTGTCAGTCTATATAACGGCCAGTCTGTAAATGGGACAATCTGTAATTGTTTATGAACATTAGGGCATCCTGCAAGATGTATAGCCATCAGAAATCACATACCTTGCCCTGCATGCCCAGCACGTGGAAGTTCTCCTTCTCCAGCCTCACGATGACGCCGACGGTCTGCGGGTCGAGCTGCACCATGTCGCCCCACTGGAACTGCCCCAGCGAGTCCACACCGGTGGCCATGTCGGAGCACAGCTGCAGGTCGCGCGGCAGCACCTCCAGCTCGTGCATGGTGAGGTCCGACACCAGCACCACGCGGTTCGGCTCCACGCGCACGATGAGCCCCGTGTCGCCCTCGTAGCGCCCCGCCAGCACCTGCCCAACCCCCACCATGACCATACTGCACGTTACTCGCGCCGATCGATACTCAACTGTCGATCGGTACTCTACTATCGATCAATAATCGATAGACTACCAATAGCCAACTAAACGGAAGACTCGATAGCTCAGAACGAGGCAATACTATTGTATTATTGCTCGCGAATAATAAACTATCTATAGTAATAGTTTACCAATTTACAAGAGTATTGTTTACAATATTCAGGTATAATAGTTGTCACAACAATAGAACTAATGGAATACTTAAATGATTTTAAATAGTTAATAATTGGCCTCTAATGGCCTCCATTCCAATCTGTAAGTCATTAGGAGAGGCCTATGTTTAGCAGTGGACGTCTTATAGCTGAAATGATGATGATGAATGGTTCTCGTTTACTGACGACTTTTTATTTACTTGTTAAAGCATACCCGATACTATTCGCGCAGATTCGCGCGCTCCGCATGACTCTGCGCGAGCGATTCCCAGTGCTATTTCCTTGCAAATAGGCCCGGGGGCTGCGCGCGCTTGGTCTACGGTGTTTGCGCGTGCTCGTGGCGGCACTGTCTATTGAGCGCTTTCTTGCCTACGACCACTCTTTGGTTTACGCTGCTAGTTGTATGTTTAGTTTGCTTGCGTACAGTAGCTTTATTCTAAAAATAACTACTTTATTGAGTTATAGTTAAGTAGGCAGATATTTTTATTTTTGTTGGCTGTTGTTGCTATGTACTTTAATATTAATATAATGTAATGCTCAACTAAAGCTTGCATGAAAACGTAAGTACTTAAGTAGTTGTCATATTCATCTGTAGTAGTAAAAAAAAAGTGTAATTAAAAATGTAATTACTGTTTACTTATAAAAGTTTGTAAAAGCGACTACACACTTACAAACGTTTTGAACTAGTTATGTTAATACACCCTAGGATAAATGTACACTGGATTTGTATTATTTGCGTCTTATGATATGAAATAAAGAACTTTTAAAATTGAAATTGATAGTCTTAAATAATCGATAGTTTTTATTTACGAGCAACAATAGTATCGATAGTTTATTCTTCGCGAGCAACAATACTATCGATAGTATTGCACTCATTTGATAGGATTGCCTCGTTCTGAGCTATCGACAATCCAATCGATAGTTTGGTTTTTCAGATGAATACTATCGATAGTTCAGGAACATTAATGCATATTTATCCCGATAGATATCGCATCGTGTTTGCTCTTGCTTGTAGTGATTATTTCATCACTAATTTGTCTTTGTAAAAATGTAATCGTTTTGCTAAGTTGACAGTGTGTCAAATATGCATCGAACACATTACAATATTAAGTAAATAAACACAATAATTTTATCTCTGTTCAAAATTATGCCTCTGTGTACTAATTAGTTATTAGCAAACACATTTTGTGTTTATTTACGTGAAAATTGGTTGACAATTTGTTGTCAAGATCAAACACACTGGCGCCATCTGCATTTAGATTTACCTATGCTTCCCCATTACATTTAATGTCAGTTTGAGTGTCGCACTCTCTAAATTAATTGCGAAGAGCGTGATTAGGCTTTTTCACTAATAAAGATGATGCCAAACCCTTTAAAAACAACTCATATTATAGAGCTCTATTGTTCTTGCACTCTCTATTGTAACTATGCAGACTGCAGTTGTATAACTTGGTGAGTTACCTGTTACCACGAAGATCTATGGCCTGATTCTGATCCTGTACAAGGATTAAGTCGTAACTAGATTTCGACTACGTTTTAATCACGAGACTTAGGCTTTTTTAGCTCGCAAGTTCTCGATAAATACAATAGTACATGATTTTATTTACATAAACATACAATTCTTGTATTTCACTTTACCAATTTAAGTGGTATTCTAAGATACACAATACTCATGACCATCATTAAAAAGAAGTGTATTCTCACCTTGACATGATCACCCTGCTTGAAGTACTTCCTCAGCTCGTTGGGCTTGAAGACCAGCGGGTCTTTCAGCGCGTCGTGCTTCGGCATCACAGTGATCATGGATCCGTCGATTGCAATGATCCGCGCCTGCAAGTTGGCCAGATCACCGGAGCACACCTCGACATTGTCGCCCATAGAGAACGAGTGCAGACTCGTCGGGTCATCTTTGGCCGGTGCAGCCAACTCTATATCAATCCCTTCTGGCTGCTCCTCAAACCTTTCTAACTCTGTCAATGTCGGCTTCACACCCTCCGCCAGAATAGCAGACATCGTAAAGTTCTTATACAAGAAACCCTTACGTGAGTATCTGTTACCTTCGAATATCAAAAAGTCACCATCGGAAGTGACCTCACCGCCGATAGCGCGAATCGCTTCGGGGTCGAACGGTTTCGCGGCTGGACGCCTCTTCTTCTTCCTTTTAGCCGCCTCACTCTCACTCTGAACTGTCCTCAATGCTCCTCTCAGTCTTGTATAATCTATTCTCGGCAGCAACTTCAAATGAACCTGGTTTTGAGCTAGATCCACATAATCCACCTGAGCGATATCATCTTTGTACAAACCTCTCTTTAACCTTACCCACTGTTTAGGCTTCAGACCTGACTGCTCCTTGACTACTCTCAAGACATCTGTCATTTCCTTTATCGGAACCATGTCCTGCTTCCAAATACCCATACGTAGTGTACCTACATTGGTAATGAGTGCTTTTACATGTGTCTGTTTGTATGCTTCTATGTAAATGTAGCCTTTCACACCTTCTGGTGCTACTACCGACTTTATTTGGAATGGCTCTTCTGAAAACTGATAAGCTATGAATTTTCTCATCAGCAACAATACAGTTGCTTTTTCTTCTCCGATGCGGCATTTAACCATCCACAAGTTGGGGTCTTTGATGCCTGGTAAGAGAGTCTGTTGAGTGATCTCATCAGACATCTCCTCTCCACCCTCGCCGAAGTGTCTAAGCGCCGCCGATTCATCTGCATACTTATTCCTTAAGTACTCTTCAATTTCTTCTTCTTTCTGTGAGTCCCAGAGATTGGTACCTCTCCTCCGACCCTCAATTTCTCTGGCAGTGGGACCATGTTCATCAATCTCATTGCCAACAATACCCATTTCTTGTGCACCTTCTTCCCACTCCTCATCTTCATCAACTTCGTCATCAACCTAAAATACAATTACATATTAAAACTGACTTCATAAGGGAAAGCAATTAAAATACATTGATATCTAGAGATTAGGTTATTCCAAAAAACGAGTTTAATTTTTTTTTAACAATGTGGCCTTCAGGATTTTGACTAAAGCTTTTCAGTTTTGACCATTTTCAAAATAGTATTTCCTACAACAAAGCTTTTAAATATGTTATAACAATGGTTCAGTTGTAAATGAAAAATTGGCCTACCAAGTGATTTTGTCAATAGGCTCCATCTTGTAATGATATGCCGCCATTTGCAATTGATGTTATTATTACTTTATTTATTATGCACTGGCCTGACATAGTATTTAAATTAAATTATTGACTAAAAAAATTTGTATGTAAATGTATTCATTTCATTTTGTGACATTATTTGTCTGGTCTAATGAATGTAATGAAACAAACACAGTAATAAAATTTAGGTTAATGCACAACATTCAAGCTGATGACGTCACACCTCTTACCTTTATTTAGAATGCTTCTCAACATATCTTTCACTCAACCAATTTAATTGTGATTGTTTTAACAAGATTTATTATAAGTACACCATACCTCAGCCTCATCAATAATGAAGCCTCCATAGCGGCTGTCCTTCTTACGCTTCTTTCTACGTCTTTCTTCATCTTCATCCTCGTCATATTCTTCTGAGTCAACCAAGTCTTCACCCTCCGGCTCTTGCTCATCCTAAAGATAAAACATGGAAAGTTATTTAAGTACTTCATAAAAACATGACTCATGGCCATATTTTGTACAGCATGCTGTTGCACAATCACTTTACACATATATAGATACAAAGATGTAGTAATCTCATAAATGATATCCTTTACACAGCAATAAGACATGTACCTTGGTTTTTTGAAATAGTAATTGCAATTACCTCTACTTCCTCGTCCCCAGAGGCTTCCTTGGCCTCATCATCTTTGTTACGGCTGCCTTCTGAACCAGCTGAACGGCTCCTATTGCAACAAAACGGGTCGTTATCTGATGTTTGCACACAAGATCGAAACAAGGTTATGTCGCACTCACCTAGATCGCGACCTAGACTTGGAACGGGAGCGCGAGCGAGACTTAGAGCGCGAAGGGCTGCGAGATGGGCTCCGGCTGCGGCTGCCCTGAGACGGAGACCGCGAGCTAGACCGTGAACGCGCTGAACGATTTGACGCGGCACTTCTGCGGGACCGATTCGAGGCAACACTGCCCGCGTCCGACGCGTTTCCAGAAAAATTACTGCCCTCCGAGTCGGACATTATAACTTAGGAAACGACCGTCACAATTACCAACCCATTTAAAACTGATTTGTGGCTAAAAATTAATGAAAACGCTCCTCGACACAGCTACACAGCAAAGTAAAACGCAAAACGTCACAAACTTCAGTATTATTTTTTAAATTTTAATTATAGTGATGTGCAATGCATAATAGTTTACTGATCAAGCAAATCACTTTCATGTTATTTACTATAATATTTACTTGAATGGATATGTGTTCAATTGGTATCAAATCGATAAATATCGATTGATTGTGAAAAACTAAAAAAAGGTTAAAATGTAAAACCCATGCCTACAACTGTGAAAGACTGTGAAAGGTGTAAAATAATCTGAAAAGATTAGGTCACAATGTGAAATATGAGAATTATATCAACGTCTTTTCGCCATTTCGTTCGTTCGATAGCTTTACCAGGGAAATGAGTATTACGTCGTTTTTTATCGGGCTCGCCCACCAGGATTCCGTAAAAATTTTTAAGTACATATTATAAATAGTAAAGAAGCTAGATGCAGTTTAATTACAAATGTACAGTTTTCAGATTTTTAGCTGTACTTGTAGTAAGACGATATTACTTGCCAATTGTCATCTAAGTTCTAGGCCAACGGAAAGTACCTTTAAATTTTTGATTTTCTTGAGAGTGTCCAAATAGGTCGAATTAAACGTTTTTTTTTTTTATAGCTTCAAGGGAGATTAGACTTGAGTTTAAGGTTTTAATTTCAATTCTATACTCTATTTAAAGTGTCTTGTCAAACAGATGGACAGACAGACAAATGGACAACAAAGTGATCCTATAAAGGTTCCGTGTTTCCATTTTGAGATACGGAATCCTAAAAAAAATATACCGATATCTGTCAGCAAAATTTTTCATTTCATCTTTCCACAGCGATAAAGTCGAAGTGTGATTTGTTATATCGGTCAGAGGGCCTATTTAAACCATGTTCTACCTAATAGTCTGTTGGATATTGCTTGGATAGCTTTGTTGAGCGTAAACGCGATGCCATTTATTTATATGTATATGGCATTAGGGGGTGTTACACAAGCAATTAAGCACAACTGATCAAGTAAACCCAGAATAAAGTTAACTATAGAAACCACTGTTGAGCACTACCTCAACACAAGGATTTTTGTATTGCTGAGCTCGCGTTCACTTGCTGCTTTGAACTAAGCACGTATTATTAAATCCACTAAAAACTAACTAGTGGGTATAACACATGGACGCCAGTTTCCACTTCCAGTATTGCATTCGAAGACTCTTCACTTCTTTTTGCGAATCGAGCATATATTGATTTTAGCGTACAGAAACTAGAGGCGAATATTAATTTGGACCATTCTGAATAAACTAATATCGATTATGGCCAATTTCGAAAAGATTTCCTTTCCATACAAGGGCTAACGAAAGTGGACGGAGGATCTTCCAATAGCAGCCACTGATTATGTAAAACTATGTTATAATAGCAGCGGGCGTTTGACGTCAAGGAAAGCAGAGTGGGAGCAAAGTCAAGCAATGTCAACAAGAGTAGTCCAGTCCTCCATTTAGCAAGCGCTTAAAAACTAACTAACCCATGAAGTTGAACAACTTCAAGAACTAACCCAACCCAATTAAATTGAATGAGAGAGAAGTGAGAAGAGAAAGAAGAACCATTGCCAATGAATAAATGAATGAAGTCTTTGGTTTCATACTATTTCATTCTCATTCGTTCCTTGTTTTTTTTCTTGGTCGAATTAAAGAAAAATAAATTGTCTATTGATTCATCGCTGCCCCACCGATTTTTATGTAAAAACTTAGCTAAAATCATTTTTATTACAATAAAACGTGAGAGTTTTTAATTGCAAAACTAGTAGATGACCTAGGAATTATATAATTCCAGTTTTTTACAGCGAACTCAATCTGTCATAGAGGAGTCGCCGTCTCGCCGTCCTAATGCAGCTCTCCTTTCGCTGATAGCTTTCGATCGGATTTTCGCACGTCCCAATAATAAACAATCGTGTCGTTTCGCGTACCGCGTTGGAGGCGATCGATCGCCGTGGTGGTGTTGTGGTGCAGTGCGGAGGGAGCGCAATGTATCAGTGAAGGCGGCGGAGCTGGTCGCGACGAGCCCTGCCAGGGGGTGTCATGTTGGAGACGCGGTCAGCGCGCACCGCAGACTCGGTGTGGGCGAACAAGCCGCTGCCGGCGCCGCACGCCATGGCCAATGCCAGGCACGGGAAGAATGCTCAGGTGAACTACACATGATATATAATAAAACTCGCCAAGTGTTTTCAGAAGAGTATGCTTTGCACACAAAATCTGGTTAACTTGAATGCAGGGCGTACTAGATAATTCCCAGTCTCCATAACTGTTCCATTACCAAATTTGGTTGACATATGTAATGGTTAAGTTCATTATAGGAGGGCGTTTTAGCTCTACCAACAAGTATTTTATAGCCAACTGTAAACTTGTTATAGGACGATGTTTGCTACGTAGTAGCAAAGTATGACTATGCAGCACAGGGTGCCCAGGAACTGGACTTGCGTAAGAATGAACGGTACCTCCTCCTCGATGACTCCAAACACTGGTGGCGGGTGCAGAATGCCCGCAGTCAATCTGGCTATGTCCCCAGTAACTATGTGAAGAAAGAGAAGCCTTCGTTGTTTGACAGGTAATGTACTAGCCCCATCGGAATGTTAAATAAGTACCAATTAATACTTAAGATTCATTGTTGTTGTGTTGTAAAACGATGTTGATTAGAGCCATAATAGTACAAATAATTAAATCCAATAAGATATTTTAACTGACTTTTAAAAAAGTGGGAGGTTCTCAGTCCATAACAATTTTCTTTTTTGATAAAGATAATAATTTTAAGTGTTTATTTTTTTGGTTCCTTTCATATTTTTTGATATCTTAACATCAAATTGTTATACAACATAGTATTCTGATAAGATAAATGATTCCACTTAATTTTGGACAATGATGTACATTTTGTCCCTTGTAAGTGTTGGCATGAATGGATACAATGTTCATGTTACAAAACTTTCATTATTAACCTATTTACTGCTTCTTTTGCCACCTGTGTCATATTTAATTGGTAAAAACATGTTCTATGAGTTAAAAAAGCCTCCCTATTTTATGTAGGTGTTATTGTACCATTTATACTTATTAGTGAGTGTTAATGAGTACCTAGGATTGCTAGTCGGGCACTAGGGGCACAGAAATTAATATCAAACAAATCTTAAAAGGTTAATAATATTTTTCTCATTTGTGCATCCTGCCTCTTTATTATTATTATTATTATTTTATTAACAGGCAGGCAGTTGAAACAACTGATGATTGCCCACTCTTTATTTGTAAAAACCTATTAGTATGGTAGGTAGGCTATTGTTTTCGTTCCCGACGCCTATTCTTATCAAAAATAGAACAAAAGCTTCAGTTTTCCTTATTGTACTGATGTTTTTGAATGATCATACCAAACTCTCATATTTAACAAGTACTTAGACTGAACATTATACTATTTGCCATCAGAACTAATTAGTACAATTAATGTTGGTATGTTCATGTGCATTTAAAATTAACTTCATTGCAATGTGAAGTGTGTTATGTGATCATCAGTGATCGGAATAGGTAGATTGATTTGATGTTCTTTGGTACTGCTAGCATAATGTGGATATGCCTTTTTTTCAAAAACTGATACCAAGAAATGCAGGAATCCGGGAGCATGTCCATATTAACATCAATGTTTGAGATCCTTGACCCCAAATCAATCTACCTACTCCAATCACTGGTGATTATGTGTTTTTTTTTTTTAATTTATGCATATAGGTATGTTATAATATAGTGTATTTGAAATGTAGCTAGCTAAATAAACAGAACATTATGATTCAGATAGACTTGCCCAAGCCTAGTAACACAAATTGCTACTCTAATCATAGTGTTACAAACTTGATTAGCAATTCACTTATTAACATTCATTGCAATTTTAAAGCAGAATGCGATCAAATATGTGCACATTTTGTTGCACTATTCAGAGACAACTCTCACTAAAGTATGTCCCTAGTCAATTTTATATATTATTGAATATTTTTCTACCTTTTTGCTTCATCTGATTCATGCATCGAATCAATGTTATGTTCCTTTTTTAGGCATATGTTAGGTAAATGTGTTTATATTGGCATATAGAAAGAGTCAAGTACCTTGTCTAGTTATTTATATTTATAAATAAAAATTATAAATGAGAGTATGAGTATGAGTATGAGAATGGACTCCCTTTTTCGCACTTGACTCAAATTCGGTCCTTTGTGCGTAGGGTTATGATGGTTACGGATATAACCAGCCTAGCTCCGCCCAGAAGCGCAGAAGTTTCCTGGGTTTTTCACAGGCTTCGCGGAGCGACCTTGGGTTGTCAAGGATTTCATTACGTTGTGACGCAACCGCCTCACATTCCAGGACTACGTGGTTGGCAGTTTCGTCTGTAGTGAGACATGCCCTACAGAGAGGGTTGTCTGTGTTACCTATAGTGTAGAGGTGTTTGTTTAGGAGACAGTGACCGGTCACTGTGCCCACGATTATTCGCAGGTGTTGTCTTTCGAGGCTGAGTATACGTCGAGTCAATCTGGGCGTGACCTCTGGAAGAGTTAGTTTTGATTGCCTGCATGCAGTACTCAGTGCCTTATAAAGTGCATTATAAATGAGAATAAGTTGGTATGTTTTATCTCTAAACTTTATTAATCCTAGTTAGTGTGATAATAAACAATTAGTATATTATAACACAAAAAAGAAAGGTCGAAAAACCGAAGAAGCGGTGGGTAGACGACATAGTGGAGGTTGCCGGCAGGAACTGGTGGAGTCTTGGCGAAGAGAGAAAGAAATGGAAAAAGTTGGAGGAGGCTTTTACTCAGAAGGGATCCATTATAAAATAATTAAATGTAAAAATTGTAAAATAAGTTAAGTTATGGAAAAATAAAGCTTTATTATTTATTATTATTATATTATTTTTGGGTAGAATACCAGCCGTTGACTGTACCCACTATCTGTTGATTTAATTTTTTTACATGTATTTATATTAGAAACCTTTTATGTGTGTATTAGTACTAAAGTAAAGTAAAGTACCTATGTCTACTTCAAATCAAATCAAATATTTATTTGCAAGAATTCAGTTTTACATTAAGGTCTTATAATTAGTTGGTAAGTCATTAGTATTCTGCCTGCAAGCAGACGCGCAAATATTAAATTATATTGTTAGCAGCTTATGTATTTTTTTTTTAATAATTAGATATTCATATTTATAAAATGTAAATTTTTACAAAAGTCAATAAATTCTTTAACATTTTAGAAGCAGTTACACAAGAGCCAGTTACTTAATTTGTTTTTAAACTTATACGTCCGACTGCTGGGCACAGGTCTCACTTTAGTCATGAGCTAAAGATGTACGTTTCCTAAATGCGCAAAAGGGACTCCACAAACATACATAAATGCTAGAAGTAATGCATTGAAATTGCAGTATCAAGAAGAAAGTGAAGAAGGGATCCGGCTCGAAGACTCTGCCGTCGAACTCGTCCCCTGTGCGCGGCGGGGGCGGTGGGGGCGGCGGGGGCGGGGCGGAGTCCCCCGGCGCGCGGCGCGTGGACGCGGCCGAGGCGCTGGGCACGGCCGTGGTCAAGTACAACTACCAGGCGCAGCAGCCCGACGAGCTCTCGCTCACCAAAGGCACGCGCATCCTCATCCTCGAGAAGAGCAACGATGGCTGGTGGCGGGGGCAGTATCAGGGGCATACTGGCTGGTGAGTGCCGTTAGAATGTATGTCTTTTGTTCTGAAAAGAAAAAACAAAGCTATAAAAGAGCTGTCACATTAGGCGACTCGCCCGCGCGGTTAGTCGCGAAGCGTTGGATGATTATATATCTTTGTTGAATCACGATTTTTTTCGTATTAATACATAACATAAACATTCAATCGATTAATTAGAAAAAGTAGTAATTGACCCACTAATTCCTGCGACCCTTACCAGGTCGTCTGACCACCTTGTGAGTGGACGTCCTACGCTGCGCTTGCCGGTACGCGGCCTTCATTCTAGAACCTTTCTGCCCCATCGGCCGTCAGTTCTACGTGCTACGTCAGGAAGACGCTGGATGCAGGCCGCTTCCAACTTCCAACCGGCCAATCTGGAAGTCAATGGGGGAGGCCTATGTTCAGCAGTGGACGTCCTATGGCTGAAAGGATGATGATGACCCAATATTGGCGCAAAACTTTCGCGTTGCGAATCTTGGATTTAGGATAGTAGTAATAAGAGTTATATTTAATGCTCGGCATATTATTATACCAAATGGAAATAGCAATCTAAGAGTATGAATTCTGAAAACGTAGTAATGAAACTTTCTCTGACATCGGGTACTGGCTGCAAGCAGGTACTATCGCGCGGTTAATTTTGTGAAGACTGCAGCGCTGCCTAATGTGACAGCAGCACTCTTAACTTGGACTTAGAGTAAATAGGGAAGTATATACCACCTTAGGCTGGGTATACGCTCACCATTAAGCGTAATAGCAACTAAACGTACGATCTTTTATAAACCTAACTCTTAAAATATTATGGTCCAGCCGTCCAAAGTCCCATCCACTTCGTTTCCTCTGCGTCGTCCTGAAGGGAAATTATTTCAAGGCACAGTATGTAATTTTTTTTATTGGTTTTCGACCTTATCAAACAACAAAATTTAAAGTATAGGGGTTACTCTACCACTGGCAGCAATAGTGCTGCTACCTAAAAAGGTTTAAATGTTGCTACCGACTTAACCCTTATGAATAAAACCTAGTATCCGCCGTAACCTCTACCGAAAGGTAACTTGAATAATTACTGTAAACATAATAAGGTCAAATTTGAAATTGCAACATTCATTGTACAGTTGTTCGAGTACAGTAAATATAAACAAGGTTCACTTTCTCTATATTTTTTTAACTTAATCGTCTACTCAAGGTCCACAGTAGTAAGGCCGATGCCACCGGAATTTATTGTTAATGTGTAGGCTGAAGTTGGATATCAGTGGCATTGAACACCCACGAGCCAACTTGACTAAGAGTCTTTGCACATTGACGGCCATGACGATCATGATGACATCCGTAGCCGAGATGCGAGTATACCGGACTTGGTGTCGCGATCTCTGAGATCCCGGGTTCGATTCCAATCTAGAAAAATAACTTTTCTATATTCTTGGGTCTGGGTGTTGTGGTAATCGTTGTTTCCGATTTCTGTAACACAAGTACTTAAGCTACTTACATAGCATAGCATCAGAGCAATGTATGTGATGTTGTCCAATATTTATTTCTTTCTTTATTTACATTGCGATTTTTAGCATCCGTGATTGTCAATTTTGCGACAGAATCGATTCTATACTACATCGCGTTTTGGCGACTCTGCGATCAATCGTGATCACTAGTATCCACTACGTACGACTTGGCGACTGCATCGCGTTCGCAACTTTTTGTTTGGGATTGAGTTGTTTTAATTTTCAAATCGCAAGGTTTTTAACCGTGACTCAAAAGCGCGACAAACTAGCATAACATGCTTCGGAACGTTAATTGGAGTTGTAGAATTTTGTACACTTTGAAAAGCAAATGACTTTATTTGTAAGTAAAATTAACCACATAGTTGGAATTGGTAATTCAATCTGAAACAGCCTCGATGTTGACTTGCTAAATTCTTTGAAAATAACTGCTAATGTGTTGCAATAATAACATAGGAAGTGCTAATTTGCCTTGCCTTATTAATTACAGAACTAATTCAGTAGTTAAAAAACACGCCAATTTGTCAAGTAAGGACTTAACCCTTAAGGCGTGATAAAGCTTTTTATTTATTTTTGATCAAAGGACAAGGGATTAAACTGCCTAGTTTGGTGTATGCACCAACTTAATAGAGCAATTGTGATAGGCTATATTGGAACATGTTTATTGTGGAATAAAAAATAAAAAATTGGATTTCGATAAATAAAAAAAAATTGATTGAATTTAGCACTCTCTTGTCCTACAGGGTTACATTGCAAAGGGGTGCCAAATCTTTAAGTGGCTCAGAATCAGTAACTTAATCGAACTATGCAAAGAACAAAAAATATTTTATACACATTTAATTATTCCTCTCCGTTGTTAAAAATCGTACGTGTGGATACTTTAGCTCGTTCATGATAAAATTACACCGTATGTGCATTGCGTAAGGTCCTTGTTGGCTTGCCGGTCCTAAGCCTCTGATGATTGACCGCGCGGTTTTCGTAGTCTCTCTATTGACTTTATTTTAGGATATTTTAAAGTAATTTTTTTTTTCGTAACATACGATTATTAAAATAATAACGATTAAGATGCTTCTTTATATTGTTCCCTAGATCTTATTTTTCAAATTTGGCACACCTTTGCAATGTAACCCTGTATATTGCGGGTTACAGCCTTTAGTCTGGTAAATACATTTCATACGCGCGAGAAAACATACCAATTATTTTTTGCAATGGGCCTAAGCCGGGACCCGGTTGCGTTCAATCCGAACCACTGCGTTACTACGCCTATCGGTTGCAAGTTAATATAACAAATGTAATTTTGTCCACAGGTTCCCATCGAACTACACTAGTGAAGAGGGCGACAGTGAGGACCCGGTGCATACCTACGCCATGGCGGAAAACGTCCTTGACATTGTCGTGAGTATTATCCATCATTCATCAGTTTACCTTATCTTGCAATAACATTTTGTTTTCGAGTTTATGGTTGGTTTTCCATTAGAACTGTGCGAGTAAAAGAGTTTTTTTTTTAATACAAATGACAACCTGAGCGAGTCCTGTCATTCGTATAATTTCGCTTTGGCCTTTCATAGTTAAATAAAGTAAATATATAAGGTGCTTCATAAATATCTGCAACGGCTGAAATGGGTAAAAGTATTGCTTATATAGAATACGATAGTAAAGACATTTTATATCCAGAACATCATTAATTTAAAAAAAAAATAAAGATTAGGCTTTATTCTGTCTCAAACCGTCCACATCTGTCCAAAAATGCTAACGTTTCACATTATACCCCTCTCGCGCAGTGTCAAAGGCGGATAACGAAGAGTGTTATGCAAATTGAAGCAAGTAACCATTTATTTACTGTCTTTTCGCAAATAATTAATTACCGATCCGGGGCACCTAATTCCTTCACTATCGTAATCTACTTAAGCAATACTTTTATCCATTTCAGCCGTTGCAGATATTTATGAAGCACCTTATATATAATAAGTAAATATATAAAGAAGTTAAAAGGAAAACTATCACAGCTAAGTAGGGGTTGCAAGTTACCGAGTTAACTTACAAAATGTATTTAGAGACGAAAATTACTTAGATGATTTTGGTAATTACGTGAAACAGGTGGCAAATACCGCATATCGTAACGTGACGGGATACTACGGAACCCTAAATTGCGCGTGGCCCGACACGCACTTGGCCGAATTCTGTGGGCATTATAATGGCATTCCAATTTGTATTTTTTTTAAAATACTTTATTGCAAAGACAACGAAAGTAGGAGTAGTCTTTGTCGCATATTTTCTAATAGTTAACCATGGGACCCGACTGAGAGGGTACAGGCGATGCAACAAAAGAAAATGTATCAGAAACCTTGCAAAAATAACTGTACGAGTCATCGTTCGCCGGCAGGTGGCGCTCTACTCGTTCACGTCGAACAACGAGCAGGAGCTGTCGTTCGAGAAGGGCGACCGGCTGGAGATCGTGGAGCGGCCGCCCTCGGACCCCGAGTGGTACCGCGCGCGCGACCCGCGCGGCCAGGTGGGGCTCGTGCCGAGGAACTACCTGCAGGAGCTGGCCGACTACCTGACGCAGCCCTACAGGTGACACATTTTATCCCATTTTCTTAAGTATCCCACTTCTGATTCAGTGTGATCAGAAGTGGGATAAGATGATATTACACTTGAAAAATGTACCTCACGTCACCTACAGGTAATACATCTCAGCCTATAATCTTAAGTACCCCACTTCTGTGTGATCAGAAGTGGGATAAGATAATATTACACTGAAAAAGTCGATTGTCGCAGATGGGATCGAACCCTTCTTGTTTGTTCGCTATCTTACTTTTCTCGAAATGGTCAATCATCGCTATTAAATCCAGTGTCATTAATGTTGCAGCTTTAAGTAAAAATATTAACGCTTCTGTGAAAAAAAAGAAATCGTATTAGGTCTATTGTTTGTAAAGTCCCCCTTCTGTGTGACACAGAAGTGGGATACTTATCAAACTTGTTAATGATAATTCAATATTTATACTAAGTTTGTATTCTGTGATCTTGAATGTAATAGGGAAATGGGTTCAGAACCGTTGTTAGAATAAGACTGAAAAACAGACTACGTCCTGCATTCACCGCTTAAGTGGATTACGATTTTGTTCCCAAGTAGTCCTCTTCCTCACCTTGTCAGAGCTTATAATGCGTCTGCCGTTTTGTTTCTAGCTACTAAGGCAAAAAACCACTCCAATCCGCTCATAGTCAAAGCCGCCACGTACACGCCCCAGGAGGATGTCACTGCCCGACTCCGTCGGCCTCGGCACGTTCTGGACGACCCTGACGATTCCTACACCGCGTACTGTAGAACAACAGCCAACACCGCCTTAAGCACTTCAAGTACTGCACAACATTTTTTAGTTCGCATCACCGCACCCGCCGAAGGGTGCGAGGTCCCGTATTTCATTTCGGCCGACACAGACATGTGCCTGGCCGTTTTTCCCCTGCCCACCCTACGGACGAGGGCCCAAGCCGAGGTCCGAGCCTATAGAGGCGCCCTTGAGGCCAGAGTCCGACTCACCCCCAGATCGGGCCCGCTAGAAAGGAGCCCGACAGCGGTCCGGCCTGTTTCGGCAGTTCCGGTCCCATCGGAGCCACCACTAGCGGGTTCGCCGCTTGGTAGGGTGCCTTTTGCACTCCACATTGGCCCGATCACGCCTGCTAGTATGGGGCTCGACACGTACGAGTCTGAGCCCACACTCGGCCGGGTCGCGGCGACCGCTAGCGGGGCGGACCTAGGCTGTGCGCCTTCAGCGCACGCCACAAC
Source organism: Anania hortulata (assembly GCA_963576865.1). Lineage (NCBI taxonomy): Eukaryota > Metazoa > Arthropoda > Insecta > Lepidoptera > Crambidae > Anania > Anania hortulata. The sequence goes on along the minus strand of OY756388.1, from coordinate 24,560,985 downwards.
TGCCCGGGTTAAGCTGACGAATGTCTTCAAAGGCACTCAGCGATAGGTCCGTCCATAAAAATAAAAAAAAAGTTTCTAGCTATATTTTTACACTTACTAAAAAATCTCGCTTAGTGATAAAAACTGAGCAACTACACGATAAAATCACGGTCAATCAGAAAAACCTTGGAGAAGGCATATTTAAAAAAAATGGGTAACGTTGGTTTCCGCATAACTTGAGAATTGACCAAAAACGGGCTCGTGTTGATCGGTGTAAAATAGTGTTAGGCAAAAGTTCATTCAGGGTGCGTCAAAAGCTGTCTATAATATAATACCTACACAGGTAGGTATAGTTTGAAGCAAATGGTCGCTTGTTTTATAGTGTAAATGGACATGTGGCTACAGTGCCACTAGAAGATCGTAAAACGGTTAATTCTGAATGGTACACGACCATTTGTTTGCCAGAAGTCTTTAAAGAAATAAGAAAGAACAACCGACAATGCAGAATCCTTCTTCATTATGACAATGTTAGCTGCCACACATCGGCCTAACCTTTTGGTATTTGGAAGATCAAAAGATCCAAGTAACGGGTACTCCGCCGTACAGCCCCGACTTGGCCCCCAAAGACTTCTATTTATTCCTGACTTCTCCTTCTTCTTCATCTTTACGGTCAATCCCGATTGCGTCCAAAGCCATTGCTTTGGAGCCCAGGGTCCGCTTTCCTTGATTTACTCCTAACCGTCAAGAATAAATTATGTAGTCAACGTTTTTCGAGCCAGGAAGAAGTTGTTGATAATGAATTGGTTCCAACGTATGAATAAGTGCATTGATCATCATGGCGAATATTTTGAAAAGCAATAAAACTACAATAAATGCTATCAGTCTTACTACAAAAAAAGATTTAAACAACGGTCTAACATGTGTTTAGATAAACAGTGGTCAAAGCGCTAAACACGTGTTTAGCGACTGTTTAATTTTCTTTACCACAAAACCAAGTTTAAAGCGTGCCTTACTAGACAACGTCTATCTCTTCAAATTTTTTTTGCACTTTGCAACACAGTAAAACATTCGTTCATCTGTACCGTTCTATGCAGATAGCTTATAAATAAGTGCATCATTTTTGGTAATGGATTAATTTTAAATAATGTTGCAATACTGAAACAAAGGTATTATTTGTTATATTTTATGTAAATTAAAGCGACAATTTCACTGTTTTGGTGAAAAGTCGTCTAAAACAGAAGAAACGGAAAAGTCTAACTATGTCGAACAGAATGCAATTTATATGTCAATTTCTTATTGTCTGTCACTATGCTTGACGTTTTTTAACGAGAATATCGTTTAAAAAAGGCGTATTTTTGTGAGATTTGTGCTATTTTACTTTAAATTAGTATTCAAACATGGAATTATTGAAGGAGAATGTTAATCTTCAAAATAAAGCCAATCGATTGCGTGGTGAAAACTGGACCCAGGAAGAAAAGGTAAGCATTTAATATATTAAACTAAGCTTCATAAAAATATTACGCGTTTCTTTTCCAAAGTGTTGCGTATAAAACGGGAACAATACACTTGCTTTTCCATTTCAGGATCTGTTCTTTGAAATAATGCGGAAATCAGCACCTATTGTAGAAAATAAGCTAACTGACACTAATAGTAACAGACGGAAAAAACTTGAGTGGGTAAATATTCAAAACAAGTAAGCATAAAAATATACCGAACAAGTTGAATTAATCTTATGTGTCATTTATATCCAGTGGACAAATTATTTAATATTTGTATCAATGTAACTTTTCTTGCAGACTCAAAGAACTTACTGGGAAACCTAGAGATATAACCCAGTTAAAAGGTTTCTGGAGGCGGTCAAAGTTGGCAGCTAAAAAAAATGTATCGCAGCATAGAAGAGCACTAAAGGCTACTGGTGGTGGGCAGCGACCACCATCTCCCACACCAGAAGACTTAAAAATACTGGAGTATTGTCCTACTGATTTCGTTACAGAAGAAAATTATTTTGATAGCGATTCAGTTCCACAAGCTGCTGTAAATACATATTATTTACTTGTTTTATTAGGAAAATGCTATCAAAGATACTAGATTAGTTTACTTAAACAATAAATACTAACAAATTAATTATCATTTACTTAACTTACAGGCTCCAGATGAACCTCCAGTAAATAGTGGTAATAACACCACCAATAACAGCACTTTGTATGACATAGATGAGGTATCGTTTTAGTAAGAATCTTCATGACTAAGGTTGTACTTAATATTGGGAATAATCCTATTTTAATTGATTCTATTATTTACAGGACCTTGACATTATGCAAGAGGGTGAAACTGTAACACTAATTGCGGATTTGCAGAGCGAAGAGGTAATGTTATGTACTGAACTTTTCCTACCTTAATGATTTATTAAATCTTTTTAATTATTGCAGGATGACCAAGCCATTGTAAATATAGAACAAAATGAAATAAAAGAGTTAAGTGACGTGGTGAAGAAGATGGACAAAACAGAGGTAGTATAAAGTATCATCTACTGAACGTTGCCTGCTTCATATGATTATACTTCATTTCATAATCATGATTATTATATACTAGCTTTCCGCCTGCCAGCGGTTTCGCCCGCGTTTTACTCCTAACGGTGAAAGTAGAGCCGAATTTCAGCATGATCTGTCTAGTAGTTTGAGCTAGCTTTGTGTTTATAGATCGGTCAGTCACCTTGCCTTTATACATATACGCCATAACTACTGTTACCATACTACATAACTAATTACAATGCCAAATATTAATTCGATCTATCCAGTAGATCGAGCTGTGCGTTGATTAATCAGTCACTTTTGCCTTTTATATATAATGTTAAAACAAGATAATTGTTGCAGATTAACAAAGCCTCTGTTAATATCCAACAAAGAGATGTTATAAAAAGAACAGGAAAAACACAACCAAGAAAAAATATGTAAGCAATAAAACAATTTGTACGAGATATGAGGCATGACTTGTTTATTTAAAATAGTATTCTTGCGTATTATTAATTAGGATCATATTTATTACAGTTCCAGCAAGGCAGTGTTGCTTGAAAGTAACATGGAAATTAAAAAACGGGCTACGGAAATGATGGAAGAAGAACACAATTTAAAAATAAAATACCATAAGCAAGAATTAGTCCATCAGCAATTGCGACACAAGCTGGAGATAGAGTTATTTAAATTAGATAAGGAAAAAAAACAATTAGAAATTCAACAACTGAAAAAAAAACTAACAAAAGAATAGATTTTATTAATATAATGTAAGACTAAGTTAACTAATTAAAATGACGATTAATAAAACGTTGTCTTATTATAGCACCCCTAACTGTAGCCCTCTGAGTCTGTGGTCTCGGCCGTTGACGAATGTATCTAATAATATCTACATGCTCGTTCATGTCGATCGCAATATTGTGTAGAACTGCTAAAGCTACGATAGTCGTTTTGGCAGTGCTTAGTTTCATAAACATTCCTCTCAATAGGCACCTGAACCTTTGTTTCCATAAGCCAAAACACCTTTCAATTGTGTTTCTTGTCTTTATATGGCATCTATTATAGGCCTCCTCTCTATCATTGCTAGGATTAAGCACAGGTGTAAAAAGATATGGTGTACACGCATAACCACTGTCTCCTAGCAATCGTCCATGAAATTCCCCACGTTCAAACCTTTCCTTCAAAACGCTTTCATTGAAAATGCGTGAATCATGAGCGCTTCCTCTCCACCGTGCGACTACGTCCCTGATTTTTAGCTTAGAATCGCAGACAACTTGGACATTGATGGAGTAATAACCCTTTCGATTAACATATGCTTCACTCATATCTCCACCCACTCTTCTTATCCGTATATGTGTTCAATCTATGGCTCCAATGACTGTGGGGAAATTAAATATACTTCTGAATCCTCTCATGGTTTCCTGTTGTTCATCTAGTGTTGTCGGCATGTTAATAAAGAGATGGGCTTTCCTAGCCAGTGCTTCTGCAACATTTCTCGCGATTTTGCTGATCGATTGCTGAGAAATTCCATGCATGTCCCCAGTGTCATCCTGGATCTGAAACATAACCGCTTTTTTAGCACAGGTAGGTAGATAGATAAATAGAAACTTTTTATTGCACACCACACAAAACAAACAGTACAAAGAAAAAAATACATTTAGAATGGTAGGTGTTTGTTTATTTCCAAAATTGCGATTTATCAATCTTACCTGATGACGAGCCCAATAGCGTAAAGCACAGGCTACTTGAATGGCTGGTATTATAGTATTACCGCGAGGATCGCTAGGAAGATCGTCTACAACTAGATCCAATATTTTATTAGCAAAAGCTTTGCTAAATCTATATTTTTTTTTAAATTGCACTTCGTCGTATTGTTCGAACGGATTAATTCTCACATGGATTGTAGTATTCTCACGAACAGTTTCCATGAATTCAAGATCCATTTCGTCAATAAAGTTTATAGAATCTATAAAATCCATTCTACACGACCACGAGTATAAAACAAAGGTTCTGTCACAGTATTTTGAGGTTAGACACTTGCAAAACAAGGGTGTTTGGGTGTTTAAATTAAAACCATGTCTAAAGTGTGTCTAACTCTAAACAATCGTAAAACTCAGTTTGGTGGTAACACTTTTTTTAAACACGTGTTCAACAGATGTTTAGTTTTTTTGTAGTAAGACTGTTAATGTTTGTTTTACTTTGTTATTACGGATACATAAATAGCATCCCTCGTAGTCATCATGGCAGAATTGGGACCTCCCGACACAGGATTCTCCTAGTGAGGGGCCCACAGTTAATGCAACATGTATTGTTACAGCCAAAAACCATTGGCGTATCTATGACTCTTTTCCGGGGGGGGGGGGGGTCCTGACACAGTATAAACAGTATATACTCATCAGCTGTAAAAACGCTTAAAAAGCCACATAATATTCTACCCATTATAACATTTTTTTTGCAAGAAGCGTTTGCTAGAAATTATGTTTTTTTTTTGGCGTTTTTTTAAAATAATAGTTCTTTATTTTACTATAATAAGAATGGTGATAAAAGCTAAGGTGATAAATGATAGCGTCGTTCTATTAGAAACGACGGCATTGGCGACTGTGACAAAAGCAGCACGCAAAATGCATAGAAGCCGTGCTGTCACTACAGCTAGCGACGAGCGACGTAATCTTAATAAAATAAAAAGACAAACCAACAATGATGACGCGTAGTTCGTATTTATTTAAAAAAAAAAACAGCATTTAGGCAGAAAAGTTTTACGTACCTTTAGCTCTTGGTACCTGTAAATTTGCCGTCGCCTCGGCACAACACTTACAAACTTGATACGAAACATTTCGTTACAAGTAAAGTCTGGCGGCCATGTGATAGATTTTTCGGTTGTAGATTATTATTATAATTGAAATTGTTTCGTAGTTATGGTCAGCCTAGAATTTAGAATCGGTATTTTTAATATTACCTGGGGTGGGCACAAAATACCCTTTGTGCCCCCCCCCCCTCCCCCCTTATATACGCCTATGCCAAAAACCATACTGTATCTTGCATTTTCAGATTGGGAACACTTGTGTCATGTAAAGTATGTAAATGTGTACCAACAATTGTTTTGAATAAATATTTGTATTTATAAAGCGGCACAGGATATTTCCCAGTGTCGCTGTGTAAAGACCCTGGGGGCAACCTGTTATGCGATGGCCTTGCGGTGAAAGAGAGATGGCGCTCTTATTTCCATAAGCTGCTGAATAAGCAGCACAAAGAGGTACAGCCACCAGACCTCCCTTCGAATCAGGGACTAGTACCACCGGTAACGTCCGAAGAAGTTCAGATTGCTCTTAGCCGCATGAAGAATCGTAAAGCTGTCGGAGCCGATGGAGTCCCAATCGAAGCCTGGAAGGCGATGGGCCCTCTTAGGGTGGACATCTTAACCTACCTTTACAACCACATACTCTCAACTGGGCTAATCCCGAGCCAATGGAGAATGAGTATTATTACTCCGGTCTTCAATGACAAGGGATCGGTGCAAGAGTGCGGTAACTACCGCGGTATAAAGGGACATCCTACACCATGAAGCTTTTTGAGCGGATTGTGGACTCCCGGATCCGACAGGAGTGTGTGTCTCGGAGCGTCAATATGGGTTTCGTCCTGGCAACGGGACTATGGACCCTGTTTTCGCCCTAAGGACCGTCATAAAGAGATACAGGACAAAGAACACGCCTCTGCACTTGCTCTTTCTTGATCTGCAAAAGGCTTCGACTGTGCTCGAGGAACATCCGCATCCGTGTTGGTGATCTGGTTGGCACTGAGATCCAATGGCGTCCCCGAGCCATATATTGACATTAGCCGAAACATGTACTGCAGCTCAGATTCTATGGTTCGGACATGGCAACACCAAACTGTTCCCTATCACCGTCGGGGTACACCAAGGTTCCGTCCTCAGTCCGTTTCTGTTTAGTGTAATATGAGACGTTGTGTCAGATAGCATCAGAGACATGAGCAGCCACGATGGCTGCTGATGTATGCTGACGATACCGCACTGGTAGACGCGGACAGGGGCAGGCTGGTGAGACGGGTGAACGAATGGAAGCAGTCGCTTTAGAGCGGTTGTCTGAAACACAAATGTGGCGAAGACCGAGCGAGTACCTGGCCTGTAACTCTACAGATCCCACGTCCATCTGCATAGGCAGAGACAAAGTCGAGCGCACGGACCTGTTTAAATACCTGGGATCTGTACTTTACGCGTCCGGAGACATCGAATGCGACGTCAAGGCAAGGCACGCATTGCTGCTGCGTGGGCCAAATGGCGAGAGGTGACTGGTGTCATTTGTGACCCCAGAATGCTGGTTAAGCTGAGAGGACAGATCTATAAGTCCATCATTAGGCCTGTCCTTTTATATGGCAGCGAAGCGTGGCCGCTACTTGAGCGACACAAGCAGGAGCTGCGTGTCACGGAGATGAATATGCTGCAGTGGATGTGCGGAGTTACGCGGAAAGACCGCGTGAGGAACTCACGCATCCGCGGTAGCCTTCGTGTCCGTGATATTGCAGACAAACTGCAGGAGAGTCGCCTACGCTGGCACGGCCATGATTTGCGGAAACCGGCAAGCTACGTAGGAAACAAATGTCTGGCCATGCCGCCACCACCGGGTTTTGGCAAAAGGGGTAGATCCAAGAAATGCTGGCTTGTCGTCGTGAGCGCTGACATGCATGCCAAAGATCTCACAACCAGGGACGCCCAAGACCGTGCGAAGTGGAAGAGTAAATCAAGGAAAGCGGACCCTGGGCTCCAAAGCAACAGCTTTGGATGCAACCGGGATTGACCGTAGAGATGATGATGATGATGCTGCATAGTCTCAACGATGCTTCGCGACGTGTGGGCCTAGTCATGAACTTGGACAATAAATCATTGAACATGACTTTAGTCATTACATCCCCGAAACGGTTTCTGTCAAAAGCATGGCGCTAGAAGTCGTCAAGTATGTCCACCAGTAGTATAGTTAGGTAGAGGAGACAACTTCGAGTGGGAAATGGTTCGGCCAGTGCAGCTTGGCTGGGCAGCATTTGGGAAGTTGCGTCATATCTTCTCGTCGCCACTGCCACAATGTCTGAAGAATAAGGTATTTTTTGTTCAGTGCGTCCTACCAGTAATGGCTTACGGAGCCGAAACGTGGAACATGACAGTAAAGCTGGCCCTCCGACTTCCATGTCACTCAGCGAGCTATGGAAAGTTCAATGCTCGGGGTCTCGCTAAGGGATGAAATTCGAAACGACGTCATCCGGCAGGAGACCATAGTAACAGACATAGTCCAAAAATGTAGCAATCTAAAGTGGCAGTGGGCCTTCCACATCTGTCGTAGAACCGATGAAAGGTGAAGTAAACGGGTTCTCGAGTGACCACGCCTCGGCAAACATAGTGTAGGACGCCCCCTAGCTTGATGGACCTTAGGAAGATGACTAGTAGTGGCTGGATGAAAAAAGCTGGAGATCATATTCTTTGGCGCTCTTTAGGGGAGGCTTACGTCCAGCAGTGTACTGCAACAGGCTGACATGATAATGTTCAGCAGTGGACGTCCTATGGTTGAAATGATGATGATGGTGACACAATAAAAACGCCGCGCAATTAAGTTTGACCTATTTTGACAGTTGTAACGTCTCATAAAATGCAAAGGTGCCTTTCACGTGCACAGTACGTGACGGATCAACTAATAGATGCACACGAATTTCTAAGGGTGGGTACCCATATGGACCTGAGAGACTCCGCTTTGGCTGTCATTTTTATAAAAACATCTCCTGTTCTCTTCGCTTTGATGGAAACGCACCCTAAACCTGTATGCCTGTCCCCAGCGAGTCGGGCGGGGGCGGGGGCGGGGGCACGGCCCCGGGCGCGCCGCTGGGCTCGCGCGCGTGGTACTACGGCGCCATCACGCGCACGCACTGCGACGCGCTGCTCAACCAGCACGGCCACGACGGGGACTTCCTCATACGCGACTCCGAGACCAACGTGAGTACATACTGCATACACGCTCGCGGTACTACGGCGCCATCACGCGCACGCACTGCGACGCGCTGCTCAACCAGCACGGCCACGACGGGGACTTCCTCATACGCGACTCCGAGACCAACGTGAGTACATACTGCATACACGCTCGCGGTACTACGGCGCCATCACGCGCACGCACTGCGACGCGCTGCTCAACCAGCACGGCCACGACGGGGACTTCCTCATACGCGACTCCGAGACCAACGTGAGTACATACTGCATACACGCTCGCGGTACTACGGCGCCATCACGCGCACGCACTGCGACGCGCTGCTCAACCAGCACGGCCACGACGGGGACTTCCTCATACGCGACTCCGAGACCAACGTGAGTACATACTGCATACACGCTCGCGGTACTACGGCGCCATCACGCGCACGCACTGCGACGCGCTGCTCAACCAGCACGGCCACGACGGGGACTTCCTCATACGCGACTCCGAGACCAACGTGAGTACATACTGCATACACGCTCGCGGTACTACGGCGCCATCACGCGCACGCACTGCGACGCGCTGCTCAACCAGCACGGCCACGACGGGGACTTCCTCATACGCGACTCCGAGACCAACGTGAGTACATACTGCATACACGCTCGCGGTACTACGGCGCCATCACGCGCACGCACTGCGACGCGCTGCTCAACCAGCACGGCCACGACGGGGACTTCCTCATACGCGACTCCGAGACCAACGTGAGTACATACTGCATACACGCTCGCGGTACTACGGCGCCATCACGCGCACGCACTGCGACGCGCTGCTCAACCAGCACGGCCACGACGGGGACTTCCTCATACGCGACTCCGAGACCAACGTGAGTACATACTGCATACACGCTCGCGGTACTACGGCGCCATCACGCGCACGCACTGCGACGCGCTGCTCAACCAGCACGGCCACGACGGGGACTTCCTCATACGCGACTCCGAGACCAACGTGAGTACATACTGCATACACGCTCGCGGTACTACGGCGCCATCACGCGCACGCACTGCGACGCGCTGCTCAACCAGCACGGCCACGACGGGGACTTCCTCATACGCGACTCCGAGACCAACGTGAGTACATACTGCATACACGCTCGCGGTACTACGGCGCCATCACGCGCACGCACTGCGACGCGCTGCTCAACCAGCACGGCCACGACGGGGACTTCCTCATACGCGACTCCGAGACCAACGTGAGTACATACTGCATACACGCTCGCGGTACTACGGCGCCATCACGCGCACGCACTGCGACGCGCTGCTCAACCAGCACGGCCACGACGGGGACTTCCTCATACGCGACTCCGAGACCAACGTGGGTACATACTGCATACACGCGCGCGGTACTACATTATGGTAGTTGATCCTAACATTAGGCCGAAGTCGATATATTCGGCAGCAGAACCCACATTCGATATGTCACTATTTCACTAATCTTGATGACATCGGGCTTTGGCTTCGCCATAAAACCATAATTATTTAAAGAAACCATAAATCTTGGATGATGGTACCGCAAATCTACTTGTTACGTTCTTTTAATAATCTACTACCTATTATTTTGGAGCTGGAAAATTCACATTCACTTCGAAATTCTGAAAAAAGCTGCTCAGCTGATGGGTCATTTGTATGGGGAAGTGATTTATTTTGTTTTATTTTGGTATTAATACCCAAAAAGTAGCAGAATGATAATATTTCGAAACCATGGTAAACTTTCCGTGTGAACGTACTGTTCGGCTTGCCTCGATCTGGTGACCGGATTAGTAGAATATCTGTGTTTTCTTTTGAATAGTATTTTAGTTACGAGTGAATGAGTTGGTGTTCCCAATTGTCCAGGTGGGCGACTATTCCGTATCGCTGAAGGCGCCAGGCCGCAACAAGCATTTCCGAGTTCATGTCGAAGGCAGTCTCTACTGCATCGGGCAGGTGAGTTTACTCTCTTATTTTATACTTAAACGGTCGGTTACCCTTATCACGTTTATAAAATCAATACTCGTTAAATAGGTTGCTATATTTTGAATGAATACTTGTAGTTCGCAGTAGCATCCGATAAAACATTATCAATCCAGTAAAGTAATAGTCAGTGGTTGCTTAAACACATAAACTGAATAATATTTCGTCATTGGGGTGTCCAATCATTTGACAAAAAACAAATAACAAATACTCATTTGAAAAATAACATTTCAAAAAATTTTATATGAAAAATTATCATTTTACAAACTATTGTTTGATAAACTACTCATTAGACAATATATTTACTAAAAAAAAATATTATGCAAAAACATTATTTCACAAATTGATTATTTTTTAAACATGTTAGTTGGAAAAACAACGTAAAGCATAAATAACATTTGACAAAATGCATTGTTTGGTAAATATTTTATTTACCAAAATCTACGTTAATACAACAATCTTTCTTACACAAAAGGAGGTATGAGTAGGTGTATATTATTACTTTAGGTTCATGCATGGAAGTCTAATAATAAAAAAGAAGTTTAATTATCATAATAATCATTTATTTAAAACTCTTTAAAACTCTTATAGAGACATGAGAGATGTTCTTAATTACTAGGTTGTGACACTCATCTAGGTTAGGTTAGGTTAGGTTAGAACAGTGACCACAAAACGCCAGATCCAAATATTTTTTGCAAAATTAAGGTAAAAACTAAGGATTTTGAGGTTGTTTTATTAATTTTCATTAATTCATATTTTCTATCCTAAGCATTTCCGAGAGGGGTGAGTGGTACCGGGGGTAATACCCCTCCCCTTCCCCTCACCGCTTAAATCGGGGGTGACTAATCAAAATATTTTACTACAAAATTATTACTGACTATAAATTAACTGTCCAAGAAATTATCTAAAATTCCGCCTTTTGTACTGCTTCGCGTAAGTATTGGTTAGAAAATAGTTATTTTTACAAACTAATAATTTATCTATAAACTTTTTGTAAAATTACCAATTTAGCAAACGAATTATTTTGTCATGTAAACATTATTAAAATAATATTTTAACAGTTGAAATATTTCCTAAGTAAAACATTTGCGAAACCTGTATTATGTCAAATGATTGTTTTTAAAGTAATATGTTTGCGAAATGAAAGTTTGTCAAATGATTAGTTTTTCAAACGTTGTTTGTAAAATAATCATTTGTCATACGTTTTTTGTTAAACAATAGTAAACCCGTCATTGGATATATTAGCATGTCGTCAGCATATTGAAATATCTGACAGTAGCCGAAATCGGGAAAAGTGTAATTAAAAAATCATGGGATATGATGCAACTTTGGGAAAGTCCAAATGTCAAGAGAACAAAAAATGTAGAACCTTAAACCTTGACCGCGGAACACAGGAAAGCATGACGGTTGCATGCATACATGCCGTTCATCCTCATAAAATGCCATCTTCCAGCAAAGTTTGGAGAACAGTAATGTGAAATTGTAGGCGGATAATCGTGTCGTCAAACCAGACACATCTAGGACGACATATGTCTCTTTTTCCGGTATTTCTTTACCCTCCTAGAATCAGTCTTGATAATTCAAATTTTGCGCCTCAGATATAGATGTCCGAAGTAGGCAACTATCCTTTTCCTTATTTGTACATGAGCACTTTTATAAGTTCTATCTGCGAGACCTCGTCGTTGAAAGTAAAATCGTACATGGGATCTTGAACATCAACGAAGATTCGTAATCTTCGTTCGTCAGACCGCCCATAGGCCGGTACCATAACGCGGCGGTGCGATTCCAGCGCAAGTTCCCGACGCTGGACCAGCTGGTGGCGCACTACCAGCGCGCGCCCATCTACACCAACAAGCAGGGCGAGAAGCTGTACCTCGTGCGGCCGCTGCCGCGCGCCAACCAGCCCTGCTGAGCCGCGCCCCCCGCGCCCCGCGCGCCCCACGCGCCCCACACCGAACGCTCAGGTACTCGATTGCTGGGTTTAGATGTGATTGCGATTCTTATATTTTCAGAATATCTTCAGATGTTATAAAAACTGGAAATGCTTGATATGATGTATGGCATAACGAAGGTTACACGGTCATTTATCAGTTTGGTTCATCGATCCGGTATGATTGACGCCAGGTTGATCATGTAACACACTGATGTAGATCATGTATGTAACACACTGTGAATTGATATTATTACCATCATCATCATTTCAGCCATAGGACGTCCACCGCTGAACATAGGCCTCCCCCAGTGACTTCCAGATTGGCCGGTTGGAAGCGGCCCGCATCCAGCGTCTCTCTGCGACCTTTACCAGGTCGTCTGTCCAGCTTGTGAGATTGATTGACATGGAACATAGCAAAATTCAGAAACAGAGCTACGTGTAGAATGCTGTGCAATATTATTCCCTATTCCTATGACTAAGAAGTCTATAACTGTAATCAAATATGCTCGGTCATAATGATTCCGACCAGGTAACCATGCCCATAAAACCATTCACCTCTCGGCTGTCAAGATGGATGGGCCGGTCTGATGAAATACCGATCGTGTAACCTCCCTCTGAATGTCACTATAATGTTACGGACACACTTGTAGGGACATTGGAGCGGCCGCCGGCCGCGCCGCCGCGCGCCCCTCGCGCCGAGTGAGCGACGCCCGCCACTACACAACTGTTACTACCACCTGCTACGCTCAATGGGACGTTGACACCATTCACTGATTGGTTTTATTAGTCACCTAAGTTTGGTAAGAGTGACGTCGTAGGATGCTATTACCATACATTTTTTTTAGGAGAGGTGCGTTTTGACAACTCAGAAGTCAAAAGTTTATCAATGGGGAAGCACAGGCAAAGCTAATCTCAGATGGCGCCAGCGTGTATGGTCTCGTCAGCACAGTGTCGACCAATGTCCACGTTTCTTTTTTGTGTTAGTTAATTAAACACATTATTTATTTGCTATTGACTGTAACTAATACACGAGAGGCATCGTTCTGTAAAGATATAGTATTGTGTTTATTTACATAAACACAACACACACATTGTTTGACACATGTTTGTCAACTTAGCTGGATAGAGGCAGAACCATGTGTCAGTGATCAAATAACCATTACGGGCAAGATCGAGCACAATGCGACATCTGTCTGGATAAATATGCAGTGTGGTTCCCCATTGATCGGTGGTGTCAACTGCCCTATTCGCAGTGGGCGCGATCATATTTGCCGAGGCCCAATCTGATCTCACCTCGCTGAATGCAACTAGTGCTAAACATGTTTAAAATTTCATCTGACAATTGTTTAAAATTGGCAGAGACGTGATGTTTTAAACTTGTTTAGAAGTAGTTTATTTGTTTAGTGAATGAGCTGTCCTTCCATTCGGCCTAGATGTAATATTGTGGACAAACGTCTCGTGAACAGCCGTAGACTTTGAATGTCGCGACTGTTAACTGCATTCATTCGCATGCACGCATTCGAGCCGTCTTTGGTAGCAGAATATCGTGTGGACACTCTCTTGGTAGGTAAAAAATAAGTGTAATCGTGTAAAACTTTAAAGTTCTCGCTCAATAATATCGAAATATCCCACAACTATGCCTTATAATACTTGACACCAAATTTTTATGCATTTTTCGCATTTATATTAATAAAAAGTATATCTTTCGTGATCATGTCCTTGGGTTATCATGATTAATGAATCATCGATAGCACAAACTATCTTAAAAATTTATCTTTTGAGAACTTACCAAGAATTTGTCCACGCGCACGTTTATAATCGAGTTAACTAATGTTGGGGTTTTCCGTCGCGTAGTGATGCCGCGGAGCCGGCCGAGCGATGCGGGGCTCTCTTTTAGGTAATGCGTTGAAACAACGCCACGTATAATAATTATCACGATAATAAACCAAAAATTGGCTTCTTTACCGCATCTCTATTAGTAATAATAAGAGCGTTTTCTATATCATATATTGTTTAGATAAGTTCCCAGTAAGGTAGCGTAATTTTTATAGGAAACGGCGTTTTATAGGTAGTAATCGCCACGGTGAGGGATCGCAGCGTTCTATAGAACGGGCGGTCGTTTCTCGTATGTGGTAGCCTACTCCATAGTACGAATGCTTCTGGTTAACTTTGAGATCATTATTTGGGGGGGAAATCGAAACGCTGGATGAACATTGAAGTGAATCATAACTGCCAAGATTACTCGATATGAAATTGTAGAAAAAAACAGTATACAGTTTTTTACACTCTGATTCTATTGACGCAATCATAAAGCACCTTAGTGTTTGTTGAACGTTTCGAAGGACACTCATGTATAAACGTATACACTTTACATATGCATATTGTAACGCTGTGATGGTTGGGCACGTAAGTTAATGTAAGTCATGTCGTGGAATCGTGGATCTGTGGGGCGACGGTGAGGGGATTTTGTACTTTTTTAGTATCGCGCTAACTTTGACCCGCCCGCGGCCGGGCGATAGCGAGGGAGTACATCTGTAATGTATTTATTTTGGGTTTCTAAAAAAATTGACTCGTAGAGTCAAACCGTACTCATTGTACAGTCACTTTTGCCATGGAAATAAATCTAAAATTCCAAATGCTTTCCTTAGTGGGTCTTGAATGAAGTCTACGGGAATTATATTGTGTAGTATTCAGTTTAGTATTCGGCTCGCTACAACCCGCCCGGCGCGTGAGCGGTGATATTATCCGGCGACGGCCGCATAACACAGCCCTGAATATTTTGGTGTTATTATTTTACACCCAGAATTTTTAAATATTTTAATTCAGGGAACGTGTTAACGGCCGCCGCCGGTTACCAACTAACATTAAAGTCTGACTAGTGCGAGATCGTAGTCTTAATCTTCCGTCTCTAACTTCTTAGTCTAATCACAACGAATTAGGTGTCCCGATACAAATGGAGGGGCAAATGAAGTTTAAGTACACATTGCCAACGATAACTTAAATAGAGTTAGTAATTTGACATTTGAGCCAAAGACAACTAGAACGCTTGTAGTCAGCCGAAAGTAGAACTAACGCCAAATGTCACTTCATATTTGTTCACCTCAGAAGCATACCGGAAGTTGCATAGTCATTATGCAACATACGCCCGAATGCTTCTGAGCTGAAGACTTATATTTAGTCAAAATGTTACTTGGACGATACCTATTTAAAAATATCGGATACTTAGAGCCAGACTATAAAAACGTAATTGATTCTGTTACTAAATTATAAATGAAGTCTTCCCAATTAACTTTCTTTTGGACATTTTTTCTACATAGTCGATTCAAGTAGTAGCAGAAATTTTAAATGAATTCTGTAACTGAGGTTGATCAACATAATTTATTTAATGTTTTTAAATTTATTTAATAGATAGAATAGATTTAAATATTGTGGTTATGCCAAGATACGTAAAAAAGTAAAGTTGAGTCAGAACGTTGTGCGCAAAGTTGCAATGTTATTTAAACTTCAGTGCGGGCATGGAATCTCAAGGGTTGGTTTCCACTGATGACTGCTGCTAGTCAATACGCCGACATCACAAGGCGCTGCCTGGCGTTGCATCATTGGCACACGCCAATAAAAACTATACGGGACGAGACAATTATAATTCCATTTGCATTTAAAAGAGATCCGTTTTATTCTGTTTTTGATTATCAAACCATTCCGTATAGTTTTTAATCGCATGCATATTATTGATATGCGTCGCCAATGTGTTTACATTACATTCAAATAATTATGTAAGTTTTAGTTGTGAGAATTGACCACGGCAGCTGTTGCGTTGTTTTTTATTTTTAGTTTATTAACAATATATCAATTTAAATGCGAATCACGTTATTGATTTTATTATTATATTTTTTGTCTATTATACCTAAGCATATTCGTGTCTATTAAGATCAGTTTTCTGTGCAATTAATAATAGGAACTTTATATTCCAGTAACGCTTTTCGATCAAACTCACGAGCCGTCTGTAATGCCTTGTAGTGTACCCTAAACCTCCTGGTTGGAAATGAATCGAGCCGGTGGTGAAACAGTGTTCTATATTAAGTAGATTTTATAAAATTATTGTCCTAAGTTCGGTTAATTGTGTAGAAGCAGCTAGAAGTGAAGGGTTCTTAGCGCCCGCTCGATTCAGTTGTACCAGTCGGCGGACGCAACGCAATAATCGGGCCATAGGGTGTGGTCACACGTGGGCGCTTTCAAGTTTTAAAGTTGAACAACTGAAGTCACGCGACGTTATTGTTAGTTTTTTAGTTGAAGATGACTTCTTCTGAGAAGTCATACATCTGATAACTCTGACAACGGATATTTTTCGGACTAAAAATTATCTTGGAGCATTTTACGTAGTTTTGACGACCGTCTGGTGTAGTGGTTCGTGCTCCGGACTACTAAGCCAGCGGTTGCGGGTTCGAATCCCGAAGGCATTTGTAACTAAGTCATGGATGTTTATAAAAATATTTAAGTATGTTTATCCGTTATTTAGTCGCCATGTTTTTGGCTAGATAATTGGTGTGATTGTGAAAACAATTTATTATTATTATTTTATAGTTTTTTCACGTTATGGCAGAGTCAGATTTAAGCATCGTATTCCAAAAATACTTGCGTCATCTCGATATTAGATGATCCGTGACGTATTTGCCATTAGCAAATTGAGTGAAGTGCACACATGCGACTATGCCCTTAGGGCGATTTTTCATGAGACGATTTCTATCCGGTGTTCGACGTCCGGTAAAACTGTCAAGCTTAGCCGGCGCCGACCCGGAGACGAGCCGGCCCGCCTCCCGCCCTCCCGCCCGTACGGGCTTCAACACAATCGCAAACTAACGACACTCCAATGGAAAGTATTAAATAGCTTTTAAATGGGATCATTTATTTTTGTATGAACATTCAGTTTACACGCAGTGAGAGCGAGCATTTTTGTAAAGCACCAAGTGTAGACATTTTGTACGCGAAACTTAGAATAAGGTAAGTGTACATACACACCGTGTATTGGGTTTTTTGGGTGTTTTCCGCGAACAGCAATTATGTGACCGAAGAATTGCGTTGACCAATAATTTCATGCATTTTAAAGGTTTATTGTCTTGTCTATTTACGTAAATGTACGGGTGTGTAAATGGATTTATTGAGATTGTATTTTATAATAGTTTTTTTTAGGAAAACATCCTTTTAGATTGTCTTTATGTATGACTGCAATTGCACGTTATATTTATTGAATGTGATAATTTTGATATATGACTTGATTTTACAGCCGAAGATATCATAATAACTTTTTAATGTAATCATAATCAGTGATTTATATACTGAGATTATCTGGTTCCTCAAAGTATGCAATAGACTGTAAATTCAAAGTCATATCTCAAATCGCAGAGATCGTAAGTTACTAGATCTTTTTGATGTATTTAATACGTTTTATACTCAATATTGTAATTAGAGTTAAATGCGAGGCAAACTCAACATAGAGATTAATAGAGTGAAAAAAAAAAAAGGTAAATTTTACAAGTCAAATCGCGCCTTGCCACCGAGCGATCTTGAAATTTTTGCTCTCAAAATAGACATCAATCTGTTTGTGTGTCGAACGCAAGTTGAAACACCAAGCGGTTGGTGAATTCGTGTCTTCCGTTCGAACGAGGGAAGCATTTATTAAGCATTTTGAGCTCTTCACATCGCAGCACAAACGTGGTAGGGTTTAATGGTAATCGTCGGGATATGATAAGTGAGATGTAAAGCCTGGCGAACACGTTGCCATTAATCTTGAAGATAATATTAGTTGTTATACATTAATCAATCAGTTTGACTAGCTTCATTGTTACAAAATTATAGTACGAGTTAACGTTTTTATTTGAAAAACTGCATCGTGAGCGTAAGGCTTTACTTCAAAAATTGTAAATTAAAAATCAGTGATTTGTGATTGATTTGATTCGTTGTGGGAGTGTCACTCGAGTCGATGGTAGGGTACAAATTTGTTTATTAAAAATCAGTGATTGTAATTGATTTGATTCGTTGTGGGAGTGTCACTCGAGTCGATGGTAGGGTACTTGTAGAATGCGAACACTAATTAATGAATACATGAAGCACGGAAGCTTTGCGAGTAATGAACATTGCCAAATGTACGGAACTAACGCAGACTTACATTCCTACGCTTATAACAGACATACGAGTGTGGTTAGCATTTAAATAACTTTCAGTCGACAGCCGAGGAATCAACATAATGTAATAATAATATGTTTTAATATAGTTTATAGATTATAGCGAGTGATTCGGTTTTTTATTTTTATATTGCTCAAAGTATATTTTTATTAATTTGGATTGTATTGTAACCATGTGTTTGAATGTTTTCATGTATATTCCCTGATGTAAACGAGCATGATAATATGATACCATTGTAAGTGCAGTGTATAATATTTAACATTATAATTTATTTATTAATTTGCTGACATGTTTTCTTTCTACAAAGGCTCTAACCTCTTTGGTTAACGTGTTAAACAATAATGACAGGTGTGCTGAGTGATAGATTATGACGAACTGCGACTCGTGACAGGTCAAAAAATCAAACGACCAAGGAAATGATTTTATTAACATTTATTGAATAAATAATACAAAATTGTTTCTCAGTTGCAATATTTACGAATTTTAAACACAAAATACAGTCACATTAACTGAGCAAATAACTCCTACTTATTAACAATAATGATTCACATTCAGTTAATAACTTGAATTAATTTCAAAATTTCCTATATTTATAGAAAAATATTATGATGCTACCTATTACAGTAACACACAACGTTACAGTATTATTATGACATTTATTAATATGGAATTCATGATCGTAATCAGGTAACGAACGGTTCTACCGATTACAGATATACATAATATTTAAAAGTGTAAATATACATGCAAGGATCGTGTATAAGGGTCGTAAATGCTCAGCGAAATGCGGCCGGAGAAGAAATGCTACAACGTCGACATTCGAAGTATTCGTGACTAGCCTCGCGCCGGCGTCGAGCGCAGTGTACACACTTATAGTACAGTACGTACAATGTACACGCTTACAGTACAGTGTACACGCATACAATACAGTGTACAAAATAACAGTTACAGTACAGTGTACACACTTACAGTACAGTGTACACGCATACAGTACAGTGTACACCCATACAGTACAGTGTACACACTTCCAGTACATTATACACACAACAGAACAGTAATCAACAAGCGCGACCGGCGCACACAACTAACAACTAACCTTTTGGCTCATCGCTGCACTCCACCCGCGCACAATCAAAATATATAACAAAAATGTAGGTATTATTGCAAACTATAACATTACATTATGGTAAACGTAACCCCATACCTCTAAGTACTAATCGATTAGTTTACTTTAAGAATTTCCATACGACCACTATCGTACACCTGAGACGCTAGGCCAATATCTACAAAAGTTTCATGTCCCCAATGTACACAGACTCAAACACGCATCCGCACTCACGCTAGTACGCACTCGATCAGATCTAGTAATATTTATAATAAAACAATGCTCGGAACAAACTAGAGGGCCTACTCTGCATAACGTCGAAATATTCGACTCAATCCTTCCCTGACTTACTAGGAATAATGAGTAAGAGAGATGGATTGAGCAGATACACATTTTGCGTAGTAGACCCCCGGACTCCGCGCACCGCTCTGGCATCCTTCCGCACTCGCGCGAGTAATTTCGCATCACAAAAGAAGCGACTACACTACAGTATTTAGAACGAAACAAATATGTACAAGTCTTAGCGAAACTAAATACAGAAACGTAACTCGCCGACGGTGTGTGATGCGGCTGCTCCCGCCAACAATAAATACATAATTTACAAAATTTAAAACCTACAAGCCGCCCCTCGCCGAAACAGGCGGTCTACTAAGAAAACGTTTCGTTCGTTCGGACGTATAAACCTAACAAATTAAAATAACCATTTACTCGTGTCAATCCTCTGACAAAATATGAACATCTGAAACTAGCCGGGTAAAAAACACGACCGTTTTCAATCGGTCATAAATTGTGGAAGGGTTGACACGAGTGAATGGTTATTCTAATTTGTTAGGTTTATACGTTCGAATGAACGAAGCATTTTCATAGTAGGTCTTCAGTATCGCTACGGAAACGCACGAACTCGGGCTCGGGACACGAACGCGTCGGGAAGCGGCACGACCCGACGCAGATTAATAAAGTTTCATTGTCTACTTTATTTTTGCATTTACCCCGGTCCCATGCCCGCCCACCCGTGTGGGCGACCCTCTGCGACCCGCATGCGATCCGAGGCGGGGCGACCTACTCGGCCCGCATGCAGACCGAGTTTTAATAGCTGAACTATAACAGGGTGTTAAGAAATGACCATATAGAGCTAAAACACGAATGAACTCAAACATGTAAATGATATGATGATTGATGAGATCAAACGCCTAAAGATGTCTATAAAGTTTACAATGGATATTTTTTTTTTACATTTTATTTCTATTCATAACGAGAGAAATTATTTTATGTCCAACGTATTCCAGCTTTATAAGGTCATTCTATCGACCTGTGATATGTGCTACGACTGACGTGTCCAACAAATTATGATACACATGGTTATGCGCATGCGCACAGAATTTGTCAAATATGCCTGTGCTAGTGCGACGCGACTCGCAGGTCAATTCGCAACCAACAAGTCACGTGGAGAAACGGCACATAAGTATTTACATCTACGTCTCGTAGACGCTGTCGAATGGATAGAGCGTCTCAAAATTTTACTACACAATATATGTACCAAACACCACAGAAAAATGCTGGCCCGCGTCTGATGGGTTACTCCAGAATTTTTAAAGTTTTTTTTTAAATTTTTTTTAGACAGTATAATATGCGCAACTGTAATAATCCGTATAATAACGACATTGACAGTTGTCCATACACATGTCCGAAGTTTCGGGCCGAACGAAGCACTAATGTTCCGTTTGCACGATGATACACGCGCCAGTAACCCAACGAGCCAGTTTCGTACTGGCATGTTGGGTTACTGGGTTGCCGGATCCAGTCCAGCACTGTCCCGCTACGGATCTCGTGTAGACACTAGTTTCATCCCAGTTCAGAACTCTTCGATAACGATTTAACAACCGGTAAATCATTTGACCCTAATGCTATGCATCATATTAGTCACGTGGTTTTCCGGTCGACAATTTTATCAAACGGTTCTAAATCGGGGGCCAGTCGGGTTGCTTAGCCACCAAAGTCGGTAACCACGCTACGTTTTAATAGACAACATACTTGGTGAAATGATCTTCACGTCAACACGTATCCAGTAACGTGACGTGTTTATGTATGATGTAATTTTATTAGTGTAAAATACAGGGTTAGTATACAACGTGTTAATAAAATAACGCAAAACCTTTTAGGAGGTGGTTCTACTGCTAAAATGCAGTAACTTTTTCTATGGGGCCAACATCGAAATTGCAAATAATAAATACACTTTCCCATACTAAACCGCGACCAGCTAACATCAGTTTGTATGGAAACGTCGATAATTTTTTTGAGAATTCGATATCGGTCCCATAGAAAAAGTCGTTATATTTGGGCACCAGAATCAGCCCCTCAGAGGTTTTGCATTATTTCATGAGCACGTTGTATACTTATGATACACAAAACTTTGCCCAAGAAACTAGTTAAGTATCTATCTCAACAAAATTTTGTTAGTGTACGAAATCTATTTCTTAGCATGAACGCTGAAGGCAAACATGCACCCACAAAATTAAGTTGAGATAGGTAACTAGTTTCTTGAGAAAATTTGTTTGTTACTCATGATAACAATCAACTTTTCCTAAGAAACTAGTTACCTATCTCAACTTAATTTTGTATAAACAAAGCCTAAAGTAACACACTAATAAAAAATCATCGTATATACTGGGTCCAGTCAGTATCATCGTGTAAACCAACCAATGGAGAGTCGAGCCGCGTGGTGGGGTGTGGTGGGGGGAGGGGGTGCTCAGGAGGCGTACATGCGCTTGATGTCGTCCTTGTACCGCTCCTGGATGTCCTTGCGCTTGATCTTGAAGGCCGCCGTCACCAGCCCCATGTCGGGCGACCACACCTCCGTCACCAGCTTCACGGCCAGCGGGACCTCGAACCGCTCCAGGCCGCCTGCCGACAAACAATACGGTTTTTAGTATAAAACAATAATTCAAGAATTTCACCGATCATCTAGTCTCATAGTGAAAAAAAATTGTACAGACAACGGCCAAATGTACCGAGGTGTAGTGTAGTGGGGTAGGGGAGAAGGTATCAAAGTGTAGTGGGGTAGGGGAGAATGTATCGAAGTGTAACAGTGTACTGTAGTGGGGTAGGGGAGAAGGTCCCGAGGTGTAACGGTGTAGTGGGGTAGTGGAGAAGGTATCAAAGTGTAGCGGTGTAGTGGGGTAGGGGAGAAGGTTCCGAGGTGTAACGGTGTAGTGGGGTAGGGGCAAAGATATCGAAGTGTAGCGGTGTAGGGGGGTAGGGGAGAAGGTTCCGAGGTGTAGTGGGGAAGGGGAGAAGGTCCGGAGGTCTAGTGGGGTAGAGGAGAAGGTCCCCAGGTGTAGTGGGGTAGGGAAGAAGGTCCCGAGGTATAGTGGGGTAGAGGGAGAAGGTCTCGAGATGTAGCGTAGTGGGGTAGGGGAGAAGGTATCGAAGTGTAACGGAGTACTGTAGTGGAGCAGCGTCCGTACATTTAAGCGCGTGGTCGGCCAGCTCCCTGAGCACGGCCTTCTCGAGCCTGGGCTCGCGGCACAGCTGCTCGAAGTCCGCGCGCGGCAGGCCCTCGCGCGCCGCCAGCTCGAGCAGGCGCGGCGGGTGCGGCACCAGCAGCGCCACGGTGTAGCTCTTGCTGCTGTCCCCGTACACGCAGATGTTCTCCACCAGCGCGCACGTCTTCAGCTCCGCCTCCACCTTGCCGAGGGACACGTACTCGCCCGCTTGCAGCTTCACTAGGTCCTTCTTGCGGTCTGCGACGGGAAATTATATTATTATTACTCGTCTATATCTTATACGAGTACGATCCGACAAAAGTAGGATTCGTCCGTTTGCAAGATTTAACCCTCGCTCGCTCGCGCCCGGAGGGTTCCGTCCCGTTATCTATAATATTCTGTGAATATTTTATGCGTCTACCTGTTGCCGATAATAATATCGAACAAAATACGGCAAAAAAAAACACGTCTCTTGTATGAGAGCCCCACGTTTGATCGTTATATAGCCTGGTGACAGACAGACAGTGGAGTCTTAGTAATTGGGTCCCGTTTTACCCTTTGGGTACCGAACCCTAGAACCGACAATCGATAGTAAACGATAGATAAGCTAGGTATACACCGACGATATTAGCCAACAAATACTCTTTGGCGAAATGTGGTTTTTGATATAGTTTTTTAAGTACATTTCATTTTATTTTTATGTTTCAGTTTAAATATGTTGACAAAATATATAAACTTTCTCCATATGAAAATGATTACAAACAATAAATACTTCTTATCGTAAATAGAATTATACTTCTGTCTCTTTAGTGTCCCGAGTTGCAATTGGCGCGGCGAATGGCCATTTTCGTTTTCTACCACCGTGCGCGTTACTTTTTTCTGACAATTTATTTGAGTTTTGTAACTAAAAAAAATAATTCATCAGATTTCATAATACGTACAGTATTGATCATTTCTTAGCGGAAATATATAATTTTATATCTTCAAACTGAAATATTTCAGAAAGTATATCATTTATGACATTCGTCAAACAAAGATTATATTTTGTTGTTTGTGAATATTTTCTGCCGATTAGCATAATATGTTTCATAGGTGTACAGCAAAAGACATTTCAGGTATTCGCAACATTAGGTATGCCAATGATTCTGTTATCTTCATCGCGTTTAACTAATAATTTCTGAAACGAAATGAAATTTATTTATTTGTCCTTGAAGAAGGTACATTTTAGTTATTAGCTAACAAAGAGTTACGATCCTCTTCTTCAGCTAACCAGTGTTGCATACAAATATTATTATGTTCAATTTAACTACAATACATAATTACCTATTTAATTCAATACTTTTTAAAAACATGCATTATTTATATTAGATTTCATTATTAGATTCTGTATGTAAACAAATGTAAATTTTATAAAATCAATCAATCTTAATGTCAATATTAAAGATAAACAAATGTCAAAGTATGTGTTCTGGTAAAACAAATTCAATTGGTTTTTTAACCTAAAGAAAGTTTAAACAGAAGTTTCGAATTATAAACTCGATTGTAGTAGATGAGTACAGGTGAGTTGCGTGTGTGTGTATATAATAATGTGTGTGTGTGTACTGACCGATGATCTTGATGCAGCCGTCGTGGTGCAGCTCGCCGATGTCCCCGGACTTGAACCAGCGGCGGCCCTCCGCCTCCACGAACTCCTCCTTCGACTTCTCGGGGTTCTTGTAGTAGCCCTCCGCCACCGACTCGCCGCCGATCACGATCTCACCCTAGAGACGAGCTGAGCATTACGACCACTCGCCACATACGCAGGGCGTTCTTTAACCTATTGGGGGCGCTGGGCATATTAGGATAATGGGGCCCCTATAACTTTGTCAGTTATTGGTTGGTGATCTGGCATGTCCTAGAGGGGCCCTCCCATCGGGGCCCTGGGCCCAGAATGCCCAATGAGAAAGACGGGCCTGCACATACGAGTTAACCTACGTCACCACTAATGTAATAACGAATATAATAAATGTACTTTATTTCACACACATCTAGTCATCTTCACAGTCTTGAAAGTCGTTTTTAACCTTCTTCTAATTGGTCGTATCGGTATATAATTTAGTGGAACTCAAACTCGGAAATAGCTACTAATAAAATCCTCGAGTTTTGGCTCATTAGACTGGTTTTGACGAGTCCTACCTATACTTCTAAAAGCGTCATAATATTTTTTTTAATTATTCTATTTCTTTCCAATACTAGGGCCATATAATGTAACTATAAAAAAATTATGACCCAATTGCTAAAAAGGTAGACCCAATCAATGATTTAATGTTATAAAAATAAAACATGTCGCACTTGCAGACGAGGTACAGAATTTACAGGAAAATACTGTTTTACAATTTAGAATACATTGTTTAATAAAACAATGTATTCTGAAATTATTATTTATTAACATAATAATTTCAGCCATAGGATGTCCACTGCTGAACGGCCTCCCCCAATGACTTCCAGATTGGCCGGTTGGAAGCGGCTTTACCAGGTGCTATGATGTTCGGTCGTGTGTTATGTGCCGGGTGTGGTCATCGAGCACATGCCTATAGGGCGGCAATACGGACACCAACTTTCTCCAAAACTAGTTCGTAATTTTTCACTTACATTCAGTAATGCTAAGCAATTGATTAGGTTTCTTTGTTTCTTATTATTATCAACGCTCCGCTATAACGGAGCCGGAAGTTCCTCTGTCCATTGTTCATTTTTCTGTCTAATTAACTTTTGGCGTTTGAAATTTACCTCGTTGCCACTGTGGCGCCACCAAATTTAACGCATTGGATGGACACTTTTCCAAAACGAAGATTGTACTCCTTACCTTTACCCTCTATAGGTCGAACAAAATGAATGACATTTCTACTCTATGGGGTAAGTGGTCAACGAGTGCAGTAGTGCAAGCAAGGCTGGTTACCTGCGGGAAGGGCTTGTTGGTGACGCGGTAGTGTCCCTCCTCCCAGTTGACGAGCCGGATGTCGGTGCCGGTGGTGGGCGCGCCCACGCGCCCCGTCGACCTGACGGCGAGTCGGAACGGTCACATTTGGGAAGTAAAACTTCGTTGAGGGATTATAGCTAAAAACTCGGGAGGATTATGTAAAAAAATACGACAGGTTGGCATTATGATTTGCCTCGTATGCTAAGAGTTCGATTGCAGGTTCAGTTCAGTTCAGAAAATTGAACTTTTTATTTTATTGTCTGGTCCCTCGTAACAGAAAGATGACAGGTCATTGCTAAACAGTAGGCTATTTTTCTGATTATAGAAATTGGCTTTAAATTGTTGGTACTGTCTTAATGAGTCCCCAGAATTTAAAGCTGACTATAAAAACCAATTTTAAACTACATTTTAAAAAGCCCGCGCAAACGCTCTCGGCCGTGATGCACCGTTTAGTGACGTCACGTGCGGTGAGCCCGTACCCCGTGACGACGTCGCAGCACAGGCAGACATAACAGTAGCGCGGTACCTGTCGTACTGGTCCATGACGGTGGCGCAGGAGGTGGTCTCGGTGAGCCCGTAGCCCGTGACGACGTCGCAGCACAGGCAGACATAACAGTAGCGCGGTACCTGTCGTACTGGTCCATGACGGTGGCGCAGGAGGTGGTCTCGGTGAGCCCGTAGCCCGTGACGACGTCGCAGCACAGGCAGATGCGCAGCTGCGCGTGCGTGTCGGGGGACAGCGGCGCGCCCCCGCTCAGCATGAGGCGCAGCCGCCCGCCCAGTAGCCCGCGCACTTTGCTGAACATCTGCCGGAGGGGGGGGGGGGGGGGACCGCGTCAGTATATCGCAAGGAGGTTTGCGTGATGAGCACGACCTTTTGTGTCAACTCATGGATGTTTATAAACGTATCTAAGTATGTTTATCCGTCATGATCTATAGTTCTTTCAAGATAAGAAGGGATTTGTGACACATCACGTGACTTTACTGTTGACACGTATAGCGATGTGCCCTAACGATTTCCAATCGATTCTTTTCAAAAATCGAGAAAGTTATTAAAGAAAG
This sequence comes from Anania hortulata, assembly GCA_963576865.1. Taxonomy (NCBI): domain Eukaryota; kingdom Metazoa; phylum Arthropoda; class Insecta; order Lepidoptera; family Crambidae; genus Anania; species Anania hortulata. Next base: position 24,533,809 of record OY756388.1, on the reverse strand, counting down.
GTTTATTGATTTCTATTTAGGTAACCTTTTTTTTTAAATAAGAGGTATACTGCGATGTTCTACCGCCAGAATGCCGTATACAGTTTTTAGATAAGCCTTTTTTTGTTATAGGCATTTTACCAAATAATAACAAAAACGATACGAAAATATCAACAAAAACAGTATTTAAAGCCAATACAGGAACTACGCGAAGTACAAAGGAAACCGCCACCGCACCGCATACAAGGCAGAGGCTTTCGTATTGACGTCAACGCATAAGTCGATCAAGTATTGTCAATAACTTAACATTCCGTTTTACGCATTAAGTATTTGAAGAAAATCATATTAATTTATTTTTAAAATCAATAAGCTATATTTTTTGTCTGCAATTTTTGCTTAGATTTTTAGAGGCAAAGATTGTACCTATTTTTGCAATGATATATATATATATATATATATATATATATATATATATATATATTTGTTTAATATTATCGTAAGTAGTATGGGTGAAACGAAAAATTCGATGTGTCACAAAACCCTTCTTTCTTAAAAGAACTATAGTTGCCATAGTACTAGCATTGCTCAGTTTAGAGCAAGATAATTGGTGACTGATGTATTATTAACTGATGTACTTTACGAGCTTTTGGCCAAGCAAAGATAATATTTAAAATTTAGGTTACTGGATAATATCGTAATCTGAACTAAATTGGAGAAATATTTGTATAATTGGTATAATTTCTTTCTATTCTAGCTTTGAAACTCGAATTTATTGAATACTAGCCTTGAGACCCAAGGAAAAGGTTGCTCAGTCTCTTCTTCTTCCTAATAATGACTCGATCCCCCTGATTGACTGTATCCCAGAGGACTTTAATTGTTACTATGTGCATGGCTGCCTGGTTTTGAATGATTTATTTAATATGTTTTTTTTTAAATTATATTTATAAGGACCTCTAAATTTGTATCGATATCGATTATAAATTTATAACGTATATACTTTAGTATAACGTTACATTTTACATCGACATATCGGAGCGCAGCGGCCGCTATCGAAAGGTTTTTTAGCAGAAATATTGTCGAACAAAATAAGTGACATTCCATAAAAAATATTATACTCTTTTCAAGATAAGAAGAGACTTATGACACATCACGTGTGTTGACACAAATAGTGATGTGCTCTAACGAAATACAACCGATTGTTTTAGAAAATCGAGAAAGTTAATAAAGAGAGTTTAGTCGATTTTTATTCAAATGAACTTATTTAAAATAAGAGATATACCGCAATGTTCTACCACCAGAGTGCCGTATACAGCTTTTTGACGTCCTTTTTTGGCTTTTAACCAAATAAAAGCAAAACAATAACAAAAACGTAACAAAACAGTAACAAAAGTCTAAATAGGAACTATGCGAAAAATAACGATAACACAACCGCATACAAGACTACTGACGTCAACGCATTGGTTTTCGCAAGACGACCGAACCGATTCATCGATTTAGTTCCGATTATGTATTGTCAATCCCTATAAGTAAACGTTCCGTTTCATAAACTAAATATTTGAAGGAAATCCTATTAATTTATTTGTTAAATCATTAAGATATATTATTGGTTTGCAATTTTCGCTTAGATTTTTAGAAGCAAAGATTATTGTGTTTCTGCAATGATATAAATTAAAAAACATTATCATAAATAGTATGGGTGAAACGGAAAATGCCAAGTGTCATAAGTATCTTCTTATCTTGAAAGGACTTTAGTTAAAAATTGTTTGAGCAATATTATCATTAGTCCCGTATACATTCCTACACGTCGTTACGGTGAAACTTCAGCAAGTTTTGTGCGCACGCTGGTGAAAGTTTATAAATTAAATTGAAGAGCAAGCAATCAAAATCATAAGCAACAGCTAGTTAGCTAATAAAATAAAATAATGTAGTACTGAATGTAAAAGTGAAATAACTAAATGTGTAAGATGTGCTTTTATCTCAAACTCCTTGGCTCATTTAATAAATATCTCACTTGTGCAGGGGCAGTTTCCTACTAGATTAAAACAGTCAATTGTGAAACCCTTGCATAAGAATGGGCCCCATGACGAACTAAATAATTACCGATCTATCACTCTGATTCCCATTATATCAAAAATATTTGAAAAAGTGATGCACAATAACATCACATCATTTATTACAATGGAAAACTTGCTAATGAAGGAACAGTTTGGGTTTCGGAAGAACAGCTCAACGACTCTTGCTTGTTTTCATTTGGTTAAGGAAGTGACACAAAACTTAAATCAAGCAATGCACACACTAGCCATATTTTTGGATATGAGCAAAGCATTTGACTTTGTTTCTCATAAAGTACTCCTTAATAAATTAGACCGGTATGGTATAAGGGCTTTATCTTGGATAAAAAGCTATTTATCGGATCGACAACAGTGTGTCCAAATCTCGCGGCTATCTGAAAATGTTAGGAACACATATACATCTAGCTACTGCGGTAATCGTTGTGGCGCTCCTCAAGGCAGTGTACTGGGACCGCTACTGTTCCTACTATACATAAATGATTTGCCGAATGTTACAGATCAACGATGCATACTTTTTGCGGATGATACCACTCTTATCGTCAAAAGTAAAAATAAAGAAGAGTTGGCTCACATTGCAAATGTTAATTTGATTAAAATTATTAAGTGGCTAGAATGCAACAATTTGAATCTCAATGTTAATAAAACCAAATATATTAAATTTGAAGCAAAATCCAATAATAACGCAAAAAATTACATAAGTTATAATAGTTGTAAGGTTGACAATATTAATTCTACGAAATTTTTAGGTTTGACAATAGATTATTTATGTAATTGGAAACATCATATTGACTGTAATAAACAAAATAGATAGGTTCGTTTATGCTCTTAACCGAGTAAGACAAGTAGCATCTAAGGATGCGGCAGTCATGGCATACCATGGATATGTCTTATCCGTGTTACGATATGGTCTCATTTTATGGGGAAACTCGGTCGATATGCCCAGAGCTTTTAAAGCCCAAAAGAAATGTGTCAGAGCGATCTGTGGTGCTCATTATTTAGACAGCTGTAAGCCCCTGTTTAAGTCTTTACATATTTTGCCCCTTCCTTGCCTGTACATTTTTGAGATTAGCATTTTTGTAAAAAAATATCTCCATCTTTTTGAAATAAACAAAAATAAATCTGGATATAGGGGTAGAAGAGTTGATAATTTGACTACTCCATCACAAAGATTAGTTCTTTATTCAAGAAATGTGTATGTCCATACGAATATTTAATATACTTCCAGTTAACTTAAAAACATTGACATTTACAAAATTTAAGAACTATTTATTTAATTTTTTAAAAGAGAAAATGTATTATACTATTAATGAATTCCTGTCTGATAATATTTGACACTATTAATAATTCTAATTTGTACTGAAATTATTGACATTAATTGTATGATAAAAAATAACATTTGCACGTCGCATTGCGATAGAATATGTTGGAAAAACAATATCTTTTATCTTTGTATTGAACCATATTCTGGCAAATAAATGATTTATTTATTTAAGATTATAATAATTGAATGTAAGAGTGTAGCAACTAAATTTAAGAGTGTAATCACTTAATATAAAAGTGTAACAACTAAATCTGAGAGTTTATAACTAAATGTAAGCGTGTAGTAACTGAATGTAAGAGTGTAGTAACTTTAATTAATGTAAGATTATAATAACTGATTGTAAGAGTGTAGTAACTAAATGTAAGAGTGTAGTAACTAAATGTAAGAGTGTGGTAACTAACCAGCTTGTTGAGCAGCGGCGTGTCGTAGCCGCGCCGCATCCAGGCCTGCTTGTACGAGTAGCCCCACTTGAAGAACGCGCTCGCGAACTCGCCGCTCTTAGACACCTTGTCCGTGATGCCCTTGCTCACGCGGTCCATGATCAGCTGTGGGACAACACCAGCGTTACTCCAACAACTAATTTCGACACAGGATGTTCACATCATTCACGAATATCTAAGCTAACGTTTCTTTAAATAGCACCTTATTTAAGATATAATATACTTTTATTATCATCATAAAAAATATTTTCAATTCCTTTAAGATTTTTTGACAGCTCCTAAAATGAAAACAAATCATTTTTGATGTTGTTATCTCTATTTTAAGACTTATTTAAGGGGTAGATCAATTTAGAAATGGATGGATGGATTACGAAATTTAACATGTACTTTAGTATTAAAATCTATTATTTTTAAATGGCACGCTAGAAAACCCTTGCAAATGAACATTAATGTTATTTTTACTGTAATATACTCGCATTTCTAATGCACGAAGGGGAATAGAGCAGTAGGCATTACCCTAGCGATTTTCCAGTAATTCGTTTTGTATGAAGCAGATAGAATAATGGGTGGTGATTAGACGTTTGTCTTGTGCGCATACGTCACCGCTCGGAAGCAATAACTGAAGTCAGGCAGTCGACGTCTGACCGGGGCGAGTGCAATCTATGTGTGTGTCGGTGAGACAAATTATAATATTCCGTTATTGTACCTTGAGCACACGGGATGTTCTTTTTAAATGTAATGTAATTGTGGCAGCCTTTCATTAAGGCAACACCTTGTAATTTATTTTTAAGCTGTATAAGTATCAATAATATCAATGTATGGTGTATGCTTTGTTTGTTGTCCTTAATTAAATAAATAAATAATTTGTCGGTTGGAATCTGGTGAGGTGTGCAGTGGGTGTACACGGAATATTAAAAAAAAATTGTCGGTTGGAAGCTGGTGTGGTGTGTAGCGGTTGAGTGAGGGCTGAGTACCGACCGGCACGGTGGTGATGCAGGTGGGCTGCAGCGTGGTGGCGTCGCCCTTGGTGCCCTTCATGATCTTGTTGGACGAGTCCAGCATCGTCAGCGCCGTCGAGTAGCCGATGGGCACGCCTGCCACACACACAACGACAACATTATACACTGAAGTCGAACCGCACGCGGCGTGACACTGCGTGTTGTGACGCGGCGCGGATTAATATATTTTGTATGAGTTTGTTTGGAGAAAACAGGTAACGCTGCACATACAAGTTACTTGCAGAGCCGCGTCGCGTCACGCAACGTAGCGCAAATGCGTTTGGACAACTAACAAATACTAGGTGTGTAGCCGTGCTCTAAATTGGTTGGTTGCGTTTCCACCAGAGGTGTGCGGGGAAAAGAGGAAATGTGTGATCGTTCCTTTTATTGCTTGCACAACTCTGGTAAAAAAAAACAGTCTTAGGGTGGTCTGAAGGCAGTATCTCCAAATAACTACTCTTGCCGAATCTAGGGACATGATCACACCCCAACTAGAAACGGGGCAAAACGGTAGGAGGTGGAAGAAATACAATGCAACGGAAAAGACGGACGGTGATGGACTCTTGAGTCATTAGGCCATTCTAAAGCTGGTTTTATCCCTGGAGAGGATGACACTCATTTCTCATTTATTAAGAACTCAATTTCAAGAAAAACGTGTTAATTCAAATAGGCATCCAACCAACCAAAATACCAACTTAGTCGCGTAATACCTATTAACGCACGGAATTGACAACTTATATATATATGTATATATATTTAAATAGTATTATTTTCTTCAGCAAATATGATGTCGATCTCAATTCATCAAAATCAAAAGTCACGGTGTGCAATCGTCTACTTTATAATACCCTATTTTCATAAGGATGGTTTTAAAATGTATGTTGCAAGTGCGACAAAGGAAGTGATCCTCCATGAGTAGAGTCTGACCGGCGATGATGCAGATGCTCTCGGCCAGCAGCTCGAACACGTGCGCCAGCGGCAGGAAGCCCATGAGCAGGTCGTCGTCGCGGATGGGCACGGCGTCCGCGAACGACTTCAGCGTCGCGATCATGTTGCGGTGCGACAGCACCACGCCCTTCGGCACGCCCGTCGAGCCCGACGTGTACATCACGATGGCCGTGTCGTGCGGCGACGGCGGGACCGTCTCTGCGAGATTTTACATTTATTTAATACATACAGTTGTTTCAGACTAAGTCCACGATTACATAAGGTAGGTGTAGTTTATCTATAGGCTGCTTGTATAGAACGATTTACAATACGATCCGAAAAGAGTGACTTTGACACCCTCCGAGTAGCGAGAAAACCTAGTATACGGTACACATATTGCTAACTTATTGCAAGAACGACATTTGTCAAAAACATGAATTTTGTGCTAATTGTAAAAATAAATTCCCTGCCCAGCATATTTTTAGTGCATTACTGTTTTTTTTTTTTCAATAAATACCGCTAGATTGCTATCTGTCTCCATTACGCAATCTTAATTCTTTGAAGGAGAAGGGGCACCCTTGCGCTAGGTCGTCATATTTAGAGCTAATACGTTATTAAAGCATTGGTAGGCAACATTTATTTAAAATTATATTTTGTACGACATAGTATCATATTGATGTGCCAATATTGCAATAAAAAAGAATTATGTCTATTTATAATGTTCAGAAATATAACGTGAAAAAATGAAAAAAAAAAAACGTTATTGTATATAAATGTTTTTGTTCTATAACACTTTGGTTCGATTGCAACTTCAAATATATTATTCCTATTGCACTGCTATCGTTATGGAATAACTGTTTGTTGTGGCAGCAGCAATAAGTTTTATTTGTTACTATGGATATTTTTAGACTAATTCAATGCTTTAAAGCTACATAGGCTTTAACATAAATAAATAAATAATTAAATTAAACTTTGTCGCACAAGTAGTTGCAGTTTTCCGACTTAAAACTATACAGCATTATCTATCAATCAACCTTGAGTTAATTATACCTGTTTTTCAAATAAATATGCACCAAACAACATTAATTGTATTGGTGTCGGTGTATGTGTGACAATAGCAGTTTAAAATACCTAAAAATACTATTTATTTGATTATGTTATTCAATAAATTATTCAATAATTATCATATGATTTCTTAATTATTTTAATTCTTTACAACTTCTTGAAATAAACAAATTGATCTAATTATGCATGGCGTCATCCTCTCTGCCCACAATACCTATCTTATTGTTGTGTTCTACAGGGTCTATAATGATCTATTTTATGTATCTAATTATAACACCTGTGTAACATTATAGAATGCAATAAATATATTGAATTGAATTGAATTGAATTGGACTTGGAAAAATGTGTAATTGTCGATGAATTCCGACTAGTCGTTTGTTTTGTCCTCGACTACAACTACTGTAAGCGAATAGTCAGCTTTCCCAACAAGTCGGTACACATTTACACAGAACACGTACCGTCAACTTGTAATGATTGTATTGAAATATATTTTTCCATGTTATGTTACTACAACTATATTTAGAAGTAATACATAATTGTTTAGACACCGTGTTACTGACCCAAGGCCTGTAGGCATTCGTTCGGCTATATCTCAAACTTGAACAAACGAGCACCGTCCTAGAGTTGTGAACTTTGTCACAAACAAGGCCGTGAAATATTTTTAAAAAAAAGTTTTCCGATAGTCAATAACGTCAATATGCATGTTTTTTTTATTTGGTCTTAAATAAATAGTACTTAATTATAATTAATAAAACTTTAAGAATTTTCGAAAAATATTGACAAATACCTGACTTACAGCTCATTAAAGTCGCGTGTTAGACAAGGAGATCCGATATGTACCGTGACGTCACATTACACGCCCGCCATACATTTTTCATAGTAAAAGTTGTTTTACAAAGAGATAGGTATACCTTTATTTCTAATTACTGTATTACGGTTATTTTTTACCTAAAATCCATTATGTTTTCACTATTAGCACTATAATTTCATATGTTTTCCTATAAATATAGTAAAAACAATACATTTTTTTCATGCACATTAAAAAATTATTTTTTATATATATTTAAAAAATATTATATGACATGTTTCCGTCACAGTAAATTAGTAGAAAATTTTAATTGTATCTGCTTGTATTTGCCATAAGTCAAAAAAAAATTGAGTTCAAATTTTACCAAATCGCATGAAATGTATTCACCCTACTGCAAGCAATATTCTTGCAATCGTGCCAATCAATAATGCAAGGAGATTTAACCAAGCAAAACAAAATGATAGATTGACGTAAAAAACTTATAAAACTCATTTATTTAGTTATATAGGCCTTTTTCCGGGCACAAATACACGTCCCAAAATTTTGCTTTGCCCTAACACTGCGCCAGGGACTACACGTTTGCTGATAATGAGAAGAAACGGTGCAACTGAATCTCCTCTGTCAAGACATGTAGAAAGTGCGAAATAGGCAGGTTAGAGATTCATGCATTCGTTTAATAACCGTTTACTTTATAATATCCTTTTTTAACGTTACATATTTTTACATTCATGATCTCGAGCCTTAGCTTGAGATCATTCTTAAATTCTGTTGTATTTAAGAGCGTTCTAAAGTAATATAAACCTTGTGAAAGTCAAATAAGCCTATAAATGACCCACTGTAGGGCACAGCTTCAATTATGAGGTGGATTAGGCCATACTCCACAACGTGGGCCCAGTGCGTATTAGTGAATTAAATGAATATGAATCAACTTAAAATTATGCAAACTTACCAATTTTAGAGTTAGTGCCTTTCTCTAACACCTCCTTGTAGGCCACGATCCTGATGCCGTCCTTGAAGCCGTCGCGGCTGGTCTTCTGCAGCTGGTCCTCCATGAAGATGATGGTGTCCACTAGGGGAGTCTTCGCGAGGATCTTACGGAACTTGGGCAGCAGGTCGTGCGTCGTGATCACCGTCGACACCTCCGTCTCGTTGATGCCGTGCGCGATGGCCTCGTCGCCGAGCGTCGCGTATATTGTCACCACTGGAATATACGAGGGTTACGTTAGTCGTGGATATTATCAACAATTTTACTGCATTTTATTTTCATTGTTTCTTTTTGGGTATCAGCAACCCCCTGGCTTTGCGCATATCTTATCTTATCTTTTATCTTTAGAATGCTGTTGAGACTGCCACGGTACTGCAGTGCTTCTGAGATGTTCGCGCAAGCCCGCACGGACGGCTTTCACGCGATAATACGCAAAAAAACAGCTTCTCTGCTAAGAAGAGTGAGAGATAGTCCCAACAGCATTCTAGAAACAGTAGCGGAGAATTACTATTCTCCCTTAAATAAAAAGTTTGTCCAAACCCTAATGTAAGTTTACTAACACTATTATTAAGTCATTTGTTACTAACACTCTTATGGATAACTATTGGTCCGAAATAAATGAGTTTATTATTATTATTTATTATTATTGAAATTGGATGAGTAGTTCCGGAGAATACCTCTTAAATTTGACCTTAAAAACGCTTCCTCTTTATATTTAAACAGTTAAACTACAGTTGTTATAGATTTGTAGACACTGCTCACACTGACGATATGATGTAAGTGTTAGCTTATATTAGGTTACTACCTACATAGATTTTATGAGATGTTATTTGTAAATAAATATATAAGGTCCTTTAAAAATATCTGCCACGGCTGAAATGGGTGAAAGTATAGCTTATGTAGATTATTATAGTGAAGGAATTACGTGCCCCGGATCGGTTATAATTCTTCGAGAAAAGACAGCAACGTTATCATTTTGGCGGTAACATGAACGAATTCGTAACCGCAGCGCGTGGGACGTAGTACAAGCGGGCTGGTTAGATGAGTGTGGACGGTTTGAGACTAAATAAAGCCTAGTCATTAATTAATACTATTTTTAATGAAAAAATTTAATATAATAAAATTTCTTTACTATCGTAATCTATATAAGGAATACTTTCACCCATTTCAGCCGTGGCAGATATTTTTAAAGCACCTTATATAAACATTATAGATAATGATAAAGTCCGCTTTGAATACAGAAGCTACAAGTGACTACATAGCGAAATAAAATATTCTATTAGTTTACATAAAATAACATAAAGCTGAGTTTAGCGTGGGCTGTTAAAGAATATTACGGTTGCTCGAGCAGTTGACGTCGATTTAACGCTGATAACAGTACGTCAACCTACCGCATAACGTCAAATTTTCTCAATTGATATTGATCTCTACATGTTAGACTTAAAGTTGAAAATCAATTCAAAGACCTTTAACTTTTTGGTTAGGTTGACCTGCCGTTGTCTGTAGACAGACAAACACACACAGAAGACGTGCTCGCCGCGCACGCCGGCTGTGTGTGCCCCATTTAAACGTATGTTAATAGACCCACCGTACTCCCGACCCGACCCGTCGCCGTCCCACTCAAGCCTTCTGTGTGTGTGTTGCGCTTAACCTATTAAACTCTAGCTACGTGCACTCACCGGGGATGCTCTGCTTGAAGCAGCCGTGCGCGGCGACCATCCACTCGGCCCTGGTCTCTGCGAACATGACGACGTTCTGTCGCGGCCGGCAGCCCAGCTCGCGCAGCCCGGCGCCGAACTGGCGCGCCTCCCGCTCCACGTCCGTGTACGTCCGCCAGACGTAGTCGCCCATGTTGAACTGGGAATTAAATGCTGAATGTCAACTCATCGGCTGGCATCAACTCCAAAAGTAACTGATTAGGTACTTATGTGTGAATAATATTTTTAGTTTTTTGAAGTCGTTTTTTTTATAAAATATACTTTTTTCATCATTTTTAGTGATAAATCCTAATCAAAACAAATAATAACAAACAAAAGTTAGTTCGAAGTTCCGTAAATTTTTATTCCTCATCATCATTTCAGCCGTAGGCCAGTGTAGCCACTAGACTCATCAGAAGAATAGCGTAAATGAATAACTTCTCGTTTCGACAAATAATTAACTTCAGAATCTGAATGAAGGTCTATGGATGCGGGCTAAGGCATGAATATCGGAATCTCGGAATCTCGTAATATCGGAATCTCGGAATGCGAGATCCGATATTACAATTCCGATATTGAGCGACCCAATATCGTAATATCGGAATCAGATAAAGGTTTTAATTGAGATTTTAAACAAAGCGTTTAAACGCGCCACAACCTGCCACAAAGCCCAAAATTAAATATTAGGTACCTATATTTTCGCTCTCGCCCTGTGCATTTCGATGGTGTGCTTACTGCGAATGGACATGGGTGGTTATAAAATATGAAACAGGGGTGCACGCACTAGACATTGTATAAACAAAATAGTTTGTGGAGGTAAGGAAACAACAAAACCTACAGAAATTGCCATAACATTTAATAATTATTTTATCTATAATACTGACCAAACTAATGACAATTTAGAAAATACATCTAAAAATTATTTACAAAATTAAAATTTTCTCAAACCAGTTGACGTAGCAGACCTTAAGAAGATAATAGGGACTCTCAATAACACAAAATCGGAAGGTTACGACCACATATGTACCCAGGTAGTTAAAGACTAGGGACGAACTTGGTCCAGTATTAACATTCCGGATCAATCTATCGCTGGAAACTGGGACTTTCCCAAATGAGTTGAAGATATCTGTACTGAAGCCTCTACACAAAAAAGGAAATAAGTTTGATATCAAAAATTATCGTCCAATAGCATTATATTCAATTTTTTCAAAAATATTTGTAAAGTTATGTATGAGAAACTGGCTTCTTTTTTTTATTAACATTACATAATAAATCAGAATCAGCATGGTTTTCAAAAACGCAAGTCTACCGTACATGCAGCTTTTAACTTAGTTACTGAAATCTTACAAAGTGTAAACAAACTTAATTATACTACAGTGATGTTCCTGGATATGACAAAAGCTTTTGATCTCGTTTCACACAAACTTTTGCTAAGCAAACTCGAGCACTATGGGATTAGAGGTCCCGCGTTAGGCTGGCTAAAGTCTTAGCTAGGGAATCGGCAGCAATGTGTCGAGGTAACACAAGTTAATGAGAGCAGATCAGATCTGGTATACAGATCAGAATTTCGTCAAAATAACCTTGGCGTGCCGCAGGGTAGCATTCTCGGTCCATTGCTGTTCTTGGTTTACATAAATGATTTGCCAGATATACTTGATCATAAGACGACGCTATTTGCTGATGATGTTTCAATAACTGTTACGACTAATAAAAAATTCAGTTTCTAACAACATAAAAATGACTCTAATAAAAATAATTCAATGGCTTAATAAAAATAATCTACAAATAAATTTAAGTAAAACTAGTATACAAAACTTTAAAAAAATTAATAATTGTTCAATATGTATTAACTTTAATGACAAAATCTTGTGTAATGCTGAAAAGGTGACTTTTTTAGGTTTAGTCATGAATTCTAAATTAGATTGGAAAGAACAGATAGAAAAAGTTTGCGACAAGGTCAATAGGTTCGCGTTTGCACTGTATAAGCTTACAAGAGTTACAAAAAAAAAAAGTACTGCCGTCACTGCGACTTTGCATATGTTGAGTCGGTGTTGAGGTATGGGCTCATAATCTGGGGGAATAGCACTAACATAGAAAAAGTTTTTGATGCTCAGAAAAGATGTATACGCGCTATATGTGGCATATCATCTGATATATCGTGGTTCCCCTATTTCAGAAGCCTAAATATACTACCATTACCTTGTCTGTATATACTCGAGATAGCAAAATTTGTTAAACAAAATAGTCACCTATTCCTACAATTAAATAAAACTACGGATAGAAATCTCAGAAACCCTAACCGACTTATACTTGACAGTGCCTAAAACGAAACGCTTCTTGAAAAATTGTTCTGCTATGTGCACGGCTATTTATAATAAAATTCCAAAACCTATTAAGCTACTATCACCCCCAATGTTTAACAAATCGTTGCGTCGATGGCTTTTGGAAAAAACATTTTATTCTGTAGAAGAATTTTTAGAAAACAAGAACATTTAAGAAGAATAATAAAATAATCGATACATACATATTAATTTGACATTAAGTACTTTTTTAGTGTTGTCTATTTTTATAATTTTAATGTAACTCATTTGCATGCTATTTGTATATGGCTAAATATGGTTACTATGTTATTTAATTTTACCATCAACATTTATTTGTACCCACCCTATTTAATAGCAAATAAATATTTTGAATTTTGAATTTAATCCTATTCCTGTTGCCAGCTCGCTGAGTGTGCCCTCCCTGCTATGCATGTGATACAAGAGCTATTATAGTGTTCTCTCTCTCACTTTTAATGCGCGGTGTAAGTCTTTTTCATTCATTCACACAAACAAACATCCTGCCAATTTACGAACATTTACGAACTATGCACTCAAACATCACTGCTGTTAACGACACCACAGTTGAGCCCCCTTCATCAGCAAATAGCGTCACTCCAAGCACATCATAAACATCACCAACACAAATGACAAAACTCAAGAAACATAAACTAATGACTGATTACTTTAGGTCTTCAGATTCAATGGAAGCTATTGTTTCTCGAATGACTGCTTTAAATGGTGTGGTGCATGTTTTAAATTATTTTCTAAGAGTGAAGATTTCTGCCATCTCTTCAAAAAAAAATGGATACGACTTACCTAAAACGCCAATTAATACTATTGCGATAATGTTTTTTTTCGTCAGCCGGATATTTTTGTAATAAAATACGTACCTAGTTCACTGTCCGACAAAATGCTTGACGCTTTATTGTTCTTGAGAACATATTACCAAGAAAAACGCGCATTCAAAAAGTAAACATTCCTAGTCCCTATTTTAAATAATTGTTGTTCCCAGTTGTTGATTTTGCTGCACATTTTAAGTATATAATATTAAGAAGTTATATTAATGTTGATTCCTAGTCATTTTAAATAGTATATAGCATAGAAAGTTGTGATTTAATCTAATAAACACTGATGACTGTTATAATTTTGAAAAATTGTTGTACCTGATAGTTAATTTTGCCTGCAAATTTTTATATTTTAAGAAGGGCTGTTTTGTACCAAATTTAAGAATTTGATTAAAACCATTTTTTATTGTATACAATGCAGAATTGTTACGAATATAACCAAATATACAATTTATAGCACATAAATTCAATTCCGATATTAATATCGGAATTCCGATATTGAGATCCAATATCGGAATTCAATATCGGAATTGAAAACCTTCCGATATTACATGCCCTAGCGGGCTAACGGGAGGCGGTACATAAAAAAAATTACAGATATTTAAAAAAAAAAAGTCACAACATACGTAAATGTAAACAAAAAAAAACCTTTAAAGCAATTTTTTAGAATTAAGTACTAACTTAAGCCGAAAAAAAATGATTTCACAGTACGAATTGTAAATGTTGGAAAACAAAGTATAATGAATAACCCTGAGAAATAACTCCAATACGAGTAGTTTAAGGAATACATTATTTTTTGCTCGAATGGTGTAGGTGTGTAGGGAATCCGTTGATAGTATGTTTTATCTAACACAATCATTGCTTAAGAATGACTGAGCACACGCCATTCATCACTCTCAGCCAATGTTTTCAGCTTATCTATTTCATTTTTCTGACAGGTGAGGTCATTCGCCTGAAAAACATTTTTAGTCACTGGCCATATCAATCCGCACTGGGCTCGCGTAGTACATACAGTGCGCGCTAGAGTAAATCGACAGACTCAAAATTTTGGAACGCTTGGGCTCGAACTACTGTCAAAGTATAACGAGATTTTATGTCCGTGAGCGATGTCTATGTGAGCGTTTTTGAGCGCGTATTATATGAAGCTTAACTTATGATACCCATAATTATTAATTTTATCCTGTGTCTGTTGTGTGGGACATCACAGCTTACTTTACTTTTAAAACTTAATTTAATTAGAACTAATCTGTAGTTCTTTGCTTCTGCAAAATGTTGACTGCACAATGGAGGAACAGGACAAAACAGTATACTCTAGACAACACACTGGCTGTGGCGTAAGGGTGGTTTACACGTAACAGAAAGTCAATACGTGAGCAGGCGCTAATTTATTTAATAATGAATACTTAGCTAGTAAATTCACATGAACTACGTTTTTGTCGTCAAATTCAACTGTGTGAGTAGTAACTGAGCTGACCATATCGCAACAGTCAGAAAAACTGTGACCGCATTGGCTGACCACATCTCAAACACGACTAATCTGTCTGTCTGCAATTCAATTCAATTCTTTATTTGCAATAAAACATGGTACTACAGGTGTTACCATGTTTATTGCAAATATAGAAATTGCAAACACTAGTCGCAGAAAAAATGCATTTGGCATTCTTACTGCCGGGGAGGCAACGATAGGTTAATATGTAGGACTCCCTTGTCGAAGAACAGTGGCCTTCGCTATTGTTTCCCGACAAGGTATATCCTACTAAAAGACCTGCGGTATATTACGAAACGTATGTTGATGATGCATGGGAACCCGATGGACGACTTCCATGCACCACCCACGTACGGTTATGCCGGGCCTCTAGCATATGGAGTTAGGTGGTACACACAAGATCACCATAGAAAAGCAGGCTGTGCAATGTGAGCATAGGGCCTTTCACACTCGTAACCCCTGCTTGACTGCTATGGTGTGGTATGACTTGATATGGTGCGGTTGAGGTACTGACAACAGCCCGTCAATCTACCCCAAAACGTATTTTTTTCTGAATTGATATTGTGATATCTACATGTCGGACTTAAAGTTGAAAATCGGTTCAATGACCTTTAACTTTTTGGGTAGATTGTCCTGCCGTTGTATGTACTTGCGGAACAACCGTAAGGCGGCGGCTGGTGTGCCGTGTGAGTGCGACGTACCTTCTTGAAGACGCGGCCGTTGGGCTGCGGCTCGTCCTCCTCGCTGAGCACGGTGCGCGTGCCGAGCGAGGGCCGCGCCGTGTAGCGCGCGGCGGCGGCTCGCAGCATGGCCTCCATCGTGCCCACGCCGTCGCGCACCATGCGCACGTGCAGCTCGCACGGCTCGCACACAGACCGCACCGTCACCGCCTCGTTCGTGCTGTCGATTATCCGCGCCTGGGGAAAGACGGGACACTGATATAACCACGGCATATAAAGTAGAAATCCATCATCATCATCATTTCAGCCACAGGACGTCCACTGCTGAACATAGCCTCCCCTAGTGATTACCAGATTGGTCGGTTGGAAATCCATTTATTATTATAAATGCGAAAGTAACTCTGTCTGTAACGTTTTCCCGGCTAAGCCGCTGAATTTTGATATTTTTTGGTAAAGAGATAAATTGAATCTTGTCGCGAAAACTAATAAATTGATTTTTAAGTAATTTAGTACGAAAAGCTTAAACCCTAGGGAATGACATAGGCTACTATTTTTCAATCCACCTCCTAAGGGATAGGGCGACTGCCGTATTAAACGCGGGTTAGTGTCATTCAATTTCTTTGACAAATTTTTTCTATAATTTTTAATTCGTATCTGTACTGTTTTAGTACGGGCAAGAGTTGACAGGACTTGTCATTTCATACTAAATGTAAGTAAAAAATCACTAGTTAGTTTCGGAGAGAGCTAGTCCTTATTGCTGCTCTATAGAGTATGGTCTAAAGATATAACGAACCATCTACAAAAACATGGAATTATTAAAAATAAGAATTGCATGTAATTTGTGTAGTGATTCAGGTTTGTAGGGCAGCGTGTTATTGAATATTAGAATCACCTTTTAAAGCTCTAAAGCACTCTGTTGATATCCAAACAGAATTACTTGTGGTTTCTCACTGCGATTTTGCAGTTGCGCTTTAAATAATAAATTTTTCTAACAATTATCTATTACCTAGCCACAAACGAAGCAAAACTAATAACTTGGCTTCTAGAAAACGGATAATCATATGTTAATACATTTATAATCATCCACGACTTAGGTAGAAATGCTCGTGCGCATGACACTAACATTTGCCCCTTGCAATTCAAACCGGCAACTGTTCTGGCTTTGTCGTCCGAAGCGCAAACCACTAGACAAGACCGTCGCCTGTCTGTCAGAGACTTTTTTTGACTGTCATCATCTCAACCTATTGCAGTGGACTGCAATAGCTTACAGCAGTAGCTTACGTCCAGCAGTGGGATGCTACATCTTTCATCGGTTCTGCGACAGATGAGGCCGGCCCGCTGCCACTTTAGCTTGCTACATTTTAGAACAATGTCCATTACTTTGGTCTTCTGCCGGAAAACCTCGTTTCGGATTTTATCCCTTAACGAAATTACAAGCATCGACCTGTCCATAGCTCGCTGAGTGACGTAAACTCAGTGGGCCAGCTTTACTGTTATGTTCCACGTTTCGGCTCCGTAAGTCATAACTGGTTGAACGCACTTGTCGAATACCTTGCTCTTCCGGCATTTTTTACTGTAGGTGGATATGACAAAATAATCACAAAGAAAGAACACGTAAGTAATGTACCTTAATCCGTCGCGAGAGGGCGCGTTTCCTCCAGGGTCTTTGCAGCAGGAGGTGGATGGGGAAGGTGATGATGTCGCATACTAGCGCCACCGCCCGGATCGTCTTGAGCACCGCCGACACCCACCATGACTCCGGTCTGTGGACAACACATGACAATGCTTGAAGATCAGAGTTCAGACGGTTCATGACAGAAATCTAGTAGAAAATGGGACTAGAGCAGACAAATTTCTTATAATAAACGAATAGAATTACCCAGCCATCAGGGGCGTGCATCCTATATAGGCTATTATGCAGAGCCTACCTTCATAAAAAACAGCTGACTATAATTATTAATTACGTATTCAACAATAAACAATAAATATTCTGTAACCATTTTGTCGTCTACCTGTACTTATTCCTTACTGAAGCGCGCAACTTAGATCGTTACTGTGCAATTTAACCAATGTTAGGCTGCCGCGAGATCGCCTACTGTTTCACGCAAACTTACTCAATTTTCACTCACAGCCTACCCCCATCTGAAACCAATGCACGCCCCTGCCAGCCATCTATCTCGTTTTAGCAAGTTAGTTAAAACGGGAAACCATCAGTATCAGATCCTTAATATGTTTGTTGAGTTAAATCTTATCATTAGCATCTACTGTGTCTTCACTAAAATGTTCTTTCTATTTTATTCAATAAACTTTATTTTTACTGTTGATTTTAAAAAGTCAAATGTTCCTGGCGCTAATATCGTTCCAGTTGGTATTGTAATTTAGGTACACACAATGTGCATCGGCCTATCGGGGGTTCCAGGTTTTCTCCGACCGATCTTGTGCTCCTCATGGGCCCGTAGTCCGTTGGAGGGATTTGGGATTCTCTGGTGGTCCGATGTGCCGCTGCGTCACTCGCTGCACGTTCCAGCGTCGGAGGCACCCGCCGAAAATCAGCGTCGTGATAAGTCTGTGGCTGTCACGACCAATGCTGAGCGGGCACCTTTTCGACACAATATCTAATTTATATTGTTTTGTGTATTATTATATTATTTTCTCTTGTGTGTCGAATAAACGTTTCTTTCTTTCTTTCTTTCTTCAATATTACCCTAGACAATTGCCTCGTATAAAATTGGACGACAATCGTCTGATTTATTAATGAGTACAAACAACATAAAATAAGCGATATGAAGTGTAAATTCCATGTGAGTATGACTCATGATGCTGACACTTGTTTTAACAGTCATTAAAGTCATCAATTTATACATAGAACAAACCACCAACTTTCTGAATTGATAATGAACTCTGTTTGTTTTTAGTCATGTTGATTTGACCTGTCGTCGACTGTACCATGTACATTGGTGGTTAAGTAATGATGTGACTAATCAACGATGATTACTGGTTAATTGGGCCAGTGACACGTGATGTTAATGCTTTTGTTTAAATCTATACTATTGTATTAATAAGCTTTAGTTTCTTTGTTTGGTTGAACGCGCTAAACTCGGGGACTACTGGTTCGAATTGAAAAATTATTTTTGTGTTGGATAGTCCTTTATTGAGGAAGGTTATATGGTATATAACATCACACGATGACCAATAGGAGCGGAGCATCAAAAATAAATGTTGCAAAAACGGGAAACATTATTCCTTTTGAGAGCTTCAGTTGCGTGCGCTCCGTAAACGGTTATAGTTACGCAAAAATCATGTATAACAGAATTGTTCTAAAATAATGCATTCTTTGGTCATTGTTAAAAACTAAGTGACAGGCCGAACTCCACACGGGCAAAGCCGCGGGCGGAAGCTAGTCTATAAATTAATACGCTTCTCTTTAAAAGGCCCTTAAGCGGTTAGTTCTTTTAGATTTCCTTTTCCATTCCAGTATACGCATTTATGTGTAAACAGACCAAGGTGCACCAGAACTGGTTATAAAGTCTTATTAGGCAACTGTCGAGTCTTGAGCAGTGTTTAACATTTGCCGTCATTAAAGCAATTAAACGCCTAGGAATAACGCAGACTCAAAACAGCATGGAATGGAAAACTTTACTAACTATTATTAAAAAAAATAAAACCGACTTCAAAACACTGAAATGCTAAAAATAATCCTAACACTTAAGTACCTAATCAGATACTTTTGGAGTCGGTGCCAGCCGATGAGAGATTCAATGTTTTTGTTTGCACCGACTCCAAAAGTCCAAAAGAATCATTAAAATCGATTCATAATTGGCGGAGTAATCGCGTAACAAATATACAAAAAAAAAAAAAAACATACAGTCGAATTGAGAACCTCCTCCTTTTTTGAAGTCGGTTGATAAATACATTGTCCTCTAATTCAACAGTTGACGTACTATTTGAGCTTATGGGATTTACCCATGGTTTTTTTATGTAAATAAACTATGACATCATATTTCTAAACCGATTTACCAAACGTATTTACTTGCGATTACAGTTAGTAAATATGGATGTATTTGTTATTTGAAAAAATAAAATAACTGTTAATAACAAGCCTATTTTCAGCTTGGCTGACTTATTGGAAAGCAATTAGGTCCATATCAATATTTACCCGCCATTCAAAGTTCACAGCGCTCCGTAAGCGAACGGCTACACCCGATGTAGGTCACAGTCGGCATTGGAAACCTATTCATATTTCCCAGCTACCCTGAATGTTTTATTATTTTCAGTCATAAAGAAATATTCATGAGAACTTCCCATTTTTATCACTGCACAGAAATCCAATTATGGTGCAATACTATTCCCTACCAGCTGACGACCTCCGTAGCCGAGATGCGAGCATAGCGGTCTTGGTGTAATCGTATCGTATGTATCTCTGAGGCCTCGGGTTCGATTCCCGGTCGGTCAATCTAGAAAAATAACTTTTTCTAATTGCCTCGGGTCTGTGCGTTGTGCTACCGTCATTGTTTCTGATTTCTGTAATACAAGTGCTTTGGCTTCATACCATAGGATCAGAGCAATGTATGTGATGTTGTCCAATATAAAAAAAATATAAGGGAGCGAAATAAGGAATCTTCCCCTGTAGTAGCAGGAGGGGAAAACAGGTCCGCTTTATTTAGAACGATAATTGTTTACTCATAACCCCATACTCCGTGTTTTGTTGCCTGGACACCCCTGTTGAAGTGTTAACCGTGTTACACAACTTTTAAGCCTTAGGCACACAGCCGCGGGGCGCGACGGCGACGGGACTGCGGCAGCAGCAGCGCGCGTACACGTCACACTGCGGGCGCGACGGTAGCGCTGGCCGTCCCGTCGTCCTCGGGGTGGCGTGTTTTCTTATTTTCAAACAAGATGTCAAGCGATTCGGATTCTTTATGACTCTTTATTCCTCTGACAGTCAATTAAACGTTCAATAGTTGCGTTGTGCATTACTTTTCTTGAAAGTTGTAAAAATCAACAAACAAAATATATTATCCCGCCGAGTGCGACGTAACACGCCCCGTCGTCTGTGTGACTGCCTAGTAGGCTTCCCATGCAACGCAACATCTACCGTCGCTCACGCCCGACAGCAGCGCGCCCGTTTGTAGGCACGCCCGACGGGACGGCGACGGATCACGTCGAGCCGAGCGGGACGGTGCTGTGTGTCGTCTTCTATAGATATCAGTACATCACAAACACTGGCGTCGCGCTAGCGTCCCGTCGCCGTCGCGCCCCGTCGGCTGTGTGCCCAAGGCTTTAGTGATAACAAGTACCACTGAATAGAGTATTAGGAAGACAAAGCTAGAAACGATACAATAGACAGATTTCATCTGTAGAGGACAGGGAGAGATTGAAAATCAGTGCGGGCCGGCCAAGAGGCACGGGTACCTACGTCACGAGGCAGCGTAAGCTGAACCTCTTTACTTGTCTTTTCTTTATTTTTTCGTTTGTTAACATGTGTTCCATGTAGCAGAACTCATACAGATTATTTGATATCATTTTGAAACCAGACGGGCCACGCGCCTGTCATCAACTGTCATGCCCTTACAGCAACGAGTGCAGTCAGTCAAATAATGCGTAGGTGTTGTAATGACAGAGGTATAAGCGTCGCAACCTGCTTAGATTTAATACGAACGTAGTGCTCGTATGCAATCGGATTTTACAGGAACGTGGTATGCAATATGCAATTATTGCAATCTATATGAATAATTAGGGGTAGCTACAAGACTAAGGAGAGATACTTACTAGTATTACTTACTAGTACTATTCTAAATGTATATTTCTCTGTACTATGTATTTGTTTGTCTGGAGTATACAAGTTTGGCGTAGTATTTTAATCGAAGAAAGGCTTGTATGTGATACATACAATCCACATGGTAACTACAGTCCCACAGTTCATAAAACGTTAGTCAGTAGTAGGACCTTACTGGAAGAGCAAGAAGTGGCTATTTTTAACTTGCAGTGGGTAATATTGGGTAGATGGACAGATGAACTGGTGTCTTTAGTGCGTGGTAAACGCGATCTTTGCGATTAAGTTGAGTGGTACACCCCTCGTAGACAATGTCTGGGTGTCGTATCAGTAACGTGGATGAGTGTGGTGATAAGCAATCTAAATAATGAGTCTTCAATAATAACTGTTGGACAACATCACACACATTGCTCTGATCCTAAGGTAAGTAGCTAAATCACTTACGTTATAGAAATCTGAAATAACAACGGTACCACAACACCTAGACCCGACCCAATAGAAAGGTTCGTTTTCTACATTGACTCGACCGAGAATCGAACCCGGGACCACAGAGATGGCGTACTCGCCTCTCGGCTACGGAGGTCGTCAATAGTTGTGCGATTATCCCTGCCCTGTCACGTCCGCTTCGCTCTTGACCGCGATCCTGGCACCCGGTCCAGCGTCGGGTGCAAATAGACATTAGGTCAGTGTCGGCGGATGCGTTGATAAGGCCCGCCCCCGCCCCGCGCCCCGCGACCGTGACCTCGCGCATGCGCTGTTCCGAGTACAATCGGGCACAATGCCGTGATGCTGTTTTGTTACAGACGAACATTGGACTAATTTGTTTAGTTATTTATCATCACTTACCATCAGATAAAGTGCTATTGAAAGATTATAAAGATGAGGAGGCAGAAGCTAAAATTAGACTGACGTCGCAAGTTCTCATTTTCCTTTACACTGTTGGAATATGCATCTTAATTCTTAATGGTCGCTCGTCTTTTTTACCTTATTGGTAAATACGTAGGTATTTGCAAACGAGTTTTGATGTATTATTGATATTGCGTCTTGAAATATATGTATATTTCCTGTAGTAAAGACAACAGCTCGTCAACCTAGCACAAAACGTAAAATTTTCTCAATTTATATTGATCTCTACGTGTCGGACTTAAAGTTAAAAATTGGTTTAGTGACCTTTAACTTTTTGGGTAGGTTGACTTGCCGTTGACTGTACCAGATTATGCAAAGTTACGATAGACATATTATTGTAGATCGTATTTTATCTTGAAAATCATTTTTTATTTATTTATAAACTTACAAACTATCTTTACAGGTACAGTTACCTAATGCGATAGAGAAGCACTAAACTAAAAACAACATTAAATATAAAATTAATACAACATCCAATTTAAACATTTTACAACATACAAATCAACATGAATTGCTCCCTTTCCGATAAAATGTAACACACGTGTATTGTGCACTACACTTTATATGAAATGTTGTACAATGCAACCTTTGTAAATTCGCTCAGATTGCAACTAAACAAGTCCAACTGAACGGCTATTAAGTTGAGCGTGCGCAGAGCGCGCGTTAGCGGCCGTCTCGCTCAGCAAGCGGGTCCGCGCGCGCGCCCCGGCCAGCAGGCGCGGCCTGCGCCGGCGCCGTACGTACCCGTCGGGAACACACATCCCCACCCGCCACAGAATATCAGCATTTTGCACTTGTTTTATTCACAGAGGAGTTTTGTGGCCGCCTGTACTGATGCACTTTTGTTTTATTATCTAAAGGCCTTGTATGCAGTTCGGAGTTCCTTTCATGAATACATTCATTTTAAAGTGTTATCATAATGTGGCTCTGCAATTTTGAATCTTACAATGTTAATCAGAAGATATGTTTTCTAATTATTTTGGAGATTATAAGTGCTTAGTTGCAATGAAATCTTTTAACAATGAATTGAGAAATTCATGCACTACAGTGACAAATAATATTACTTATTACTTTTATGGCAATGACTCAGTCTTGCCTTTCATCTGTTGCCTTAAAATAAAATTAAACTATTAAACGCACATGTCTATTTTCAGAACACTCCCTCGCAAGTCAATGGCCACGCTACGTACTATTTATCTATTCTTCTATCTTATCTTGAATTGTGTTACAAATGTTGTTTATGTACTGAACCAGCCCGCGATTCGCGAAGGACGAACGCTGCTCGCGATTCATCACGGCCATGCGTTTTTTTATTTCCGTGAAAAAGCGGCCAATTTATCCTTTGTGTCAATTCCTTACGCGCAAAAAGTTGGCACTAAGCAGTAAAGTTTCGTAAATATACATTAAAAAATGTCTAAAAGAGACTTGAATAAAGACTCTGCATTCTGCGTGAATGTCTGGATATCTTTGTCCTCACCGTTATATCGTAGTTAAGTACTGTAAGGACGGTTGTACTGTAACGGTGATATTTTATTGTTTTTCTTTTCGTTTATTATTTCGTGTCGACGGCAAGCCTTTTATATTTTATTGTGACCTGGCCAGTATTCTTCTACACGAACTACATAATTCGGTGGCGCGTAGTGCCTACGTCTCCTCGTTACAGATAATTTATCGAGAATCGAGAACTATCAGTCTTTCAGATCTTTTAAAATAAAAATAAACTTTATTTGCCATAAACATGGTATACAAAGGTGTTAAAAAGAAAATTAAGTACTAATCATGTTTAGCCAATTACAGAGGCATGCAAATTTAATGAATGAGAACATAAATTAAGTATTGCAATTCTTTATATATCAGTCATCATAACAATGCATCATAATCCATAATCATGTCATAAAATATAATTATTTTTTATTATTTAGAAAATTCTTTAAGTCATAAAAAGTACGTGAGACAAGCCATTTAAATAAACTTGTTTTAAATTGGTTAACTTTCATTGGCTTTAATTCATTAGGAATATTGTTGAAAATTTTTACACACATAGTTAGACAACTTTTAGGGAATGTTCCCGGGTTAAATTATATATCTTATTCAGGACATAATATTCTGTGTATCCAACTCTGAATTAGTAAGTACAGAGTTTATGCGTGATTAAGTAACAAACGTACCAGTTGTTTTAGTTTCATTTCCAAAGAGCATAGCAACTGTTTCAACAAAACCTACTCCACGTGGTTCGTCATAAGGGCAACTTACGTTCCCTTTGGAGTAAACCTTTCACTGCCATTAGTTAGAGTACCTACTATGCTATCTTGTAACTTGGCGGGTCTCAGCCATAAATCAAGTTAATTAACGTCCTTCCAGCGGCACGTTTAGATGACAAAGCGGCTATTTAATAGCACACCTGGCTTGCGCAGAAAGAATGTACTCGTATTATCTGAAGAACAAGATTTCTCAGATAATCTACACCATAAAATCATCCTTAATTTGATCTAATGGTCAAATGTCCGTTATATTATTTTAATGACATTTTGAATATTGAACTAGTTGGTAACACTAGTGAAATAAACAATCTCCAAAACTCCAAGTGAACCATTGATCATTATTATTCACACTTTACTATTCACACTGTTTTGAAGGTTATTGATAAATATATGTATATAGTTACGGCATGGCAAATATACCATAGCTGTCACTATATACTAATACGTGCATGTATTTGCCATTTTGTGTAGTATTTACGAGTGCAAAATAACCTAGCCTAGCCTACAAATCCTCTCCCATTGATTAGAGGAAAACTGCTGATGCTGCGACCGACGAGGGCATTGACACACTCCTCAAAGGTACAGTAAGCGCAGTCACGCACACACGCACTATTGCAACTTATCTCCAGGCCCTTGGAACAGGGTAAATGTAACCTATGAGCACAATAAAATAATATGCTTAACTGTGCTAAAGAGACAACATCTTGTCGGCGCAGACCAAGAGACGTATTTTTAAAGCATTCGACTCACAATTCGCATTTGAAATCGTAAGAATCGTTTACAAATTCCTAGGAAATTGTACACGTTTATAACACGTTTATTTTGTAGGTGTGCTAATTGGAATTCTAGTCCTTCAAAAATACTTCTTTAGAACTGAAGGGACGCCAAGTGGTCAAGCATTCAGAGGACCCTGGACAGCCAAGAAAATCGTCCGTCTAATACTATTTCAATATTTAATCAACTGAAAAGTTCTGTTTCTTGCAATGTTTCGACGACCGTTTGGTATATTATTTATTCTGTGGTCTGGTGTAGTGGTTCGCGCTCCGGACTACAAAGCCCCGGCGGTTGCGGGTTCGAATCCCGCAAGAGAATTAAGTATGTTTATATACGTTATCTAGTCTCGATAACAAGCTTTGCGTTGTTTAAGGCTAGTTAATTGTAGAACAATTTATTTATTTAAAAAAAAAATCTTTGTATACATTTATAATCTCGAGGATATTTTTTTACTCGCGGCTGGCACTTCTCAGAGTAAAGAGCGTTAGTGATCCTACTACATCGAGCACTATTGCGCTGCGGCCATCTGTGGTCTGGCCGACAACGGCCTTAGCATTGAGTTTTTCCTGGTTCTATGCGAATGGGAAGTTTGCGTATAAGTCAATGCTATACATCTCAGTCAAGGCCAACCCCATATTTAGTTAAAACTAGACAACAAAAGGCCAACAAGTGGGTTATTTACGCACATAGTATGAATATGCATAGATAGTATTGTTGAGATAATGTTATTTAGTATAAGATTTTATTCATGATGATGATGATTCACAACATGACAAAAAAAAATGCATAATTTGAAGAAAAATCAATAATACACTTATAATAAATTGATCTTCGTCGCCGTGTTTGTCTATGGTCCGTCCTGACTATGTGTACAGGACAGACTAATCTCCGAAACTATTACAGCGATTTTAAAACGGTTTTTAACACACTTTTTAGCTTCACTTGTAGTAATCGTGGAAGTAGTTTTTAACTCATTTCTTCTAAAACTTTGTAAGTATTTGACATTTAGATGACAATACAATAATTGGACACCGTCGTGCTGACCTGATGATGGAGCCAAGAGGTGGGTAGTAGAACTCTTCGACAAGTACTAGTGGACTTTTGTGTTTGGGCTCATTTGATTTGTTTTTACGATGGATTACAGTTTTTTTTACTATTTATATTATTACTCATATAATAATATGTATAAAACTGATTCTGATTGATGAACGACACGAGAAAGGTGTTTGCGAATGCGCGGGGTTAGTAGCTAGTTTAAAAAATAAATAGTGATCAACAGACACGCGGATTTACGAGTCAATTAGATCATAAATCGCCTATTAAAATGTGTATGGAACATAACAATACCCCATAGGTACATATTTTTAGAGAGTAAGGTACACTTAACTTTTAACTGATTCCAATAATGATGAATTCTTTTTGACCGATGAAGACGATTACAGATTCTGGCAATTTGCCATTACTGTCAGCATTGTTATATTCATGATCTTGTTCTACTGATTTGATTCTTTAGTAACATTTAAAAAACATTATTATGTAAACAAAAAAAACAAAAGATGCCGGGTACACAAAAACAAAGGCACTCGCGTACAGTCGCCGATATGTATTCGTGAAATAAACATAATGTAGGTAACATTACAACTCAATCTTCAGTTTCTTTGTGAGAGGTTAAGTGGAAGCGTACTGCGTAAGTAGCGATATATTCTAGGCCAATGTGCCTCCGATGCAATAGCAGTAATGCACCGCGACCGCATTATGTTGATAAGGCCAATGAGCGATAACGCTCTAATAGGTGTAAGCACTGTAGATATAAAGCCCGACAACAAATATAACATGACCCTTGTAAAGCAGGCGCTAAAAGTAGACTTTATATAGCGATAAAAAGATCAAGTGCTAGTCAGGACGGGTCTTTAGTCGTTTCGCACCACGAGTTATTCGCCCCGCGGGGCGAATCGCCCAAGAGCTCTTTTTAAATAGGTCGTTTTGCACCGCAATGATTACAGCGGTGCGAAAGGCCCCATTTAACCCAGATGTTACTGAATCTTTTTTTTTCACGTACTACCGTATTTTTTTAATATTGTTACCTTGATGGATATATTGAACATGAAAAAAAAAAACTTTTTTTTTTTATCTTTATAACGATCGGTCGCTGTAAAAGGGTTAAAAAGAGCTCTTGGGCGATTCGCACCGCAGGATTAAACGACCCAATGCTCATTTTCTAGTCCGCTTTAGACTCAACAAAAACTTAACGATTCCAATTATTTATTTGTACAGAACTGTTTTGTTCCTCACTGCGATCCGAATCGACCTATTACAAAAAGTTCATGGGCGATTCGCCCCGTGGTGCGAAAGGACCTATTTAAAAAAGGTCTTGGGCGATTCGCCCCGCGGGGCGAATAACTCGTGGTGCGAAACGACTAAAGACCCGTCAGGACACGCGCACTAATGGTCCCGGCTACGGAGGTATTTTCTTTCATCTCGACGACCTCTGTAACCGAGAGGCGACCATTTCGGACTTGGTGTCGTTATATCTAAGGTCCCGTTCAATTCTTGGTCGGTCAATGTAGAAAAATAACTTCCTATATGGTCTCGGGTGTAAGTGTTGTGTTGTGGTACCGCCGTTGTTTAAGATTTCTGTAACACAAGTGTTTTGGCCATAGGATCAGAGCAATGTATGTGATGATGTCCAATATATTTTTATTATTTAGTTATGGACACTTAATCCAAGCCAGACTGCCCGACTCACACTTGCCGCTCGCTGGCCGTTATCAGTATGAAGACTGTTGCGTATATTACCGTTTTTGCGGTACACACCGTAAAAATTGTCTGATGATAATACTGAAATGCTCAGTCCTACGCTGCGCTTGTCGGTGGTCAGACGACCTGGTAAGGGTCGCAGAAAGACGCTGGATGCAGGCCGCTTCCAACCGGCACATCTGGATGTCAATGGGGGAGGCCTATGTTCAGCAGTCGACGTCCTATGGCTGAAATGATGATGATGAATACTGACAATTTTTTTAAGAAAATTGCAACTTTGACACCTACATTTAATTTATACTGTATAGTGATTAAAACATAACACGTTATGTATGAACAAAGACATTCGGTGCTAACAAGCGACAGAAATAATCTGGCGTTAACTACTTTGTTTCAACAACAAAGCCACGTAATTAAATACTACGAAATAATTTCGTAATTACGACTCCTTTTAAGCTGTATATCAAATAACAGGCTACATTGCTGAAACTAAGAAACCTGTCCAAAATAACGTCATGGATTAACAACTTTCGCGTAGAAATACTAAACAATTACTAAGTACTAACCCCACTGTGAACATTAAAGCTCTGCCCTTGCCCCTAGACACTTTTTGTTGCCGACACGGCACACTATCACAGGGAACCGTAAACTTGCTGTATCCTGTAGCTCGTGCGTGGCTAGTGTCGCACACAAGAGACGGACACCGAATGCAATCCCTTCGTTTGCGCAGCTACGCAGTACAATTGTAAGGAAATTTGTTAATGTTGCCTGTGTCTTCAACTGACGACTTTTAGTTTCCAGTTACCGACACCGAACACTTTTTGATCGTCATGAGTATGTGTTAAGTGAAAGCAACTGGACACAAAAAATGTTTACGTATGCGCAGGGAGTGGATGATTTCATACTGGTTCTATAGAAATCAAATATTCATCGGTAGCTTGTATCTGACACAAGACACAAAAGTGTCTACGTTTGCGCCCTCGCTTAGTGAAGTAGGGTTGTTCACTCAACCCCGCATTCAATAGGGCTAGTTTCTGGAAAGATGCCAACGATAATAAACACAACATT
Organism: Anania hortulata; assembly: GCA_963576865.1. Taxonomy (NCBI): domain Eukaryota; kingdom Metazoa; phylum Arthropoda; class Insecta; order Lepidoptera; family Crambidae; genus Anania; species Anania hortulata. The sequence goes on along the minus strand of OY756388.1, from coordinate 24,504,646 downwards.
GGAATCACTACACAGGTTAGTCTTTCACTATACACTTTACAGGTGGATAAGCCAAAGCCTAACAGATTAACAAAGTCAGTGTTAATCGTCGCAATTTATCATTGTATAAGTGTAGAGTTTATTGGACAAACCTGTAGGTAATCGTTTGTATAGCACTTTTATTGTTTTCTTTATTTAAGAGCAAGCTGCCAATACAACGTAAATAAAGTTTGCTTTGATTTTCTTTATTCGACAGAAGAGTTTAGTTTTTTTCAGTGCATTTGTGTGAGTAATGAGTATGTGTGTATGCTTGTACGTTTTGTTTGTGATCTTTATGGTTTTTGACGTGATTGATTCCTCTTTGTTCATCATTTAAGCCATAGGACGTCCACTGTTGAACATAGGCCTCCCCCAGTGACTTCCAGATTGGCCGGTTGAAAGCGGCTCGCATCCAGCGGCTTCCTGCAACCTTTACCAGGTTGTCTGTCCACCTTGTAGGTGGACGTCCTACGCTGCGCTTGCCGGTACGTGGCCTCCATTCCAGAAACTTTCTGCCCCATCGGCCGTCAGTTCTACGTGCTATCTAGCTTCTCTTTGTTGAAGCTAAATATTTCGCTACGGATCTCTGATTCGCAAAAAATGATTTATACATACCCCGGAATACTTTTTCAATGTCCATCAAACGACACCCATACACAATGAAATAGATGAGTAAATAAATTAATCCCCGGTTATAGTTTTGAAATAAACATGTAAACACTTTTGTTAAAACCTGTACATAGACAAAAAAATGCTTAATCCAATGCTTGCATGCTTGTTTTCCAATTTGGTGATTTAACTTACCTAACTATAGTGTATTCAGTATACCAGTAGGATATACTTATACTTACATAATACTCTATCTTCACTTAACTATTATTTCTGTAAAACATTATGTGTTACAAGCATCTATAATAGTTAATTATGTATAGTAGTTTTACAGTACTGTCTTAACACGTACATTATATTTAGAAATTGTACTATGCATAACATACAAAAGTTAACGACATTATTCAAGGTCCTACTGAAAGGATAACAATTTTACCACAATACATATGTACATAAGTTACGCATAATTAATATAAGTACCTATTGTTAAAGAAAAACCCACGATGTCGTAATGCAATGAAGTCCTTATTTCACGCTAAGCCCGAGTGACAGATTAGATAGGTGGGCCGACCATCGCGACGGACCATATTAAATTTAGTAATTATAACAGATATATATAACAGATATACGAGTACTAAGTACCGACAGATTGCATCACATAATGATTTCACTTTATTTATTTATTTATTCATAAGGTACACCAACAGTAAAACACATAAAACATTAACAACAACACGATTACAATATGTTCAAATATGTTTGCCAATGACAGGTATACACAGCATTTACCACAATGTGTAGCTTAAGTTTACAATACTAGGTACAAAATAACTAAAACTCAATTAAAAAGGAAAACACAAAAGACAAAAACTAACTAAGGAATGATGAAGGAAAAAATTTTAGGTCATATTATAAATAGTTCAGGAATCGAGTCACGCAGTTTTTTCCGAAACTTTAAATAAGAAGACCATATTTTTTATGATTTAATTACAAAGTATAGTTTTCCGATTTTTTCCTACACTTGTGATATTAGAAGACGACATTATAGACTTTCATAGTTCTAGATCTAGGTCAACGGAAAATACCCTATAAATTTCGTTCTCTTGAGTGTCGAAATCTACGTTTTTTGCGGCATAAACGGCGGTATCTTTTTTTTACTGTAACTTAGAGGTTTGATTTTTTCACAGCTTCAAGCGACGGTACGGTAGGTCTGAGCATTCCTTTTGAATTTCAACTCGATACCTCCACGAGTTCCCGAGATCTTGACAGACAGACGGACAACAAAGTGATCCTATAAGGGTTCTGTTTTTTTCCTTTTGAGGTACAGTACCCTAAAATGATTGTTTGTGACATGTCACATGACAGGGTGAACTTGTGTAAAACTTACTCTAAAACAGATCATATCGACGGTGGAAAGGCAAAAGGCATCAAGCGACACTTTGGGCGATATTGAGTTATATACATAGTTAGAATCAGCAAATTTTTCTGCGTCTTTTGAGCCGAGTTTGGTATAAATCAGAGCACTTTTATGGCGCTTAACTCCGTCAAAAAAAAGGCCATCATTTCTTAGTGCCCGGAGTTAACCGACTCAAAATTCATCTTTTTTTTTAAGCCCTGGATTTCAATTAATCCGCAGGTAGCTCTAATGAATTAGGCAGTCACTTAAGCTTTTCATCCTTCTTCAGTTTTAGGAACACATTACTTTTAAATCTTTTTACCTTGCTGTAAATCTAATAAACGCGGCATTTAAAGCGTTTTGCCTGGAATACAATAATACATGGTTGTCGTTTAAGTTTTTCTTCCTTAAACATCATCGGAAATGAATATCGCTTGAGCCCTTTATCCTTACTCTACGCACAACAAAGGTATTACATAGGTTGTTTTACCTTAACCTGTTGTAAATTAAAATGTAATTTAAACCCTTTTTCGATGACGTAAAAATAATTGCCAAAGTCAGTAAAGACTTTTTACCTGTTTCAGAAAATTGCAATTTTTTTGTTTTAATCATTTTTCTTGAATCATTTGTACTATTAATATGGCACTTAAATCTTTTTATTTACGCAGTAAAAGTATCATGAGGTTTGTAAGTCATGTTCCGTTTATATAGACGAACTTTGGTACGTAGTTTGAATCTTCGCGACGCGATCATTACAACCACTGGATTTGATTTGAACCTAGATCAACGCACTTTACGTAGGCGCGCAAGCCGCAAACGTTGTTGCATTTAGTTGTGTGTTGTGTTGACAAATGGTAAGTGTTTGTTTTGTTTTTGTATATTTTTATTTCAAAGAAGCGTAAATATTAAATCTACAATTCACTTTTCAGATTAAGTAGCTAAACAATAAAAAATGATAGACAAAAAACTTCCTTAGATGAAAATAAATACATACACGGAAGAAGTTATTAAACATAAAGCTTAGAAGAAAAAAATACTTACTTGTAAACACGTTATTTTTCATACAAATTCATAATTAAAAAACCATGACAATCGGTAGGTATGTCATCTGATCCATGGTATGTTTATTACCATGATTTTACGGATTATCTTTTATGATATTACAAGAATTTTCATGAATATAGGGTTTATAGGATTGATTGGTTTATAGGTTTTATAGGATTGAAATTGGTAAACAATAAAAATACAATATTTTATTGTCATTTTAGAAATCGCCATCATTATCATCTTCACGGTGAATCCCGGTTGCGTCCAAAGCCATCGCTTCAAAACCCAGGATCCGCTTTCCTTGATTTATTCCTCCACTTCGCAAGGTCTTGGGCGTCCCTGTTTGTGAGATCATTGGCATACATGTCAGCCCTCACGACGTCAAGCTAGCATTTCTTGGTCAACGCTTTTGCCATGACACGGCGGAGCCGGCGTGGCCAAACATTTGTTCCCTACGTAGCTTGCCCGTTTTCATGGCCGTACCAGCGTAGGCGACTCTCCTGCAGTTTGTCTGCAATATCACGGACATGAAGGCTACTGCGAATGCGCGAGTTCCTCACGCGGTCATTCCGCGTGACTCCGCATATTCATCTCCGTGACACGTAGATCCTGCTTGTATCGCTCAAGTAGCGGCCACACTTTGCTATCATATAAAAGGACAGGCCTAATGATGAACTTATAGATCTGTCCTTTCAGCTTAACTGGCATTCTGGGGTCACAAATGACACCAGTCACCTCTCGCCATTTGGCCCACGCAGCAGCAATGCAGGCTTAGACGTCGCAATCGATGTCTCCCAACGCGTGAAGTACAGATCTAAACTGGTCCGTGCGCTTGACCTTTTCTCCACCTATGCGTCGTCGACGTCCGTCCACGTAGGATCTGTAAAGTTACAGGCCAGGAACTCGGTCTTCGCTACATTGAGTTTCAGACCACCGCTTGCCAAGCGACTGCTCCCACTCGTTCACCATTCTCACCAGCCTGCCCCTGTCCGCGTCTACCAGTGCGATATCGTAAGCATACATCAGCAGCCAAAGTGGTTGATAATGTGTCTCTGATGCTGTCTGACACAACGTCTAATATTACATTAAACAGAAATGGACTGAGGACGGAACCCTGGTGTACTCCGACGGTGATAGGGAACGGTTTGGAGTCGCTAACAGCGGTCAGAACCATAGAATCGGAGCTGCGGTACATGTCTCGGATCATGTCAACATAATGCCTCGGGGACCCTTTTGGATCTCACTGCCCACCAGATCACCACTTAAGGAACACAGTCCAAGGCCTTCTGCAGATCAAGAAATAGCAAGTGCAGAGGCGTGTTCTTTGTCCTGTATCTCTCCATGACGGCCCTTAGAGGGAAAACAGGGTCCATAGTCCCGTTGCTAGGACGAAACTCATATTGACACTCCGAAAAATCACACTCCTGTCGGATCCGGGAGTCCACAATCCGCTCAAAGAGCTTCATAGTGTGGGACATGACCTTTATGCCGCGGTAGTTGCCGAACTCTTGCACCGATCACTTGCCTTTGAAGACCGAAGTACGAGTAATAATACTAATTCTCCATCGGCTCGGGATTAGCCCGGTCAAAGATGTCTACCCTACGAGGGCCCATCGCTTTCTATTAGGCTTCGATTGAGACTTCATCGGCACAGACATCTTTACGATTCTTCATGCAGCAAAAAGCAATCTGGACTTCTTCAGGCGTTTCAGGTGCTACTAGTCTCTGATTCGGAGGAAGGTCTGGTGGCTGCACCTCTTTGTGCTGCTTATGGAAATAAGAGCGCCATCTCTCCTTTGCCGCGAGGTCCTTGCATAACAGGTTACACCCAGGGTACTTAACAAAGCGACACTGGAAAATGTCCAGTGCCGCTTTGACCTTGGAGCGCGCAAACTTATCCTCTCTATATAACGGATAAACTTACTTAAATACATTTTAAAACATTCATGACTTAGGTTCAAATGCTCGTGCTTATCACACAAACGGTAGCTTTGTAGTCCGGAGCGTGAACCACTACACCAGATAGTCGTAAGACATGGACTAACTAAATAAAAATAATAAAGTCTTATTGTATGAAATAAAAACCAACTTTTTGTGGAATGTAGATTTTTTTACGCTTGTCAATTTACGCTGGTATGATACTTACTGGTACTTAGTAATGCAATTTAAACAAGTAAATATGGTGCCCCTTGACCAGTTTAAATTTTTTTTTTTTTGGTCTGGCGTAGTGTGTTTTGTAATTGATTGACTGAAAAATATTTTTATTGGTTTTTTTTATACAAAGCTTAAAAACCAAACATTTCTCACGTTTCATGCAGGAAAATCACGTTTCATGTTGCCAAAAAAACTATCTTAAGTATGATTAGCTGTAGGTCCTATGAAGTTAATTCTTTAAAATATTTTTTTGTGGCTAGGACTAGGTCCTTCTGCTTACTGTTATTTTTCTTTGGTGTAAGAATGTGAGTGAGTACCTCTATTTCTTGCAAAGATATTTTATCAATTATTAAAATAAATAAGTGGGTTTTGGGGAAACTTTTTTCTGTTAATTAAGTTTGCAAAACCATATGCTTTTTATGAGCAATGTGCTAAAAAATTAAAGAGAATTGTTTGCAAAAGAGTTTTTTTATTGTGTTTAATTATGATCCATACAATCGATTACAATACACAATAGCCTAAGTGGCAATAAACTATAAACTCGTTAAATATATTGTATTTCAGCTATATGCCATTAAACTTCTATTGGCTCATAAGATCTTCTTCTTTATTCACACAAAGATAACATTTTACTTTGAATTACTGTGCCTTGCACAACTTAAATAATATTGGCCCTTTCACTCTTTTAGCTTTAATCTGTTTTTTTTAGATTTCACTCATAAGGTGTTCTGCATGGAACCAATTATTATATAAATGGTTGTTAAATCGGTTTGCCTGGAATAGTTTTCAAGTGCAGCGGCGTTTGACCTCTTTTGCCTTAATCCAAAAATAGGGCATTTAGGGTTAACCGACATCTAACTTCGTAAATAATAACTCTATAGCTGAAACTTTAATTGTATAATATAGATCTTTTCTTAAAACATATATTTCTGTAAGACTTTTCTCTGTTTATAGCGCCAAAAGATAACTACGATTTTTTTTCCAAAAATAAAAACTTTAAATCGCTCTCCTGTAAAGTTATCAAAATGTCGCTTGATGCCTTTTGCCTTTCAACCGTCGATATGAGCGTCGACCCCTGAAAAATCTAATCGCGAAAACCTGTCGGTTGGTTAATAAGCAAAAGATACCGTAGGTCAGCCGGCACGATTTCCATGGCGTCATACGCCTTTCTTTCACTTTCGCGCAACGAAATATTCATTCACTGCGTATTTCCAGATCTCAGATTTGTTTTTACAGTAACCGTCGCCGTCGGTTCAGCAGCTTTCTGGAAGCGAGCCAAGTCTGTGCGACCTCTAGCCGCGGGTCATATCAGATGTCCGCGCCTGTACGACAATATCCATATTTCTCATCGGTATCTACACCGGCCTATCTCAATATTGATTTATTACACGACTGAGATGTTACCTTTTTAATCGTTTTATGATGCATTCGAAGTTCGAACGCAAATCAAATCGCTTTGGGTCCATTGGAAGATTTTGAAGATACTATTCTTTTTCTATTATTGTCGTTTTAAGATTTCAAAGTTATCATTTTCAGTTTTTTAATCCACTCAAATTTCGAAACCGAAGCATTTCAACGTTCTCTTTATTAAAAAAACTACGTCGTTTATTGTCAACACGTGTCTCGCTCAATAGGCCAGGTGAACAATAACTGGTAGCGGTAATTACGGCGTTCGGAGATAATGTTAGCCTTGATCGAGCGCTTGGTGCGCGGACTTTGCACTCGCGCGATTATTTCTAAATGACCAGAATTCATAAAAGGTACTCAGATACCGTTAAGGATTTTCTATGTAAGGTGTCTCGACGGTGTCTATCTGCGATATTAATTAATAGTCGATACTTATGATATGGTACCTCGGATCTGTCGTTGATCGCTCGTACTCGGGTTGCCAGTGTTAAATATCGATCTTGTTTCCGTAACGTCAATGTGGCAAGAACTGAAGAATTATAACCTCTTATGACATGTGGTTCACGTTCACAGAAAAAGATTCGAAATTACTTTGTAACCCGGAAGAGGGCCTTCAAACTGAATAAATAAGTATTATTATCACAAAATCACAATATTTTCCAGACTGTGTAACTTTTTCTGCTAGTCTCACTATCGTACTGTCTGTCTAGTCATCGTCTCCCAGAAATGAGATTCATTTATAAATACGAGCCACAATATGGGTTGTAAAAAACTCATATCACAACGTTTGTATCCGCTAGTAAATAAGACGTAGTTAATGTTGTGATTTTTTTAACTCGACAACTAGCAATCGTGTTTGAGGTAAGTATGGCCATGAACCCTAGCTTATTTCGCATATGGCTTGTTTAAATGTTTGTTTGACATCTGGATTGATCATAGGTTTAGGTACCAAGTTCCTTGTACACATCTGATCATCTGATGTCATAATCGGGGCATTTGTTTTAGTAGCGAACTGTTTTATAATAAAAAATAATGTTTCTAGCTGTACCTACTCGGCTATCACGTAAATAACATACTCTTAGTAGGAGTTACCGTAAATAAGTACTATCTACGGAACGGCTTCAAACGTATTTTTCGTGTTGGGACGTCGACCTCTCACCACGGTGATATATTTACATAATACTTTGACACATTCGTAAGTCATTTAGCAGAAGCTCGTGCGATTTGAGCAGTGAATAAGTGATTTTAGTTCCAGCTTAGGTAATAGATAACACTTGAATTGAAAAGCTGTTTTACTAAGAAAGAGTCAATAAACAAGGAAAGGTATTCGTAAAAGTACATTAACCTCTAGCTAGAAAATTGAAGAGAAACTGAAACACGAGATATAATTATTACGTAAGGTCTCCCTTAGTTGCTCCGAAAGATGTCAGTTGCAGTGAAAGCGCGCAACAATACTGGTTCAATTTTATGCATCGGCGCATTGCGACACGTAAACCATCGAGTTGATGTTGCGGCTCGGAACTGGCTCGAAGCACGTTGGTAAACACTAAACAGTACCCAGAGCCAGCCGGCCGGCAACTAACTGGTTCTTACGCGAGAACCAGCCGCTTATCAATTAGCACGTCGTACAGACGAACCAGCTAACCTAGTGGTCAACTTAATTTAAATCACAGAATCTATGCAAATACGAGTAGTACGCGATAGTCGAAATATTGAAAGTTAATTTTATTCTTCCTTCCATTTTGTTCAGTTGTGAGAATATTAATTTAGCTAGACGTTTTTGGTTGTTGCTGACAACCGAAATACAAAGAAAAATTACAAAGAAAATGGCATGTCAATTCATCGAGCTCACGGAGTGACGGATGCAAAAAACCTGTCTGAATATTGTTAACGTATACAACTTTACTGTAGCGCTTCGTTCAGAGCATTGCATAATTGCACTGCTGGAATTATGAACATGTCGCTTGATATACTTGAAGTAACAGTGGTGGTAGCTGACATCTGTGGTCCGTGAGTTAAAGCACGTAACTCTGGAATTTTCGGACACAGTATAATAAGTACCAAACCACGGAAGGAAACCTGCACCATCACATAACACTGAATGTGTAGTAATGGTCCAAAAATGGTTTGGTTTTACTGTCAAGGAGTTACGGTTGTCTGATGACAGTCGCTCCAAATATAATAACCACATCTAGGATCATGGGTCAAAGCGTACCTCGAATAAGAACGGTACGAAGCGCTTGGAAGAAGATACTTAAAATTACCATTATCATGTACCGTCAGGCGAGATTGAAGTCAAAATTCATAGCTTAGTCGCCAATAACAAAAAAAAAAATACAAACAGTACAACTTAAGTGCATACTTGAGCAGAAACTAGACCTTTTTCCGTAGACATCCATTACTCCTATGAATCGGACAACAACAGTTTTTCATAGGAGTAATACTCCAGTCATTACTCACAACACCGATATGGCTCAAGTAGTCAACGAACCACAACTTCACGGGGGTTTAGGCCGATGACCCACTACACTGGTTAGTGTCTTTACGCACCGTGTTTTTCATTCAGTAAGCAATTCACTGCGTTATAGGTTAAGATCAAAATGAAAACCACTATCCACAGTCGATTTCTGAAATCACATTTTATCCTATAAATTCCAGTTATCTTCATAATAGGATTGACCATCGATTTTGGCAACTGCACAATATTTTTTATGTCCTCTCGAGCTGTAAAATATATAACAGTGCCCGCCAAGTCTCAATTTATGTTGCAAAAACAGAATCTACAAAATCTGGATAGAGATTAATATTTATAGTGCCGTGCCGACTGTTATATTATAACTCAGAGATGTTTTATTATAGGTATAGTATAGTGATATATAAATGGAAGGCTGTACATTTCTAAATTTAGCTGCAAGCTCTTTGCCTGTGACGTCACTACACTACTCATGCATGAACCCACAGCTCTGAAGAAAACAGACGATAGGAGTTTTTAAATGACCAAGATTTGTCTCGGACTTATATCCAAGTTATTTTTTAAAGAGTATACTGTTTTAGTTGCTTACTGAAGTAAGCATGACAACCTTAAAGAACATTAGTGTTAACTTACTAATTATCTACAATGTTGTCATGCTGACAATACTAAAATTTAATACAAATGACACAATTTCTTTATCAAAACTTTATCGCCTTCTTCACTTATTTGTCACTTACTTTCTCTCTCTCTTTAATGTAGAGAAAATCTTGATATACTTCATAAATTCTAAGTTAGAAACTGTACGTTGATGCAACCTACTGTTTCCATACCCGTCGTCTTTTAATTTCTTAGATCATTTATGTTCTATTTCATCTATGTGCACTCATTGCATAATACCTTAATTCAATTTAAATTAAGTTACTATTAAGGCGTAATTGTAACAATTACATTACAAATGGAACAACTTTCTCTCACTGATCTAAATATGTAACTGCTCAAATCTATCTGGTATTTTTCCTAAATTATCATTATTATTAATAACCACTCACCCGTATCGCGTATAATGCATCATTATCTTTACAGTAGCAACTTAACTACACAAGTTATATCACACACGGCAGACACGCGACGAGCAACTGAAACGGCTAAGTAACAAACAGATATGTTATACCAAATTATATCTGCTATTATTTATGTTACTCCGATAGGGAAATATTATCAGATAAAGATGTAGGTGGACGGATACAAAGAAGGTTCGGTTATCGATATGACTATGCCGGTAATGGTGTAATTATTCAAATCAGCTTTGCTTTTTTAATGGTAATGATTTTTCCAATAACTTAACATTTTCTCCAGTATTACTTTCTTAATATTGAAGTAAGACATTTGATCATCTTTCTTAGGGCACCTGTACTTGTTAAGTACTCAAATGACATCTCCATCAAAATCTCTAGTGCCATATTAGGGTGTATTGTTTGTTTGTCAGTCAGTCAGTCAGCCCTGGTACGGTTTCATACTTAGTTATGGATTATTATTAAAATATAATATATTTCTCAAAGGTGAAGTCGATCCTGTTGAATTCTAATTAATTTCGTTGCGGAATCCTATTCTAGTCAGTTTCCCTGGACAGGGTTCAGGGTTGGTCTGTGAGAAGTTTTAACTTTAATACCATCACTTTCATAATAGATTTCCTTGCACTGTAAATAAAGAAGAAAATACTAAGTAGAAGCAAGATTACATTGCCTCGAAATAAATGGTTCACGTTTTTGTTAGTACTGCGCTTGTCTATTTCGTTAGAGCCATAGTTAGTACTAAAGGTACTCGAACCACTGTATCTGGCAACTGCGGTTATTACTCTGTAAAAGTGTCAGTTGAATTTTCTTCTGACAATTATAACACAATTAATTTTAACATTGAGATTACGCAATTTGATTATGTTGCGCCTATAAATGTAATAGACAGAGAAGGTACTATAGCAATTGATAATAAAAAAGACACAAAAAATATTTTATAAAGAACTAAATATCAGGAGACATAATATGTCATGAAAATTATACTTTGTGTGATAATAATGTTATGGCAGATTTAAGTTACGAGATCAGGTAAGCTATGGCATTTCTTTCAGTATTCAGACAGCCCCAAAAGCTTATTATAATTTACAAAACAGCACAGGGTTTTAACAATTTTAATACAATAGTTTACAAACCCTTTAAAACACACTTTAATAGATATGGGCGTCGTCAAAACGATTCAAATGAGCTCGAGCGCAAACACGAAGGTTGAAAGGTGCCATTGAAAAGGTTTCCTATCCACCTTCTGGCTCCATCAATAGATCACCTCGAGTAGGTAAATTATTCAAATCGATAAAATTAGAAGTACGTCAAACTAGAATTCCAAGATTGATTACGTTAGTTACAAGTGAGGCTAATGAAAGTATTTTAAAAAGATGAAATTAGGATGTTGAAATGCAAGAGATTGTGTACGATCAGTGAGAATGTCATGTGAATGTCAGGTTTAATCACCGTACAGATAATCTGGTAGCAACAATCGTTGCAGTGTTTTACAATCTGATATATTAATTTAGGGAGTATTAACCTGTTCTACTGATAAAGTAACTTAATGCTTTAGAATTATAACGCAAGTCTCACGATTACAAATTTACAACGCATTGGACACTCGCTAAACATGTGCATCGGCAGCATAGGTACTTAGGTATTCATTTGTTTTCAATAGGCTAGTTGACACTTTTCTAAAAAGGTCTTTAATTGTTAATAAGTGTTTCATTAGACCAAAAAAAAATTATTGTATATTTTTAAGACTAAGAAAACTACAAAACATTAATTTTAAAATAATATTTTAATAAAAAGACAAAAAATATAGTAATTATCATTACTGTATCGTTTGAGAATGCAAAAATACATCAAAGACTCGAATGACATTTGATCGTTTACCATAAGACTGACGTCACTCACGTCGCGATCATGGCGGATAGCGTTTTCAGAGTTTCAAATTATAGATTAAAAAATATATTTTTTAATTTGATTTTTACAGCCATCTTCTACTTTTAAGTATTGAAATCAATATATTTAGGTTCCTAAAGTCGAATAATATATGAAATAATTCTTTGTTTAATTAATTTTGATATAAGTCAACTAGCCTATTCAGTAAAAGTCAGTGGAGTTTTATGTTTGAATAGTAACTAATACGTGCCCTATGGGGACGGCCGTAAAGAATACACTTCCCCACGGCCAACAGGAGGCGTGTCGTAAGAGGCGACTAGTTTATGTAGCACGAGACGGGCAGCAGCGTCTGCGTGCGAAATATTATAAAAAACTGCGCTCGCCAACCCGCCTGCCAAGCGTGGCGAGTATTAGCAATCCCCCCCTTTTCGGGGAAGCCTTTGTTCAGCAGTAGATGTCCTACGGCTGAAATGATGATGAGTATAATTAATAAAGTAGATAGAAATCAGTTGCAGTCATTGGCTTGCTACCTAGCTAATATAAAAGCAAAAACACTACTCTCCAGTAGACTATAGAACATGTAATATTTCCTATTTTAACATGGTACCGATTGTGGTCAAAGCAAGATTTTTACTATAAAGCTGTTTATAAATATTGGACAATAACATACATTGGTCTGATCCTATGGTAAGTAGCTAAAGCGTTTGTGTTACAGAAATCAGAAAGAACGGCGGCACCACACTCGGACCCGAGACAATATTATAGAAAAGTTATTTTTCTACGTTGACCGACCGGGAATCGAACCCGGAATCTCAGAGGTAGCGATAGCGACACCATATCCGGTATGCTCGCCTCTCGGCTACGGACGTCGTCGTTTATATTCTTGTTGTCATTATAGATTGTCAGTTAAGGCTCGCTTAGAATGGCTTCTTTAACTAAGATTTGAACTTAATCTGGATTAATTGGTTTTGTCAACTCCAAAGTCATAGATGTTGTCATCATCATCATCATCTATACGGTCAATCCCGGTTGCGTCCAAAGCCATCGCTTTGGAGCCCAGGTTCCGCTTTCCTTGATTTACTCCACCACTTCGCACGGTCTTGAGCGTCTCTAGTTGTGAGATCATTGGCATGCATGTCAGCCTTCACGACGTCAAGCCAGCAAGCAAGCAACATTTCTTGGGTCTACCCCTTTTGCCAGGACCCGACGGTTGCCGTGAATAAGTGATAGATGTGGTATAATGTATTATACAGATGAATGGAAGGTCCCTAGGTGCTCGGGGTGGCTCCGCCCTGGCGGACATCAACAAAATCATTTTCCCTCAAATACGCGTCTAAGTTTTCGTCAAAAGCTATCAAAGACTAACTCACACTAACCCTAATATTTTAGATATTGACGTAAGATATGGCGAGGTGATTAAAAAGAAAGTGTCAAAAAACCCTGAACGGATGGGGCACTACTAGTAACTTACAGAACTAGTCGTGCTCGTATGATGCCTAACGACTTGGAAATAATGTATGCAGTTCACTGCGTGCCGGCCTTTACTTTCTCGTTGACTAAAGAAGTGGTAACAAGTGGTCAGTAACCCAGTAACTAATGATGTAATATAATGAGCAACTAGACTAGACAATATGACCCTTATTTCTGCGGTGGCTGTACGATACGGATTATGCAATCTGTTTTTGTGGTAATCCTGCGGTTGGCCTAGTCTGGGATATTCACATGTCGTATTCTCTAAATATAACTGTTATTTAATAAAAACTAGCTGTCCCGGCGAACTTCGTACCTTCATGTATATTTTTTTTCGTGAATTTTTCCATGTGTTTATAATTATTCTGCTATTCGGGGCGAAGACCAATTCAACAAATCAATGATCATAAAAATCAGCCCAGCCGTTCTCGACTTTTAAATGGTGTAACTGACCCGACTTTCTTTTATAGATAACTTAACAATTATAACTTGTTTTTTTTTTGTAAACAGTCTCATTTTTTGGATTTGTCGTCGTCCCGAATAGCAGAATAACTATTAAAACATTGAAAAATCTATGTCAGTCTCAGTCTCGTCTTAAGACTTTAAATTTTTTATGTTTTAACCGACTTCAAAAAAAGGAGGAGGTGCTCAATTCGGTTGTATTTTTTTTTTAATGTTTGTTACCTCAGAACGCCGCCATTAATGAACCGATTTGAAAAATTCTTTTTTTAATTGAAAGGGTATACCTGCAGATTGGTCCCATTTTTAAAAAATTCAATTCTGTTGATGGGATCCATGAGGAATTGAGGGAACTTCTGAAATATTATAAGTATACATATAGCGATTTTAGTATATTTAACAACAAGTCAAGCATTTGCATTCAGAAAGTATCATTTGCTGACGTGGAACTGATGACGGAGACCATAGTTGGCCACAATAGTCTTCTACGAGTAGCGATAAGATATTTTCATTAAGACAGTCTTGCCATTATTTATTTGTCGACTACAAATCAAATTTTAATAAATGATTCTGGTGAGAATGATACCATCAAACTGATCTGATGAAGAAGGTAAGCACCGGAACTCTGTGATAAAACAATGTATCATAGCCGTATTTGGACTTATTTGAATCGTCATGAGAAGCAATTTAGCTATAATTACATCACAGATCGTCATTTAGAAGAAGAAAAAAACACTAAAAACAGACAATTAAAACAAATTTTTATAAAAATAAATGAGAGATTCAATGTTTTTGTTAGCACCGACTCCAAAAGTAACTGATTAGGTACTTAAGTGTTAGGATTATTTTTAGCATTTTAGTGTTTTGAAGTCGGTTTTTTTTTTTAAAATAAAATTTACTTATTTAATCTATTTTTAGTGATAAATCCTAATCTAACTGCTGAACACCGATTTCATCCCCTATTTTCCTACCCTTAGGGGTGATTTTTATTTTGCAAACTTTTATCATATTATCTTTGAAGTATAAGCTATTCAATAAAACAAAAATCATCAAAATCGGCTTACATTTGTCGAAGATAGGTAACAAGAACCACAACCAAAATATTATCTGGGTATATATTTGTTGATTTTCTCAAAAAGTTCTAAATCAATTTCGATAAAATTTATATGGGACCACCTCTGAAGTATGATCTACCAAACAAAAAAAGAATCATTAAAATCGATTCATAATTGGCGGAGTAATCGCGTAACAAATATACAAAAAAAAAAAAAAAACATACAGTCGAATTGAGAACCTCCTCCTTTTTTGAAGTCGGTTGAAAAATAACCGACTTCAAAAACACTAAAAAGCTAAAAATAACTTTTAAACAATCATACCAAACAGTTATTATTGGAGTCGGTGCCAGCCATAGTGTTTGAATGTGGTTGTTTGCACCGACACCAAAAATAACTGTTTGGTATGATTGTTTAAAAGTTATTTTTAGCTTTTTAGTGTTTTTGAAGTCGGTATTTTTTTTTATAAACATTTGTTTTATGATTGTTATTATTTAGTGTTTGTGCCAAATAAATCATTCTTATTATTATACTTATTCTTAAAAAAATCACAAAAAAAAACGAGGCGGTACGAAGTTCGCCGGAACAGCTAAATAGTAATAGTATATTGTGTCATGAGTCATGACCATGACAATTGTATATTCATTCGGTAGGTAGTATTGTTATCACTATTATTCAGCAATTTCAGCTTACAAGTAGGTAAACAATATTATTCTAGTAAAAAACTTTTAAACTTGTTGGCTGCCGAGTCGACGCATAATATTAAGGCCGCGTGACAATTTTATTTTATTTTTTCTCTTTTATTGTTGTTGTGGCTTCTTTTTAAATGGGGCCTTTCGCACCGCTGTAATCACTGCGGTGCGAAAGGACCTATTTAAAAAGAGCTCTTGGGCGATTCGGACCGCGGGGCGAATAACTCGTGGTGCGAAACGACTACAGACCCGCTTTGCTGAGGGTTTACAGTTGGTAGTTATTTAAAAAAAAAACTTACGTCTCATTTTCGTCTATGAACATTTCTGGACTCTTCAACCTGAAACAAATGAAAACAATATATAGAATATATATTTATAAAACAAAGTTGGGTTAGTTACTACACCATTTATTTATATGTCAATAACGGCTGGACCAATTTTTATGACCTTTGATTTGTTAGATATTTCCACGCCCCAAATAGCAGAATAACTTTTAAAATATTACAAAATTGTGAAGAAAAAACCTTATACTTATTATTTATTGTATGAAATTTTTTTTAAATAAATTGTAAGTCTGTAAGTACTGAGTTCAGCCAGAACTTAATAAGTACAAACTCAGTAGGTATTGATCAAATTTATGGTAAAAATGATGTCATTTTTTTGTAAAGATTAGTAGATTATGACTAAGTATCCTATTCAAGGTAAAAATGATAATTAGATTAAAAAATAAGTTAATTTCTTTCGTAATGCTTAATTTAACTTGACATGATAAACACTATATCAGTTAATTACGATTAATTCATAGTCTACGGCGATAAGAAAGGGAATGGCAGTTTTTTTTACTATTTTGACATTCTAGGTGCCTAATACCCTTAGGATTGTTACCTGTTGTGTATACCAATAAAATAAAATAAAATAAAATAAAATTCTAGGTACCGTCTGTCACATGGCTGTATTTATTGAAGCGGTAAATATAGCGTATTTTAGTTATAAATATAATGTATATTGTAGTTTATCGAAATTTTTAGTGAGTTTACTATCGTTACGACAGCAAATACTCGTTATAAAAAAGGCAAAAATTAAAAGGCGTCACCAATAACGTGTTTTTTTAATCTTAATAATGGCAACACCAAACTATTAAAAAAAAATATTTACGTACAATATTGTACGGTTTAACCGAAGTATGGAAGCCTTCGGGGTCAACTCGTTTTTTTTGTAAATATATTTTTAAATGGTATGTATGTTTATTATTTCACATTTTTAAACATAATTTAATGCCGTGAGGGTCGGGTCTACAGTAACTCTGAAAAAAAAAAACAGATTTTGGCATTTCTCATTACCTGCCTATTTCCATGACAACAATAAATGTTTACACAATAAGTGTATAGTCAATTCGTTATTTTGTACCACGCCACGCATGCCTAGGGCAAGCCCCCGCGGCCCGCGCACTATTTTCGTCGAATGCGCGAAATATGCGCAAGAGTGGCGGTCGCGCGTCACCGCGGAATGTAGGTCTCGATCTCGAGATTCTGATGCGCACTGTAATTTATTGTTACTTTACTACACTGACTCCAGACATGTAAATAAATATTATGTGATTGGCAGAGAATGCCTCATTGCATTAAGTCCACCTTTTATGTGGGACCGTCGTTGTTTCTGGTTTCTGTAACACAAGTGCTTTGGCTACTTACTATAGAATCAGAGCAATGTATGTGATGTTGTCCAATATTGATTAGAATTATTTATTTATTTTTATTGTCATAAACAAAAAATACACTAATTATGAACTTATGATCGAAAATTAAGGAATTCACATTCTAGTTTTACGAAGTAACAGACGTTTTGTCTTCCGGGTCCAGCCTACCAGAAGAGAAAATGCAGAAATTTCGTATCCTAAATTGACCCGACAGAGAATCTAACTTAGGAACCTCACCGCGCTACTGCGCCAATGAGTCATTTCATGATGAATGTAATGCGTATGTATGTAGGTTCAAAATTGCATGCTCAAAAACAAAACAAACACAATTGCACGAATAAACTAAGAACAATACCAGTAAATACAGGCCCCATATCTAAAAACATCTTTCAAGTGGAATCTGAGCAATCCACTAGGGAAATCTAGCCTTTTACTTTCGCATCTACATCGTTATTGTCATTGTGTGTGCTATAAACGTCCCGCGTCCCCCGAAAAACAAAAACCTTGTCTGGAATCTCGTAATTCCTTACTTCCAGTCTCGAGACCGTGACAAGTGGTTCATCATCATAAATTCAACCATAGAACGTCCACTGCTGAACATAGGCCACTCCTCCAATGACTTCCAGATTGACCCCACCCAATAACTGCATCTAGCGCGGCTTCCTGCAACCTTTAACAGGTCTTCTTTCCATCTTATGAAATGAGGAAATCCGGAAACGAACAAAAGTCGCTGACATAGTCTTTTACAACAACGACAACGGATTAGCAAGCTTACGATGGGTTGAGGCACATAGTACGTAGAACTGACGGCCGTTGGGGCAGTTAGAGTTCTATTAAGGAGGCCACGAATCGGCAAGCACAGCGTAGGACGTCCACCTACAAGGTGTCTTCCTGTAACCTTTACCAGGTCCTCTGTCCACCAGTCTGTTCAGTGGCAGGTCGTCTGGCAGGTATTAATTTTTTAATCATCGTTTACAGTTTTGACACCTTTCGCATAAATGTGGATTGTGGCCAAACATAGAATAGAATATTTGATAAATGCAAAATCATTATTTACCTATGTAAGTATTGACACAGTAGCGCCGAAGATTATTACTTATTTTTTATCTGTAGATAGAAATACGATTATTTTTTTCCATGAAAGGCAGTATAAGTACGGGATCAAATAAAAAAAGGTTTTGATATCCATAATCGATCTTTTGTGCATCTATCATCGAAGGTCATAATAATTTAATTTTTTTATAACGAATATGACCACTTTAGAAATTATTAAGTCAATATTACCTACAATCTGAAATGGCTACCTATATAGCGTTACACTTACACGCACACCTCTATCACAATTATTTTTTATGAACTATCCAGACAAGTATTCCACGGTTAATTGGTCCCAGTAGCTATGCAGACGTATAAAAAGCATAGACTGCTAGACCACCAAACGATGTGAGAAGGTTCCCTATGGAGGCGTCGATTAGCCCGTTCTAATTAGTAAGTGCATATCCATTAACCTGCACGAGGGGCGCGTCCGTGATCTTGGTTTATTCAATTATAACCATTAGCGCTTGAAGTACTATAACAGCATGAGAAGGCCTCGAAGTTGCCAACAGCATCCAGATACAAACAGGACCTTGATTAAAAAGGTGGATGTCGTTATGGTTTTTTCGGTCGGACCTATAGTTACTAGTCTTTGGATGACTTCCCCTTTTTACACCGGGCGAGTTGGCAAGCGCTGAAGGTGCTGAAGGCGTCGGGGTCTATACTGGCTTGCGTGGCCGGGCCATGTTGAGTGCAGAAGACGCCCTACCAAATGGCAAACCCGCAAGTGGAAGCTCCGACACGTGGACTGCCGAAATAGGCTGGGCCGCTGACGGGCTCCATTCTAGCGGGCTCGATTTGGAAGAAGGGTCGGAGTGTAAGGGCCTCCGCTGCGCGAAGCCGGCGACCGCGCCGGGTGACCGTCGCGGGCCATTACAATCGAATAGTACTTTCTAATGATGGAGTACTTATCAATTTATTATCTAGCTCAAAAACTACGCGCCACTACCAGTCGACAGCCAATTAGCCCGTTTTTATCTAGATTACAATAATCTTATGCTTAATGCAAATAAAACAAAGTGTATTTAATTCACAATGCCGAACGTAAAACTGGTCCCAACACATATAACTGTAAAAGATGAACGGTTAGATACATCTAGTTCCACTACCTTTTTAGGAATCACTTTAGATTCCCGTTTGCAATGGGGTGCTCATATTGAGACTCTGTCAGGAAGACTTAGTTCAGCTGCTTATGCCGTGAGAAAGATAAGACAATTGACTGATGTTGGAACGGCAAGATTGGTGTGTTTTAGCTATTTTCACAGTATAATGTCATATGGAATATTGTTATGGGGCTCAGCAGCAGATATTGAATGTATTTTTGTACTACAAAAGAGAGCCGTACGGGCAATTTACGACCTCAGACCCCGAGACTCGTTGAAGGAACTGTTCAAGGAAATTAATATACTAACAGTGGCTTCTCAATTCAATTATGAAAATATTATGTATATTCGCAAAAACCTGTATCTATTTCCTAAAAAGAGTGACATGCATAATATTAATACCCGGTATAAAGATAAACTTGCCGTTCCAAATTTCAGACTGCATAAAGTGGGTAATTCGTTCATGGGAAAATGTATTCGCTTTTTTAACAAATTACCGCAGTCCATTGCTGAACTGCCTATGTACGAATTTAAATCACATGTCAAGATGATTTTAATGAAAAAAGGTTAATTACACTGTAAATGACTATTTAAATGATATAAATGTATCCAATGGAATTAAATACTGCCATGCTCGCACAGGTTCATTTTATCTTGTAATGTAAACACACTATTTAAAAAAAGGCTGACAATAGTGATCGAGTTTCTTGCGCTGCTTCTTCTCGGCACTAGCCCACAATATTGTCCCGAAGCAGTGGTAGGGTAACAAAATATATTGGGTCGTGTAAAAGAGCTTAATTTAGGCCTATTTACAGAAATAAATTGGTTTTATTAGTTTTGGTTTTATTGGTTTTATTATTGTTGCTCAATAGACATTGTAAGTACAGTCAACGGCAGATCAACCTACCCAAAAAATTAAAGGTCATTGAACTGATTTTAAACTTTAAGTTCTACACGTAGAGATCAATATTTGAGAAAATTTGACGTTTTGTGGTATCTTGACGTGCTGTTGTCTGTACATAAATGTACTCGCATGGCGCGTGTCTTCCGCGCAAGCGCCGTTCTGCCGTCTTGTGTTATCTAAACAAGAGCGCGTGGGACACCTCGGACAACCGACAGTAGCGATGTTTTTTGTTTTTAGACTCGCGCGCGTGCGGCTTCGCGCAGCGGGGGCCCTACCCTATAGTCTTTAGGGACTTGAGCTTGCCATTATTACAATAAGCAAATAAAAAATACTTTTTAAAAATTAATACGATTGCATCAATATTTTATTATATGAATATTTGGGAAACGATACAATATGAGAACACGTAATAGGTAACTTAGTAATTAATAATTTATTTCTTTTTGTAATGTTACAATAATTCGAAGGCTATGTATTTCTCTAATAATAATAAGATGTCTAGTCATAGTATTATTAAGTCTAGACTTCAGACTATGTCCCGTTTGTCCTTATCGACCTACGAGTATACTGCTGACGAGTGTTTTCTGGGATTGAGTGTATGTATGACTTTATTTAGAATGTTGCATCCATTCATGCGATAGCGCGGGCACAGTAAATATATTCTATACAGTATGGAAACTAAGCCCATTTCTTGAGACACGTCAATGGAGCGCACGTGACCGTTAGGGTTGCCCTCTTTATTTTATGACTTGTCCTTGTCTTAATTTTTTGCTCTAGTAGTAGCAAAAATCCTATTGAAAAAGCACTGCAAAACAAGAAAGAGACACCTTGTAATTAAAACTGCTGAAATGATGCTCCGTCATACATGAAGCAAACGATTTTGATTTACTTATACAGGGTGACTGGTAGTTTGACCTATTCCCGTTATGGATATCTAAAGGGGACTATTTCCAACTAATTTCATTGGTTTCATTCAAGGTGATTATTGAATTTTACTTTTTTTTTTGCAAAATATTAAGTATGAGCTCGTTCGTGTCGAACTAAGAAGCATAAGAGCTCGTTCTCACTTATCGGGTGTCGGGCTCGGGCTTTTAATCGGATGTTCCAGTGGCAAAGCATTTTACATGAAGCTATTCATACTGCCCTCCAGCCTCCAGTCCTCGTCGCCCGGAAAAAAATCGTGTCGGATCACGCTCTACTTTGAGTAAGTATGACGCTGTTCACATTTAATTTTATCGGGTGTCGCCGACAACCATCTCGCCGCTACCCCATTTCACCATTACGTCGCTGCCGCACATCGCGGCGCGATTAGGCAGAGTTGTGTTTTTGTATGCACGTTTGGTATTTCATAATAATGGAAATGAATATAAATCCTGAAGAATTGATCCGACAACCGATTGAAGTGTGAACAGAGGCGCCGATGCCTGATTATAAATCCGAGCTTGACACCCGAAAACAGGGGAACGAGCTCTTATGCTTCTTAGTGCTGCTTAGTGAAAGTGAAGTTTCTTCTTTTTGACAAATTTTAGATATAACATCGTTGTCTTTAAATTTTATCCATTAAAATTAAATAATATAAATCGGGGAAACATATAAAAGTTTTGAACGGTGTCTCATTACCAAAAATTGTACCTATTCCAAAAACAAGATAGATAGCACAATAGAAAAAAAAACGTCGTAATAGTGGAATTGTCTAGTCCATTTCGGGGGTTCGTGCGGGTGATATTAATTAATGCTAATTTGTCTACTTGTGCATTTTGAAATGTTTAGACGTTTTTTTTCCTATTGTGATCTAGCTTGTTTTTTGGAATAAGTACTGTTTTTCATTCTAAGACACGGTTTAAAATTTTTACCATGTATCCCTCTGTCATTTCTCAAGCTACTAAATTAATGTTATATTATGGATAAGAATAAATAACATTTTTACTAAAAATTTGTTAATAAGTAGAATTCGGATTTAGTTACTACTTTTACTCAAATTCATTTCATAATAACATATCATAATAATTAAGGAAAAAAAACCTCCGAATCGGCTAATGTTGTGATAGACTATGATATCGAAGTCTATATTTATCTCCTTATCGGGAATATTACCCTGTATACTAGATAAATCATTCTTACCTTTCAACAACAGCACGAAGTTTAAAAAATGTAAGCTCTGGTATTGAGGAAGCCGAGCTCAAACAGTCGTATTTTAACGCAATAAACTCCTCTCGCATCTTTAAAAAGAAAATCGTGAATTATCTGCAGTGCATCAATAGGTAAATATGAACGTAAAGCGTGACAATGACACCTGTGACCTGACACCTCGTCTCGACGCGGCAGTAGTCGGCACCCGCGACTGACGGAACTGCGAGTACCTACTGCAACTCATCTTGGTGAGGCGTGCGTCTGTGTAAGTACATCATTTCGAACGTTTATAGGTAGTTACCTAACTGTATAGAATAAATAAACTGTGGCGCGGGTCAGCGGGCAAAGAAATAAGGAAGTATACACACGACTCGGGTGTCGGGTTACAAGAGGTCTCGTTTTACCACACTCTTAGACGTAGGGTTGCCTCGAAGGAATTTTCTGAACAATACAGCGAATACAATGTACTTTGAAATGGAAATAGAAACGTTTATTCGACACACAAGAGAAATATACATAAGACAATATAAAACAAATCTGGTGTATCGGAAAGGTGTCCGCTCAGCATTTGTCGTGACAGCCACGGACTTATCACGACGCCGATTTTCGGCGGGAACCTCGAACGTACGACGTACGTACTTTGCTTTGTGTAGTGTGCATTAAAGAGTACATATTAACTAAGACCATAATAAAGAGTTGTAAAGACATTGTTGCGGACAGCAAGCAGTCAAAATGTAACACCATTGTTGGTCCCATAAAGCACTTACCCTATAAAGTAGCAATACGGACCATCTGTCTCCGAAACTCGTTAGTGATTTTACGCTTACATTGAGTATGAACTGACAAGTCCTGTCAACTCTCGTCCATACAAAAACAATAACAACCAGATTAAATATTGGCGGAATTTTTGTGGAACAAAATAAATGTCATTTCTACTCATGTGCTCAATAGTTAGTCTTTATTCTGTACTGCCTACAGAGCGCCATATTATGTAATCTTGACCACGGAGTCGGTTTTTATCAAATAGATATACATATAAAAAAAGGTTGACTTGATATAGTGGAGTTCACCTTACAGTACAAGACTGAGATAATTTTTTTTATAAATGTTTTTGCTATTTTCACTTTTAGTTCGAGTATGAAATCATTAACAGTATGTAAGCAGTGTTAATTAATGAAGTAATACTTACTTGCAAATACTAACACTTTTTATTATTATTGTTCCAATCGTCTAACTTGGGTGTAACGTAGCTAAAGTCTAAAAGATAAAATAAAATAGCTTGCTTACATATTCATCATCTTCAAATTCAAAATAAACGTCAAATAATATTCATTAATTTTCTTAAAAAACCAAACCGCAGCCCTATCGGGAAGTGCAAAGTTCACACTCAGCTTGAACAACACTGCATGTGTATACCTAACCTGCAGACTACAGACAGACAACGTTGGTAGGCTTGCTTGAGTTCGCGCCAAGAGCCTTTGCTGGTTGATATTCGCGGGAGTGCAGCATTTAGCCAAGTGTGTTCCACATACACCATACATAAAGATATCATCATTAGCTTTTGGCAGTCCACAGCTGGTTCTGAATAGGCTTCCCTATAGAAAGACATAAGCAGTGATCGGAATAGGTAGATTGATTTGGAGTCAACAATCTCAAACATTGATGTTAATATGGACATGCCTCCGGGATTCCGGCATTTCTTGGTATCAGTTTTTGAAAAAAAAAGGCATATATATCCATATTATGCTAGCACTACCAAAGTACATCAAATCAATCTACCTATTCCGATCACTGGACATAAGATAAGTGATATAAAGCCACCAGTAAACTCAACAATTAAAATTATAAGCTGTCATATTATTTAAGAACGCCCTGAGCCCTTGATCGATTGGTCTACAATAAAAAAGAAAATATATTTATTAATTTAAAAAAAAAACAGTGGCTAGAGTGAATTAGGGGCTTTTCCTTTTGAGTGAAATGTCACTTGTAGCAAGGATAAGGATATCCTATGACGCAATAAAGGGTTTTATTTTAACAACAAACTTAAATTAACAAAAATTATAAGATACTTAAATCTTAGTAAGTAAATTATTTGTGTTAGGTGAGTATGTGTAATGATTGAAATTATTTGCATAATTATTATAACAATAATCGTAACAAGTTTTTTATGAATAACACCACTACGTATTATAAATGCGACAGGTGAGTTCACCATCTGTCGTCCGTCCTGTCTCTCTGTTGTATAATATATGTCTAAGTAATATAATATTATAAAATAAAAGTTTGTACAAAGTAATATGTTTTTATTTAATCTGAGGCTATAAAGGATGAGTTTGTGTTGTATTGATCTAGCCTAATACATAGGATAACTTTCATCCCGTGTTTGTGTTCCCTTGGGATGATTAATCATTCCTCTTTGGCATAATCCGAAAGTCTACGCAGTAGAAGTCGCGGGCATGAGGTAGTAAGATTATAAGTTTATCTGAGAGACTACTGTAGTGATTTTGATACAGTTTTTACTAATAGATAGTCTGATTTACGAGGAAGGTTTGATTTAACTTATAACCGTAAATATTTAATGCTACCAGTACGATGCCGGGGCAGGTCACATCACAATACTGATACAAGTACCGCTAGCTGTTATAATTTGAAATTTCGAAAAAAGTTTTTTAAGACGTTTTTTTTAATATATTTTTTTTTTTCGTCTATGTTTAGTGATAAACCCTCCTCAAAACGAATCATTTATGCAAACAAAAGTTAACTGCTGAACACCGAATTGATTCCCTATTTTTAATTAATTTATTTAAAAAAAATTTTAAAATTTTCTATACAAATTTAAGGTATACTAACTGCAAAGTATAAGCTATACAATAAAAAAAACATCAAAATCGGTTCACAATTGCCGAAGTTATTGGGTAACATAGATACAAAAATCAGTTGGCGTTGTATGGAGTTCATGCAATGTTTAATGATTTTCTTATTGATCCCATTTTCAGAACTTAATCAAATTCACTTTCAATTCCGAAAGTAATCTCTTCATTAACAATCATTGAAATCGGTCAACGTGGTAACGAATGATTGCTAAACATATTATATATACATATATATAAAATATATTCCGACGAAATAAGAATCTCCTTCTTGTTCGAAGTCAGTTAAAAACTAAAATGTAATATTTTTATGTCATCTAGACCCAGAACAGTATACGATAGGCGACAAACAGTACGCGAGCAATTTATTTTTATTTCAAACAAATAAGCAGATAAAACGTAGCAGGATTAAATACTTCTAAGGCTCGGACTACAAGCATCCGAAAATTTTCAAAACCCCATACAAATCGGTTTGAATCCGGGCTTGTCCGGAGCCGTTTTGTATGGAGTTCTGAAAAATTCCGGATGCATGAAGTCCGAGCCTTAGGGGTGGTAAGCCCAGATCTAATTTGAAATTCCATTTAATAGCAGCTGAGGTGTTGTACCTCTGCGCACGTTATCTGACCTTAGAAACAGGAATACATTCTTCGTTATCGATAGCGTATTAATAACCGGTTATTTACTTTGATAAAATTCGTATACGTATGACGGAAGATTATAAACAAAAAACAAAATTAGGTCACCTTGAACTCTGTTTGGTTACGCTTGGTTTAGGATGATTCGTAGACTGAATAAAAAAACCGGCCAAGTGCGAGTCGGACTCGCGCACCGAGGGTTCCGTACAAACCTGTAGGTACCGTTATGAGTAAAAGTTCACCCATCACGACAATCGAGTCATAGTTATGGTATTTTTATTGCAAAATGAAATCAATAACATTACGAAAGTTAAATTGCGGTTTACGATATTATTAGATATTAGAAACCTCAATATCATTTTTAAAGACCTATCCATTGATACTCCACACGTATGGGTTTGACGAAAAAAAAAATTTCGAGTTTTAGTTCTAAGTATGGGGAGCCCCCAAAATTTATTATTATATTTCTATTTTTTTGTGAAAATCTTAATGCGGTTCACAGAATGCATCTACTTACCAAGTTTCAACAGTATAGTTCTTATAGTTTCGGAAAAAAGTGGCTGTGACATACGGACGGATGGACGGACAGACGGACAGACAGACATGACGAATCTATAAGGGTTCCGTTTTTTGCCATTTGGCTACGGAACCCTAAAAAGGCCTCAGGCAGCCTTTTGCGCATTTTCAATAGAAAAAATATAAAGTCCATGCGGTTTTGTATATAAAAAAACATCGACTATCTGGTCGAGGAGATTATAACAGTAACTTCATCATAACTGTAAGTCATTTTAAAGAAGGTAGAAATATAGTCGTTAAAGTAAATCTATGACAACGGAAGAATAACGATATCTATTGAAGGTAAAACCACTAAAAATAAATCAATATTGTCCCCTGCTTTAACAGAATTAACGATTTAATACCTAAAACTTGTAAGAAACAACATGCTAAAGATATGTCGGATCTAAGAATCTATCTATTTAATCATTCCATGTTTACTACTTACGACGCAAAACTTTAAAATAAGGTAAAGTTAAGGGTGAAGATAGCACTTACGCCATTTCCAGATATTTGGGACAGTTGTAATA
Source organism: Anania hortulata (assembly GCA_963576865.1). Taxonomy (NCBI): domain Eukaryota; kingdom Metazoa; phylum Arthropoda; class Insecta; order Lepidoptera; family Crambidae; genus Anania; species Anania hortulata. Next base: position 24,477,391 of record OY756388.1, on the reverse strand, counting down.
TGTTCAAACACGAGCCTGTTCAAGGAACGCGAGAGCGGCAATGCGCGAATAGACGCGTGCGCATCGTGCGACTGAATCAAACCTCACGTGATCCAATTAAAGGCCTTGCTGTAAGGACCAGTTTAGAATGGGTTGTGGGAACAATTATTGAAAGGCTTAGTAGAACATTTATATCGTGATCAACAAGAGAAGTGCTCTCGAGACGACGATAGACGCAACGAAAGAATTGGTAAATTTCAGGCAGAGACTGATGCAGTATATTATGATTCTGTAAACGATTTTATTGTACATAAACCATAAAAATATAAATCTGCAGTTGTTCCCGCAGCTTCTCCTGCGTCGAATAAGGATAATAAATGATATTATTATTGTCACATCCAAAAAAAAATCGGGGTAGATTTTTTTCTATGTTCATCCGGAAGTTTAATTATAAATATTTGAATTATCTAAAGCAAATAAGTAGTTTCGAAAATTACCTCGTATATCCAAACAAACGTTACATTTATTATTCAGATTAAAGATCATAAAGATTATGAACTCAACTCTACGGCTCCAAATACACTTTCCAGAAGACGACAAAACAGCTTTCGAAAAACAGATACCACAGATATACAGCTAAACTAGATAAAGAAAGTTAACGTTGTGAAGTAGGCCTTATCGCAGGAGTACAATATGGAGCGAAGTCCACCGGACCAATTGCCGCGACCCAATGCGGAGATGACGCCACGCGCGCGCCACACATCGCAAATAGACAACAACACGGACTTTGGAGCTGCGCACGAAGACCACTCCTGCACTCCCCTTTGTCATCTACAAAAGGCTGGACACAATACTTGACCAGTCAGCGATAGCCGGGTTGCGGAAAACGCAACTGTTTATTTCATACGTCTAGGCTATTTTGCAGGGTTTGAGCAAAACTATTACCACAGAATATATCCTATTACTGCAAATTTTGTCATAGTCAATGCAAGGACTTTGCAGTTTTTGAAAAAAATGAAACCTTCATAATACAGTACATTTAATGGTTTCTATTTAAAACGAAAATGAAAATAATACTACCAACTAAAGAGAGAGCAAAAGGTAAATTGATCATTTTCACCATTGAAAAAATTGGAGAAGTGCTTAATAGTTCACTCATAACATAAGTAGTGCGCAGCAATTGTATAGTCAAAATTAAGAGGTCAATCCGTTGCAGAATACTAATAGATAGATACATACTCTTTATTGCACACCATACAAAAAGTTACAGCTGATGTTTACAGAAATATGCACAACTTAGGCGGTTTTATGGCTAAAATCTTCCTTTCCTTTAGGTAAATAAGAATAATAAAAATAAAAGTTCTTAACCATAAATATGATTACGTTCAAGCTGCGTAATCAATTCCTAATTTTAGTTCATAAAATATTGTATTTTGTAAGAAGCGTGCGAAAATAAATAAAGATAATGTCATTTATGATGTGAATATTTTAAAACCTATCACCAACAGACTACAATAATGTAGATTGCAGATAGTTGTAAGAGATAAACGACTGGTGCGACACTAAGTTGACACAATAGACGAGCGAGCGTTAACGAGATTTAAGCAAAACCTATTGAGGGCATCGTGTCACAGGCTTGAATATAAATATTGCTTTGTCTCAATTTCAGTATCCTTGCACTTCTCCATCAGCCAACCACAAAATTTCACTGAAGTGTCCCTACCACTTTATATTTAAAAGTGCAGTATATAAATTAATTGTTTCAAAAAACACGACTTTCGTGTCATCGACCCGACGCATGTGCGCATGAGTCATTTCCTATACAAAGGCATCCTAAGCCATTGGCCAAGCAAGATATGCACTACCCACGGTCCTCGACAACTTTGTGTTTTATACTAATCATCGTCTTTTGTGATTAAGCTGCGTATGTACGAGTATATACCTAACGTTCCAAAAGCCGTCAACTGTTATGAATGAAATTTAACAATCTGACAAGATGAATTAAATAAAATCAATATGGAGGTTTCTATAAAGAGTACGGTATATTTTATGCTCTTTATGATTTGGATGAGGAACTAATCTCAATCTCGAACCTACGCAACAGATTCGTGATCGTGTTTTTGTTGATAAACGAGCGCCGGACCTTGCCCTGCACAATAAGTCAAGGCCGGCCGAATTAAACCGTTCGCTACGCATCCGGAACTCCGGAGTATGCGATACCCTTACTGGAACATTTGGAACCACTTCATTTCCTGTGGGTTTGACGTGTGTCGTGCGGGTGTCCGCAGAATCCTAAATCTAATATCCTCTTTAGTTATTGTGAAATGGAATGTCATGTTTCACTTAGTGAAGTTATCTACATTTAAATGCAATTTGTATAACCCGTATTTGTCGTAGATTACTTTTCTGACATGGATTATTCTTGTTGGTCAGTTTTTTTAGACTAATATCATCAATTAATCAATAATAAAGATAAATCCCAATCAAATTTAGAATAAATACATATTTGTGATTAATTTATAGCAGCATCGCAGCATAATGACTGGACCAAAATGCAACAGGATGTTTTTTGTATAAATTCTTTGTTTTGTTTTTAAAAGTCGGTCGAATATCCTTTTAGTTTGGTCACATTTAATATCAAAATATTAATTGCGAGGCAATAAGAAGCTAGTTAGCAGCAGATGGAAAAGAATAACCGAAGATCGGGCTCTGTGGCGTGCATTAGAGAGGCCTGTCCAGCAGTGAAACAACGTAGACTGATTATGATGAATTTCGACAAGGCGTAGCTAGGTTATAGGTTATTTTTGAAAATGTTTATGTAATGGTATACTTAGGTGAAAATTGGTAATTTTCACCTAAGTATACCAATAAAGGCAATAAATAATCTTCATACGTCCTGTCAGTGGGCATCCGGCGAACTTTGTTCAACACGAGTACTTACCCTCACACGGGGTTATCGGGGTTCAACGAGGCGCGGTGCAGGCCGGTTAGGGAGATAACCCTGTTATGCCGGCTGAGCGATTCCAAAGGTCTTCTTATAAGTTTCCACTATTAGGATATAAAAAATTCCAATATACGGCAACAATTTTTAATAAAGAACCAAACAGCATTTATGGCTGGATGAAAAATCGGGAGATCGTGCTCTTTGGGGTAGGCTTACGTCCAGAAGTTGACTGCAATATGCTGGCATCATGATGATTAAACAACATTATCTGGCGTTTGGAGGTTGGGAATAGGAATATTTAGCTCCGGTCACCTTTCGTGCTCTATCGGATCTGTGCTCGGAAAAGGGAGTAAGTTTTCGTAATATGGGTACGAAAATGCAGAGACCGATGCCAAACAGACAGAGGAACACAGGCTTCCTTTTCTTTTGTTTAAATAACCTCAAATGTACAATGTGAACCTAATACCTATGTCGTAAATTGTAACGCACCAAATTTTTTTTAACGTTTGTTCCAATAAATAAAAAATAAAAAAACTTTACGAACAACAGCTCATTTCTTAGCATGGACAAGCAATTTCTTGAAACTTTAACTATTCAATACTTTTTTGGGGATGGATCAAATAATAAACATGAAGCCCTTAGATCATCACAGGCTAGGCTTACAGGTGCAAAGGATTAATAAATTATCATATTAGTCCCACATCCGCATGTGGAGTACCTGGTGCCAATCAAACGCCGAACGGTTAACGACATAACCTTGTTTTGTCGAGCGTCAGCTGGACGACGTCAAAGGTTCATTGCGTTTACTCATATTTATGCGTTTACTGCATTTGCCACTGATAAGAAGACGGAAGGCTAAACAATCAACAGGATATCTTGAATGTAATTGAATTGAACATTTTCGCTTACCTATTTAAGAATTAATATTTACTTAGGCTGTGACAAGACATTGTCAGGCCAGTCAATGACGCATAAATCTTATTCGTCTCACAATCGAGTTATGAAAACACTTCTTGATTTGGTATAAATAGTTCATTCATGGGAAAATGTATTCGCACTTTTAATAAATTACTACAATCCCTTGCTGAACTGCCAGTATTTTAACTTTAAAGTACATGTTAAGATGATTTTCATAAAAAAAGGGTTATTACACCGTTAGAAATTATATAAATGATAAAAATGTGTGGATTTAAAACTGCTTAGCTCGCACCGAAACTTGTAAAAATATTAATTTTAAAAGAGGCTGACAACAATGACCGTATTTCTTGCGCTGCTTCTTCTCGGCACTGGCCCACAAATTGTCCCGAAGCAGTGGTAGGGAAAAAAATATATTGGGACGTGTAAAAGTGCTTTTAATGGCCTATTTGCAAAAATAAATGATTTTGATTTTTGATTTTGCATCACCAAAGAGGTTTGTTCAATGTTCTGTTGATTGATGACAATGCATTTATATGTACTGTTACAAGGAGAATCAATAGTTTATCATTCAGAAGCGCGTGGAGACATCGAACAAGACACACCATTTAGTAGTGTACGGCTGTTTGCCGCATCGGAGATGAATGATGACCCGTTCACCCGTGACCCTTGCAGAACCGTCCAGTAACACGGCAGATAATTACCATTAACACCAGCACCACTTCGAGATAACGCAGATAAATATAGGGTTGCTACACGCGACGGAATAATTCTATAAATGTATAAACACAAAAAAAAACATACTAAATTAAAAATGGGTTTGTTTGCTAGAAACAGTAATTGAGAAAATGTAAATACCCTAATAAGTAATGCATTTGTGCAAAAGATTAATGAAAACGCACTCATTAAAACGCTGTGGCTTACAATAAAAAACTGCATAAGCTACTAAAATTCCACTATATAGAACATTGATTTAAATTAAACATTACAATAAGATCCAACCAACAGAAAACTCGTTAAAGAAAAACGCTGAGAATGTAGGTCATTCTTTCTACACATCATTAGACAACTTGTGTCTTAAAACTACAAAAATAGGACGTTTATTACTTATTAATGATACTTAAGGAAAATTAATTTGAAAGTGCACTTTGACGAAATAATTGAACATAATTAATAAGACTAAAAAAAAAAAAAAGATAAGCTTGTTAAAAAAATAGTGTGGGTAGCATAAAATCATCCAAGCAAAAATCATGAACATTTAGCACGCATGACTTACTAAGCCATTGCATAAAATTGCATTAATATTTCTCTAAGCACAAACGGGACGATGGCACGTTACTACAAATGACACAGTGTTTATCTCAGGCTGTATCATTTACCCGACAAGGTAACATAGCGTGATAGATAACTACGAAACGTGACCGCACGTAATTTTTTAATATTCGATCGTCCGATTTCAAAGCAAATCACACTTGAATTCACGTCACTTCATAATTTACTTAACTGTGCGGCTAACAGCTTCACGTGGTCATAAGACCGGAACAACAACTCACCGTGTAAAACAGGTAGGTAAATATATAAGAAGGAACTTTGTAAAATATCACTAAAGACTATCACAGCCACTTGTTCGAGTTGGAGTAGAAAAATATTTTTGTTTTATTTAGTGTCGCGATGGTGGGAACGCACGTGGGGCCGTAATGGCGCGCGTTCCGAAACTGGCAGGCGACTCCGGCTGCCTCACTGTTCCGCCGGTGTGACGTGTGAGCGAGTCGGAGGATCTGAGGAACACGTTTGCGCTCTCCGTGTCGTGTGATCGTGTCTCCTCCCAGTCTAGGGCTACCACGTCATTGGGTCAGCAAAAATACAGTTAGCTAGGCATTTGTCGGCCGATTTTGAGACGGCGTCACCGAATTGTCTAGAAATTCAGGCCTGAAGGTCGGCTGTTGTTTACCAACAAATTAGTTTGTTTTAGATCCACTAAGTGTTTTGTGATTCATTAATGACAATAAAAACATATATCAAAGACGTTATTCTTAATATTTTTATTATCAACTCACGTAGCGAATTGGGTCAAACTTGGAGCAATAGAAATGTTAAAAGTCATGCTTTTAGTTTCAGATAAGACTTTCACATTGATGTGATTGGAGAAACTGCGCCATGGCTGAATGCCGTGATTGCCACTATCGAGACTTGAGAGTAATATTATAAATAAGCTAAGTGCTGCAAGCTGTGCATATTTTTTATTTACTTTTGTACCTATTCAGCTGGCAATGTACTAAAAACTTTCATTGTACAGAGGCTCATCATCACTAATGTTTAGATGTTTTAGACCAAGTCAATTGACCTTATTGAACTAACCTTCCTGTAATATCGTAAAGAACTATTGAGCATCTTGTTCTTATTTATCGTCCCATAAGATCATACAGTTATTATTTTTTAAACACTTTGTGTAGAAATATAAATAATAATTATGAGTATACATACAAAATGTAAACTGACAGAAAACGCCACATGGCATTAAGTCCACCTGTTGTAAGATGTTTAGTTTGCAATAAAATTTAAATAATTAAATGTAAACAGCGTACAAAACACAGTACAACATTATACAAGTGTAACAAGCAAAGAAGAATGGCAAGCTTCTATAGAGCTCTGGACCTTACCCTCTTACAGCTGGGATTCAAGAGATATTAGTGAAAACATAAAATAGTGAGGTTAGAATATGTGTTATTGTGTTACGTCCAATTAGAATTAAAATAAATTGAATTCCTAAGTAAACATCCACTGCAAGAGCTAAAAAGGAACCTAACGAGCTATCTACACTTTGCATAGAACATTTTTGCATACACTTTTGCATAACTTATCTATCTATAATATAAAAATGAATCTCCATTTCCCTTGGTCATCGCATCACGCGTGAACGGATGGAGCAATTTCGCTAATTCTTTTTTTGTTGTGTTAATTATTGTCGGGAGAAGGTTCTTATGAAAGAAAAAATTAAGAAAGCTATGAAAAAACTAAAGACATGAAAAGACTGACATTGACATAACTGACTTTGACAAACGATTTTCTTTAACAAAAGTGTTCCAAATTAGTTTAAAATCGATTTAAGCATACTTAAACTAGTTCCGAAATGAAATCTTGTTAAATAAACCCCAAAATTGAAAGTAATATATTATCTAATTCCCAACTTTTAAAAATATGAAATTTTAGGGTCAAAATCTGTTAATCCTACTTAACATTTTTACCATGTTTTCTTACAAGCACGACTTCGTAAATTATTGGGTCCATCTTCGCCGAACTTCTTTTATAGATTGAATAAATCAAGATTCTGAGTAAACTTGGAATATAAGTATAGACAATGATGATGAGATGACTATTTATGTTATCATGAATGACTTAAAACAAGAAATTTTAATTTGAGTTGAGGAATCAACAACCCTACGTGGAACGCTCAGGACATGAACTGCACAACAATTTACAGATACTGCAATTATCTTTATTTTTGTTGCAGTATACGATCTAGCCTTATTAGTGCATATTTTACATAAATAAATAATTTTTATTTTCTTTATTTATTAGGACAACTAACAAGACAAACACTATACGAGTAAGGTACATAATATGACATACTTTACACATATTATACACAGATCTAAAAACGATAGTTAAATTTTTGGAAGGTAAAAGTGTTCACCTTCAAATTCAGCCCGACGTTTCGAACGCGTTGCAGCGTCCGTGATCACGGGTAGTCTACCCGTGTTTAGACCTGTGTATAATATGTGTGATGTGTGAAAATCGCGAATCTTTAAAAGTTATTATGACTTATACTGATTTAAAGCTAAGCGACGTCTTAGTTATATTATAGGCTGTTATAATTTTATTTTCTTTCACAGGTAAAAAGATTAATATCAGTATTAGGAGTCTCATTTTAAACATGAAATGCTTGTGCAAGGAGACACCGCTCTTCGATAGCAATTTCTCTGTTACTAAGCTGTACAATTTTATCTTTCTCAATTTAATAGGGGGCAAAACATGGTATTATAAATGAATAAAAATAACTTGATTTTATCAATTATAATTGATAAAATTTGAGGCTTTGTGATACGTTGAGATGTTTACTGTACAAAGATTAAAACAAGACACGATAAGACAAAATCAATCTGCAAAAACATTATTTTCATTTATTTATTCAAAAACGAATCCAAATCATTTACCTTTATTATTTACAAATAGGCCATTAATGGCACTTTTACTCGTCCCAATATTATTTTTCCCTATCACTGTTTCGGGACAATTTGTTGGCTAGTGCTGTGAGCTGTGAAGAAGCATCGCAAAAAACTCGAATAAGTTATCGCTAGTACTCTGAGGTTGTGTTATTATAGCAAGGCAAACCCTCTGAGCAATGAACGACTACAGTATACCTAATATGGAGGGTAATTTTTAAAACAGTTGCTTGCCTCTTAGGAGACATATATGTTCATCAATACAAACACTTTTCTATGGGGTCAACATCGAAATCGCGATTATTTATTTGTTACTTCATACGAACTAACGGTCTACCTTGATGATGAATATGAAGCAAATTTTTATTTATTTAATGATTTTCATGTACCCTTAGTAACAGTAGTTTTTTTATTTAATTATTTTTATAAATATTGGACAATATCATTATATATATTATATATTATACATTGCTCTGATCCTATGATAAGTAGCTTAAACACTTGTGTTACAGAAATCAGAAACAACGACGGTACCATAACACCCAGACTAGAGACAATATAGAAAAGTTATTTATCTACATTGACCGAGCGGGAATCGAACCCGGGACCTGAGATAGCTACACCGAGTCCGGTATGTTTGTACTGATAAACACATTTGCCTCATTAAAGACAACTTTTTCAAAAGTAACCCTGTATATAGTTATTTTCTCACTAAAGAAGCCGTAGAACCGCCGGCAGGACAGAGCTTCATATTTTTTTGAGTTTAGCACATCTGTCAGAACTAATACCGACTAATGAGTTCAATCAGAACAATTTGCAGTTCAGAAACCGTGATAGAATAATTCCTGGACGACAATCGCAGCATCCTATCCTCAGAATAGACATGCAGCTCTCTAAAATCAAGGCAATAAGTGACATTTTCCATTGGTAAGTAAGGTGAGGAGAGTCGACAGCGTTATTTGTTGATGCCGTCAGACTCCTACACACGAGAGACAATCGTGAACGTGAGCGAAATGACCCGCGATGGGGTCACCAGGATCTTGCAAATATTTTCGGGATTAAAGACTACTTCCAGTATCCACAGGTAATTCCTTAAGCGAAACACACACAAAAGGGGTAAACGAGACGGCGACGGGTCGGGTCGGTAGTATGGCGGGCCCATTTAAACGTAATATGTTTATAGACCCGTCGTACTCCCGACCCGACCCGTCGCCGTCCCGCTCACGCCTTCTGTGTGTTACGCTTTAAAACGATTTCAGACTTGGTCGAGAGAAACAGAGGGAACTCGTGCACAATATTTTCAAAGTCAGTCTATCCAGCTAACATATTGGCCGTTCAAATTGACGTGATTCTGTAAATTCAATAGCTCAGAAGTATTTACCAACCGGAAACCTGAATGAGGATGGTATTCGAGAACTAATTTAATCGTAAGACATAAATGTCAATCAGATGTACAAATATTTAACTGAGATTTGGTTGGGACAGTCCCACAAACTCCTGATATCTGGTCACAGAGGAACGGCCGGTAGAAGCGGAAGCGGAGTCCGCAGACGGCTCCCAATGGGATAATTGGTCGCGCTGATACGGGGTCCAAAGTCCGCTCGGGAATAAATCCTGATCAGCGCGACAATCTTAACTATGTGCTGTGTGGTGCATGCGCCGCGTGGGGGCCAGTTGATGCCACGGTGCCACCCTGGGGTCAGCCGCCAGGCGGGCAGGATGACAAGCTATCGCAATAACAACACCCAGAATTATTTAATACTGCTGCTCAGTTGTGTCCAAGGAACAAAATGCCATTTGATAGACTCGTATTAGAGTTTTTCACAATATTATCACTTTGCCAAAAGAGCTGTTACTGTATGTGCGTAAAGGTGTATAACAAAATTTCCCATAGATTAAAAATTAATCCCACAAAATTGATGACCCATAAATTAAGGGTATGGCTGACAATTTCCTGCTTCTACGGTGTCCATAAGTTTCTTAGCACTCATTTTGCATGTTAATGTATGTTAGCATAGCAGAATAGACTGAAATGTAATATTATATCATTACAACACCTATATTATAAAACTTTTATATTAGTTATTTAGATAACTTGTTTGTATAGGTATAGTTACTTAATCATATGACTATTTTGTAAACCTATTCTATGCAAATAAATACTTTGACTGAACATGCAGGGAAGAAACGAAGACACACAAGATCAGAGAATCTATCAATCATGACTGGCGCACTTACTGTCCAATCTTATTTAGATAATAAACCTTTACTACCTTTAATGTATAGATTCGATTAGATCGATATGTAATGAAAAAGTTGATATTTATTTGATGAATAAAAAAAACTTTTCATTACACGATTGCCAAAAAACAAAAAAAAATGTATGTTTTCACGTTTTCGGGGTTCATTGGTTTGTACGTTTCACCATAGCTTCTACTAATTGCTCGTAGTTCAAACCGAATTATTAATTGTACACCTGACACACTGTTCTTCTATACCGGTTCTTTACTACCAAAATTTTTAGACTATATAAAAAAAAACCGGACAAGCGCGAGTCGGACTCGCCTACAAAGGGTTCCGTAAAAATTTGTAGGTACTTATTATAAATAGTTCAAGAATCGGTCTCGCAATATAATTACAAATTTATAGTTTTCAGATATTTACTTGTACTTGTAGTTCTCGAAATAAAGGCCCTTGCCAAACAGAACGACAACAAAGTAGGATCACTTCCGTAAGTACGAAAACCTAAAAATGAGAGTTGAGAGAGTTTTGCTGACTAAAAATCATAAATATTTAAAAATGTTTTCATTCGTTATTAAAAATCACAAAACTGCGCGCAATTTCTAAATTTAAACAGCTTATGTACCCACTGCCTCCCTGTCCCACTAGCATGACCACCAAAACATGGTATGATATACCGATTTATCGATACCAACTTACATTTGTTTTTTTAAATATGATAGCTAACGCGGTCATGTTGATTTTTTATTGAACGATCATAACATGTGAATGAAAAAAACTTTCAATATGGCGGCTATATCTATCATATTTTTAACTGTAAAATAAGAACAGTAGGAAAAAAGTGTCGATTTATATCGTGTCTTGGTGGTTATGCTGAAGTTCTGGTTAGGCTGAAACTGGATGACATAAGGATTCCCACGAATATCTACCTACCTACCAGTACCACCCACACACTTCTTAGTTCTAAATAATACGATTATTTTTATCTGAGATCACTTAAAGGTAATAAGATAAGGAAAATGTATCACATAAGGGTAGGATATAATTACTCGGTAATCGAAGCGCGGCGACTAATTAAGTTGGTACCGTGACCTGGATGTTGCCCAGCGTTTGGAGCAAGGCCGGTGTGTCCTATGTTTACACACGTCGTTATTGTTTGGTGGTTTTAGAACAGACAGGTTTTCCACATTATTTTCCCATGGGATCCTCTATTTTCATTCAAATTCATAGTTGATTTACCCAATTTTAAAAGGTAGTGAAGTGATTCTTCTAGTGATTTCGGTGTTAGTACCTACAATAAGTTAATTTTTTCAAGTTAAGTTAGCAATTCAGACGAATGGAAGTTTGATAGGTAGGACATGCACTTAACAACTTACTAGTTTATTTATTTTGCATGAATACTAACTTCGGTATGGTTTACCGGCTTAGCCTTGAGTAACTTAGATTTTTTATTCACAACTACATAAAATTTACACAAGTATTTACACCAATTATTATTGTAACTGATTAAAACCTGTTAATTACATTACATAAAACTTTTTTATTATTTATTATTATTTAGATAACTTGTTTGTATAGGTATAGTTACTTAATCATATGACTAACTTAACTATCGTCTATGTTGAACTTGGACTTCGAACGTTACCTTTACACAATGTCCGACCAACACATGATAAATCCACTATTATATTATAGTGATTAATTGCGTTGTTACATCTACGTTAAATTTTTCAACAAGATACCTACACATTAACCACTGCATGTCCCGTGATACTGTGGATTAAATACATACACATACGCGAATATTTAAACTACGACATAAAAAAGGATTATATTATATATACATAAATGTTCCCATGAGACGGTGACGACCAAGACAAAGGAGGATAGTCGAAACTGTACTGAACAAGTAATGTGCCACTGTGATGGATAAATAAACGAATAATTGTATGATAGATTGACTGATGATTTAATTTAACCAGCAAAAAGTTAGTTAGCCTGAGAGGTGTGAAAGAGGGAAGGGGACAAGAGATTCAGTCAGGTAGTCGAGTCTATTCTGTTGTATCTGTAACCTGCTTTGAGACAAATAAATACATTCTTATTCTTATTCAAGTCAAGAAGCGGGAATACGAATCAGAAGATTGGGCAGTCTATGCAGTCATAGACTTTTAGATTTTAGAAAAGTTTGAATGTGATTTCAATTTTCAAGATACTTACAGAATAAATAGATAGGCATAATACAACATGTAAGGGTAATGATGAAGCCAATTTTTTACCTGACTGCACGACGCAAAGAAGTGTAATTGTTAATTACAAAACTGAATAACTTTTTCATTGATTGAAATCAATAAAAAACTTTACACATAAGCAATTGGAAACTGACTCCGAGTTTTGGCCAATTGGAAGAATAATTTATGCGTTATCATTAAAAACATGACCCAAAACCTGTAAGATTCAATTAATATCTTACTAACTAGGCTGTAGTTGATTATATCAAAATCTTAAATTTATCTTCAAAATGCAAAACTTAAAAATAAATTAACTAAAAAAACAATACTTTGTTGAATAATTCACTCCCAAATCATCTCTTAAGGTCGAATATATTGGAATATCCGTAATTCCGTATTATTTCGAATAGTTCAAGTTTACGTGTCACATCATCACTAGAGATGTGCCGTTCAAACTCAAACTGTTATTGCACCAAACCGTTCCTGCCCCCGTGTCATATCATATAGTGTTTTGGGGGTCATGCTAGGGGGGCTGAGAGCGTTCTTCACGCAGGGAATTTTTCCCCGCACGCGGAATTTTCCCGGGAACGGCACATCTTTACTAATCAACCGCTTTTAATGAGTTAATGTCATGGAGACCAGATCCTATAGAGTAGAATTGTCATATGAATTTTTTTGACAAAATAATCTGCCATTTTTAGGGTTCCGTAGCCAAATGGCAAAAAACGCAACCCTTATAGATTCGTCATGTCTGTCTGTCTGTCTGTCCGTCTGACCGTCCGTCCGTATGTCACAGCCACTTTTTTCCGAAACTATAAGAACTATACTGTTGAAACTTGGTAGTAGATGCATTCTGTGAACCGCATTAAGATTTTCACAAAAAAATAGTAAAATAATAATAAATTTTGGGGGCTCCCCATACTTAGAACTAAAACTCGAAATTTTTTTTTTCGTCAAACCCATACGTGTGGGGTATCAATGGATAGGTCTTTAAAAATGATATTGAGGTTTCTAACATCATTTTTTTCTAAACTGAATAGTTTGCGTGTGAGACGCTTCCAAAGTGGTAAAATGTGTGTCCCCCCTCTGTAACTTCTAAAATAAGAGAATGATAAATCTAAAAAATATATATAATGTACATTACCATAAAAACTACCGGCGAAAATTGGTTTGAACGAGATCAAGTAATTAGTTTTTTTTTAATACGTCATAAATCGTAAACCGCAATTTAACTTTCGTAATGTTATGGATTTCATTTTGCAATAAAAATATGTGATGGGTGAACTTTTACTCATAACGGTACCTACAGGTTTGTACGGAACCCTCGGTGCGCGAGTCCGACTCGCACTTGGCCGGTTTTTTTTAAATCTGTATGTGTTACTGTTTTTGTATGGACTAATACACAAACACAAACATTTAACAAACAAAAAACCTCGAGTAACAATACCTACATGCAAGTGATTAGTAAACTGAATATTTATATTTATTCACTACATTGTAAAGTACACGTTGTAAGGTCTATGAGTGTCAACGACCTAAAAAACAAGATGTTTGAGCATCAAGTTCAATGTAAATGTGACTTAGAAACAAGTGTTAAGTTAAATATAGTTAATACGGGAAATAAGACAGTTGGACACGTCCGTATAGTAGCAGAAAAATATAAGAATATTAATTTTATTAAAAAAATAAAAACCGACTTCAAAAAACTAAAACGCTAAAAATAATCTTACACTTAAGTACCTAATCAGTTACTTTTGGAGTCGGTGCAAACGAAAACATAGAATCTCTCATCGACTGGCACCGACTCCAAAAGTAACTGATTAGGTACTTAAGTGTAAGATTATTTTTAGCGTTTTAGTTTTTTGAAGTCGGTTTTTATTTTTTTTTATAAAATTAACTTATTTCATCTATTTTAGTGAAAAATCCAAATCAAAACAAATCTTACGAGTGCAAACATAATTTAACTGCTGAACACCGATTTCATTTCCTATTTTTCCACCCTTAGGGGTGAATTTTTTTCCAAAAATGTTTGAATAAAGTATCTTTGAAGTGTAAGCTATTCATTAAAAAAAGAATCATCAAAATCGGTCCACATTTGGCAAAGATATTAGGTAAGATAGATACTAAAATCAGTTGGCGTGGTACGGAGTTCATGCAATGTTTGATGATTTTCTTATAGATCCCATCATCAGAATTCAACCAAATTTATATGGGACCATTCTGAAAGTATTACCTTTCAAACAAAAAAATAATTATCGAAATCGGTCAACGCAGTAACGAATGATCGCTGAACATACATAAAAAAAAATAAAAAAAGATACCGAAGAATTGAGAACCTCCTCCTTTTTTGAAGTCGGTTAAAAATCAGATCAGTATTAAATGTTTCGTTAACAAATAATAAACAATAATATTATTATATCTACCAAGAATAAGATTTTTACTTGAAAATTTTTTTTACTGCCTCTGGTGGATTCGATCCCACACGCCTCTTCGCTACGGCGACTGCTCATCCAACTGAGCAACGGAGGACATAGTAATGTTGGCGAATTTCTTCAAGTGTAGCTGTCAGTAAGCCAGCGTTATTTCATCAATGTCTTGGATTTTATGCCCACAATCAGAGGCAGTTGAAAATAATAAAAAATATTTTCCTTGATATAAGTATTAAAACTTTTTAAGCCTGCGGCGACCCCAGATGACCTGGGAACAGGGCAGGCGAATGATTTACAGAATTATCCTTGAACGATATAAGTGTGCATAGAAATCACTGTTCATGGTTCATCGATACAAATATATTCTTTTTACTGACAGCTCGGTTCGCCGAAAGAAATACTTGTCATTCTTTCGGCGAACCGAGCTGTCGGTAAAAAAAATATATTTGTATCGATGAACGATAAACAGTGATTTCTATGTACAATTATATCGTTCAAGGGTAATTCTGTAAATCATTCAGGTCTTCCTGGGAACAGGGCAGGCGAATGATGATGATGATAAGTATTATAACCTTTTGGTAATTCTAATCCTAATAAGTATTTATTTGACTTTTTTTTAAAATATCATTTGAGTCAAATTAAGGACCTCCTCCTGTTAAGTTGTAATGGTAAATTATACAGGGTGTAACGAAAAGGTGAAATAAAACTTTAAGGGGTTATTCTACGGCTAAATTACATCAACTTTTTCTATAGGACCAACATCGAAATCTCAAAAAAAAAATGACGTTTCCATACAAACTGATGCCAGCTGCTCGCGTTTTAGTATGGGAAAGTGTTTTTTTTTTTGCGAATTCGATGTTGGTCCCATAGAAAAAGTTTATGTAATTTAGCCGTAGAATAACCCCTTAAAGTTTTAATTCACCTTTTCGTTACACTCTGTATATTATATCATAGTAAATATTATTATTTATATTATTAATAATATAAAGTCGAGCCTGTTTGAGTAAGCTTTATTATTGTGTAGGTTCTAAGCCTCGTCGTAGGTTTGGGGTTCAATAGGTACCTACGAAAAGTTGAGAAACGAAGTTTACTATTTTAGATCGTCGGTGGGCTTAATTACGCCCCTAGTTTTAAAAAAAATGCTGTCTAATAACTCGTAAGCGCCACGTCTGCCCAATAAACGATTATAATAATTAATGAACTACACATTGCTTGCACATTTGCATGGATTTTATTTAATTTAAATATAAGTGATAATATTAATTTAGTATTCCAATCGATATTATTAATTTATTAATCTAAGTATGTTACAATTGTTTCACGCATAATGTACCTACATTTAATTTAATTAATATTTGCATGCTAATAATCCTGGCAAGACAAATGTGCACCTTTTTTTAATGTAACATCTTTATATCGTGTTCTTACGCAAATGAAATATTATGATCAGAATGTTTTTTCGAAAATGTAAGTTCAGCACTATACTTAGGCTTACTTTGTGATGTATGTTACCACTCAATTAAAACTACTAGTTACATTATGTTAGTTATTTATTAATCGCAGTATTATTATCGAGTATTATATATATTATCCACTGACTCCTAATCGATCGAGATCTGTGACTTTTATCATCAGTTCAGCAGTACGATATGATGACTCCTAGACGCAAATACCTGAACAAGTTATTAAAAGTTAGCAAATACTCTAAGGGCCTGTAATTTTTAAGGATTTTCCTTGATTTCCCTGAGATGAATATTTAAAATTGGTCCATAATTGGTGAAATTACCTACATAAAAATGCATACAGTCGAACCTTCTCCTTTTTTGAAGTCGGTGTAATGTACATAAAGATGATAGATGTGTATGTAAGTTAAGATGGTTACTCTATCTTCATAATTTGTGATACCCGCTGTATTTGACGTATTGTCGGAATATATTACTATACTAAAGTATTATATATCTAAGCTAAGTTTTATCTTTATCGTATTCTGTATTTTGAATATTCGTGTATGTATATTTCACCTCTCAGCTTTAGTGGAAAGGTTAAAAGGCTTTAATTTGACATTTTTTGCGGACCCCAGCTTGGGAATCCCTGAATAGACACATCTCCAGCTCGGCCAGCAACGCATGCTACACCGACAGAGGCGCTAGCGCCAAGAGAGAGCATGTCATATAACATGTATACTTAGTAGTGAAGTGACTATTTAATTCATAAATACGTCTGGGGTTCATTTGTTTGTTTCTTCAACCCTGTGGTGTAGGGACCCTCAATAAGGGGACTGGGTACTAAAACAAACTAATTAATTTAACTTAACCCTAGATTCTGGTTATCCTCATAACACCACATTCGGTGTGTGGCCTGGCCCATTTATAATCAATTAATCATAATTATAATTATCGACCGGTTTTTACAAGAATTTTAACATGATGTATGATAGAGACTTAAGGTGTTATTTTATAGAAATTATTTGGTGTTATTAACAGTTTCAGTATGCCCGAAAAAACCGAAACGCCTGCTTATTTCTCATTTCAGAACTTGGGTATAAACGTTGAGTAGTGTTGGTTTTATGTTTAATACGTATTATAATTAGCTATAAATTCATATGATTCTCAAGAAAAGAAATAAAATTTAATGAAAATGGAGGCAGGTTTTTATAAAAATATATTTTTAATTACTTAATAATTGATACAATATATTAAATCGATATGTTGTACTTACAAACAAAATAAGTATTACACAATGTGAGAAAATCTTTATTTGGCTTTAAGTTATTATAACTAATATACTAACTAATGAGATATATCTCATAATCCATGTTAACGAAATAATAACAATAGTTAGGAAAACCTTTTGGTTTATGTTGTGGTAGTTTTTGCGTAACGTAGCTTACGTAATAACAGAGTTAACTAGTGCACTGAATTATAAGTTAAAATGTGTTAGAAATAAAAATATAGCAGAATAATGTTAATATTGGTAAACACTTGTTTCTAATCATAATAATTCATAAATCTTGATCACTGTCAGGATCTGACATATCATCGCAGTCCATGAATTCAAACCCTCCTCGACTAGTGGATGCCTCTGGTTCCATACTAATAGGGACACTGTCGCCTTCATTTTGTTCGTTACGACTTTTAACGCTTGTCAAATTCCAATTACTTGACAGATACGCTACTTTAACTGCGCTCTGGCTGGTACCTCCGTTTCTTTTTTTCGTGTGAATATTGCCCTGCATATTAAAAGAGCGTTCTACAGCTACTGACGTGCAGGGTGCTGTTAATATTCGGCAAGCGATTTCGCTCAAATTAGTCAATCCCCTTAACCCCTTCCACCACGCGAGCAGATCAATATTTGTTATGTTATTCCAAATAAAATGTTTGCCCCATACATTGCCTTTTTTCTTTTTATAATTCGCAAGGCACGGCATAATATCAAAACCCAGATGTTGTGCCATGTCGTTAATGTATTCAAAGGCCGCTATTAATTGATTTTCGTTTAACTCATTTCCCAAAGATCGAGGATCTAACAAATGAGCCGATAAGTGTATTGGTTTTATACACATATTTATTCTATGGTCTACTGATCGCATAATTAATTCTTTGTCTTCGATGCTCAGTATTGTTGTGTCTGACAAAATAAAATTTATCTGTGATTTCGTATCCTTTAGGGTCAAGAACACATTACTTGTGTTACAATCATTTGATTTCAATTTTCTGATTACATCCGAGATCGGGCTTAAAATTTTGATACTATGTGCTATCATATCCCAGAAATCGACATCTAGTAGAGTGGCTTTAGTTTCTGAAGGTAAAATCCCTGATACGGCCTCGTGAATTGCAAGGGATTGAAGAGCAGACTTTATGCTTTCAAGACTGCTTAAGCAAGCATGGTAGCTCCCCCAAGGAGTTTTGCAAGGCAATTTGAGTGTTTCGCCTACATTTTTATCCTGTGCAAGCTTCTGTAATGTAGCAGTCAATACTTGACTTCCTTTGACCATCTTGACAATGTCAACAGCTAGATCGATGAATGCTTTAAGAGATTCTGATTGCATTATGTCATTACTTAAAAGGTTCAAAGTGTGAGCGATGCAGTTCAAAGGTGTAATGTTGCGATGTGTTTCTCGGATGAGTGAAAACGCGCGCTGAATATTTCGCGCATTGTCTCCAATTAGTACCACAAACTTGGATTCATTGTATTGTGTCATTACTTTTAAAATTACTTCTTTAAGATACTCGCTTGTGTGAAGAGTGTCCGTGGTGTCAATGTTCTTTATAAATACTGGTTCCGGCTTGGAGATCACGAAATTTAAATTTCCCGAATTATTTACGTCAGTCCACCCACCTAGCTGAAGATGTAGGAAATCAGAAGATTTTATTTCCTTAGTTAAATCATCGGACATGTTTTTGAACGCATTATCCAAATGAGTAGTTGAAATTGCATTTTTACTAGGTATTTTGTACATTGGGTTAAGTTTATTGATAAATTGTTTCCAAAGTGGATGTTCAACTACTGATAACGGTACGCCAGAAACATAAATAGCCAATGCCAGCGATTGGTCTAAATCTTCTTTATGTCTGGACACTACCGCTGAGTCAGCATTCGTTAACACATTTTCTTGACTAGTGTTTCCATCACTGTTTGTCAATTCTTCTTTATAGTCATAAGGGATATTTTCGCATTTTATTAAATGAATTTTCATTTTTGTTACGTTAGCTATTTTGTATTTCTTGTCACAATGTTTACAAAAGACAGATTTGTCTTCTGCCTGCGTGTAGTGCTGCCATATTCGTTGATCTTTCGGTCTTACCATGACTTACTGTAAAGATAAAGAATATAAATATGTTATGTATTCAGAAAGTCATTCGAGTAAACGCTTCGAAAACATTCTGACAGAGTGGAGCTTGCCGGTTTTTTAATGGAAAAAAGATAGTAAAGTATTTTGGCCAACAATGTAATTTAATCTCAAATATTGATGTACCTATATGGAATTTAAATTAATGTGAATCATATTCATTTATTCACTATTAATTATAATCCAAAAGTACAGTAATATACAGTACAGTATAGAATATGTGCCTTAATGCTATTCTTTTTAGCTCATACACACTCTTAACGCCACTTGATCAGCTGTTCATATTTTACTTCTACTATGGGAGCAACATCGAAATCGTGATATCGCTCGCTCCTGAGTTCCAAGGATTGAGCGTTGAGAAGAATGGAGCGTTAGTTTGTATGGGGCATACAAGAATGTTACGATTTTGATATGCAGGGTGGTCCAGGCCAGATGGATATGAATTTTTTTTAGGTAGTCGGCTTAGGGACCTATTACCCTAAATTAAATTGTACATCTTTTTGTAAAAATCATGTGTATGTTACTTGTATGGTGTGCAATAAAGAGTATCTATCTATCTATCTACCCGCCAAGAAAAAAATCGCTTGTCAGCCGCTTACAAGATATGTTTTTTTTAATTTTCGAAATATCACCGCTTTTAATGTTTTAATATTTTTTTAATTCCTTTTAAAATGAGAAAATCTATTATTTTTTTATTTTAGGTACTTACTTAGACATTGCACTCTCTCAGAAAAAAAATCAGACTGATCTGCAAATTTGAAGTGCATTTAATTTCATATCAATGCAAGAATAATTACTTTCCTTGAAATCGACAGATTTTTCGTAAACTCCAATTAAAAATTTAAAAAAGCGGTTAAAAGTTTTTTTAACCGCTTTTTCTTTAAAAAAAACTCATGTTTTTTTAAAAACTGTAGCAACTTATGCTCTTTCAATTGCCAAAAAAAAGTCTCATGTGAACCAGAAAAAAAAGTTACGATTTTTATCAAAAACCTAAAACGAAAAAAATTTAAGAATTTCTCATTTTAAAAGTAAATAAAAAAATATTAAAACATTTAAAGTGATATTCGAAAATTAAAAAAATCATATCTTGTAAGCGGCTGACAACCGTTTTTTTTCCTGGCGGGTACAAATAGGTGCCTAAGCCGACTACCTAAAAAAAATTTTATATTCATCTGGCCTGGACCATGAGGTATCTGAATTACCCATGTATGTTCTACGATTTTACGTAGTTTTCGAGTTAAGATTTTTTTAATGAATTTTGGCAACAGGATCAGTTTGAAAATTTTCTAAAAAAAGAAATTTGGTTTCTTCGTTTTTTTTTTCTTGAAGCTAAAGCCTCATAACTTTAATGGAAGTTACTACAAAATAGACCTAAAGTTGAGAATTTATGTTAAGTGAGTTATCATCATTTAAATTTTCAACTTAAAATTAAAATTCTAAACTTTTAATTTCTTAGTTTCTAAGTAGCTTCAGAGAATGCGCTAGACTCTAAGCTTTCATAATAATAATAAAAAAGTAGTACTTCATAGGCTATTTTTAAAAAAACGTAACTCGAAATCTACGAATAATCGTAAAACATACATAGGGGTGATTCGGATACCTCTCAACACGAGGCACCTAAAACAATTTTTGGACGTCACTTTTCTGGCCACCCTGTATTTTAAATTGTTTATAATAAAATATTGCTCCCATAGTAAAATTGGTTGTAAATGAGGCTGATAACGTTGTTTTACAAACAAGAGTTATAAACTTCTCAATATACTTCTTGTATAAGGAGTTTGTACACCCTGTATGTCGAGTCAATAAGAAGTAATTGATCATAATTATCATTATGTTGTTGACCACTTAATGACCAATTCTACCATCTTTCAAGTAACGCCTCGTACGTTGACAAAAAAAAATTCAAGGTAGAAATACATTTTGAATTAGAATAGAGAACAAACTTAGTACTTCGCATGGCGCGCAACAGAGATACTTACATGTTTAATATTAAATATCGGTACTAATACGAACATAGGAAATCACGCGACGCTTCATTAGTTTGAACTATTTAACTCAATAACTCTCAGTCGGTACTCGAAGCGAAAAATAAAACTATTACGCACACGATAAGTTTTTCATGTTATTTCACTGAAACTGTATCACCCGTTCGACTCCTTACCACACAATAGCAAAATCGGTTTTTAACCTGGGCCCGCCACACCCGTTCCGCAACTCTCCTTACCCAGCCCACAGGGATGGGTCCTTTTTATTCAAGAGTCTAGACCGGACTGAGATCGAATCTATTTCGTCTTTAATACTAAGGATTTTTTTGGGTAAATACCCGAGTAAAATATTATTCATATTGGATAAATTCCATATGTAAAAACCCTCCAGTTCTATTTTTCGGGCGGAAATGGGAATTAACCTGGGCATTTTCTTGCTTTCCTAATGCTTATCTCTCGTAAATGGACAAGAAGTATTACCTACTTATATTAATTAAAATCAGATGATGCGCTAGAAAATCCACCATTTATCATGGTCTCGAAGAAAGGAGTTAAAATAATCGTATTACGAGGCAACGAGTACCAGACCATTAATCTAGCAACAGACAGACGTCTCACACCCACACCTGAGTTAATTAAGGAAAAATCGTTTTCTTAATTGACCCGAACCGGGCCCTTAGCGTTCAAGACACCGCACCACTATACCAATAGGTCAAGTTTATGTGCTGAGTGTACAACGCAGATAGTAGTGTCGGTGCGGTGTGCTAGCCCGCGGGCCGGTTGACGCAAGGCCGCGCACTTTGCACTTCCCGCCTTTAATAAAGACCCCTCCGATAGAAGACTCGCGCGACCTGCCCGCAGCTGCAAATACTATGATACGTAAGCAAGAGCCTCTACTGCCTAATAATGCCACAACTTATCGCGTTGCGTCTATTATTATACTATTCTGAATACACTAAATTAATATTTCTGTTACGGACTTTTTGGATAATGGTGGACTGGCCAGCGATGACATAACTGATCTTTGAATTTGGACTGAATTGGATTAGACTGACAGAGTATAGTGAAAAGACGAGACCTATAATTAATGTTAGTAAATAAACCACCTTTAAGACCACGCAGACATTTTTTTGAATTGAAAGAATGAGTATTCTTTATATAAAATACTTCATTTATATTGAAGTTTTTGGTATGGAGTACCTTCTGATAATGGTAATGAATTTTTAACTAACTACAAAAAAGAAGGAGGTTCTCAATTCGACTGTATATAATATGTTACGCGATTATTTCACCAAATAAATCGATTTTGATGATTCTTTTATTGGTTAATATTAATCGAACTTATTTACAAGTTTGGCAGCCCGTAACTGAATTTGCACTTAGCTTATTGTTTATTTAGATGTTATTACCTAAATGTATTATAGGTGTAAGATTTGTTGATTGCTTATCATATTAAATAATTAAATTAATAAACGTTTGGATTTTAAGAATTAAGAAAAAGTTTGGATGTTTCTGTTAGATTTTTTGCTAACCAATGATGCATCAAAGACTGAAATAACTTAATGCAACTTTTTTATGCCAGGTGTAAAAAATTGCATACCATTACAAAGCCAAATACTCGCCTGCTTTGGAGTCAACTTTCTTGCTGTATAGTTTATCTACTCACTGACAAAATATGGTTATTTTACTTAAGAAAAGTTTTATAACAAACCTCAGTATTTTTTTTGAGGTACATTGCATACTGTACATGAAAAAATACAGCTTTAATAAGATTGTTTAAGTAAGTTTCTATAACCAAGTCACTACTATAGAGGTGCAGTTGTTTAAAGATAAAAATACTACACAACAGGGCTTGTTAACGTTACTAAATTCACACTATAAGTATCGTTAAGTAACAATATTTTTATAATGTAATTTTTTTAACAATAATACAAATAACGGTAGTTTAGTATCGATACAAATATGATAAAGTTGAAAGTTAACGTTATAAATAAGTATTATATAACCTTTTTTCATTACCAGTTTTACAACTAATTAGAGTAGTTGGCTTCATTCGTAGTCTTGATTACCTTGGCTGTGTTTTCTTTACATAATGAATAAATATTGAAAGAAAAAGATGAAAACCAATGACGTTAATTAACGGTACTTATAGTATTCATTTGGTAACATTACCATTTTCGAAAAACATCATTAACATTAAGACACCTTTAAAAGGCCGGCCTAGTATTGTTACCAAGCATAACGTTACCTTTGCTATGAACGTTAACTTGGTATGATGAAGGTAACGATACTTGATTTTTAATGTTATTCAAAGCCCTGCCACACAATATTATTGCATGTTTGTTTATAATGCTCAGTTTTGTCAAGATGGATGAAGAATTTTTAGGAACCAAGCGCTGATGATCGGCGTTGATTTTGTTCGTTATGAACAAGCGTTGTCATTAAACTTTCTTTAATGAGAATAAGAATTTAGTAGGTTATTATAAAGGTTTTTATAGTTTTGTTGGTGCTATATTAGATATTAAAATGTTTATTTAAAATTTATGTATTGATAATACAAGGTAATTTCGTAAATAAACCTTATTTCTCTATTAGTAATTAACGACTGAAAGAAAAAAACCAAAGAATAACCAGATTTTAATTAAGGTTTTGTAGTCAAATTCTACTATGGATAATAATATTTAAGGTGTTTTTTTAAATATTTGCATGCCAATGTAATACTGGTTAATGTGTATTGTCCTCTTAACATAATTATTAAGTGATTGCAGGTATAAAATTGGTAATAGTATCACTATGTTCCGTCTGATAGGCATAAATAATTTCTTACTAACAATAAAAAAAAAACTGACAGTCTAGCATCCTTGAATAAATAATAACACATAAAATTGATTTACATTTAAAATAAACAAGCCAAATCAAAAAATGAAATTTATCATCCTTAAGAATTCTGATAGATATGTATACATACATAATATGTGTAATATACATATTATGTATACATATCTTTATATGGTGTACAATAAAGAGTATCTATCTATATGTATATGTAATAAAGAAATTTTTATATGCTCTCCATGCAAAATAAAAATTATTTTATTTTATTTATTTTGGGAAGATTTACAGTTTTAATTATTATTAAACTATTTAACTATATAGTAAACTAGAACAATATACCTACTGTGGTTTAATACTAATAACAAATCTCCACATAATTATGAGTGGTAAGGATGTAATAATATTGTTGATCTTTTCTTTAAAAGCAAAATGATCCAGTTCTACACAACATACTGAGATTCCTTGTAAATTGGTAAATAGGATTTTTCATTTTAAAATAAATATTGAGAATTTATACCACACCAGCCAGAGTATTATTATTATAATGTAAACCTTTGTTTAATAATGTAAAAAAATAATCATTTAAAACCTGAAATTTGAAGTACACTAAATAATGTTACATTATCATCACAGGGTCATGACATGCGGTCATCCAAAAAACTACATCTTCAATTTCCTCCCCATTCTACTAATTACTATACGCAGTCGTTTACTGTCCAGTCCATTCGCCTATGGAATTCCTTACCATTAACAATCAGAAAATCCGAATCGATTGCTATTTTTAAAAATCGGCTTAAAGCACACTTTCTTTCTTCTTGAAACAAACTGCCTTTATATCTCAGAATATTACTGGTCACTGTTAGTTTCGACATCTCCTCGCATATATCAAGTAGTATGTATGTTTATTGTATGTATGTATAATTATTGTTATGTATTTATTTTATTTTATTTTTATTTATTTATTACTGTATGTATACGTTTATGCCATAAATTTATGCAATTCTATTTGTATCAGGTAAGAATTCTAAGAACTCTGCAACACCTTCCCCTTTCTTTAATGGTTGTCCTCTACCTAAAGGTTGTCTGGAAGAGATCGCTATTAGCGATAAGACCGCCTAAATTGTACATCTTTCTGTAAAAATCATGTGTATTTTACTTGTATGGTGTGCAATAAAGAGTATCTATCTATCTATTTTAAGATTTGCATGCCACATATGGTAAAACATGAGGCCCTATCACTACATTGTAAAACCATTGTAAACCATGTTTTAAGCAAATAAATATTCATTTCATTTCATTTCATTGTATAGTGTCCCAGTATACAGAAGTAAGTACTATAATAAATAGAAAGAGTAAGTATAAAACATCGAACTAAACAATATAACAACAACGAGGTAGGTACTGAGTTTAGGGGGCAGTCGTAAACCTAAAACCCGAAACTCAAATTGAAAAAATACCTCATTAATTATTCAATTCATTTTACATTCTAAGTACCTATAAAATAAAGACAAAAACACTAAGAAAAATGATTTTTGTGAACATGCGCGGCTATGTTTTGCTATTCTCTAAACGATTCTATGAATAATCCGAACAGTGTTATAGCCTCTAATATTAAGTGCTTACAAAGCTATAGAATCTTGTAATCAATTTGTCACATAATACAAGATATTTCTAGTTTAATAAGAAAGCAAGAGAGTCCACAGGATCCTGTTTGGAGGTTATAGAAAGTACCAAGAATTTACTCCTCTACGTGTAACTTATTAAATAAAATTTTAGCGTAACTTATAATAATATTACTTACTGTCTATATTGGCGTCCACTGCGTGTATCACACTTGTAAATTAACACAAAATTTTCAAATAAACTAGAGGTAAACACTAAAGCCGTAACGTCACGCACAAACCCGAACGTTAGTGTTGTACCGATTTGTTTCCTACAAACTGACAGTTGACAGATGAGCATTCACATTCATAAAATGTATAGCGTGTATCGATTAAAATTTATATTACATGATAAAAATCGCATCTATGATTCATACGTTATCACAACACCTATTCTCATATAAACTTGGTTTTCAGCTACAACATCTACGTATACCGAATTTCTTATACGATTAGACAAGTTATTGTGAACTAGTGGATGATTTCATCATCTGACTTATCATCGGAATCAAAGACGAAATCTATTTATTTTAGTAATATTTTAATAATTTTTATGTCTTCTTAAAAAATATTTTTAAGAAAGAAGAAAGATATAATTTAATTTAATCTTTTTAAAAAAATGAAATTGTCAAACAACTTATTTTATACGTTTCCGTAAGTAATTAGGTTAAAGAAGGCTAGGTAGGCTCGGTTTCGACGTTTTATGTTGACTTAGAAAGACAGAAAACGGTGGTTTCGGTCTTGATGATCAAACGTTGAAGGCTCGGAAACTAAACGCTAGGAAAACGTTGAATGATTTCGTTTAGGGTAAATCAATCAACTAGGAGTTTGGATTCATACTACATGAAATATAAACCGTCGTAGTAGGACTATACTCGATTCGACATTGCCTGACTATCAAAGTTGCCTCAAATTACTTTACAACATGACAGGACAATATATAGTATCTATATGAGTATGAAACAAGACACAATTAAACTTTTTAACGCTTTTTCATGCGACCATTCAATAGCCAAAAAGTTACGATTTCACCCCTTTTACTAGAAGTGAAAAATAACAACGAAAAGGTTGATTTAACATACATGATTCGAATGTTTTTGAATAATAATGGATACAACTTTAATATCGCGATAAATTACTTAATCAATGTAAACTAGACATCCCTAAACATGTTGAATGTGTCTCTAGTGGAGTGGGGAAGGCACTAGCTCAACCAATAGGATGTCGGCAACCCGTCTGAAAAGGTGGCGTGATCGCTACGTCATCATTGTAGAATAGCTATAGTTAGGTTCTTCTATGGGCATTTTGATCAATACTTGAAAATATGAATGAAAACACATGATGCATTTATAAATTATATTACCTACCTATTTCCGATTCAGCTTTATGCCTATTTGGAACTTTATATAAATATACCTATTCTATTCCAATATTAATAAATAGACACGTAGAACTAGTTAGTAATCGTGTGTGCAAGTTTTTAAAGCGCCATCTATTTCAAATTTCAATGTTTTGAATTAAGTTTTAACTATAAACTCTTTGAGGTAGGGTACACAGGGTACACTAACCGTTAGTGAGTACCTACCTCAAAGAGTTTGCTAACTTGATAAAGTGGTTACTTGTATCGCAATGTGTGCTCTAAATATAATTGTAAATAAATAAAATAAAATAAATCAGTGGTAGATGTACTATGACGTACGTACTTACCATACCATGGAGAATGTAGGGTAACTAGGTATTACCACTGATTTGGGTATTACTCTCAGAAGCTACAAATAATAAACATTTACCACATCGGCCCTGTTTTGGAATTTTGTGACTATAAAATTTTCACATAAGTAGGTACTTAAGTGCTTACCTTATTTCTGTAGTTATAAATTTATGTAGGCAAGTAATACTTTATTTCACAGATAAAAACATACTTACTTACAAAAGATGGACTTAATACCATGAGGCATTATCTACTAGTTGACCGTCAGGCTATACAAAACTGTTTTGTGGGCTGTGTGACAATGCGATAGTAAGGACATACTTACAAAAAAGCTTACAAATCTAAAAAAATGGTAAAGCAGTAATAGTTTGTTTGAGCTGCGAGCGGTACGCAGGCAGTAAATTTAGATCCGTTTGCTTAATATATTTTTTGCATACAAGCACGTCTGTAGTTTTTCTACAGACAAGTATTTTGTTTTGGATTCCTTCCTCTTGTTTACGTTTACGTATATATAAGCCATTGGCCTTATCCATGAATTTGTAGGTTATCCATGGCCTTATTTTTTCAGTTTTTCGCAAGGTTTTTCGTCAACTTCAATTTAATCGTAGTAGTTACTGGATCAGTGACTTCAATATTCTTTGTATCTCTGTCCTCTGTCAATCGCCAACATCATGACAGAAAGAAGAAGTTTTGTTTACATCACATTTACCTAGTTTAAAGTTACAATACCTTTTTTTATCTCACCATTACATCCCTAAGCAAAATCAATGATGTTCAAAAACTACAAAGACATCAGTGACGTGGTGTCGCTGCTGGTGCACTGCCCCTCGGAGCGGGCGTTCCTGCTGACCAAAGAGGCCAGCGGCGAGTTTTGGCTGCCCTGCAGCAAAGCTGAGAAGAACTGCTGGAAGATGACCGCGCATAAGATCAATTTTGAGGTGCGTCGGGCGTCGTCGTAAATGGAAAAGAATGGTCGAGGATCTGGCTCAGTGGCGTGCATTGGGAGAGGCCTATGTCCAGCACAGAGGTCCAGCAGTGTACTGACGTGGGCTGATTATGATGATGATGTGCGACGTGCATCACCAGTAGAAGTATATTTTTTTAAATAAACTAATTTCTATAACTGGTTTCCATCGAAAGTATTTCGCTCGAATTTGTCAAGGAGTGAGGTCTACTTCGGAAAAATGCTGCAGTTAGGAAGAGACAACTTTGAGCCGGAAATCACTACGCGGTGCAGCTTGGCTGGGCAGCGTTTAGGAAGTTGCGTCATATCTTCTCGTCGCCACTGCCACCATGTCGCACGTATGCACGCAAGCATGCACACATGCACGCACGCACGGTACGCACGCATGCCCGCCCGCACACACATACACACGCACGTTACACACACACACGCACGTCGCACACTCCCTCTCTCTCACACATACACACACATATTTGGCAGAGGAGCAGATGTGTATCTTGATATTTCCCCCCCCCCTCTTGATATTTAGATAAAAAAAAATTAAAAAAGCCTGTGGAGCTTTACACATTAGACTTTGTTGTACTTACCGTTCATAAAAAATTTAAGTAGAGGCAAGACTCAAGAACACTTACAAATGTGAAGCTTCATGGGCTCTAGTCTGTACCTACCCACTCCTCACCCTTCATTAACAACTTTCCCCCCTCTGGGCCATCGGCCGCCTACTATTCATTATACTTCAACCTACCTTGCTTTAGCTAATTGTACTTATTTCATTTTAATGTTTATAAATATCCTGGGAAATAGAGGCCTTAAACACTATTTTAGACTGGTACTGACTACTGAGACATTTTGTATGACCTGAGACGATTTAATTAACTACTACATTAATGGTAAAATTTCTAGCTGTTCGGAATGGACTCAACATCTCAATGCCAGCCGCTCCGCGTTTACAAGATCTGGATGCCCAGCCATTCGCATCCGTGCATCTATCACGCTATTTTCAAAGTTTCAATCAAGTCTGACGTTAAAAAACGGACTAAGATGAAGGTTAGTTAGTCTGTTAATACGGGCATCAGCAATTTATACGGGCGCCAGCAAGAAAAATTGCAATCAACAGCATTTCAATGCTACCATTTCTGCAGGGGATTCGCAGCCGTTTGCACTGGTTCAACACAGTGGAGTTGGAGCGGCAGCGTGCCCATTCAACCCTGAGAAGTCCGGAGGTGGCCGTCTTTGCGCAGATGGCCATGGGTGAACAACCCAAGGATTCTGAGGCAGTTGTTAGTAGGGATAGCCAAACTTTTTATTTTAAGATAAGTACTTACTTACCTACTCATAATTTTTCTGAATCCTCTGAATTTATTCCTATAAAATAAAAAGACTTTGTAGTCTTTTATATACCTTGACAGCAAGGCAAGTAAATTTATATTCCCTTCCTTACTGATACTACTACGCATAAGCATCATACCTAAGTAGAATCTGGTGATTATTCTACGCGCAAGCGTAACCCAAAGATTTTTTGGTAAAGAATGAATGCCTTATTATGTCACTAATTAAGGTCACTTTTTTGCAACTTGTTTAATTGCAAGAAAGTTTAATTTAAAATATATCTCCTTATTACCTACTTTATAACGTTTATAGGAGATGGAAACTGGCATGCTGATAGAAATTTGCGAGGAGGGTGTGATCACCGGCATCGATGGCGCCGGAGCCGCGACCGTTTCGTCGCCGAACTGCCAGCTACTGCAAGCCGCTAATTACACAAAAGAAGGTTTTCATGCACTCTATTCCCCGAGCTGGCAGTGTACCGGCCG
This sequence comes from Anania hortulata, assembly GCA_963576865.1. Taxonomy (NCBI): domain Eukaryota; kingdom Metazoa; phylum Arthropoda; class Insecta; order Lepidoptera; family Crambidae; genus Anania; species Anania hortulata. The sequence continues at coordinate 24,446,610 of OY756388.1, read as the reverse complement.
GCGGCTCTAACTTCTGCCCGTGCCATGTGTTTGACTTCTATTATAGCGTGGTTTTTCACATGTTGCCTACACAGGGCTAGAAATATGATAGTACCTTTAACTAGTAATACAGCATCATGACCTGATTTGCAATTGGCGCCAACTGTTGTGTCTCTACCTACATCATCAGACACTTCGTTCTTAGCTCGTAGAAGAGTCCGACTCACCCCCAGATCGGGCCCGTTAGAAAGGAGCCCGACAGCGTTCCGGCCTGTTTCGGCAGTTCCGGTCCCGTCGGCGCCACCACTAGCGGGTTTGCCGCTTGGTAGGGTGCCTTTTGCACTCCACATTGGCCAGATCACGCCTGCTAGTATGGGGCTCCATCCCAATCCAGCGAGTCGTAATTTAGTATCACTGCTAATGCGATTTAAACATTTCTAAAGCAGCAGGCACTAAGACAAATTGAGAATAGATAGATAGCATACCAGACTTGGGTGTCGCTATCTCTGAGGTTCCGGGTTCGATTCCCGGTCGGTCAATGTAGAAAAATAATTTTTCTATATTGTCTCGGGTCTGGGTGTTGTGGTACCATCGTTGTTTCTAATTTCTGTAACACAAGTGCTGAAGCTACTTATCATAGGATCGGAGCAATGTATGTGATGTTGTCCAACATTTTTTTATTTATTTATATTTGTGTGTATTTATAAAAATAATATCGGTTAATCTTATCAGATCAGATCCGCATGTACCAGGAATTTCTGGTGATGGTGTATCCTGCCCTGTACATGAGCCCGTACGTCTTCACGCAGTTCATGCTTGACCTTGGCTGGCAGAGAACTCAATGTGCAAGTCTTTTCAGGTAAGCTATCATCCATTAGCACAGAACAAAGTTTACCATACCTATACCGCACACACAACATACTTCCTTAGAGGTTATGGTAATATGGTGAGCTGTAAGACAATTCAGTATTTTAGTTAGTAAGTAATAACTAGCCTGTGGGGATGGCCGTAAAGAATACACTTAAGTGTATTCTAATTCCCCACCGCCAACAGAAGGCGGGCAGCAGCGTCTCAGTGCGAAATCTTATAAAAAACTTCGTTCGCTAACCCCAAGCGTGGCGAGTATTGGCAATCCCCCCCAATGATAGGTCATTGAGGAAGCTTGGCCTATGTTTAGCATTGGACGTCCTATGGCTGAAATGATGATGATGATGATTACTAGACTAGATATGGCTCTTCGAAAACGGCACGGAAATAGTAGTCGAATGTCTGTTTAGGTCACTGATTTAATGTTAACACGTTTAGGTGATAAAAAAAAACGTTTTAGAAGATTGCGATGGCTATTTAAAAGATGATCGGTAATCTAGTTTTCTGGAAAGTATCTAATCTCATTACATTCCATAAATAACGGGAATGAGGCTTTGATCCTTTAAAAACGCACACATATTCAAATCGAAGTGTGTGGCGGTGTGTCTCAGGGCGGCAGACGTGACCGGGCGAGGGGGGCTCTCGTTCGTGGAGCTGGTGCTGTGGACCGCGGCGCTGGAGCCCGCCACGCAGCACAGCGGCGTCCCGGCCGAGATCCGCTGCCGGTACATCTTCAGGTCAGCTTCAACTCTTCAAGTTCAGGGCAATGGCGACACGACTCTGAATCAGCCTTCCTCAACCTTTATCAAGGGCGGACCTATATATAACAATAAGTCACCGGATTCCTAACGCCAATTACCTAACTATGATCCGCCATATAAACGCTAGGCCGCATTAACACTAGTTCTCAGTTTATACTTCTTTTCTATTCGCGAACCCTTAGGTATGAGATAGTCGACTGATAACAGGTTGTACATATCTATGCTCTATCTAAATGAACCTTAAGAGTTAGGGTCAGTTAGGCCGCGCATTGCACAAGATTCCCTACATCCTCTGGACGTAAGGCCACGTATTTTACTGTTGTATTTAAGCTGATCTATGTGCTTTTTCGACGACGCGACATGCGTATTACAATATCATTCGCTCTGAGATCTCGCGACCGTACCCGCCCCACTTTCCACACCCAGATTCGAGATCTGCAATAATTTAGGAACTCTGCTTCCGCTGCTGGTTTCTACTTTTCATTTCTACTGACTTTGTGTACCCTTACAGATACTTCGACAGCAACCGCGACCTGAAGCTGGAGTACGTAGAGTTCAAGGAGCTGGTGGCGGCCGCGCGCGCCGCCCGCCAGCTGCCGGTCGACGCGCTCAGCGTCGCCAGGGATGCTGATGTCTGTCTAAGGTCCTACAAGGAAATGAAAAATTTCCACAACCTATTTTCAACCTATAGATAGTCCAACGAATAGAGTATATCAATTGAGACAATATGATCTTTGTATTAGGTTGTACATCCAAGTTGTACATTACATTGGCGTAAGATTCTGCATCATTATAGGCAGGTTTAGTTTAGATCTTCAAATGTTCTTGCAGCTCTTCTCTCGTCGAGCTTCTCAAGAGCGATTGTGTTCATAATAGTTCGTATCGTGTCTATGTTGTATAGCTTAACGTCTTTCAAAGCAATTAAAACAAGAAGAAAACTATACAGAGGCAGTACTTTTGCATTTTAGGCAATAAATAAATAATTTAAATAAATCGTTTATTTGCAAGTATGGGTGCATGGGTAGGTGGCTACGTACCGCGGAAAGACAGTCTTTTTTATCTATTCCGTGTTATGGCATACATAGGCATAACACTGTATTCATTAATAGTAACATACAGCAAACAAATAAAGAAATGTGTAAAACCCCTTTTAACTCGATAAAATCCTGACATATCTAACATTATGATGGTGTTGTGGTTCTGTCGTCGTACGTATCTGATGTTGTCCAAAATTTATTTATTTTATATTTTATGTCAATTATTACTAACAAAGAGGGTCACAATATATAAAAATATATAAAAATCTACCAGCCACCCCACCCCAACCTAGGTTGCGACTTGCAAATGTAAAGTACCTATAAAATAGTTAGTCTTTCGGGTAGTAGTAGTTTCTTTCTTTACGTCTAAAGTTCCCCGCAGGCAGTTAGGCATCCAGCCGAACTCGCAGCTGCCCCTGGCCGAGTTCCTGCGCGGCGTGGGCGAGCTGCGCCTGCGTGGCACCAGCTCGCTGCTGCGCGCGCCTAAGAGCATCGCGGGCTACCTCGTCGACTTGCAGTAAGTAGTTACATAAACTCAACAGCACACCGACCTACCAATTTGATAGGAGTTTTGTGATACATTGATCTATTGATTGTACCTCAAGAAGGGTACAATCTTCGTTGGGTGCAACTAAAGACCAACACAGCCGGATTTCTTGGACAGAGGAACTAACTTCTGGGAAGAACTCGCTGCCATTACTGCCACATATCTAAGTGATCGTGACTTCTTCGGGATAATCTGCGATTACGAAAAGTACCAACAGAATTTTTACGTAACAATAACCAATTGCTGCAAAAATCTGGTCAAATAGGTAGGTACTTAGGAATAAGTCTATATGTCTATATGTTAGGTATATTTTTTATCATTGGGCTTGTCTTGATTACTATCACACTCAAGGTTGTGGCAAGGTTAAACTTTGCTCGATCAGTCTCTCTATCTTCTTTTTCTTGTACCGCAATAGGTACACCTGTTTTCGTAATGTGTTCGCAGAGAAAGAGATCGCGAACTGAGTATGCGAAACGCTCAGTCCACCTCAAGAGTTCCGGCTCAAGCAAGTTAGTTCTTTATTAATTATTATTTAATCAAAACTATAAAGCATCAGAAGATTAATTGATAGATAAATTGACTCTTGTTTGTATTCGGAGCTGAGTCAAGCGTTTGACTTAAATGTCTTACCAAATTTACTGGACCACTAAGTTGACGACTACATTTCAAAGTAAAGATAAGTTACTTAATAATTCAAACTGCAGAAAAATGTATTTCAATATTAAGAGCAGCACAGCAGCAGCTGGCCAGCAGAGCTTTGGTTTATCTCTGCTGAAAGCTCAAAAATCTGACCCTTGAGATGTATGAATTCGCATAAATAAGATACCTACTAATTTATTGGCTGCCCAGCGGTCGCATATGAGACTGCGTATCAATAAAATATCTATTGTGTTTCGTTTTGCTCGACTGAGAAGTGAGTGAGACTCCACTGAGATTTAAGATATTTGTGTTTAGCGAAGCTAAGATGAACTGGTATATTAAAGGAACTCTACTGGTTGATTTCCATATAGCTCAGCTAAGCTCCGCTTAGATTATAATAAACTGCACGACACAGACATGTGCCTGGCCGTTTTTCCCTTGTCCACCCTTTGGAGGACGGCCCAAGCCGAGGTACGAAGCCTGGAACCTACAGAGCTACAGAGTCGCCCTCGGAGCCGGAGTCCGAATCACCCCTGAATCGGGCCTGCTAGAAAGGAGCGGTCCGGCCTGTTTCGGCAGTCCCGCGGTCCCGTCGGCGACACGCCACCACCAGCGGGTCCGCCGCTTGGTAGGATGCCTTATAGTCCGAAAAAATCAACCCAGCTCAGCTTCGCCTCAATGGGGTCTCAGCCACAAACGCGCTTTCACGCTATATAGGTACCACAAACGCGCTGGTGGAGAGCGCGCACATGTCCGCCGCGAAGGCGGCGATGCGCTCCGCCAGCGCGGCGCGGCGCGTGCGCGCCGACTACGCCGTCGCCGCCTACACCGTGCGCGTGCGCAAGCGCCCGCCCAACGAGCTCGTCGAGCTCAACCAGTTTGATGGCAAGTACATCATCTTAACTGTTCAAGCGAGGCATTATTTATACCGATTTAACACATTAACACTTCACAAAGCAGTGAGCCAGACACGAAAGATTGGTAATGGCCATGTACCGCATGCATGCATATTCTGAACTTTTAAAGTGTTGAACGGTCATGGTCACTATCTAATGCATAAATATCATACATAGGCATGAATTTGCCCACGTAGTCTAGCATGGGCTGCTGAATATGGTCTACTTACCTACCGATCTACTTTACGGAGTCCGATCCCCAGATATTCTGCTGTAATATATGCTTGCTTTAATTCTAACTGTGAAACGAGTTAATTACTTACTACGTGGTGTGGTTTTTCTGCTTGCCACTTTAGACGGTCAAATAATATCAACGCACATGCAAAATAGCTCGTGCCCCGCCCGCGACGCTAACAAACCCGTGCCGATATAAACGCGCTATGCAACCAAAACACAGTAACGGCTGCAGCCGTTAAATCTGCGTAATTAAAAGTGGACTGGCTAGCTGGCTACAGTGCAGCACCGCGACCACCCCTTGTGTATCCAACTGGCTATACGGTAGTGTTCAATTTACTAGTAATAAATATCGGGCCCTGATTTGGCAGAGGAGGCAGTAACCGCGTCGACAGCGCGACTGGTGACCGGCAACGCGGCACCGTCCCTGGACGTGCTGGGCCCATCCTCGGCGCCGGCGGAAGCGCTTGCCGCCGTGCATTACTTCGCGGCCGCGATTGAGAGGACTCCTACCGTATATATTGTAGTTGATCTTTAAACACTAATCGGGGTTGAATCGGGGCAGCACACAGAGTCAGGCTTTAAAACTGAGGGTCCTATGTTTGTTTGGCTTCATCGATGTCAGTCAATTCACGAGTTCTACCTACTTATCGTAACAGCCTAACAGTGCGTGCAGTGGGTATTTCAAAGATAAATTCTAACATATTTTAGTGATCTTTCTAAATGAAAGGAAAAGACATTTGTAACTAACACTAGCTGAAATGTGTGGTTGTTAATTAAGAAAGTATGATATTTGATTACCTGGCTCTGTAGTAGTAGTCCTGCTTTTGAACTGCTATGCTTTTTCGTTCCAAGATAGCTTATAAAAAAAACAGGGCAGTTCAAAAGCTGGCCTGCTTTAAGAGTATATAGAAAGGGGACACTCAAGATAACAACACACAGTTGTCCGAGACTACGTGGTCTTCACTATTGGGGTTTGATTGGCGATCAGCTGTAGATCCTGCCTGAATGTTCGTGGTTGAATTTGACCTGTGATACAGCGGCGCGGGTCCGGCGGCGGGCCCGCTGTGCCCACGAAGGCGGCGTGGGCGTGGGCCGCGGCGGGTGAGGAGGCGGCGCTGGGCGCGCTGCTGCTGCGGCTGGCGGAGGCCGTGCGGCCGCTGTGCGCCGCCGAGCCGCGCCTGCTGCGGGTCGCCTCGCCCGTCTACGCGGTCGGTTAGTCACGACTCACGCAGTTGTTCCTTTGATAACTGGATGTGAAGATCATGCTGTTACGCACACATCGAATAAATAACAGCTTTGACTTTTGCAACGGTGATCGCAAATTAAAATTGCCACTGGAACTCAATCTTAATTTAAAAAGTGGCGAAAACGCCAAGTCTCCGTCGCGGATGTTAAAAGTCGCAGAGTCAGTCTACGTAAATTCTTTCAACAGTCACCAATTTTTCTAGATTAGAAAACTACAGAGTAGAATTTACCCTGCCAAGCAAAATATATTATGGTAAATAGATAACGCATCAACACTTTTAAATTAAATTATTAACATCTATGACTCATATAGATAAAAATCTTTCTTGGTATCCTCAGCTAGACGCAGTGACACTTCGAACAAGAAAACTAATTTGGCTTTTTAAATATCTCCGAAGAATTGCCGACAAACAGCTAATTACCTATATTTACACAACGCTGGTGCAATCAGTGCTTTCTTACTGTATAACAATCTGGGGGGGAACTTTTAAAACCAAATTTATCAGGATTGAGCGGGCCCAAAGGTTACTATTAAAGGTTATGTTAAGAAAGAAAAAACGATTTAATACAACTAAATTATATGATGAAGCAAATGTTCTGACTATTAGAAAACTATATATTTTGCAATGTACTTTGAAAATTCATAAGAGGTTATCTATAGATCCAAATAAACTTCCAGAATCCAGAACTGTATTTGCCTCAAAACAATACCATATACAATCAAAAAATATATACAATAGAATAAACAAAATTATTAATATTTATGGTAAAACTTACCGAGAATGCAAAACAACTTTAACTTCATGGCTAAGGACTTTAAATTATCTGGAAACTGAGGGAATATTACAATAGGATAATAATATACTTATTGTAGTAATCTTCCTAAAACACACTTGAACAATCCACACTCATGTGCACCATTATCTAATATATTATTTATTCTTCACCTACCCACAGTTTCAGTGAAATGGTTTGTTAGCTTGTTTATTTATTTCACAAGGAAAAAAGCACAAAGTTTTAGAATTGCTAATTTAGCCTGTAGAGAGAGCGGTTCTCTCCTAATACAAGTGTTAAACTTAAAAGGAGAGTTCCAATGTACTTGTTACTAAAAATGTTAAAATTTTTAAAATGAATAAATGCAATGAATAAATGAAAAAAATGAAAAGGTACACAAATGTTAGTGCATATCATACAAACAGCTTCTTTCGGGATTCGATCAAACCTACCCGCCTGGCTGTTTTATTCGCAGCGCGAACCTCTCGACCAGACAGTCGTCAAAATGACATGTTTTTGCCGTCGATACAGTCCAGAGCACAAGTCAGTTGGAATCTCTTATTCATATTTTTGGATGACGTCGCTGTCGTCTGTGCTGTCAATAGTATAGGCTCCACGACTTCATTTGTAGGATTTTTTTAAAACCTCTTCATGTTTCTACGTAAGTGTCTTTGATCATGGTAAAGCTTTTTTTTCTTGTTCTGAGTCTACGTGCCGCTGCAACCTTGCAAAAATATCCTAGAACATTCCGTGCAACATATTGAGACACATTGCATGACGCGGAACATACACACGTTCATGTTGCTCGTTGAGCGAGCGCACGTTTCTTGAAGCGACATCCTAGCAGTTCTGACTTGTTATTGTTAGGTAGGCGATTTTCATGGTAACCTGGGCGCTTTCCTCGTGATAAAGGCCGTATTCCTGAGACTGACTCATTTACGTTGTCGATGAGCGTCTTGTACAGATGTTACACATTGTCATGTCATTGTTAGGCGATCTTCACGGCAACTTGGGCGCTCTCCTGGCGATGGAGGCCGCGCTATGGCCGTCGGGCACGGCGCTGGCCCCCGCGCGCATCCTGTTCCTGGGCGACTACGTGGACCGCGGCGCGCACGGCGCCGAGCTCATGGCGTACCTGCTGGCCGCGAAGCTGCAGCGGCCCAACGCCGTACTGCTGGTACGCGGCAACCACGAAACGAGGGACATACAGAAGATGTTCACCTTTTACAAGTATACTTTGAGTTTATGAGAGTAACAGTAGATCAGTATTTTCTAGATTTTTATTTTGTTATGGTGTCAAGGAATTGATATCCTTCCTTGTGTTACGGACGAGGTACCAGGGAATTTTGCCAGGGGCAACTTCCAGCACACTGGGTGTGTTTGGGTCACCAGGGTGAATTTAAAAAAAGTTAGTTTTTAGAATTTGACATAATAACTACTTACTTATGTATTAGTGTTGCGAAATAAGGTTAAAAGATAGGATCGCGTGGAAAGGACAAAGGAGTACGTAACTGTATAAATAATTAGATACTAACTAGAATATCAGATCTACAAAATTTTATTCTATGTTGACAGTGAATGCGTAACGAAGTACGGCGAAACAGAAGGCCCTAAGATATGGAACGCCATAAACAACGTGTTCGACGCGTTGCCGCTGGCAGCGGTAGTTGACGATAAGGTACTTGACTACCACACTAGTACACTACCTACTGGATGTACCATGTTTACAAGAGAAGAAAAGAGCGTGGAGTGTGATCAAACAAAACCTCATCGAATAGGCCTCATAAAGGGCCGTACGTAACGTAACCCTTAATTTTCATTATACTTCACCAAATGCTGAATTGGTTGCCGAATTATTTACTTTCGGAATACCGTTGTCTCTTGGACTCCTTGACACGAAGTGTCATACTTTATTCTAATGACGACCTCCGTAGCCGAGAGGCGAGCATACCGAAATAGTGTCGCTATCATCTCTGAGGTTCGATTCCCGGTTTGTCAATATATAAAAATAAGTTTTCTATATTGTCTCGGGATCTGGGTGTTGTGGTGCCTTCGTTGTTTTTGATTTCTGTAACACAAGTGCTTAAAAGCTACTTTACCATAGGATCAGAGCATTGCATCACATAGGTATGTGATGTTGTCCAATGAAATGCACTAGCATGCGCAGCAAGCTTCAGATTAAATTGGCATTGTTTATGGTTTTCATAGATGGGTACTAATTCAAATTAAGAAAAGGCAAAATTCCCTCCAAATTGTGTTGTGTTTTATCCTACATGAAATTTAACTAAAATAATAATCTATTTCGGTTCGAAACAACTATAAATACGCATTGCACAAATATTATTAGCCCTTTCACAAACGTTGAAGGTGGTGTCTCCCTCTTAGGTGTTCTGCTGCCACGGCGGTATCCCCCCGCCGTGGGTGTGCCCGCTCATCGCGGCCATAGACAAGGTACCGGTCCCGCTCACGCGGCCGGCCGAGCAGAGCTCCATCGCGTGGGAGCTGCTGTGGAACGACCCTGTCAAGTACGCGCCAAGTGGCTACGTCGTAGGATAACGTAGGACTAGGGTGTGTAGGGGCCTGTCTGCCTGCAAAAACAATTGCTAGTTAAGCTCGGAGACATCGCAACAGTAACGTTTTCTTCGCGTTTCAAGAATTAAAGAAAGAAAGAAACGTTTATTCGACACACAAGAGAAAAAAAAATACACAAAACAATATAAATCAGATGTGTCGAAAAGCTGCCCGCTCAGCATTTGTCGTGACAGCCACGGACTTATCACGACGCTGATTTTCGGCGGGAACCTCCGACGCTGGAACCTGCAGCGAGCGGCACATCGGACCACCAGATAATCCCAAATCCCTCCAACGGACTCCGGGCCCATGAGGAGCACAAAATCTTCTTCAAAATCGTGGACGTCCTATGGGTGAAATCATGATGATGATACTTTCATCAAAGGGTGGGATTAGCCTAAGGTGGGTGGCGTAGTACCATCGGTAAGAAGGACCTTGGTTTGATTAAGTATGCAATTTTTATTACCGTTCATTCGGAATATTAAGTGATTATTGACTAAGCCGAGCAGTTGCGGGTTCATTTCATTTACGTTTATTTCGCTGCTACAAAATATAAGTAGTACAAATGCACAGTAATAAACTTCGAGTATTACACATTCTTAATACGGTAAGCAGTGTTGCAGCAGCAAACAGGTCCCCGTCTCAGCATAAGTCACAGCTCGCGCCGCGACGCTGATTTTCAGACGGTGGCCGCGGTTCGAGTTGCACCGCACTAGTTGCAGTAAGACATGGCTTAAAAGTATTTAATAAATATCGGGTTCGAATCCCGATATGTTGGTACGAACATCTTTACCTAAGTTATGGATGTTAATAAACGTATTTGAATATTTTAAACCATTATCTAGTCGCCATAGTAGGTACAAGTTACCTATGCCACTGATTTGGTATTATATGCTTAGTTTGGGGCTATGGAAACAATTTATTTATTTATACAGGGGGTGACGTCCAAAAATTTTTTTTAGGTGCCTCGTGTTGAGAAATATCTAAATCACCCCTATGTATGTTCTACGATTTTCGTAGTTTTCGAGTTATCAGAGACGCGTGTGCGTGGAGCAAACAACCAATCCCGGCTGGGCGGTGCGGGCGCGGCGCGCAACTAGCCAATGATGTAATCGTAATGGCCTTTTGCGCACCTTCGCCCTGCGCTCAAGATCCGTGCCGCTAGTTAAGTATAAGACAATGGTAGTGAGAGTTTTCGAGTTACGATTTTTTGCACGAAGCACTAAATAAAAATTTTTGGACGTCACTTTTCTGGCCACCCTATATACTCATCGGCGTTTTTTGGGCAAATGAAATGTAGTTAAAAACATTAATATTAACTTGTTACTTACTACATTATCGCCGACAACTCAGCTATGTCGCAGCGATAACGCTCCTGTCAACGCTGATAGCGGAGAAGCAGTTGCGTCATCGCCCTCTCTCAAAACCCTAAAATAAGGTTTTTAATATCCAATAACCAGGCCAAACAAAATGACGGCAACCCTGGCGCTCGAGCTGGCGGCAAACGAGGGCTTCGCCGCGAACGTGAAGCGCGGCACAGGCCACGTGTTCGACCAGACCGCGCTGGACCGCTTCCTGCTCGCCAACCAGCTGTCGCACGTGCTGCGCGCGCACGAGCTGCATCAAGCTGGGTTTATGGTACCTTCCAACGGAGAGGCTTGTTTCCGCACTTTTTTGGGCTTACGAACTAGAACCGACAGAAGCTCTTCGTCGTCTGTATCTAGGCTAAGTCAATAGTTAGACCGCCTTAAAATTGATGCGTACAGATGACCGCGCATCTATTTAGCACCGCAGTACTTGCACCCTAGCCCCTAGCCGCTAGGTGCGCGGTTACTTACCTTAAAGAAACGCCAGATATATACGCGGCAGGCACGCCCCACTACTAAATATCTTATATTTAAAAGCGCCACATCGTTAGCGCCACAGTATCGCTTCAGCTGGCGCCACAGCAGCGAGTCTAAAGTTCTAGATATTGTATGAAAACCTAAGCTACAGCGCATCTGTAGCGTTTCTTAACGCCTCCAATTTGAAGGCATCCTTAGGCTTCTTTCGTACCCAACGCCCCCGCGCCTTATGTGTATGTCCCACGCCAGCACTAAAGATAGTGTTTCATACCAAGGCTATTGCAAGACCCCCGCCCGTAAAACACATCAATAAATAATAAGTTTTTCCCCTTGCACAACCTGCAACCTCGAGAAGGCTGAAGATAGACAAAACCCAAACCCATGTGTTGCTGACGGCCAAAGCTCCCAGTACACGGATCACGGTTAACCTGTCCGAAGCTATGTCTATCATGATCAGATTTTTTCAACGATTTAGCAAGTAGATTCTTATCCACAGCCTGGCCTTTTGCCTACCTAAGCATTTTGTCAGGGTGTCAATCGACAACCTGGGGAGTGGCTGCTAAGTTTGTACTTACTGCTACAGAAGATTGTTCTCCGGCACGGATCTTGAGTGCTGGAGAAAAGAGTGGAGATCAATCACTTTGCGCATTTCACGAGACAATTATCGTATCAGAGACACGTGTACGTGGAGCAAACAACCAATCCCGGCTGGCGGTACGGGCGCGGCGCGCAACTAGCCAATGACGTAATCGTAATGGTCTTTTGCGCATCTTTCGCCCAGCGCTCAAGATCCGTGCCGCTAGTTAAGTATAATACAATGGTAGTGAGAGTTTATTTCTTTGAGTCTCATTGAGCGCACTATTTTAGAAGTAACCGTTTGTCCAGTGCCAACTGCGGGGGCGGCTTGTGTCGGTGTTCTCGTCCAACCACTACTGCGGCGGGAACAACGACGCTGGCGTCGCTCTGCTGGAGGACAACAAGCTGCGCTTGATCCGAGTCAACGTCGAATAAGCGAGGCGAGACTGGGGAGTAACTACGTACTGTTGAGGAAACTACCGCTAATTGCAGATCCCTACAGATAAATAGTAAATTGTCCGGAGTGACGAAATTTCTGGTGGAAAGTGGAACTGAAATATGATTCTTATGATTGCTGGTGGACAGTGGACCTAAAATATTCTATTTACAAATGTTAACTTTAAACTTTCCAAAGCTTTCATTATTCAATGGTGTTTGTTTCACCTTTTGCTTTGAAGTCATGTTGCACTATACAGTATACGTAATAAAGTACGTTACGCTTTCTCAAAAGGCTAAATGTCTGTTTTTTTTGTTTTTAGTCGGTAAAATAAATTTAAAGTCTATGATATGATATTATATGAATATATGATATGAATTATGACAATTGTTATTTACAACGCAGTCGCTGTTTGCACCATACAATTTATTTTTTGAACTGCTGTTTTACACATTTTTTTATCTATGCTTTTACAATCATAGATTTATAAGAAATTTTATCATCAAATAATGTTTTAACAAGTAACTTAAACAAAATATTTTATCGTGTCTTGTATTAATAAAAAGTTGAAATTATTTCATGTTTTATTATTTATTTCATCACTTAGAAAACATACGGGAGTCTGCACATCACATGTGAAGACGAAATTTAACTCACCACCGTTAACTTATCTGTTCGACTCCACGACAAAGAAGAAAGTCCTCGCACAGAAAACAACCTACCACAAAATGACAAATTTTCTTGATCGATTGTAAACTGTTAGGTAGCTATTTGTTTATGAGCGATGCTGCGACATTCATGCAATAGTTGCAAGCTGCAACTCACTCAAGAAACAAGTACCTACGACCAACAAAATCCACTGTTTTAGCTCACAATATCGTCCCGAAGCAATTTGTAGGGTAAAAAAATATTATATTGGGACGTATAAAAAAGCTTAATTAAATCTTATTTGCAGAAATGAATCGGTTTTATTGTTTTTGGCAGCATATTTCAGTAGTTAGAAAGTTGACATTTAACACTAGAGATCAATATGAAATTTAAAAATTCGAGGTTTTGTGTTAGATTGACTAGCTGTTGACTGTGCATGCCGATTAGATAGCTCGAAGGAAAACATTTTATAACAATAAGTTATTTTAATTATTGTTACATATTTATTATCTAGTGCCATTAATCGATTACAATTTACTTAAATGACAAGAAATCACAATGTTGCGACATACGTCTTAGCTGTAGCAATAACAAACAAAAAAAAAGCTAGTACAAAGTAATTAAGAAAAATAAACATATTTTATGACAACCAAAAAATGTTGATCCATTTGCACATTGTAACTAATGGGGAATAGTCTCATTCATGGAATGATTTAATTAAGGTTTTAGCAATAACGGGAGGGAGGTACAGACAGCTCGTCAACCTACCACAAAACGTCAAATTTTCCCAATTGATATTGATCTCTACGTGTCGGACATAAAGTTGAAAATCGGTTCAATAACCTTTAACTTTTTTGGTAGGTTGACCTGCCGTTGACTGTACGCCGAACGGGTCACTCGGGTCACCTAAGGACGAGTGTAATATTTCGCTGATGTTTGTTGTTATATTAATTAGTAACCGCGTAAATTATATATCTACAATCGTTTATCTTTGAATGGCAAATATTGAAAACAATCTTGGCATGTCTTTTTACAAAAATATTCATGTATAAAATTATTAAACTGTTAGAATAAAATTGTTTTGACTTAAATTATTAATTACGTAAAAAAATAACTATCAAGATTGTTAACAATATTCACTAAGCAAAGAAAAACGGACTTTACCTACCTAACTAGCGTCATCTCTTCAGTTGCCATAATCAAAAGAAGAAGAAGAAGTATATTAGCTGGCATTGACAACTCAGTGGCAGGCCAGCGATGTGAGACTAATTTCTAAACATGACAGAACAGTATAGTCAGTCGAATATTTCATTTTCTGTCAAAAGGCGAACAAAAATTTACTGCTTTCTGAAATAGATATGTATACAGACAGGGTGGCAAGAAAAATGACGTCCAAACATTTTTTTTAGGTGCCTCGTAATGAGAGGTATCTAAATCACCCCTATGTATGTTCTACGATTTTTCGTAGTTTTCGAGTTACGATTTTTTTAAATAGCCTATGAAGTACTATTTTTCATTATTATTATGAAAGCTTAGAGTCTAGCGCATTATCTGAAGCTACTTAGAAACTAAGAAATTATCAGTTTAGATTTTTAATTTTAAGTTGAAAATTTAAATGTTAACTCACTTAACATAAATTCTCAACTTTAGGTAAATTTTGTATTAACTTTCATTAAAGTTATGAGGCTGTTTTTTATGCATAGTTCATAGAGATTTAGCTGCAAGAAAAAAAAATCGAAGAAACCTACTTTAAAAAAAAAAACAAACAACCAGTTGCAATTTTGCAAAAATTTATTAAAAAATCGTAACTCGAAAACTATGAAATTTTTTAGAACATACATAGGGGTGATTCAGATACCACTCAACACGAGGCACCTAAAAAAATGTTTGGACGTCACTTTTCTGCAGGGATCGGAAACCGGGTATTTTACTATGGAACCTTAACCGGAATAATAAAGGTTTTCGCTAAATTAACTATCACATACTCCAAATACCGTCTTAAAAGCTATGGCAAATTTAGTTTTATGATCAAATCTTTACAACTACTATCAAATAGTAGAAATGGGTCTTATACATTCTGAAATAAATATTAACCGGTATCGATCCTTGCTTTTCTATCCACCCTGTATAGAATTACCAACTAAAATTCAATTTGTCACATACCAAATTAAATCACATCAGAATGAAATGGTTAAGAATATCGTTTTACTCCCTTTGCAAAATCATGATCTCCATCGTGTTGGCGTGTTGCCGATTTTGAATGGGCATAGCAAGAAACACGTCATCACACTTCCTATTACAAAAAATAGTAATAGTAAAGCAGTACTTAAAACTTATACAATGGACTGTTTGATGAGAACGAAACCATAACAAAAAGCGTTCTGATGCTTGTATTGCCAGACTGAAAGTCAAGTCTCTTTACGTTGATACTTAGACAACTTCATGATAATAATGTGTAAAGAAATTGGCGCTAGAAAATATTTTCTGCCAAATCTATGGGTAAAATTTATGATTGGCTTTTATTTTTATTATCAGTCTTTATTAGCTTGTCAAGATACAGACTGTTGTAAACAAATAAACACGTGCCAGGCAACACGAAAGGAATATACAATGCTTGTGTTTTCAGTTATCAAACAACGGAAAATATTATATTGTTTTTACTATATTTTTAAAAAATATAGTGCTAATAGTGAAAACCAAATTGATTTTAGGTATAAAAATACCGTGATACAGTAAATAGAAATTGAGGTCTACCTCTCTTTCTAAAACAACTTTTACTATGAAAGTTGTATGGCAAACGTGTACTGTGACGTCACGGTACATGTCGGATCTCCTTGTCTAGCACGCGACTTTAATGGGTTGTAAGTCAGGTATTTATCGATATTTTTCAAAAACTCTTTGTTTAATTAATTTTAATAAGGTACTAGTTAGGTACTATTTTTAGACCAAATAAAAATATAGGCTATTACTAAGTTAGTAGCTAGTAATTATGAATGAACTGATAGTCATTAATCGTCCCATTTTATTTTAACTTGTACCTATTTAACTGACCATCTGTATGTCTTAGCCGTGTCAAGTGTAATCTGAAGCATTTCCTAATATTGATCTTTATGATATTTATGGATTAACATCTGTAAGAAACGCAGATGATACCTATTGAAAAGTTGTTTCATTGAAGAAAAGACTTTCATGGAAAGCAAAGAAGATCAATAAAAATAATTTAGATAGAAAAGGTTCTATTTAATGAACTTAAGATATTTTTTTGTAAATTTGATACTGCATACCATTCAAGAAATGAAATACATAAGCCATCCTTGTCCCATAAAAACTTTCAAATGCCAGGATTAATAACTGATTTATTACTTTAAAGTTCTACTGGAAGAACACAAACATCCATTTTTAAGTGTATTGTAATAATATATTATGTACATATTTCTATGATACTTATATATAAATCAAGTGTTAAAATTAGGTTCACTAAATCGTTCCGAGTCGGTCAGAATGATCCTTTGCAACGTCTGCTCGGGCCAGCACGGCCTATCGATTATAAATATTACTTAAATAGCTTCAGACTTAACTAGGGAGCGGGATTCAAGAGATTTACTGTCTCAGGCGTTACTTAACGATATTACGCGGCATTAACTTAGTACTGAGGGTTCTTCATCTATGCTGACACATATCACTTCACTGTAAAAATTACACTCAATTCACTCAAACGACATACACTCGGGAACAACTAAACGATCTGCTAGGCGTGAGCTCTAAAATGCCGCTCTGGTAGACGTGAGCGCTATAATGCCGCTTTGTTGAGCGTGAGCGCTAAAATGCCGCATTGTTGATCGTGAGCGCTAAAGTGCCGCTTTTTGATCGTGAGCGCTAATATGCCGCTGGTTGATCGTGAGCGCTAATATGCCGCTTGTTGATCGTGAGCGCTAAAATGTCGCTCATTGGCAAGGTTTATGCCGCCGGCTCTGCCTATAGCAGCAGCTTGCCCTGCAGGATCTCAAGCGCGGCCTTGCGGCGCAGGTAGGGCATGTGCGCCTGCGAGAACGTGTAGGGCGCGCTGCGCGACGAGAACTCCGCGAACGTGCACGCGAACATGCCGCAGTCGCTGCCGTTCATCTGCTGCGGAATGTCCTGCAAGGAATCAAAACTGGTTTAGTAAAAACTTATATACACTTAATTGCATACGAAATATACAAGATTACGGCCTTCACCTAAACTAAGCTTGTACTGTGGCGACTATTATATATTCTGTTAACGATTAAGGGCCCCTTCACACTAACGTTTCTCAAACTGAGGCAAATGTTGAACGACTCTCGTCATGTGACGAGTAGTGACGACTGTCTGGTGTAGTGGTTAATTGCGCTCCGGACCATAAACACGAGCGGTTGCGGGTTCGAAGCATTTGTATCTATGTCATGGATGTTTATAAACGTATTAAAGTATGTTTATCCTTTATCTAGTCGCGATAGAACAAGCCTTGCTTAGTCTTCAACCAAAACAACCAATGACAGCAGACAGGATGATTTGGCCCTGGCAAAATCTGAATTACTGATGTAGCTTAAGAGCTCACCTTGAGACACTCAGTGTTCCACCCGCTATCGTCGAAGGGCTGTCCCTTCTTGTCCTTATGTTCATCGCGAAGGTACTGCAGCAGGGCGTCCAGGCAGGCCTGGTTGCGGCCGCCCATGCTGTCCAGGTACGAGATCTTCTTGTTTTGGAAGTCCACGATGCTTAGGCACCAGTGGACACCCAAGTGTACTGGCACTACCATGAGATCGTGCGCGAATATGTCCACCTGCAAATGAAGAAATATTTTTGTCGGTTAAAATTGCAAAATTTAAGGCAGTGACATGCAAAACGATCCTAGCATCTAGTATTTAATTTCTCCAAAATGACATCGTTTTTTTTCGGAAAATTATGTAGAACTATGAGAAACATACACATAAAACCTAAAAAAATATATCATTTTTTAAATGCAAGGTTGTGTAAAAGGGGTATGGTATGTACCTTTCTCGTCCAGCGGCGCAGGCCCGCCTGGCCGGCCTGCATGAGCTTGGGGTAGAAGAAAGTGTTGGCGGCGTACACGCGCGGCAGCTGCGGCCGCTCGCCCGCGCGCTGCATCAGCAGGTTCATGTAGAAGTTGATCACCTCGTCGTTTATCCAGTTCAGCCCGCAAAGCGTCTGTAGGTCGCGTCTGGGGCCGAGATGATGACATTAAGGCGATGGGTAAGGAGAATACACGTAAAAGAGATGTTTTTGCGAAAGTTTTCTGGCGAAAATACTGGATATGAAACTTACAAGTTGAAGTTTTGCTCGTAGTATCTAAATACTATTTTTACTAGTTTTCATAAACACTAAAAAATATTTCAAAGTACCACGAATACCGCAATCTTATATAAATTTATAATTTAAATGAGGTTTTTGTTTAGTTTTAAATTTGGCATAGTTATTCATAGCATTCGAGCCTTTTGTTTTTTTTTTTCAATTAATAAACTAATTAGGGATCTGTAATAGATTCCACTTTTTAACCGACTTCAAAAAAAGGAGGAGGTTCTTAATTCGGTTGTTTTTTATGTTTGTTACCTCAGAACTCCGCCATTAATGAACCAATTTGAAAAATTATTTTTTCAATTGAAAGATATTGGTCCCATTTTTTTCAAAATTCAATTCTGATGATGGGATCCATGAGGAATTGACGAAACTCCTAAAATATTATAGGTATACATATAACGATTTTAGTATATTTAACAACAAGTCAAGCATTTGCATTCAGAAAGTATCATTTGCTAAGGTGGAACTGATGAAGGAGACCATAGTTGGCCACAATAGTCTTCCACGAGTAAAGTACGCACGTCCCACCCACGCGATAAGATATTTTTATTAAGACAGTTAAGCCTTGCCATAATCGACAAATCAAATTTTAATAAATGATTCTGGTGAGAATGATACCATCAAACTGATCTGATGAAGAAGGCCGAAGGTAAGCACCGGAACTCTGTGATAAAACAATGTATCATAGCCGTGTTTGGACTTATTTGAATCGTCATGAGAAGCAATTTAGCTACAAATAACATTACAGATCGCCATTTAGAATGTAAAAAAACACTAAAAAACAGACAAATAAAACAATATTTTATGAAAAAAAACGACTTCAATAATAACTGTTTGGTATGATTGTTTAAAAGTTATTTTTAGCTTTTTAGAGTTTTTGAAGTCAGTTATTTTTTTTATAAAAAAATGTTTTTGAGCCTACTTTTCCATGAGCGGATACTTTGATAATCAGGCGTTTTTGTGCGCCACGAAAAGGCGATGTTGCATGCCCGCTCGACCGCCGCTGGATGTTTAGTCTGCGAGAAACAGAGCACGGAATAGATGTAGCGCGAGTTGACGCTAAATGCTCAAGGTCACTTGCTTTCCCCTTAGTCTTAACTGCCACACTCGAAGACGCAAATTAACAATAAATTATTGATTAATATTTTTGTTCATTCAATAATTGTCTTAATTCGTATCGACTTTACTAAAACAAATTAATGTAAAAAAATAATTGAGCCAATACAGTACAGATATGCAATTTAAGAAAAAATACATTTTTCGAGGTTCCTACCCGTCAGAAGCCCGTCTTCGAACTAGACGTTAGTCTGTGTCTCGGAGTACGGGTTCGTCTCAAAGAGGAGCGCTGTTGTTGGTGTTATAAGGTACCTATTAGCTACTATGATATTATATAACTAAGGAAATACCTTGTTTCCCAAACTAGACTTGGTCTGATTTGTTGGGAAAAAGGAAGGAAGCTAAATAAATATAAGTATATATGAAAGGAGAAAGAATTTGTGAAATTCAATGTACACAACTGGGTGAGCGCGCGCCATGTATTTAATAAGTGGTTTAATTTAATTTAATAAATGTCAGGCTTAGTTATACTGTGTGTGTGTGTGTGTGTGTGTGTGTGTGTGTGTGTGTGTGTGTCTGTGTGTGTGTGCGTGTGTGTGCGTGTGTGCGTGTGTGTGTGTGTGGGTGTGTGTGGGTGTGTGGGCGTTAGTGATTAAAGTCACAAGAAATAAAAATGTCGGTATAATTCGACTATCAGCTTTATCGGTATTTGGCTACGTAGTTGTGGTTATAAGATTTTCAGTGTCAGACTGAGACAACGCAGAAATTGTTATATGTATAATTAATTTGCATTTATATTTTGTGCATGGGTTATGTTAAGTGACGTCTCTAAGTGCGGCAGAGACACATTTAACTTTAATAGTTACTTTAGGAAAGTCAATACGCATTTACGGTCCCGAGTTCAATTCTCGGTCGAGTCAATCAAGAAAACGAACTTTTCTATGTTGGGTCGGGTCTAGGTGTTAGTACTGTCGTTGTTTCTGTTATCTATAAAACAAAAGCTTCAGCTACTTTAGGTTCAGAGCAATGTATGTGATGTTGTCCAATATTTAAAGACAATTATTAAATGATCAAAAGTGTTTGTGTCTGTGTGTGTGTCTGTTTGTGGTAGTAAGTTATTAAACATGACAACAACAAGTTATTAAAAAAATATTAAAGGTTGGTCTATTTTTAAGATGGCTTAAACGAGTTAACCCATTCAAATTAACAGTGCAGTTAGTGAAGTTTAATTATAGTTTAGTGCTAAAATTTCTACATACTAAATACTACTACAAAATTGCTAAGTGGCTGCTGTAGGTTATAGCGAACATTAAACTATTTTTATATTTAGAAGTCGGTCCCATGTGCTATTTTTTAAAATATTTAGACTATCTATACCAAAAAGTTAAAGGTCATTAAATTGATTTTTAACTTTAAGTCCGACACGTAGAGATCAATATCAATTGAACTAATTTGACGTTTTGTGGTAGGTTGACATGCTGTTGTCTGTACCAAACACCCAGACTTTAGATAATATAGAAAAATTCTTATCCTGCATTGACCCATCCCCAGAATCGAACCCGGGACCTCTAGAGATGGCGTAGCCAAACCCGGCGTGCTAGCCTCTCGGGTCTTCATTCGATTGGCTTGCTTGTGGCAATCTTTATGAATTTAATGATCAAACGATACGAACAATACGAACTGTCCTGTTTTGCTTGATTAGCTTACTACAAAAACTGCTTTTTAAATGGTAGAAGCCAATCTGTTTACCTACCTGTGTATCCTTAAATTGAATTTTTCTACAAGCAGCTGTCCTGAAGGCCCAGGCCCGAGCGCTCGGTTGACTAATTTCTCCTGTTCTGGTGTTAGCGGGGGAAGCTCTACAGTAGGCTGTGGCTCCTCGAAGAGGCTCTCCGGAATACTCAGCTCGTACTTCAACTTGTGCTCCAAGTGAGCTACCTTCTGCTCAGTGTTCACCTTTGAAATAATGTCAACCTCTCTACGAACATCACGCACCTTCTCCTGATTGTCCTGTCTCATCTTACTGTATTTAGAATTTAATTTGGCAAGCCAGTCGCCAGCTGTCACATCTTTATCCTTAAACGAATCCCTAAGTGAATTCACAGGATCGATTCTAACTGATGATGTTGTTGATGATTCGGATGGAACTATCTCCACCTCTGAGTCCGATGAGTTGATTGAAGCTACAGTGATTGGATCATATTCTTTTGCATTTTCATTTTCTTTGTTAAAAACTAAGCCTTTTTCTGTTAATTTTATTTCATCCAATGCTTTTTTCTGTGCCCTTTGTGTGTATCTAAAAGATGCAGAATCTTCGGCTAAATTTATTATATCTACTGGTTTATTTAGAGAAACTGGTTTCATGGAACTAGCCACTCGCCTGATTAATTCTTGGTAATTCCTCTTTTCGTCTAAATTAAAAACTTCTGATAATGTAGAGCGAGCATTACCATTGTGATTTAAAAATCGATTTCTTGCATTAGGGAGATTCGACGGTTTTGATGACTGCATCCATCTTGGCACCGATGTAGGGACTTTTTTGTAAGTTTTTGTTATACCAGCTGGTGCTTTAAATTTACTATAGGTTCTTGGAGATACATTTATGGAATTACGATCACTTAAATTTCGACTTAACTTGTAGTACTGTACAGAGTCATCTCCGCAATCTGATGTGTCAGTGCTGTTTTTGATAAAGAATTTATATGGTTTGATTGGTGGAGGTGAGTTAATTTTTTTCTTAACGAATATGACATCATCTTCGTCGTCCTGGTCATTTTCTTCCTCTAAGTTAATGTATACTTTTGAAGGTTTGTTGTCTGGTTTGCTTTCAATCCATGTTACCTGTAAATAGTCAAAAGAATTATAGTCTATACTCAATGTGCAATGGCCAATTATCAATATATAAAATATACAAATTATGCCAAACGTTATGATATTAGATTACCCCTTAGATAGATGACTTTAAATAGTCCTCCCAAGCAAACAAGTGTACTTAGATGTATATACATTAGATTACCTCTTGATCATCATCATCATCTTCATCATCAATCACAGCATGTATAATAGGTTTCACTGGAGTGTGAATCCTTGGTTGACTTGAAGGTGTGGAAGGGCCATTTTCTGATACTCCCACAAGTTTTATAGGAACTGTTCTAACGCGACTCGACTTCCCAGGCACTTCATTTGGTGTCGAGGTGCTTGGGTGACCCGCTGCTATCTGGATTGGCACGTAACGTACATTTTTGCTTCGTTTTTCATCTTTATCCCATAGATCTGCAAGGAAAGTGGTTATAATTGTATGTTGTTAAAAACATGCTCATATCAAGGAATAGAATACGCAACATTACCATTCGTAGCCATTATGTCAGGAAAACTAGTTCTCCTCAAATATTTGAGCCTTTTGAGTGCCGGCGAATCATCGTCTGACGAAAAATCATCCTCTACCCTGGAAGTAAGATTTTCATATGTTACAGTGATTGCGGTAATGTTTCGAAGCGTGTTTATGTCATTACTTACTTCCAAAACCTGGAAGCTGCTTTTAGCGGTATTTTAATCATAATTACACCCACTAATAACGCAATGAATACAATTTTACGAACACTTTGCCGCCATAACTAAACTACCACTGCCTGTTGTAAACATGTCATACCTGTCTCGTTTGAAGCTAGTTCTAATTGCCGGATTTTCATCACACCATCCGAGCAGGCTACGGACATAAGCCACCATGGACTTCATTTTTAAATAAATTATCGTTCCATCACCTTTTCTATTATTCCTGTATTAGCAAATTATCCAAAAAATCAAAAATTTCACACGACACAAATATGCATGGCATAAATGAATGAATGGGTGAACGAACGAAACGTCGTAGTCATTCTGAACGAACTCACCAGTGTTGCCAACTTTATTTTTCAGAGGATCGTACCACAGACTAAAAAAGATAGTATTTTGCCATGAATTCAAGGAAATAATAGTACGCAATGGAATTTTTTAAAACTACATAAATTAATTAAAAAACGGAATGTAATTATAATTTTGAATTAATATTTAGGTATCATCAATTGACATATGACATTAGGAAATTATTAAATTATATTTTTCTAAATTAGATTTTTTTTTTTTTAATTATGAACCTTGATTAAAAACAACTTCAATAAACTTTTTTAATTTACTCTCAAGAAAAAATATAATTCCCTTAAGATAGAATAAAAAATTCTTTATTGCACAGATATACCATTTACAGAAAATGGTAATAAACATAAAATTACAATACAGGCGGTCTTAACACTAGAATCGTCTTATCTAGGAGCGATCTCGTCCAGCTAAAATAAGAATAAGTAAATTGATGTAAACCAAAACAACTTTATGAACATTATTTGAGAGTTGAGACAATAAAACTTACCGATGAAAGGTAATATCAGAGTTTTATGATATATGAAATTATGACACATAGGGGCACAAAATTTTATCTTGATCTATTACTATTAACACCACTTAAATTTCTAAAACTTAAAAACTTTAATTGACTTAGTCACTATCTGAGTCATTAGGCACAGCAGCAGACGCGGGAGTCAAAGCATTAATTTTTTTATACATGTATATATTTAATTTTTTCAGCATAATTATCGTCAGATGGCTTGAAGTTGATACAAGATCCATTTTCTTTAATGTGTTGTGCAGCCAACAAATTTCTTATTCATTCTTTTTTCTTATAATTTCTTTCTTTCTTTCGTTTTTTTTTTTCATAAGATTTCATTGAAAAGGTCCTATATTTTGCGTACGATTTCGATTACGCAATCGTACATCGTACAAGAGCCAAGAAGGTCGTATAATTATGATATAAATAGTATGGTTGGCAACATTGGAACTCACTGGTCAAGTAACCACTAAGTAGAATGAACTAATTGATTGGCTAAAAGCACATACAAACGGTGACGGACGCGACTCAGGACTCGGCTTGACATTGTAAGGTCAAACGCTGTCATTGGTCGATCCTGTGGCTGGCGGAAGTTGACTGATGGATAGACCAATGGCAGCGTTTGACGATTGATGTCAAGACGCGTGCAGACACGCGTCCGTCTCCGTTTGTATCCAGTTCAAAGCGGAGTCTGTCCTGCGTTTAGCAAGGGCAAGCTATGATTGACTAAAATCAGTAATACGTCAAACAAAATTAGTTCGCGGTACTCTCACTTGTGGCGCTTTAAATAGTCCAGGTCGATAGGGCAGTGCAATATTTGGTAGTCTTTATTATTGTTGCCGAACTATCGTTAAATTGACTATCGACTATTTTGTTACACTATCAATAGTACTATCGATAGTACCAGCAAAAAGCACCGCTTTGCGAGGGCTCGCGAGCATTATTTACCTAGTAATAATTTTGAGGACCGTGTTTTTAATAGTGTTGTAGTAGTTTAAAACATGCATGAGTTTTTAATACTGCTTAATCTATCTTAGGGAAATCTTTTGTTTAAAGCTTATGTATGTTTTTAATCCTGAAAACGCGCATATCTAATGTTAATACTTAGGGCGGCGTCGTAGGCCGCAGCTGCTGGCGCTGCCGAACGGGAGAACCCACCTGCGGAACAAGTCAGCGCTGTGGCGCTGAAGCTCACACTGCACACGCTTATTAAGATTGCGGAAAAGATTGACATAAGTTATCTGAGTGAATTCAGGAGGGTAACACTGTATATTCTGTGCTATTTATTGATATTGTGTAATAATTGTAGTTCTATGTTTTTATGTTGCTTCTCTATTGTATTGGGTTTAAATGGATGTAAGCTTGGAAATAAACAAATAAATAAAAGTTTCTTTTTGTCCAATGTCTACGATCGCTCGTGGCATTTGATCAGAAGGACTATACGTTTTTTATTAATTTTATCTTCAACATAACCTAAGACTCCATTGAAAAATCAGTTTTCAATCCATTTTGAGGGTTACACTGAAAGTTTTTAGAATATAAAAGACTATTCAGTCTTTTATAGTATCGAATGATGTAGAATCCTGCTAGTATTTTTTGCTTCTAAGTAGGTAGTCTTCGTTTCTTTTTAAGCACCGTTACATATGCGATGGAACTATTGTCTGAGGCAGTGGGTCCACTCTTCTTTAGTATGTCTTCCAGCAGCTTAGGCCTGTTTCAAACGCTGCCACGGAATTTTCAGGATTTTAAAACGAATCCCTGTACGTTTATCTTTTATTTTTGTAACCCAGTAAAAGTCACAAGGTGCTAGCTTGGGTCTGTAAGGAGGATGACTCCTAACTTGACACCTTCGATTGACAAATATTCGATAGTTGGTCTGGCGAAGTGAACTAGAGCGTTGTGGTGGAGAAGGATCTCGCTTCTTGGGTGCTGCTGTCTAACATTTTCCAAGAGAACTGGTAAACAATAACTGACATACTAATCTGCTGTAACAGTATTTTTATCGTCTAAGACAATTGTTTCGAAATGCCACGTCCGTCCATAGAATGAGGTGAGAACACCATACTTTATAATTTTTGAATGGCACCAATCCATGGCGTTTTGCATATTTTGTCAAATTATGAGGTATACAACTAGTACAAAGCTTATCGACGCTAAATGAACATGTAAGACTTTTTGTACTTGACTCATACCAATACCTAATGTTGCCCGAATCTGATGATATGTCACCCTTTTATCAGCGTCTATCATTACCCACACCGCACACACGTTTGACACGTTATCATCTTCAGTAGTCGGCGTTGAAGGATGTCCTTCTCCGGAATCATCAGTGAGTTTGCTTCGATCACGTTTAAACTCATTAAACCAGAAGCCTAATTCCCGTAACTTAACAGTAGTCGCATTTCAGTGCTGATCTGCTCTCAGTAACATTACCTACTATCTAAAACGATATTATAAATTATCAACACTATCCCAAAAGGACTGAAAATAGAACAACAAAAAACATATTTTGGTTTGGTTTCTTCCATTTTTAGTTGCATTTTTTTGGTTTACGAGAATACTGTTTTAGATAGTAATGTTAGACCAGATTGACCGCAGCCATTGAGCAAAAATTTTCTGTAGTCAAATCCATTTCGACGCACGAAACACATTATAGATTTCCGCCAATTCGCAAAAACGAACTTAAGAATTCAAACATCAACAGATTTCTAACGTGCTCCATCTTGCTCCATAATCGAAATTTTAATACATACCTATTTTTAAATTGGCTGCTTTTCTTCTGGCCTATTTTAAAAAACTTCAGTGTGATCCACCTAATAAACCTAAAGATGGCGTTAGTAGTAACCTAACGGTCATTATCATAATGACATGCCTAAATACTTTCTAAGTTACAACACTTTTAACAGATGGCGTTAGTAGTTCAGTAACATTTTAGATGATACGAATTACATAATATTATATTTTATTTATTTGTTCATAAAATTCAAATTTAACGATTTTTAACACATCTAGACATAAAATTAAATTACTAAGTTAAAGTTCAACCCTATAGGTGCGATCGTTTTTTTGTAAAGTGTACCACAAGAATGTATGAGTTGTGGGATATAGATAAGGCTCGCTTCGCTCGCCCAATTACCAACAGTATTGATACGCAGCAATACTATCGATAGTATTGCACTATAGTAGCAATCAAACTATCAATAGTATAGATACTATCGATATTATTGTTAAACTTAGCACAAAAACTATGCATGTGCATACCACCTGTGCAACCGTGAGGTAAGTCGCCCCCTCAACATTTCCTGGAGTGGGGTACCAGTCGCCCATTGCAAAATCTAAAGTACCTTGAAGTGATTTCAGACGGGGCGAGAATCTTAAATCGTTATCGGGCTCTTTCTTAAAAGGCTAACTGCAGCAGTGTAAAGCTCAAGGTCAGCGCCCGCAAAAACCTCCTCCGGCGCCTTACTTTTACGAAATGGGGAGCTTCAACACAGGTTCAACGGATAACTGGTCTAGCGCTTTGCTACTCGACCGGTGAGTATGCCTGCCCTGTGTGCCTGTACAAGCGAAGACCTGTTACGCGCCACCAATAGTGCGGTTAGTGTGGCAGAATACATGGCCATCGACACGAGTAAAATAAGGATAAGCACAAAAACTATCAGTAGCGTCGATAGTTTTCGACTATTAATTGTTGACTGTAATTCAATTCAATACTTTTGCAGTGCACATGTATTGTATAAAATGCTGAGAATGAGTAGGATTATTTTAGTTTTCATTTAGTGACAACATTAATTATTCGTGTGTACAATAAGCAAATTGTTATATATCGAATTACTGTTAAGTCTTATTACTACGATTATACAGGTGACTAGTACAAAGCTATCAATAGTATCGATACTATGATAGTTTATTAGTTCTAAAGCTGGTGACAGATAGCGACGGACGCGGCTCTGGACTCGTCTTGACATTGTAAGGTCAATATTGCTGCCATTAGTCGATCTTTGGGTTGGCGGAAGTTTACTGAAGGATAAACCAATGGCAGCGCTTGACCTCACAATGTTAAAACGCGTCCAGAGACGCGTCCGTCGCAGTTTGTCACCAGCTTAAGGGATCAATACTATCGATAGTATTGGGTTTAATCAATACAAATCAATACCATTGTTATAATTTAACAAATCGATACTATTGATAGTGGGCTATCGATCGAGTGGCAACACTAGTCTGTCTAAAGCCGGTGACAGCTGGCGGCGGACGCGTCCCTGGATGCGTCTTGACATTGTGAGGTCAAACGCTGTCATTGGTCGATCCTTTCGTCACTTCTCTAGCCCTTCGGCAAGACTCCGCCTCTTCCTGTTCCGAAACTGGGAGCCGTGTGTCATCGGTTTAATAGACAGTACTCTGTGTAACAACTCTGTCTAATCTGTGATCAGTGGTATTAAATTGCACAGACTAACTAATATGTAAATGTCTTGATTGTTTGATCTTAATTCTGTGGCGGTAAATTTGGAAATTCTGCACTGTTTTCAATGGTTTTTAATTAATAGGCATCTATTTTTCTTTAAATTTGTAAGAATTTTGCTTAGTTGAAATGTAGTGTTAGTTTATGGAACAAGTAACGAAAATTAATATTTTACTTTTTACATTTTAGGTTAACTGCATCGAATTACTTAAATTTAAACATATTAATAATATTTAGTTTAAATAAAAATGTTGCAGCCGGTAATGCACATTTTAAAGCATAAAAATGTAATTTTAGCTAGTGGCTCCCCAAGGCGAAAAGAACTTGTCGAAAATATTGAAAGTATTTTATTATTTCTTTGAGGTTATCTAGTAGTCTTCTCACCCTGAAGTAAGTTTATAAATATTTTTTAACAGGGATTAAAAGTTGGATTGTGCAGTTCGTTATTTGAAGAAGACTTAGATCCAAAGAGTTTTAAAAGCTTTGCCGCGTTTGTAGAGGAGACAGCTTTACAGAAGGTTTTGGAGGTTGAGAATCGGCTTACCAGTCAAGGGCAGATTCCTGATATTGTGATCGGGGCCGACACTATGGTTACCCTTGACCAAGAATTGTTTGGCAAACCATCTTCGGAAGACGAGGCTTTCCGGATGCTTTCCAGGTGATAAAAAAAACAAGTCTGGTGATTTGCTACTGCTTTCAGAACCATGTTTTCTCTGTAAATAAATAATAAAAAAACATAAGGTGAAAGTTACATTGCTGAAACATTAATTTAACTCATTGTAAAAAAATTGTAATTCAAAACATATTAGACTTTCAGGTAGATCAAACACTGTCTATACTGGAGTTGTGGTAAAAGCTCACGACAAGATTGTTAAATTCACAGAAAAAACTGATGTTTTCTTTGGAAAAATACATGAAGACCAAATTAGAGGATACATAGCAACAGGAGAGCCCATGTAGGTATTTTGTATGTACTATGCAAGGATCGAAACCGGTTAATATTTATTTCAGAATGTATTAGACCCATTTCTATTATTTGATAGTAGTTGTAAAGATTTGACCATAAAACTGAATTTGCCATAGCTTTTAAGTCGCTATTTGGAGTATGTGATAGTTAATTTAGCGAAAACCTTTATTATTTTGGTTAAGGTTCCATAGTAAAATAACCGGTTTCCGATCCCTGGTACTATGTACAGCAGGCAAGGTTGTGACATTGTCTGTAGACACATCGGAATTAAGCCAAACGATCTCAACCTTCTCTTGAAATTGCTTGACTTTGCCCCTACCCTTGCTTCGGTATTGCATTCTTTGACTCTTCGTCATCTGGTTCCGGAAAAAAATCAAACAAATCTCAATAATAAAAACTAAATATTTCAGGGACAAGGCCGGTGGCTACGGCATCCAAGGCATGGGTGGATCATTCATTGAACGCATTGAGGGTGATTACTTCACTGTGGTAGGTCTGCCACTGTTTAGGCTGTGTACTGTGCTCTATGATATGTTCAATGAGTCAAAAGATATAAACGTCAATGAAAAGATTAATTAGGGTTAGTTAGACCTCTTGATTGTATGGATAAGTGATACAATACATAATTTATAATTGAACTTTAAAGTAGGTATGTATAAGTAACTTGACTACTAAACAGTTACTTTTTGCATTACATAGACGGGTATTAAGTGTACCTACATAGAAACTTAGTAGTACTTACATAAATCTAAGATTAAATAAATCTAACTGACATTTAACACTAGACACACAATCAGTTTTTATTTACCAAAAAAATATGTTTTTTATATTTTAAATGATTAAAAACCTTTATTTTGTTATCTAAAATTAAAGAAATGCAATTTCTAAGCTAATATGTATTTTTTTCTCAAACTCGACTATCCATTGTATTAAGTTCATTGTATAAACTTTATTACATGCAATTCTTTAAAAGTGAGTAAAACTACCGATAAAAAACAAGTTTAAGGAAATACCTCTATTATGATAGCCAAGTGTACAACTAATATTGCACACAATTAACTTGTCCCCTTGTGGACCATCATGTACACACATATATATATATGCACACTTGACAGTGATTGAATAAATAATAAATAAATAATAAATGTATTCTACTGACACGTGTTGCCACAGCAACCAATTAAAGGAAGCCAGGCTTTAGTTGACCTCAACTCCGTCCTAAAATCGGCTTTGTGACACGCACAGTACAAGAACTAAAATCTAAAAACTGTGTATACCTAATGTAAATTGTGTTTAATATTGGCTTGGCTATTTCCCGTACCGTATCTAACTTTGCAATACTTAGAAATAAGTTTGATAGATGTACAGGTTGACATAATTGCGTTACATATTTGGCAGGCGTTATGGCGTGCTAAAAAATTAAAGTTTTTGAAATGGTGTTGTACTTAATTGATGATCCGTTTATCTACCTAAACTATTTTTTATTCATGATCATTATACATGATACAAACATTATAAACTATGCAATACAAGTATCAAAAAACAGCAAGGTTACTACGGATTTTTGTTTTAAATTAAGCATAATTACATTTAAAAGTTTGTGTCACAATATCTTTGATCGTTATTTATTCGAAATATGAAATTTTATTGACAATACAACAAGCTAATTGGACCCAAAAACGGTTTAACAGCTCCTCTAAATCCTTAATTTTCGATGCACAAGCGCGCGCTCCATTGAAATTGTGATTGTGTGAAATGGCCTTTACGCATTTATTGTAATAAATAAGCTATCTTCTACGACGGCGATGTAGGTAGGATACATTCACTGCACCTTTTCGTCAGCTCTGTTGCTATTCCTCCGTCTGGCGCAGACCACAGATTAATACGAAACATGTAGGTACGAAACGTTTTAAGTTTAAGCTTTAAGTAGTTATATACAGTTCCACATGGAGAAAATCAAAATAATAACTCATTTTGCTACTAAATATAATAAGATAGGTACAATGCTTATAGGTACAATTAAATCAGATAATACGGTCACACTGAAAGTTAAAATAAATTTTATTTTAAAAAAAAACCGACTTCAAAACACTAAAATGCTAAGTCGGTTTTATTTTTTTTAATAAAATTTACTTATTTGATCTATTTTTTGTGATAAATCCTAATCTAACTGCTGAACACCGATTTCATCCCCTATTTTCCTACCCTTAGGGGTGATTTTTATTTTGCAAACTTTTATCATAGCATCTTTGAAGTATAAGATATTCAATAAAACAAAAATCATCAAAATTGGCTCATATTTGTCGAAGATAGATAACAAGAACCACAACCAAAATATTATCTGGGTATATATTTGTTGATTTTCTCAAAAAGTTCTAAATCAATTTCGATAAAATTTATATGGGACCACCTCTGAAGTATGATCTACCAAAAAAAAAGAAAAAGAATCATTAAAATCGATTCATAATTGGCGGAGTAATCGCGTAACATACATACAAAAAAAAAACAGTCGAATTGAGAACCTCCTCCTTTTTTGAAGTCGGTTGAAAAAAGACTGGAAGATGTAGAAACCTGTTACAGTATGTAGTGGTTTTCAAAGTTGTCTCCACTCCTTTCAAAGCACTGTCGCTTGCGATAAAACAGAACCATTGACTGAAACAGTGGAGCCACTATTTTTTTGGGATCTCTTCCTCGCCTTTTCCAAACGCACCCACCTACGTCTTTAAGGCTTATAAAACCAAATCCTCCATTCTTCTCGGGTGCTGCTGTCTAATATTTTCCAAGACAACTGGTAAACAATGACTGACATTTAATCTGAAATAAGACTTCTTTTATCTTCTAGGAAAATTGTTGCGAAATGACCCGTCAGACCAAAGAATGAGGCAATCAAATTCTGATTTCTGGCTGACTTTACTTTTGTCGGCACTCGGCAACTCTTCGAATGGAAACATCTATTGAGCAAATCGTCTTTTGGTCTTGGATTCGTAGCAATATATCCAGCTTTCATTACCTGTGACAACGTCGTTACAGCATTCGAGTGACCTCCATGATCGTCATATTTTTCAAGCATTGAGCGGCTCCAACAGAAGACAGAACTTTTTGCTGTTCTGTCTTCTGTTGGCTGTTGGCCTATTCTAAAAACTTTCAGTGTGAGGGTATGTACTTATAGCCAGATTTAGGGTCAGGCTCCTCCTCATATTACGTCACGGTTATGGAGGGGGTAGGGGTCATGCTAAACGTGACAGTTCATATGTTAAAAAGACAGGAAAAAAGCGTGATGTAATACCAGAATGTCAAAATGCCGCATTTCAGCTCCATTAAGATCAAAGTCGGTCATTAATTCGGCGGGGAGGTCATTTCCATTGTGAAGAACAGGATAGGGGATGTCTCGGACAAGGGTAACCACCGCCCTATCTCACTGGCTACAACTATTGCCAAGGTGCTGGACGGCCTGCTTGACTCTTACTTGCAAAGTCATTTAAATCTACACGACGCACAGTTCGGATTTCGTCCCGGACTATCAACTGAAAGCGCTATCGTAAGTGTTAAGCATACCGTCCGCTACTACACCGATCGCAGAACGCCGGTGTACGCCTGTTTCCTTGATCTCTCTAAGGCTTTTGATCTTGTGTCATATGACGTGCTTTGGAGGAAACTGGGTGACAGGGGTGTACCGATTAGAATTCTGAATGTATTGAAGTATTGGTATGCCAATCAAACCAACTTTGTGAGGTGGGCAGACTCTCTTTCGGAAGCGTATGTGTTGGAGTGCGGGGTGAGGCAGGGGGGATTGACATCTCCCAAGCTCTTCAACATGTATGTGAACGATCTCATCGTGGCGCTGAGCAGCATGCGTGTCGGGTGTCGGATAGATGGCGTTAGCGTCAACAACATTAGCTACGCTGACGACATGGTGCTGCTTAGCCCGACGGTGGGGGGTCTTGTAGAAATGTTGAGAGTATGTGAAGAGTATGCGGCTAAGCACGGGCTCACATATAATGTAAATAAGACCGAGTTCATGGTCTTTGAGGCCGCTGGTAAACGTCCGAAAAGCGAAAGTAGTATCGCCCTTAATGGCGTGAGCATAAGACGCGTCACAAAATTTAAGTACTTAGGACATATTATTACTAGCGACCTTAAAGATGATGCAGATATTGAAAGGGAGCGTAGGGCTCTAGCGGCTAGAGGTAACATGTTGGCTCGCAGATTTTTCCGTTGTACAGATCAAGTAAAAGTGACTCTCTTTAAAGCATACTGCCAGAGTATATACACGGGAAACCTGTGGGTCAGCCACACCAAAAGATCGCTAGAGGCCCTGCGTATCCAGTATAATAATATCTTCAGGATGCTGTTGGGACTGCCTCGTTTTTGTAGTGCATCGGGAATGTTTGCGGAATACCAAACTGATGGATTCAATGCCATCATCCGCAAAAAAACGGTATCTCTGATCAGCAGGGTGCGGGACGGTCGCAACAGCATACTAAAGACCTTAGCCGATAGGTACACATCGCCGCTTTGGAGGTGTTTTGTGCAGAGAGTGATCCCGGGACCTTACGCGCCCTGCGGATCTCGCTCAGCATTTTCCCGGCAGAAACAATTAATAAATTAATTAATATTTTTATAATAATTAATACTAACCATAGATTTTTAAGTTCATTGTTACTAACCCATTTGGATTTAAGTTGTCCGAAATAAACGATTTTATTTTATTTATTTATTTATTTATTTATTTCAAATTACTCATGGTTTGTGTATAAACCATAGAGTACGGAACACAAGCGGTTCAGGGGCATCCCGATGACATTTGAATAGTCTCCGGATATGCGTTTCACGAAGGTGCCCCCTCTGCCCTGGATCGCGTACGAGCCTGCCTTATCCCTGTAAGAAGAGTAGAAACGTTGTAGTACCACTAGTACTTCTCACCACCAGCACATGTATTGCGGTGGTAACGCAAATGAAAACTACATTTTGGGTCCCAAAAGCCATCACATATCCCAAGCTGGAGAAGTATATCTTAAAGAAGTTGAGAAATAAACTATTCATACGTAAATTACCGATCCACCCACAGATCCACCTTACGTAATAAAATAAGTCATTGAAAGCAAACAACGTTTGCCCTAAAATTTGGAATAGTATGAGCTAAATACATTGGCAAAATTAGTAGTTGGTTATAAGACTTTTAAGTAACCGATTTGGCTCTCAGTAGTTAGGTAGTAGTCTAATAAAATATAAATACTTAGTTAATCTTTACCTAGTATGATTGCCGTGCCGTGTGGGGACGGCCTTAAAGAATACACTGCCCCACCGCCAACAAGAGGCGACTAATTTCAGTAGCACGAGACGGGCAGCAGCGTCTTTGTGCGAAATCTTATAAAAAACTAATATCGCCAACCCGCCTGCCAAGCGTGGCGTTCGGCAATCACCCCCGGTTATAAGTCATTAGGGTAGGCCTTTGTTCAGCAGTGGACGCATCCTATGGCTGAAATGATGATGATGATGATGGTATGATGAGGCTAGTGAAAAAGAATAGTGGAGGTACAGGCTCCGCAGCGTTCATTGGGAGAGGCCGTGGCCCAGCAGTGGAATGACGTAGCTTATTATAATGCTTAGGTAGATCTAGATAGAAATCACTTAGTTTATTTTTGTGTCCAGTCTATTTGTAACTTCAATGTATGGAATTGAGTACTGCCCTGCTCGCACACAGTTACATTTTATCTCTGACAATAGTGACTCAGTTTCTTGCGATGCTTCTCGGCGTTAGCCCACAATATTGTCCCGAAGCAGTGGTAGAGTAAAAAGTGATTAGGACGTGAGCTTAATTAGGCCTCTTTTCAGAAATAAATTAGTTTGAAATTGAATTTTATTGGTTTTAATATCATGTAAGCTGAAAGGTTAAATAGTGAAAGCTTTTAAATCGTTTTTTTAAATATGTGCCATAAAAACACACCGTTTGTCATGTAACGTAATGTACCTACATAATATTTTATGTTTTACAAATAAAATAAATAAATAAATATTAAACAACATCACATACTGCTCTGATTTTATGGTAAGTAGCAAAAGCATTTGTGTTACAGAAATCAGAAGCAACGACGGTACCACATCACTCAGACCTGAGACAATATAGAAAAGGGATTTTTCTACATTGACCGACCGGGAATCGAACCCGGAACCTCAGAGATAGCGACACCAAGTCCGGTATGCTCGCCTCTCAGCTACGGAGGACGTTGAAATGATATGGCTTTTTATTGAGCATGATCGCGAGCAGGCTAGACTGCTCATATATGGGTCATTGCTGTGCTAAATCAAATGGTTTGGTGCAGAGATTACCTATGTATTTTACTTAAAAATAATACTCGTACATATGTTATATTAAAACTAACCTAGTTGTAAGTAATTACTAACATATATTGAGTCTATGTTACTTTAATAAATAAATATTCATTCATTCATTCATTCATTTATCATCATCATAATCATTTCAGCCATAGGACGTCCACTGCTGAAAGGTCTCCCCCAGTGACTTCCAGATCCAGATAGGTTTTAACTTAAGTACGAGTAAATAACTAAATACGTACAATGGCTCCTTCGTAGCTACGTAGGCTCTTATCTGCTCCTCGGACATTTCATCGAAGAATACTTCAGTTTTTTCGGTGAACTTAATAGGTTTCTTGCCCCGTGCTTTGACCGCAACGCCAGTGAGCACCACGTTCGATTTGCCTGAAAGTCTAAACAGATTTTATGTTTATTGCGCGCTGTCCCTAGCGGATATCTTTTTTACCCGACTGCGCAAAGACATCTGTATAATACATCTGTATAATATATATATAAGCCAGTATGGGTGTTGCCCGCGGTTTCGTTCGCGTGGTGTTAAAATCAATGCAGAAATATTAGCCAGCGTACTTCGGATGTTTAAGAACGCAAGGGACAATTATTTTTATCTTAAGTAAATAAAAAAATCGTTTGTTGTAGGTAGGTAACTTAATTTGAAAATTTTGCATTTACAATAATGCTCGTTTTAAAAGACAGATATTATATAACTTAAAAAAAAACATCTGCTTCTAGTGGGATTCGAACCCTCGACCTTTTCCAATCCGTGCGACTGCTCTTCCAACTGAGCTACGGAGGACATGAACTTAGTTACCTACCATATATCGGCATTTTTTAAAGTTTCCTAAATTGTGGATATTTCTGTAAACATCAACTGTACATAATTTTATTGTGGTGTGCAACAATACAGGGTTATCGCTCTACTAGTATATTCCCGCTTTAAAATAAAGCCTATTCTGAAGGTCTACTCTAATTATTGGTTATAATTATATTACTTAAAATTACAAACTTTACCCTTTTACCCGGCTGCGCGACATCGGTTCATGTTTTTCACGCGTATTCGCTGTGTGCGCGATGACAGCGCCCCTAGTAACCACAAGTATTGTGGACTTAAGATCTCTCAAATTATGGCAACTGGATGGTTTAAGAATGATTTTCGGATTGTTTTTCTTCGAAATTCGAAAATAAAAAGTTTGTACATATTATAATAAGTGATTTTCTTAATCGAACTAAAATATGAATATTATAATACGAACGGGATTTGAATCGATACAACATGATATAACTTTCTAACCTCAAACTGTCCAAAAAGGGGAAAAAATAGTAAAAGTACAGCATGTGAGAGATATTGAAGAGCTTAGAACCAACAGACAAAGCTACTTAATAAAAGCTGTGATCTTAAGACAAACGTCTGTGACACAAACTTCCTACAAACTTTATTCTTTTCACAACAGCTATCCATCCATCCATCCATCTTGATCTTGATCGGCTGCCCCATTTCAAAACCTAGTAAGTCTCCAGGATGCGATTTTGATATTTTTGGCTAAATACCATTTTCTAGTAAGCCCCTAATTTATGCAAAAACACCCACATCGATAGCTCAAATAGATAAAAAGTTACGGTCTAGTAAGTGGATGTACCTTTTCGATTTGAGCCGACTTGACCATTTCAAAACATAGCAAGTCACAAAACCATTTCAAAAGCCTAGCAAGTGCAGTTCACTTGCTATATTTTGAAATGGTTATTTGACATACTAGGTTTTGGAGTAGTTACTACAGGTTTTTAATGATTTTTAAGTCTAGTAACTGGAAATATAACGCTAGTTACTTGGTTTTTTAATATGAGTATTTCGTAGTTTAAAAGTTTAAAGCGCGCGAATCTGAAAACTTTTTGTGTTCTTGTAAGTGTTAAATATTTGCTTAATAAATGCCATAAACTTACTTTAGGAACAGATTTATCTTTTGTAAAGTAAAATACATACTTATTTAGTTTTTAGGGATTTAGGGATTTTTTTCCTTTTACCTAATACTAGTGATGTTCTGAATAGTTAAATAATAATACCTCATTTTTATTGTTAATTTTATAAAAACTTTTTAAGCTTTGTTGCAAACATATACCTAGAACTTACCGACTTTAAAGGAGAGATTTCTATTGTGAATCTACAAGAAATTAATTAATCTGAGGTATGAAATTGACAGATTTTATTGCATATCTAACTTGTGCTTATACGATGTCGCTATTTTTGCTATTTTTATGCTGTTTTTTTATTATTTCTACCTTAAACCTACTAGTGATGGTATGTATAGCTGCATAGTAATACTTCTTTTATTTCATTGAAATATAGCTCGCATTAAAAGCGAGAAATATCTACCTAAATCTAATAATTATTTTATAATATTTTTTTTTAAATTAATTATTTTATTGTGAACGTGTTTGTCTATTAATTGACAAACCGAAGCAAACAAACTACTGAATACTTTTTGACGAATACATGATTATCATATTTTTTTTTGAAACTAGTTAGTAGTAGTAGTAGTAAGTAATAAAATAGTAGCGTCCGGTCAATTGTAAACCACAAACCCGGACACGTTTTTCCAAAGAATTGTATGTTTTACTATAATAAAATGTTATTGTATTATTATTATAAAGTACCTATTTAAAAGTTTAAGTGCATCCGCTTCCCTCGTCAATTCAATACAATAGGGAATATGCATGAGATAAATATCGATCACCGTATTTGATCGTAAGGTACTTGTATTAAAAAGAAGACAATAGTGAAAACAAATCAAAATTGCCCAAATATTTGCTGAGATACACACCGTTTAAAAAGTCTCTATGAAAGTCGTAAACAAAATAATAATGTCAAGTCTATATCAGACATTTCTGTCTAACTAACCACTTTAAGATTTATAACTTTTACACCGATTATTAATTATTATTTACCTGTTGTGGTATTATTTTTTCAAATTATTTTATATTATTGTATATGTGGTTACTAGAAATTATAAATAAGAACGAGCATATTCGTTAAAAAAAAAACGTAACGGAAAAAAAATGAATTGAAAAAAGTGGAAGAAAAACATTGTTATTGTTTACAACTTTAATTAAACTTATTTTTCTAATTACAACTTTACTTATTTCTCTATTACCCACATGCCTGCGGGTATATTTCATAAATATTTTCTCATCTCTAGAGCTCTTACTGGGTTTTGGTCTGGATAAATTAGTACCTAAATGATCAATTTAACCATATCAAAACCCAGTAAGTCCTTTCTAGCAGAGTTACTAGGTTTTGAAATGGTATTTTTGCTCTTCTTTTTTTAAGATAATCAATTTCAAAGTCAAAAAGTCTTATAAAACTTGTACTATTCAGAGTAAATATGTAATATATACTTTAAAAAAAAGCTAATTTTTTTCTCTATTTTTTAAATACAAACATGTTATCAAATTCTTTATACTTTTGGAAGGCTAGCATGAAACACGTTTTGCGCTCTCCTGTAAAGTTGTGTCAAACACACTTACTAGGTTTTGAAATTGGGCAGCCGTGATGTTGGAAACGAATAAAACATGCACAAAACAGTTGTTTCTACACCTTAAAACACAACACGTACTGTGACCCAGATCGCGAATTTTCACGTGTTTACTTAAAAATGCCTAATAACGTTAGTATGAAATTCTATGGAAATATAGCAATTTGACAAATGACAGTCCAGAGTTATTTCACATTTCTGCCAGATTGCGTGCTGCGATCGATTTGACGCCCCCCCCCCACCACCCACTTTGCACATAGCGAATAGATACGTTATACGTTATACGGTTATGTTCTTAATTAACTATGTAGGATTCTTTAAAACGTCGAAGCATTTAATTATTTTTTTAACTTTATTGAACAAATACTTATTAGCTTAAATAAGTATATCTTTAAAGAATGTATTTATTTATATGCTGTTGGTGTACCTTATTGAATAAATAAATAAACAAATAAAAACCGTACAAAAGGTGGACTTAATGCCATGTGGCATTCTCTTCCAGTCGACCAATAGCTAAACAGAGATATTTTGTGGGCGGTGCGACATAACGTTTAAAGAAGCATCCCAACAGCTAAATGATCAATGAGGTGTCGATCGAATCTTTTAAAATCTAAACCAATCTTTTCCTAGGGGACCCCTTACACCATATAACTATAATCTGAGAAACCCCTAAAAATGCTCTGCCTCATATTTTAGCGGACCCCCTAAGATAGGTCAGCCAGCCAGTCCAGTCAGAGGTCCCTAGGGGCCGGGGAACACAGGTTGAGAAACAGTGTTCTCTAAACCATGCTTATATGTTATAAGTTTAGTTTTTTAAAATTAAAATAGAGAAATTCATAATTAGAAAAGACGAAAATATTATCACTGAATATGTATTGGAAAATTAAGATGTTTCCAAGGAAATTTTACAGCTTCAGTTCAGTTTCAGATTTACAAAATTAAAAGTCTGTTCTGATCTGAGTTTTATCTGATCAATGTTGCGCCTAACGTGTACCTAAGTAGTATGTACTCGTAATACTACCGTCAACACCCGATAGAAATTTTTGCAAATATTTAAATGATTTAAGATTAGAAAAGCTTAAGCGAGGACAAAACGAGACAAGCTACTAATGAATATCTGATTTCTATAAAACCAGTATGAAATCATCCACTCTCTGCGGATACGTAAATATTTCTTGTGTCCAGTTGCTCCCACTTAACTCATACTCATGACGATCAAAAAGTGTTCGGTTTCGGCAACTGGAAACTAAAAGTGTCCACGTTTGCGCAGCGCCTATACGATTAAAATTTTGTTTTCAGCAACTACATCTTAATTATGTCTAAGATCATAATCATCATACATCATCATTTCAGCCATAGGACGTCCACTGCTGAACATAGGTCTCCCCCAGTGACTTCCAGATTGGCCGGTTGGAAGCAGCTTGCATCCAGCGGCTTCTTGCAACCTTTACCAGGTCGTCTGTCCACCTTGTGGGTGGATGTCCTACGCTGCGCTTGCCGGTACGTGGCCTCCATAGTAGAACCTTTCTGCCCTATCGGCCGTCAGTTCTATGTGCTATGTCCCGCCCACTACCACCTCAGCTTGCTAATCCGTTGGCTGTCACCGACTTTAGTTCGTTTTTTTTACGAGTCTCCTCATTCTTAGATCATACATATAACACTTGGAAAAAAATCAACAACGTCAGGGAAGTTATCTCACTTTTTCAGTGTTTTAACTGCATCTTCCGGGCTCGACGGCTTGCCATACATTTGATTATCGATGGTGACCATCGTGTCGGCGCCGATCACCACGTCGGGGGGCTGTCCTAGTTCGGTCAGTCTCGCTTCCACCTCTAGCACTTTCCGCAATGCGATCTCTTCGACGAACTCTGAGAAGCTCTTGAATTTCTTTGGGTCCAGATTTTCTTCAAACGTTGACGGGCAGCACTCGACTGGCAGACCCTGGAGAAAAAATATATCGTGGCTTCCGTCTGCGTTGACTTAAAAATTAAGATCAATAGGAATGAGTTATCATACCACGGAACACAAAAATAGGATATCATTTAATTCCGTTAAATATTGGACAACATCACATACATTGCTCTGATCCTATGGTAAGTAGCTAAAGCACTTGTGTTATGGAAATTAAAAACAACGACGGTACCACAACACCCAGCAGACCCGAGACAATATAGAAAGTTCGTTTATTACATTGACCCGACCAGGTATGATACTCGTACCTCAGAGATGGTTCAATTAAAAACAATTTATCTGTGCAAGTATGTCCTGCCCTGCAATGCCCTGCAAGTATGCAGTGCTGTAAACCGCCTTTTATTTTACACGAAACGTGGTATGGTCTAGTCAATTTAGTTATAGTCCACTCCTGAGTCTGCGCCCTACACCTGGGCACTGCTGGCACTGTTTAAAAATTACTGATGACTAGGCAGCATGGTCTCTGACTCTGGCTTTAGCCTGTTGCAATCGAAACAAAAAAAAAGGTAAGGCACTCCATGGGCCTAGTATCTGGGGCACTAGGAACGTTACACGTCTCAGTTTTTGTTACCGACCCTGTTACTGCTCTGGGACAATGTGAGCTAGCGTCGATAAGAAGCAGCGCAAGAAACTTGGTCACCGTTGATCTTAAGGGATATCTTTTGGGTCGGGTAAGCGAATGTAACATCTTCGATTTCTTTATATTGGGGGTTACTTTATAGCCTTTTTGCCTGAGGTCTCTATCTATCTATCTATCTTTTGTTTTTTATGTTTTTAAGTATTTTACAAGATAAATGTTCGACTTAAGCAATTCTCAAAATTTCATTTGTCTTACCTACTGCCTTACTTACTTATCTAAGTAGGTATTTTTATTTATTGAATAAAGATAACATTATTTATCACAATCTATCGAAACTAATTGCACTTGCATCAAAGATTTTTATATCTTTTGCAGTATTTTTGTGCATATTATTGGTATCTTGAGTGGCAACTGATAGGAGAGTATGCATATTTAATGCATCATTTTGCACCAAACCTAACCTAACCTAACATGATTATTCAAATTTGAAAATGGTGTTTAACTTTATGCAAGTTGCGACTAGATACCGGATAGACATGCATCAGAGACGACTGTCTGGTGTAGTGGTTCGCGCTCCGGACAACAATGCTAGCGGTCGCGGGTTCGAATCCCGCAAGAGGCAAATGTATTTGTGATAAGCACGAACATTATAGCTTGAGGCACTGATCAATGCTATCCGTTATACATAGAATTATTACACCGTTATACATATTTCCTTTACGATATAAGTGCCTAGAGTTTTTGAAGTTTATGTATATTTTTCATTTTGAAAAGACGTATAGAACTTACCTACGTGTATGACAAATTAATGTCACTTAAATTTATTTTATTCATTTTAGTTCAATTTTTACTCAATAATAGCTTGTCTAAAAAAATTTTTTTTTTACTTTGAATTTATTTATTACTTCTTCGTCTTAAGGGTTTTTACAAGGAATATTTAAGTTGTTGATTTTCTGTCAAAGGTTTGGGATTAGAGATGGTAAGTAATTTTAATTTAGAAAGTCTAGACGTCCTAACATTTTTGTAATAGCTTTCTAATTCTCAAGGAATTCGAAAACGTAGTCGTCCTAAAACTACTAGACTATATTTGATACTGCGATAAGCTTAGATAATAAGTACTTAGAGAGAAACAAAGCTTGAAAGAGGATCGCAAAATTGCAATAGAGTGTGCAGGTTATACCATCGACGCCTTCTGCTTTCTGTATTAGGATATCTTTCACTTATTTCTTCTGTTGCTGATCTTCAATTTTAGAAGTAATATTTACTTTTTGCGATACTTTGGTTTAAGTAATACTAAAAGTTTTTTTTTAAGCATCGGAATCCTTAAAAGGAAGTGAAACAAGAAAGGAAGAAATAGGACCTTGTTTGTAAGTCTAAAACTACTTACGATGTTCTGAAGAAATTCTTTTCTGGTCTTCGCACCACTAGCAAGAACGATTTTTTTCTCGTTTAAAATATGCATGATTGGTTCCAACATTGTTTTTGTTTTATTTTCCTGATGCTCTGCGACTAGGTGTACGTGATTCTGAACGTGGACTGGAACTTTATTTTAAATGCAGTTTGAAGTGCATGCAATGCACTTAAGTAGGTACTTACTAAAGTGTATCTACAGATAAGACACGAATTAGCTTGTTTTATTGATTGGAAAGTATATCTAAACACAAGGGCTTTGTGTTTACCGCGGCCACCTCTGCACAATATCGCACCGCGAGTTCCGACTGTTTTCGTAGCCTCGTAATGGTCGTACGTGGGCCATCAAGATTGTACTCTTTGGTCTAACTTGGTCCTAGGTCCGTGCTCATTGGTCAAAGGATTTTAATAGTTATCATAGGCAATATCAGCAGACATTCTTTGATGCAGTGCAGGAGTGGCGAACCCTTTTTCCTGTGCATGTTTTGAATTTAATGGTGGCGAAGGTAGGCTGGTACTGTAGTGCGCGTCTAAATACATATAAAATAATTTTCCATTACTGTAGTTGGTTGTCTTCTCGGCGAGGGATGTATGGGTGCTGAACAAAGTCTCTTAATTTATAACCTGTTTTAGCACAACCACACCACACACCACAACCGGTGGCTTTGTAGTCCGAAAGTTCCGAAACGCGAAACACTACACCAGTTGTACAAATAGCACCAAACCCAAATCAGTGACCAAACTAAGCAAAGCTCATACTATGGCCATTAGATAATGAATAAACATACATTAATGAACATCCTGGACTAAGGTGCAAATGCTCGTGCTCATCACACAAAAATTTTCCCTTGCGGGATTCGAACCCGCAACCGCAAGGCTTCGTAGTTTCGTGCAAACCACTAGATCATACGGTCGTCTTACAGATTTATTCGAAATATCGTCCAAAAACTTACTTGATCAGTTATCCAAAAACCGCAAAAATGTAAGTAGGTCTCGTATGTGGGCCCAGAGAACAGGTGCCAGCAAATCTGCGTTCCCACACACACAACAGAGTTTTTATGTTGTAGCGCCATTGCATCGGCTGCTCTCTCATCGCCAAGAAAAAATATAGCTTTAGTAGGGTGCCGTCACATATCGATATTTGGCTTGAATATTGATACAAAATATTTAAGATCAA
Organism: Anania hortulata; assembly: GCA_963576865.1. Taxonomy (NCBI): domain Eukaryota; kingdom Metazoa; phylum Arthropoda; class Insecta; order Lepidoptera; family Crambidae; genus Anania; species Anania hortulata. Next base: position 24,402,319 of record OY756388.1, on the reverse strand, counting down.
TTAATCGATATTCATTTTGCATATTTTTTAAAATATAAAGCGACAATAGATAGTTTTAAAAGTAAAATTAAATTCTGCTATTTAGATAGATAGATAGATAGATAGATACTCTTTATTGCACACCACACAAAAAAACAGTACAGAGAAACAATAAATTTAGAATGGTACAATTTAGGCGGTCTTATCGCTAAGAGCGATCTCTTCCAGACAACCTTTAGGTAGATATTTAATCATTATTACACAAATATAATTGTAATTAACGTGTCTATTAAGGCAGAAAGCCTTGCGTGCCTGTGATTGGTTAACTTAATCATTTAAGAACATTATCCTACTTTTTAATATCCGTCTTTAGAATAGCTGTTGGGTGTTCGCCACAAGTGCAGAGTCCCTATAGAAATGGTTATTATTGCAATATAATATATCGATATTGTTAAATAATATCAGTATCATTGGGCACCACTATTCGGCACGTAACAGTGTTCCGCACTCCACTCCCATGCATTATGGTGGCAACTGTCTTCACAACGAGAACACCAAGAAAACAATACAATTAGGTACCTACCTAGGTACACGGAAAACTTAATAACTTCTAATGAGCTAGGAAAACCTCGTGTCGTAATCAATCGTTGTTACTTTCTATACTGTGTAGGTGGATAGATAAAGGCGGTCCTGAAGATTGGCTCCTGGGCCAGTATTTTCGATACGAATTTCTTTCTAGCACTTTGTCAATAAAAATCAATAAAATCAATTTATTTCTGTAAATAGGCCTAAATTAAGCACTTTTACAGGTCCTATTTTTTTTTACCTTACCACTACTTCAGGACAATATTATGGGCTAGCGCCGCGAAGAAGCAGCGAAAGAAACTCGGTTACTGTTGTCAGCCTCTTTTAAATAGTTTGTTTACAATAAAATAATATGTACCTATACGGGCAGCAAAATACTGCCCGTATTTAATTCCAGAAATTTTTGTCATTTAAATAATCATTAATTAATAACCCTTTTTCATTAAAATAATCTTAACATGAGATTAAATGTATTAATTAAATGGTGGTTTAACAATATACTGTGGTAATTTGTTAAAAAGCGAATACATTTCCTCATGACCGAATGTCGTTACGGGATAAAATCCGAAACGAGGTTATCCAGTAGAAGACCTAAGTAATGGTCATAGTCCTAAAATGTAGCAAGTTAATACAGTGGCAGTGGGCCAGCCAAATTTGTCACAGAACCAATGAAAGGTGGAGTAAACGGGTTCTGTAAAGACCACACCTCTGCAAACGTAGTGTGGGGAGCCCTTCAGCTCGATGGACCGACCTTAGGAAGATGGCTGGCAGTGGCTGGATGAAAAAAGGGAGATCGCGCTCTTTGGCACTCTTTGTGGGAGGCGTGCGTCCAGCAGTGGAATGCAGTAGGCTGACATGATGGTTTGGTCCCGTTCCTATACAGGGTTACATTGCAAAGAGATGCCAAATCTTTAGGAGTAGCTCAGACTCAGTAACTTAACCGAACTATGTAATGAACAACTTAGACAAAAAAACCGAAAAATTTTTGGATAATGGCTAAACATCTCTAGTAGTATGAGACGGTACTGTGACGGTGTAAAAAAGACGAAAAAATATGCAGACTATGGACGTGCTTTATCATAGGTAGGTAGGACGTACACAACATGAATAAATAAATATATGCCATGCATACAATATAATACTCATCATCATCATCACTTCAGCCATAGGACTTCCACTGCTGGGCATAGACGTCCCCCATATCTTCCAAATTGACTAATAATTACTTTTAAACTTTCACGTTGCATGATTAATACAGATCAGCAATAGGTACATAAAGGTAGGTCGGTGTAACCCGGTCGAAGGCAGGCAAATAAAAGGTAAAATATTTAGGTACCTTTGCTGATCGCGTTCATTCCCGTTTTAGTGTGTATTAATCATGCAACGCGAAAGTTTAAAAGTAATTATTAGTCAATTTGGAAGTTATGGGGTAATTATATTTGCTGGTTGAAAGCGGCCTGCATCCAGCGGGTTTCTGTGACCTTTACTAGGTCTTCTGTCCACCTCTGTGGTTGGACGTCCTACATTGAATATAATATTATACAATAATATTGTAATGATCCCGGAATAAGGAATTAACATATTTTTGTTACGAGGTACCAGACAATGTATTTACCAGTGGCATCTTTCAGCACACCCAGGCTCGTGCCTATTTGAAAATATTGTTTTATAAATTGACTTGAACCGGGCCTTGAACCTGGAACCCTATGCGTTCAAGTTGTATTACCGCGCCACTACACCAAGGTACATAATCCAAGTATTTGACCTTGAGTTCTATGTTTGTTGGTCGAGTCAAAATCAAAAGTGAGCCCATTCAATACAAAAGCGTAAAAATTCAGCAAAAACTACTTCCGATATCATCCGTAATTAAACAATAAAGTAAAAAACGCGGAGATTTGTATGAAAAAAGTGCTAGTGTGGGAAAGACGGACAGATGTGCAGACGCTTCCTCTGGCATATGTTTCTGACAATGTGCTCTCCTATAACTAATAGCGATCATTTGTAACGCAGTATCTATATCAGCTATGAGAGTGTAGTAAGATGTGCATTTATGACAATAATAACTTCTTTAAGGATCTAGAGAATGATTTAAAATTCTATAAATGAATAAATCTTTTTCACAATCACACCAATTCTCTAGGGGTAGGTACAATTTAAAACATCACAAATATTTTTTACAAAAAAAATTTCACTATCAGCATTTTCCTTAAAACATTTTAACGATCAAGTTTTGATCCTTACGTGCAAAAAGACTTCGAACTTGTTTGTATGGAGCCTGGCATACCTCAAGTTGCAAGTAGCCTTAAATAACGTTATTTTGGTGTACACCTATGAAACATACGTTAATCGAAAGAGAAAATAATTACAAACAACAAATACTGTTTGACAAAATGTCGTAAATTATATACTTTGTTCAGAATTTCAATTTGATTATGAAAATAAAAGTAATTATATTACATGTTCACCCTGAAATTCTGAACAAAGTGAATAATTTACGACATTTTGTCAAAGTTTGTAATTATTTTCTCTATCGATTAACGTATGTGTCATAGGTGAGAACCAAAATAACGCTATTAAAGGTTACTTGCAACTTAAGGTATGCCTTAGGTTCGATACCTATTGTTTTAGTGATGGGCATCGAACTCATAAAGCCTACGATAAAACTAAACAATTATTTTATATTTAAATAAAATAGATTATTTGTAGGTATGGAAAAATAAGAAAAATACTTCACTTTTTTTATTAATTTATGTCACCTACAAGTTCAGTTCACTTGTTCTCGCTCGCCTGAAGCACTGGTTCTACCTGGTTCATGCAATGATACCTCCTGCACTGTATACTTAGTTTGAAGTTATACTTACTATTTTAAATGTTTTGGCATTTTGTGTACTTAATAACCGATTTATTATTAAATGTCCCGTGAGCAACTTTCTAAGTTACTCTTATAACATCCCGCTTTTTTCTTTGAAAGTTGAAAATGTACCCTGTACTGCACACTAACTGTTGGTAGATGTCATATTTTTTTCCGATGTAGTTGTCATACAATTTTCCGTGCGCGGTAATACAAACGCACGACTGCCACCCTGCGCATCATAAACAGCCCACGTCAGTCTATTGCTGGACTTATATATACTCTTCCAATGCATGCCACTGAACCAGATTCTTGGCTCTCCTTTTTCATCCACTGCCAGCAGCCTTGCGTATACGTATATCGTCGCTCCACCTTGTCATAGGGCGCCGCACGCTGCGCTTGCCTAGTCGCGGTCTCCACTCAAAAACACGTTTACCGCATTGTTTATCGGTACGGCAAATGTGACCAGCTACTGCCGCTTCAGTTTGCTTATTTTTTTAGCTATATGATAAATATAGTATAACGCTATTTCTGATTTAATCCTTCAGAGAAATCCCGAGCATAGCTCTTTCCTTAGCTTGTTAAGCAACTTTAAATTGGTGTACTAGTCGCACCGTGAGTGTCCAAGTCTCGGCTCCGCAAGTCATGACAGGCAGTACGCACTCGTCTTCAGACTTTGAGGGAAACACGATAAAAAGACTCGACGAAGTTTCCTAAATGCTGCACAGCCCAGCTGTATTTTCCTGCAGGCTTTTCTCTCGAAGTTGTTTTTATCTAACTGCAATGTTTGCCCGAGGTAAACATACTCTTGAACAACCTCGAATCTAGCCGCCCTGCTTAAAACGTCTTAAAATAAGTAAATTTTATTTAAAAAAATAAAACCGACTTCAAAACACTGAAATGCTAAAAATAATCCTAACACTTAAGTACCTAATCAGATACTTTTGGAGTCGGTGCCAGCCGATGAGAGATTCAATGTTTTTGTTTGCACCGACTCCAAAAGTAACTGATTAGGTACTTAAGTGTTAGGATTATTTTTAGCATTTCAGTGTTTTGAAGTCGGTTTTATTTTTTTAAATAAAATTTACTTATTTCATCTATTTTTAGTGATAAATCCTAATCTAACTGCTGAACACCGATTTCATCCCCTATTTTCCTACCCTTAGGGGTGATTTTTATTTTTTAAACTTTTATCATAGCATTTTTGAAGTATAAGCTATTCAATAAAACAAAAATCATCAAAATCGGCTCATATTTGTCGAAGATAGGTAACAAGAACCACAACCAAAATATTATCTGGGTATATATTTGTTGATTTTTTCAAAAAGTTCTAAATCAATTTTGATAAAATTTATATGGGACCACCTCTGAAGTATGATCTACCAAACAAAAAAAGAATCATGAAAATCGATTCATAATTGGCGGAGTAATCGCGTAACAAATATACAAAAAAAAAAAAAAAAAAAAAAACATACAGTCGAATTGAGAACCTCCTCCTTTTTGAAGTCGGTTGAAAAAGAGGCTTAAGATTGCCTGGCGGCTTACTTACCACTACGTTACCGAGATTTTGAAACAATTTAAACTCGGCATGCATTTTAAGTAAAACTAAAATAGAACCATACATTGTGCCGACTTCCAGTCAAAGTAAACAGGGCAGCGATTACCCTTTTTACTCCTGTCACATATAGTCCAAGAGCTATAGTCGCAAAGTCACATTATTATGATAGCATTAAAAACATTTTTTTTGTCTTTTAGATTACTACAGACTTATGTACTTACTTGTCTTTTCTCTTTCCAACGGCAAGCAATCGAAGAGTAAAAAATCGAATGCGAGTTTTACAGGGTCAGTATAACTTTTTTTTTTGCACAGAGTAAATCATTACCTATCGCCAATAAGCGAAATTGACGGTGAATTTATTTGAATTGTAGTTATGATGAGACAGTATTTTTTCTAAAATTTCACAGTTAGTCTAAAGTTGGTGCATTTTTGCTTCTCATAATCAAACATAATATGGTTGTTTCTTCTCCTCAAATAACTCAAATACTATTTCAACCCCTCAATCAATTCAATGGTCTTGGGGTTGAAATAGCATATAAGTTTTTTTTAGGAAGTTCGATATTTGCGTAGGCCACCGTGGGGAACCATTTTATCCATTTATACTTACACACATCTAATGCGAACGGACGAACGATCTTATTTAGTTTTCTGACATGTAACTCGTAGTCAATGCACATCTGCCTACATAAAAATATATACCTATCTATCTACTTACCTAAAAAAGGTTGGACTAAGATTTTTCATAAAGTACCGAAGTTCACTAATATAGTGCAACGTATTCCTTAAGCCGTAAAACCTAAAGTGGGACGCATGAGACCAAGTAACAAAAAAAAAGTTTGTCTCGCTACTCTTGTCTAAGAGGTAAAATAATTTGTTCAAACATATATTCATATGGGGTTAAATGGATTAAAAGTTCTATGAGGAGTTCGATATTTGCTTATCCGTGGCAATAGGAATCGCTGTAGCGCTGGTGTTACTGTAGTTATCCAATTATACTTACACATTCCTGATACATATCTGTCTCCTAGCCCCGAGTCTAATCTTTCTCGGAAACATTTGCGTTTGTTGCCTGTTTGCGGACCGTTTCTGGCGCAGGCGACTTCCGGCGCACAGACAATGTCAAGTTCGCGCGCACATGCGCAAGCGCGGTCAAAGACGAAAGTAACATGAAAACTAAAGCATTTAACAGATAGTCGTCGTCAAAAAAATATTAAAATGCATGCTTGTACAATATACAATAAATATAAATATTAACACTTAAATAAATAAAACTAATTAATTTTTGCAAATAGGCCTGGATTAAGCTCTATAATCCTAATTATTATTTTTACCTTTACGACTACTTTGCAAATTTACTATAGGCTACTGCCGAGAAGAAGCTGTGTAATAAAATGGGTCACTAAGAGCCTCTTCTTAAATAGTAAATAGTAGTTTACAAGGATATAAAGTGTACCTACATAAGTAATAATAACCTATGCGAACAATGTCACTGAACATAGGCTTCCCCCAATAACTTCTAGATGTTGTTAAACAATCATGTTTTTTGCGAATGCATCACGTTTTAAAATAATGTTACTGTCTGTCTGTCGTAACATCGATAGGACATTTTATTTGCAGATGAACTCCAGCTCGATTTGGCCACCGGAGACCCTAGTTCATTCGTGTAGTCGCTGTTAGATAGATCTATTGCAGTCGTTAGTAACTGCATACAAAAAGTCTCAGCTGGCCTTGTTATTATCATACATACACTTACGTCATAGTACCTACCAGTAGTCGATAAACTAATCAGATAGCTATTAAGTGTGCGTCGTGCGTACGTTGCATCGTCCGTTTACTTGCGAGTCCATACATTAAGGGTTGCGGTACTTGTGGCCATAAACCACAATAAAACAAAGTAACAAGACCTTACTTAGGTAGGGCTATGTAAGCGTAAGGCGTAATGGCCAAGGACAAAGTGGTTACATACGCAAAAACATTTTTTTTTATCAAATAGCTAAGATGTAGAGTGGAGTCCACGCTACTCGCAATGTAAAGAAAAAAAACATATATTTATTATGATAGACATCACATAAACAAACCAGCAAACACAAAAATAATGACACAACAGAAACTAAAAACAACAATTAACACTTAATAATATGACAATACAAAGAAAAATAACAATAAAGCTAAAGTTCTAGAACTCTAAAGTTCTAAAACAGACACAGTGTGTCTGTCATGTTAAAAAGACCACCTAGCATGAGCCATCATGGCCCGTAATATGGGCAATGGTTTTCAGTGGACCCCAACCCAACACCTACCCATAGGGTGTACTGAATACGGTACACTGGACTGACCTGACCTGAATATCTTGTAGCAAAGTGCTCACTCGTTCCTCTAAAATGTAAAATCAAATTTTGTAATAAACAAATGAAAATCGTTGCGCGTTATTAAAAGTTCGCCGTGCTCATTACGTTAGTTTTCAATGTTCTGTTAATGATCATAAATGCGTATTGCAACATCCGCCTACCCTTGTCGTAGGCGCAAAAGCCTTAAGCGGCCATATGCTTACAACCTCGATAATGGCGTTTCATTATACATCCACCCACTGTATGTGCCCTAAATATTATTTACATTTGGTTGCGGCGTAGTTTCTATAGCCAAAGAACAAACTTTGCCCGTCTTATTATTGAAATTGAAAGAAGAAAAGCTGAGGACAAATGGGCCAGAGGATTTTGATAAACCGGCTGACCAGCGCAATCTTGTACAAACTGTACAAAATAATAGGACATTCCCTGAAACCACGTTATCAGTTGGTACACATCAACTTCACTATGGAAACATCAAAATGGTGAAAAAAATGTTAGATGCTCCATAATAACTAACTTTCTTCCTCAATGATAGTAAATAGATAGATAGATAGATACTCTTTATTGTACACTATACAAAGAAGTTACAATTTGTGTTTACAGAAAGATGCACAATTTAGGCGGTCTTATCGAATAATATAAATATATACAGAGAGTAACGAAAAGGTGAAATAAAAATTTAAGGGGTTATTCTACGGCTAAATTACATCAACTTTTTCTACGGGAACAACATCGACATCTCATAAAAAAAATTGACGTTTCCATACAAACTGATGCCAGCTGGTCGCGTTTTAGTATGGGAAAGTGTTTTTTTTTTTGCGAATTCGATGTTGGTCCCATAGAAAAAGTTGATGTAATTTAGCCGTAGAATAACCCCTTAAAGTTTTATTTCACCTTTTCGTTACACTCTGTTTAAATATATTTTTTTTTACGATTTCGATGTTGCTTATTTAAAGTAAAGTAAAAGGTTTGTATTATTATTCCACAACATAAATAAGTACACAAATTAACTATCACAAAACAAGTAGTCACAATAGTTTAAAAATAAATAAATAGATGGTTACATCGGCCATTGATCAATTCAATTCTTCAAAAATGCAATGATTCCTACAATAGGCTAAGCCTGTCCCGCAGGTAATCATTTTGTTCTTGCCACATGTTACATAAATATACAATAACTTTTAGTATGGGATATAGTAAACTTGGTGCCGTGTGGGGACGGCCGTAAAGAATACACTTCCCCACCGCCAACAGGAGGCGTGTCATAAAAGGCGACTAATTCCTGTAGCACTAGACGGGCAGCAGCGTCTTAGTGCGAAATCTTATAAAAAACTGCGCTCACCAACCCGCCTGCCAAGCGTGGCGAGTATTGGCAACCCCCCCCGATGATATGTCATTGGGATAGGCCTTTGTTCAGCAGTGGACGTCCTATGGCTGAAATGATGATGACGATAGTAAACTTTGTTGTATATCAGCAGTGGTAGGACTGTCCTATTTTTGTACGCTGTGCATTCAAAATATTTGTTTATTTAAATAGACACAAGCTTTAGTTTATAATTTAAGATTTAAATTAGTTTATAGTTTAAAAAAATTGTGTGATTTAATTTATATTTTAATTTATATGGAATAGTAAAATTAATGATATCGAATTAAGTTGAATTGGATGGATAAATTGGATAGTTGTTTTATTATTGTATTGAATTGAATCAAAATGAATTGTATTAGATAGTTAGTTATATTATATTGATTTGAATTTAGAATTGAATTGTATTGGATTGAATTAATTAATGTTTCTTATGTCACTTATATGGACTCTGTCTGAAATAAATTGTTTTTTTATTTTTATAAAAAGGGCACAAGTAAGTAGGTACTAAGCATATTAATATTTGTAAAAAGAAAGGATTTTAAACGAAAAAGCTGGGGTAGTTCCAGTTTTACAGAACGAAAAGAAAGAGATCAGTGATCTCATACATTAGCCTGTTTGAATCTAACGTTCACCTGCTGATCCTAATATGAATGCGGTGACAACTGCAAACCACAAGAGGAGGCGTGGAAAATAAAAACAGTGCATGAGAACTCTGCATTGGTGGTTCAAACGAAAAAAAGCGTCAACAATGTAAACATTTGTAGGATTGCTTAGTAACGGCTGAATAAAATCAGCTGAAATTACATACAGAATTATTTTTTTATTTCGTTTTTGTGTTTACCCATAGGATAATTATTCGAAATTCTTCTGTAGTTTACGCAGACGAAGGCGTGGTTGGAAGCTAGTGTTGTAATATTAGCATTTTACAGTATTTTCGATATTATTAAGTGTCATGGTTTTAACTTTGAAATGATGTTGTCCTTGCCCTCCAAAGGGCGAAATAAGGCCATAGGCGTAGGAGTCCTACCTACACTCTATAATAATCCCCATTAAAACTAGGGTTGTCAGTTTATCACGGCGCCGTCATCTTGTTACACTGAGTTTAGTTAGAACATTTATGTTTAAATTTTTGTGCAACTTAAACTATGCGAGTAAAAAAATATTTTTATTTATTTATCTTTAGTTTATCATTAGAATACGTGCGACTCTTCTAAGCTGAGCCAAATATTACGTCTTCAGATATCACGAACAGGTGCCCGGCTCCTAAATCTATAAGATAGGTTCATTTTAATACACATTTTTATAAACTTCTTTCGTTAATGGACAATTTGGTCTTTTTTCTTGATTTTTTTGTTAATTTTTACTCTACTGTAAATTATTATATTTATGTTACATTAAGCCGTCAATTACTAACATGTGATGTTGCGAATATTTTTTTAAAATGGCAATTCCTAATAATTAGACCTAATAGTGGCAACCTTGATGGCCCTTTCCCTTTGACCGCGGACGGTGGGCGGCGCCACCCACCATGCAGTTTATTGTATGATCAGAAACTCGAATCTTAATTTTTACTGTAATGTAAATGTCGTAAATCGACTACTCCTACTAATGATTTTTATTGTTTCTCAATACTTTACTTTTTGTTCGACAGTGTCTGTTTCATCATGTCTAGATTTTGCGATTAAGTCACGGGCTAGTTGCAAAATATTATAAAGATACCATTTAAAGTACCTATTAGGTACTACATAAGATTAGTCACTTGATGTCCCTGGCAGTAAGTATGTACTTACCTCAGAGCTGTTAACAATGGCGACATCGCTAAGCGTCGGGTTGCTTCGCCGGAATACTGTGGGAGCGGTGTTGGGTTCTGCTCCCGGCCATTAATGAGTTAACGACTACCCAGTGTGGTCTAAATATGATCTTTACAAGCAAGATGTCCGTGAGAAAGTACAATATCAGTGACAAATTAAGTATAAACATTCCTCGTCTCTCTTTTCTCTCTTCTTTTAAATAAATAAATTCTTCCGATAAATCACAGTAATTTATCAAACTAAGTAAAATTTGCACTGTGGCGACTAGTCAACGGATAAAAATACCTAAATAAGTTTATAAACCTATGATATTCGAGTTCGTACGGAAAAACATACCTAAATTAGTATAAAAATTCGTGTTTTTCGTGTTCATGCACACCTCCTTGTAGGATTCGAATCCGAAACAGCTTGTTTTGTAGTTCGGGTCGTGCTCAATTAAACCAGATGGTCATCAATTAAACAAGTCTCTCATCATCATGGATCATCATCATCCTTACTGTAACTGATTATACATATATAGGTACTGGTTAACTTGTCACATCTTTTAAGATATCTTATTCAGTCAAGTTATTAACTGTGATGAAGATCGGTTCTTCTTATCACAGGCCTTGTCTTCACACAAACACTATATTTTTTATAAGACTAAAGCCTTGGGCCCATAGCCGGCGGGGCGTGACGGCGATAGGACGGCGACGGGGCAGCAGCGCGCTGTGCATGTCACTGCGTGCGTGACAGATTTGTTGACGTCCGCCGGCCGTCTAATCGCGCTGCCAGACCATATGTATCGTGTTCTATAGACTTCAGTATATTACAAACTGGGGTTGCGGTAACGTCCCGGCGCCGCCGTCGCGTCACGTCGTGTGTGTGCCCAAGGCTTAAGTTGTTGAAATAAATGTTGATTTGATATTTGACTGATACCACAGACATAATAAATGGCGCTGGCGTTGCGTTTTTATCCTTACTTTGCTGATTGTACTGTCAACTCTAAGATCCTGCGATTTGCAAACGAACTCAAAGCAAGCAAGAGCGCAGGCTCCCCGCAGATGTTCTGCTGGCAAGTCACAAATCGCCAGTAAGAACGTTTGTTAAGGCGCTGCCCAAACGTGGACACTTTTAGTTTCCAGTTGCCGACACAGACCACTTTTTGATCGTTATGAGAATGTGTTAAGTGGAAGCAACTGGACACAAGAAATGTTTACATATGCGCAGCGAGTGGATGACTTCATACTGGTTCTATAGAAATCAAATATTCATCGGTAGCTTGTCTCTGACACAAGATACAAAAGTGTTCACGTTTGCGCCCTCGCTAAGTTATTCCACCACTCGGGTCCAATGCAAAAAGTACTTAAAAAGCCTCTCGGTGAAGAACCTTATTCCATAAATCCGTAATCCACATACACGGTGATGTTTTTTATTCCACATTATTAAAATTAAAAAGAAGTTCTCTTTTCCATACAAATCGTAACAGCTGATTGTTCATTTTGTATGGGGCAGTGAATTTTTTTTTAATGTTGGTCTGATTGAAAATGTGATTGTATTTGAACAGGAGAATGATATTGTTGCATCTCTAAAACTAATTAAAATTCACTGTGTATAGGGAATGCACCCTTTCCGGGAATAGTTTTTAATGTATACAGGCTGTTCAAAAGAATAGGACGCTCCCTAAAACCACGTGATCAGCTGCTCATATACAACAACTTTTTCTATGGAAGCAACATCGAAATCGAATTTTTTTTTAGATGCTCCATACAAACTTACGCGCTACCTCGATGATAATGTATGGAGCATCTTAAAAAAATACAATTTTGATGTTGCTCTCATAGTAAAAGTAGTTGTATAATCAGCTGATCATGCTGCTTTAAGGAGTGTCCTATTCTCTTGTACACCCTGTATAAATAATAAGTAAAATAATGATCAATATTTCTAGACGTCAAAAAGTACATAATAAGGATCTTCGTTATATAAAAAACATAAACAACCGAACAAACTATTTTTTTATTAATTGATACTTATTTATTGTTGTAATGGTTTTTTACGTATAACGCCATTTGTCTTTAAATGAAAATTTACGTCTAGCGACATTTGTGGTCATCTTGAAACCAAAAGAATTAAGTGATAACGTTATGCGTAAAAAATTTGTAATGTGAAGAAAAAACACGAACACGTTGTTAAGTTTATGTTTTTATTTTCATAAACATGATCCTTATCATGTACTAGTTGACCTCTGGATATATGATCACTATTTCGGTTAGACCTTAATATTTAGTGAACAGTTTAAGTCTATTTGAGTCTTAGATGAATAGCATACGATATGCCTAGGCACCTATAAGTGTCAAAAAGCTAACAAGGTCGCCGCAGTAGGCCACCGATAGGCATTTGCCAGTTTTTCTAATGTTACGGTACAGGTGAGCTATGTTTCGTGTACAGTAACCTACTAATTGTGTTGGGCTCATTACGGCGCGCATTACCCCACTTGCGGCGATCGGCGCCCGCGCACACGTACACTCGGCTGGAAAAATACAGGGGAATATCAAAATATTCAACAACATTTTACAAGTACAAAGTAGTTTGTTTTCGAATTAAAAATATTGAACAATAGACAACATTCAAAAGTTAATTGTTTTTTTTATTAAAAGATGTAAGCTGTTGCCCGCGATTTCGTTTGCGTGGTCTGAAGTGTATTCATAATAATTTTTTTGCGCAACTTTCAAATTTTTTTCCCTTACAAACCTTCTCCTGACAAAAATTAAAAAATTAACAAAACATAAAAAGAATTACATAGTGAAATTGTTCCATCCGTTCACGCGTGGTGCGATGACCAAGGGAAATAGAGATTCATTTAATTATCTATAATACCTATAGCCTATATATACCTACCTATACATACAAACAAATTATCCTACACTTAAAAGCCTGTGTTTTTTATTATGTAACTTATTTTTGGTGACTCTCCAATTAAAGTGACAATAAAGGTTTGAAAAAGTCTGCCTAAGAAGTGTTGACAGATTTTTAGCTAACGACCTAGAGATGTGCAGTTCCCGAAAACATTCCCTGCATGGGGAATGTGTAACGGCTTTTCTCTATACGTACCTCTTTAAAACTTAGCATTATAATGTCATATATTAGCTGAACTACGTCGACAACGTCCCTTGGCTCTTTTACATTACAACTATCGTGCATTCTAGAGTTCGGTTCCTGATCAGGTTTTAGGTTCCAAACTTTTTTGCAATGCACCGTGTCATGGTGTGATGATGGGATATGCCCAGAGGCGTCTCTAGCCCATGTAGCGCCCGTGTGCAAACTTCACGCCCCCTAGTAAGCGCGTGGTCAAAATGGAATGGGTACTAAGTAGCGAGCGGCGCTCGGAGTGACGCACACACTGCACCATAGGTAAAGACGCCTCTGGATATGCCCCTCGTATTTTACTAAATCCGCCCAACACGACAGCCTGATTGCGATTTTTACAATTCTTCTTCTTCTTCGTCGGTAACAATCTTGTCAGAGTGGTCGTGGTCATCACTTCAGGTGTAGGTGGCAAGCTTCACAACACGTCGCCACTCTTCTCTGACTGCCGCCTTCCTTGTGCATTCATGTAGTGATGATGAACCATTTACTACCGCTGGTCTGGTCAGTCCATCTCATAAGCGATCTTCCTAGTGACCTGGTACCCCCAACCTCTCCCTGGACCACAATACCTGGATTTCTACAATACGATTCATTCATTCATGTCAGCCTAATACAGTCCACTGCTGAATGTAAGAGTCAGTCCCACAAAGAGCGCCAAAGAACACGATCTCCCGCTTTTTTCATCTATGCACTGCAAGCCATCTTCCTAAAGTCGTCGGTCAATCGGCGTCCTAGTCGTTTCCACTCGAGAACCTGTTTACTTTACTCTACCTTTCATTTGTTCTGCGACAAATATGGCCGAGGAAATACGATTGTATCCAGCGAAATAATATAGAGCAAAACATTCCAATTTTAAATTATAGGTGTTCATTCCAAGTTCACCAAACTAGTATCGTAGCCGAGTGTACTTGTTCGACATCGGCACGGAAGCCGCGACTTCCCACGTCCTAACCGCACGACCTTCGGCAACAATAGAGCCATCTCCACTGACAGATTGCCGATATTTGTTACCCACAGCCACAGACTCCATTTAACACCTTGATAACTGGACTTATTTAAGGTGAGGTTGTTTTAGTTTTATTTCAGGAATCTCAGATCTCAGTAAAGTCACCAGTCATCGCTTAGAAGGTGTCTTAGGTTACAAAAACCTCAAAACATTTATTTGCTTAACCTAGAGCAAATGAGTACACGGTTCATTAGGTTTTTTTCCAGTGAGCTCGTGTTGCACCCAAACCCAAACTTGATACACACAAGACATTTTTTCCGACTTTTTAGGTATCATTGGCGGACTTAATGCCTTAAGGTATTTTCAAACAGTCAACAATTAGGCGAGGAAGACATATTGTGATTTTTTACAAAATAAATATGAATATTTTTGTTCAAAATGATGTTTTGCAAATATTTCTCTTTTTTTTTTTAAAGCAGGAAGTAAAACAACTCATTTAGATTTCAAAGTATGTTCTAAGATCTATAGTATAAGCAAGCCGCCTGCTTAGGCCCAGGCCAGGAGGCTTATTTTTGAAGCGTTCGAAATCCAATTCGAATACGAAATCCTAAGAATCATAATCAATTTCCTCTCAGTTCGTTTACGATTTTTGTGTACCTATTCGTATACGTATTGGAATTCTGACGCTATAAAAATACGCTCCCTGGCCCTATGCGGTCGTGGCGATAATGAAACTGTCCGTCCGGTCTAGTTATTATGTCATTTATGTCACGATGTTGCGATATGAGTTTCTCAACTCAAACATATTATTACGGATGTAACGACAAATGTGTATGTGCGTAAGTAGAGCCCGAGGTTTCGATGGGCCTAAATAGGTAAGGCGAGAGAATCGCTTTGACAGGATTTTCTAACCAATAAAATTTCATACAAAATAGTCATTTAGGTACCTCGTCGATAGTACAACATAAAATATTTATGAAATCATTGTGTCTGTGACCTGTGTAACAGTATGATTTACAGCGGCCCCCGTACAATTACAGCTAGGTAGCGAGTGAACTTATCAAATATACTTGGAGAAGAAAATTACTTATATGAACTTGTTAATCATATAAAAAAGGTAGAAAGTACCGCATATTTCGACGTAGTTCCGTACGTAGTGACGTATTCCGTAGTTGCACTACGGAACTCTACATAGCGCGTGGACCGACTACTAAAAATTATTACTAATGTGCTGCGCACACGGCGGAGTGGGGCGGGCCGGACAATTTCGCCGCGAACGATAGAACTGGCACGCCGGCGCGGTCTTTTTGACTGCCGAGTGCGTTAGCAGTATACGATTCCCTGTGTTCTATCGTTTGCGAGATTGACCGACCCACACCGCCCCGTCGTATGCACAGCGCCTAAACATTTATTTTACTTAGTTACAAAAACAACTCTGCTCTGCAATTAGCATACTAATTTAATTGGGGCCCTATTCACTAATTGGCCATTTGTCGCGATTAATTTATTACATTTTACTTCTGTCACGTTTGTTATCTGATTTTCTTTACGACTTGGGATAAATCCATCGATTTCAATAATAGTTTTCCCAAACTGGTTATCTCTAATTTGTATGCATGCGCTTGCGCAGGTACCGACGAGTGTTTCTTTACAATTTGTTTAACTTTCCCGCGGGAGAGAACCTTATAGCACTTACCCTATACAGGGTTACATTGCAAAGGGGTGCCAAATCTTTAGGAGTGGCTTAGAATCAGTAACTTAATCAAACTTTGCAAAGAACAAAAAACAATTTTTTCACATTTAATTATTCCTATTTACTGTTAAAAATCGTACGCGTGGATAATGTAACTTATTCATGAAAAAATTGCACTGTATGTGCACTGCGTAAGGTCCTTGTAGGCTCGCCGTACCTACGCCTCTGATGAATGACCGCGCGGCTTTCGTAATCTCTTTATTGACTTTATCTTCGGATATTTTAAAGTTTTTTTTTTCCTAACATACGATTATTAAAAATAATAACGATTAAGAAATATTCTTTATACGATCATCTTCAGTGTACCCTACTCAAAAGCAAATAAACTTCATTTAATTTTATAGAGTTTATGACGCTTCTTTATATTGTTCCCTAGATCTTATTTGTATATCCAGAATACCAGTGTCGGCCGTGTGGTGTCGGCAGAGTAGAATACATATGTCACCACTCCTACTCATCCCGTGGGTGTCGTAAAAGGCGACTTAGGGACTACACATTCAACAGAGGACGAGCAGCAGCGCTCTCTGTTAAACATCAACTTTTAAACTGCGATCTCCAACCCGCCTGCCAAGCGTGGAGATAATGGCAAAACCCTCCACTAATGTGGAGAAGGCTCAAAGTCCAGCAGGGGACTATAACGGGCTGTTGATGACCAGGGTCGCGGCAGTTATTTCTAGCTGCCACGACTAATACTGAGCGGGGGACCCTTTTTGGCACATTTCTTTCTTTATGTACATAATGTCACTATGATGTGTTTTTGTGCCAAATAAATAAAATTTATTCTTTATTCTTTATTTTTTAAATTTGGCACCCCTTTCCAATGTAACCCTGTAGAGTAGAAATGACACTTATTTTGTTCCACAAAAACTCCACCAGGGTAGGGGGTGGTCGATGGATAGAATTAAAAGTTTATTCCGAGATTCTCAAAAATAAGTTTTTAAGTATCTCGGAATAGACCGTACCATCTTCCAGGCGGCGCCTCCCCGAATGCCATACAATATTATACTTTTTTATCACGTAAAAGTTCAAAAAATCATACTATGCCCTGTTACAATTGTTGTGTGTGCCTTTAATTGTTGTTTGTGCTCCTCTACCCACTGTTTAGACTATTTTAATTTTTATGGCCTATCCTGAATATTATAAAATACTAGCTGTTGCTGGTCTTTCATAAAAAAAATCTGCAACTTTCTTGATTTTTACTTCCATAAGAACCTTCTCCTGTTAATAATTAATACAACAAAAAAAGAATTAGCGAAATTGTTCCATCCGTTCATGCGTGATGCGATGACCAAGGGAAATAGAGATTCATTTTATATAATAGATATATTATAATTATACTATTATTTGAGAAGCCCCTAAAAGGTTAATATTTATAAAGTCTTTTTACTTTGTGCGGTCACAGAATAGATAATAAATAAATGCGGCTCTCCAGATAAGGGACATGCGAACAGGTTTCGAAGTGAGTGCGACCTCGCAAGGCCGTAAGTTAGGGTTGCCAGATCGGCAGACCGAATATTTTACGAAAACAAAACAGGAGATCAGGAAAAATCGATTTATTACGGATTTGCTGGTGCAAACTAAATGAACTTTAATTTGGACTGCGATGGGACTTACTTCTAAATCTGAATGCAATAAAAAATTTGAAGTTCTCACTAAAAAGTTAAGCATGAAACGTATGAACTAACATAGAGCCATGGAACCAGCCACGGATTTTGATTTCGAAAGTTAAAAGTGTGATTTTGATTTAGTGAGATTATTATTTGTCACTCTTTCAGTAATATTGCTTTTTAAATCAGTAGTACCTGTGAATACCAAGCGAAATTGGGTATCATATATCGCCAACTCACAAAAGTTTGAGGTAACAGTTCATTATCATCAGTCTCCAATTATACAAGTACCACAAAATTTAACAAGATGGCGCTAAATGAAATTTACATCATGAGATCGAATAGAAAGAAGACTAAAAATAGTCGTAATTTTTTTTTTTGTATAACCATAAAAACTATCTAAATAAAAAATTTCATCTAAATCGTTAGAGCCGTTTTCGAGATAGGCGAAATGATTTTATAAATGTTTATTCAAGAAGTAAATTTATGAGTAAAGTAATTCTTTATTCGTCTTCTTGAGCATCAAATATCCAATCAATCGCCAGCCTTGTGTCAACCCTGTTGCCGCGCGGTAGCTGTACCTCGTTTTTTGCCGCGGTTTCTGCGCTTTTTTCCTCGCATTCTTTGACTTAGCGGTCCTAACATTTTTACCGATCTGTGAATCTTAAATTACAACGTGATTGATCAGATTTATTGCTACATCCTTTTTTATTTAAAGGTATAGAATTAAACGCGATTCTATTTAGGTACGTTGTACTGTTACGTTAAAGAATTCTAGATAGAGAGATAGAATAGAATAGATAGAGAGATAGTTTATGCCACACCATATGTAAAGTTATTACACTTGAATTTTACAGAAAGTCGTACAATAGGGGGTAGTTTTGTAGGCGGTCTTATCGCTAAAAGTTATCTTCCAGACAACCTTGAGGTAAGTAAGTAGTATTTTATTTGGCACCAAAAACAATCTAAAATTACAAAATACAGGTCTCCCGCTCAGCATTAGTCGTGGCATAGACCACGACACTGGTATTCTGCGGGAGGTAGAGGACAACTATAGAGAAAGGGGAAGAAGACGGGACGGGACGGTCTCAGTGTTAAGTAGCTTGTAAAGTTGATTTAAATCCGGCTGCAGCACATAAGGGAGAAGTAGTTTTTCTGAAAAAAAGAATGAAAAACCGCTGTATTGGATAAATGGATAGGCCTTATAAAAAAGCTAAAGGTTGCACAGCGTGCTATGGAATGGGCTATGCTCGGTGTTGGTTTGCGAGACCGAATCAGAAATGAGGAAATCCGTAAACGAACAAAAGGCGCTGACATGGCCTGACGGATTAGCAAGCTAAAGTGCCGGTGGGTGGGGCACATAGCACGTAGAACTGACGACAGATGAGGCAGAAAGGTTCTAGAATGGAGGCCACGTACCGGCGAGCACAGCGTACGAAGTCCACTTACTAGGTGGACAGACGACCTGATGCAGACCGCTTCTAAGCGGCCAATCTGGCAGTCATTCAGCAGTGCACGTCCTATGGCTAAAATGATAGGACCACTTGTGCAGGTGACATGACAACCTCAGGACCATATGCGAGTGCTGAGTATCATGTATCCCACGTGTCCGCAGACGAAACGCTGTCCGCGTGGCGGTGTATTGGTCACACAAAAACATTGAATGACACAAGAAGAAGAAGATCAGTAGTTTTGTTCGTTGTTTGACGGATGCAACATAGACCTTCGAAAGTTTAGTTGTTTGAAATCACTTACCATAACGCAAAACTCGGTAGTAGTGCAAAGACAGCTGACGACATTGTTTCGTAGTAGCTTTACCCTTTGGTTGCCGGCGGGAAGTCGCGTCTAATTTTAGCGGCATCCGTCCCGTAATGCGCAACAAATGTGATTTTTATCCTGGAAGTAGCCCGTAGTTTATTTTCAATTTTAATGTCACTAACGAGGAATGATTTCAACTAAAAAAACCGATAATAAACTAATAATATCGCTGCCAGGGTTAACGAAGCATTGACTCGAAAAGCGGAGATGATGTTTAGCTGTTGTGCAGCATTCAGTGCGAATATAAAATAAGGCATATTGTTTTGTTTATTACATCTAGGTATTTTGTTTTCTTTATTCAAATGAAAAAAACAACAATGGAAGGCTCACGAAGGCTAGTCTATAGTCTATCTCCTTTGTGTTTGAATAAGGATTCTTTCCGGATAACTTGTTATGTTAACCATGTTAGTCTCTCACTATGAGTTTCTGGCAAATTTATTTTGGGGTTTATTTCTCATCATATGTAGGTCTAAATATATAGGTAGTTTCGGTTAGTTTCAGGAAACTACGCGATATTTATACGTCACCCACCTAAAATTGACGACTAAGGTCTTCAGACTAAAGAAGTGTGTGTTGCCAGTCACTGGATAACGTCTCAGTGCTGCAAGTCATCACTTAAATCAAATCAAATCAATTTATTTCTGTAAATTGGCCTAAATTAAGCACTTTTACACGTTCAAATTTTTTTTTACCCTACCACTGCTTCATGGACCTTTGATGTTCTCTTAAAACAAGCTCAAAGTTACCAAACGCGTTATGAAAAGAGCTATGTTTGGCGTTTGTTTTCGAGATAAGATCCGCGATGAGGACCAGTCACCGACATAGTTCTTCGATAATACTCAATAATACTAATTTATTTTGTACATAATTATGCCCTCTTTCTCCTCTTCTCTTCAAATTGCCAAACAAGTAGAAGTGACAATTGGTAGGCATCATTGCCTGCTGCACAACTATGCACTTGGGAAAATTAGGAAAAAATTACAGCGTGTGGCTCCCACCCAGTTAAGTTAGCTGGAAGCTGTTGAATGCAAACTACTTAGAACTGCTTGCTATAGCGTTCTACATGTCTAGCAGTGGAGTTATAGTGGCTAATAATGATGATAAATGATTTCTTGTCTTCTCCTTTGCACAGATTTATTCATTTATTTAACGCCGTTAGGCAGTGGTATCTTTTAAAATACCACTTAATTAAATATTCAGTTTAATTAAGCAATATTATGCTAGAGTTGCAGTATGGATCATTGTGAATTTAATACGCCATTCTTCTCTCCGACCTTGCTGCGGGCCTCATTAGGCGACCATGTCTAACTCGGCCATTGTCTGGGTGGGACTGGGAACACATTCAAAGCACTCGCTATGAGAACCAGATAATATATTTCGGTGATTCAGTTAATGTCTGCGTTTTTAAGCTTTCCAATTGCGAATTTCACGTGTAACAAAGGTAAAATTTAGGCTTGGATTAAGATTAAAAAAGAGCGTATTTTTTATTTATTGATTTATTTAAGGACAACCAAGAAAGCATACACCAAACATTGATAGTCATACAGCTTAAAAGTAAATTACAAGGTGTTGCCTTAATTAAAGGCTGCCACGACATGCATAAAAATGTTGTTGTTGGAAAACAACTTAAATTATTGTAACTCATTTTATACTATGCTTACAATACCTATTAATTATTTACTTATAATATCCCACGGGTGGATGCGGGCCGCTTCCAACCGGCCAATCTGGAAGTCACTGGAGGACGCCTATGTTCAGCAGACGTCCTATGGCTGAAATGATGTTAATATCCCACGGCTGGGCAAAGGGTTCTCCGTTTATCCATGCTTGTCTGTTATGGGCCAAAGTCTTCTAAAGCTAATCCTTGGAGTGGCAATCTAAATCGTCACACCAATGTTATTAATTATTTTTGAAAAATATTTTAAATAGTTTGTAGATGTGTTTTTATTTTACTTACGAATACATAAACCATACTTATTGCATCTTTATGTTTCATACTACACTACACAGTTACGGTCGCATGTTATTAGTTAATTGCATTTCAGGGGCTGATTCTAATGTTCAACTACAACAATTTTCTCTATAGATCAACATTGAAATCGCAAAAAAACACTTGCCCATCCATCAGTGCCCATACTGAATAGATGGTTAGCTGTTAAAAGAAAAAAATAGTTATTTTTAAGGAATTTAATTTACGTCCCATAGTAAAAGTTGTTGTATTTTAGCTATAGAATCTCCCCTTAAAAGAGAATTAATTAATTAAATCGGACCTTATGTTCAAAGGGATTTTTTCTGTGACAATCTGAGATCACGCGTGTTAAAACTAGTTCTGTATAAAAGGAACAATGTGTTAGAGGAGCGAAGATACCAGTGTGCGCTCCCTAATTGCGGTTAGCTGAAGCTATCCCACGGGATAACATGGTGCGGTTAGCACGGTCATCCATCAGGGGATGATTCCGAGGAATGGAGACCATTTTTAAGGTTTCCCACTAAAAATATCCACCGATGACTATTAAATTTAGCAACATAATCTGTTGAATTGAACCAATTTTGATAATACCCAATAGGGTAGATGCATGAAAAAAATATATTGTTTTTACTATATTTATAAGAAGAATTATGAAAGAAATGCTAATAGTAAAAAAAAAAAAGATTTTAGGTAAAAATAACCGTAATATAGTAATTAGAAATTAAGGTATAGCTATCTCTTTCTAAAACAACTTTTTACTATGAAAAATGTATGGCTGACGTGTAATGTGACGTCACGGTATATATATCGGATCTCCTTGTCTAACAGGCGACTTTAATGGGCTGTGAGTCAAGTATTTATCAATATTTTTGGAAAATTCTTAAAGTTTTATTAATTATAATTAAGTAGATAATATTTATTTTAGGACTAAATAAAAAAACATGCATATTCCCGAATGAGTAACTTAGCGTAACTTTTCTTTTGTTATTTATTTGACGACCACCGTAGCCGAGATCCGAGCATGCTAGACTTGGTGTCGCTCTGAGGTCCAAGGGTCGATTCGCGGTCAATCAATGTAGAAAAATAACTTTTCTATATTGTTATGGGTTTGGGTGATACCTACTGTCGTTTTTACTGATTTCTGTAACACAAGTGCTTTGTCTACTTACCATAGGACTAGCGCAATAATGTATCTAAATTTTTTTATTTTTTTTTAATATTCGGAACACCAACAGCATTGATACAATCTATGAGTACAGAGTTATCATATAAACGTAGCTATTAACAGGCATTCGCATATAGAACAATGTTTCTATATGCGAATTGATGTCAAATATATTTATCATTGTTTTATTTATTAATTGTTGTTTAAATAAAAAGCACTATTAAATCATAAAGTAGACGATTTTAGACCGCTCCAGGCGCGTCCAGGTGCAGTTTCGCCTGTATTTTGTGCTATTTTCAGCGCAATTAAGAACGAGCGGAATCCCCACGCGCGGGGTCGGATTTCAAACGTTTTATGTCATGTCATACGCCTAGACTACGCACTGTTTGACGCTATACGCTTTTTATGTCCGCCGGGATACTGGGCCATGAAAATTTTTAAACATAAACGGTTGATCAGGCATGTATGGAGAGGGTTCCGTAGCGTAAGTCTGAAGAGAAAAGATTTGTATCAACATAATTATGACAACCCGAACCGACTCGCCGTGTAGGGATGGCCGTAAAGAATACACTTCCCCATCTCCAACAAGAGGCGTGTCGTAAGAGGCGACTAATTCCTGTAGCACGAGACGGGCAGCAGCGACTGCGTACGAAATATTATAAAAAACTGCGCTCGCCAACCTGTCTGCCAAGCGTCGCGAGTATTGGAAATCCCCCCCGATGATGGAAGTCATTGGGGGGGGGGGGGGCTATGTTCAGCAGTGGACGTTTGACGGCTGAAATGATGATGATGATAATTAACCGACTCGAGCGCACTCTTGGTTGAGGTCAACCTTGGTTGTAGAACAGTGAAAATACTTTAGTTCGATTCCCGGTCGGTCAATGTAGAAAATAACTTTTCTATATTGTCTCGGGTCTGGGTGTTGTGGTACCGTCGTTGTTTCTGATTTCTGTAATACAAGTGCTTAAGCTACTTATCATAGGATCATAGCAATGTATGTGATGTTGTCCAATATTTATATTTTACTGGAAAAACGCAAGCTGACTTACTTAACGACTGGTGTGAATTCTGCCAGTCAAAAGAAAAATTACAAGTTTGTATTATTATGATATTAATTCTCTCTTATGAAAAAGGACAGGTTACGCCTGTAAATATTGTACTTATGTCAAAAATAACATCTTCAGATTATTGCAACAAAATTTGACGTCCTGAACCGCCAAATGTAAAAATTAATTGTCGGGCATCATTGATATATTAATTTCTTACGTCGATATTATGACAACTATTTGTTGAGAATGTTGTAAATTACCAATTTTACCATGAAAAGGAGAAAAAGAAGTTAGTTTCGAGACAAGGTAAGAAGAGAATTGCAACATTTATTGATGTTTATTTCTACCTTCATCATCATTTCAGCCATATGACGTTCACTGCTGAACAAAGGCCTCCCCCATAAAACATTTCGCACGCAGACGCTGCTGCCCGTCTCATGCTACAGGTATTAGTCGCCTCTTACGACACGCCTCCTGTTGGTGGTGGGGAATGTATTTTTTACTGCCGTCCCTACACGGCACATTGTTTCTACCTTGTTTGTTACCTATTCAAAGCATGCTAAGTACTTATGTCTCTTTCTGGCTATAACTTCGTTTTATTTGGTTCGATTTGGAAATGAATTACTTTGGTATCATTACTAATATTCAAAATAAGTTGGTAAAATTGTATAATAAATATTATTGTACTTGGGAAACTTTAAGTTTATGAAGTTCACAGCTGCTCAAAGTGAACCCTAGTTTGTATTTAATTACGCAATAAACTGCCAAAGAAAATTAACGATTATGATAAAATTTTATAAACTACATAAAAAAAAATATATTTATCTGCTTCTACGAGAAGGTTCTAATGAATAAACTTAGTAAAACATTTTGCCTTCTCCACCTGCAGACCTACCATGATCTCTTATTATAAACTCTCGATTATAAACATAAGAAGGTTTAAGTAATAATTATTTTGTTTTTAACGTAATAACGACACTTCTTACGTACTGTTAGTTCAGCGTTCATGGTAAGGCCTCTGAAACATTAAACATAAGACTAAATTAACTAGTTGAATTAAGATTAAACCATTAAAAACCCATAAATAAACGAGCCTATACGTAATATGTTACACCGGGAACATAAAATAACGAACATTCTTAGGGAAGGGAATTGAAATTCTAGTTTTCTAACCTCTATGAATATCCACCATTACATTACATTAGAGAGATAGAATATTCTTTATTGCAGACCACAATAAAAGCACAGGAATAAATTTTGTGCTCCACAATTAGGAGGTCTTATCATTAGATTCCAACATTCCTGACCAGTGGGTATCAGAAAGGATGGACAGTCCTATCCTTACTCATTTAATGTCGTTGCAGGTGGAATCCATAAGCGTTATAAACATAAGTACTAAGCCAATCTTCTATCTATCTATGTATAAATTGCAAAAAAAAACACTTTCCCATACTAAAACGCGGCCAGCTGGCATTAGTTTGGGAAACGTAATTTTTTTTTTGAGATTTTGATGTTGGTCCCATAGAAAAAGTTAATGTAATTTAGCCGTAGAATAACCCCTTAAAGTTTTATTTCACCTTTTCGTTACACACTGTATATATATAAAACAAAGTCGGGTTAGTTACACCATTTAAAAGTCGAGAACAGCTGGATCGATCTTTATGATTTTTGGTTTGTTGGATTTGTATTCGCCCCGATTAGCAGAATAACTATCAAACATTGGAAAATTCACAAAAACAAATGTATAAAAAGGCCGGGCGCGGTACGAAATTCGCCGGGACAACTAGTCTATTTAATAAAGTCGGGTTAGTTACACTATTTATAAGTCAAGAACGGCTGGACCAATTTTTGTATTTGATTTGTTGAAATTGTCTCCGCCCCGAATAGCAGAATAACCATTAAAAATGGGAAAATTCTCAAAAATTATGTATAAAGAGGCAGTAGGTACAAAGTTCGCCGGGAAAGCTAGTACTTAAATAAAAACATTTTTAATTCATTGTTTATTCTTTTGTTAGTTATAACTTTATTAAATAGTATTTGAATAACAATGTCTCGGCCTTCGAACGTGAGACGAAGTACAAAAAAATATCAAAATAAATCTTAAATCATTGAAAAGTGTAACAACAATAAACAATGGTTAGTTAATAACAGACTTCAATACAATTGCAATTATCTACCTTGGAATCTGAAGAGGTCTTACGCTTTTGCTGGCATCAAGGGCCGTGATAACGATAATACTTGGACTCTAAGAATATACAATGAAACAACTCGTTGTAATTTTATACCAATCGATAAAGAGGTGAGCGCTTACCAGCATTTGTTCGGCATCGAGGAGTTGCAAACAACCGACAAGGAGTGCGGCTATGAGTTCTGGTGGGTATTTTGTAGCATAGTTTGTTGATTATGGGCACGCAATCATATCTGTTGTGGCATAAGTCGTATAACATATTTGCCTCAAGTTGTATGCGTCTTTGCTTAAGAGTGAGAAGTTTATATTTATTGAGAAGCTGTTCATATGACAAACGACCATTGAAGCATTTATAGTGCACAGTGCGTAAGAATTTCTTTTGAACTTTTTCAAGTGCTTTAGTATATTTATTATAATAAGGATTCCAAATGGGTGCAGCATATTCAAGCTGTGATCGAATTAAGGATTTATATAGACATATGAGTGTTGAAGGTTTTGTGAAATTCCCACTCATGCGCATAACAAAGCCATACATTTCGAAAGCGTTAATTATTATGCTACAAATGTGTATATCAAGATGAAGTTTGGAATCTAAAGTAACTCCTAGATCTCTTATTGAATTTACTAATTCAAGTTGTAGGCCACTTAAGCTGTACTTAAAGTTACTAACAATTCTTTTCTTCGTGAAAGTTATTGTTTTACATTTGTTAATATTTAAATTAAGTTTATTATTATTACAATAGGTGGAGAGACGATCAAGATCTGACTGAAACCCTAGATATACCCTTATACTTCAAAGATACTATAGTAAAAACTTGCGGAAAAAATTTCAACCCTAACAGTGAAATAATAGGAAATGAAATCGGTATTTAGCAGTTAAATTTTGTTTGCACTCTTAAGATCTGTTTTGATTAGGATTCATCACAAAAAATAGATGAAATAAGTAAATTTTATTTAAAAAAAAACGACTTCATAAAGCTAAAAATAATCTTAACACGTAAGGTACCTAATCACTTACTTTTGGAGTCGGTGCCAGCCGATGAGAGATTCAATGTTTTCGTTTGCACCGACTCCAAAAGTAAGTGATTAGGTACCTTACGTGTTAAGATTATTTTTAGCTTTTTGAAGTCGTTTTTTTTTATTATAAAATTTATCATCATAATATATCATTTCAGCCATAGGACGTCCACTGCTGAACATAGCTCTTTAATTTCCATCACATGAAATTATTTATAACACTGGCTCGCGCAATTTAAAATTAAAATTTTAGGAAAATTTCAAATTCTCTAAAGAATTGGGCACTCTACATTACATGGGGCACTTAATACTAATACTGAGTCAGTACTAGTACTTGTGTTCTGGATCGTGTTACCTTAAATTGTTTCTGCTAAATGTAGTTCGCGCTTCCTGGTTAGATGTAAACATTGCGATTTTGATTTACTAATACTACGTTCGCAAAACAAGGCGCAGATTTCTCGCCATATTTTTGGTGGTGGCTGCGCACGCGCGCACGGCTTTGTGTTTATTCGTGCGTAAGGGTAGGGTTACCACAGTTTTTCTATTCATAAAAGTACAATCGTGTTTTGGGTTAGTAATATTATCTAATAAAGTAAACTAGATAAAACATGAACATGAATGTTATAATTTTATTCCTAAATACATATTTTAATCACTTACACAAAGAGCAAATTCGAAGACCCATAATTGCAACCCGAAGAAAAAAACTAATGATGAAAGGTTAAAAAAAATCCTTTGCTACGCAAATTAGAGTACAGTCAACGGCAGGTCAATCTATCCAAAAAGTTAAACGTCATTAAAATGATTTTCAACTTTAAGTCCGACATGTAGAGCTCAATATCGATTGAGAAAATTTGACGTTTTGTGGCACAGTTTTCTGTACACTACCTTATACTATAGAGACCTACACATACATAACAACTGAAGCTATTTTCAAACATCTTTGTCTATCCAAATTATCGATCACCTTGTACTAGCAACCCGAACCGCCTCAACTTAGTTATATACCATTAATTATATTATGTATGAAATGTAATATCCACACTATGTTTTTTCTAATTCTGATGTTGCAAATGTCTTCTGGCCAACATTATCTATTCTGTGGATTTTGGGTAAGAGAGATTGTTACCCAAAGCAAACCTTTAACTAACCTAAAGCATTTTAATCGAAGGTTCCACTTAGTTTGATCAATTATTCTGCCGGGAAAATTGATATGAGGGTTAAAAAAGGTATCTTATATAATATAGTATATTGTTTAACGACTGATGGGTATAAGCTTTCTTTTTACCATACTACTTCTCACGATCCTGTGCCAATCTTTTTCAATCTGCCCCAGCCATTCACACCGTCATACGATATTGTCGGATCACCTACTTTGAACAAATTAATAGGTACTTGCAATTATATATCCATTCTCATTTGACAAAAAAAAAAACTAACTGTAGGTACAGACAACAGCTCGTCAACCTACCACATTTTTTTTCAATTGATATTGATCTCTACGTGTCGCACTTAAAGTTGAAAATCGTTTGAATGACCCTTAACTTGTGTAGGTTGACCTGCCGTTGACTGTACCTTGGCAATTAACGAATTTGCGGAGAGTTTTCCAGACAATTTAGAAGTTTTCTTTCTATTACGTGCATTGTCCTGCTGAAGCATTTTGCGATAGAGTCATTTTAAACTTGTTTACTAACTCCTAAGCGCCTGGAAATCGCCTAAAATGGATACACATGTAAACCCCGCATTGTTTGCAATGGAATCGCGTAATTGCACACCTGTTGAACTGAGCAGGATGTCCACGAATAGCCACGAGATGTTTGACTCCAGTGTTTACATCGCCTTTCCACATAACTCAAACTCTAGCTGCAGGGGTGGCAACTCCAGAAAACGAATTTAAACATATAATCACAAACACGAGTAAAAAGTTGAGTGCTTTGTGTGAAGAGACGAATCACTATCTCTCTTCTCTCTTTCTCATTAGTGCGATACTGCAGTGCCTCGAGCATATTCGCGCATGCAGAGGTCGACAGCTTCCCGGCCATACTGTGCAAAAAAGCCGGCTCACTCTTGCGCCGAGTACACGGCAGCCGCAACAATGTTCTGAAGACTCCAAAACAAATTCTTACGCTCTGCCGCGGACGCCCATCCGCTAATGCGCAACTTGAATTTACACCGCGATCTCCGAATTCCGACGATTGCCGCCTTTATGAAAGAAACGTCTCAACGCTTCTTTGATAAGGCCGTCAATCACACGAATCCTCCCATTGCAAAAGCCGCCACCTATCCTTGCCAGGAAGATGTCGCTTCTAAATTCCGCCGACCGAGGAACGTTCTCGAGGATCCCGACGACAAGATCACCGCTTATAATAAGCGGTTAGCTCTAACAAATCCACACCTCAGTACACAACAGCCAAGCACTAGCTCGAATCAGCGCACTCGCCGGCGAGTGCGAGGTGCCTCGTTCCATTTCGGCAGGCACAGACATGTGCCTGGCCGCTTCTCACCTGTCCGCCCATCGGACGACGGCCCAAGCCGAGGTCCGAGCCTACAAAGGCGCCCTTGAGGCCCAGTCCTTCCCCTTCGATCGGGCCCACCAGATTGGAGCCTGTATGGTCTAGCCTGCGCTCACAGACTAGTCTGTGGCGCAGCAAGGATCATGACGGTGCAACCACTAGTCGGGTTCACCTCTTGGCCGGGCGCCCTTAGCACTTGGCACGGTCCGATCGCGCCCGCTAGTACGGGGCCCGGCCCGCGCACAAGGTACCCGCTGGCCGGCCGCTCTCTAGGCTGAGTATCTTCTGTACTCGCCAAATCTGCCCGGTGAAGCTGGAAAAAGCCCTCAGCTGCCAGCATAGGTCTATCAAAAAAATATATATCTGAAGGCCGTCGCCGACAGTGGGGACTGTCCACTAGTCGAGCACCTATGCAGGCTAACTCGATCCTTTTTAGTTATTAAGTACTAACACTAGTTACTAAGTTTCAATGTTACTAGCGCTTATGGATCTCTGTTGTCCGATAAATAATCATGTTTATTATTTTTATTAGTAGTAACTAAATTAGAAACGTAGAGATGAGTTCGAACGTTCTTAAAAATAGAAAAAAATACATATTTATTTTCTTAAACACAGTATAATAATAAGGATATGTGTTTTTCAATGTTTAGTGGTATGTGTTTAGTAGACTGTCTCGTTCGGCTTCACAAGCTATATTTTGTTTAATAATAATTAATAGTAGGTAATAATTGTGAATTGAATATTTTTGTCGCTTAAAATCAATTATAAAATCTGTCAAACTAAAACAAGGCATCTAAATTCGATTGTTTTTTAATTTACCCTTAACCGAAATTGCCATATTTTTTTAAAGTTTGTTTTTGAATTGAGTCCACGTGAAAGAAGTCGCGGGAATATTTTTTCTACTTACTGTATCGTGAGCATACTCCATTTTACTTCATTGAGAGAGTTTAAAGTCAAACTCAAACGCGACTTAGTGCCAGTCAGAAAAAACAAATCACCATTATCATCGTCATTGCTAGTTTAAGAGTAGTAACTAACAGTAAAATGGAATCGGGTTTTACCCATATTGGGTCAATTCCCTGGGGTAAATCCCCCCTTCGCCCATCGCTTGGTGGGAAAGATCTTATTGTGATGTGGAGTTATTTTCCACTAGGTGACTTGGCCACTAATTGACTAAGCTGCGCACTCACTCGGCTAAAGTCGCCTAGTAGAGTAAGTGAGAGTTTATGTACTAGTAAGAACTATCGTCTACTTTGTGGTTATGCTCGAATGAGTTATTTACATTCTGCTCCATGCCATCTCCTCGATAATTTAAGCAAGATCATTAAAACGACGAGTCGACGACCTAGAAAGAAGGTCAAAACACAATAAATATTAGGTTAATCCTCTTATTAGCGATAAAATAGTTGGCAACCCTGCGCTGTTGTGTCAGCACTTTGCACCTTAGCTGCTTCTGATTTCGCTTTGATCTTTGAAAATCGATGATTTAAACTTAAAAAGTGTTTTTTTTCTTTCATAATGCATTAACACCATTAAAGAAACAAAAGAATTGGTTTGAAATTAAATAAATGTTTAATTGTTTATCTTATTAAAACAGGTTTTTACCCGTGAGAATTCAGCCATTTATAGCGCTCATGTTGTCTTGTATAATAAATTAGCAAGAGTAGAATTTTTAATTAGCGCTGGCAATTTTTTTCGACCGAATTGAGTTTGGCCATAAGAATTCTATTTACTTGTACTTGTAACGTTCGTGGAACTTATAAATTTAGGACGTAGGTTGTCCGAAGGTTTTTGTCGTTAGAGTACAGAAACATGGTCGAAACTAGGCAGCTTCTAACTGGAATTTATTTAATCAAAGTCATTTATTTGCTATAAATAGGTGGTTACGGAGTTGGTAGAAGAAATACATTATACTATAGATACATAGATAGACATGTATACTCTTCATTGCACACCATACAAGTAAATTACACTTAATTTAACAGAAAAACTTACAATTTAGTCGGTCTTATCGCTAATAGCGATCTCGGCCAGACAACCTTTAGGTAGAGTACAAACATAGAGAAAGGGGAAGGTGGTGCAGAGTTCCTTTAATTCTGTTTACCTGCTACAAATAAGATTGTAAAATTTACTATATTTTATAGTCATAAGTTATAAAAACTCATCCACGGAATAGAAATTGTTTA
Source organism: Anania hortulata (assembly GCA_963576865.1). Lineage (NCBI taxonomy): Eukaryota > Metazoa > Arthropoda > Insecta > Lepidoptera > Crambidae > Anania > Anania hortulata. The sequence goes on along the minus strand of OY756388.1, from coordinate 24,370,484 downwards.
ATATGTAGATACGGGGAAACACCGAGGTGTTTCCTTGCGAGATCGAATCAGATGAGGAGATCCATAAACGAACAAAATTCGCTGACATAGCCCAACGGATTAGCAAGCTAAAGTGGCAGTGGGCGGGGCACATAGCACGTAGAACTGACGGCCGATGGGGCAGAAAGGATATAGAATGTAGGCCCCGTACCGGCAAGCGCAGCGTAGGACGTCCACTCACAAGGTGGTCAGACGACCTGGTAAGGGTCGCAGGAAGACGCTGGATGCGGGCTGCTTCCAACCGGCCAATCTTGAAGTCAATGAGGGAGGCCTATGTTCAGCAGTGGACGTCCTATGGCCGAAATGATGATGATGATGAATCTGTAGACCATTCTAATTAGTTTACATACTTATTAGTATTAGATAAATTCCGGTATACATGTATTAAAATTGTACCCTGTTTAACACTGTTTTTTCCTTTTAACGGTCACACCTTTGTCAACATTATTGATTGATCTTGATTTAAAATACTACTTAATAATTTATTAATGAAATACCACCCACTGCTGTCAATATCAATTTAACAGTGGGTGTAATCAACTACAATGTTCTTCCATAAAAGGATTGAATGCTGCCCTATGCCCTATTTGTTGATTAACGAAACTCGTGTAGGTGATTTGGCGCCTTTTTCTAAATGACTACGTGGGTAGTTATAGATAGCCATCTGTTGTAAGGTGTACATTGAGCGTTTGAATTGGCCAGCTTGTTCTGAATGTTTTTACACTGAGTGATGGGTTGTAGTGCGATGTCGTAACTCGTAAGTGCGCGGGCGTCGCGTTCGAGAGCCCTTCAGAAAGAACCACAAAAGTTAAAATAAGCAGTGAGTTCACTCACACTAATATAAAAAATAAAATAAAAATTAACAACATCACATACACTGCTCTGATAAGTAACTTAAGCACTTGTGTTACAGAAATCAGAAACAACGACGGTACCACAACACCCAGACCCGAGACAATATACAAAAGTAATTTTTCTACATTGACCGATAGGGAATCGAACCCGGGATCTCAGAGATAGCGATACCAAGTCCGGTATGCTCGCCTCTCGGCTACACTAATGAACTATAATAGAAAATTAAAACGAAATTTTCACTATCACACTAATTATCCAGCCCCAAACTAAGCAAAGCTTGTACTATAGCGATCACGGACGGACGGAAGCACGGACATTTTTGTACCATATATGACTAAGGTACAAAAATGTCCGTGCTGATCACACAAACATTTGCCCCTTGCGGGATTTCAACCTACAACCGCCGGCTTTGTAGTCCGGAGAGCGAACCACTACACCAGACGGTCGTATGCACATAAAGTAACTTCAGTTGACACTACTAATAACTTTGTTAAGCAGTTCCCGGTTGCAGTGAGTAACCTAGTTTATGGTATAAAAGGACAATGGCAAAATACATGTTTCAAATTAATTGTTTTTACATCAATCGAATTTAATTAATATTCTGAGATATTTTAATTGATCGCTTAAATAACATCTATCAAATACTACAATCCTTGAGAAATTAGGCCATGTTTTATGTTTCTATTAATTTTTTTTACTTGTTTTGTTGATTATTTTGCTGTGATGTTATTAAATCTAAATGCTTAAGTCATTTTTGGAAAACAACACTAACTAAAATTTTCTTTGTTGCTTTGATAAAACAAGAATAATTGAACACACAGAGTGCAGACTTAAAACTTAGTGTTGAATTTTGTAAGAGATTCTTTGCCTGGAAATGGACTCTGATAGGGTGGATTTTTTACTATGGTTAGTAGTAGTCTTATTGAATTTTAAGTTATACTTTTAGTTCAAATAATTTTCTTATAAAATTAAAAATATGCCATTCCATGTTTTAACCCGCTATTAAATAAATTCTTCTATGCCCGCTACTTCTGCCGCGAGTGCTCTGAGCTTACTGTATCTATTTTAATAATGACGGAACCTTCGTCTGATTGATAAGAGTTAATTTTAAGTGTTTACAAACTCGATATGAGTACTGCCTACGGCTTCTCTTCCGTGTCGTGACACAGTATAACAAAGCTGATTATAATTACTTAATTAAGATACCGACATCAGATCCTGATTATAAATCACCGAATATTTATTGTAGTTTAATGTTTTTTCTTTTTCAAACTAACTCTGCCCGCGGCTTTGCTTGCGTGGTAAAGATAGTGATTTTACACTACATTTAAAATAAAGGGATCTGCAGATTTCTATTCCAACTACAGTTAGGTAAGAAGAAATATCCTTAAGAAGCCAGAATACATGAGAGTATAATAAATATTTCTATTGTCTGCCATCGATCGAATGTCCGCCATTTTCATTAAGTAAGTACCTAGACACGTTTTAGGTACTGCAATAAATAATATTACCATTTGAATTTGTGTCAAAGATCCTAAAATAATCCTAATTATTTAAAATATCTAATAGACACAGTAATTCTTATTAAATAATTACTAAACTAACCTAAAATTGAAATCTACTTACTTAAAAATAAAACTACTTGACGACTTGTCACAAAACATAAAATAATTACACCAAGTGGCGATAATGCTTGGATATGAGATAAAAAATTACAGTACCAACTAAATTAATTTGTTGGCCAGCGCTAATTTATTCGCTTCATCATCGCGCATCGGCGCGCCATTAGTGCGCTATCGGTGGGAAATCATTTATGTAGAAAAAAACTTATTTACCATTTAATAAACAATTGAGATTTATCTGTTCAGGAAAACATTGGATGGATCAGGCCTTTTACGCACTGCGAACTTTAGCTGCGATTCAGTCGCGACGCAGCAGCGGTACGGTCGCAAATCTTTTTTTAAAATAAATATTACAATAATAAATATTGAGCAACATCTGATCCTAAGATAGTATGATAAAGCACTTGTGATAATATAGTAGTCAGAAACAATGACGGTACCACGCCACCCGGAGTCAAGACCGACGACATTAAAGAAAAGTTAGTTTTCTTGAATGATACGATCGCGATGCAGCATCGATGCAAAGTGCAAACGTGATACAGCCAAGACAAAAAACGACGATTTGATCAGTCCGTCGGTTCGATTTAAATAGTTTTAATCTTGATCGCTGTATTATTATTTTAAAGAAAGAAACGTAAACGAAGACTTTGTTATACAGGGTCCTATTTTGTCGCGATAAAAACATGCGGCTACATCGATAAAAAAGCGCGTGTGCATCGATACAAACTATTTTTTTTCTTTTTTTCTTTGGGCTCGCGTAATACGGGGTCGGCTTTCCTAATCATGTCATGCCTTTCTGCTCTCGTGCATCATCCTCTGTAAGGCCTATCTTACCCTCATGTCCTTTTGGACCTTCATCATTCACGTGGTTTTTAGTCTTCCTCTACCTCTCTTCTTTGTAACCATGGAAACGAACTTTGTCACGACATGATAGTTTACATGACATCGTACTATCTCAGCCTGGACTCTTTCACTTAATTAGCAATAGCTCCCTCGTATGTGTTCGTTGCGCACTTTGTCTTTAAATGTAACTCCCGCCCATCGCAGCAACTCAACACAGCATTTCTGTTGTGTAGAGTTTTTCTCATGGGTTTTTTTTCATTGCCTAGATTTTGCTGCCGTATAAAAGCGCTAGGCTGACAAAGCAAGATTACGAGATACGAGAACGATTGAGTGCAAGAAACGATACAGCAGTACGTTTGAATCAATACAAACACCTGTTAAGTGCTAGTGTAGCGATGCAGTCGCGCGATTAACAAACGCGCGTTTGTGTCGCTGCAAAACGTCGCAGTGTGTAAAAGCTATTATACAATGTTTACGAGGATTCGCTATTGTCCGTCACGTTGAATATGAATAACTAGTAACTAGATGGTATCTGCGCAGACGTCACTCGATGGACTGAAGTTACGAGTTTTTGTAGTACTTTGCCTAATTTTAGTATTAAATTGTTTTTGTGTGTGTATTTTGTGAACTGTGAAGGTCGAATTTTAGTTTTTGTGAATTTCAAAGCGAATTTTAAAACTACCACATAAAAATACGTGACGCAATTCGTTCTGCACATAAAATATAATTAGATATTATCAGAGAACTAGCGATTCGCCCTAGCTTCGAATAAACTTCTCTATACTTCTTAAAGGATGTAAAAAGATGCTTCTTAAAACCACATTTTTTTAAAACGATTAATACATCTTCTATCTTATAAAAATGAATCGCTGAATGTGTTGCTAAGCGCAAATCTCGAGACCAGCTCCAGTTCCTTGAAGAAAAGACGTTGATTCTTACGAAGCGAAAAATTTAAAAAAATGCCAGAAAAAGTCTAAAAACAACACTTTTTAATATTCCCACAAAAGATTTTACAAAAGATTCGTAATAATACTTAAAGTCAATTTGAACTTTAATACCAAGTTATAAAGTTTAAGTGTTAGTGGAGGGGTTCCGGGAAGGCAAAACAATTGAGTGACGTTAGTATCGTAAAACAAGGCGGTACGAAGTTCACCGGGACAGCTAGTTTATTATACATACATATACATTTTTTTTTTCGTGAATTTTCCCGTTTTTTATAGTTAGTTATTCTGCTATTCGGAGTGAAGACAAATTCAACGAATCGAAGATCACAAAAATCCGTCCAGCCGTTCTTGACTTAAAAATGGTGTAACTAACCCGACTTTGTTTTATAAATTACTAGCTGTTGCCCGCGACTTCGTTCGCAAGTTGTTTCATTTTTTAAAAAATCCCATCTTTCTTAATTTTTTCATTTAAAAGAACCTTCTCCTGACTTTAATTAATACAACAAAAAAAGAATTAGCCAAATTGTTCTATCCGTTCACACGTGATGCACCAAGGGGAATAGCGATTCATTTATATATATATAAGATATAGATAGACAAAATCATAACAAAATAGGTGCTGCATTGCATACTTAATCAACATCCATAAAAAAAAAGATTTCAAAGTTTCAAACCATCGAAACTACAAGTGGCACCAGCACCAAATCCTATAGTGAAAGTTGTTATTTAAAGCATACTAGGTATATCCAAATATATGTAATTATAGTATGCTAATATAAGAGCTATTAATATGTAGTAATTAGAGATGGGCCGACTAGTCGGGAAAGCCGACTATTCGGCATCGTTTGTAGTCGGCGACTATTCGGCAAAATATACCGATTATAATCGGCGCCTAAGTTACTGTCTTTTCATTATAAAAACCTGATATATAATATACTTGTCGCATTCGCTTTCCTGCCCTGACCGCTGCGTGAAATAATTCCCTGGCACTGGTTACATTTAACTTTTGACGGTTCACCCTTCTATATCATCTATGAATGTCCACACTCGCGAATTTCGACATTTTATGACACCACACACAGTATTATTTTATTTATTTCAAATAGATTTAACTTAGATCGGCTCAGCAAACACAAAACAAACAGGAAATAAAAAAGTAAATAAACATATTACTACATGCTCAGCGGCCGCGCGATGTCAAAGCCGAGTAATGACGAAAAGGCTCGACCACCTCCGACAAGTAGGTATTAGAATGATTGGCATTGCCGATTAGTCGGCCGACTAGTCGGCAATTTGTGAACCGATTAGTCGGCTAGTCGGCCCATCACTAGTAGTAATAGCTGATTACGTGGTTTTAAGGAGTGTCCCATTCTTTTGTATCCATATTTCTGTAACAGGATTACATTGCAAAGGGGTGCCCAATTTTAAAACAAGATCTAGGGAACAATAAAAGCGTTTCAATTGTATTTATTTATAACAATCTTATGTTACGAAAAAAGAATTTTAAAATATCCGAAAATAAAGTCAATAGAGAGATTACAAAAGCCGCGCGGTCATTCATTAGAGGCGTAGGTACGGGGAGCCTACAAGGACCTTACGCATTGCACATAGACGGTGCAATTTTTTTATGAATGAGTTAAATTATCCACGCGTACGATTTTTAACAACGGATAGGAATTATCAAATGTAAAAATATTTTTTTTTGTTCTTTCATAGTTCGATTAAGTTACTGATTCTGAGCAACTCCTCAAGATTTGGCTCCCCTTTGCAATGTAACCCTGTTTAATAAACTATCTCGAATCAATTCTCTGAGTGACAATAAAAACCATAGCAAAAATTAGTTTGGTAGTATAAAGAACTTTAGAAAATCTTACGCACAAGCAGACAGACGCGGATAATGACTTTGTTTTTTTTTTACTTTGATGACCGTTTGAAGGACAATAATTCTCATTATTTGGTTTACGGTTTAACAGTTACGTTTTCATCATTAGATTTATTGCTATTTAATAAACTTAATTTTAGATATTAATCATAAAAAATATTGTCTTTATTTAACGTTTCAAAAACAGCTCGGAAGTAATTGCGAGATAGGATTCCTGAACTAATATGTTCCTACCACCCTCAGTGGGTGAGTCCAACTCGCACTTGTCCGGTTTTTTATTTTATGACCTACTCATTACTTAATATTTCAACTATGAAACTCTTATTTAAATCATCATTATCATTTCAGCCATAGGATGTCTATTGCTGAACAAAGGCCTCCCCCATCCCCCAATGACTTATCATCATCGGGAGGGATTGCCAATACTCGCCACACTCTGCAGGCGGGTTGGCGAGCGCAGTTTTTTTTTAGATTTCGCACGACTGCCTACACTACAGGAATTTGTCGCCTCTTATGACACGCCTCCTGTTGGCGGTGGGAAAGTGTATTCTTTACGGACGTCCCAACACGGCACGGCACTTATATAAATATCCATTGCTGATTTAAGACTTTTCCTTTTGGCCATGTGAAATATCTTTATTAATATGAATTTGATGCTGACTGTACAAGTGAATAAACAAATGTTAAGACGAACCGAAATAGGTGTGTTTCAGTTCCAGTAGAGCGCTTGCGTCGCCGCTCCCGCGTCGCGGCGCGTGCGCAGAGTAATATGGCCCGGCTACGAGCTACCTCATATCCGCATAAAGTCCCTGTACACAACACACTTTTGGTCGGCCGATAGTTGGATCGGTATTTAAATTACTATGTATATACATGTGATTGCGCACACTGAAACGATTTGTATGATCAAGTCTAAAGTGTGCGAGGGCTCTTAAGTTTTGGACAAATACCTACCTAAGTAATAATAAGACTGGAGATGGCAATAACTTTTGCTAACTCAAATGTGTCTTAATAAATGCATCATTGTTTATTATTTTTTATTTATTAGAAATAACAACAACATTTAAACAGTTTAATGTTACTTAATTAAACACCATTTTAATTAGTGTTATTTAATTTTATAAACAGTAATTTTTATTTTATGATTCCGTGATCAATACTAATAAACATGCGTTTTCTACCTACCGCATTATGCATATAAAGGTGAAATCAGTAATTTATTAATGACTTAAACATATAATATAATTTTTCATACTTTATTTGAATGCATATTTATTATAATGAGTTATAAAGAAACTGCAGTTTTCACACGCATCTGATATATTTAATTATCATTTTGTTGACGAAGTCTACAACCAATGTGTTTTACCAGAGATGATATATGGTACTGAAACGTGACCTCTCAATAAGGGCCTCATAAGAAAGCTCAAGGTCGCACAGCGTGCTATTGAAAGGGCTATGCTCAGTGTTTCCTTGCGAGACCGAATCAGGAATGAAGGTATCCGTAAACGAACAAAAGTCGCTGACATAGCCCAACGTATTGTTAGCAAGCTGAAGTGGCAGTAGCGGGGCACATAGCACGTAGAACTGACGGCCGTTGGACGGCAGAAAGGTTCTAGAATGGAGACAAGGTGAACAGACGACCTGGTAAAGGTCGCAGGCAGTCACTGGATACAGGTCGCTTCTAACCGGCCAATCTGGAAGACAATGGGGGAGGCCTATGGTCAGCAGTGGACGTTCTATGGCTGAAATATCTTAAGTTTTAAGCTGCGCACGTTGTATATTGTATGGTAGCTGTGTAGCTCAATGGTCGGAATAATCGGAGTGGTTGTGATTTTTGGAAATCTGTGTACGGATTGAAACCACTCGTACGACGGTGAGGGAGAACATCGTTAGGAAACCTGAACATTCAGGTTACACTGGAATGACCAGGGTCCAAAAATGGCCTGGTTTCCTTATCTAATGGTTACGAAGGTCTGATTCACTATGAAGTTACTCCAGATGTAATTCCAGATTTGCCACATCTAGGGTCATTGTCAAAACCTTGGTCCCCTACCAACTGGGAACGGGACAAAGCGCTGAGAAGATGTTGTAACTATGGTGTAATTTTAATGTAATAGGTTCCCACAGGATTGGCCCGTTACTCCGAAGGTGTCGTTAGCGGGCAGGTCACGCGCCAATATGGCATTTCCCTTCTCTGACCCAAGTCCGACGACACGGGATGTGGTTAGGGCTGTCCAAATAACCTGTTGCGAGATTTATTCGATAGCATTAGATGACAACAACGTAATCGCGGGTTCGCCAAAAAGAGGTTTTGTTTGTGTCATCGAAAGTTGCCCATGACCCCAGCAGAATATAATAGAGTCTAGTCATAAATTAACCTTGGGTTGTGCCCGAGCTTAAATAGAGAAATCATTAAAATATTTTACTCCTGTTTGAGCTGGTCGCATAAAATAACGGGCTCCGATTCATTGCATTTCTTTGGTAAAGCCAGGTATATGAAAAGATCTTAGCCCAATGTTTAATAATTTGATATCGTCAACATTGACTTGTAGAAAGTTATTTTTTTGCTGTAAATCGCCTAGTTGAGATACTCTACGCGTCTCAATTTTTTGGCACAATTTTTGTGAAAAGAAAACTGCTATTAATATTTGTTTAATATTTGTTACTTCTGACATAAGTCGTCTTTTAGTTTACTAAAGAAGAGTCTACTAAAACAATATTTATAAAATGTTGGCAACCCTAAATACAGCGCCTACCCTTTGATATGGGCATTTGGATTCGTGTGACACCTGCGTTTTGAGGAAGCCATTGGATTACCATTGACGGTACAGGAACTGGGAAGTATTTAAGGATTAACATAAATTCATAAAGCGGGTTATAAATATAATTTATAGATACGCAACAGAAAGGTAGCTTACTTTACTAAGAATATCTTCTTACTTAAGGTGCTTCCACACCGAATTTTATAATTGCATAATTTTCAAACATACATTACATATTTACATTCTAACTAATAAAAACAGTTTTACCTATGTTTTTTACTAATAATGCTGTTTTATAATTTTGATAAATTGTTGGATAAATAACGACCCATGTAACCTAGAGGCGAGCGTACCGGACGTGGTGTCGCTATCTCTGAGGCCTCAGGTTCTATTCCTGGTCGGTCAGTGTAGAAAAATAACTTTCCTATATTGTCTCGGGTCTGGGTGTTGTGGTACGTTCTTGTTTCTGATTTCTATTATCATAGGATCAGAGTATGTACAACATTGAGAAAAATTTGGTACTTATATGTACAAAATGTAATTAAATCGACGTAAAACCTGAAATTAATTTGTTCAGAATCTAGGGTAATCTAATCGAGAGAGAGTAGCTTTTATGAGAAAACCTTTTTTCACAATTTTTCAAAAGAAAAGTTTAGTTCTGCTCTGCTAACTCTACTTATAAATAATTAAAAAATATATTGACTTCAACGTGTTTTTTATCTTAAACTAATAGTAACCAGTGTCTCCTATAAGCTGTGTTATGTTATATGTAGTTATAACGATAACGAAATAATATAATATTGAAATTACCTAGTAGTATCTGCGGATGTCGGTAGTTGCAGAATTTTCAATATTTCGACATTTCTAAATATAATGTAATGTATAAGGTTAACTTCGAAATTCTTTTAGGTTTAATCCAGAATGCGATGTCGAGGTCTTTGACCTGAATAATAATAAATTAAAAAGGAACTTTATAAGAAAAAAAACTAATTACAATATGAATTGCAGGTGACATCTAGTCAGGAATTGGTTCGAACATCACCACTTTCAGGTTTAATTAAATATTTTGCGCCTAAAATATACTGTATCTATTTGGGATACTCAAGCCAATTGAACAACTAGGACCTAGTTGTTCAATGGGTCTCATGTGAACCTGTTCACCTAGTTACTAGGTGAACAGGTTCACATGAGACCCGTGAACTTGTAAAGGACTAAGAGCATACAAGGATTAGAGTGTACCTATCTACAGAGTTGGCCCATGCAGCCATGGTTAAAGTGGATATCTTTATAGATGTTTACCAAATCGCAGAGTAGATATGCAATGTATAATAACTACTTTCGTAAGTATCTGGTAACAAATTACCAAAGCAGCCATTCATTCTCCGTGCAACCGTACAGACGATGCGAGGCGCCACTGATGCGTGGCGGGAACACGAACTAACGCCGGAAGCACGGCCATCTTGAGCCGCCATTTTTCCTACCATTGCAACTTGAACTTGCAAGTGAAGACTGTTGTGCCCATCCTGTTACGTGATACCATGACGACTATCTTTGAAAACGGAGAGCAATTTAAATTTACTCGTATGGTTGACGCTACAGACGTTCTATTGCCCTTTGCATCTGTTTGTAGTATTTATTTAAAGTACCATAGACAACAGCTTCTGCCTGTGATATTTTTTGGCTTTTGCTTGTCTAAAAATGACAAAAGAACTGAATATGACATACAATATAGTATACTGATGTAAACTTTCGTCACAGTTACGGGAAATAGCCAAATCAGAATAATTACCTACCATGTATCTTATTTATGACAGTTAAGGCGTTGCAACAGTGCCGAAACATCAAAAACTCTTATAAAGGGCACATGACATTATTCCGATCAAGTTATTTCCTTCCAATAAATACAGTATGTTGCGTATGTGTGACTGTGCTAGGTAGCCAATAAGTTAAATATTCTAAAGATGTTATTATTCCTATTCTAAATGTCAGTAAAAATTCTATTTATCTATATTTAGAGGCGCTGAGCCGCCTCCCTTATTAATTTTATTTATAATACTGCTCTACCTGAAGGTTGTCTGGAAGGGATCGCTTCTAGCAATAAGACTGCCCTAATTCGTGCTATTTGTACGACAAATGTACGAGCTACGATCGTACATTTGTCTGCTGCGCCGTCGAACAGTGGGTCGAAACAGCTATTTGAGGGACTTAGGGGTTTTTTTCTGCTAATTGTACGTTTTAAATATACCAATCGATAGACCTTTTCATTCTAATGAAGAAATATTACGATATGTTTTTGTCTAAAACCAACCGTTTGTCGGGGAAAAAATAGTTAATGTTTTTTTTGTATGGAACGAGACATTCAGTTAGCTCTTACAGCCGATACTCAACTTTTCCCGCCTTGAAAACACTTAAGCATCAATCTTTAATACATGAACTATAATTTAACATAATTAGCGCGCGTCCAATTTTGCCCGTTCGCCTGGTATATGAATCAACATAATATATGAAAATGCATTGAAAAAAATATATTTACACACACTTATCATCAAAAATATCTACAAATATCAAATCCCTGCATTGTTGACGTGTTCTATAACATAATGGGTATGGCTTCTGCCATAAAGGGTTTCAGGAATTGATATAAGTATAGATCTTGTTGTTGTGAAGTCTTTTGTTATTAAATAGTATTTAAATTATTACACTCATTTATATAACACAATTTACCTTATCAGTCAGCACTCGCCACAACAAGGCTCGATTCCGAGAAATTGCTAATGATTTTCTATTGAACTATTACTATTATTGTAAATAACCTACCTACGACGAGTGAGGCGCTTTTATTATTATCACATCATTAATAAAACAAAAAGAGATTAGTGTGTGCTAATCTTTAATAACAAAAGAATTATTCGGGTTATTGGGTCAGGTAAAAAGTTATTTTATTATTTTAAATATTAATTCTTACAAATTCCATAACTGATTTTTCCAACTGTCTGAAAGGTGGGGGATGAGAATCAACCCTTGTTATGCATATAAATAGTTTCAAATAAAATATGTCATTCGAAGCTACGCTTTAAACAAAGTAATTACTTGCATTATACGTACCTTCTTATTTTGTGACTATAATGGAAAGTTTGGTCAATAACATTGATCTGTTTGTGGTTCTTAGAGAACATGTGGGATTATTGTCGGACGGAAAACAACTTTGTGCATATTTAAAACAAACGCTGAATCATAATTGGACCGAAGAATCAAGTGCATCTCTCTTATTGTTTTGTCAAAAAATTTGTAGTAGAATCAGTGGTAAATGGGAAAGGTCTAACCGAACCCTGGCAAACTTTGTGAAAAAAAATGGCGATTGGTTAGAAAGTGCCATCAACTGGCCAACAAACATAACGGGTGTTTTTCATACCGAAAATCTCCAGCTTCTCAAAGATAATCTCAGTGAAAATTTTCAAAATCTGCCACTTCGAACATCTACGCCTGAACCATCTGCGTCAGAGTCATCTACGCCTCAACCATCAACATCATATTTTACACCTAGAAAACCATTTGAAGAGTTAGGTAATAAGCAAAAAAGAAGACGCATAGAAGAGCTTAATAAGTCGTTTTCTCCAGAAGAACTAAATGCCGCATCATTAACAAATGTTCAAAGTAGTGGAAATACTGAGCTTAAAAAAATTATGGAACACTTACATAACCATCCTGAAGACGTTGACAAAGTTAAGAACTGTATTAGCAAAAGTAAAAATAGCATCGTATATACTCCTGAAAAAGCATTAGCCCTGTATATATCCCTCAACCTGTCTAAATGGCAATATTTAAATTTAAAAGATTCTGTCCAAGAGCAAAATGTATCTATGTATCCGTCATATTATAAGCTAAAACAGGAAAAAAAGAAGTGCTATCCTCCACAAGAAGATATAACTATTACTGAAGATGGAGCCGAAATCAAACTTCAAGCGCTGCTAGATTTGACTATATCTAGGCTATTAGAGGCCATGGAATTTGATGTTTCATCAAAAGCAGATTTAAAACTTATATCTAAATGGGGTTTCGATGGAGCGTCGAGCCAGAGTAACTACACACAAAAGCCCATTAGTACAGACTTTGACGACTCCAGTGTTTTTATGGCTGGTTTAGTACCTCTAAGGCTCATGCGTGCGTAGGAAATAATGTGGGAAAATGATCGTCCATCGTCAACCGACTACTGCCGCCCGATACTATTTAAGTTTACAAAAGAAAATCGAGAGACAATTCAACTTCAAAAACAAGCTATACAAATGCAAATAGAAACACTTCAATCATCAACACTTCAAAAAGTTAACGTGAAGCATGAACTACTCCTGACAATGATCGATGGAAAGGTATCTTCAGTGATATCTGAAACATCTTGTGCTGTCTGTGATATTTGCCAGGCAAAGCCTGTGGAAATGAACAATTTGGAAGAAATTGGTCGTAGACATAAAAATACAAACATGTACCAGTACGGACTATCATCATTACATGCGTGGATACGTTGCATGGAATGTCTTCTTCATATTGGTAATCCTTTTTAACTAGTCTTTTTTTATATTTTCCGATAGCATAGACTTTATTTTGTGTTTTGTATTTTTACATTCATTATTTCTGGTTGCAGCTTATCGTTTGGACTTCAAAAAGTGGACTTCTAGAGGCGAACACAAGGAGAAAATGACACAAAAGAAACTACAAATCCAAAAAGCCTTTAAAGATGAGAGTGGATTACGTATCGACGTTGTCAAACAAGGAGCAGGCACTACCAACGATGGAAATACGGCAAGACGTTTCTTCAGCGATTACAAAACATCAGCTCGGATAACAGGTATTAATGAAGATCTTATAGAAAAAAATTATGTTATTTTACAAACAGTGGCATCTGGAGAACGTATTGATATTGAAAAATTTACACAGTTTTGTACAGAAACAGCAACTTTGTACGTCCAATTATATCCGTGGTATTACATGCCTTCTAGCGTCCATAAGTTGCTTGTACATGGTGCGGATATAATTGAACACTTTGGTTTAATGCCAATTGGTAAACTATTGGAAGAGGCATCAGAGGCTCGAAATAAGGATTTCCGAAAGTTTCGAGAGCACCATTCCAGAAAATTAAGTAGGGCAGCTACAAATGAAGATATCTTACACCATTTGCTTTTGTCGTCTGATCCGAAACTTACTTTTCTTAGACCACGAATGGCCAAACAACGTAAAACCACCCTTCTGCGAAAGCAGTCGAGCTTTTGATACCTCGTCCTAATGAATCGGAGTTAGAGTTTATAGATGTAGATAAGTTACAAGATAGCGATAGTGATTAGATATTATATTAGTATAGATTATTTAAGATTCTTTAAGTGTTAATGTAAATATTAAGAGCTTTGTTTTATTTGTATTGTGATTATGTTAATAAATAATAATAATACTAAAGGGCTTAGAGCTTATTGAGCGGTTTTGTATACTTTCGTAATGTTTATCATTAATAAAAAATTACAAAACTTACTCAAATGTGTTTACTTTTGTATACTTCTTTTACAAAATTTATAACTTCAGTATTTATCGAACGGGCAAGTTGGGGCGCGCGCGAATAATGTAGAATTATAGTTAATATGTCAAAGATTAATGCTACAGAGGTTTCAGGGTGGGAAAAGTTGGGAATTGGTTGTCAGAGCTCATTCAATGTCTCGTTCCATACAAAAAAAACATAAACATTTTTTTTCCCGTGAAACGATTAGTTTTAGACTAAAATATGTAATTACATTTTTTCATAAGAATAAAAAGATCTATCGATTGCTATATTAAAAAAGTATAATTAGAAGAAAAGTACCCTAAGTCCCTCAAATAGCAGTTTCGACCCACTGTGCGGCACTCTACACCGACAGCACACAACGATCAACCTATTCATGTAAACGTTCTATAACTTTTGTATTTAAACATGACATTTATGTTGCCGTCCGTGTTGGTTTTCACTTCCCTCCGCTGCGGCCAAGACTACCTTAGCCGTTACTATGATCAGTCTGGTGAGTCTGCCAGACTGGCAGCGGGTTCACACCGCCAGTACCGTCCTAACGCTGCTACCCTGGTTGACCTCTTCGCTTCTCTTTCTACATCTTTATTATATTTACGTATTTATTGTTAGCTGGGGCTAGGGCTCTAGGGACTTAGTGTCGTAGGGTAAAGGGACTCTACGCTCACTAGGGAGTTAGGTTCCTGTCTGTACCTGTGTACCCAGTGTATACCTTATATTTTGGACGTCGGGAGCGGTGCTTTAGAACCACTTGCTTCGCGCCTGTTCATTATTCTTAATGTACTTTTTCTTGTTACTTTGTTTCTTTTGTGTATAATAAAAAGTACCTTGTGTGTAATAATTCTATTAAATTTGACTCTCCTTGTCACTTCGTTGGGTAGAAATTATCAATGCTTTGGTTTTAGGCTGTTAGTTTAGACCATTTGGTATAAACAGCTCTAAAGGGTTGCTTAGCAATTGTTATGCGCTGTCTTTAAAGGCAAGATTAGGTAATACCATGACATTACCAGCGCTCGAGCTCAGTTGCAAGTAGTTCTGATTTTGCCACATGACCAACCTAGAATGGTACGCCCTACCATTAAAGCCAAGGCTTACACAGTCGGTCACCCTCGATAAATTGGTCGTTATAGGCACTTGTAGTTCGCAAGAGTACAGTAAGCCTAGATATTTCTATTAATACTCGTAACTGCAAAATATGGCTTACAAAATATTAAATTACCGAAAACATAATTACCATATTAAATCCATACAGTAGACAAACATAAGATCTTCACAATGTACTTATGCAAAACAATAATATTATCTTATATATAAAATTCTCGTGTCACAATGTTCGTTCCCGTACTCCTCCGAAACGGCTTGACCGATTCTCATGAAATTTTGTGAGCATACCCCTTCATACCCCTAAAGACCACGCAGACGAAGTCGCGGGCAACAGCTAGTAATATTATATACATATTCTTTATACAGGGTGGCCAGAAAAGTGACATCTACAATTTTTTTTAGGTGCTTCGTGTTGAGACGTATCTGAATCACCCCTATGTATATTCTAAAATTTTTCCTAGTTTTCGAGTTACGATTTTTTTTAATGAATTTAAACAACCGGATCAGTTTGAAAGATTTCTAAAAAAAGTATAAGGTTTCTTAGTTTTTTTTTCTTGCAGCTAAATCTCTATGAATTGTGCATTTATGCATAAAATAAACAGCCTCATAACTTTAATGGAAGTTACTACAAAATTGACCTAAAGTTAAGAATTTATTATAAGTGAGTTATCATTAAAAAATTTAACTTAAAATTAAAAATCTACTGATAATTTCTTAGTTTCTAAGCAGTTTCAGAGAATGCGCTAACCTCTAAGCTTCTAACCACAAGGAGGACAGACGACCACAAGGTCGTAATAGGTCGCAGGAAGACGCTGGATGCAGGCCGCTTCCAACCGGCCAATCTGGAAGTCAAAGGTCGGAAGCCTATGTTCAGCAGTGGACGTCCTATGCCTAAAAAGATGTTACAAAATTACCAAACAGCCAATTGAATTTGTATGGAAAGACAAAAAAGTATGCATATTTTTAATAGCCATAGAACAAAAGTTGTTTACTATATGTAAAAATAAAATTAATGAACAATATTTATTTCGATTTAAATGAACAGTTTTTATTGTAATTTATTTAAAGTTTTACATTTTTGACATATTTTATTTTTATTTATATATGATGATGTATAGAATATGTGGTTACAAGGTTATCCTTGAATTACAGGACACCCTGTATATGTGCATTAATAATGCTAGCTATCCGTGGAAAACTGGCCGCAAAATATTGTGGCAGCCTGCAAGAGAATAGGTAAAAAGACTTCGAACTTTTTGTATGGAGCCTGGCATATCTCAAGTTGCAAGTAACTTATGTAGCGTTATTTTGGTGTACATCTATGAAACATACGTTAATCGAGAGAAAAAATAATTAAAAACAACAAATACTCATTGGCAAAATGTCGTAAATTATATACTTTGTTCAAAATTTCAGTTTGATTATGCATATTAAAACAAATATTACATGTTCGTTCATCCTGAAATTCTGAACAAAGTATATAATTTACGACATTTTGTCAAAGAGTATTTGTTGTTTGTAATTATTTTTTCTATCGATTTACGTATGTTCCATTGGGGTACGTACACCATAATTACATTATTTAAGGTTACTTACAACTTGAGGTATGCCAGTTAGGTTCGATGCCTTTTGTGCAAGTAATCTTAATTTTCGTTCTATCACATGTTTAGAGATATAAACACCATATCTATTGCTAAAACTGCCAATAACAATGGAAATATTCCCAGTAAATTTCTGGCAACTTTGCTATCTGGCAAAAAAAACTATGATGGCGTTTTATTTTTTAAACAGCCATGTAGGCTTCAGCTTGATAAATATCGGCTAACTCAAAAAATTTCCAATAAATATCATTTTCAATTTTACTCTTTAATTTGCAATTAAGTATCCAAGCTGTCAACGATTTATATTCTTGGGATGGCTTTGTTTCTGGGGCTGAGTGTCGTAGGCTCATAGGTAGTACGGCCACAGAGTGGAACAATGATCGGTGACCGCGGAGCGTGACCGCTGAGTCACGCGGTGACGTCTGCGCACGCGCCGCCCGAAGGCCGCCGCACTTACACGCTCGTACACATGGATTTATTTTACGGGGGTTTTTCTCTTATTCTCTAAGTAACTTTTTTGCGTCCTACATTAAATAGGAACGACAGCAATAATTTGGATTTAAAATAACAGTCATTTATTCATAGGCTTTACCAGCACTACATAGGTATCGGCTGGTGATGAGAAGAAACGGCGCAACAAACTCAATCACCTTTTGTCAGCTTTTTTACAGGAAATACAGTTATAAGGCATGTAGTAAGTGCGAGCCAGGCAGGTTATAAGATCTATGCACTCTTGTCTTTTAAATAATCGTCTACTTTATAATATCCTTTTTTTTATCAATATGCAAAATTTTATCGAAATTGATTTAGAACTTATAGAGAAAATCAACAAATATATACCCAGATAATATTTTGGTTGTGGTTCTTGTTACCTATCTTCGACAAATATGAGCCGATTTTGATGATTTTTGTTTTATTGAATAGCTTATACTTCAAAGATGCTATGATAAAAGTTTACAAAATAAAAATCACCCCTAAGGGTAGGAAAATAGGGGATGAAATCGGTGTTCAGCAGTTAGATTATTATTTATCACTAAAAATAGATGAAATAAGTAAATTTTATTAAAAAAAATAAAACCGACTTCAAAAAACTAAAATGCTAAAAATAATCTTAACACTTAAGTACCTCATCAGTTACTTTTGGAGTCGGTGCCAGCCGATGAGAGATTCTATGTTTTTGTTTGCACCGACTCCAAAATTAACTGATGAGGTACTTAAGTGTTAAGATTATTTTTAGCATTTTAGTGTTTTGAAGTCGGTTTTATTTTTTTAAATAAAATTTACTTATTTTTAGCAGAAACGTCCAGACACAGGCAGGTTAACCTACCCAAAGAGTTAAAGGTCATTGAATTGATTTTCAACTTTAAGTCCAACTTGTAAAGATTAATATCAATTGAGAAAATTTGACGTTTTGTGGTAGGTAGACGTGCTGTTGTTTGTACATCATTCTTTCGTCCAAAAGTGTTCGCACAATTAAATAGTCCTTCGCACAGTCGTCATTTGAACATGCGTAGTAAACTGGTAATAGGTGGATGGTTCGGTAAAATGTTCTTGTAACCATCATTTATTCCTATTTATTTCCTCTATTTCCAAAACGTTCCCTATTAAAAAAACTAGATTAAGATCATAAAGAGTAGCCGAACAGCATATTAGTAAAGAACTTTAGTTCTAGGAGTTTTAAAAATATGCATATAGTTTTTCAGTTTTTCTATACAAAAATCGGCTATTTGGTATCTTTACTATTTTTGTATGGGAAGTCGATACATTTTCATGCAAATTCGCAAAAGTCGTAGAGTTAAGTTGTTGCAGTTGTAAGAGTTAATGTATAGAATATGTGTTTACAAGGTAATTTTTGAGTTACGGGACACCCTCTATAAGGGTACTCTATCTCAGGACTTTGACACTATATTTTGGAATACCTTGTATTTTATGAACAAAGCGATGTAACTATAAATTAGTCATGGCGTCAAACTGACATTTTCCTGAACGAAGCTGACGTGGATAGACTAGGAAAATTAAAGATTAATTAGTTGCCTACTTAATGTAATACCGTAATACTATTAGGTTCGCAGAAAACACAAACAAACACACCGCGGCACAGCTCCGTTGTTTCGGGTCAGTGGCGTGTGACGGGCAGGCTGCGCCCGCGCCGCAAACCTTTTTGCCTCGTTAGTTTCGGTACATCACAACCAGTTGGAATCGAGATTCATTTCCCTAATAAGATCGATACTTTATGACCGGATTTGAAGTATATCTTAAAACCGAGGTACCTCATTAAAGGTCTTATTTTATTAGTTAACTTCCTTCCTTCCTTGATTTTAGACCTAATACTAGATTAAGCCCAAGATTGAAATAAAGAATAAATAACAATTACCTACACTGAACATTGATCTCATAAGGTTGTTGCCAAAACTTACACTGCGCGATCAAACAAAGGACAACTCCATCTATTACCAGTTTTGCATACTAAATTAACTTTTATTACGAAGTGTTTGTTATCATAATGACCATTCTTACAGATCATAATAATATAGTGTTCTTTAGCTTTTGTGGTATCTCGTATGTAGGTATTGTAAAATCAAGGGTTGCTTAATTGCTTACCTGTTTTTAGGTTCTTGTGGATTGATCTTTTGGAATTGGGATTGGGATTTTCGATAAAGAATTATGTAATAGTCATCCAAATATCTTTCCCTATGAAAAATCTCTACTGCACAGAAATAAAGTCACTAAGTGTTTATACCACTGAATGTACAAAACATGAAGTACAATCTTTTCAGAATATATTACGAGTAGTAAATTACTGCAAAAACTCCTGAAACAAAAAAAGTGAGCTCGCCTACCAACTAAACATACAATGTCCTACGGTGCTATAATATGAAGAGAACTACGAGCTGTAGATATATTCTGTGCTATAGGCCGGGCCACAGTCTGCAGTCCTAGCCTAGAATATTAGTTGGTCATCTCATGAAAGGTTAGTTGCTATGCTCGTGACTTGTGCAGCCATAGTCATGGGTTGTGTTTATAAACGCGTGTGTCGCGTGCGCAGCGACTTTTAGCTCGGCAACGCGTGAGCGGTTGCTTAACTAGCGTAACTTTATACTTTGCACGTCGCTTAGTAGGTAATATCTTTCATCATTTCAGCTATAGGACGTCCACTGCAGAACATTGGCCTCCCCCGGTGACTTCCAGATTACCCGACTGGAAGCAGCCAGCATCCAGCGGCTTCCTGCAATCTTTACCAGTTCGACTGTCCACCTTGTGGGTAAACATCCTACTCCACTTGCCGGTACGTGGCCTCCATTATAGTTTCTGCCCCATTGGCCGTCAGTTCTAAGTGTTATCTTTTGTGCAATGGAATTTATATATCATATTATTTTGTATCATGTTGAGGTGAGGCCTGTGTCCTGCAGTGGGACGTATATAAGCATAC
This sequence comes from Anania hortulata, assembly GCA_963576865.1. Lineage (NCBI taxonomy): Eukaryota > Metazoa > Arthropoda > Insecta > Lepidoptera > Crambidae > Anania > Anania hortulata. Next base: position 24,349,857 of record OY756388.1, on the reverse strand, counting down.
TTTTTACCCTTAATTTACTTATGTTGAAATGTGTTATCGGCGATAAAATTACGAGTTTTTCTAAAGTTGTTTTAACGGAAGAGAATTAATGGCAGTAATTTATAGATTTACCAAACCGCACGATATCGAACTCTAAATATGCTTACTTTATTTTAGACATCTTTTTTTACGAATTACGAGTGTTAAAATGCACCCTTTTTTATATGCCTTCCATGCACCACAAAAAATGCCGATAGCTTAGGCGCCTAGCAGACGGCAGACAACATTTTTGCCATGAGTATAGAGAATGGAGCTTGTACTATAACAGTTATGGAGTACCCTATATAGTAGCAATGTCATATGATTTAGTCGATAAAATTTTTCGCCATTTTTGATCTGTATCTGTAATGTTTTTGTATGGGTGAGAGTTGCCAGGACTTGTCATTTCATACTAATGAAAGTGAAAAATCATTAACTAGTTTCTGAGAAAGGTGGTTCGTATTGCTGCCCTATAGGGTATGTGCTCGTTGACAAAAACGCACACCAGGGACAAAACTAGCGCGATAGATAGTACTAGGTTTTTTTTAAAATTTTTGAAATACCTCTTAGTTGAGAGTTTAAATTATATATTTACTAGCTGTCCCAGCAAACTTCGTCGTACCACCCCTTTCATAAATTTTTTTTTCGTGAATTTTTCCGTGTTTTTTATAGTTATTCTGCTATTTGGGACGCGGACAAATTCAACAAATCAAAGATCATAAAAATTGGTCCAGCCTTTCTCGACTTGTAAATGGTGTAACTAACCCGACTTTGTTTTATATATATAGATTTCCATTACTTATTTGACGTGTTCATGTTACTAGAAAGTCGTAGTTCAAATTATTTGCTGCGTGCATCGAGTTTGGGGCGGACAATTACGTGACAGCCATGGGTATCGGAAAGCAAGTAACGCAGACGGGGAAAGAAATGTGTCGTCTGCTGACCGCCTTACTGGCAGAACGGAATCCGTAGATACCCCGATATGATAATCTACTGAGATGCCGCTTCAGCGACAGCCAGACAGCGCGTTTGAAATATTAGCATTTAATTGACCGGGCTTGTCTCCGCTGGGTTTACGTTGGTCGTTGATCGACACATTTCGATACTGTCGGAAACCTGTCCAATCTGGTGTACAGTAACGCGTGGGATCACTATACTAACTAGAGCACGAGTCGGCGTATCTCTCAAGTTTATACATATGTATGTACTTATTAACCTATTAGCTGCCGAGCGGTTGCATGAGACCGCGTAGCAAGTTTCGTTTTGTTGGGAAGAGTTAACATACATCAACATACATACATGTTACTTACTATAAAATGTATAATATACAAGTTAATATAGACAAACACATCTATTCTTTTCTAATAGGTATCACTTTAACACAAAGAATTAGGAAGTTCTGGGCATACAGAAAGACTAGTTTTATTTATTTCTTATAATAGATTATATTAAAAAAAAGAACATTTATGCCGCAACTATAGTAGAATTCAATTCAATTTATAAAAGGTAAAAATAAAACTTAATATCGGTACATGTACCCATATGCAACTAGTTAGTAAAAGTAAAAACAAAATACCTACAAGAAATAAACTGATTAGCAGACCAATTAGATGATTATCTGTTTGTATGAATCCTATTCATAGTGTAAAAGAATAATTCAAGAGCAAAAACAAACAGCATCCTTTCGGAGAATTGGACGTCGATCTCAGCATATATTGTAGCATCGTAGAACTTTATGCGCTCGCGCACCGCTTTGCCCTCGCAGCGTCACTACGCGCCGAAACTCCGCGCGCGACGCCCGTGTCGCGACGCTGCTAGAACCGCGTGCGATCGATCTCGCTGTGCTTGTGCGGCATCTCACCCAAAAGGATTATTGTGAAATGTGCTATGGAGCTTGTTTATTTGTGATCGCCCCTGACGAGGGCTGAATTTTTAAGTGAACAGTTTTCTGTGTTTGGAAGTTTAATATCAGGTGAGTTAGCACATGGACCATTGTTTCTATCGAGCACGAACAACAACTTTTTCTATAGGACCAACATCGAAAACGCAAATAAAAATATTCACTTCCCCATACTAAGCCGCCGACCAACTGATATCAGTTAGTATAATAAAAAGCTGTAAAATATTTTTTTTAGATTACGATGTTGGTCTCATAGAAAAAGATGTAATATTTGAGCACCAGAATCAGCCCCTAGATGGTTGTTGATGTTTTAAAAATAACCCTGTATATATATTATATTAAATTCTATTGGAAAGAGTTTGTATTTTTTATCACTTGCATTTCGATCTGTAGATATGCAACGCGCAACTCCAGTTTTTAGCAAAAGGTTAATTTAGTGATATTTATATTGTTTGTATATTTTTCTCTTTAATATGATTTGACTACCCGGTTGCTGCAGGCATGATTACTTGCCTGGAGTGCTAGGATGTTGGGATCGACTCCCTAGCGGTGAACAATTTAGAAAACAAACATTATAAACTGGCTCGGGGTTGGATGTTCTGGCAAAACCCCTAACAGCAAAACCACGTGCGTGACACAAGGATGTTACTTCCTTACTTCAAGACTATTATTATATTAATATAATTGACGTATAACTTAATAATCAGATGTAAAAAGGTAACGAAAATAATTAGATATGATGGTTTTTGCTTGCTTATTTTTATCAAAATATTCATTTGGAATATCACAAATAAAATAAGAAAACAAAAATTTAATTATAAGGGCACTACTTACAACAATTCAAATAACAAAAATATGAAATTCATGAGACAATGATAGACAATTTAAGGAATAAGAACATAATTATTACTTATCCAAAAAGCTGCTTGACATAAAAAATGATTAGGTACTTGAATGACTAAAGTAAATACTACTGCAATACAATTTGAACAATTAATAAGTTTTCCAAATCTATAGAACAGTAGCTTGACCAAATCGTATTCAATGAAGGTCACGTGATCTAGCGTGATTCCAAACTTATCAAAATCTGCTCTTTAGCGTTACTAAGTTTCTTGTCTAAATATACTATTTCATTATCGATTATCTACATTCAACAGTAAAATAGAGATTGCGTTCAGAATTTAAATAAGAAAGATATTTGAACCACCAAAAAACTTTTCAACAAATAGTTAACAGTTGTACGTACTTCTTGTTTTGTGATTCCGCAAATTTTGTAATTTAACATTTTCATCTCCTGGTCCAAATATAAAATGAAACGTGCCATGATTCATCTTGGAAACCGTCAAATATTTAGAACACATTTTTTTCTATGAGTCAGACTTAATAAATATTCCGTAAACACCTTTACAAGACAATGTAGTAGGTACAAAACGTTAAATAACAGTCAAAAGTTTACTTTCTTGTATTTTTTTTATGAATCTAAAACCACAAAAAAGATATGAGTGGCTGAGCCAGCAGACAATAATTGAATACGTAATCTATCTCTTGGCACCTTCGGCTTCCATTGTATTTGTATTCCCTTTGCGGGTAAGCTAGCCCATAAAAAGGTGTTAACTCGCTTCCTTCATTACAAAAACTCTTTTTATTAGTTAATTTCTAAACGTTTATTCCTGAAGCATGTTTTGATTTTAATGATACGATTAAGTATAATAGATACCAGTGCTAATGTTGTTACTTTTTGTCGTAAAATTCTAACCCCATTTAAAGTTCTTGTAACTAGTAGCTGGTGATTACAGAATGTGCTAGATGATACTCAATTTCTCATCAAAAGCGCCGTATCGGATTCCTTGATAGGCAACTAAATTGAAAGAATCAGTCGGTCCAATAAAAAGTAAACCAGTTTCAGCAACATTGGCTGCAGGTGGATAATGCTTGAATATGGCATATACTAATCGCAGGAATTATTGCGCATTCGACCACTTGGTTTCCTTTGCAGGCAGCGTAATGGCTGTTGCATCGTCTAATTCAATTTGATTGAGACATTTAATTCAAGATGCGATTACACTTTGAGCTCACTGTGTTCTATCTACAAATACCTAAGTATTAGTAGTTTGATCTCTTTTAAAGCGAGTGCAAGTTGTGAGATTTGTGTCGTCGCCTTATCATACTATCCTACTTATCACTAATACAATCACTGTTTAGTGACTGGATACCTCTGATTCCACTAAATGTTTGTTTGGGATCTAAATTATACTTTTCCTAAAAAATTGTACGGTTATTTCTTGTAACTTGAGCTTCTTTTGATCTGATAGTAGTTTCTAGAATTACAAATGGAACTATTCATATAATTAAATTTTTCTACATTGTTCGTTCGTAACTAATACGGGCTTATCGCGCATTATTTCGTATCGATTATAAGAAAAATTCTTTGTTGCGCAAAGGCATACAATTCTCGCGATTTCTGCGTTTTGCTACACTATTGCAGATGGGTCTTGCATACATTTTTGTGTGAGAACTAGTTGGGACACAATGCGTGGTCTCACGCTCTCCGTGGGTGTTTCTTGCGACATTTAATACTGTGCCCGAGATTATTACCAACGGGTTTCTGCTTAGGTTAGCGTTCGTGCTCAGATCTAGCCTAGGAGATACATCTGATCTTGTTTCGGTATCAGGTTTCTTGCTCGTTTTGCCTACTGTTTTTTGTCTGTGCTAAGTAAATAATTTAGGGCTTACAACGACACCCATTTGAAAGGCGACTTACATTATTTTAAGCTCTGGAAGATCAATGATCACAAGCGAGAACACATTGCACCAATCAAGAACTATTGCTCAGTTCGTAGACAGTTCGACCGAAACACGAAGAAACCTACTTTTATTTAGCACAATAAGCCAATTATCTGCTCGAACATTTAAAAAAACTTCTCGCAGTGACAGTGACAAGCGAAAGTGGGTGTTTGTATTCCCAACGGTGTTTAGTCGCAAATCGCATAGTTCACGCCTCACGCAACATGCCGTGCGCAGTTCTGCTAAATATTCTGGAATGTTCAATTACGGTCTGTGTTTGTCTTGACAGTGATCCACGGCTGTACGGTTGAATACCTTAAAACTGTAACTGAAACCGCGGAATACGCGTTGCATTCACATACTAACATTTCCATAATATATGTGTAACACATCTTAGTAATGGAACACTCGCCAGGAAGCATTTAAATGGTCTGTATTAGCTTGAATATTGTATTGAAGAATATTTTTAAATCGTTTTACAGGAGAGAAAATAATTATAATTTAGTGTATAATATAAAATATTTACAACACTAATCTAAGTAAAGAAGGCTTGTTCAAAATCCATAAAATTTTTCCCTGTGGATTCTGAAGTGATCTACATCGCGCGCATTGAAAACCGCATTCCGTGGCGCAACAATCCGTAACATTAACTTGGCGTTTATTGTAATCTCCCGTATATTAATACTACAATGACTCGAGACATTTTTTACCTCAACGTTCAGTGCTTCGTCAACGAGAACATTCCTATCTCGAGCATACCGACTGTGGACGTTGCCCTTCTAAAGAAATCCTAAAAAACAACACCAATTGAATTGACTTTCGAAACTTAGCACATAATCCATGTGAGCGCCTCGAGTATTTAACCCTAATTAAAAAGAAGTTGAGGTTAATATAGATAAGAAATGTCTAACAAAGGTTAAAGAAACCTTGAGAAATTCTTGAGTTTATTGCTGATTGTTAGGATTTAATATTTTTCGTGGAATTTTTATAATCTGGACTGGTGTATTTATTAAGGACATTTAGACATTTCGTCCTTGATAAGGTTCGTTTCGTGTTGCTTTTTTAAAGTTTGTTTAACTATCGTTCGCCAGCATCCGCTCGCAGTCAAGGCTGAACAAACGGACAGATAAGCGGTTTATTACAGTTTACTTATTGCATAGATAGCGTTGGTCAAACACTCCCAATGTAGGTTAAACCCTTCTGGTTTGTTAAATGTAACATGTACAGCGATGTTTGGTGTGATAACATCAACAACGGCTTCGAATTTAAAATTAACGGGAATTTTTAATTGCAGCTTAATGCAGTTTATTTCTTTTTTGAAAGTAAATTGAAGCTTTTCGTCGTAATGATGTAAGAATTTGTAATTTCAGGAAAAGAGCGAAGTCATTAAAATAGGTATTACGTACAGGCTTTATATTAAATTGTATCTCATAGTATTTATAGCTTCTTTGTGTGCTGCTAAACCTTTTTTTGCTAGGTAAAATACAGAGTTTAGAGTACCTACTTCAGTTTATGACGATTCGTGTCACAACTCAGATGGATGATTCTTCATTTGCTTATCCATAATAGTTAAGCCCTTTTATGCAGACAAGAATACATGGCAGATCTAATGTAAAAACTAACTGTTGCGGCCAGATCCTAAAATTTACCACTTCATGATGTGACCGATCATTTCATAAAATTGTGATAATTCATGGTATGGTCAACTAAAACTGACCATATCGTGAAAACGTCAACATTTGATGATTAGTCAATCCACGTTTGGCCATATCATGAAAATAGAATAAATTTAGAAGTTGCTTGAATTTGTCTAATAATAGTAATCTTGGTCAAATAGAAAAATTAAACATTTTAAACAGTTATTAATTTTAAAGAAAAGTAATAAATTCAAGGATTTGAATATCTAAATAACCTAACTAACCTAAAAATTCAGGCCATAGCTGTAATCAATTTTTAAAAATGTGCTGACTTTCAGTTAAATGACGTCTCAGACTGCTAAGACAATGCAGATAGTATCAGCAGGCGGCGGAGCGTGGCGCCGTGTTCATTTGTCTCAATTGCCGGCAGCTGCGCGCGCGCCGACCCCTCAGGAAGGATTTGTTACTCATCCAATGTTCGCTTGTCTTCGAACCGCTTCCTACCTTCAAATTGTTATTTCCTTTAGAAGGCACTAGAGTTCTAGCACTTTCCGTGCATTGTTCGAAGACAAACAAATTCACAGTTTTAGCTCCAGTCTGAAACTGTAATGTTCCAAACTGCCAATACTATAGAATCAGGATTTAGTTGTCCTTTCTACAATATGAACATAGACAGACAGACAACAGCACGTCAAGCTACGACAAAACGTCAAATTTTCTCAATAGATATTGATCCCTACATGTCGGACTTAAAGTTGAAAATCGGTTCAATGACCTTTAACTTTTTGGCCTGTCAAACGGTAACTCTAGGTACAGACGAGACCAAGACAGTTAATCAGCTTGACGGGTGACTAGTGAACAGGCTGGTTGACACTTTTTAAAAATAGATCTTAAATTGTTAAGTGTTCCATTAGACCGAAATAAATTTTCTTGTATTTTTTTAAGACATAGAAAACTACAAAACTTTAAATTTAAAATAATATTTTCATAAACAGACGAAAACGCTGTCAGCCATTTTGGTCTATAGATTAACTGTGCCATGACGTAGTCTCTCTGGTAAACAAACAAACAACTTAGACGTCTCTGAATTAATGAAACATGATTTCTAATAGTTTACACAAAAAATATAGTAACTGTATCGTTCGAGAATGCAAAAATACATCAGACTCGTGACATTTGATCGTTTACCATATGACTGACGTCACTCACGTCGCGATCATGGCGGATAGCGTTTTAAGTTTCAAATTTTAGATTAAAAAATATTTTTTAAAATTTTAATTTTTACAGCCATCTTCTACTTTTAAATATTGAAATCTATATATTTAGGTTCCTAAAGTCGAATACAATAAGAAATAATTTTGATATGAGTCAATTTGCCTATTCCCGGGTCTGGTCAGTTCAGAGAATTGGTTCAGGTATTGTCTGGTACCTTGCAATTCGAGGACGTTGATTCCTTGCTTCGAGACCATAAAAATTGGTGTGGTCTAGCACATACTTAACCTACCAGGCCTACCACACCGTCCACATGTGACCCTGGTCAGTGAACCTTCTGGCTAAACGGTTAACGCATTAGAATAAACTTCGAAAACGATTACCGCTACTGTTATCGGTTGAAGGAACTTATCTTGAAGGTTATTTCGCTTTTTATTATTTACGTTTTACTGCGTACAATGCTAATCGGAACCACGACGCTTATTGATTAGAAGTTGCGGTAGAGTCCAATCTAAACTGGCGGTCAAAGATCTGGTCCGAAAACGGGAGGCAAGGACGGGTTAAACTAATTGGTTCTTAATTGTTCCTGATTAACGGAGACATCACGCAGGGCTTATTGACGTATGTGGCGGAGATCGCCACAACGGACTTCAAAACTGTAAGAACTTTTGACTTCAGTATCCTCATTTGGAAATAAAGTTTTACTTTATATTTTGCGCACAATTTAAGTACACTATTAAAATGCGCATAGCTATTATGCGACCACGCATTACTTTTTATGCATTTTTTTTAAAAGGCATTATATTGAAGTTGGTCCCATTTAAATTTTATCCACTTTGAACTAGCAGTTTGATTACATCGATTTCTCGGTATTCTATAAATCGTTGGTAAAAACTCATCAATATAAAATTTTAAGAAAAATTAAAGTCGTTTTGTTTCTATAAAGCACTGTGTATTCATTGTCATCATCATTTGGAGGACGCCCGCTTCTTAACATTGGCTTCCAATGACTTCCAGATTGACCTGTTGGAAGTGGCCTGCATCTAGCGGCTTCGTTCAACTATTACCAGGCCGTCTGTCCACTTTCTTGGTAGACGTCCTACGCTGCGCTTGCCGGCACATACGTCCTAGTATTATATTGTAATAAATACTTTACTCTCACACTACACAATACTTTTACCGGGGCATGCAAAGCAAAATATTTTCAAGAACGTGCCCATTGTTAACACTTTTTTCAATATACATACTCCAACTCAAACACCATATGTTAAGGGGGATCGTTCAAGGCAGGATGAGAAACTTAAAATTTGTACCAGCGCCAGAGGATAATGGATAGTTGAGACAACCCACTACTGTAAATGCCTGTATTTTCATTCAGACGTTTTCGATAAATATGAATCGCGTGACTGATTACAGATAGCCAAGATGTATCCCAATTAGAGATTACCACACAATTCCCTCACATGCGCGGGCGCATAGAAAGTTAATGCGCGTTTTGGGAGCTCGTAACTCGTAATGTTGCCGATTATTATAATCCACAAACGCAAACACAACCATAATTATGACAGATTACTTTTTGTCACAGTCTCTGGGTTGGATTTGTCACAGTCGTGAATGTTTTTTTTTCAATCCTACAGTTATCACGAAAAGATTTAAGTACTTTGTCATGCAACAAGATCATTATTTTTGTGAGGGTCTTGATGGAGAGTTTTCAAATTGATATTTACTTTTATTTAGTTGTGAGTTTATTTTTTAGTAAAAAGATTTTTTTATGTGATTCATGTCGTCAAGGTACCACGAGAAATCAATCTAGATAACGAGACAGTTTGTTCGAAATTGATATAATTTTAATGGAACCAACTTTACTATTGTGCTATATCCATCAGGAAAACTATCACCGAAATTGACTGTCCCAATAAAACGTTATGCGTAATACATAAAAACAAAAATATAAACATGTCGAATGGAAATCTCCTTTGAAAAATCTATAAAATGTTTGTCTTGCGGTAGTGATAAAATACAACGGCAGTTGTTACTTAGGACTAGACACATTACACGACCATAACTGGGATAGAATACCATAAATAAATAATTATTGACTAAAAGAAATCAGTTTCTATGGAACGGGTTATGAAATGGAAGAAAAAATAAGGAAGTTAACGAAAGGAATGTTGATTGAAAAGTTAGAACATTAAGAACGTTATAAAAATCTTACACTAATATTGTTAGTGTATCTCTGAGTTTTTTAAAAAAAGTTGCAGATTAGGTACTCCTTATTTCTCAATTCAATTATTAATTACAACTAAAACACACAGTTTGACAGGTAAATGCTTCTAAGAAGACATGTTCCTAAAAAATAAGGAGACATATTCTGGCCCCATATGGGCCAATAATGTTATTATTGATTGACGTTCATTAGTGGAAATTTTCTGTCCTGAACTTAAACTGAATAAATATTTTTTTACTTTAACTTTGACTTTGAAGATATTCTTGAACTTTTTTAGTAATAAGAATGGCAACTCAAAGGCTGCTCAATGTCATGGATCTATTATTGATATATTATTTGTTAACCTTTTTACGGATCAATCTTGTCTACAAAAAAGCATAATATTGTCACATACCTAAATTACAATTTGCTTTTAACACGAAACTACTTAATTAAAAAGTCCCCATTTTAGTCAGCGTATAAACCCATAATTAAACCAATAAAATATAACGAAATGATAAGGCAAAATTTATTTTAACACTTTCTTTTTTGTTTTACAATTGTCTATTGTGTAAACTTATTAATTTTTTACTTCGTGGTAAAATTATTTTTCTAAATTACTCTATCAAAAAGCAATAATTATTTATTCACTTTATACTGAAAGTTCTAGTATTAAGACTGAAATTATTTTTTGTACTATAAATAAATATTGGAAAACACCACATTTATTGCTCTGATCCTATGATAAGTAGCTTAAGCACTTGTGTTACAGAAATCACAAACAACGACGGTACCATAACACCCAGACTCGAGACAATATAGAAAAGTTATTTTTCTACATTGACCGACCGGGAATCGAACCCCTCAGAGACAGCGACGCCAAGTCCGGTATGCTCGCCTCTCGGCCACAGAATATATAATAGTACAAGTCTCGGCTACGGAAGGCGTCAGGTACTATGAGCTGCGAATTTTGTTGACTAAAAAATAAAAAAATATAGTCGGACGCTTTTTATTTAAGAAGAAAGAGAGAGTTTAATTTAGTTTACAGAGTGGCACCACCATTGTAAAAATAAAATTAGCATTTTTGTGATTGTATTTGCACAGTTATATCTAAAACAGGAAATGACTTCTGGTCAGAATCCCGATTATGATGGATTGGTCGTCACATTTATAATAATGTGACTTGTCGCGTCGCGGTGTTGCTCCGTACACACTCCACATCATGCGGGTCCAATTGCATTTTAAATACATGTTACAAAACTAGCTCTGTGGTGACAAAAGGGAAAGTAAATGTTATTGTTATCTTCTTTATGTACGACAAAACACTGCATTCAGAAATATTCGTAATACACAACAAAAATAACTAATAACTGAGATGATCAAGACATTTTACTCAATCATTAATTGTTTTCATGATGAACTTATAAACTATAGAACATTTTGAGCCATATAGGGTACGGCAATTAAGAGAGGGGAAGATCATTATGATTTTAATGGAAATAGTCATTAGTATTTTTATTTTTAATTTATTATTTATCTCCATCTTCTTCTTTGTCCTATCCTCATGAGGCTATTCTACTCTCTGCATATTGGTCTCCAGATAGTAGTCACCTTTAGCTCATGGTATAAAGGTAAAAGTATTAAGACATTATAGATAGATCTATTTACACTGCAATTCTATTCAATATAAATGGGTAACACTTCAGCAGTTCATAAAGGCGACACAAGTAAAACGATTGCAATGTAGGTTCCGCAGGTACCTACACTGGACTTGTACAGTGATAACCTAAGTTAATTGGTTAACTCAATCTAAGCCATTGTCTCTCCAATAAAAATAATTTTGCTATTACAATTTTTTATTAGAAAATATAAATGATTAATCCTGTAACTACAATAAATACCTCTCTGCTCAGCCGCTACATCATTCCACTGCATTCTGATTGCAATTAGTTGATATTTTATCATTTTAATCTTATTTCTAGGTTAGCTTTAGTCAACATTACGAGTAGCTATGAAGCGTAACATTTCCAAAGAAAATGCCGTTCTAAGAAAATGATTTATTATTATCTGTGTTCGAATGCGCTTGACATAATAACGCAAAGACAATACCTGCGTACCTATAATAATCCTAATCTTTAAATCGTGCTGTGGTCTTTTAAAAACGATACTTATTACTAAAAACAAATGGTTGAAATCTGATTGTAAAGAACAGAGAGATCGAAGATGTTTGCACGCGATGTGAAAATAAATGACGACTTTTCTCGCACTACGTTACAATATACATTGCTGTTTTTATACAAGACTGATGGATGTATGGTGTGAAAAAACGGCAACGGGTAGAGGTTTGTGAATAGGATTGCATTGTTAGGCACGCTACACACGCACAACGGGCGCGCGGCATAATTGCTAGGCGGCAATATCCGACGCGCATACAGAACACTTCATTACTGTAGAAAATTCTCAACGTACTTATTTTTATGACAGAGAATCATACACGGTGAATTATAGTTAGATTTCAGTTGCAAAAACATTACACTTACCAAAAAAAACAAAATTTTCCACAATCTGCTGACATCAGCTTAAAAAGTTTTTTTTTAATTCTGAAGGTGATTCCATAGTAAATGTAGCTATAGTGTCTTTCTTTCTAGTATCTTTCAGTAGTTAAATGAGGCATGCTATTTGGTATAAAACGTCTGTTTAGGATGCGAGGTCCGAGCCTACAGAGGCGCCCTTGAGGCCAGAGTCCGACTCACCCCCAGATCGGGCCCGCTAGAAAGGAGCCCGACAGCGGTTCGGACTGTTTTGGCAGTTCTGGTCCCGTCGGCGCCACCACTAGCGGGTTCGCCGCTTGGTAGGGTGCCCTTTGCACTCCACATTGGCCCGATCACGCTTGCTAGTATGGGGCTCGACACGTACGAGTGTGAGGCTGCGCTAGGCGAAGCCTCACACTCGGCCGGGTCGCGGCGACCGCTAGCGGGGCGGACCTAGGCTGTGCGCCTTCAGCGCACGCCACAACTGCCCAGTTTGAGCTGAAGCAGGCCTTCCTCAAAGGCACTTAGCGATAGGTCCGATAAAAAAAAAGCAATGTTATAATGTATCTGATATGTATTTGCCTTTTGGTTTATAACTTGTTAAGGAAAAGCCAAATAGATTAATATCACGGTTATCCTCAAGTTATTATTTATGTTGTTTGATTTTATCCTATAATTAGATATATTATTACTATCTATTGGTTTTATCTTCGTTTATGTATAAATAATACCCGTGTCAGGTTGTACAGTAAAACAATATTTAGATATTTTTATTGATTTAAATTGTATTTGTATTTAATAAGCAGCTCGTGATTTCGTTCGCGTAGACTTCAAATCAATTTAGAAATCATTTAAGCTTATGTGCGGGGATAAATGGTTTAGATGTTTAGACACGTATATGGAACAAATAAACTAAACTAAAGGTTTTTAAATGCACCGTCGGCCAAAAACAACATTACTTAAATATAAATATTATTAAATAAATGTAGGACAATATCACATATATTGCTCTGATCCTGATGCAAGTAGCTAATACACTTGTGTTATAGGAATCTGTTACTACGACGGTACCACAACACAGACACGAGACAGCATAAAAAAACTTTCTACATTGACCCTACCGGGAATCGAACCCGATACCTCAGAGATGGCGACGCCAGGTCCAGCGTCCTTGCCTCTCGACTACGGAGGTCGTTGAATATGTTTTTTATTTTTTTATTTTAGATATTGCAAGCCGTGCAGTGATTGGCCTATTAATAAAGTACATATTTTTTATTCCGATTTTTAGGGTTTTCCTTTTAACAAAAAAAATAAACATCTCTTATTTCGAGTACTGACTAATTGCACTAAGTGTTTAAGAATTCGGGTCCCGTTGTCGTCGATTTGTGCGCAGTAATTTAGGCGTTTTTTGCGTCGCGCTTGCCGCGCCGGCTTCCGTCTACGCCTAAATAATACCATTGGGTTTAAAGCCACAATACATCAGCACTAATACCACATAGTTACCTAATTTGCTAGAAAATGTTTTTAGGGTCTATTTTTTATAAATTAAATTCACAATACAACATTATATACATGTATTTATGCTAAGTTTTTACAGCCAAAAACAATTATCATAATTATCTTATCTTTATTTTATCTTAACATTAAACATTGCATATATTTAATTATAAAATGTAAATAAATTTACTAATTCGTGCGTTAAAACGAACCACCAACACTAATTTAATGTTATTACATTCATCCATGTTACACCCATTTTCAAACTGCATATGATTTATTTTTCATCGCACAAAACTAAAACTTGTCATTTAAAAAAAGCGATTTTTTAAACATTTTCAATGTGTAATTAGTGATAGGCAATATCAGTGGTGATACCATATCGGGCATCAGTATCGCGTTACGTACGGAGTAGCCCGGCATCAAGATATCGGTTACGCGTGTGTATACGGCTTTACGCCATCGCTTGCAGAACAATGACCCGAGAAAAAACTATGGCTGATTTATTTAGAACGATTGTTATGGGGTTACTACTTATTAAGTCTGACAAGGAGTTTTAACTTGAATATTAAATTGGATAGGCTTTTATTATATACCATACCATGACTTCATCAGTTTGTTAATAATAATTTATGTAACTTTTATGTGCATAATTAGATAATCTGCATGCATTGTAGAAAGATTAAAACATAGTCAAACTGCAGTCAGACATGATGTAGGTTTAAGTCTCAAGATGGCCGACAGTGGTAGACAGATTCCTGGTAAGTTGGAAGTGTCTCTATCTTTAAGATTCTCTATAGCCACTAAGACAAAATGAGAACTTATAAAAAAATAATTTTACACTTTTGAAACCGAATTATTTTTCTGACTGAACCGTCTATTGGTTCAGAAACCAATAACGGGAAACAACCCAACACTTTTTTATTGTCATGGCGTCGAAGTAAAGACTTAACATCTTTGTAATACGGGGTTACTATATAATCATTTTTGCCGAGGTCTGCCTAGCATAACAAGACTCGTGCCTAGTGCCTAGGCAAGATCACTTTTTTTTTACTTGACTGGACAGGGAATCGAACCGGGTCAAAGCGAAACTGTTTTGTCAAACGATACATTGTTGTTTTATCATTCTGACCCGGTAGTGGCAAATTATTGCAACTATGTAATAATATTTTGAATTGCGATTTGTGCATCTAATTGTTGTTGAAGTTGACTAATTTAGAGCCGACTCAACTTTGTTGAAATGTAAAAAAACGCTATCATAGAGGCTAATACAGTCTTTGATATGACGGCTCTCCAAATTTGAACCTATCCAGAGAATTGTATAAGAATTGTATTGTATAATAACAAATTAAAGTCGCCGTAAATTTAACAAAGCGGGTTTTTCTCTCAATAATATTCACGCTAACTCCGGAAACCGAAGTGAAATAGCAATTGCGCGCGCGCAACGCATACGAATTAGGGGAATCTATGTGTAAACGACCCGGGGAAGCTCAAGGCTGCCTCGGGACGTATTCGATGCTAATGCCCAACGCATTATATTAAATCAGGATAGAATAACACGTGGTTTATTCCCATCCTTTATATTAATAAGGCTATAAATTAAATCGCCCACTTGGCAAGTCCGTGTGAGTTTCAAACCAAAACTTACTTACTGAATCTTGGACATTACAACCACTAATGGTAATGGTAAAAAAATTCGTGTAACAAAAAAAACTACAAAAATAACAAGTTGCCACTAAATAAGGCTTTCATTATTTCAGCCATAGGACGTCCACTGCTGAACATAGGCCTCCCCCAGTGTCTTCCAGATTGGCCGGTTGAAAGCGGCCCGCATCCAGCGGCTTCCTGCAACCTTTACCAGGTCGTCTGTCCACCTTGTAGGTAGACGTCCTACGCTGCGCTTGCCGGTACGTGGCCTCCATTCCAGAACCTTTCTGCCCCATCGACCGTTAGTTCTACGTGCTATGTGCCCCGCCCACTGCCACTTCAGCTTGCTTATCTGTTGGGCTATGTCAGCAACTTTTGTTCGTTTACGAATCTCCTCATTCCTGAATTGATCTCGCAAAGAAACGCCGAGCATAGCCCTTTCCATAGCATGCTGTGCAACCTTGAGCTTTCTTATGAGGCCCATAGTGAGAAGCCACGTTTCAGTTCCATATGTCATCACTGGTAACACACACTGGTTGTAGACTTTCGTCTTTAGGCACTGAGGTATTTTGGACGAGAAGACGTTACGTAGTTTTCCGAACGCTGCCCAGCCGAGTTGGATTCGACGACTGACCTCCTTCTCAAAATTTGACCTACCCAACTGGATCACTTGTTCCAGGTAGACATATTTGTTAACAATTTCGTAAAGAAGGCTTTAGATGCATCATAACCTCATTTTTGGGACCTACCAGAGCACACACTATCCGAAATACGAATAAGGAGTCGACGATCCAATTTTCTGTTACGCGCTGCAATACCTGTTACGGCCCTCTACATGTCTCGCCTGCACGATACCACCCAGTCGCAGGACATTGTAGAGCACATTAAGGTCAAGACAAGACTCAAATTGAATTAAGAGTTGCTCCTTTGGATATTATGATTTATGGTTTAGTAGTAAGGAGTTAACATCTTTGCGTTATCATCAGTGATCGGAGTAGGTAGATTGATTCGGGGTCAATGACCTCAAACATTGATGTTAATATGGACATGCCTCCGGGATTCCGGCATTTCTTGGTATAAGTTTTTGAAAAAAAGGCATATCCATATTCTGCTAGCACTTCCAAAGTACATAAAATCAATCTACCTATTTCGATCACTGGTTATCATGTACTAGAAAACGAAATTGTTTTGGTGTTTGGCCGTGCGTCTCCAGTGTCTCTGTGCCGTGTGAGGACGGCCGTAAAGAATACACTTCCCCACCGCCAACAGGAGGCGTGTCGTAAGAGGCGACTGCGCTCGCCAACCCGCCCGCCAAAGCCAAGCGAGGCGAGTTTTGGCAATCCCCCCGATGAAAGGAAAAGAATGAAAGGATGAAATCATTGGCGGAGGCCTGTGTTCAGCAGTGGACGTCCTATGACTGAGATGATGATGATGATGATAAGTTATCTCTATGTTAGTTAAAGCCTATTATGAGTAAATCCTAGTAGGTATGTCTGCATTTTGGCACTGTTTGAAGCAATTTTTACGTAATTAATCACATTAGATAACGTTTCAGGAATGCTACGGAAAAGACAATTGAAATTAACAAAATAACAGTTTCAAAGTCAAAGTCAGCATTAATTAGCGAATTGCGGAAGTTAGTCACATCTAGAAATTCCTGAAAACGTTCATTAACATACAGGTTTATTGAACGCCGTGTACAATGTACATAGATGCAGTAGGATCTCTAGTGTAGTTGTGTGCTAGAGTTACTTAAATTACACAAAACCTCAAATTGTCAGAAAATTATTAAACAAAATATATATAACTTTAAATTTGAGGCCAAATAAGCGTAATTTACGCTGCAATCGGTATAAATGGTCAACCTACCCAAAAAGTTAAACGTCATTCAACCGATTTCTACTTTAAGTCCGACACGTAGAGATTAGTATCAATTGAGAAAATTTGACGTTCAATGGTAGGTTGTCGAGCTGTTCTCTGTACATTGCGGGACTTACAACTCGCAAAATTACGCTCGTTTGGCTTCAGCCTCTCAGCCTAAGGTAAAAATCAATCGCATTCTGTTGTAGCTTGAGATTGAGTAGTTAAATAAAATAAATAAATCATTTATTTGCCAGAATATGGTTACATTAGGTAGGTAAAATCAAGATACATTTTCCAACATATTCTATCGCAATGCGATGTGTAAATACTTAGTACAGTGTTTAAAAATGTATTAAGAGAAACGTAAACAGGTTCTGTCAACTAACATGCAAAATTAAATGTCAAACATTATTATAACATTCTCTAGCTAGAATTGCAACATTACAAACAAACAATTAGATTGAAATTATGACAAAAATGTAAAACAAATGTCAATAAAAATTTTTATGATTTAAGAACTCATTAATTGTTGAATGTAGGCTTACTATCTCTCCCTCTCCTGTGTTGCATGACCACGCGCATGCAAATGTGTGTGTGTTTATAATATGTTCTCATACCCAATGGGCTGTAGATGTTATTTTAATCGCATTTAAAAAATGCAGTCCCCGGTGAAATGGTTGGCGCAGCCGTTACCGCTTCCTTTAGTTTGATGCTTATAGGGTTGCTGGCCACGGGTTAATTTAATTCATCTTACCAATATTGTGAAAGTTTGGAATAAGTTTGGATGTTTGCTGCTCAATCACGCTTTAACGGCTGAACGGAATCAGCTGAAGTTTAGTGTACTTTTAGATATAGATCTAGCTAAATAGGTGCTTGTAGCTTAGTAGCGACTATGCTTTATTAGTGATTACCAAAATTAGGCAACCCACGCCTCGTTTATGAGTGGATGGGTGACCAAATCATTCAAATTAAGTGTCATTTATAACAAGCATCTCCGTGCTTTAAAAAGCACGTTAAAAGTCGGTTCCTCTAATATCGCTTGATACTAGTCGTGAAGCCTAGTCGGAGCCCTAAAGCGGCTTGATGACATCTGACAGAAAGTTTGATCACTGGCCTTGTAACATCTCTCCCAAAAGTCCGGTACATAATAATAATAACACATAACCAATGTTAGGCTTAGGCTTCCAATAATATGGTGACGCGATAGTAGTAAGGGAAAATTGGACCAGTTTTTTTTCTTAAAATCTTATAAGCTTGACAACCCTTGGATCTATGCAATGAGACTTTGATGCTACTCGCTCATAAAATTTTATCTTTCGGATGCGGTATCGCGCAATTATATCATGTATCGACCTCAAATATTTACGTTTCAGCTTATCTGTGGTTGCTTTAAAGCTTTTTTAAGAATACAACTTCCTAACTATGAGATTAAAGATTTTGTGACGATATTTCCTTAACTATCATAATAAAATCTTTATTTTCAATTACTTGAGCTTGGTAGAAGATAGTTGCCCTAATTTCGATCGGTGAATAAATGGCGTCGCTGAGGTTCATTTTTTCTCTCATTATTCTTGGTGAGACCTTTTCTATATTCAAATTTCAGAACGTACCTGTTTTTTTCGGCATATATTGCGGATTTCTATCACTACGTGAAGTCATGGCTCAAGATGGTTTGGTTTCAATGTCTAAGGGTTACGGAGATATTATAACAAATGTGTGAAAAATATTTTTGTAATATTTTGTATTACATCGATAAGGCAAAAAATAAAGCAGTAGTTACAGAATTGATTAGAAGTTACATCGCTTTCTTTTCATTTCTATATTGTCTCGGGTCTGGGTGTTGTGGTACCGTCGTTGTCTCTGATTTCTGTAACACAAGTGCTGTAGCTACTACATTAGCATCAGAGCAATGTATGTGAAAAAAAGGAAAATAAAGTATGCATATATGTCCGCATATATGCACGGCAGGGCACAGGCCTCACCTCAACTATGAGGTGGTATTGGCCATACTCCATCACGCAGGCCCAGTGCGGTGCGGTAGAGGGGTGTTGGGGCCAGTGACTAACTTATTGGCAGGCGAGAAACGATGGTAAAAAAATTATCGCGTTTTTTTCTCAGCTACGGGTCCCATCTGTACAATTCCACTTGAAGATCAAAAGAGTGGTATTCTACCATTTGTTTACCCAGGGTGTTAGAAAAAGTTCGCGAAAGACGACCCAAAAGCCGCGTTCTCCTACATCATGACAACGCTTCTTCATGACACGGCCAATAAAACAAAGTCATTTTTAGCTTCCGAAAAGGTACAATTCGTCACCCATCCTGCGCATAGCTCCGACCTAGCACTCTGTGATTTCTGTATTTTCCCCAAAATCAAAGATTTGATGAGAGGTTTTACTTTTACCAACTCCGAAGAGGCAGTGATAGCGTTTAATCAGCACGTAGAAAACATGCCTTCAGATCTGTGGCCCTCCTGTTTTAAAAAATGGTTCGATCGCATGAAAAAATGTTTAAAATGTAAAGGAGAGTATTTTGAAAAGCAATAAACATAATATTTTGGTTATAACATGTTGTTTTTTTAAGTTAAGCAAAACTTATAGTGTGACCTACGTATTTTCTATCTTAAAATATCAGTAGAAAAACATGTTGAGTCTTTACCAAGTGATACTAAAGTTTAATCAAAAGACATGACAAACTCAGAATGTTGTTTATAAATCATGTCGTATTTTATAACCGTGACGCCTCTGGGCACGGTCACGGCCAACTGTGATGTAAACAGTATTCATGACTATTACTATTTTTGTCCAACGAAAGACAAGTCAACTGAGCCAGTCTGTTTTGTCAATTTACTCATTTGATTAGACTTTCTCGTTTTATAGTTTGTGTGCTTTATTGTTATCTTATTTACGTTAGTTACTTTATTCTTATCTGTTATAAACTGTAGGTACTTATTGTGTAACTTAATTTCGGACTTGGCTACTACTAGTAGGTACTTTTAAACCGGATACGGAATGAATATTTTTTATATTTCGACCAATGTTTCTTTAGCAAAGTTATTTAAGTTGTGCCTACAACTATATCCTGAAATATGGCTGAATCGTTATGTTATACGTTGTATTATTTATATTAAATTCATTTAAACCAATAGGCTTAAATTAAGCTCTTTTAGACGTCCCAATTTTATTTTTTACCCTACCACTGTTTCGGGACAATATTATGGACTAGCACTTAGAAGAATCAGCAGAAGAAACTCGATCACTGTCTAAATAGGTATGTTTACAAGAAAATATGTGCCTGTGCGAACAGGGTAGTTTACAATTCTACACATTTTTATCATTTAAAAAGTTATTAACAATAACCTTTAACTATTAAAATCTCTTGACAAGCAATTAAAGTGTATACTTACATACTGAATTATTACCATTATTTGTCATGGTTCACTAGTGATTCAACTGCTGTGTTTACTGTGTTACTGTTCTTTGTACAATACATAGGCGCTTGCGCATCTGATCGCATGCGCCACCATGCATGACTCACGCATTAGCGCCGCGCACTATCAATATCCTAAAGCGCGCAGTTGCAGTGACATTGATTTCTGTCGGCGCCCGCGCACGCCTGCCGGTTCGCGAGCTGCAGCGCGCATTCCAGTGGCCCAGGGCTGCCAAAGTATGCCTATACAGGGTTATTTGTAAAACATCAACAATCTCCTAGGGGGTGATCTGGTGGTCAAATACAACAACTTTTTCTATGGGACCAACATTGAAATCGCAAAAAAAAGCTTACTCATACCAAGCCGCCAACCAGCTGATTTCAGTTTGTATGGAGCAGTGGATTTTTTTTAAAGATTTTTATGTTGGTCCCATTGTAAATGTTGTTGTATGTGTGAGCACAGCCCCTAGGAGGTTATTGATGTTTTACAAATAACCCTGTATACGTCCCACTGCAGGGCACAGGCCTCACCTCAACCATACTCCACCACGCGGCCCTAGTGCGAATTGGTATAGGGGTGTTGTAAGGCCAGTGACTGAACCTTACTGTCAAAATAATCTAGCCTTAAGGCCTCTGATTCGGCTTTACGACTAGTCAATTCAACCGATATTAGCCTGTATCAATTTTTAACGTACCTTCCGAAGTAATGCTTGTGATAAATGGCACTAAATAATGGTCGGAATGGTTACCCATCCACTCAACCGTAGCGTGGATTGCCAGTTATGCCACCACTGAGCTACAAGCGCCCCAAATTCAGAGCTGCCGACTCTACCTAAATAACCGAATCACCCCCATTCATGTGTATACTACCACCTGTGTAACATTATAGAATGCAATTAATATATTGAATTGAATTTAATACTATGTATGTTCTGCGATTTTTTGCAGTTTTAGAGTTTTGTTTGTTTTTGTGGTGTGGCGTAAGATATACTATTCACCTGGAAAGAAATCTAGCAATTTATAATTAATGTCATTATGACTCAAACTCTCTGTGATGATGTCTCAAAAATCGAGGTTTAAAGATAAATACGCAAAATCTAAACCTAAAACCTACAAAAGTCGCAGAATTAGGGTAATGTTTAACGACCTCCGTAGCCGAGAGGCGAGCGTACCTAACTTGGTGTCGCTATCTCTGAGGTTTCGGGAATCGATTCCTGGTCGGTCAATGTAGGAAAATAACTTTTCTATATTGTCTCGGGTCTGGGTGTTATGGTACCGTCGTTA
This sequence comes from Anania hortulata, assembly GCA_963576865.1. Lineage (NCBI taxonomy): Eukaryota > Metazoa > Arthropoda > Insecta > Lepidoptera > Crambidae > Anania > Anania hortulata. The sequence goes on along the minus strand of OY756388.1, from coordinate 24,327,852 downwards.
TTTCTGATTTCTGTAACACAAGTGCTTAAGCTACTTATCATAGGATCAGAGCAATGTATGTGATGTTGTATTTATTTATTTATTTATAATGTTAACGTCCCATTACGTACCTGCAAAACCAGCCTCTCCGTTTCAAAATCAGAATCAAACAATTGTTCTCCATTATTATTAAAAGTCAAGTAATTTTTCATGTAAAATGCCTTATACAAATTGCCTTATACAAATGCCTTATACAAATCTACAGAAATTGTATTTCGTTTAAGTATAATTTTTTGACAACCCTAGAAATGCTAATATTAAAGCACCACATTCGTTCTGTTTGCAGCCGATGTCAAACGTGGATTTACAAGGCGAGTTTACACAACAAATCTTGTTTAGGTATTTCGCGTTTAAGGTATTTACAGCCTTGTGATGTGATTGATACTTGTTGTTGCGGTTCCTAGAAAAGGCACACCATTTCAGATTCTGCAAACATAAATCACGAGTTATTAGTTACCTAGACTACTAAGATTCGAAGTTATTTTACCATCATTATCATTTCAGCCATAGGACGTCCAACTAAGGATTATAGACCTCCCCTAATGACCTATCACATCGGGGGAGGGGGGAGGGGGGAGGGGGATTACCAGTACTCGCCACGCTTGGCAAGAAGTTTGGCGAGCGCAGTTTTTATAAGATTTCACAAGCAGACGCTGCTGCCCGTCTTGTACTACAGAAATTAGTTGCCTCTTACATCACGCTTCCTGTTGGCGGAGGGGAAGTGTATTCCTTACGGCCGGCCCCACACGGCACGGTTATTTTACTATTGTTGGATTAAGAGTTTGACATAATACTTATACGGTTTCACGATAGGGCTGAATGGAATTATGGAATTCTTTCAGTTAACGACACGACAAATGCTGAGCACCTTTTCGACACAATATCAAATTTATATTGTTTTGTGTATTATTATTTTTATTTTCTCTTGTGTGTAGAATAAACGTTTCTTTCTTTCTTTAAGATCTCTTTCTTTTGTGTTACTACCTTCAGTTCTGTGCTGTCGTTTCGTACTAGAAAATTGGATAAGTGAATAAAATTTTGTGTTTTCTTGTGGGTTGCGAATTCGTATTAGGTTGAGAGGCAGTATAATTTATGTTCTCTTTATAACCTAACATGTAGTTTTACGCGTCCCAGCTGTGTTCCAAATTTGGTGAAGTTGCCGTAACCTCTTCCCACGTGCATACGCAGCGCGCGCGCAGCACAAACATTGGGTTAAGGCATCATACACAAGATAACACAAAAAATAATCTTTTCTTCTTAGCGCTCTGTCCCGTCCCTGACGTCTCATTCAGAACCGTTCGATAAAAAATTGTCGACCGGAATACCACGTGACACTAATATGATTTATTGAGGTTAGTATTACGCGATTTACTAGTCCACAATATGATAATGAATCGGGGTCCTGCCCCACGATTCAGAACAATTCGATAACGAATTGACAACCGGTAAATCGATAAACCGGTAAATTACTGTTAAATCATATAGTGTCACGTGGTATTCCGGTCGACAATTTGTTAGAGAACGGTTGTGACAGTATTATGCTAGGATACGAACTGACTACTCATGGGTATAAGGCAAAACTCCGACCACTAAGCTACTATCACCACCCCAAGAATGATTAAGATCATAAAGTATCTGGTATATGTAGAGTATTATTTTTGGCATTAAGTCCGCCATTTGTACATCTTAATTTGTTTATCTTATCTTACTAATATTACAAATGAAAAAGTTTGGATGGATGAATGTTTGTTACTTAATCACGCCAGAACGGCTGAATGGATCTGGATAACATTTGGCACAGAGATACAGTATAGTCTGGAACAGCACATGGTTACTTGTTATCCCGGAAAAAAGTGCGGTTCCTGTAGGAAGTTTTAATTCGCCTCCTGAGGGAGTAAAATACAGGATGAGAAGCCGTACGGGGCGCGGGCGAAGCCGCGGACATAGCTAGTGAACTTCTATAAAAGAGAAGTAAGTTACGACAAGTAAGTGTAGCCTCACTATTGTTTAAAATATATTAATCACTTTTATTATTAATTACAATCTCTATTTTAGTTTCCTATATCGAATTATTTTTAATTTGTTACTAATTTAAAGTTAATTAACTGCATGATACACATTTGCAATTAGTTCCGAAAGGGAAACATTGTTAACTATAATACAGGAAATTATTACCTTGATGTATTGTCTGTTGGTAATAAGTACTTTATGGTATTTAGAGTTATGTAACGCTCCAGTCAAATGTTGGTGCAAACGTTTGACCCAACGTTGGAGTAGGTGTAAGCCTTTGTTCAAGTGTCGAAATGTTGTTCTGCTAAATTAAGGACAAGGCGAATGCTAACAGGTCGCTAACTTAACCTAGTCTTGCTAAATTCGGCTTATTTATACTGTTAACGATCTGTTTTATGAATTAGCGAATATCATTGTTTATTTCCTATATGGATATTAAAATAAATTAGTTTTGATAGACATAATTTATGTGGAGCCGGTTATTTTAAATTTGACGTAGCTACAAAATATTTTTAGCCATACAAACTACTCTGCTTAACTCAACTTTAATTTAACTGTTGTGTTGTTGACATTATTACCCGTCTCGTACATTAGTGAATAAAAGTACTATTTATTTTAATGTAATTAATTTTTTTCTATTATTATTTTATTTTAGTCCAGTATTATTATTTTATAATAACTTATGTAGGTATGTGTTAAATAATGTAGAGAAATTTCGGTTACCTTTGATCAACGAAGCCAGGGCAAATAGCTAGTCCCGAAGCAGTGATAGGGCAAAGCTATATTTTTGGGACGTGTATGGATGTACGTGGCCCGGAACAGGGCCTATATACTGAATAAATGACTATAATATAATCCATATACTAAAAATGAATGTTAATTTGTTTGTTTGTCCCGCCAGTATGCCCTTAAGTCTAAAAGATTAATCTAATTGTGATTAAACTTTGATGACACCATCCGAACGATGTCGCGGGCAACAGCTAGTGTTGAATACTTGTGACGACCACATCAAGTATATACCTGTCTAGTTCAACATCATGTTGCTGGACAAATTTAACTCATTGGCATTATTAATTTTAAACAGGAAAATACCAATTTGTTTAATTGTCGCGATATGCCGCGTGTTTACGTTTTTACGGGTAGATTAATTTGAAATTTAATTACACTGCTGCTGTACGCACGTGTTTTAGTCGCCACATTTTACTGCTTTTCACCAATAAAAGTGTGTTCACGTGCTTTGGCAGGAAGCACAGAATAAATAATAGTAGGAAGGCTTGTTACTCGTACATAGAGTTTATAGTTCGACCGCTTAACTTAGATTCTACCATTTTGCTAAATATCCTGTCATATGTTTTATTGAGAAAAACATGGATATAAGCGAAGTCCACCTTTCAAAACATCGTGGGTTTGACGAGTGGGCCCCACAGCCGATCATCCGCCGACACATCTCGGCGCTAGCCCGCTATACATACATTACACCCAAGGAGCGTACCGAGCCCTACGCACTTAGTATAACAACGCATTCAGGGGGTTGATGGGGCTGCCACGACACTGCAGGGATGCTAGCGGCAGCCGAAGTCGATAGCTTCTCGGCTATCATTAGAAAGCGCGGGGCAGCACCGACAGCCTTCTGAAGACGGTCGCGGCGAGGCTGGACGTGGACAGTGCCATTATGCAGCACTGGACGCGCGTCCAGATCGCCAAAGAAACCAAAATAAATTATAATACGTTTTTGCACTAACATAGTTTTTAAGAATAATTGTTACTAACACTCTGGACCCTTCTTCCGAAATAAATGCTTTTTATTTTATTTTATATTGTCCCGTAGCGGTGGTAGGGTAAAAAAATTATATTGGGACGTGTAATAAGCTTAGTTTAAGCCTATTTGCAGAAAGAAATGTATTTGTTGGTTTTTATAAGTATGTGTATCCGTTATCTAGTCGTCATATTATACAATTTACTTTGTGGTTTGATAACTAGTGTGATTGTTGGAAGATTATTTATTCAACTACCGGTCTAGTCATTTGATTTAATAACTGAAACAACCAGTAGTCTCCGGCATATGTGGCCTGTTTTACTGTTAAAAATCGTCAATAGATAAATAGCTTTCCGTGCAAGAAACCGACAAGATGGAGTAAATCAAATGTTATTTTAATTAATCCACATTCCGGTACTAATGAACGGGTGTATTTATTTTTCCGGGTCCCATAAAAACGTAGCGCGACATTTTTTATTTTATTTTAACTATTATTGCGTACGAAAGTGTAAGTAAAGCTGTAATATTACTTACACGGTATTTTAAACGGTACATTTATTTATGTTACGTCATGATGTGTATCTTTTGAGAAAATCTGATATCAAAGTTCTTAATTGAGACTAAGAAAAAGCGCAATTGAGCTTTCTAAATTAAAATTACCTAGTATTTTATTTGCGTTAAAATTTTTGTTAACACTGTTCTTAGTTCTTCATAAGGCTAATGATTGTTTCACTTTTTTTGGAAACTGAACAGCAATATCTACGTCAAATATTAATTACCGTTGACTTTAACCATAATATCTATTGCTTCTTTACCTTAATTAGGTATTAAAGTACCTGCCTTTGTCAATCCAAAAGGTTTTTTATAAACATCGGTCACTTAATTAGTTCAACCAAATAAGTAGTTCTGGTGATAACTTCCTACATACCAAGTTCACATCTTTATAATAACAATGAAAAAAAAGTTTCTACAATCACACCAATTATCTAGCCCCAAACTAAGCATAGCTTGTACTATGGTGACTAGATAACGAATAAACATACAAACATTTTATATATTGTGTATTTACCAACAAATGCTCGTGCAAGATTTGCTCCTTGCGGGATTCGAACCCGCAACCGCTCGGCCTTGTAGTCCAGCCCCCTTAGCATGACCACTTAAACACGGTATGATATGATATGATGGTCATTATCGAAAACTTTTACAAATTACGCATTATATACACAAGTAACGGAAGGCTTGCTTCTTGTGAGGTCCGTAGGTAATGACGCCATAAATGTTCCGTCAACTCGTCATGTAGCGGTACAGTCGACAATATTTTCACTTTTCCTATGTCGGAAGATGGGTGCAAAGCCATAAGGGGGTGTTAGTATAGACTATAGAGAATGATTTGAGCCATATTTACCTAAAATCTGGTATTTTTTTAGGGAGTTTTTACGATTTTAGTACCAAAATCCCAAAATTGTCCAATTATGTGCTAATAACGCAAAGTTTAAGTGGAAATATCTATTATTTTTTTAAATGTCAATTAAAAAAACTTAATTTTTTATTGTTAAGTTTGAATAGTTTTAAAGTTATTTTTTTTAGTAAAAACAGTGCTTTAAAATGATTTGATACCAATAAACACACATTAGGCTAATACAGTGCATTAAAAAAATATACATTTCCACTTAAACTTTGCCATATTAGCACTTAATTTTGGTACTAATTTTATTTTATTGCAAGATCCACAGCTCTAAATACAATTTAGATGAACTTAAGAACTAAAATCTTAAGTTAAGTTAAGTTTCCTAAAAAATACCAGACTTTGGTTCGGACAAATATGGCTCAAAATGTTCTAGATGGTCTACACTGACAGGCTTTCTCAGCAACCTGTATAAGACATACTTGGTATACGCATTTTTATAGTAGATGATTACGTTATAGTTAATTGATGATCGATATATCATTGTGTAACAAATACATTATTATCGATTGTGATGACCACTCAATATGTCGGGCACGGCTTGTCGGTACTAATGCTGATTGATTACAGCTGATTACTCCAGTAATAATTACGGAAATTACCGCCCTGATTCGCTATAATTTGCGTACAATTAAAGTCATTTGGTTGCTAGTAATGATGTACAGTCGGTAGCAGAAGTACATTAACTATTCTTTATTACCATATCATAAGCGATTAGCTGAGACATCCCACGATACAAAGGCTGGCCAATATTAGGCCAACGCATTAGCTTAGCTATTCAGCGTGGCCAGCCTTTTGAGCACCTTTTCCCAAGAAAGCGAGCTCAATCACATAATTTATTTATAGGTTTTTTCCCCTATAAATAAAATATCAGATTATGTGCAAATAACTTAGGGGTTTTTAAACGAAAAAAAAAGTATTTTCTTTATCTTTTTTTAGGTTTAGCTTGTTAGTTTATGTTTCGATTTTGTAAATATTTGAATTAATAAATCTTTTATCGTTTTACTAAAACGAAATTAAATTGCTAATATTAAAGTCTTTGAAAATCATAAATGTTTATTCAATGTTTCTTGACTTTACACACGTTTTGATTGACACAACTTTGTATTACATTAATTTGGTCAGTATAACCCTTTATGAGGGTGTACAAACAAGAAAAAAGAAAAAAGAAGACAGACAAAGGTCAGAACATAAACGTCGAGGGACGTTCTATTCACTTAACTGATTATGAGCAACGATTCTCATTATCAAATTTCTTTGAAACCAAAACTCGGTCATCAGCGATCCCGTTATAAAGGTCAATAGGATTAATGATTTATAATAATCTACGTATCGTAAATACTATCAAAATGATTTGAAAGTATGTTTATTTATGGTGATCACTGTACTTACTTGGGCAGTTGGGTTACATGTTACAAATATGCCCAATTACAACATGAAAGGTTAACTGTTACCTTTTAGAGGGTACTCGTGTTCTGTTATTTATGGTGTAATGAATTAAGCAGTGTTGCGAGCAACTTTTATTGTTGTAAATGCTATTAGATATAATTCTTATTTGTGTGTATATTTAAGTTTTTACAAAAAAACAATACCGGCAAATGATGTAAAGTCGACGTAACACACAAACAAAACAAAGGTAAGTGACTGAAAATCCTAATACGAGGACACCTTGAGGTAAGGGATTGGAAATCAAAAATAAAAAATCCCTCTTTTTGTAAACCGCCTAATTCGTATTTCAAATGAGTAATTTATTTAAACGTTCATTTAAATTAAATCAGAGATTAGCTCGTCCAATATTTAGCAATAGGTACCTACTATTAATAGCAAGGCCGGTCCAGAAAAACAGACACTACTTTCGATCGTCTACTCATTTGCCTGGAAACTGAATGGAGAACACAAAAAAAACAAAAGTCAATCACAGCAGTCATGGTTACTTGATCAGTGACAGTAGTTTACATGAAGGTTTAGTAGCCTCAATTCTATCATCGTTGGACTGAGCAAAAAGTTTAGAACAATGTACTCAGTCTGCACAAAAAGCAGCGGTAATGGTCGGCAGATGCAGCGGCGGATGCGCATGAGCTGGCCACGCCTTTGCGCCGGCGCAGCGTGGTTTTCACTGCGGCTGCGACAATAATTTATCGATAATATTATTTGTATAATCGCTATTTGTACTTATTTTTGTAGGTTAAAGAATAAGTACAAATTAGCGCATCTCAGATGGGAATATTTAATAATTGTAAACTTGTTACCCAATAGGGCATATGCATGAAAAAATATATTTATTGTTTTTACTATATATGTAAGAAAATATATGAAATTACAGTGCAAATACTGAAAACAAAATTGATTTTAGGTAAAAAATAACCGTAATATAGTAATTAGAAGTTAAGGTATACATATCTCTTTCTAAAACCACTTTTACTATGAAAATGTATGGCGGACGTGTAATGTGACGTCACGGTACATATCGGACCTCATTGTCTAACACGCGACTTTAATGGGCTGTAAGACAGGTATTTATCAATATTTTTCGAAAATACTCAAAGTTTTATCAATTATAATTAGGTACATAAGTACTATCGACATTTCATCGACACACCACTAACGACTTCCTCGACCTTTACATCTTTGTAATTATGCGTTCGCGAATTGAGGCCGTTAGCCGACTCGGCCGCCGACTAGTTGACGAATTGACCAATTGATTCACAAACATTCTATTGTATGTTACTTATTTTGTAAGAGATGTCTTCCAGTTTAAGTTGTCTAAATGCTGCCAGGGGCTGAAGAGCTCTATGAATAGTAGAATTACTTTAATCTTGTTTTGTTTCTTCTGTAAAAGTGTAAAATCAACAAAGTTTAGGTAGTAATGTTTAAAGTTCATGGTTAGGGCCTAAGACGTAGGTATCCAGATTTTTATGTTGATTAAGATTTTATGATTTTTATTATGTATTTTTTTATTATTATTATGATTTTTATATTTTAACGCAAATAAAGATTCTGATTCTGATAATGATCGTATCCGACAGGCATTTTTGACAGCTAAAACCAACAAAAATTTTGGGTTTTCTAACTCACATTTGCAAGTCTTAGTAGCCTAAAACTGCACTTAAGAAATATTTAGATGTTAGTTAATTTATCATTGTATGTTTATGTAAAAGAATCACGATACCCTTGACATTTGTACACAATATTTCTTTTACCAATTATACCGCTCGCTACAATGATGAGTAGATACAATATTGCCATTTGCAACTCATGCGGACGAATAAAGATACTTTATGGGACGTTAAAACCCAGCAGGTAGTTTCATTATGCCTCAAGGCGCGTCAGGCAATAGCAATTATCTGGAAAACATCATGTTCTTACAGCAAATGACGATAGGGAAAAACGAGTACATACTTAGTAATAATTATTATCTCCCGGACGTCCGCAGTTTCTTCAGCGTAGGTAATATGTCGCTTCGGCTTTCTAAGCCCATTGTCACGAGCTCTCATCGGCGTTGCATATCGATAGAAGTATTTGCATTCATTGCATCTCTCGCGCAGCGAATGCAGGCCAGCGGGAACAACCTCCTTGGAGACGTATTTTTGAAGTAGGTATTAGAAATGAATCTTGAATTTGAACACGAAAACCATTCGTGTAAGATAATAATTTCTATTGATCACGATTTTACGCAGTTTTAATCACTCAAATGAAGTGTTGCTATAAAATTGAAATCTTGTAACTATTTTCGTTTTATACAAAAAAATATGAAAAGACCCATTGATCCTAAAAACCGGATAAGGTAATAAGGTATGTATTTTTAATAAATAATGAAAAAATAAAAAGTAACGTGGGCTTCAAAACCGGGTTTTTAATTATTATTTTTTTAACTTTGAACTGTAAAAAAAACTAATTTGGACAAGCATCAAACTTGGCATGAATATAGTCAAAACTGATGTAAAACAACAAATATAATAAAGACTCGCCCTTGACCGATTACGATTCGTAATTTCGCACTGCAACTGTTTTGGTTCCCATCGGAACAGATACGTGAGCCTCAGAAATCCAATTTCCTCGGGTCGTGTTCCCGATGGGGTAACAATGGGCAGGTAGGGGGTTCCCAGAAGTGCATCCGGCGCCACCCTCGCACACACATGTGCAATTCCAACAATCGCACGAAAAAACTTTATTCAATTTAGATTTATTTGGAGCACTTGAAAAGGACGTAAAAATAAAATGAAAATTTAAGAGTAATGAAAATAATTCCATAAAGCTTACATGGGGGTAGTGATATTTTAACTACCATTCTTTGAACTTCAGTCGAAAATGAAAAGTTTTATGACTTTTAAAGGGTACTCCCTTTTTTCTCCTAACATTGTTTGTCCGAAAATCATTATCCATAACACGTTTGCAATAAACTTCAGTAACCATAATGTTCAAAAATTCTAAATTTTGTGCTATATAATTATCTTTAGTCCTAAAACTATTCTGTCATAATTTCGATTACTATAATAGTTGAATCTACTAATTTTACATGAAATAAAGTCAAATGTCCTAAGTATTGTATTTTATACTGTGTATTATTCCGAATGTTCATTTACTTATTTAATATTGTTAGTCCTAAAACAATAACTAAAAATTAGGTTTTTAGTGACAGAAACGAATTGCCGTAAATCCGACTTCACGCAGTCTTGTCTGCCCTACCCCTAGAGTGTACTTCAAAATCGCGTAGGCGCGGAGGGGTGAGGCGGCCCGCGGGCTGAGGAGCAGGAGGCTGGCAGCGAGCCGCCGCGGCTGAGGCTGGCCGGCTTTAAGCTGCGGTGGTGAGCGAAAGCCGTCTGCGACGATTAGCACGCGTGGGACCGCCAGAGACACGCAGCGCCGGAGCTGTGACAGAAGCCTTGCATGCATGCATGGTGCATGCTGCTTGCGTGCATGCATGGCGCATGCTAATTGCTTGCATGCATGATGTTTGTATGATGATTGCATTCATGCATGGTGCATGCTGATTGCCTGCATGCATAATGCTTGCTGTTAGCTTGCACTACGCATTTATTATTATTAGGATTAATAAACATCATATAATTTGAATGTAGGACTTTTATAGAAAACGGTTTTATGTCTTTCGTATATTATTGATTGTAATATTTATGACAAATAAATTTAGGGCATATTATATTTAGGGCTTTCAATTTTATTGCATGTAATATTATGTGACATTAAGTTCGGGCAAGTTATCATTCGGACAAATGATGATTAGGACAAAAAAAATTATTACACGTTAGATTATGGATAAAAAAGTTAGGGAACAAAATAGAGAACCCTTTTAAAGATTTAAGCGCATTGTCTCTTTTACTCCTTGGCCAATAATAAACGTAGCGGATAGTTTTTTATGAAACATTAACAAATCAGATATCTTAGTTATTTATTACATGAAATCAGCAGAAGTATTAATATATCTGCCTATACAATAAAACCAGTATCTAGATTAATCAATTGATTGATCTAAATATCGAGTTGATCAATTTTAACGATTCAGATACATCCGCAGATGTTGCCGAAATAGGAAACGCAAAGACATTAAAATGTTGCCAACCTGGTGTTGCGTCTGTATCCAGTACTGGATTGTTTGGAATCTTGCAAAATTGCAGACACATTTGAATAGTGGATCAGTGATCAGGAGTCAAGTATTCAAGCTGGCTTAGAATAAATACAGGATTAAATACTAAATAGATAAAAATTATACTTTTAAGGTTGGTAGCTTCGACTAATTAAAACCAATTTAAGCTTACAATGTTTAACTTTTTGTAATAAACCTGTAGTCCACATTGCATGCCGTGGCAGCCTATAACTAAGACGACGCTTAGCTCTTCAGTACGAGTATAACTCAAAATGTGTATCTTACTTGTATTAGTGTTTGTCTTGTTGGTTGCCCTAATAAATAAATAAAATAAAAATAAAATAAAGGATATCCCTGGAAGTCTGGATGAAATTAAACAGGCGCGTAGTGGTATTTCCCGAATTTTTGGCTCTATGAAAGTAGGTTCCATTTACAACTGATAAAAAGTGTTTTTTTCATATATACGAGTACAGCTCAAACAAATAAAAATACAAACTATAAAAGAGAACAGTTTAATTTTTTTAAAACGTAGTTTGCTTTTTTCACGTACGATAATTAAAAAATGGTATGTAAAAAGTGCCGTCAATGGCCTATTTGCAAAAAATATTTGATTTTATTGTGGTATGATGTGACGGTGAAACTTAGCGAGGACGGTTTCATGTTTTGTTTTTGTTTGTAAACTTTCGGTATTGTGCTATAATCTCACCAAGTTAGCATTTATGTTATTATGTCCTACTTTTATGAAGCAACGTTTGACATGTACTTAACGTTCAATAGAACTTCTATTTTTTTTTTGTTTTGAATGTTGCCCAATAACACTTGGAAACGTTACTCCACCAAAAGAAAATCCGATGTATATGCATGCACCTATAACTAAATGATTAGTGAATACACAAGAATTTGCTTTTACACTCTAAAATTATATATGTCTTAACATTGCTGAACGTAGCACGTTCAAAAACAAGTGACTGGCTCTTGTGTCGTTTGTAAAAAATGAAAAAGTTGAAAGGTTTTAAATAATTAACTAAGAATATGAATTAATATTTGCTCATCTGCAAAATACTAAATACCAATTATAATAAGACCTATAATATGTAAAACTGTATTCTTGTAGTATTAAGTACATATTTCTCCCTCCCCAGGTGTCGGAATGCTAAAGCACGTCGCGGTGTCCCCGCACCGAGCGCGCGCCGACTCCGTGAGCCTCGCCTCCTCCGCCTCCTGCTGCAGCCTCGGCAGCCTCGAGCACCGGCACGACTCCGTCACCGACCTCTCGCATCGCACGGTAAGTCACTGCCATCATCTCATCGTAGCTGTACGAGCTACGTAGACTGCAGCTGTGAGTGCAGCCACCGCAACACTACTGGTTTGTCTATGTATGAAATGACTTTCAGTTCAGTTTTCAGCGGCCGACTGCAACTGCCCCTGCAGTTGTAGCAATTGCAGCCAGCAACTCTGTAAATAATGTATAAAAAAAGTTTTTTTTTAACTATATGTGTCCTTTTTCGGTTACTTCTTTATCCTCCTCCTCGCATCAGTTTCCTCAGTGCTGAAGGCCGTGATTGCCTCGATAGAGCATCTTGTTGCGAACTATCCGGCGCCATCTGCTTTGGTCAATAGCAGAATGCAGAACACTTCTGCTTACTTCTTCTTTCCCAAAATATAACTACCTTATCAGCTTCTTCAGGAGGTACATATTGGCTGGTGATGTGAATAAACGGCGCAACAAGCTCAGTCACCTCTGTCAGGCTTTTTTACGAAATACAGTTACAAAGAAAGAAAAGTCCATGCGCTCTGTTCCACACGTTTGACGACGAATAAATAATCGTCCTTTATATAATCCACTTTTCAGAAGGACTTTTTAAATATTTTTATGTTGTAATATAAGTTTTAAAAAAAGCCTTAATAGCCACCTTTAGATAATTCAAACAAACTTGTTGTCGATCGACGTGATCCTTTTTCATATTGACTATTTTTTACAATTATCGATTTTTTCTCTGTTCTGTTACTGAAGTAAACGCATTAATATAATAAAGTGTTTTCTTTACTTAGTTCAGTGCGTAATAGTACATTCTGCTTTTTATAAAACTCAATATTATTGTTGCGAGACGCCCGAGCGAGTCAGTAATCTGTGACTTGTTGTGACATCGGGCTGGCAAACCGTTTTGTCATCAAATTATGATTTAGGTTAGTAAAATAAACACTCTTGCTTTTGAGATTTGATCATGTTTTGAATTCTGCAACATTTGAGATTGGATAAGGCCATTCTCTGTACTAGAAGTCTACTGTGATTTACTTTATTACCTATGTCTTCAAAGCTGTTGAATAATTTCTTTCTTCCCGCAATTCGTCATTATACTGTCACCGTCAATGCTATGTTGAAGGTCCATAATAGTAATGAGAAATCAGATAGCCGCGGCCACCATGCGTCATTTTCGATTTCACTTTCGTAGACTGTCTTGTCTTAATGTCAGAATCGTCTCTGGTTCCCATCAAATATGATATGCCATGAGAAAATATCGACCGCAAGTGTAGATGATGGGCAGGAAGCGTTTGTGGACTCGGCGCCTGATAACGACATTTTAAATTTATTCAAATTGGAAGCAAATATTTGCGTTAACGTTATCGTTCCGGTAAGGCCATGCTTACGTCCAATTAGTGAAGCGAAACTGTTGGATTTTCTAATTGACCTTTGTTTCGTCAAAAGATGACTTACCGGGATTATTATAGTTAATTAGCGGGCTAATATAGCGTGAGAGGATATTAAGCGGCGATTTAATTTTATTGTATGGGAATGTGGTTTAGACGACAATGAATTTTCGACATTGTACGCGGTGCTCAGTGGCTTATTAATTAAGCCCGGTAATGACATTTGATGGCCGACTGAGATACGTGATTTCTCGATTGTCTAGAGTCGCGGTATGGTTTGGGAGCAGATAAGAGTATTGTGTGCGCCTGCGCAATGGAAAGTGTCTGAGACGTGAGAGTGTTTCAAAACGATAGTTTCGGCTGATATTTTTGTCAACTACCCTTATATTTACGATAAACTGTTACCAGTTGTGTTTTTGTTTGACATATCAAATATCGTGGTGATTGTTGGCCTGTTTCGAGGTTATTTTAACAACCTTGTGAGCACACAAAATACAATATAATAGGCTAGTTTCCTGGGTCAAAGAAAGATTATTCTATTTAGTCCATCAGTTAGAATATCAAAACATATTAGACTCATATTTTGTCTTTTGTCTCAGTTCGGTGTAACGTCACGCCTTGCGACACTTTCTAGCAAGGCGTGACGTTACGTGCTAACTTTGATGGGCTTTATCTTTATAATTTTTTGTTTGATCGAGAAAAGAAAAAATACGTGTCCAATATTTGCTGTTAATCCAACTGACGGACTTATTAGATTTTTTTAGGAAACTAGCATATTGTCAATGTTGGGGCGATTGCTAACTTTAAAAAAATACTTTAAAACTATGCATAAGCAATATATCATTACGATCCATTCAGTGCGGTTCGACCGAGGCAATTATTATAAGAATAATAATAGAGAAGTATGGACTTTTATTTAGAGAACCGATTTTATTACGTACATAATCCTCTTAACTACCTGTAATGTATTATGAGGGTCGTAAGATTTTATAAAACTTTGATTAGAAGATATATAGCTTTTACGCTATATTTCGTGATGAATTATGACGTGTACACCGTGTGAAACGCACATGTTTATCCCATAACTCGTCACCTCGAGAACCCGTTGTTATAATTTACGTGAACCACATGCTATCCCAATCCCTGTTAACAACTTTAAAAGAGCGTTATTGCTTCATTTGTCCTACTTAAAAGAGATTTTATAGTCTGCTGGTTGTTCATCCAGTTTTTGGCTTATTTCAGTAGCTGATTAATAGGTTGAGATCAATTTTTATCCGTTAAGTACTTTATTAAGCTTCTTAGACAATAGGTTAAAAACAAATGCTCGCGATCATTACACGCTCAGCTTGTGTAGTGGGATTTGAATCCGCACTGCAACAGCTTTTTTGGTTTAGTGTATTTCTTATAATGCGGTCAGGGTCACTACCTACCTACATTACAAAGCTTGCAACCTTTGGCACTGTCTTAGAAATGTCTTCTTCATCTATACGGTCAATCCTGGTTGCGTCCAAAGCCATTGCTTTGGAGCCCAGGGTCCGCTAACTGTCTTAAAAATGTAATATGCATAATTCATTGCGAACCTTCAGTGCGAATCCAAAAGTAATCGTCAAAGGTGAATCACATCTTATCAGACACAAGGTTATGAGTAGAAAGGGAGACATACTTCTGCGGGGTGTTCTGTTTATGACTATAAACAACTTTTGTTAAGAGACTAGAAAAAAACTGCTATTTTATATTACCTTTATAGTCCAAGTCCAACTTTACCAAAATGTAAACCATCCTGTGTAATAATTCAGTACATGTCATGCCAAACTCTATCAGAAACAAACAAACATTCACTTACTTGCTCGCCAACCCGGCATAATTGCCAATACTACAGTAGTATTGGCAATCCCCCCCGATGATATGTCATTGGGGGAGGCCTTTGTTCAGCAGTGGACGTCCTATGGCTGAAATGATGATGATGATGAAGCATTCCTAAAGTAATTAGTCCTTGATCTATCTACGCTTAACCCCTCATCGTACGCGTTTGAACATCGATATTCCCGCCCATCGAGTGGCATGGGAGTCTCTGTCAAATGCCGCTAGATGTCGGTTTCCATACAATTTGAGACAATGGCGGTGCCCGCCCCCGATTCTTATGAACTTTCCCATATTGTTTGTTAATGATAAATAATGGTAGAGCTTATAACGGCATTTGGTCTTTAATCTTGCGACATTTTTTTGTTATCATTATTATAATTGTTGTTATTTTACCACGCATTTGTCATGTTATTGACACGATTCTCATCTAATATTATTGATACGGTCATATAAGTGTAGATATTATTTAGTGTTATCATAAAAGGTCGTCAATTAATGCTATATTAATATGTGAGATGTCAAGAAATTGTGCTAAGTACTGAACTGTGCTACATGCTTAGACAATATCAATTAAGTAATTTCTATGTCTCTGTCCATTGGGCCTTATTCCGTCGTGATATGGATCATGTGGTATCCAGGGCTGTTGTTGATAGCAAGTTAAGGAACTTTGAGCCTCCGTAGGTTGTGATAAAGATTATAACTGCTGTTAGAGTTGTGACAATGTGCGCACGCGTTCCCACGTTCTGCGCGACATGTGCGGTGCAGCGCTGCATTGTGTGGGTATGAAGCGTTTTTTGCGGAAACCCGCGTTTTGCACCCGTTACAATTTGCTGTTATGGTGGAAATGTTAATGGGAAAGCATAATTTGCGGCGGAAAATCAAAGCACTTTGAACACGCACGGTACATTTTTCCGTGTGTATAATGGTACCTAAATGCGTCCTGTCATCTTCTTTTCTACGTGAACACACGACGTATAGTCATACAGGGTGTTCAAAACATTAGGACATTCCTTAAAAACTGATCACTCAAAAATCACGTGATCATCTGCTAAGAGACAACTTTTGCAAAAAAAAAAAAATGCCGTGAACAATTAGAAGCTCTGTCTAATTCAATTTTACCTAGATAGGGCTCTTTGTAAGAAGCATAAAAATACTATTTCGATGTTGCTCCTAAAGGTGTTGTATAAGCTATAATTCATAATTATCATCTCTTAGGCTCACTCTACATGGTTTTAAGAAAAGTCTTATTTTTCCGTTGCCCTGTATAGAATTAGTAAGATATCGGCCACACACGTTGGTTAAGTTACGCGTTGCGTTTACGTCTAAAATGCCGTTAACTTAATCATTTAGCACTAAATTAGCAGTTAGCTCTTACAGTTTTGGCAATCAGTAACTTTGAAAAAAAATAACCGACTTCAAAAACACTAAAAAGCTAAAAATAACTTTTAAACAATCATACCAAACAGTTATTTTTAGAGTCGGTGCAAACAACCACATTTAAACATTCCACGGCTGGCACCGACTCTAATAATAACTGTTTGGTATGATTGTTTAAAAGTTATTTTTAGCTTTTTAGTGTTTTTGAAGTCGGTTATTTTTTTTATAAAAAATTGTTTTATTTTTCTGTTTTTTTAGTGTTTTTTACATTCTAAATGGCGATCTGTGATGTAATTATAGCTAAATTGCTTCTCATGACGATTCAAATAAGTCCAAACACGGCTATGATACTTTGTTTTATCACAGAGTTCCGGTGCTTACCTTCCGCCTTCTTCATCAGATCAGTTTGATGGTATCATTCTCACCAGAATCATTTATTAAAATTTGATTTGTCGACTATGGCAAGGCTTAAATGTCTTAATGAAAATATCTTATCGCGAGGGTGGGGCGTGCGTACCTTACTCGTGGAATCCTATTGTGGCCAACTATGGTCTCCTTCATCAGTTCCACCTTAGCAAATGATACTTTCTTAATGCAAATGCTTGACTTGTTGTTATCATCAGAATGGAAATTTGAAAAAAATGGGACCAATCTGGACGTATACCCATACAATTGAAAAAAATAAAAAATAAATCGGATCATTAATGGCGGAGTTCTAAGGTAACAAACATTAAAAAAAAAAACATACAACCGAATTGAGAACCTCCTCCTTTTTTTGAAGTCGGTTAAAAATGGAATAACTAGCCCTATCAGATAAAAAAGTTTTTTTAATTGATAGGCTTGTGCAAGAACTTTTTTTTTTAAAGCCAAGAAAAAGAAATCAGAAGGCAATTTAATGAGACATAATGATATTAATCGCGTTAGAATATGCGGTAGCATGCTTTGGTTGATTGCGCATGAGCAACATCGGAACTGCCATTACGCACTGTGTTCATGTCTTGCGCACGGATGGGAAATGTCAGTGGATCGGTATTGCCAGTATGCTTATGCAAAACTAAGCACAAAAAATAATTGAATATCGCAAGGTTGAATAATATCGAATAATTCGTTCACTCCTTTGATTAGTTTTATGACCACAAGAAATAATGGGTGTATTGGCAAGTAGTGGACCGGCCCTGAACCTAGATTTCTGCATATAATATCGCACTGTACCACTAGCTAGCATTTAGTTCATACAGTATGGTTATAACAGTATTTGAAGTCTGCGAATTGATAGATCAGTGACGACAAGAAACAAATAAATAATGGATAACATCACATACATTGCTCTGATCCTGTGGTAAGTAGCCAAAGCTCTTGTGTTACAGAAATCAGAAACAACGATATCACAACAACCAGACCAGCCCCCCTAGCATTACCACCATAACAAGATATGATATGACAGCGATTTATCGACACAAACGTTTTTTTTTACAAATATGATAGATATAGCCGCCATGTTGATTTTTATCGAAAGAGCGATGATAAAAATTTAACATGGCGTCTATCTTTAATATAAAAAAAAACCTTTTGTGTCGATAAATCGCTATATTATATCATAGCATATCGTGTTTTGGTGGTCATGCCAGGGGGGCAGAGACAATATAAAAAGTTATTTTTTCACAGTCGAAATCGGACCCGGGATCTTAGAGATAGCAATACCAAGTCCAGTATGCTATGCTCGCCTATGCGGTATTGGTAGCTGAGGTAGACTTGAAACTGACTACGATAAAGCAGCTTGGGCTGGGAGCGCTCGTGTGTGTCTAGTAGTGGACGGTTCTTCTTTCTCCTGGCTTTTGTCTTTTTAAAGTCAGCCCTCCTAGTATTCCTGCGCCACATCGTACGGTTGTGGGTTGTCTTCTCGTTCGCGTTTATAGAGCTCAGGTCTTTTTGGTCGTTGGTGGTCGTCCGCGGCCCTTCTTCTTCTCCTCTATGTTTATAACTCTTTTGGTCATATAACGATGAGACGATGAGACATAAATTATTGTATTCCGGGTATTTGTACACAACCCAAAATTATAGCTTCAGGGACCATACTGGCTGGTAATGAGAAGAAACGGCGCAAAAAATTCAGTCTTAATATGTGATGTGTTTGGATTTTGGTAACTGTCTGTGGGGGGTACTCGGGTATCCCTTTTTTTCTCGCATGAATCAAAAAAGATAAACTGTAAAATTCAAAGCTGTCAAAGTAAATTGACTTCAATAAATAAATTGCTGTCAAATTGATCTGTGCTTTGATGCTTTTGTATTTCTGAGGGAGATGTGTACCTAGTTTTCGTTTTAGAGCACTCTCTATCACTATCACTAGATAATCTCGAAGCAGTATCGATTGATGCCTGCTGGCGACAGCCGGTGGTCTCGTCACGTGCGCGCGACAATGTCACTTCCTGCGCGCGCGCATCCCGCCCGCTTTCACGCGGCCCGCAGGCGCCAAACACTGTGATCATTATGTACTGTAGCCGCTATAACATTGATATAAAATGTTATGAGAAAAGAAATCATGGTTCTAAAAATATTGATTGTTTTAGTAATTGTAGCTAGTAGAGTCGAATACGTTAAACTAATCATTTAATGTGCGACAATGTTTCGTTGTTTTAAAAAAATATTATTTTGGGTTTTAATAGAATTAGATAACGGAACCATGTATACTAAAATGTATCGTCAAATAGCATAGAATTTCAGATAGATAAGCTAATTTCAGAGAGAAGGATGCTAGCTAACGCATTAATAAAACTATGTAACAAAATAATACGTTGATAGTAATAGTACCATTGACGATAGCGTCACACACTCCTACAAGGTATTTCAATGTAGACTATTTCTGCATCAATTACACAGAAAGATCAGAAAATAATGTGCTGATTTTATCTATAGCTACCATTAACTTTTAATCAATTCCTCAAACCGTCAGAACCGCGCCCGTTATTAAAAACTTAAACCACTACTGTCTTCGTACGTAGATGTCCGCAGTAGAGCGGTTTATGTTCCATAATCCACCCAATTAGGGTGAAGATAGGGTCAACTGTGCGAGTAGATTTTCGGTCCGAAACAGGGATCCTGTAATTATGGAAATCAGTTTTATGATGTACCTTTATCACATAAACACTAACGTATAACTTTGTCATACTTAAAAGGTATATTGGTGTCATAAATTAGTCGTATCGTAAGTGTAACGTAACAAATAAGATACCTCATTCGTTAATAATAATAACGAAGTCTTCACGAAGCAAATTGCGGGCTTATACTACAAGTGATTACGCAGATATTTTTCAAGTAGCCCGTAACGTATATGGTCGGGTTACGCGGAGTCATCATTACGATAATGATCCGAGGCTGTAAGACGACACTGTTTATGTAACGTATGAGTCCCTTTCCATTGTACGCCATCTTTGTTCGTCTCATTTTGCTGTGCGAAGATTTCTTTATTGATTTCTTTATGTTCTTTTAGTTTTATTTTATATTTTATAATAGACTCAAAATAAATTTTACATGTTATAGAACTTACGTGCCAAACTGTAGCCCAAAATATGCGTCTTGTAAGCGAAGATCAATGAAAGTCTATTAAAGTAGTACAAATCACTATTCCTCGGCTTGCACACGGCACGCGGTGCTCCGATTGCCGACAGTCTATGGCTAGATTTAAAGATTGATTTTTAATATTTCTTTTTGAAATTTTTGATTTTAAATAAGTTAAATATGTGGTAGACAACACACTAGTTATTGTCAGGTCTCAAAGTAAGGAATTATTAACCTTGTGTTACTTGGGGCCAGAAAATATTTTTGGGCTGGAGACACACACCCGAGACCAATTTACAAAAAATCCTCTTCTAAACTGACCTGGCCCCCTGGAAGGCAAGGACAGTGACAATTATCGAAGGGTTCTCGATTCGGGCAGATCCGGGAATTGGTCCCGGGACCTCTTGCGTTAAAGCGTGTAACAACACCCACTACATCAGGTCAATATGATTTAATTGTATATGTCTAAAGTGCAAGCCGTTTAAGCCTGTTGCTAGTTCTAATATAAGTATTTAGGTTTTCTATTAATTGCAAGTCAATAAAAAGTTTGCAAAAAAGAAAAAAATATTTCTCACGATCAGTTATTGTGACTCTACTTGGCGATAATGTTAGAAGTCTTGTCCATATAATACGAACGTTTAACGTTTTTCGCGCGCTAGTGTGGCCAGCACCTGATGCCTGAGCCACATCCGCATTGGTGATTAATTCTAGCCATGCGCTGGCTAAGTCAAGCTCGCAAATATGCGTGCACTTAGCCCAACAAGGATAAAAAGTGCATATATTGAAACTGCATCATAAATGGCAGATAGCATACAATTTTATTATTATTTATGATAAACTATAAATACATCTATTACCTGTTTATTTCATTTTGGTGTGAGGAGAAGGATTCGTTATTGATTTTAACTTGATACTCAAGCCTTAATGAGTAAAAGCTGTGATTGTGACACACCTATAGATGGAAAAAGTAATTAGTTATTAAGGATTCGTCCTTTTTTGCATTATAATGATGTACGAGACTCTTTAAACAAACAAGGTTAAATAGAATATACGGTTAATGTATTTCTTGTTGTATTGTAAAGTTTAAGGCCCGGTTTCCACTAAAGCCGAGATGGGTGGAGAGGAGATTCAAATGACAACCCGAGCTGGCTGGAGCAGGCTCTCTACACATCTCCATTGGTAGATACAGGGCCTTAATCATAGTTCGCTAATCGAGTCAGTTGCGCGCGATGACATCACCGCTCGAAGGGCCGCGTCTTGGGCTGACGCATCTTTGCAACAAGTGCTGGCTGCAGTCATCGCGTGCATGTGACCTAATTGTTTTATCCTAGCTGAACCGCAACTTTATTTGTTTAGACATAAGTTCATTAAGAACATGCTAACTATGAACAGGACAACTTTGATATGAAAAAATCACATTTTAACCGTCACAAGTCTTTGTGGCGAATCTTTTATTCGAATCAGCTATTTGTACGAACTTTGCATTGTTTCTTGTAGAACAATTACAAGATGACGCAGTTACACATACTTCATTAACAAGATATTAGACACTGAAATGTGAAATAGGTCATTAATACATAGGTATGTCGCAGTAGAACAATAACGAAATTAGAATATTCGCAAAAAGTCTAAGTAAGCTAGGTTAGGTTGCGAGTTTTTCATGACAACAGAAGAGCGTTTACGATAATTAAAGTATCCTGCGTATTTATGTCAGCGCCAAATAATAACTGATTCCGAATGGACCGGTAATTAACGATAAAGCTGCAGTGAAACCTATTTGTCTTCGCCGCCGAGGACGCGGCGTAACATTTAAATGTCAATGATACAATACATTTTGTAACACCGATAACAGCTGCTTATCAGTGACCGCTAGTTCTTAGAACAAACGTTGCAACATACATTGTTTGTTGTACAGGCAACCACGCATGTTGGCCACATGTTCGATTTTAAACGCACGCAATAAAAGCAAATTTACCCTGGCAAGCTTGATATGCTCTTGATTGAACGATAGTAAACGATGTAGTATGAACTTTTGGTCGCTTAATAGCCGTATATCATCATTTATTAAAAATATCGGAGACACAAAACGTAACATCATTTGCTATGGAATCATTGCGCAGTACTTTGGACTACGCGTACGGTCAAATCACTTTATAACAAGAACAGTTCACATTGTTAGTAGGTATTGTTGATCAATGATGTGTAATTTACTTGTATGGTGTGCAATAAGGAGTGAATAATCTATCTATCAATATTCGCCGTAATGATTTACGGATAAAATGTTTCGCCATTTCACCCGTAATTATTCCCCTAATTATGTTTCCCCGATTTTTTTCCGTAGTTGAGAACTGAAGAAAGAAAACATTTATTTATTTGCCATTGAACAGGGTATACAATGATAAAATATGATCACCTATTCAGCCATTTAAAATAGCATGCAAATATAGATACGAGTAAAGGTTAATTTCTGGAGTTACAAAGAGAAAAAAGTGACATTAAGTACATTACTAATAATATTATCATCTGCTCTTGAAAACTCATAGCAAAAGTCAGTCTAATAAGGCTAAACTAATCTACACAATCGAATTCTAGTCCACGCTGTTTAAGCACACAACCAAATACCGTGTTAAATCCGAGCCCTTCGTCCGGTAGGGCCCACCCCGCTGGGCCAATTGGCCCAATGAGTACCGGAAGTCACATGGCCGCCGGATATGCACTTGCCGGGTGCGCACGCGCTGCGAGCTATGCGCTTTTTGTCCGCATCAATTATTTGACGGTCGCGATTTACAATGCTTCCGTTTCGTTATTGTTGGGTATTATGGGTAATAATGAGTGTATGAATGTATGCTTTTGTGAGAAAGCGGAATCGGAACTATATTTATTGTAGCTAGGGGCGTTTCAAGTAGCGCACTTTATGATGACGTTTTTTTCACTAGATATACTACTACATATATAATGATAATTATTACATTTTATACATATGTATTTATCATAACTTTCTCTTTCACAGTGGTATATGGTTTTTAGTACGCACACTGACACAAAATGTTAAAATTTAAGGAGTATTAGTTAATAAAATAAAATAATAATATAAAACATGCAGATGTTCAGATTCTAGGCTTAAGTAATATCTTGTTTGCACCGTGTTAACGCAATTTTATAAATATTTTCTTTTATTATAAAATGTAAATTCATTATTGGCTGTAAGTTCTAGAATGTAAGACTGTGATTCTTCTGTGTATTAAGAGCTGTGAATTTTGTAAAATAAAAAAAATGAAAAAAATAAATAAAAATAGTTCTAGTGTTCCTACCTGAGTACATAGGTACTGTAATGACGCAATGTACTATTATACAATAACATTCAATTAGGTACCTAATATTTGGACGCTATTGCAACATGTATATGACAGCATGTATTATAACTTATAAGACAGTAATGTGTACTCCAAAAAAAGGCAAATAAACCTTTTGAGTTTACAATCGTCTACACCTAGGTACGTGATATTATAATTTATTTTCCTTATACCTTATAACTAGACTACTATATGTTCTGAGCTAGCTCAGCCCCCCTAGCATGACCACCAAAACACGATATGATATGATATGATATAGCAATATATTGACACCAACTGTAATAATATGATAGATATAGCCGCCATTTTGAATTTTTATCGAAACAGCGATCATAATATGTGACGTCACTGGCACGGCGATTCAAAAAGGACGGTTCTATCTATCATATTTTTACCGTTGATGTCGATATATCTCTGTATCATATCATATTTTTGGTGCTCATGCTAGGCAGGCTGGGTCTTTAAAAAGTACTTAGGTAATCTGGTTTTGATTGATAAATTTGGTTAATCATGATGACAGACCAAGTTTAATGTATCGATTAATGTTATTGACTAACTATTTATATGTAGCAGTAACAGTAAAGTAAAAGGGATATTAATCGGCACGCGCCATGCGCTCGTGCGACCTCGCCGTTCTAGGAAAGCCCGGTACCGGACACGCCGCGAATTGCGTAATGTTTGGGATTGACTGCGACACGTCGAATTGTAATGAGATGGCGGACAACCCGATTTACGACGGTATTTATATTGGATTTTTTCCTTTGCCGATATCTTGTCAATAGATTTTGTGCATTTAGTTAGAACAAAGATAGTTAAGACCATAGACTGATTTTGACCATTGGTTAACACGTATGTAGGTAGTTGGCGTGTAAACTAAAAATTTTACAAAAATCTCGCAACACATCAAATAATTATATATTGGACAACATCACATTGTTCTGCCGTGTGGCGACGGCCGTAAAGGATACACTTCCCCACCGACAACAGGAGGCGTGTCGTAAGAGGCGACTAATTCCGGAAGCCCAAGACGGACAGCAGCGTCTGCGTGCGAAATCTTATAATATATAAAACTGCGCTCGCCAACCCGCTTGCCAAGCGTGGCGAGTATTGGCAATCCCCCCGATGATAGGTCATTGGGGCAGGCCTATGTTCAGCAGTGGACTTCCTAGGGCTGAAATGATGATGATGATGGCATTGCTCTGATCTTTAGGTAAGTAGCTACAGCACTTGTGTTATAGAAATCAGAAACAACGACGGTACCACAATCATAGAATAATATATCAACATAAAAAATATCGTTTTTTAGATTACATTTGGCCTATACAATAAAGTCTCAAAATAGAGTTAATAAAACAAATAAAATTTAAACCTAAAACCATTAGCTAAACGGTACGGTAGTCTACAACCAGACGACCTTGCCTCGTCCGCCGCATTGTAAAGCAGACTATGCAAATATACTCATTTACAATTACAACTCACTACTGGAACTAAACACCTCATAAAACTACCGTAAATGGTGGTTTTGTGTGTGTTTTTGGAACTTAAACACGCTTACAATTAACCAAATAGACATACACATGCACATTCTAAACGAAGACACGATTTTTTGAGTTAAAACGGTTTTTAACGTAAAAATAAATTGATTGACTTGACAGAAACACTAAGTTTATTCTTAACTATGTGTTGTTAGATAATGTGATAACTTAAACATCATTGAGTCATAATTTAATAGCTGACCAGATTAGGATGAGAGGCATATCGATCGGACATTGTAGATTGTCATTTGTTTAAAGACAACAGGCTATTTGAAAATAGCTGAATGGATTAGGATGAAAGTCTTGTCGTATATTCAAGGCTAATGTTTTTTGAACGACCCTTATTTCCCTGTTGTGAAGCGATTATATAGTTCATTTTAACGGAAATGTTCAGAGCATTTCTGTAAATAACTCTAATAAGCGAGAAATTATAACACGTGCATTATTTTTGTTTTATTATCCAAAAAATAAAATAAAACTTAGTAGAAGGCGCTAACTGGCTACTAGGCTACTACAATATATGTTACATTAAATTTTTATCATAGAGAGTGAGATAATGGACCTTTTTATATTATGTTATGTTATCGAAACTAGCAAGTCGAGATAAGCCATTTCTGAGAAAGGACTAGGATACTTAGAACTAAATGAGCACAAATATGTTATTCACATAATTAAATTATGTTAGATATACGAACTATGTTATAGTTTATTTAAAAAAACGAGCACTAAAAAGCTAAAAATTATGTTAACTTAAGTACCAAATGAGTTACTTTTGGAGTAGGTGCAAACGAAAACATTCAGACTCTCATCAGCTGGCACCGACTCCAAAAGTAAGTGATTAAGTACTTACTTATGTGTTAATATTATTTTTACCTTTTTAGTGTTTTGAAGTCGGTTTTTTTAAATAAAACTTACTTATTTCATCTATTGATCATCATTATCATCTATTACAGTGATAAATCCTAGTCAAACAAAAGTTAACTTCTGAACACCGATTTCATCCCCTATTTTTCCATCCTTAGGGGTAAAGTTTTTTCCTGACATTTTTATTATTGTATCTGCTAAGTAGCTATATTCACTAAAAAAAGAATAATCAAAATCAGTTTCCATTTACCGAAGATATTGGGTAACGTAGATACAAGAACCACAAACCAAAAAAACATACAGTCGAATTGAAGACTTCCTCCTTTTTTGAAGTCGGTTAAAAATGACTCACGATCAAGCTTAACATTGGAAAATTTGTCATTTAAGTAAGATCAAAGTGTGAAACAAATTGAGAGACGTCATCATTGACGACTGAGGAAGTTAGATGACTCACCTCTAACTCATCTCAGAGTCAATAAGAAAATTGCTTTTGTGCTCATTATTATAGTTAAAATGAATGACGAATGAGGCGAATTATAGGTAATTGCTTATAACATTTACATTAATAGATCAATTTTCTAGTAGGTACCTAATGTTGTTTTAGGTATTCTTGGATATAACAAGTATTCACAAATCCGTGCCGTGCTGTGTGGGGGGACGGCCGTAAAGTGCCGTAAGGATTACACTTCCCCACCATCAACAGTAAGCGTGTCGAAAGAGGCGACTAATTCCTGTAACACGAGATTGGCAGCAGCGTCTGCGTGCGAAATTTTGTAAGAAACTGCGCTCGCCAATTCCCCTGCCAAGCGTGGCGAGGAATGGCAATGCCCCCCCTCCCCCTATGATATTTCAACGGGGGAGGCCTATGCTCAGCAGTGGACATGGATGAAATAATGTTGATTTACAAATCGAAATTGCAAAATGACGTGACTGTATTAAAAAAATAATTTCATAATAATGTGAAATGTGACATGCGGTTACAGTGGTTAATATTAAATTACTTAGCAATTGATTATAAACTTGTAATAAATGTGTATATCTTGTGTGATAATACAGGGTTATTTGTAAAACATCAACAACCTCCTAGGGGCTGATTCTGGTGCTCACATACAACAACTTTTTCTACGGGACCAACATTGAAGTCACAAAATTCACTTACCCATACTAAGCCGCCACCAGCTGACATCAGTTTGTATGGAAAAGTGTTTTTTTTTTTTAGATTTCAATGTTCCATAATTCCCCCCCATAATTTATCGAATTGCATTTGCTCTAATTATATTTTGTAAAATATAATATTATAAGGTAACCCAATCAATAATTATGTATCAAACTCTACAAGTAATTAGTAGTGTATTATCAATCATTTATAGGCTGATATTTATTCGTACTTTTCTTTTCTTTTGTACTTTTTAAAAGCGAGTGATCAAATTCCTTATCATCATTAGGATTTCCTAATTAGCAAAAGTGGGTTTAGAATTACGTATATTTTGATAGTAATTATAGACATAAGGTATTTAATATTTTGTAATATCCGATTGTGGTATGCTCATAAGTTTGTCAAAAGTGTAATTCGGCAGCCGGCCTTAAGCCTTAAGTTAATGACGTTTTATTATGACGCAAACAAGAAACCGCAACATTCAATACCGGTTGTTAGTGCTCTTGCTAAGCAAAACATGTCAATCAAATGAACGCAGCGACAGATTTGTATGAATGTCTAGACTTTTATGTGGTTAGTATAAGCGGCAATACAGATCTGTGCTGTGGCAAAGCCTAGACCCTCAATCGTTTATCTGTCCTTGTATACCTGACGGGCTTTTCCACAAATCACTTGACCTTTCCACGTAATTTCTCAGAACTGTAGTGTCGCAAATTTACCTGGTAAGGATTGAGTTTTGCATCATAATAAGGCATTCTCGGAAAAACATTTGGAATTTGGATATACAGTTATCGATATTGCAGATGATTGCTAACAAATTAGTCGGTTGGGAAAGCATGTTGCATGATATACACATAGGTGATTTGTTATGTAAGTAAAAAAGTTAGACAGGGTTTTTTGTAATACATCAACAACTTCCTAGGTGCAAATACATCAAATTTTTTCAGATAATATATATATATATATTTTCAGAAATAATCTGGTAAATACATCAAATTTTTCTATGAGACCAACATCTAAATCTAAAAAAAAAACACTGCTTCATACAAACTGATGTCAGCTGGTAAAACATCAACAACTTAGCTTAGTATGGGGAAGTGTTTTTTTTTTAGATTTAAATGTTGGTCCTAGAGTTGTAAAGTGTCCGTCACGTTATAAATGTCTGACCAATATGACCGAGCAAATTGGACATTTTCTCAATGTGACCGGACATTTTGGACATTTATTGTCACTAACGTCACAATCAATTCTATTGAAAAACTATGAAAAAAAAATTTGGTCACAAATAAGTGCATTCTTATAAGAAAGACAGGTTTTAGTAGTGATGATCTTTAACGAAATGAAATTTCTAAAATTAATTTAAATTATATATTTATATTAAATCTTCCTGCACGAACAAGCTAAAAAGCGTCGCATCGTTTCGCGCGAGGTTTTTTTTTTAAATCCAGATCCAATTACATGTTTTATTGTATGTTTTTATTGTCAAATACTTAACATTTAAGACTTACTTTAGAGGAATTCTTCTTTTTTTAAATTTATACTGAAAAAAAATATGTGACCATCGTGACAATAAATGCCAATGTGACCAGGCATTTATCATAAATGACGGACGCTTATAGCATATGACCGTCAATTTACAACTCTAGTTGGTCCCTTAGAAAAAGTTTAGTGTATTTAAGCACCAGCACCAGCCCCTAGGAGGTTGATGTTTTACAAATAACCTTGTAAATCGTCCAAAATACTTGTGACATGAACAATATACAGGTATAATTTTTATTTGTATCATTATCATCATTTCCGCCATAAGACGTCCACTGTGCTGAACATAGGCCTCCCCCAGTGACTTCCAGATTGGCCGGGTTATTTGTATGAATTACTTAAAGTTACCTTATATTATTAGTGTACGTTTGCCGCCCGCTTTCATGTTAAGAATAGTTTTTGTACATTAACAAAATTAAGTTAAGATAGGCAGCTAGTTTCTTGGGAAACATTGCTTGTTATCATGAGTATAAACAAGCTTAAGATATTAATTCGCACTAGTAAAAAATCATCCTGTATGTTACAACTAAGTCCAAGGCGCTGCGCAAACGTGGACACTTAGTTCCAGTTACCGATTTTACCGAAATTTTTTTCACGTGCCTCGTGTTGAGAGGTATCTGAATCACCCCTGTGTATGTGCTACGATTTTTCGTAGTTTTCGAGTTACGATTTATTTTATGAATTTTTGCAAACAGATCAGTTTGAAAATTTTTAAAAAAAAAGTAAAAGGTTTCTTCGATTTTTCGCGAGGGTCTTCTGCGCAACCACTGAGTCATATACCATTTTGTCTTACAGTATTAAGCTTCATACTATTCTGTTGTATCTGTAATCAGCTTTGAGACAAATAAATACATTCTTATCTTATTCTTATAAATCAAAATCAATTGCTGAATGCATGTAAGGGCATCACTTCAGAACTGGTGCTCCTATTTGGCTAATTATTTTTTTTTGTTGTGTATGCGATGGTCAGAAAAGGGTTGTGTGGAAAGAAAATCTGGAAAAGTTTCCTGGATTTTTTTTAAATTCGGAAGAAACCAAACGTCCTTTTCTATGAGATTTTTACTACGGACTCAAATGTCGTTTTACATTCTCAAATTTGGACAAAACAACGTCCTTCGAGGCAGCTAGTAATTGATAAATGAACACGCCACGTTCCGTTCTCAATAAAGTGCGTGAGTACTCGACACTGACGTCGAGGACTGGTTTGTCAGTCACCGGTATACCGCACCGACCGGTAGCCGGCACTCACGCTTGCAGACGGCGAGCAACCTTCACAACCGGCTGTGGGTGGAATGTATGCAATGTCGCATATTACGGACAGCAGCTACGACCCAGCATAAAGCTAAACAAACCCGTGGTGTAGCTCATAGTTTATTAACTAGCCGTTGCCCGCGTCGTCGTTCGCGTGGTCTACATTCATTTTAGAATTTTTCCCGGCGTGTGCATAATAACTTATCAAAGTTTCATTGCAATCTGATTAATGAGTATTCTATGATTGAGCTAACTACATGGGTACTCGGGCCTACACGACTTTCAGATTCAGAATCCTACGATAACAAATTGACAACCGGTAAATCACGTGCCACTACTGTTAAAATAAATAATAAAGTGTCATGTGGTTTTCCGGTCGACATTTGCTATCGAACGGTTCTGAATCAGGGGCATAGGATTTATCAATCCAGCTGTCGATCCTGGCTATACAAGAGTTGTGGTTTTGCATAACATTTAGTAGCCAAATGGGTAACGACCTCCATAAAGGCCCAATTTTGAAAAGAAGGACAAAGGTAATACTTTAATTAATGGAACTGCGAACGCTTTGGATTGACAGCGTTTGCGACAAAGCTCTAAGTTTTTAAGATTTTGGTTATTATAAAGCGAATTCTTGTGATAATTTACACTCAATCAATAACGTTAATTGATTTTATTCACACATATCCTAGTCACTTTTTCTAGTCAACAATAAACACTTAATTGCTTGTTCACCCGTGTAATTAAGCGCGATTAGTCGCCCGATTGCCGGCGCCAGGCTAAGAATAATCTCACAGATATAATGGGCCTTAGTAACATGCCCATATTGGAAGGCGCTGTGCATTCCTACCGACCAGTTACGAAGGCTACTGGTATGCGCAACCCAGCGCAAAAGGTGCCAACGCCAAACTTATTGGACACCCGAATACTAAAGAAGTCCCAATACTCAACATTATAATAACAATAAACAAAAACATAAGTCACAATAATCTATGCCAAAAAAGAAACTTATTTTTTTATTGATTTCATGACTTAAGTATAGAAGCACGCTGTGGTGAACAATTATTTTGTCGAATTATTTAAAACTTCTGCTTGACTGACATACCTACACATCATAAAGTTACCAAGTCAAGTTCGCGTAGCCTGGTGGTAGTTCGTCAAATCGGAGAACCCCTGTTAATCGTGGGAATGGTCCTTAAATCTGAGATTAGACTTATATCCAAAAAGCTACAACTCCATTAAAAAATAAAATGAACAAGGAAATTGGATTCCAAAGCCTTCGAAATGGGGCTTCGCCGTCCTCAGGTCACCGGCGTCACCGCGGTGCTCCGGTCACGGTCCGGCGGGCGCCGGAATGTCATGTCCCAGAGATGCGCCGGGAACGCAGTGGACCGTGCCAGCACACGAATATACTGTTGCAGTGGGAGGAGGCTGTAGAGAGGCATGACCTGGTTGCCGTCGCAACCTAGAAAGGTTTTTTACTTAGATTTTTGATATCTTACCTATCAACTTTAATCAAGGCTTAGTTAAGTATGCAATTATTGAGAGCAAGCTTAAGGCGGATGTTCACGAAAATGCGGGTAAAAATATATGTTGATATTATTGACCATTAAATAGATAGATAAATCTTAAAGATTGCGGGCTAAACTGAAACTAATGAAGATTATATTTCTTACGTTTAGTACAATAAATGTAAATCTTATAAAATTATTATGCTAAACGTATATGTAACAGCATAAAAGAAGCCTAAAATATGTAAATACTCAAGAGAATAGCAACATTACAAATCAGTAGATCGCAATGAATACCACCTTCTACTATAAATACATCACAGGATAAAATCGCTAATCCACCACAAATTCTTTACCGGAATAACCATCACAGAACAGTGGAACATCAAAACGATATCAAGATTTTAATTCATTAGAATCACATTAAACTACTGCAGCCCAAACGACATCACAGCCAAGATATACAAATCGCTGTTCCAATGATTACAGAGCCTTAGCTTAATAGACTTATGTATAGTTAACGGCCTACGATGCGCCTACGCCGTTTGTAGCGAGGCGTAATATCTACAACCTATTACTTCACGGAGATTAAATAAAATTAGCAAAGCCCACGTTCTTCGTATTTCTATGTTGAAGTAGCTTAGGGCAGGTTAAATGGCTCGCAGAACAGTCAACTGTTATTGAAAAGTTTTCGAGTGGTGACCACAAACTGAAGATGGGTTGGAACCATGGTTGCGTGCGTGGTTGCAGAAGCCCGTTGCATACAAACAGCCCAGAGCTTCTCGATGTAAAAATCGCCTGTCTGGAAGAGGACATATTGTGATGATGATGAATGAAATTATAAGGTGAGACCATAGTACTATTCTAGTGCTTTGGCCCGTTCCTGGTCAGGTTACGCTTGACCATAATCTCTTCTGATCGCATCAGATAGGCCTTAGTAATTGACATATTTTGTCCCTAACATACATTTGACCGATCAAACGCTTTAGTATTAAATTAAATTAAAATTTTGTGATTACTTATATTCCACCAGAATACTACATGCTTCGCCACACTTAACTTAATTAAGTGATTCTAAACAAAGAAGAGTATGGATGTATTAAAAAAGTTTTTCATACTTCGAGCAATATTATTTGGCAAAGGAATTTACTTTCATGAGCAAAACCATATCCTGAAATAAGGATAAACCTTTATGTTAAACGTTAGATACATTTCAGAAAGGGGAAATAAGGAAAGTACGTTTCCTTAAGCAGATAAATATATAATAGGTCAGGTACTGCTAATTAGTAAAATGCAAATTATGATACCGTTGCTGCTTTCCACGGACCAAACAACAAATATAGACGTGCCTCCTATATATGTCGCAAATGGGTTTGTCCGTACATTATATGGAGCTCATTAGTATTGTTTGAGTCTTGGCTGAGGGTTGGTCCTGACACACAACGACTTAATAGGCTAGGCAGGCTAGGCAGCAATTCCTTAAAAAATACTGAGTTTTTATAAACCTGTCAGTTAGTCATCTAAGTGTGTTTTAAATGAAAATGTATCTATTTTTGTTCTTTTTAGTTTTTTCCACATATCTAAAGGGTGTTATTATCACCCTGCACCCCCTCGCCATGCCACTGCAGTTATCTGACAGCGCTGTTTTTGAATTCATTCAGATAGAGAAGCATCGTTAGGTATATTTTGATTTGCTCATCATAGAATTGACGCATTTTAAAGTATTTAGGGCTCCTGCTAATATTGTATTTTATGTCACCGGCCAAACCCCAAGAACCCGATTTAAGGCTAACTAGTTTTTTCTAGGCCGAACCCTATTTACAAGAAAACCTGTCGTTTATCCTGGACCAAGCAATTTATCTTAATGTTTAGGTTTAACTAGTATGTCTTAGGCGTTATTTAAGCACAATATTAGCAGAATTCGCCCGCATCATTTCCCAAAGAGTCGAAGACGTACGTCGGACATATGTCGCCTACGCCCGTCGCTTTCCGAGAAAATATTAACTGTTAAACGCTTCTCATGATTTATTGCCCATTAAAGACTAACTACCTCTGTTGACGGTACTGATATTTTGATCTTCCAAATTGAATGACTTATACCAGTGACCAGACATGATACAGTACAGAGGAACATGCTTTTGTTAGTTCTTACCAAGTGTATTTTTGCATGATAAAGCTGTTCGCTTGAAAAAAATAGCAGACATTAAGTAGTAGAAATACATTTGAGTATTGGTTGACGTTTAAGTTTATGAAATTCCCTCTTCTTCGTCCAATCTTTTCCCCTACTGGGATTTACTTTCTTACATTCTCCTGCGTCAAATTGTGTCCGATTATGGGAGAAGTTTGCAAAGTCTCAGCTACAAGAAAAATTTAGAATTGTAGATCGTGTTTTAACAATAAAGGTGCCAGAATTGGTCATCTCCCTTGTTGTCAGGTCATATGTCTCCGTACTAGGTATAAAAATTCTACTTGTTTTTGTAGTGACTCAGTAATCATTTATTCGCCTTTAAATAGGATAGACTTGATTACTTTACATTTGATAGTTATTATTGAAGTCACCTCAGATATAGAAAATAGGGGTTTTTCCAAAGGTCCACGATTCTATTGTTCTTCTTTTTCCTCCGGGTCCACGAAATTTTCATATATGAATTCCCAATCCACGAGACTTATCCGAAGTACAATCAGCAAAAACGATACAAGGGAATTAGTGCCATTTGTATCGCCAGAACATCTTTTTTTGGTGATTATCGTTGTAGAAAGAGCCGGTTTAATCTAAGCTAATCAACTTAAATAACACGTGGTGATGCGACAATAATTGAGTACTTTAAAATACAAATTAAAGTCCAAGAAGTAGTGGCCTTAAAATTCCTTTTGAGTATTAAATTACACAATAAGAGCTGTTATTAAAGATTCTACAGTGAAAGTGATCATGTTAGACACAAAGACCGCTCTGTGGTCTGCAACTCGTTCTTCTCAAGTTACGGGAGTTCATAATGAATATAACACCATGCGTTCCCTTTCATTTTTAGGGTTCCACAGCCAAATGGTAAAAACGAAATCCTTATTGTCGAATAAGTCCGTTCGTCAGTCAGTATCCATTTATGACACAGTCATTTAAGTTGCAGCCTATTGCAGTGCCAAAAGGAGATAATATGGCATGATTGTGAATATGTTATATGAAGCTAACAAAATGAAGTGTGCATACATTTATTTGTAAATACAGAAAGGTTGTTGTTTATGTTTATTAAAATCTATATAATATTGATGAATTTTACGAACTTTAAAGAAAATGTAATGTAGAGGCTTTAACGGTTTACTTTTGAATAGTCGGAATTAATTGAAACTTAAATTGAAATTGAAATTGTACTATGGTAGTAGCAAATGTGCTTTTGTCTTTTTAATACTGGACCCCTCTACTACTCGTGTGGTACGCACTTAGCCGGTTTATTTATTTAAGTTTCAAGTTGCATGCGGCCTTTTTGGTGCAGACGCCTTGGTTGAGTTGACAGTTTATATTAACTTGCGACCTTTCGCGCCTTTTTTGTTTGTTGTTTATTTAGCAGCGATTCCATTTTTGAATTTTGACCCTCTCGCAAATTTAAAAAATGGTTGTAATGGCGGACAGACCACCCATATTGTTTTAAAGCTGATAATACTCAAATAAAGGTTGATTAAACAATTTAATTAGTAGGTATAATATTATTTTGAGGATGTTAGCATACTTACAATGTTAGTATTGGCATTAAAGAGATAATGTATTCAAAATTCCTAGTAAATTGGGAAAACAGAAGCGATCTGTCCTCATGTAATCGACATCCGCCCTCTGAGAATGGATATTGTTCCCGACAATGGCTTTTGACCCCAAAATTGACAATGACGGTATTCTGGTCAACAGAACAATTGAAAGCGTTATAACCCCGATCTAAGTAAACGCTTGGTAAAAAAGATATTAAAATATCTAAAACATAACGGTAAAAATGCCGAATACAGTAGGTAAATAAAGAAATAACCTAGAAAATATTGTGCTGCAAGAAATTGTAAAAAGTTTCATTACAGAAAAAACAATAATTTACTGGTAGGTATCCATGAACTCAAAATTAGAACGTTCGTTATTCTAAAATCAAATTTAAAAGATCAGTAGTTCAGTTGCTAACTTTTTTGTAGTCATTTAACATTCGGAAACCATCAAATAAACAAGGAAAGAAAAGTTTGTGAAAACATTCGACTGCACTTCAAAGGCTTTAAAAAAACTGTTGCCAAACGAAGCGTTTTAAGCAGTCTGAGTGTATAATACTTAATATATCTTCTCTCTCAAGACGTCTACAGTGCGGGTGCTGTGAGGTATGAGTTTAATGGAGTGTTGGGAACACAGGGGCTTTTGTGTCTGTGTGGTAAGTTCGCGCATCATTTGGTATATTCGAAACAGTCTGCGTGAGTCTTTGCTTTTTGGTAAATTAGGCACAAACTGAGGATCGTTCGGCTATGTGTGGTCTGTTCTGTCTGCGGTTCGGCTGTTTGTGATTAACAGTTTAAAAATGTGATAGCTTTTCTCGCGGCTGTGATTTTAAAGATTTCAGAATTGATTTTGTTATACTTCACTCAATGATTTCGGGAAAATTTGTAAACATTTAAGATGGATAAAAAAATAGAATAAAACATTTTTCTACTGTTCCACTGTAACTGTTTTATTAAAATAAAAATATAGGCGGTAATCTTATTTGCGATAGAAATTTAAATATTTGAATGTGTCAAAGATTTGTAGATTTTTTAAAACATGAATATTCATGGCTACAAACGCATTTGTATGTTATTCACATGTAGAAGCAATAAAATAATTATTACAATGACCATACAATTAAAATTCCTAATTGAAGAAAACGTGGCTAATTTTGTTTGTTTCTTTATCGATTGATAATTGTTTTAAAAACAAATTACTTA
Organism: Anania hortulata; assembly: GCA_963576865.1. Taxonomy (NCBI): domain Eukaryota; kingdom Metazoa; phylum Arthropoda; class Insecta; order Lepidoptera; family Crambidae; genus Anania; species Anania hortulata. The sequence continues at coordinate 24,291,392 of OY756388.1, read as the reverse complement.
GTATTGCCGTGAAACTTGTGTCAGAATAAAAGTTTCAACTAATATTTAGTGGTTTTAGTTGAGTGTAAAATTGGTAATAGTGGCTAACACTAGAAAGCGGCTCTAATGGCGGGTCGGACCGTGTCCTTTGGCTGGCATCGGTGCCATCCACGACAACAACACAGAAAATATTAATAAAATATATTTTACTAGCTTCTGCCTGCGACTTAGTCTGCGTATATTTTAGCATTACGCCGAAAAGGAATTGACAATATGTTCACCCCAAAAACCAGTATTAAGTATACAGGGTGGTCCAAAAGGTGACGAAAAATTTTTTTAAACGTCACTTTTTGGACCAACCTGTATACTTTTAATTAGCCTATAGACTTCTGTGTAGTTTCTTGACTTAGTTTCTGTTTTCTATAATACAGGTGCTTTAGCTATTTCCTTAGGAATATAGCAATGTATGTGATGTTGTCCATTGTTTGCTCCGTTCACTATCATCATAGTAGAAAATGATTATTTTGTATGGAGAAGTAAACTTTTTCTTCCGATTTAGATATTGGTTGGTGCCATAGTAATTTTTGTTATTTTAATGAATAGAATATCTTGTCTTACTATTCACCTTGTATGTGTGCCTTTCAGCTAATTTGTTTCAGCCGTTAATGTGTTATTTAGCAAACAAACTTCCAAACATTCATCTTTCATAATTAGCATTATATTTGTAAAATTGGCTTAAAGTTCCTTTTTTATGTCTTGGGGTCTGTCATGTGCTTCAAATATGCATCAAAGATGCTGTTAGTTGAGTCAGTAAATATTATCGGCTTTTTTTCAAAATGTCCCATTGTTCTTTTAGACAATTTATTAAGTACCTCTCTAGAATAAAAAGTACTCTCTGATTTTCACTGATTCACATGACAAAGTAGTTAATTTAAAACTGCCATCTGCGCCCGCGCAGCCACTTGGCAGATGGCCGATAATTGTGGTCACAATCGGTGCAACACTATGGTTTAAGGATAATTGAGTAGCTTAAGGAGGTGACGGTGATGTGTCATGCGATATATTAAATACTCCTCGCTATGAACTGATAAAATACGGGTTACAAGTTTGAGTCACAATTTCTGGAGCAACAGGATGTGAATTAAGCAATGTATTCTAATGGCAGATAATCCAGTTACTTACAATCACTTAGCTTTGCTCAACGACCTGAAGTGGGTAAGTCTTAACCTCTGATATAGAAACTCGTCCTTCCAAATGAGCACTCCAAGCTCTTTCAGGTCTTTCGTGACTATTAGGCTCGGACTACATGCACCCGGAATTTTTCAGAACCCCATACAAAACGGATTAAATCCGAGTTTGTCCGGAGCCGTTTTGTATGGAGTTCTGAAAAATTACGGGTGCATGCAGTCCGAGCCTAAAGCTCCAATTAGATGTGGTTGACGTTAACTTTTATTTATTTAGTGTATTCAATTCCATTATATATTTATTGCGTTCTATAATGGTACACATAATGTTTTATTGTTGTTGCTACAGGCTAATGCGATAGTACTCAGACAGTGTGTGACAGTACAAACACATGTCTTATTGTAAGATGACGTAGGTAGCCCTGTACCTGCGCCTTGGGACGTGGCATGGATTGAAATTCCAATTATCAGTAATTCCACTAATTTTAATATGGTTCTATTTTCCTATTCACAGTAAAAAAAGTAAGCAACACTTTTGTCATATAATATCGTACTAGTTGTCACTGTCACGTATCTTTTTCACAGTTATGGTTCCCATCCCAACACTAGCGCCCCCATGCTTCGTGACCGGATAGTTCTGCCGGTATGCAGTAATATTGGCTTTATTAATTGTAACCATTTGTGGGATGCTGTCAAATTGGTAGCTTTAAAGCTTAATTACTGGCAGCTTACTGAACTTATATAAATGTAGCCTTGTTAAAAAAGACTGCTACAGCTGCAGGCGCATAATAACCTAAGGTGTGTTTATGCCATACATAAAATAATATCATCTTCGTCTTAATTTCTCAAAAATAAACTCTTTTAAAAACATTTTTATAAAAGAGTTGTAGCCTAACAGTCTAGATTGTGAGAGGAATCTGGAAATTAATACTTCTGGTTAAAACTTGACAACAGGAACGTAACGTAAAGTTACGTGTACGTAACTTGTCACTAGGCAAAACTAAAGTTTCAAATCTTTGTTAATTTGATTAGTGTTTTCCTAAAATTAACATTTGAAATATTCTATCAACCTATATCCACCATACATAGATTCAAAATACAAGTAAACATAAACCAAACCTAATCATACTAGAGTAGTCATAAAAAAAAAGTTAAATTTCAGTCGTCATTTTATTGTACAACTGTCCCAATAGATGTCGCTAGCCCATAAATCGAATTAAGAATCGATAAATAATAAAAACGGGACCGGTCGTGGTGAAATGCGTTGCGCAACCCAGCGATATGGTTCCGGTATGTTCAGGTGTATTTCTGTTTATGTTGTCATGGAATGTGCAATTCACAAAGTCTCAGGTTTATTTTTACAAGTGTTCGAGATATTTGAATGCATGTCAGCTGTTGCATGATGCAGTAAAGTATTTTTTTTATATTCGGAACGATTGATAACTGTATGTCACATGCTACGGCTTGCAACGGTAGATTTCAACGAGTAGGTATCTTACACAGGTGTGGTGTTACAACTCTTCGTTATAATTTGAGTTGATACCTAATCATATTTTCACTTGTAACTAAATATGTAAATACATCTTGGAAGTCGATTTAAAACTTTGTATGTATTTGACATTTGGATGACAATAATTTGATATCATCATGCTGACTGATCTGATGATAAAGTCAGGATGTGGATAATGGAACTCTTCAAAAACTACTGGCAATAAAATCTTCGTATTTGATTAGTTTTGATGAGTTTAATACATGTAAAAGTGTGTTTTATTGTTTTTCAAGCTATGACATCAATTTCCAGATAATAATAAAAAAGTTATTTAATGTATGCAGTATGGCACTTACTTACTTGTGTATATTAGAAATAAATATCCATAAAATTATCATGGAAATAAATAGATATAGGTCAAACCAAAACCTACCTAAAACATCAAACTTTTTTCGGATAATGTTCAATGATCACAGAACATTATTAGATTTCCTTTTTAACAAAAAACAAACATAAAGGCGTAAGCTAAAATTTAAAAAACATAAAAATAGCACCAGATTGAGCACGTTTCAGTAGACGATTTCCTGCGCGCGCACCTGGCGCGAGCACGTGCGCGGGAGTTTTTGCTCGGCGACGCTTCTGTGCGTTTTGTACTACCGCTTCTGTGCGTTGGAAACAAAACTACAATATAAAGAACCTTATTTTTACTGCATAAAGTTTAAAATTCAACTACGAGTAGTAGAGATAGAGCGTTTTGGATTTTATGAAGAAGTATCCTCAATGACGGCGTTTAAGCCCTTTATAGCAGGTGAGTGACAGCTGATGGGTTAAGCAAGGGTTTTGTTTTACCCTTTAGATCATGATTGCTGGGTCTGACTGTACCATTCGGCATTATCGTAAAATGTGTTGTGTTATTCGAGTTTTGCCAGCACACAGGTGTTCTTATTTACTGAAAAGGTGTTTGTAAAAACGAGGCCGCGCTGTTTTAAAATAGAATGAATTCATCATAATATAATACCATCATAGTTTGAATATTTGTAGGTATTATGAACAACTGTAGTGGCACAGCTATTCGCTTTTAACGCAGAGTTTTCTAGGTACATATTTTAAAAAAGTTAGTTTTTTTATAACACTGGCCCCACGTTTCGAATTATGGCTCAAACTACCTCATAGGAGGGTTGAGGAGAGCGTGTGCTGTTAGTAGGAGGTATTAAAGGATTACCTGGGTCTACTTTACGTAAACACTATACGTAAACAGTACCGTATCTGACTAACTGACAGATGGCGTAAGATGAAACGCTAAAGTATAGTGTTGTACCTATTTATAACACCTATGTAACATTATAGAACGCAATAAATATATTGAAATTGAAAAAACTAACTGAAACATGAAATTCAGACAGCATACCTACCGTAATACCATAACTACATAAAAGGATTCACAAAGTAATGTTTTTTGAAAATTAATCTAGTTAATTATTAATATCTAAAGGTTTAGGGAATATTTATTGAATTGTGAGAATAAAATAAAGTTTGTATATTCTTTAGCAAATTCGTGAAAGAAGGTGCGAGCACAAGCCAGTGAAGTTTATTAATAAATATTCAAGTGTAGTCTACTTCAACAAGGGTTCTGGTTTCGGTTTCGACCTGACCCAATCTGAAGTGCTCACAGACAAACTATTTATACGTTTTATAGCGCGCCCCAACTGGCCCGCAACTGGAACAACATTGAGGTGTGGTGGAGCCTTTAAAAACAAGCCCAGGCCCACCGGGGTCTTCCGAGGAATCTCGTTAAAATTCCAAAGCTTTTGACGCTTCTAAATGATAGTTAATATTATTTTAACAGCTAAAATCGCTTTCATGCTCCTTTAAGTATTTTGTAGTATGTTTTCTCTGTGATCAACCGACATTTACCTAAGTTAGGTCTGAATAGCCTGCTGGTCCTAAGATAATACCAATAAAGTTTTTTTTAATTAACTCAAAAAATGATCTATCCATCTGCATTCCCTTTCTGTCCTTTTAGTTTAAGTAAACTCCATCTGCCACCAGATCTAACCTATTGAAGCAAATTTCCTGAAATGTCTTCATGTGTCGCAGAATTTTAGTTGAAATAACTGAATTTCATAAAGTCATGCAGGAAGTATAGCTACTTGGCTGTAATTTGATAATTTACAAAACAACGTATCATCAACGTACAATCAACTAGTTTAGAACACAATCAGCCTTAATTGAATTAACCGATTTGACATTGAAAAGGTAAAAACTGTGGTGACCCATCTGACGCTGTTTATTCTACACTGCTACGTCTTCAACATTACCTACTGCCACAATGACGTTTAGATGTAGTAAGTTCACTTTAAATTGGACACAAGAAGGGAACACTGTTGATGACGAAAAGAGGGACAGTGCCTTTAAGGTCTTTGGACACAGTAGAGTACGTGATTAAAAGATTTTTCCTGTCATTCTATTCTACTAATTTCGTTGAGCCACAAGATATAAATTTTCTTGCTGACTGACATGATTTCGCGGCTGTGGCCAGAGGCCAGAAGCGACAGACAGTAATCTGGCTAGAAGGCTGAAAGAAACAGCAAAAAAATTGGTAATTTTTAACGAATAATTTAGGTTATCTGTGTTAAGTAGCAACAGAAACTAGTTGTTTGAATTGTTTTTGGAAACAGCGTAAAATGTGTCAATAATTCGAGAAGTTTGTTGGAATCGAGATCGCTGTGTCTACCTCCGTTATGCCACAGCCTGAACATTGACTAAAAGCCTTTAGAAGCACAATAACCAAGGCATGCCGGCCTTATTTCCAAATGTGCGTCAGCTGAGCCTTTTCAAGTCTTAATAAGTCTGTAGTTGTGCTTAACTCTCTTGCCATAAGAGGCCATTCGGTGCACAAACACAAAAGTGTGAATCATACTTGCAAAAGGACTTTAATCCATAGACGCAAACATACCGCGGACTTTAGTCAGTTTGGATATAATTTTACACTGAAAGTTACCTGTAGCATTGCAGCAATTAGGTATAAAAATCCATAATTTCAAATATATTGAAAATGGCTTGTTCTCAAAACCGATTGTTAGGTTGATACCTAACAATCATGATCATCATCATCATTATTTCAGCCATGGGACGTCCACTGATTGGCCGGTTGAAAGCGGCTCGCATCCAGCGGCCTTTACCAGGTCCTGTCCACTAGTGTCCACCTTGTAGGTGGATGTCCTACGCTGCGCTTGCCAGTACGTGGCCCCCATTCCAGAAACTTTCTGCCCCATCGGCCGTCAGTTCTACGCGCTATTTGCCCCGTTCACTGCCACTTCAGCTTGCTAATCCGTTAGATATACATAAGTTTTAATTAGAATATTCATTTTAATATTAATATTTAGATACCTAAGTAAGTTATATTAACTATCTTGTACAAAAACTGTAGACCTTACTTCGCTACAGAGTACAGTGCGTTCTGTGATCTTACCTTTAAAGCGGTGGATGGTGGATATTTTTGGCCACTCTGGTGTTCTGTGGGGGAAGCCTATGACCATCAGTGGACTTCCAAGGACTGATGATGATGTCATTTTAGCTACAAATGCAACGTTCAAACGCAACACCTTTAATGATTACCTAAGTGCCGTTTGCTCTTATTAATAAACTTTATTGCAACAGTCAGGAAGAAATTCTTATCTCATAATGGGTGTGTACGAGGAGTATTATTCCTCAAAATCAAAGTTATGAAAGCATTGCACAGCCAAACCTGTACAGTTACCAGTTTGTGTCTGGTAAGCGAACCATAATGCTATTACCCAATTTATTGACATAACTGGTAGTGGACAAACATCCGTCGGTCATTCGTGCGCCTGCGCCGATGCCGATGTATCAATTAGACGGACGCTATTTCGTGCATTTACTCGAAATGCTGGAAAATTAAAGGGCTAATAGAAATGTCAATATTTGTTTGGAGTTATGACGTTTTGTAATGACCAGCTCAGTTGACATTGTAGTTAGCAATGCGTGACTCACAGTTGCATTTATTTGTATAGTGATTAATGGGTAGATTGACTCTTAGATTAGAAATAGAAAAATATAGGCTAGCACAGTCAATTGTCTACTTGTTAAACTCAACTACCTATAAGTACAAACATATTAAAGACCTTAGATAAAATCTTTTTCTTTTTTAAAAAGGCATTAATAAAATTTTGTTTTAAATTATCTGTTCTTTAATAATTTTAGGACTTTTGGTAACTTATTGTATTAATATCTTAACTCTCATAGTTAGACAGTTTACATTGTATTTTATCAATTTCGGGGCTACACTTTAATAGAAACTCTTACTAGAAAATGAAAGCGAACACACTACAGTGACTCAATCATTTTGAACCCTTGGCTTAAACAATTGAAAGGCAAGATTTCTTGCAACGAAACTACTGTAAATTTAACCTTATTTAATCCTGACATCATGTTACCATGTATTCAACAGTCCCTCTCCCTCGATAAGTACACAAGAGGGTTTAAATGGTAATTCCTTTTATGGTAACTGACTACAAAATAGTTTATGTACTATTACTGTGTATTATTGCTCAGCACGTGAGATTATTTGTAATTTATTTTGAAATGTTATGACTTTAGGAGAGGATGTTTTTCTTACTGTGGAGTTTAATTATGAAAGTTATGGGCCAGATAATTAACAAAATATGTGTTTGTTTTGTAATAAATCAAGGAAGTACTAACAAAAGTTACAGAATATATTACAATTTAAAAGTTTATGTTTGTTACTCAATTTGTTACTGGTCTTTGATTTTAGGCATGGAATTTACCAAACACTTAGACTCGAGCAAATTTATATAAAATATTTTTCTGAATTAACATTAACCCTAACGATTCGAACTTGGGACCCTTTGAGTTCACAGTGAATCATCGCCCCACTACACCAATCGGGTATAAATAATATGTACATATAAGTTTCTCGAGGTTCTCAATCAAGAATATAATCTATATATATAAAAAAACTAAAACGCTAAAAATAATCTTAACACTTAAGTGCCTAATCAGTTACTTTTGGAGTCGGTGCAAACGAAAACATTGGTCTCTCATTGACTGGCACCGACTCCAAAAGTAAATGATTAGGCACTTAAGTGTTAAGATTATTTTTAGCGTTTTAGTTTTTTGAAGTCGGTTTTTATTTTTTTTATAAAATTAACTTATTTCATCCATTTTAGTAGATAATAAATCCTAATCAAAACCAATCTTACGAGTGCAAACATAATTTAACTGCTGAACACCGATTTCATTTCCTATTTTTCCACCCTTAGGGGTGAAATTTTTTCCAAAAATGTTTTATTATAGTATCTTTGAAGTATAAGCTATTCATTAAAAAAAGAATAATCAAAATCGGTCCACATTTGGCAGAGATATATGGGACCATTCTGAAAGTATTACCTTTCAAACAAAAAAATAATTATCGAAATCGGTCAACGCAGAAACGAATGATCGCTGAACATACATAAAAAAAAAAAAAAAAAAAACATACCGACGAATTGAGAACCTCCTCCTTTTTTGAAGTCGGTTGAAAATGAATTGCTGTTCGTTTGTCTTGCTAAAACTCGAGAATGGCTGGACCGATTTTGCTTGAAAGTTCTGGGAAGGTTTAAAAAGTCAGAAAATATAAAAAAAAATGGCGGAACGAAGTTCGCTGGGTCAGCTAGTTATTGATAAAGTTCAAGTTCAAGTTCAAAAGTTTATTTGCAAAAAACACAATTATTACAGGATGGTAACAATAGATATGTATAGTGTATGTTCAATAGGCTCGCAGATGTGCAAAAATTAATTTAAAAAAAATAACATTAAGCTTGGTCAAGTAATAAAATGAATAAAACAGAATACAGTTGAATTGAATTAGTCCTAGTACCTAATAATTAATCTCGCCAATTACAATAATACCTATATAACTATAAAAAAATATGTCTAAAAGCCATTCCGTCAATTTTCTTTTAAATATCGGTCTACTCAGTATTTTGAGTTCTATAACTTACATTGTTTAATATTGTGTACTCAGTGATACTAAGTATTGTTTTTTTAATTACTGTCCTAGTGTCTACTAGCTCCATGAATCACAGTTACTATGTCATTTGCGCATAATTTATTATGTGATATTTAAATATCTACCATTTCACGCGTGGTATTCCTTTATCGTCTATACTAGCTTTCATCTCGCGCTGTGAGCGTTCATAATTCTAATCAATGACTGTGTCATATTTACGAAGCAGTTAAACAATAACAGGCTGTTATGTATTTCACGTGTCGATAAACTTATCGATAATTTTATCCGGAAAATCGTAATTATTTATTTGTTTTAGAAGAAGCATTAAGATAGAGAGTTAACCATAAAATAAATAGCTATTTTTTCTGTTAGATAAAATGAATAACATGTATGCAATTGTAACTGCTTGTTAGTGTATATTTGTGTAGACTTTATTGAAATATTTCTTTAGTTTAGTTTATATAATATACAATATAACAATGATAAATTTATTGGTAAAAAATTAATGCAAACAGTTTCAAAAAATATTTTAATTTAGCCTGAAAAGTATCACTATGTAAACACCGATAGAATTTAAATAAATGCAGGAATTAAATCAAACTGGTAGTGGTCGGTCTACTGGCTATCGATATTATCGGGTTATCGATGCGTGAACATCGGACAGCCCTAAACAGGACGCGACTAAATTGGGCGAATGAGGTGTGACGCGCGCGCAGGAAGTTAGGTAATGGGAAGCACGCTCGACGGTGGCGCTTTGTGGCTCTAGTAATAGATGACACTACGGGCTACTGCGCACGCGCTGGTACTAAGCAAATTTTTCGACTTGTGATAATTTGATAGCCATTCATAATAATGTATACCTCCAATAGATTTATTATAAAATTGTTTCAGACCACACTCCAATTGTCATGGTCTTGGATCAAATAATTAACATCTCATCCAACGAATTTCGCCAGAGGCGTTTCCCAGTACACTGAATTCCGTATTCTAAATAAAATAAAAACGTTTACTGAATTGACCCTTTGAGTTTGCGTATTGACATAGAGGCCTAGAAATCTATCTGAATTTTTATACATTCGATCCTATCCGTCTCTAACTCATCCCAGAATGCTGAGATAAGTGAGAGAGACTGATAAAATCGATATAATCATCAGCACACGTCAGACCACTGCTGGACATAGGTCTCTCCCAATGCACGCCACTCAGCCCGATCCTCGGCTATTCTCTTCCACCCACTGCCAGCAGCCTTGCGTGGGTATATATCATCGCTCCACCTTGTCGGAGGGCGCCTCACGCTGCGCTTGCCTAGTCGCAGTGTCCATTCGAGAACACGTCTACCCCACCGGTTATCCGTTCTACAGCAAATGTAATTAGTAAATTGGTGCACTAGTCGCACCGTGAGTGTCCAAGTCTCGGGTCCGCACGTCATGACAGGCAGTAATCAGAATCGATATACTTATCGAAAATGTTTTGCGGAATCCAAAACAACACTATACGGTCAGTACGAGCGGTTCAATTTGCTAGTGATCTAAGCTCCTTTGGGAAAATTATGCAATAAACACAGATCAAAAAAGGGATTATACCATATATTTCTGTTTTACGAACGGCCTTTTAAAAATCTTCTGTATCATCATAACATAATGTATTCCTTGAGTAATCGACCGACACATCATATTATCATACAAACAAGCTCGACGAGCGCTCGCAGATGTTGATCTGTTAATAGCGCATGCGCATCATGAGAAAGAATATTAAAAAGACAAAAAGTAATATTACACAATTAATATTATTTTGTTGCATTTATGTAGCCCTGTATAAAATAGTCTTACTCGTATTACAAAACCATGAAATTGCCACTGAACCTTTGCTCCTCTGAACGCGTGATGAATTTTATTTAATTGACCCTAATGAGGGAGGAGGAAGCGCGCCCAATCTCTTCGCTTTTTCTAGCCACTTCTATTTCAGTTGCATGTCCGGTGTTAGAGCGTTTGATTAGTAGGGTTATTAGTCTTCCTTTGAAATATACGTGGATGATGTTTTGGGTATCAAATTGGGACCTAACCAGAAAAATTACGAGATTTAATACAAGTTACGGGAATTACGACCGGAATTTATACCTTTATATTGTACTTTATGCTTACTTACTTTAACAATATTTGTCATCATTATCATTTCAGCCATGGACGTCCACTGCTGAACACAGGCCTCCCCAATGACTTTTATCGGGGGGATTGCGAATACTCGCCACGCTTGGCAAACGGGTTGGCGAGCGCAGATTTTTATAACATTTCGCACGCAGACGCTGCTGCCCGTCTCGTGCTACAAGAATTAGTCGCCTCTTACGACACGCCTTCTGTTCTTCCGCAATATTTGTAAAACTTTTTAATAGTATCTATTAGGTAAAGACTTGTATCATAAAACAAACTTTAGGATCCGTTTTATAGTAGGTAGACTAGGTATTAGGTCTTTACATATCAAATTGCCGATACTCAATACTGGCAAATTTAATATCAAATAACTTGCATTTGATTAGGAATTCCAAATTCAAATTAATTTCGAAATAAAATCAGAAAAATATTGTTTTAAAATTCGTATTTCATTTGTTTTCACATCATTTGTTTGAGCTTCAACATTGCTATAACTACAACTATGGACAAATTGAAAATTTGCGGTATTTACGAATACGAGTTCCTTCGTGGCACCAGGCAGAGCTGCAGAAACGACTCGAAGAATTAACGACGTGTACGTGGTTTCTCCCTATGGCTGAAAAATGTTACTTTCAACCCGTTCCTCAGGCAATTTCAGACCTACTTTCCGAGAATGAGTAATAAAAAGTAATTTATTGATCTATCAGTAAATTCGAAAGGTACAAAAACAGATGCATCTTGTTTTTATTAAACCTTTTTTGTGCCTTAATTGGATTGTGCCCAATTTCACAAACGTTTGCTTTTTCAACAATCGTTTTCATATTTTTACCTATTTCCTAGTAACTGAATTGTGTTTACAAGTTTTTCATACTAATAATGTTGTTCGTCAGTTTTTCATACCAATTACTATGTTACGCGGGCAAAAACAGATATTTCAGATATAACACCGATAGCTATTACTGACACGAACGTGTTAATTATACGTGCCAATTATTTATTACGATCGTGCACGTCCATCAATAAATTACACAGCCAATTAGTGTTTATACTTGCATCGATAGAAAAACAGCATGGCAATAATTTGGTCTTAGGACAAAATCAGTAAAAACGCTCTCATGTAAGTAACAGCAATCTAAAATGTTTGTTGTTTTTGTAACTTTAATTCGATTCAACACTTAAACTCGTGCTAATCGAACAAACATTTGCCTTTCGCGGGATTCGAACCCGTAACTACTGGCTTTGTACCCCGCAGTGCGAACACTACACCAGACGGTCGTCAATAGTGCCTTTTACCATCAAAAGTAAAACAAAATCTGGTTTTTCAAAAGGATTAGTGTTATCGTGACTCCATTCGTACGACTCATGTCGATCGATTCGCGATCTTTCGCCTGAAAACAGAGTGAGTTCTGCGAATTTTTAGCTCGAGTAGCCAGCATAGAATATTATTGCCGCACCTCGCCAATTAAATCAGGTAAATTGATGCAGTGCGCGAAAAAAGGTGTTAGTTATCGACTGTTTGCTTTGAGATCTAATTTTACCAGTAAGTGCACAGATGCAGGATTTAAAACAGTTAAATTCTAACTATTTATCAAAACAGGCCCACATATGTCGACTTTACAATGATGCATCCACGCCACACTTACTTATGAGGAAATAAAAAATAAAAATTCTTTATTTCGGACAATTAGAAATCCATAGAAAATAAGTAATATTGCCTTACAAAAACTATGGTTAGTATATACATGTGAGAACAAAAACACAAAAATAGGTACCCTGTGCCAAGCCATTAGGAGGGTGGATACGGCCCCGTGATTAGCCTCTGCACAAGGCACTTCCACAGCGGTGACGTATATCTGTCCGCCAGGGTCCTCAGAATGCTATTGTGACTGTCCCGCACTCTGTTAATTAGCGAAGCTGTTTTTTTGCGAATGATTGCGTGAAATCCATCAGTATGGTACTTCGCAAACATACCAGACGCACTGCAAAAACGAGGCAGTCTCAACAGCATCCTGAAGATATTATTATATTGGATGCGCAGGGTGTCCAGCGATGTTTTGGTGTGCTTGACCCACAGATTTCCCGTGTAGAAACTCTGGCAATATGCTTTAAAAAGCGTGACCTTTACTTGTTCTGTACAACGAGAAAATCTGCGAGCCATCATATTACCTCTAACCGCTAGAGCCCTACGCTCCCTTTCTACAATATTTGGCAACATTAAGGTAACAACTTTACTCAAACTAATTTCTACTTTAAAAAATATCTATGAAATACTATTCGTTTGACAGGTACTAACAGTTTGTATAGAAAAATTTAAATAGTTGTTTTACTACTTTTCTTGCATTTTTTAAAATATTTTCTGAACTTTTAAACCTTCTTTGAACTTCCACAAATATGTATTTCAAGATCAAAATTAGCCAAATCGGTCCAGCCATTCTCGAGTTTTAGCGGGACAAACGAACAGCAATTCATTTTTATATATATAGATAACACATAATGACATAAGACACCTAAATATGTCTTCATAACACACAAAGGTTGAGGTTTAAATAAGTAGTTTTAGAGTTGGCTTTCTGGGTGAAAAAATGACTTAAACTTAACCTTTGTGTAATGTAAGAAAGCAATAAGATTTTCTTCAACTCGAGAAACGCACACGAAGCACTCCATAATTAAACAAAAGTTTTTCTTCATAGTGCATTACGCGGTAGTCGACAGCCATGATGTCTTCACCCGACATTTAACCTCATAACTTTAACTGTTTGCAGTTTGTTCATTAGGCATTCTTGCAATATGGACTTTAAGCTGACTGACATAGGAGTCAATTGCATTAGAGATGTACGATCCAGTATTATTAATGACGCCGCTATGACGTTGATTGCCGTAATGCGTAAGCGCATCTTGTAGGGTGACCAAATTACTTACACTTTTTCGTCAAGTTGTCAGACAAAATAAATCGCCAAAAAATAGATAGATTCACTTTCCTAAATGTTATGCACATATTGTATTGGTAGGTAGATAGTTCTGGCAGTATTTTCAATTCTTATTTTCTTTAATTAATTAGCTAACGTTTTTTACTAATTAGCAAGTCTTAACAAACAATTAATGAAACGAATATTTTAAATCATGTTATTATTATTTTATTTGTGTTAAGATTTTGGTTACTCCAAAACCTTGAACGATATATTTTGTTAAAGAGTTACATTGTACCGGTTAGAATCGTATTTGTAGTTAATGTTCGTTAGTGTGATGAAGTAGTTAAAGAGAAACCCTGAGATCTAAAGATGTTATATCCCTTATTAATTACAGATTTACAGTATTCTGAGTCTTACCTAATCCTGAAAATAAAACAATTCGTATGGCCACACCGTCTCAGCAGTCGTGCGCGCGCGCCGAATCGATCTGCCGAGCTTTGTTTATTGACCCGCGATCGATTCGTATAGGCCATGGCGCCTGATCAAATCAAACGTTTGGAAATCATTTAAAAATAAACGTTTAGTTTATCTATTTTTCTGCTTTACTATATGTATACTATAATGATTATTTACTTAAGTTATACTTAAGAGTACATGGGTACACTAATAATAAGTTTATATTAACTATTCGAATCTCTCACCTAACTATGGCGAGATTAATCTAATTCCAATCAATTAGATCTAATATGTGCGTAGCCAAGTCAATTTAAAGATAAACTCTCCCGTGGCAACTAATCCAGATAACATAGTGGCAAACTGGCAATTATTTTTTGAGTGCAATGGTCGCTCAGTGGTCGGAGCTTCGCCTTGTATCCGTAGGTCGCGAGTTCGCATCCCAGCACGTACCTCAGGATTTTTCGGAACAAGAAAATTTTGAAGAAACCAGCACATTCGGATAAAACATGTATAGCCATAGCCATCTCCAAAATGGTGTGGTTTCCTCGACTTAGGTTTACTTGGGGGTCTGATAGCAATCGCTCGAAATAACCAGACAGGCCGCATTTAGGATCATGGTCAAGCATAATAATAATACTTCCTATCGCTTCATTATAGGGTAGGTACCCTGAAATGAAGCGATAGGAAGAAGAAAATCTTATGAATCGACTCGAGGTAGTGGTGTCATATCATTATCGTTACCTTGTAAGTATGGAGGGTAAGGAGTACTATCTTTTATAGACGGAAAGTTGAAAAAGTGTCTAGAGCTGTAGCTAAATAACAGTCCCAAAACCCTCCAAAATGGCGCTAGCGTAGGATTGAAGTATGCCGAGTATGGAAAGCCGTGATAAAACATTTTTGTGACTTTTAAATATGGAGAATAACCAAAATAATAGCCATCGTTCATAAAAACATTTGAAATTTACCCTGTTTCTACTGTGGCGTCACCCAATTTAACGCATTTTGATGGACACTTTTTCAAAACAAAGATAGTACTCTATACTTATATGAAAGATAAAACAAAAAAATATTACTATGACATCACGACCACACATAATATTATAACAAAAACAAACATAAACACAGGAACGGTTACAGAGAAAAAAAACCAGAAGACGGACACAATAGAAATAAATACTGCGCGTCGCGAAGCCTATCGTAAAAGGACGTCACTCAGCTTAATTTATGTCGTGGCCCACTACAAAGGCCACAACGCTGGTTTTCAGTGGGCTTTATACCACGTAAATGACATAACTTTACCCATAGAATCATCTCTTTTACCCACAGGCCATAAAAATACCGACTCTGTATAGGTAAATACATAGTAAAATTGCAGCTATAATCCATAAGTAGGCTGATATACTCCAAAAACTCCAAAGTACGATCAATTACCGAATCAGGGCCTCGAACAATGCGTTGCGCAGACGCAGTTTGCGGTGTGCGGTCTCATTAGGGCTTTAGTTTCGTACCTTCTTCGCATGTTTGGTACAGACAGCAAATCAGCATAGTTTGGATTACTCATCGGTAACAAATTTTCAAATTTTATTATTTTATTCTTATTCTTCCTGATAGAGATTTGTCTTGTTCCCAGTCGGGGCAGACTTGACAGTGATACTACTAAAAGCGACCAGTCTGGTTTTAGAGTGTACTATTGCTAATATATATATATTTTTTAATGTAATTCTTTTTTATTTATTAAGTTACTTTTCCACACTAAAAATCTAGGGATAAAAAAATGATTTCACGGTGTGTGAGACCAGGGTAACCAACTATATGTAACTAAGTCAAATTAAACTGGGGATCATCTCAATATTATAAATGTGAAATTTTGTATTTGGGTGTTTGTTACTTAATCACGCTTTAACGGCTAAACAGAAAAGCTGAAATTTACCACATGTAGAGATATTGATCTAGTTTAACATAGGATATTTTTTATCCCGTTTTTCTGTTCCCGTGTGACGCTTATTCAAGAAGCCTTAAGAGGCCACGCACCTTTTTTCAGTGCAAAATTGAAATACAGTTCTATGCGTCTATGATGCGGGACAAAGCGTTATTTCAGCATTTTTTTTCTGCTATATTTTGTAAGAAAGTAAAAAAAAAGTATTCAACCTATGTGCAAGTAGACCATATCTTCAATTAAATAATGTAATCGAATTGTCAGGATAACTTGTAGTCTCTTGTAAACCGTGATCGAACGTAACTCGAACATAATTTTTCTGAAATAAGGGTAGTTCTTTTGTTGATTTACCTTTATCTTTTAAATGATATGAAAAATCCATTGGCGCTACATGCAAGAATAAGAACTAATATTTTAAAATCACGTGTTATTTTGTTTCAATTATCATTCACGTCTTTGCAATCGGAGAACAAAATTTACGGAAATACGACCATTTCTAGGACGGTCTCTTAAGCAGACAAAGTCGCGGTCAGAAGATAGTTATTAATAAGCCATTGTCTAGGTAGATCGTACAAGGAGCTAATTTCTAATTTGACACATTCACATTGAAGCAGAAATAATGCGTGGTATCAACTGCGAGTTCGTTGCTGTCTGTACAAAGTACAAACCGACCTAGATGACAAATTGCTTGGGCATTCCACCTGTTACGATATCGAGAGAAGCAATTTGGTTGCGATTTCGGTATATTATCTTTATGGATCAGTAATATTATTTTCGATTATGAATAGAATAGAGATCATTAAATAAACATCTATGATGACATCTGAATCTTTTCTTTGATTTTGTGATCTATTCTCAACTACCAAAGATGCACAAGAGTTCACTAATCTTGCCAAATATGTAAGTACAACTCCTACTAAGTCAGCCAATACTGTTTGCTGTTCCTACCACGCAAAACTTATCATATTATGTAGTCAAATTAGAGAAATAAACATTACGCAAATAAAAACCAAACTTATTCAATATTTACAGAAATATTGGGCTCATAAATTTTAGGGTCTTATTTGTTCGTTTTTAGAAGACCATTACAAAACAGCATAATTCCAGTCGTTAATTAATGTAAGCGAGAGCTGAAAAAACCGTGGCAAGAAAGTCAGTCAAAAGGTTTAAAAGCAATTGCGCATCTTGTCCAATCCTGCGCATTGGTCGCGTCGCGCGGGCGCATTCCTGGCGCGTCCGGCGGCGCTTTTTGCGCTTCCTCCGTCCTCTGAAGATGGCGGCGCCCACTTTTACCGAGATGGACACTTTCGTTGTGGTCGCTAGCGAACAAGATTGTACAACATAAAAAATACATATGTTTACGAACAATAATCGAAATCCAGCCTCACCTCAGCCTAGGGTAACTTCCGTACAGTAAAAGTTGATGTAAATAAGCCTTAGATGTAAAGACCCCTTAAAAAGTTTAACTAATTTATTATAAAATAAAAACTTACTAAGGTACGTTCGGTCTATCCATTAATTTTTATCTCGTTCTCGTCTTAAACTCGTTTATTGTTTGCAAAATATTTCTTTAATCAACATTTAATGACAAAAATAGCATTATTTTAAGATGTCTTAATAAAAGATGGAAAGGAATTTTTGGTTGTAACAGATTCACAACTTCTCAGGCATTTCGCACAGTGTCAGTTACGGGGCAATCTCGTGGGAAATATGCGGCTCAGTTTTAATTGGTGAATCGTTTAGTTTTTGCGCGCGCGCACCGAAATAACACTCGATCTGATCGGATATCACGCGTTGCAATCGATTCCTAGTGTACTGTGTGGGATCACGATCCTATATCGTATAATACATTACTGTGAGGAAACAAACGATCTGAAATAAATCGATTAAGTTACTATGTTTAACCAATTAAACCATGCAATCTACAAACAAAAAACTCTACAACAAAATTGATTTTAAACTTTTTTATGATATAGGTACATGTTACATCCGCAAGTTCAATGCGAATTCCCATACAAAAGTGATCGATGATTTATACAAAATCGATAATTTGTCGACGACAATGCCCATTCAAGACACTTCCTTCGATTCGTGTTGTCGCAGAACGCAATATTTTACGCGGCCGATCAATGGACTAGTAGATAGTGAATGAATTGATGCCCACTTGCTTCCTGCCACTCCACCCGCCAGGTGGTTGCTCAGTAGGGTTGCCTGCTTGTGGTTTTTGTTTACCTATTTATTATTTATGATACATCATACGAGTACATACAATTAAATTAGGACAGTTTTTACGTATTTTCGGTCACTGTCTCATTGCTCTCTTTGTCACTGTGTATTGTTAAAGTTGTAATGTTATCTTGTTAATACTTAAAAGCGCCATTACACATTGTTTTGAGTAATAGTAATCGCTTTTAGCGGTAAGACCGCCTAAATCATTCTGTAAACATCAACTGTTAACTTCTTTGGTCGTTGTGCAATCTATTTAATACATACTAAAGTACAATAGCAATATAAATAAAAGCAGTATTTTGAAAATCTTGGTTTATTTATACAGAACCTATTTATAATTTGCCAGGTTTATATGACACGACTGCAGACTAGGTATCCTATAGCTTTAGGAGCTTGAGATAGATTCCGAAAATGCTTCTTGAAATAAAAAATGTGGCTCTGATCTGATCTGTGGAAAAAGACAGGATTCGCACTGCACATTGAACGTGTTAACTTAATCATGACCAGTTATTAGTAAAAACAAAACGATTTATTAGTTTCTGGCAGCCCTATATCCGATATCAGCCGATATATCAACTTACCCTTTGTCGATGAGGGCGCGTGCTTCCTGTCGCTTCACTATACTCCAGAGTGGCTGGACGCCATGGCTCATGGCTCAGTAGCTTCCCGGCCCGCGTAGAGTGCACACTATACCCCTAGTAGAGTTGATTTGTGTAGCGCGATGCCCGCGCCCGCTTCGCCTAAGCCCAGTGTAGACAGTTTTGCTCGCGCGCACGCTATGGCTGCGCCTGCGCCGGTGCCCGCTCCGCGCTTGCGCCTAGCGCTTCACCCGCATAATATTCACGTAAGTTTGACGACTTTGAAATTAGTGATGATGTCGGTTGTAGTGACTGAAGACGCAGTTGAAAAGTTACATATTCATTGTTTTTTTTTAAATTATTTGTCGGAGTTCGTTATTATTAGGTAATGTTATGATGTTGTGTGACATTGGAATAAAGGTGTAATAAATATAGTAATGTCGTTGGTAGAGAACACATTTGCAAAAAGTATTGTAGCTACTGTTATAAAGTTTGTAGTATAGTTAGTGCAAGTGAGACAGTATTTATGAGGATTTCTTTTCATTTCTGATGATTTATTTAAAGCCCGGAAGATAAGACAGGTGCGAACATTTCGAATGATTTGAGAGCCTAAAAAGTATTTCCTGTTATAAAAACATGTTGACATAATTTAATGTAAAAATCTTTGCTAGTTCTTGAGATGAATGCACAGAAATCTGTTAAGATTAGATATACCTCTTGTATGGTATATGTATATATGATGTATACAGAAAGATGCACAATTAGGCGGTCTTATGCATTGATTGGATCTTTAGTAGCTTGCGTCAACTATAGGGCATAGGCTCACCAAAACCACCTAATAAGACCTAATGTATCTACCTACATAAATACCTATATGTGTGGCAATAAATAAATGAAATAAATATTCTAAAAAAATGCTAAAAATTGATTTTGGTCGCTATTATTACTATATAAAGAGCCATTTATCGGATACTTATGAACACATTAAACGGATAGTTGATAAGAAAATTTCAGGACTAAGTTTTTTTTTTCTAGTTTTAGGCCTACTGAAATTATAGAGATATCTCAAAAACAGTGTAAATATAAAAATGGTTAGTAATTAGATAGTCGATAGAGGGCAGTAGATATAACCTCAATATTAATATAATGTTTTTAAGCATTATTATAGGTTGGTATAGGTAGTATTAGATATTTAAATAATAAATGATACAAGTGGGTCTTCATAGCAGAGAATATTATTCAATATTTTAGTAATTCTCAAACCGAGTCTTATTCTAAATATACCAACGTGTGGGTAGAATTTATTCATGTACCCTGTTCAATAACTGAAATTGATATTCATAGTCCCTGCTCACGGAGCGTTGCATATTTTCGCGATTGTGAAAGAACTTGCTTCGTCGCTGACGGCTGGCTCTCGTGGGAATCTGGTTTCCTGCAATCTTTGCATTCTTTTGCATTTAGATCGTAGTAACTACCACCTACCATGAGTCCAACAAGTACCATTATCAACTTTACCATAACGACTATATGGTACAGTATAACACTGCGATCAGATACACAATTTTGTTTCACTTGTGGACACTTGTGGCGTCTTCGCGTAATTCGGGTTTTCACAATGCAGCGTGGTAGTAATTTGTGAAGTCGTCAAAATAATTGTGATCTATTGGTTTCAAGGCCTCGACTTAAGTAACATCTTATTTGTAGGTATTTGACAATGTGGTTTGTATATATTTTTTTTGATCTGATATATTTGGCAAGGATACTTTAACTGTACCTACCTACCTTAACTTATTTTTTTTAAGGATAGGCAAGTTTAACAGATCATACTTAATATTCAATCATTAATTGCTTCCATATTGAACATATATAAGAACTATAGGTTATTGGCCGTGTAGGGCATGGTAATTAGGAGAGGGGAATATAATATCATTATGAATTTACTTTTAAGTTTATAATTTGTCGTTAATGTATTCACTGAAGGAATCGATTGTGATATTTACCTACCTAATTATAGCTTAGGTCTGTATTTTATCCTGTTTATTATAAATTAACTAATACATATTATGTTAACAAAATAAACTTACATTATCTACCTAAATGTCGATGATATCATACCTACCTATTTCAATTTTGTGGTGTTAGGTACGAAACCTAATTACATTATGTGCAAATGTGTGCATTTTACCTACATGTAGAAAGTTCTTTGTGTATTTATATATGTTTAGGTAAACTCAACAAGTGAAATTTGTGTGGTAGATAATGTTTTATAGCATTATGTTTGCCTCTTTTCTTGTACATTAAATATTATTGCGTTATGTACATATAGTTTGTCGGTTATATTATAGGTCCTGTTGAATACCGACATTTAACATTAGGCTTTAATTCCGGCAATCGTACATATATTTCTGAAATAAATATAAATGTAAGTTGTCTCCCTCACTAAAAACAATCTAAAATTGTACTCTCATTGTCTACAGACGACGATCAAGGTCTACGCGCGGTGTCTCCGCCCGGACATCGAATACAAGACCCTCTCTGTGACCTGGGGGACCCGTGCCCGGGAGGTGGTCGCGACACTCCTGGGCAAGTTCCGCATGAGGCACCGGGACCCGAGGCTATTCTACCTGAGCATGGAGGTCAGGGTTAGGGCCGCTGGCCTCAGGACTACGCTGGTGCTTGACGACGATGCCAGACCTGCCGCGCTGCAGGCGTGCCACCCGAAAGGGTATTCCAAGTAAGTTATATTAATTCTTTTAACAAATACCTACTCTAGTTCTTAGGCCAAACACTTAAACTGCTATTGGTTGGCCCTACGCGAGCCCGTCTTCGAAGGCCGCCAGCGATAGGTCCATCCGAAGACTGGATTATCAAAAATATAGCTTTTAGGAATCTGTGACGAAGATTATAAATACTATACGATATTACTGTTTACCAAGCTGAAGAAAATACAGCGACCTAGGCTGGTTTTACAGCAGTGTGAAGTCTTTATATGGCTGGTAAATGCAATGTAGTGTGGAGACGGCAGTAAAGAATACATTTTCCCACCGCCAACAGGAGGCGTGTCGTAAGAGGTGACTAATTCCTGTAGCACGAGACGGGCAGCAGCGTCTTGGTGAGAAATCTTATAAAAAACTGCGCTCCCCATCCCGCCTGTCAAGCGTGGCGACTATTGGCAAACTGGAATCCCCCCGGATATTTTATTGGGCTTCTCCCTTTGTTAAGCAGTGGACGTCCTATATCTGAAATGATGATGATGATGAAATGCAATTACGTGGGGATTTTACATGATATTTTAACTATTATGTGTATCGTTATGGGAGTTGGTCTTAGACTCTGACCACAGAGACTAGAAAAAGAT
This sequence comes from Anania hortulata, assembly GCA_963576865.1. Classification (NCBI taxonomy): domain Eukaryota; kingdom Metazoa; phylum Arthropoda; class Insecta; order Lepidoptera; family Crambidae; genus Anania; species Anania hortulata. The sequence goes on along the minus strand of OY756388.1, from coordinate 24,269,096 downwards.
CATCTTATAAATCTTGATAGCAAAACTCACGAGAGCATGGTTTTAAGATCTTGCCGAAAACGAATAATTTCTTTCAGGCTGCTGGCAATAAGGTTTTCATAACTCGTGTGCGTTTGATACAAGAGCTGATGGTGTTGCTCAATTCTTAAAATCACGTGCGGCGTCGCCTCAAATTTGTCAAGAAGTGTAAATAATAAAAAATAAGCCTTTTATTTCTTGCTTCTACAAAGTATAAGTACATGATGAAAGTTTGAAAAATATGTTCAGTTTCATTAGTTAGTTAGTTATTTACTTTAATTAATAAAAAAATTTGATTGTTAGTATAATATACATATATTTTTTTAATTATACAAATTAGATAATCTTATTGTAGATTAAATTTAGTCAGCAAGAACCCCGGGTTGGGTTAAGGCCTCCTCCAAAAGTTACGAAGTATACAAGCCCTTAATTAAATAGTAATAAGTTCAGCTAACTACAACTTAATTTTGAAAATCGAACTCTATCAAAATCTTCTTCTTCTTCTTTTTTCCTTGGTCATCGCATCACACGTGAACAGATGAAACAATTTCTCTCATTCTTTTTTTGTTGTGTTAATTATTGTCAGGTGAAGATTTTTATGGTTTTTTTTTTAAGAAAGTTGCGCATAAATTAATTATGAATAAGCTTAAGATTACAATAACGAAGTCGCGAGCAACAGCTAATTCGTTACAAAAATCCAATACATAATTACATTTAGAAATAAGTTTTTAAAAAAAAATCTAAGATTGATTACAAAACCTTATTCGGTTAGACTTTTTACACTGATGAAGCCATTTGCATGTCTTTGCTGAGAATTTTAATGGACTCCTAATCCTGTATCCGTGTGCTAATGAATGCTTCTAAAAAAAGAAAGACAGCCTGCAGGTACTCATTGGGTACACACTTCTGTTCATACCAAGAATAAGACCTGACCGGTTTTAAAGCAAAACCTCGCCATTGTTAGTGGTATACAATCCCGCAATATTGGATTACTTCGGATAAGTCACGTACTGTTGTTTATATTCGAAGTATGGGTCGAAAGCAGGTAGAACTTAATTTGTAGATTAAATGTAAACTACACTTCACACTTTTATCAGTTGGGTACAGGGGCGTGCATTCCATAAAGGCTATTATGCAGAGCCTACCTTCATAAAAAACCGACAGCTAACCATAATTATTAATTATGTATTCAACAATAAACAATAAATATTCTGTAACCATTTTGTCGTCTACCTGTACTTATTCCTCACTAAAGCGCGCAACTTAGATCGTTTCTGTGCAATTTAACCAATGTTAGGCTGCCGCGAGATCGTCTACTGTTTTACGCAAACTTACTCAATTTTCACTCACAGCCTACCCCCGTCTGAAACCAATGCACGCCCCTGGTTGGGTAAGTATTGCAATATCCTGTAGAGTAGGTAGTCAAAGATAATACTATTTGCTCGAATTTGGCAAATTTCATAGTGTTTACTTAGCCAATATTTGGACGCCTTATCGTATTTAGAATGTAATAATATACCAGTAAATCTTCCAAAATATATAAACGACGTTTTAACATTTTATGTATAAATTGTTAAGATTTTTTTTTACTAAGATTTCTATTCGATTACTAGTAGTAAGTACTTAGTATTGGGGTTTTATTTGATAATTTTATTGGTACAGTTATGGTACAGCTCAGTGCAGAATATAATACTCTCGCCTTAGACTCTCGCAAAACTAAAAGCATTAAATAAAATATTGACTCTAGATAAACTGTCAAAGATTAAATTTACAAAGAGATTCGCTATTATTACAAAGACTCAACTTAAAAGTCTAATAACAAAATGATACTTATAGACTCGTTTTTACGTAGGTTTAAGGTATTTATACCTTAAAGGAAAACAAACAAATTAAGTAATATTAGGTACCTATTTATGTCCCATTATTTGTTATTTGAGGTAAATAAATATTTCACATTTGTAATCATTGGGTATAACAACTTGGAATTACGTAGTGTTTTAGGTTAATTATCTTTCTCTACATTCCCTTACAAATCATACATGTCATAGATTTCAGAATACCAAACACAATTTATTCAATTGTAGCTAAGTATTATTGCTATCTAATGCATTTTGTCAATAATTTGGCATAGATGGATTTATATTCTAGCCTAAATGTCTAAACTTGATTGAAGAGCGACAGAGGTTTCCACATTTCCATATCAGGAAAGCCGAATATTCCGGGCCTAACCTGGTATTCCCGGCAAATCGCTGCTTCGTCTCTCTGCACTTCTTTAGCGGGACCACCGTCGCCGCTCGGTTTCAAAAAATAACTCATGTCCCCTTCCGGTGTCTATTCCCGTCCTGTAAACACTAGGCCACCTGTTCTCAACTTTGTACTGGGACCCTACCTTGTAATTGCATGTAAGCAAACATGCCCTCAGAAAACAATAGGGCGTAATCATTTTAACGATCTATTGGCGTGATTCCCAGGGGTTTAAATTCCATTTACGAGTAAAACTTACTTTTATTATTCCCTGTTAGGTTAGATTTTCCTTTTAGTAAGTGAGTGCTTACTTACATTGCCAATAATCTTAGTTATTTACCGTTACCTAAGTTCTGAGCAAAATGATTTTTTACACAGGGTTCTGTTTATAAAGACTCATGGTCGTTGTTTATTCCGTAATTCAAGTTTCTCTTATTACATAGGGATTCAGATGTCAAGCCCATAATGTGATAAAAGTACTTTTTCCTTTTACCCAGTAGGTAATTGCGACAGGTGCACATTTTAATGTAAAATTTAGTGGGCGACTAGTATAGGTTAGGAACCACTGTCCTAGGTGCAGTAAAAACACTCAAAACATCTCGTTTTATTGACCAAATGGATCACGTTCCACTGTTGACAGCAATATTGTGTGTATGGCATATTGAGAACTCGTGTCGGGGACACTTGACACTATTTGAAGGGTTGGGTTTACGGTGTTATTGTTGAAGACGAGTTTAAAACTTCAAACAAAGCAGCCTGCGTATAGTATCGTAAACAAATAAATTCAAATTATGTTTTTTACTTAAGAAATTTGTTGTTATCGCCGATGCCATAGGAATCTATGGATAATCTAGGAAATGCCTAGGGAATATGACGCGGCAAATTTACTTATAGTTATGCTACGGTTGCTCTTTAAATGGTGGCAGGCGTTTCCAAACACTTTTCCGCCTAGCTTTTAGAAATAATTTAGTTACCCGATCCGGTTGATGATGTCAAAGTAGATATTTTCGACAGAATTAGCAGTATGATTGATTTTATTGTAATATAAAATCCTAATGCGTGCCTTTTTGCTTCAGTTTACACGTTCTTAGATTTCAATTGAAAATATTTAACTATTCATATTATTTAATTTGTTTATTGTTTCTATTTCAGGTTTTCGCTGCAGATGCGGCCAGGCGGTCTGGTGAAGATCTACGACTCGGCGCTGATGTCCTCGTCTCAGTACAAGTGCATCCTGACCAGCGAGCAGACAACGGCTGATGAGTTACTGGCGATCCTCCTGCACTGCTATGACTCCACGGAGGGCGTTGAGAGGTTCTCGCTCTATGAGGTGGGTTTTAGGTTTGACTGTTAAAGTTAAACCCCTATCAAGCAAGTTTGGATTTGGAAATCATAAATGTAAATATTCTTAGTTTCATTTCAAATTACAAAGGTTGATACGATTATTAAAATTCTTTAGCTATTGTAATATAGAATTACATGATCTATTTGCTTTTCGCACAATAGACAAAATTGAGTTTTTACCTACCAATACACATGTAAGCATGAAGGCGGTTAGAGCTTTGCTTACTTACTCTTGCCGAAGTGTGTTCATGTAAATCGCCCCTTCCCTAGCACCAGCTCAAGCAGGGGCGTGCATTGAATTTTTGGCTGGGTAGGCACTAGGCAGTAACATCATCACAAAAAATCTTGCTATCAAAATCAATTATTTTAAATAAGACTTACCAATTTTAGCGTTTCAAGGCGGGAATATATAATTTTTTAAGGCAGTGAAGAGTTGTATGGAGCACCACAAATATCACAAAAAATGCATCAATTATCATAACATGTCATTTTAATGATATTCATAGTGCATAAAAGTCATTCCCTAGTTATCACTTTTTCGCGCTCCTATAACCAGTCTGTAATCTTTCATCATGTTTGCACCGATAAGCTTATTAAACTGCACTTTATTTAAGAAACTTCATTGTTTGGTAACAAAAACATAACTTATCACGAGAGGTAAACAAACAACAAATTGGCGGCTTCGGCGTTTTTGTCGAGTTAACTTAATTATCTAGTTTTATGAGTTTGTTATTTGTTCACCGCATTTGTTTACGCTTCAACTATTACAACAACTAACTTTTAACCACTTAACACAAGTTTATTCAAGAATATTGTTAAAAATCTATATTGCTATAATTGAGGTTACATTTGAAATCGTAAATCACAGATCACTAAACTTGTTCCGAATTGAGCCAAAATAAACTTTGGCGTATCTAAACCCTGCTAATTAAATGTGTTCGAGCACGCCAACTAGGAAATGATACTATTTTTGCCTTATCCACAAATGAAAATTTACTAAAGGGATTGGCGCGTAATTTGTCTAAACAAATAGAATGCTCATTACATACTGTACATTGCAGTTTCTCCATTGTATAAGCACAACAACACAGCACTGAACTCCGAAAACTATAATAGCACTCAAAATAAATAGTGTACGATCAGTAAGAACATAAATAATTTTCCAACACTCGCGCGATGAAAGCCAAAGAAAACTAATGAAAAAAAAATGGCTGATCAAAACTTACTATCAAACAATGTTTACATTACTTTTAAAGAAAACAATTTTGCAACCAGTTTATTAATCGTTTTTAAATGTTTAATTCGTCACTGTGAATACAATTAGGATGTTATTATTTAAAATTTCATTTAAACAATTAGTAATGTAAAGTTTACATAAAATACGACATATTTTGACTGGACGCGGAAGTATTTCTCTAGTGCGCCAATGCATGCGCTACTAGCGCCGTCTGGTGTGAGAAGCACAGGTAGCGGAGCCTACTACTGGAAAACTTTGCTATATGCGAATGACTACATCATCTAACTGTCATGTATGAAAAGTGTGTCATCTTGATTTTGGCCGGGTTTTCAATATTGAAAAAAAAGGATTTTTCAAACCGTGTTCTTATGCGTACAGAATACGTAGGTGTGTGTTAAAATTAAGGAAATGTGCGTGAATTTATAGGCTCTCTTGCCGCCGCCTACTATAGGTATATTGCATAGAAACGATCGAAGTTGCGCGCGAATTGCGTGCATTAGTTACGAATAAGTTATGTAGACGAAAAAAATATTACATATACTTTAGTAAAGAGGTAGATTGACAAATAAAAAAAGTTGGTTAGCTGTTCTGTAGGATTTACTAAGGTAGGCTCTGCATAACAGCCTATATGGAATGCACGCCACTGAGCTCAAGCTGTACAGCTGGCTACACCTGATAGAATAGCAGCAGTTTAAGTATCATGTGGTTAGAATGTCGCTTCTTCGTTATTTTATCGTAGGTTCTAGCTGAAAAGCTGATGTAACAAAACTTAGCCACAGTTTCCAAGATATGATTTGATTTTCTAGTAATTACGATTTACAATAAAAACAAGTAGGCTACCGTACAGTGACGTAATCTTGGCATCTCAGGAATTCATTTTTTATGTAATTACTTACGTTTCAGGTTTGTCCTGCACAAGAGTATGAGCGCAAACTGCACCCGGACGACTTGCCCCTGCAGGTGCAGCGCGCGTGGGCGCCCGACAACGAATGTCACTTTCGGGTCCGGCGCAACCCGCGCGCGCCTCCCCTCCCCCCGCGCACCCTGCCAGCGCCCGACACGCCCGCGGAAGATGACGAACCCTCCCGAGCGCTCTCTGCTCTCTCTCTAGAAGCCGAAGGCGAAAAGAGACGGTACCACCCAGTTTACCAGTACCCGAGCATCAGCTACTGTAAGGAGACGAAGAACGACTACTTGTACATCTGACTAGCCGTCTATCTCCCCAGACTACCTAGGAGACTAGGTTGGAAAGGTTGTAAGTGGCTTCGAGCCCGGACAGTGAAAAAGAGACTCGAGTTGTGTAAATAGATCTTAGGCTTGTAAAAAGTGTAAATATTGGATCGGATCATTGGAGACGTCCAGAGGCGTCGGAACGCGGTATTGTCTCTGTGCGGAGAAACCAAAGAGATGTTGCAATACGGCCCCCGACTAGCATAGTGTTAGTTGACAAGGAAATTAACACTCGATGTAATAGTGATCTTATTAAGATGAAATGTGTGATTGTGATACGTATTTGAAAGACATATTTCATGTATCACACAATAAGTTCTCAAATGTTATTTCATATCGTCTACGTTATAACCTTAGTAGTCGATTACACCAAAATGTATATTTTTTTAAATAAAATCGCAATAGAAAACATTTTTCTAGTCTACAAAATCCTTCACCTCATTTCTCATTATTTCATCAGATTGTAGTTGTTACCTACATAAAAAATACTAAAATTGTATATAATTTAGCTAGTAGACACCAAAGAGGCAAGCGAGAGTATATGAAATTAGTTATTTATCTGTTATGTATTGTAATGTTGTAATTTATTTGTGGAGGCGAGGTGAAGCGAGCTTCGCTTGCTTTTATGTAAAACATCATCGAATTTACTTCAATAAACTGCGATACGTTTCATACTAAATATATAGTTTTATTGTTTGTTTCAACCTATAAATAATAATAAAAAATATATAAAAACCACTTAAAGAAAGTAGCCTTAGTCTCAGTAGGATTCGAACACACGATCCTTCGCTATCCGGGTGATTGCTCGTCCAACTGAGACTCAGAGACTTAAAAAAGGGCGACAAGAAAATAATAAGATGTCGCTCAGTTGAAAGTCGCCCAGATTTTTTTTAAGTGACAATATCATCTTAGATTTATCTATCGTAAATTGAACAAATAAAAAAATGAAGACAAAAACAAGTCGATATAAAGTATTTTATTTACAAATGATTGCAACAATGAAGTACAGACGATGCAATATAATTACAGAGTATGTTCAAAAATGGGAAACGGATAATATCTAACGGTACTAAAATTATTGTTTATGTAAAATTTATACAATCGACGCGAACCCGCGCCGAGCGCGGTCCGGCGAAGCGTGCCGCCGGCCTGCCACGACCGGCCGCGACTAGCCGAGCGATGCGGGATGCCCAAATAGGTACTGTCCATTACTATCGCACTTTGTCCAACAACGTCGTATAGTGGCGAATTTTGCGCCCCAAGTGCACGGTTACACTGTCAGTACTTCATCAGTCTGTTCCATCAGTCTTGACGTTGACTGATGTTAGAATTATCGATTTCCAAACATTGTGTTTCCAACCCGGCCGAAATTATGTGGAGTGAGTATTATACGAGTTACTATCGATTGTCAGCGAAAATGGACTATGGGGTACAATATTGCAAAGCCCTTTAAATGCAGCACTACGTCTGGATTTTGCTGGGTAATATCAATCCAATACACGCGATCATTCTCTCGTCATAATAACCAGGCTGATAAAATAATGAGCGTGTAACATTTGTCTAAGACTTATTTGGCTGCAAAATGCGGGATGCTGTGGGGGTTGCGCCCTTGGTAGCTACCCGTCCAGCCCCTAGATACGACGCTTTCGCGACTAACATCACGATGCGATTGTCCACGGTAGACTTCACAATGCACAAAACTGGCCTCAATAAGCCGTGAGATGTCTGTGCGTGTAAATGTGACTAAAAACTTTCGACAATCAGTACCCGGAATGAAACAGTCGATTAAGGTATTACATCGTATTCGATATTGAACGATCTGAATTGTTTAGTACCTTGATAATAAAGGCGAAGGTAGGCAGTTAAATATCGCACGGTTAGTCGTGACGCGAGTCGCTGAAGCGATCGTGGTCAGGCCCAGAGACCGAGACCGTACAACGCAACCAGTAAAACAAATGACTGTCAACTGATGGCCACACATTATCCAGAAGATGATGATGACGCGAAATGCTCTATCTGCCATCCGCTTCTTGTCGATTCAAAGAAAACCTCTCTGAATTTATTATTTAAGAGTATTTACTCACGTATAATCAAACTTAAAAATTATAAGTTTCGAATTCAAGTCTAGGGGTGGGTTCAAAGTATGTGTATATTCTATATCATCACTGCGGTTTAAAGAGTTAACACTTTGGCATAGACAGAGAGTCTGTGTGGATGGTAATGGAGGCTATAGTTACCCAATACTTTTTTTGCAATAATCAAAAAAAGTTACTTTGATCGGTTGATTATTATTATCATAGTAGTTGACATGTGGTATGGCAGGTTATTTTAAAAGGTCGGTGTGAAACCTAGTGTTTCCATTATGCAATTGATCCAGAATAGGATGAACCAATCATAACGCCAGCGGTATGATCGCAAGAGTCCCGCTCTTTTTGCTAAGTCAGTTCTTCATTGATTCTCGCCGACTCTATTCTCTGATTGGGACAAGTTATTTGTTATCCAACCACCGATGAACCAATAGGACCAAATAATTTTTTTAAGCAGATTCAAATTCCAAACAACTTAGAAAATTCATTAATTATTTACCTAGAATACAGTGTGGTCAGCAGATCGACAGCTCAGTGGGCCTATTTTAACGCCATAGACTCATCACAACAGATAAAACATAACGAGTATTAACCGATCAAAATAACTAGGTAATCACAAATCACTAAACCGTTCATGCATACCAGAAGTCCACAGATAAAATAAAAGTAATATTCACACTTTTTCAATCTACAATATTCTTGGTCGATAAGGTCTGTACGTGATTATCTATTTTGATTATCTAATGCTCAAAATTGGTTTTTCGGTAGTCGTGTACGGCCGCGGTCCGAAGCTCAGCGAATCAAGCGCTCCGCTAATAAAAGGTTAAGGATACGCGAAACCGCAGAACGACCGGTTTCAGAAGCACCACGTTGAAACAGCCGCGCCAGGGAGCCAGTGCCGGCCTCGCCGACGACCCACACACGAAGCCGGCCCGAAAGACCCAGAAATAAATATTTACACCTAGCACACACCACAATTTCTGCACAGCATAAAAAACTGGGATACTCTTAAAATATAAAAAACAAAAGCTTCGCCAAATAATAAAACATCGTCAACATAGACATAACTCGTGTCCAACGATAACGCCCGCGTTATAGGGTAAATAAAGTTTCCAATCAACGCAGAGTTCACGCAAGCCAGAAACCGTCAGACGGTGTTACAAACAGATTCCCACCGTATCAATAGGTACCTGGCGCGCGTCGAAGCCGCCACCAGCTCCCGGGCTCACAAGATATGCCGCGAGGAGCCCCTTAAAGTACATCACGCAATATTTTGAATTATATAGACCCTCATCTATCGCCCGAACGGACGAAGCGAGGACGGCCCTCGCTTCGCCCGCCCGGTCGGCATATCGCTCCCCGCAAATAGCTCTGTACAAAGTCCGTCACACAGCTGGCGCGGCGGTTAGACGGCGTTGAGGGCGCGGCGCGAGGGCCCGTAGTCGTCGTCGCGGTCGCGGCGCGGACGCTCGTCCCGCGCGTACGCATCCCGGTACCCCGCGTCGCGGCCGTAGTCCCGCGCGTACGCCTCGCGCGTGTAGTCGTGCCCGTACGCCTCGCGCTCGTACGCGTCGGCGTGCGGCGGGTACTCGTGCGCGTACTGCTCGTACTCGCGCCCGTACTCGCGCCCGTAGCGCGGGTAGCGCTCGCGCGCGTAGTACTCCTCCTCCAGCCGCTCGGGCCGCGCCGCCCGGGACCTGCCGCCTGCAACACGCTCTCCATTAGTCGAATGGACAAGTGGTACTCACACTTAGCTCCCAGGAGTTTCCGATACAAAATATGCAAATCGCAAATTGATTTCTGACATACGATAGTTGATTTTGCCAAAAAGAACCATGACGTCAAAAACTTAAGCGTAACACACACAGAAGGTGGGAGCGGAACGGCGACGGTTCCGGTCGGTAGTACGGCGGGTACTACCGACCCGACCCGACGCCGTCCCGCTCTCGCCTTCTGTGTGTGTTGCGCTTTAAATGGACTGATAAGGTATGTTCTCAAAGGATGGGGAGTGTCACTCTGCACGGGCAATAAGTTTTTTAAACTGCTGCTGATGGATTCAAAATAGTTTGCGGTTGCATACTTTTAAAGCGAAACCTGGAGCTGGATAGGGTCAGCAAACTGCAAACAGGGGAGCATTCAAACTCAGAACACTGCACACACGGGCGAGGATGTCACGGTCCGGCCCAGCACGCGGGGACACCCTCACTTACGGCCTACGAGACCAGACTGAGCGACATGTGCATGATGAGCTCGCCGGAGTGGCGCACCTTGCCGGGGCACGGCAGCACCTCGGCGGCGGGCGACGCGGGCGCGGCTGCGGAGAAGCACACGTGAGCTTCGGGCACGGCGAAGCTGCTGCGGTGACGGGACCGAAAGGGGCTACGACTCGACGGATACCCGTTATATTGATACTGAGAATCTTCCAGCTTAGTATATCAAACGCTACGGTAGCCTCAACTCCACTTAAACCAAAAACAAAAGCATCGCCATTAGTCCATGCTCGGTGTACTCTTAAACAAAACTTGTATTAGTTGAAATTCGGTAGCCTGTCTAAATCAGCTGAAAGACTCTTGTGAGACCCAAAGACCCAAAATCGAATCCCTCGAGCTGTAACCCGTTTCTGGGAGCAGGAAAGCGGCAAAGGATGCGGTTAACGATGGTCGTCTGCATTAGACGGTTGACCTCACGTTAGTAAGCGACACCCGATAGCGAAGCGAGTTATCGCGGGTGACCGCTAAAAGTCTCAACCTGGAAACGCCGCTGGACTCCTGCGTCAGCTAATAATGGGTACATCTGGAAATGCTGGAATAATGATCTTCGTTCGGCGGTTAGTGCGCTTGTCCAGATGCTTGTACTGAAATGAACAGGTAGGGTCAGTGGAAGGACGGACATTCCATATGCCCAGGGCGGGGAAGACAACATCTATTACAACAGTAAATCAACGTAGACTACTATTATATGGGGCGTGCAAGACAAATAAATGAATCTAATGATTTACATGACAAATGAAGGAAATAGTTTAATTATATTAATATAATTTAATGATTTTAACTATGGTGAGAAGGGAAATAGACATAGACATAACACAAATATTAAAATCTTAAAATTACCTATAGCTTATATAACTGAGAAGTAATAGGTAGTTGACATCAAGTATTAAAAGAGCAATTCTTACTACTATTATTATGAATATTATAACTACTATAAACACGGTTCCTGCCTTGAGGGAGCTGCGCTTGATTTGATGGAGAGGGAAGTGGTAACGTTACACGTGGCCAGTCAGGCGACCGTATTCGCCCCTCCGGCACCGCGCAGCTACCTCAGGATCTAGCATTTAAACTCGTACTTCCCAGTTGGTAATGAAAGGTGAACGAGTTAGTTTGTTAGTTACCTCGCTCCCGCTCGTAGTTGTACGAGTCGGACCGCTCACGGTGTCCTCCGGGGTGTGCAGGGGGATCAACAGAGGGAATACAACGTTATTGAAGTGTCGTGGTCTTCCACAAAGGACACCATACAATCATTTAAGACAATGTGTAAGAATAAACGTTGCTAATGTTGAAGAGTATTTATCGATATTTGTACCTACTTACGATCTCTTATCCCTATGCATACGGGGAGGCCGATGTTTAGCAAAAAATATGATGATGATCCATAAGCATTAGTTTATGAATAATCTTCAATACACAAAATGAAAAAACTACAAATAAGACACTATGTTAAATAGGGATGTATGTTACTTAGGGATGAGATGCCGCAGTTTATCGGCTTCTAAAATTCTCGATAGAAGCTTTCGTCTTTACATTTTAACGTTAGATAACGAGTACATCATAGATTTGTGTAAGCTCCTAGAAAACTGTTTTTAAATAATTATGGGGTTAGTCACGTTAATGAGACAGTTTAATATTATAAGATCCGATTTTACTAGATAATTTCCTTTTAGTCATATAAATAAAAATATTTTTTGAGCAGTAAAATTTGTTATATTCTTTTATTAATCAGAATACCTCTAATGTCACATAGGTACTAAAACTCCTTTGGCAGTTCAAGACTTCAAGAGACTAATATGTATGAAAAAGCTGTTTTTTCTTCTTTGCACTAAATAGTCCCTTAATACTTACCTAAAATTTGTTTTAATCATTAGAGAAACAATCTGTAGAAGCATGTCTCTTCTATCTAACGTAATGATAGTCGGTAAGTTCTTCTTAGCTTCGGGCTAAATAATAATTGTTGAAACAATATGTTAATAGACCCACCGTACTCCCGACCCGACAGTCGTCGTCTCGCTCACGCCTTCTGTGTATTACGCTTAAAGCTTGACGCGCACTTATTGTCGTGATTAGTTTACAAGACGTATTATGTCACGTATACATCACTGTCACTTGGGGATTGGGATTAAACCTATGGAGGGTAGAGGTAAGGAGTACTATTTCAAACGGGCGGAAAGTCGAAAAAAAGTCTATCTAAAGCATTAAATAACAGTTCCAAAACCCTCCAAAATGGCGCTAGCGTAGGCAAATAGTATAGTATGAATGTAGCAGTTCTTGACGGATTGAAGTACCTATGCCAAGTATAAAGTGCCGAGTTAGATTTTTTTTTAAAATTTTAGTCACTTTTATATATGGAGGATAAAGCCATCTTTTAAAAAAAAACATTCGAGCAATTTACCCTGTTGCTACAATGGCGCCACCTTATTTTGACGCACGCAACGCACGTCGACGGACACTTTCAAAACGAAGATAGTACTCCTTAACTGATTAAGCATACGCAAACGAGACACAATAGTAATTCTATTGTTAAGCGGTCTCATAAGACCGCTCGGATGTTAACGCGTTAAAGACATTAAGGGTAGAGACCCTCAATAATTAAACCGTTTATATGAGTGCGAGTGTCCCCCTGTCGCTCACCAGGCTGCGCGTGCTGGTGGTGCGGCGGGTGCTGCGCGTGCGGCGCGTGCGCGTGCGCGGCGTGCGGCAGCGGCCGCGACAGCGCCGGCGCCGCGGCCGGCGGGTGCGTGGCGCGCCAGTACGCCTGCAACACGCAACGATCTGTACCTATGCGCCAGGCAACCTGCACATACCCTGTCATCATGTATAGCAAGCTCCGCGAAATATGTATCACTAGTCGTTGTTTTGTCGTGAATTGTATATAAAGATGTTTAGAAATTTAATTACTTATAATTTACTATTGTGAATTGGTTGATTAATGAAATTGTAATGTTTGTAATGAATTCTTTATGTTGCGCGTTGTGTTTGGTCTGCGTATGCGCTGAGTCTGATGATGACGTCATCCGCATTCTAAGACAGTCAGTAGTCCACTGCGGTGTGAATAGGTGAACGCGGTATCATACGATTTCAAACAAATAATTCTGAAATCCGATGACTGCGCTGTGTGTGGGTATTGAGGTGCTGATGCACAAAATTGTCGATCCAATTTTGCCAGTTTCTTAAAGCTAATGCCAACTTGAAGTAAGGGTTCTAGGTATACCTCATGCTAGCTAACGCCTATCGACCAATAAAAAAGGTCCCCTGCATGCAGGCGCTATGGCATGCGTCACAAAAATCTCCCACAATCCACACGCAGGCGGGCACTAAGTAAGAATTAATGTAAACTTACTTCCAAGTACTCGGCGATGTGGTCGCAGGCGTCCTCCAGCTGATTCTCGTCGAGGACGACGTCGAACATTTCGGGGGGGCACTGCGAGAGCTTCTCCGCCGCCACCATCTGCACCGACAGGTTCTTTGTCTGCCCCTTCCCTCGGGACTTTATCAGCCGCTGGAGGACCTGCAATTAGGGATGAATCTTAATGAAGGAACGTAATTTAACACTAGTCTATACATGTTAGCTTATGCAAACGAGACACAATGGAAATATGGTTGTTGCGCGCAAAAATCTGTCCTGCTCTGGAGTACAAATCTCAAAAACAGAATAAAATAGAATATATTATATTTTTTTATTTGGCACAAAATTAGCAATTACATCAAACGTTTGTTCCATCATAATGTACCACATTTATTGCAATAAAGTTTTATTCTATTCTATTCTTCTATTCTAACAGAGAAGATACAAAAAACAATGCATTTGTGCAAAAAAAGGTCCCACGCTCAGTAATAACCGTGACAGCGAAGACACAGAAAAACAAATCAAATCTAGAAATCTACAAAACAGTGCGGAACTCTGGACTTTCGCTTGTATTCTGTATTGTTGATCAAGTAAAAATGGTACACACGGCTAAATGTTATTTTACACTTTCCTAAAAAAAAAATACACTACTTGTGGAATAACAACTTATTCTAAAAAATGGTATTATAAAGTAGGTACGTTGCGGCCTCCGATTTTCGAATGTCCAGCAATCACTAATAACTGCATAAATGACAAGATTTTGTGATGGGTCTTATAAATATATCTATAACATCCATGAGATAACAAATGCTCGTGCCTATCGCACATACATTTGCCCCTTGCGATATTCGAAACCGCAAATCGAACTACAACACCAGACGCTTGTCAAATAATGTTAAAACGAAACGGTTCTATCTCACCTTTGTACTTGATATCTTCAAATAAACTATATTAGGCGCGAGCGTGGTCTTGGCCAGCTGGCTCGGGTGGTTGATCGTGTCGCAGTCCAGCACGACCAGCTGCAGCGTGCGCGCCAGGTCGAATATCCGCTCGATCTCTGCCTGCACACCGGGGGTTATGACAACACGTCTAACTAGCGCCACCTAGCGCGGTGCATGCAGTGACTAAGAAAGGAGACGCGAAGGACCTATGTTTTTAAACAAATGAAGGAGCGGAGTCCGATCGGGTTGTCATTTGTTTATAAGCTATCTCCTATCTTTTTTCGGTTTGGTAAGAACTCATCCTAAAACTCAGATTCTTTATTTGAAATCATAAAAGGTCAACAAAGGAAATGACAATAAAAAAAAAATCATAATGAAATTATTTAGAATGCTATAGCCGTGAAGTATTAGGGTTTGCACGATTTATTTGATTTTTTCTGGAAATCCCGAGTTAAAGTTTGTTTGTTTGGATGATTGGAGGTAAACTCTGCTACTACGCATCTGTTTTCAAGAACTCTACAACTTGGGTGCTTAATTTGGACCACTTCTCCCGTAATTTTACACTTATGATGTGCAGTTAGTTTCAAAGGATTAATCTTATGAGTGGTAGTAAAAAAGGACATCGGGAAGTTTTGTATTTTGCAACATTAACACTACATTGCACAACAAGTCTTAACTATCCGTTTTTAGGAGCTCATTCAAATGTATTAATTAGGTAGTATTTATGCCGCGACTTATGTGAGTGCGGACTCTTAGGTACACCTACTTGTTTTTCTCTTTAACATCCATATCAAATTATTCAAGCTTATAATGTTTGTAAAAAATTGAATTAAAGAAAGATACATTTTAGAACAAAAAACAAAAATATAAGTAGGATGTGACAACCAATTCAAAGAGAACACTTTCAAATAGTAGTTAGTTTTATAAACATGGCACAACATATAAGAGGTGACGCTACAACGTACCTACCTACACGAAGTTTTGGAAAATATAAGTTTTAGCGTTCAAATAAGGTAAAATAGGTACGTAGCGTTTCCTCTAGTTTATTTAATAACATCCCCGTTAAGTTTTATTATTTCACAAAAAACACTGATAAGGAATGAATTCAATATTTACGCTACATTCAGATACAGCCATTAGTAACATCTTCAAACTGCGATCATTATAGTGTGATTTTGTCATTTATGTTTTAAAACCTCATTGCCATTTTAAAACTGTTTAACACTATTATCACATGTTTTTATGTATCAATATTTACTAAAATACGTCGGCTGGGTTTTTTTCAAAAATGAAGACAAAAATCAGACTACAAAATTGCGTTGCACAGCAATGTAGTCAATACAGTTCAAGCAATCAATCTACTCTCAAGCCACTCCAACGTGACAACAGCTCGATGCAAGTTAGTCCAATTAGTGTTGCGATACTCCATGGTCAATCGATTGATAATGTTATACCGATAGTTGTATCGATAGTACCGTGACTTCATCACACTGGCAGGTATTAGAGAATTAAAGGGGATAGATTTTACATTTAGAAGTTCAGAAATTAGTTAAAATTTACAGCAGAGCTAAGATTTACGGTAAACTGACTGTAGAGCCAGTGATACGATTTGGGGTTTGTGGTAAGGTTATAAGATGATATTATGGCTTTCCGGAGAGTCGAAGTCATTTTATTAAAATTACGTGTTTTTCGTATTCGGAATATAGACATATTATTATGACAAGAGAGCAACAATCAGATGTCAGTAGCCAAAACTGGTTCGTGGTGAACTTGTCAGGATACTATCGATATATTAGTCGACATCATTCACACGCAACACTACCGATCGCCGTTAACAACTCGGGAACACGGGTCGAACCAAGCACTACGCTACCCACAAACTATCTCACGGCGCACCTGCACCTCCTGGAGGCAATTTGTTCGCGAGTTGGACCTGTCCATGATCGGTTTCTTGGGGGGGTTATTGAGGGTTGAGCGCTTGGCCAGCGAGATATCGGCGGACACGCGCGTGATGATGATCCTGGAACACAGCATCGGTCGGTATATACCTGCACTTCGGCGAGACAGGTGGACCGCGAGTTGGACCGTTCCATGATGGCCCGCTTCGATGGGTTGTTCAGGAGCGAGCGTTTGGCGAGCGATATGTCCGCCATCACGCGGGTTATTATTATCCTGGAATGGTAGCTGACGTTACTCACGGCTACTGCGGAGCCTCAGCGTAGCCTATGAAGCCCTATGCGACTATTTAAAAATTTAACCTGTTATTATGGCATGACATCCTCAAATATGGTTTGTAAACAAACAGTGATGAGGTTAGTATTGGTATTTTCATGAATAACTATAATAGAGTGCATTTTATAGCAAATACCCAATAGGACAAAATTAATGTATACAGTCTAATAAACTGATAAATTTTAATTATGTACTTTTAAATAAGTTTCTACTCACCTATGTAGCAACATTAATTATATTATGTAACTGATCATCAAGAGGCTTTTTTATTGTCTAAAAAGACGTCTCTCTAGATACATTAGGGCTCGTAATTTCTAATCAAGACCACATTGAAATGAGTTAACCAACCCTTCTAAACCGCTACTACTACGATACTTTCTACCTTATTCACTTGTCATACCATGGTCGAAAACCAATAATACATTTTAATAGGCTAGGCCTGGTTAAGAGTTAATACAGCTCTGTAGGTAGGTGAGCTACAGCTAATGGCTAAAGAGCTAGGAAAGACTGACGATATTTAGTCCTAGTATAATGCTAAAAAGCTGTGACTACTTATCACTACTAATCAGTTACAAGACATTTTACAATTTTAACTGTAACCATTCTTCATCACTACCGCGCTGCAACTCGAGCGAAGGAGACACTCACCTCCCCTCAAACTTTCTCTTCAGAAAATCGAAGAGTGCCTTCTGCATCATGTCCGTAACCTCGTATCCCTTAAGCGAGGGCCCCACCAGCACCACGGGGCGCATGGACGGGACCACGTCGTAGGGCGTACACGCTTCCTGTTTCTTGAAGAATGGCTTCCGTTTTTCCTTTCCCGCTGGAAGTGCCCCGCCCGCGCCCCGCCCTCGCGCCCCTCCATCTGACTCCTCCCCTGAGTGATGAGATGGAACAAGTTAATAGTCTGGACGATATGAGGCTGTATTGATAAAAGGATTTTCTGAATTCCATTTTTATCTACAATTACTTAGATGACAAGTCAATTTAGGCTTAGTTTAGCCATTCAGCGAGGAAACGCTGTCGGTATCCTCACCTACATGCCTCATGGACACGCTTTAAGTAAGTAGTTTAAGGTTTGTTTTATTTAATTTGTGTAATCTATCTGTATAATCCACAAACAAACAAAGTACATTAAGAATAACCTTAATATGCTTAACAATTAAGAGCAAATAATACAAATTATATTATTACTTTAACGTAATTTCATCCAAATTGTACTTGAATTTTTTTTTAAATTTGCTTCCAAAACTGAGATCCTTTTATCAATATAAACTTAGTTATTTTTTTATAAAAAAATTAAATGTTTTTTTCTGTAGAGAAAAAAAAAACCGACATCTTACTTTTTTCTCTTATCTTTCAGCCGAGAAAGCTAACGGTGTACCAGTTTACGGAGCCATTACTCAATGTTGGACAAGAGCAACATTTTAGCCCTGTGGCCATTTTCAATTATTTACTTAAACTTTATTGCTTCGATTTAAAAAAAATACAAAAGGTGGACTGGCATTCTCATTTTATACCTTATACAATTGAAAACCAATGAAAATTGTTTTTGTCTCTACCCGTTAACTGGTATACTGGCAACTTTCTCGACTCTATCTACCCATTTTTAAGCGGTAATTATTGTTCAGGCAGCCCGCGAAGCTATAAACTTACCTACCTACTTTGTATAATGATCAAAATGTGATTTGCGGCTCCAAAAATATCATTTTACTGCATAATAACCGCTTGAGCAATCATAGTATTATTTATTGCAAACAACCCAAAACAAACAATACTGATAAAAATGCATTCAGAATAGCACAATTTAATAATACAGAGTGACTAGATCTGAACCCGCCATAGTAAATGCGCATAGTTGCTTCATCAATAAATGGCTTGGTTAAAAAAGTATAGGCCATAATGCACAAGATAATTTTTCATCTGACTTTAGAACTTAAGCAGTAAGTTGTCCTTACGCCACTAAATGTAGGTAAAGTTGGTGAAGCGCCTTTTTTTAGGTATTCATTAGGGTGGCGAAATGGAAAGGTAACGGTAAGGTAAGCCAAACGGGATAAAACCGACTAAGGCTCTAGGTTGATTAAAATAAGGTAAACTGATTATGACATTTAAATTAGTTATACAATGTTGCTATTTGAAATAAACGTTAGAAATTTTGAATTTCGTAGGCTGCACTGAACGATCCGCCTTAAGTTCCTATATAACGGTCTCAAAGCAAACGTAGAGTAAACGTATGTTAAATATTTAGGGTCAATTCTAATACACAGACGATAATACAAATATTCTGGGCACAATTAATATCATGCATAATAATAAAATAATATTATTATTAGAATAGATTGACTTTCAAATCCAAGTTCCATTTGTCTTTTTTTGTTTCAGTGTTTTGTTTCAAGTACACAGTATAATGCAACTAAAAAATATATAACTTAAGTACTTACGCTACCAGTCTCAAGTTCGACAAATGAAACTCTAAATAAAATGGATATTATTCGTAAATATAAAATTATCATATAATCACATTTACAATAAATACATATTAAATACAAAACATAAATAAATATTGATTTATCAGTAATGTATCTGTTAAAACTTTGCTAATGCCAATTCAAATAAACAAATCCAAATTTTGCAGTTTCTTTATCAGACGATTTTGAACAGTTTACAGTTTTGCGAAAATTTGCAAAGCGTAAAAATATTCAAACAAAGTAGGTAATCGAATTAGGAATATAATTACAAAAAGTATATCTTCTTTTCGTAACCAAATATAATCACTACTTAAATATAAATATGATTAGGATAAATGCAATGCATAATGGGGATGGCATGACAACGAGCAAGAAAAATTGGTAACAAAATTAGGTTATAATTATATTAAAGGACGATGGGCGGTTTTTGTACAATGTAGGTATAACTAATAAAACATATTTTTTAAATAACTTCTATCAGTGAAGAAAAGAAGCACACTCCGGTCTTTCAAGTATTTTTTTTTGTTTTACTATTATCCAACTACATTTCATTCGAACAAAATATAATGTTACTCACACACATAAAATAAATGTAATATGAGTCTACATACCAACTGGCATGGACTAGAGGTAAGAAATCAGCAACCTTGTTACGAACTACCAAAAAATGCATTTTGTCAGGGGTATCGCCTAGACCCGAGTAAGAAAAGAGTTTTTTTTTTCCCCTAGACCCTTTGAATTTAAGGCGAACCAAAGCGCCACTACGTCAATCGGGTCGTCAAATGTTTTTAGTCGAGATACGTTACTTAATATGTTTTCATAATAACGGAGTTGCTTAAAATTCTATTTTTGCCCATCGTCTTTAAACTGTTCCAAATTAAAGGATAATTAAGTGGTGAAAGTTGGTATTATTTCCTGGCGGATGAGTAGTCTTACCTCGCTCGCAGGCGGGCGCATCTGAAAGTATGGCAGAGGTGAGTGCGGCCAGGACACCAAGTTCCACCAGCGAGCCGTGCGAATGAGATGGTAGTACAAAGCAGTTATACATTCCATACATAGTAAGATTTGGTTTAAAAAATTTGATGGTAATTTATTGGGGAAGGCTTTTGTACATGATTTGAGAATAATATTTAAATAAATATATAGTTTTTTATTTAATTGATACAGAAAATAGGGACACCATTTGCAATATTCAATATTTACATATTTAAGATATAGTAAAAGATATAGCCAATTGTAACATCGAATCACGGCTACCATTGACGAATCGCCTCATCCTCCTTATATTATTTATATCCAAATTAGTTAAATATATAGTAATTTTAGTAGGAAAATAGTTGGATTAGTTAAAAAAATACGGCGGTAGAAAGAATTTGACGATTCGGCAGAAAGAGACAACAACTGCGTTGTACGTTATGCACCACGCCAGACGAAAGGAGAACAGAAATAAATACATTTAAAAAATATGTTATATTTTTATTGTACTGGTAATTGGGTGATCCGTAATTGGTAAACAGATGTAGGTAGCTTGGATTATGATCTCTTCATAGACCAAAATGGTTAGTTTTTTAAATTGTCAGTTTCACTAATAATACACATAAACATTTATGTTAATTTTTTAAGCTTTGTTTTACAGAAAGTAATTGTATTATGTTTTTTTAAAGAAAGTCTAAGCTAACTTCCACAACATTTTGTTTTACCTATGGCGGGACACCTTATCTTTAATTATGATATTAAATAAATTCTTAGTAACATATAAAAACAATATTGTTATATAATTTATATTACTTATACACTGGATAACTTAAAGGTATGAGATATTTAGGATTGGTCACTCATTAAAACTTAATAATATTTTTCCCTTTTTGTCTGGCGCATGATAAAAGCATTTGAAAGATGGTCACTAGACTGAAATGTGCTACTTCTGTGCTAGTTACTCTTTGCTGAAGTTTAAAGTTCAAAGTTACATATTATAATGTAGCTAATAATGAAGGATTCCTTTGTGATAAATATTTTGTTCCTTCAAAAATTTGCTTGTTTTTTTTACAAATATATTAATGGACCATCTGATTTTAATCATTAGATGCATAATAAGATAACTCATAACAACATAGGTTCAAAACATTCATATTTATGGTTAGATAGGCGTTAGATAGATCGTTTTTTTTATCTTTTGTCTTAGGATTTATCGTATAAATAAATAAATAATAATTATGTGTCGTATACCTACATTGAACAGTTACAGTATTTTTTTCTATGACTGCAAATTTGCATGATAATTGACCGACTTCCCATACAAAATTACCAAAAAGCCGATTACTTATTTTTTTTGTACGGAGCCTGGAATACCTAAAGTTGCAAGTACCTAAAATTACGTTTTTTTTTGTGTACACCTTTGAAACATATTGTTTGTTCGGAATTTCAATTTAAAAATGTAAATTGAAAAAAAAAATTACATATTCAAACTGAAATTCTAAACAAAGTATATGATTTACGACATTTTGACAAAAAATATTTGTTGTTTGTAATTATTTTCTCTATCTATTGGCGTCGATGTTTCATAGGTGTGCACTAAAATAACGTGATTTTAGGTACTTGCAACTTTAGGTATGCCAATTGGTTTTGATGCCTTTTTTATAAAAAACCTAAAAATATAAGTATATATAAGGTGTTAAAAAATCAATGTCAAATATTTTAAGGGGTAACTGAGACTACCACATGGATCATATTTAAGAGAAATTTAAAACTATAGAACGGATTTGAATAAATCGAAAAAAGAAAATGTTTATTGATATAAATAATTTATATCATCCTGTACATGATCGCAAACTCCCACAAACGCAAACAAACACTCTCGCACGATGCTAATACTAGTCAAAACCCATTCATAATCCCTAGGATCTCATTCATGCGCACATAAAATCATACGACACACAAGCTCATGCTAGACATTGGGTGTGTGTGTATGAATGAATTTTCTTTGAGATAGAAACACTGTTATCATTTCTGTCTCACTCGTTTCATGTCATTGTGTGTGTGTGTGTGTGTGTGTGTGCATGTGCGACGTACCTACTCCTTTTAGATAATTGCCGCGAGTTGCAGAAAGGCTTAAGAAAGCTAATTGTATGGGTTATCTGTCAAAACAAGTGCCAGATAGGTTATCCAGAACTTATCAGCAAGTATTGAAACTGGGCCTTATTATCTTTAAAGACGACTTATAGCTATAATGCAGGTCTGTAACATAACGTTCGTACACAAAATAGAAAAATAAGTGTTAATGCTGTCTTTAAAGATAATACATTCTTCAGCAACTGACAGTTTGTCACTTTATGTTGTAATTTTAATGTTAATTACTTCTATCAGTTCTTACGGTAAAATAAAAATACAGTTAAATTGAAAAAAACATTTTTAATTAAATTACACATGTTGACAATTAATAAATACACTTATTACTAAAAATATCACTTTTATTTTAAGAACACAAAACAAATAAAGAATTTCCACCTCCCATCACACTTTTCCAGGCTTTGGACTAGCAAGTAAGCGTAAAATAATTTATTACTCATCACCTGATTTAATGCAACATAATTCTATGGAGATAGGTACTACTAGGCTATTTCTATCAGTCAATGCAGATAACAAGGTTTACTTACTCTTACTTGGCGTGTTTAAAGGTAGTTCATTATTATGTACAAAATCACAGTCACTTATTTACAAAATTATTTACAATAGTTGTTGGAAGTGCCCCCCATTCTCCTGATTGCAAAGCGCAGCCCTTTTTAAAATATGCCTATGCACACGCACTAAACTTTCACTGTCGCCGCGCATTGTTTCAAAAGCACTAATGATTCGTGCTTTTAATTGCTCGGCACTGGTGATGGTGTGGCCATCTTGACCATACACGAGATCCTTAGCACGGCCCCAGACGTGGAAGTCCAGCGGCGTCAGGTCTGGCGAGCGTGCTGGCCAAGCAATAGGCCCACCGCGTCCGATCCACCGATCCTGAAAACGTGCCGTCAGGTACTCGCGGACATGGCGGTCGTAATGCGCGGGCGCGCCGTCGTGTTGGTAGTGCATCTGCTGCATAAGATTTAGCGGCACATCTTCTAACAACTCCTCCAACTCTCTTTCAAGGAATTCCAAGTAAACGGCGCCATTCAGCCGATTAAAAAATACTGGTCCTATCAGCTGATGTCCTAGTAGCCCAGCCCAAACATTCACGCTGAACCGCGTCTGAAAATGATCTGGACGCGCCAGATGTGGGTTCTCCTCAGACCAGTAGTGAGCATTGTGGATATTGAACATGCCCACTCTGGTGAAGGTGCACTCATCCGTCCACAATATGTTGGCTAGGCTGTTACGCCGGATCCACTGACAGAACTCCACGCGTGGCGCGTAGTCCTGCGGCATCAGCTCCTGCACTCTCGTGAAGTGGTAGGGGTGTCTTCGCTCCCTCTTCAGCACTTTCCACACGTACACATGGTTAGTGTTGAAAACGGCAGCAGCATCCCTCGTACTGGCGGTCGGGTGGAGCTCGAAGAAATTCAGCACGTCCTCTTCAAGCTGTACTGAAGTGCGAGGTCTGCCAGCGTCACCAGAAGGCATGAACCTACCACTTTCACGAAACCGTTGTTCAGCCCCTAAGATTGTGCGTGGACACACGCGCACACCGTGCCGTTCGTGGAACAGCCTTACTGCTTCCACTAAACTGTAGTTTGCCTCATGGTAGCACATAACCATGTTGAGGTAATCAGAGTCCGAATACCTGTATGGCATGGTGAGACTTCGCAATTAACGTCAAACACAAGAGAAGGTCTAGCGCCGATTGATTGATTGTTGTGACTGTTTTGCAATTTGCAGGAGTAATAATAAATAAAAAGCGCATACCTATGGCACGTGTAAGTGTAGCGTTAGCAAAAAAAAATCACTCAATTATTTGGTGTTATTGTTTTTTTGGTGTAATTATTTTTTACTTATCAATTCGAATCTTGTATTACCATGCTAAACTACAAATTAAGATTGCTACTAGTTCTTACCAGTGATACCAAATCAAATAATAGGTACAGTACGCGGCGGTAGTATGCAGTATGCACATCGAGCTAAAAAGAGAGATAATCCGTGCGACAGAAACGACGTTCTATGAAAGCCGAAACTAACCGATTATCTTACTCGTTAGCTTGATGTTCATTCTAGCGCCGCGTATTGTACCTACTAATTATTTAACTTGTTATAATTGGTATTAACTAGTAGCTTAGCAATCTTAAGTTTTGAAGGTACTAGCCAGTTGTACCCTCCCTCCCTCCCTCTTTAGCTCCATGTGCGTGCATTCCCTACCGCCGGATACTGTAAGTACAAGTATTCAACATTTTATCCTTTACGTTGAATAAACAGCAATCAAAAATGTATCTGTCTAATCACTAAAATGCATTTATCATGTAAATTTACTATGTATCTACATGTGGTGAAGTAGTCGCAGTCAACTTCCAGACGGGATTCAGAAAAATGTGTTAAATTATGCCCCGTTTGAGTGTTTGGGAGACGAATAACAGTTTCGTTGTACAGGGTATACCCCAGTTTAACCTTATTGATACCTATAAATTATTGCGTACCTACGCAACGTCTGGCTCATTGACTTTACTTTTAGTTCTTAGTAAATAAACCAACGCACAACACAAAGCATAAAAAATCATCTAAAAAGCAGGTTCAAATTAATTGTTATTTATTTTAGATAAGCGTACTCGTCCTTAACCTTAGATCAAGGTCAGTAAGAGTACTCCGAAACATAACTAGTTTGCCGGGGATCGGATCCAAGACCTTAACCTTACCCTAAAAGCACTTTGCCATCAATCCTTTTTTAATTCATAAGAAATGTAAAATAAGAAACTGTTTTTGTTAACAGTACTTTCTCGGTCTTTCGGCATTTCCTAAATCGTGTGTGTTCCGCCGCCCTCAGAAACTTAAAAAATAAAATCAACCTTATGATAACGAATTAGAATCTAAAATTGAATATCGACTGTTTTTAAAGCGGTATCTTTGACTCGCATTTGGACAAATGCCGCCTTTACACTAAAATTTTGAAATTTCAATCGAATTACATCGATTTAGAGTTTATAATTGAATAAAAGTCGTTCGTCCTTCGGCAGATTTTGGCAATAAATCATAGTAGCACGCACACAAGCGAGCGTTACTTGCTGTACGGAGTAGTTTGTCCGTAGTAGTGATCAGGTGTTATAGGATGTTGATATTTGAGTTTATTATCAAACTTTCGATCGTGTTTTTCTCGAAAACTAAGGCTTAAATTAAAAAAAAATTCATACAAAAATTGTTAGTCACAACGTAAACTCATTACCCTTAAAATATTTGACACTGATTTTTTAACACCTTATATAATAAATAATTTTAAAAGTTATAAAAAGGTGTTTTCTGTTATGTATAGAATTACGAAGGTTACAAGGTTATCTTAGAGTCCGACTTCAGAGCTATGATCACGTAAACTTACGTCAGAAAAAAAATACACCAGTTTTGTTTAGAGATTAGAAGAAGAAAAGAGTGTGAAACTTCAACAAGTCGCAAATAGCGTGCAGAATAAGCACAATGCATTGCAGAAAAGACAAAAAATATATGTATTTGAAGAAATATTTTAAGACCTTTATTAGTTTTTTGCAATTCAAGATTATTTCTTATCACTTCTTTGCAATGCATTCAGTCATGACATACTTCATTCGCAACGTGCGCTACCGTCAAAATATATTTTAAAGACCAGAATGTAATCGTGCAAGTTATTAAATTTTTTTTTTATAAACAAAAAGAACATTAAATGTTGCGATTCGTCCTTAGAACGTGTAGAAGTAGATTTATAAAGATGCCTAAATAAACTGTCACTGTCTTCTAAACCCACCATCTGTTTATATTTTTTTTAGAGCGATCTTTTTTACAGATAAACTAAGTAGGTAGTGTTTATAATCTGCGATTTTGATCTAACGCTACTTCGATAACTTTTTTTTTAATGATTTCGATGTTGAACCATGTAAAATCAAAAAATAGGTATAAAGAAAAGAAATTAGATTTGAATAATATCTTGTCAAAAACCGTCTGGCCATTTATTTCGACAGCAGCGCACGGCGTGCGAAGCGTGCGACCATCTCTATGGGCTGTGACGTACCGGGCGTGGGGGGGGTGCTACCTCTGCTGGACAGCGGCGCGGTGAGCGGCGCGGCGAGCGGCGCGGCGGACGCGGGCCGGTTGTTGTACCGGCCGCGCGCCTGCAGCCCAACGCGCACCGTCTCCAGCTTCACCGGGGAGGGGATGAAGCCGATGTCGCAGCCCTCCTTCACGAGACGCCCGATCCACCAGTTGTTGTCGTACTTCTCCTGGAAGTTTGAAGCGGGATGGAGTTTTAGTAGGTTTGATACGCTTTTTACGAAAAGTAACTACGCTTTGATAAAAAATTGACTTCAGCTCCCAAAGTACCCTAGCTAACTTTTAATCAAAGACAATAGTAATATTTAAGTCATACTGAAAATTTCTGTATTCCGATAAATGAGACTAAATAAATTATGATTTTTTTAATACCTTTATTGTTACACAAAGTATATGCCCACAATTTATACACTTTTGCTTCGCTGGAACTATTGTGAAAAGCAGTTGGACCAGCCTTCTTTAGGAACTTCTTCAATGGATTCGTGGAAGGCATTCATCGCTGGTTCAGGGCTCGTAAAACGTGTGCCTTTAAGTTTGTCTTTAATTTTAGAAAACAAAAAGAAGTTGCACTCTGCGATGTCTGGGCTGTATGGCAGATGTGTCATCTGTTCTACATTTGAAACCTTCAAATACATACACTTCGGTGACCTTAGCAGACCTTCGTCGTCACAATACTATGGAAATCCAATGACTGTCCTTCATTAAACTTTTAAATGATTTTACGGTACCACTAGACACGCGGTCGTTATTGGTCGTCCATTAAATCATGCGGCATCCCTTAATGTATTTCATACTAAAATACTCATTATCCTTTAATGTATTTTACATATCAGGCCCTTGTTTCCGGTTGACAGTTTGTTACGTTATGCTCTAAATCGGGGGCCAGGTATGCTTTTAAGTAAGTAAGTAACGACTAAGGGTTTATAATTCTTGTTGTGTTAAAAATTACAATTGTGGGGAATTCCAATACAACAGAAATAAGAATTTAAAGAGATGAATGTCTGCGCGTGTGCGCCTTAAGTTAGTCACTCTCGTTCTGTCTCTCGATACGAAAGTTTGATCTATTAAAGTATAATAATTTCTAAAATTACTTTTAAACTTTTGCGTTGCATGATTAGTTATCACACTCTAAAACGTGTCGAAAGAAATACAAATTTAGCAATAATTAATACACACTAAAACGGGATTTAACGCGATTATTCTTGGTACATATTTTACCTTTTATTTTCCTGAATTTTCGTCAGGATGACACCGACTGTTCTCACGTGCTTTTTGGAACAGCAACGGCACTCTGTATGAGAGGTACCTAAATTCTTATGCCACCGTCTTAATATTATTTTCGCGCCAATTACACTGTCGCAACCCGGACGAAACATCAGGAAGATAAAAAGTAAATTAACTATGTACCTTGAATAATCGCGTTAATTCCTGTTATTCAAACAATCAATAATGCCAAAATTAATTTGTCTAAAAAATTTATAATTATCTTTTGGCAAAACAAAAAAGATAACTTAAAATAGTATTTACCTTAATGTGTAGAAAGTCGCGCACCTCGAAGGAGATGGCGCTGCCGTGCACGGGCGAGTCGTCGTCGAGCGTGCCATCGTACGACACGTTCGTGCGAACCGCGAACGCGACCGGCTTCGACTGCAACACAGTGGAGTGGTGTTAAGAAGAGAAGATCACAGCACAGCGTACGGCAAACTGGATATCGAAAGAGATCGCATCCGTGCGAAACGGCGTACCATGATAGCTACCGGCTTAGACTTGAATACGGGAGAGAGGAAGGGAGCAACGTCACAAAGCGAAAAAATACAACTAATGCTCTGTACATTATCATCAAGGTAATCTACTATCTTGTATGGAATGGTGTTTTTTTTCTCTTCTGATTTCGATATTAGTGCTGTAGAGAGAGTCCCTCGTCTTTTACCAGTCACCCTGTATTGTACGACACGTTCGGATATCTGTTAGGAAAATATTTTGTCGGTACCTAACTGAACAACACTAGGTTATTTTAATTGCCAGATACTTTACGTAAGATCTTTTCTATATTGTCTCTGTCTGTCATGTGTTGTTGTCCAATATTTATTTATATACTTTACTGTTGTTTAAATCAGTAAAGGGGGCGATTGTGTTTATAAATACAAATAACTTTTAGTATGGGGTCAACTACAAAAACCTTCCATACAAACTAACGCCTAATGAATAAAAACAGACAAGCCATGTTAAATTCACTTAGGAAATTATGTAGCGTGCTATGGAAAGGGTAGTGTTTTTTTTGCGAGATCTTATCAGAAATGAGGAGATTCGTCAACGAACCAAAGTCGCTGACATAGCCCAACGGATTAGCAAGCTGAACTGGCAGTGGACGGTCGATGGGGCACAAAGGTCCTGGAATGGAGTCCACGTACCGGCAAGTGCAGCGTAGGACGACCTGGTAAAGGTTGCAGGATGTCGTTGGATGCAGGCAGCTTCCTACCCAATCTGGAAGTCACTGGGGGGGGGGGGGGGGTATTTAGCAGTGGATATCATATGGCTAAAATGGTAATGATAATAAAATTATGTAGCTGACATCATACCCGGGCCTTGTCGAGCTGTGAGAGTGCCTGCGCTTCCTTCTCGCGGCGCAGCGCCTCTTTGTCTTCGTCCAGCGACAGCTCCGACGATGGCTGCGAGTAGTTTGAATCTGCTGAGCCCTGGAATACAAGATGAGAATAGGTTAATGACATGTGAAGTAGAAGGCTAAAGCACAGGCTACACTGGGAGCGAAGCGGAACCTTTTTATGCTTGGGTTCACACCGGTAAACTATGCCAGCGATGCGAACTTGCAAGGTCTCATAGTCGGGCTCGGGCGACATCAGTGACGCGTAACTAACTTATCTTTGTTTTGCTACTCTACCAGTGAGGCCTTTGCTTTATTGTCTTGCCCTTTAGTAGGTATAAACTTTAGCTGTATCAAACAAGTAGCAATTATACATTGTCTCAGTAATTTTTAAATATTTTTTGCTGGTATACCGAAGTAATAGTTGATAGATTAACTTCTAAATTTTAAGACCTTTGGTATTTGATTTATGAATGGATGGAGGCTGATGGTAAAAGCTAGAAGAAATAAATTGTATCTAGCTCGAACTTATTACATCTTGTTAAATAGCTTGTTTCATTTGTTTTCCAAAGCCTGCATAAACCCACTAAGGAATGCAGCATGCTCCTCAAACGAGGAATATTAAAATCGAAGATGACCTACTTCTCTGACAGCTATGGTTGCGAAGAAGTGAAAAAGCTAAAAGTAAACAAACAGGTTCAAGCACGTGACTGGCGGAACTGCGCGCGCAGCGTCCGCAGCGCTCTGCACCATCATGCAGCTACCCTTTACATCCTTCACTGGATTACTTTCCGGACAAATTTGGTTCAAATTTCGAAGAGCTAGTTCAAATTTCGAAGAGCTAGTTCAAATTTCGAACTCGAAAAGAGACAGATGCCATTTTGAATGTAATACCTAATTATCGCAATTATTTTGTTTGTTTTTGGCAATTATATGCTAGTTATATCTTATATATAAAAATGAATCTCTGTTTCCCTTGGTCATCGCATCACGCGTGAACGGTTGAACAATCGCTAATTCTTTTTTTATTGTGTTAATTATTGTTAGAAGGTTCTTTTGAAAGAAAAAAAAAAGTTGGGCAGAGATTTCTTTACGAATATACTAAAGAACACGCGAACAAAGTCGCGGGCAACAGCTAGTCCAAGATAAATAACACTTAACAATTTTTTATCTCATCCCATGTCGGGCGAGTGCTTGTCCAACTAAGCTACCAAGGACGTTAGCTAATTCGTCGAAGTTTGTCAACTGTTTCTCGCTGTCGAAGTCAGTGTTTTATCTGATCAATGTTGCGGTTATTCATATACTACCGTCTACATAATATCGCACGCTGAGGCAAAAGATCCAAAAGATAGACAATCTTAGATCAATAAATAGTTATATACTATATGTAGAGTTTATTAGAATACGAGAATGTATTATACCCAAACTGGATAAGAATAAGGAAATACAATTTTCAGAAATTCAAAAAAGGTTTCCATTAAAAAATGTAATGGCAATACCTTATTGTTACTAAAATTTTCACAAATGAATCAATTGATTTGATTTTACCTATTATTAAAAGAATATTATGAAATAGATCGACATTTTACAGCAATTTATATACATGTTGATTATTTAGAGTTGCACTTATATCGAGAGTAGATCACGTATGCGATACGGGTTCCGTAATATTTCGTATACAGGATCTCCCAAGAAAGAGTGTTCCAGCGGGCTCCTGGTTTTAGACGACACTATTACCTATCGATTTGACCCCTATGTATGTTCTTTAGACATTTGGGTATATTAAGAAGTTAAGCATTATTTTACTATACGATTATTGAATTAGCAGTTATGAAATTATTACACAACCGACAAACATTTTATTAAATATATTGTGGTTTGTTTGAAACGGTTGCGTGACAATATCACAAATTGTATTTTAAGCAAAGTGTATAGCGACATGCGAGGACCCCTGTTAACAGTGAAAACAGTATAATAACACTTAATAGTGAACATTAATTTTATGCTTTCATTCAAAAGGGCTGTGTTTAAGTTTCCTAGAATTTTTACATCGACTCGAGCATTAAGTAACATTGAACGGCATTGACCTTCTGTTAAGTTGCTAGTCTATACTAAATGTGATGTTTTATTTAGACATACTGACGACGACTACCATCTGGTGTAGTGGTTTACGCTCCGGACTACAAAACCAGCGGTTGTGGGTTCGAATCCCGCAAGGGGCAAATGTTTGTGTGATGAGCACGGGTATTTGTACCTAAGTCATGGATGTTATTAAAGGTGTTTAAGTAAGTTTATCGGTTATCTAATCGCTATAGTACACAAGCTTTGCTTAGATGTTAGCTGGGGTTAGATAATAGGGTAGTTGACACTATCAATCAATTGACATACTTTTTATGAGCTGTCAAAACGTACCTCTTCCTTAGAATTTGTATGGCAATATCGGACAGTGACGTCACTGTTTGCCAAACTCAACTGACTATCTATTTATTAGTTTTAAAGCAATTCAAAATATATTTCAAGAAACAATTAAAAATTACGACTAAACAAATTAATTAAATAAGGTGTTATTTAAAAAAAGAAGTGTCTCTGAATTATTTATGAATGGTGTCAACATCCCAATTGGTTTGATTGTGAAGAAAATTATTATTATACAGTTAACAATACTATCACAGCTGTTGCCTGGGACTTCATTCGGGTGTTCTTTAATGTATTTATTATAATATGCACGTATCATACATAATTAAGCCTTCATTTTGATTCAGTATGTCTATTGATGAAAACCGCATCAAATTCTGATGTCTACTTTAAAAGATCTTACCGTACAGACGGAGGGAAGCGACTATAAAGTGATTGGGTTGAGATGAAAATCAATTACAAAACGTTATTCCTATTCATAAACATGACTCGTATTTACACCTATAAACAGATCTGAGTGCTCAACTGGCAGGCTATCTTGGCATTCTACTAATAAAATGTACGAAATAATATTTAATTGCTGGCTGTAATAGGGCCGAGTTCTTCTTTTGCCATTAAGGACGTGCATTTATTTATTAATATCTTAATATGGGGATTATGACGTAAGAAGGGTGGTGTTTGATAGTTGGTACGTAAGTATGGTACATTTTTCATGGAATAGCGAACTATCGGATAAAATAATGGTGATCGTGAAAAAGGGGATGCACATTTGAAAAGCAGTATTATTTTAAAGTACACAAACTGTTTTTTAATAAAATTTCAGAATAAATAATTTATTTGTATATCGTTATACTTTGTTTTATGCACATTAATATGTATTTTTTAAATTTACATTTTACCGTAAGTATCAACAAAGTGGTATCTATAAATTAAGATATTTTTAATATATGAAATCTATCAGCATAGCCAACAGCTTGTTTGAAGTGGATAAAGTAAAACTAAGAAATAATAAAAACAATTAATTAAACTATATCTACATTTAAGTCGTCCAAGTTGACCTAATCATATACGACAAGATTTATTTTTAAATATTTCTCATTGGATACTATGGTACATAGATAATTTAGCACTACGGAAACATAGTCAAAATTTGCTCCACAAATAACTTTTATACGCACTTCATAAAATTTTAAGTTCTAAGATGTTAATATAATTAGGTACTTATGTGTACGTGTGTAACAAAAAATAACATTATACATCTGCTTATAAAACGCTCCGTGAATAAATTAAAGCGCTAGGTGCAAAAACAAATGTTTTTGATTTGTTGCACACGCATTATAAAATAAAAATATTGCAACAAAAAGTGCTTACCAAGGGCTTGTAGTTTGTCATTGGTCGACGCAGGCGAGGGGTGCCGACTGCATGCAACGCAACACACAATCAGACATACATGCCAGCCCGGGAGTTAGGCCCGTGTTAGTGTCAACCCAATCACACAAACTAATAGTTTAACGAACAAAAAACCAATTATGAAAATCGACAAAACTCAAAGAAAGTGTACAAAAAAGCCGGAAAATACAGCCTCGATTGGCGAACCGTCTTGTCAATATGCCTAAAGGATATAATCAAATTAAGTTGCCACGGATTTACACAATTTATTTTTACACATATTAATCCGTTTTTTTTAAATTACATTAGTTAAAAAAAAACTTATATCATGACCAGTGATCGGAATAAGTAGATTGATTTGGGGTTAATGATCTCAAACATTGATGTTAATATGGACATGCCTCCCGGATTTTGCAATTTCTTTGTATCAGTTCTTTAAAAAAGACATATCCATATTATGCACTACCAAAGTACATCAAATCAATCTACCTATTCCGATCACTGATCATGACACATAACAGTAAAAATAGCGTCGTCTAGATTAAAAACCATTTGTGTGATAGGGTTCTAGACCGATCTCAATTATAGAGTGATCTTAAGACTTTATACTCAAGTATCTCTCACTATCATTCTCAAGATCAAGAACATTGAGATCGGCACATTAATACGGGCCTAAAACTGGATGCACGGTACTAAATGCACCTAGACAGACAAAGGTTACATCATGCACATTCGTTGGAATAAAAATAATAAGTACAGAAACATTGTAATTCAGTATTTTTCTTTAAGAACGAATCGCCAACATTGTTCAAGTATTTAATGCTTTAAATATCTTAATGAATTAATTTTCTGTTCTGTTAAATTCATGAAAAAAGTTATTGTTTTTTCATGTATTTAATTCTTACTCGCTAAATAAGTACCTTAGAATTAACTGTAAAGAGGTTTTTTAGGAAAATATTTTCTTTCAGCAATTTTTAAATCAAAACAAACATTGACCTACTTCTGATGTTAACTTGAACATAGTTTAATGGCGTCCGATAATAAAAATAATAAAACAACAGAAAAAGTCACATCCAATTCACAATTTCAGAAGTTGAAATCAGTATAAAATGAAATCATCAGAGAAAAAAGATTGAAGTTAATGAGTATTATGATCGCAACAAATCAATACTACCTCTAAATACTAGATATATTTTTCTAGTTTTAAAGTCACTAAAATATGTAACACTATTTATCTAGCGTACTAATCTTACCTTAGCCACTGCATCCAAAAATTAAAAAGGACCAAAAAATATACATAGCACTGAAAACCATTTTGAATTTTAAATTATCTATTTTAAAATGAGCCGCCGTTTTCGGAACTTTTTTATAGCGCAAAGGAATTCTTAACCATGCAGCCTTAGCTGTTGATCAAGAGGTCCGATTGAGACTGCTGGAGTCGAGGCACCAAGGTTTAGGCGGCAGACCGGCGGGTCGAAGTAGTGACGTCATTCCCCGCCCCCGCCCCGCACTTGACGCCCCAGCTTTTGGGGCAATGCCAGTAGACTTGGGCACTTTTTATTGCCGTTTCGGGGTAGCTCGAGTTATTCGGGTCAGGCCTAATACGTTTTCGATGTCAACCTTTTTTTTTTGATAATCATTTTGCGGCGTTGTTTTGGACGCGGACCCGAATAGATTTTGCTGCATTGTATTTAAATATTAATTTGGAACGGGGTGGTATGTATTTGGAACGGGTTGTGGAGTTGGCAATGTTGTTAAAATATTCGTTATCACATTGGTTCCTGTTCAAATACCTAAAGAAATTCTTACTTACATAATTTTGTAAGGTCCTTTAAATGTTTTTAGAAGAATTGATCTACTATACAATGTGTATTTTCGATACTTGATCAAACGAAATATGCGGATACTAGACCCAAAATTATCGACAAAAAATTTTTTTTTTAATAAAAATGATTTTTTGACAGTTTGTAAAGAAAATCTTGAAGATTAAGGAAACATACAAAAAAGTACACCTAGTTTTAAAGTTACAGATCAAAAATGAAAAAAAGCAACTTTTTACACAAATTTTAGAAGTAAATTTTTTTTTTAAAAGTTTTTTGTTAGGTAGGGTTTTTTTTTCTTTTTTATCGTTTATCTTATTAGCTAGATAAACTGTTTAGTTTTCAAATGAGACTACTTTGAAAAAATACACCGTTTCAATAAAAAGAAACGAAAAAATGAAAAGAAGAAATTTTAATAAAAAAAATAATTAAATTGCTCGGTTTTAAAGATGGCTGACAAAAAAAATTTTTTATTCATTTTTTCGTCGACAATTTTGGATCTAGTATCCGCAAATTTCGTTTGATCAAGTATTGAAAATATACATTGTATATATATATACCTTTTTAACGGTCAGAATTGCATTTCTAATGGAACAGGGATCCGATTGACTAAATAAATAATAAAGAAATAAATATTGGACAACATCAAATACATTGCTCTGATCCTGTGGTAAGTAGCCAAAGCACTTGTGTTACAGAAATCGGAAACAACGACGGTACCACAACACCCGAGACAATATAGAGAAGTTATTTTTCTACATTGACCCGACCGGGAATCGAACCCGGAACAGACAGTTAGACAACAATATGATTAAGTAAAAACAGATTCTCTATCTAAAATTAACAATGCCTTATTGTAATCATCCTTAAGAATCTGACGACAGTCTAGTGTAGTTGTTCGCGCTTTGGATTAAAAAGCCAGGAGGTTGCGGGTTCGAATCCCGCAAGGGGCGAATGTTTGTGATGAGCTCGCCTCGCATTTGTACCTAATTTAAGACATGGATATTCAAAAATGTACCTATTTAAGTATGTTAATATGTTTATCAGATAGTCGCCATAATTTAAGCTTTGCTTACTTTTTAACCGACTTAAAAAAGGAGAAGGTACTCAATTTTTTCGGGGCTAGATAATTGGTGTGATTGTAGAAATACTACATTTATAATAATAAATATTTATTTCAGATTTAAAATCCATAAAATTCTAGTGTTAGTAGAAATCTATACATTTACATTTTTAACAGCGGATAGAAATAATTAAATTTAATTAGGAGCAACATCAAAATCGTAATTTCTTTTTTAGATGGTCTATACAATCTAACGCGCTATCTCAATGATAATATTGTATGGAGCACCTAAATAAAAAATCACGATTTCGAGGTTGGCCCCATAGTAAAAGTTGTTGTATTGTATA
The DNA here is from genome assembly GCA_963576865.1 of Anania hortulata. NCBI lineage: Eukaryota > Metazoa > Arthropoda > Insecta > Lepidoptera > Crambidae > Anania > Anania hortulata. Next base: position 24,232,840 of record OY756388.1, on the reverse strand, counting down.
TGAGCAACTGATCACGTGGTTTTAAAGATAAATAATAATAAATAATAATAAAAAATCTATTCTTTCGTACAACCAGTATAAAAATGAATTTCTATTTCCCTTGGTCGTCGCATTACGCGTGAAGGGATAGAATATTCGCTAATTCTTTTTTTGTTGTGTTAATCATGTGTTACATCACGAGAAAGTTCTTATAAAAGAAAAAAATTAAGCAAGTTGCGCAGAAAATCCTTTATGAATAAACTATAGACCACGCAAACAAAGTCGCGGGCAACAGCTAGTCTGGAATAATTTACTATTCATTTTTCTAAAAGAATTATAACATTAATTATAAATAGGGCATTTAGTTTTTCGAAAGAAACTATCGTCCTTTGATCTCAGAATCAGATCAATATTCTGAGTAAATCTCTCGTTACCTCAATCAATCTTATTTGAAACTCGTAACCTAGACGAAAGTTAGGTGCTGACGCGGATCTATAATCGTAGTATCGGTATTTCAGGCTATTTTAGAACGTTCCATTTCAAGCGATTTGGTCTATGAGTGCGCCATAAAACTATAAACGCAATTCCTTGGCTGTATCACAGTGTTGGTTAGTTCAGTAGGTTCATTTTTTAACGCTAGGTGTGGGACACGTGGAGACCGTTGGAGTTAAGACCAAACGAATGTAGTGAATAATTTATAATTATATAATAAGAAATACCTATATATATATGACATCATTATCATTTCAGCCATAGGACGTGCTGCTGCTAAACATAGGGCATTGGATCATTGGCTTCCAGATTGGCCGGTGAAGCGGCCTGCATCCAGCGTCTTCCTGCGACCTTTACCAGCTCGTCTGTCCACCTTGTAGGTGGATTAATTTATGACATAAATAAAAATAAATATAGATTTTATGTGTTTTATTACTTCTTTTTAAGGATATGAATTACGATTAATATTTTTTCGAAATAGAATAAATATGACTGATACTTTTTGTGCGGTTTTTCGTTTAATGCAAGAATTCTGATACTGATTTTAATTAAACACATAAAATAAGATCATGACTACACACAATTCCAAGTCAAACAATCGCATAATAAACACACAGTTGAAAATATTACAAAATTCATTAAACATTTCAGAGAAACTATACATTTTGACGTCCGTTTGTCAAAAATGATCGACAATTTTTTTAATTTGTTAAATACCCTAATACCGTTGTAATAGTTGCCGAGTCGGTACATCACAGTGGAAAAAATAATCTGTTCATGTATATAACAAATAAGACAAATAAAGAGTTATTATTAAAGTGAGACGTGAATGGGCTTGCCACGTTTACCTCTATTGTGGTACAACAGTACGCATTTGGGTTTACCGAGAAAGATTTACATCTGGAGATTTAAACTTTTGATTCATGCACGAAATCAGAGGCTAGTGGAAGCTATTTTGACTTTCACGCTAGTAAAAAAGTAAACACAATTTTGTATGCTATCGAAATATTACATGCAAATCCGAGTTTTATTTTCGATTATCGATAGATGGAGTAAGCCCTCCCCCGGCAAAAAAGCTACCTCAAAGTCAATGAATGATATCTTTTATTAGATTCAATTGGATAGATGTTTTGGTTTTATCGTCACTAATAAGGTTTTTCATGAGTGACCTTTTCTCCTTGGCACCGCCCACGTACAAAGAACTTATGCATCTTTAATAGACAACATGTTTTTTCAAGTGTACATTATTTATTACGTAATGATGTAGGTATACTTCAGAAAATATGCAGCCCTCAAATAGATTGATTCCCTTCTATTTGGGAATAGACATGATTTACCATTTAAAGTTAACAAATAATGTTTGAATAATAAACATTCACATAAACTATTACATCACGCTACGATCAATAAGAGTGACGGAGTATCATTAAAACATTTTCAAAACCGGGTAAATTCATTCGCGGCGAAGCCGCGGGCGTAAGCGATAGTCTATCTACAAAAAGTTCATGCTGTTCGTCGGTAAGCGTGGATGAAACCGCCTTGGTTATGATTTTCTCAATTCTTTCGTGATTATTAGAATAGGGTTTTCAGAAAAAATATAAGTACTGTTTATGTTTGTTTTTTCTGAAAATTTTGGGAAAACCGATAGTTTATTTAATTAAAATTATGCTACTACTTGTGCAAATGTCGTTATACAGATGATTGAAGATTAATCAAGACAATCGGTCACATAGTGACATCAGTATACTTAATAGGACAACTTTTGTCGGGTTAGTTTATTAGTCCTAAATAAAAGTATTTTATTTTATATACCGTATAACTCCAAATACGTAAAATCTGTTAAAGGCTAATGATTCTAATAGTGCTCAAACACAACAACTTTTTATATGGGACCAAAATCAAATTCGAAAAAAAATATCGTTTTCCCATACACAGCGTAACAGCTGATTGGACATTTAGTATGTTTTTTTTAAAGATTTCACTGTTGGTCCCATACAGAAAGTTGTTGTATTTGAGCACCAGAATCAGCCCCTAAGAGGTTTTACGTATTTAGAGTTACACGGTGTTACTATAATGTTGTTCATCATCATCATCATCATCATCATCATTTCAGCCATAGGACGTCCACTGCTGAACATAGGCCTCCCGCAGTGACTTCCAGATTGGCCGGTTGGAAGCGGCCTGCATCCAGCGTCTTCCTGCGACCCTTACCAGGTCGTCTGACCACCTTGTGAGTGGACGTCCTACGCTGCGCTTGCCGGTACGTGGCCTCCATAAATAATAATGTTGTTATTACATAATAATAAGTACAGTCAAATGTAGTAAGTAAGTTAGTACAGTATATATTATAAAAAAGTGATATTCATTCATATAACACAAGAAACAAAAACAAAATTGTAGTCCCAAACTTCAGATTGGCCAATACAAGTAATTCATTCTTGGGTAATTGTATTTTTTTTTAAATAATATACCTTACAATGTTATCGAACTTCCTATTAATAAATTAAAATCACATGTCAACACTAATGTCAAAGGGGTATTATAAAATTCAAGACTATCTTGATGACAAGAATGTATGGTCAGTCCAGCCTGCACTAAACTGTTTATTTATTTATTTATTTAGACTTTATTGCACAGATTAAAAAATCATACAATACATACTGTTGTACCTACTCGTTTATTTTGATTTTATATATTTTTTTTGTGGCAGCTAGTGGTGATTGAGTTTGTTCCGGTGTTTTTTCTCAGCACTTGCCAGATTGTCTGTGTCTTGTCTCAAAGCGCTAGTAGGGCCCAAAAAAATAAGGAGACATGTTCTGCCCCATATGTGCCAATAATGTTATTATTGATGTTCATAAGTGGCAGTCTTCTGTCCTTAATTGAATAAATTATTTTTGACTTTGACTTTTGACTTTTGAGTAAAATGTATACTTTTCGTAAATTACCTACTCCGTTGTAGTAAGATTCAAAGTCAGATATAAATGTATTGAATTTATCCTCGTGAATACAATCATTAGTTTACTTTCTACTTGATATTACGAATAGAGCCGATTACGTCTCACAAGAAGAAGAAAAAAATCGAAGCATAAACTACAGACACTAATATTCACGAGTATTGTAGAAATGATTTTTTATGATTATTGTAAGTAATCCCCTTGTCGCACTGTTCAATAACATTTCTGTTTAGCTTAATGGTTGACTGGCAGAGAATGATCATGAAATTAGGTCCACCTTTTGTAGATCTGTGCAATAAAGTTCAAATGAAAATATATACGTTCGTATAATATCATAAACTAAAGATTTCAAGCAGTTTCGTAGTTCCCCAGATTTTTAACTAGTGACTGAGTTACTGAAAAAAAAAAAATTTTTTGAATTTGAAATTTTTATTTTACCCATTTTTTTTGTCTTATTACTTACTTTATGGACAAACTTGTAATGGACTAGATTTGTGACGGAACCCGTATTTATAGAAGCACATAAACAATTTTTATTATTAAATAAGTACTACTTACATGATATAAATTTTAATGAGTTCCAACAGTATCTTACAGCAGAAACAGATCATTAATGCATTCACGGCCGCAATCCTAATAGGTACCAACTGGAGATACGAGCATAATAACAATAAGCACGGCAACTCCAAAATAGTTTGCGCTTAATTTATCCGGACGATGCAAGGCGAAATTATTATTACAATATAATTTATTTCGGGCAACAAATTCATTAAAATTTTTGCGAACCGGTTATTAGATCGGATATTTTCTGTATAGTAGATACTTTTTAGGTTTTTATAAACGGTCTTTGCTCTCTCTCTCGTCTTTCTGATGGGCAGGGTGTGTTTTATGTTATGTGAATATTATCTTAAAATAATAATTAGTACGAGTATCTTACTTTATCTGAGCTTTTCTTCTTTCTTTATCTACAGTCCTCTTTCTTACCAGTTTGTTAAAACAGTGTTAGTCAAGGTGAAATAAAACTTTAAGGGGTTATTCTACGGCTAAAGTACATCAACTTTTTCTATGGGACCAACATATAATTCGCAAAAAAAAAACACTTTCTCATACTAAAACGCGACCAGCTGGCATCAGTTTGTATGGAAACGTCAATTTTTTTTTGAGATTTCGATGTTGGTCCCATAGTAAAAGTTTAAATTTAGCCGTAGAATAACCCCTTAAAGTTTTATTTCACCTTTTCGTTACACTCTGTATATTATCCCTTCGCGTTCCACTTACCCGTGCTAGACCGGAAAAACAATGGAAAACAATAGGAAACATTTTTAGTGGCACGCAAAGGGATGTAATAATGAATCTATTTCCATTATTCACACACACATAATATTAGTTAACAAATTTTAGGCCATTAATCCCTTAGATTCTTTGTATTCGAGACTACAGGCTGATGGGGTCTGAAGCACACCACACCACACCACAAGGTACACCACTTGCCCTGTTGCCCTCTTAAGCCCTTTAAATGATAAATAAAAACCATTAAAATAGATCGACCATGCTTTCAATTTAATTTGACATTTGTAATGATTACATTTTGATATTGTGATTAACAACCGTGCCGTGTGGGGACGGCTGTGAAGAATACACTTCCCCACCGCCAACAGGAGGCGTGTCGTAAGAGGCGACTAATTCCTGTAGCACGAGACGGGCAGCAGCTGAGTGCGAAATGTTAAAAAACTGCGCCTGCCAAGCGTGGCGAGTATTGGCAATCCCCCCCGATGAAAGTCATTGGGGGAGGCCTGTGTTCAGCAGTGGACGCCCATGACTGAAATGATGATGATGATTAACAATGTAAATAATATGGCCATCAACAAATACTCGTTTTCTGTTTATTTTAACACACATCAGTTTCTGTCATATTACTTTGTAACTATCCTATGTATCTACTTAATCAAGTCTTTTAAGTCGAAGTCCCCTTCAACTTGTCGTACTAATTTTAAACATTAGAAGTATGTACCTACTCCTATCTGCCAATGCAATAACATGAAACCATCGAGCTGGTCTGATGATGGATAAGAAGGATAGTGGAATTCTTCAACCCTTCAGCCCTCTTGGCACAGGTAAGTCTTTTTCTTTTAATGTTATCATACTATTTAAAATGAGGCTGACAACAGTGACCGAGTTTCTTGCGCTGCTTCTTCTCGGCGCTACTAATCCAGAATTATTGTCCTGAAGCAGATGGGTAAAAATAATTAGGACGTGTAAAAGAGCATTAAATTTTAGGCTTATTTGCGGGAATAAATTGGTTTTATAGGTTTTATTGGTACCTATTCGAATATCCTACACCTTCATCGGCTGAACGAAAATAGCTGAAAGCACACATATAGATGTAGATCTCTATCTAGCTTAATTTAGAAAATATACCCCGTTTTTGTAATCTTTTCGGATTTTTCGTGGCCTAATTATGTATAACTTAATTCTGAAGTAAACGCAGACGAAGTCGCAGGGAGAATCTAGTAGCTCTATAAAGTGGAAAGAATGAAATCGTACCTATCTCAGCCTGGGGAGCTTTTTTTTACCAATAACATAGTAGGTGTTTTTGTAAATAATGCCAGAAATGAAACTTTTAATTTTACATGACTTATAAAAATGAAAACATGTATAGTGGTGGACGTTAAAAAGGAAAAACTAACAGGTAAAACACAGCCTAAACATGTTTTCTGTATTTTAACGAACGAAAAAGATTTTCAGACTTATGACACGTTATATGGTAGATTAAACATCCTATCCTATATTCTATCACTTTTTAACGGTTTTAAGTAAATTGCACTTCCCAATAGTAGTTGCGGTCCCCTGAGATCGTCGAACGAAAACTAGACACGTCATAAACACCAAAACAACAACATGCAATGCGCGCGCACCTGCGTGAACAACTTGTTGTATCCATGCCCTTGGTTGTTGTATCCCATCATGTTACGACATGGCTGCAGGTGGGGGCCGCTGTGGACCACTAGTGGTATCGCGTCGGGGTCGGCCGTGGTGGTAGCTCATGGGGACGCGCGACGCGGTCGGCGGCGGCGCGGGCACTCGCGCCCCACGCCTCGCGCTCCGTGAATGAATGCGCGCGCACGTGGGCCGAGTTTAAGCGTACCACACAGAGAGCGTGAGCGGGACGGCGACGGGTCGAGCCGGTCTGTGGGCCCCCATTTAAGGCGATTAGTGCCCCTAAATAAGCGACTTGACGAATGTTAGTACGAACATCGCACGAAAACTCATCATAATACGGTTCATAATAGTGCGCAATGAAACGTGGCTGTTATACGACAGTCACTGCGTCTTTAGGTAGCGAGAATTGAGGATAGCATGGACGCAATTGTTCGACAAAAAAATCTTATTCTCAGTTTGTAGCTATTATGTTGGCCTATCAATCGACGTATATACGAATTAAATCGGTCAAGCGGTTAAAAAGAAGAAAGATAATTTGTTTTTTGTTTGTTTTTTCAATGCTTTCAATATTTTTTCTCCTGAAGTTTAAGTACTAGAAACAAATGCTATGCCAGAATGTTGTGTAGGTTTTGACCATTCTTAGCATTTTTAAATATTTTTCTGTTAAACTGGGCTGATGTAGTAGGCTTTTGAAACCACTAGTTTACATTTGACGAGTATATTTGCCTTATACGCATGTTATTAGACCCGCCGTACATCCAACCCGACCCGTCGCCGTCCCGCTCACGCCTTCTGTGTGTGTTACGCTTTAGCGATTGCTGACATCTGGGTCAGTGATAAGCAAGGATGCGTCAGGATAGCGATATCAGATGGGATTGATAGACGGGACTGTAAAGACTTTCAACAGGACGTCACTCAAATTATAAATGTAGGCTTTGAATAAAGACACATAGAATGATAGTTAGGCGATTACAAAATAGAAGCAACAAAATAGTTTTGTGTGCAAACGTTGACACACAGACACACGCACACCACTATAAAATAAGGTTGCTCTAAATAGTAGTTTTTCCCAAACCGGGGAAAATTCGATAAAAGCAATACCTACATCTAGATTGTCATGCTTTCAGAGCGGATTGACATGAAACACTTCGGAGCTGTCAGGCAGGCCTATGGAGCCTGCTGTGGCTTCAAATTTTGCGCGCGGATTACGTATCTATGTGTCAATAATCTAAGCTTGTAGGTTATATTAATTCGTGCCTAAATGCGTGATCGAAGCATGAACTGGTAATTTTCAAGGCCAGAGTGTAAGCTATTATTAGGAAAGTATTATTTGTTACACTATCGGCCTTGTACGAAATTCTTACTGCAACCACTAATCTAAATATGTAGTTTTTTTTTCTGTTTTACTTTAGTCATGACTAAGCTAGGGTATTTGCTTTTGATTTTGATTGACGTTTCTGTTCAAATAAAAAATATATATGTTTCTTTAGATTTTTAAAAAATATATAAAACTTAAATGAAGTAAAAATATGTTTTTCGTCGCCGGTAACGCCTAAATCCTAAATGTACGGTTAACACTGAAAACCAGCGCAATGGCTAGGCCCTTCACCTACGCCATCGCACATGCTGAGTGGATACCATTTGGTTCCTTAACACTAATTCCAAAATGTATAATAAGTCATGTATTCTCTTTTCCTTGTTGTCTCCTTTAGTTTAGTTTATTTGTAATAAAATTATTATGTATGTGTTTATGGACCAATAAAAAATTTCTATTCTATTCTATTCTATATAGGTAAGTACCTATACTTTATAAAATTATACTTTATAAATTCTACTTAGAAAATCGTGTTTATTAGCACATTTTTTATTTTAATGGTTCATAAATAGTAAAATAATTTTTAAATTAAAATGTTAAAATATTCATAGATCGACCACTTTTACCTTTTTAATAGAATATTAATTTATAGAGGCTGCATTTTGTATTTTGTTTTACTTTGTTCGTTTAATTATTGTTTTATTCTAGCAACAGCGTTGGGCTGTTTAAATCATTAAGATCATTACTGCATGTAACTTATTTGTTAAAATGAATATATAATAAAATAAAATGTTTTTTTTCCTGTCACAAACAACCAAGAGCCACATGAGCCATTTCGAAAAGGTTTTTCTAAATTGAACCGAACTGGTAATCAAAACCGGGACCCTATGCGTTCAAGGCGAATCGTCACTATGCTATACGGGTTTACATTTTCACTCAACATTCGATATTAGTTTTTTAGGTTTTTGGAACACGTATATGTTTCAGCAAAATTGGGCAAGTGTTTCAGCAAAATTTACTCACCTATTGTACCATAAAAGTTAAAGGTCATTGAACCGATTTTCAACTTAAGTTCGTCACGAAGACATCAATATCAATTGAGAAATGTTGACGTTTGGTGATAGGCTGACGAGCTGGTTTCTGTACATAATAATATGGGAAAAAAATAGTAAAACAATAGAAATACACTATAGGAAACGTTAAAACCAAAAGCTTAAGACATTGCTTTGAATTCTACATTTCTTCATTTCTTCTACATTTTTGTAACGCGATTCGCGGAAACGTAGAAGAATTTGTCACTCAATCCTACAGATCCATTTAATTTTGAACGTGTAAGTTCTTGGTTATGTGAAAACAGCCGACAAGACTGCCTAAGTGCAGCTGTATGTATTCCCAGTATCTTATTCTCTGCAACACCTTCCCCTTTCTTTAATGGTTGTCCTCTACCTAAAGGTTGTCTGGAAGAGATCGCTATTAGCGATAAGACCGCCTAAATTGTACATCTTTCTGTAAAAATCATGTGTATTTTACTTGTATGGTGTGCAATAAAGAGTATCTATCTATCTATCTATCTTATTTTATTTGTGTGGTGTGCAATAAAGTGTATCTATCTATCTAACTATTAAAGAATTGAGATACCATTTGGTACACCTATAATACTTAGTGGGGTTTTTCTGGACAAACAAATATATATTGAAGTATAAAATATTTTAAAAATCACAGCAATAATTTTGCCTCAAAATAAGCAAAGCTTTTACTATACTGACAGATAATGAATAAACATAATTGAATATATTTACTTAAAAACATCAATAACTTGGGTACAAATGCTCGTGCTTAACACACAGATATTTGCGCATTAATTCCAGAAATCAAGAAGAACACACTGTATAGTTTGGTCAAATTAATAATGGTACTTTATTATTAATTTTGACAATGTTTCGAGTTGGAAACAAGCGTAAACAGCTTTATTAAAAGGTCATCTGTTGTTTTCAGCCACATGTTTGTATATTCGAATTTAATCATAACATTTAAAAGAGAAAGTAAAAAAGAAAAACAAAACCTTGTGAAAATACGGTACAATAGTTTCAATGGAATATAAATAAGGACAAATAATTTAATTACTTATTGATTTATCCGGCCAGATCACAATATCGACAAACAACTGAAACGCGTGCCGTTGTAAATCCAGATATTGAACATAGTTATTATATGTTTTAGAAATATAATTATTATTCAATGAAAAATCCTATACGGTGTAAAAAGTTCTCCTCATTAAAGTTAACAGCTTCTATTAAAGGGAAATGTTGCAACAAGAAAAAAATAACGGATGTTCCATACACTTTTGTCACGGTAAATTATTGTTTTGTATGGAAAGCTCAAGGTTGCAAAGCGTGCTATAAAAAGGGTTTTTTGCTCGGTGTTTCTTTGCGAGATCAGAAATAAGGAGATCCGTAAACGAACAAAAGTCGCTGACATAGTCCAACTAATTAGCAAGTTAAAGTGGCAGTGGGCGGGGCACATAGCACCTTAAACTGATGACCGATGGAAAAGGAAAAAATGGAGGCCACGTATTGGAAAACGCAGCGTAGGACGTCCACCCACATGTTAAACAGACGACCTGGGAAAAGTTGCAGAAAGCCGCTAGACGCAGGCCGCTTCCAACCGGCCAAGTCATTGGTGGACGTCCTATGGCTGAAAATGCTAAAATTATGAGACTGGTTTGGTTAAGCAAATAAAATAAAAAGTGCTTTTAAAACTTTCTCTTAGTTTTGTTGATACTAATTTTATGTTGAGGTTTCTACACAGTCAATGCGTATTTTAAGATTTTAGATCTTACCTCGCAAACTCGGCCCAGGTTGGCCAAATCACAGGTCAGCAATGGCTCGACTATCGCACAAAGGTGGTTCGGCATTTTATCAAGACGATGTAAGTTTCAGTCCGAGTATAATCTAATAATGCACACGATAATATCGATAACGATATTAATGACGTAATTCTAAGACTCCACTTGGCCAACTTATGAATAATAAAGGCATCGGTAGCCTGCCGGTGTTGATTCCCGGGAGAATTGCAACAGATGGCCGGGATGCAGGTCGCAGGTCCTTGAACTAGAAATGCGAGCGCCATCTGGCATATTGATACTGAACGAGGACTCGCCGAGATTTGTTGTGATGCGTTGAAACCTCATTTGCGTTTTGCACCCTGATTTTTTAGTGCGCTACGTAATAAATACTAAATGTTGTTGCGACTAGGTGGTACGTTACAACATGTACCGTAGAGTTTCAGCCATATTTCATAAATTGAACCACTTTGCCAAAGTATTGTGAAATAATATAAATCACCCGCGCCTTACGCGGCATCAACGTGATTGCGCTGGAGGTGGACCTATTTGTGTGTTCTCTGAGTGAACTCACAAGAGTTGCTCTTTTTAGTTGTAGCTTTATAAGTATAAGAGTTGTTTGTAAAGAATATATTTTATGTATTGTCTTCACTATCGCATTGGGGTAACCTGTAATGATAGTTGTAAGTTTGATTGCTTTAAATAAAAAATAAAAATAAAATATTTCGACCAATATCTCTGTGACAAAGTTGATTTGTTTCATCAAAAACCATTGCATGCAATGTAGAAGTACGTTCGGACTCTCTAAAGAATTCAGAATAAGAAAATAACCCAAATTCAGAAAAGTACTTAACAACGAATATAAATCAAAATGTCAAGATATCTACAATTAGTAAAATAACGCTATAACTAGATAGATATATACTCTTTATTTCACACGTTTATGTAAATTACACATGATTTTTATAGAAAGACGTACAATTTAGCCGGTCAACTAGATTCAACCACTAGGTATAATGAAACGACTCATCTTCAAGTAAGAGGGCGCTGATATTAAAATGGATGCTGTTTTATAACAGTTCGTAGAAAAATTGCAGAAAAATGAAAGTTTTTTGTGGTTATTATTTATTTATAGATTTGGGCGTGATCTTTTCGAATGTCGCCTTTGCTAAAATTGCGTAGATTTGCCACTTTCGTCGCCACATTGGAAAAATTTTAGACTACGCAACAGTTTGCAACATACGGTGTTGTTATTGTATTCCCTTGGCCCGTTTTCTTCATTTAGGAAAAGAAGACTTACTAGTGAAGAATCGAATGCAAGAATTATTGTCGACACGTAAAGAATAATAAAAATGCTATGGTTATATTGAGAAACAATAGAATGGTGTAGTGTAGTCACCTCTTACAACACCCCTCTACCAATCCGCACTGGGCCTGCATGGTGGAGTATGGGAGTATGTGGTAGTTAATGATCTGTGCCCTGCAGAGAGAAGTATTGAGCTTATTTTATTATTTCAAAGCTACCCATTTTTTAAAACTCTAAATGAACCGAGCCACCTTGTTATAAATTTTTTTTTAATGAATAATTAAACAAATATTTGACTAAATCATATACCACTGATCAAGTAAGTAGCTCAGGCACTTGTGTTGTCGAAACCAGCAACAACGACGGTACTACAACACCCAGACCCGAGACAATATAGAAAAGTTCGTTTTATTTATTGAGCCGGCTAGGGATCGAACCCAGGGTCTCAGAGAGGGCTACGCCAAGTCCAGGGTGCTCGCCTTTCGGCTCTGGTGGTCATCAAAACAATGCAGTGGACAATACTCCAGCCTAGAAGTTCTAAAATGGTATCATGGCTATCTATAGCCGTACATCTTTACACAAAGATAGAAAAAGAAAAGAAGACATTATTTGTAACTTCTTTTGTACAATAAAGAGTATACACTCGAGAATCGTTCATTTTCGCTAAACATACATCGGGGTCCAATTAATAGGTATTAATGTCCTCTATCACCTGACGCCCACTGGTACACCCTTATTGGGACACCCTGTCTTCCACATCTTTCACATCGATTGTGAAAGCGAAAGAGTTTGAATCTCTAAGAATACCAATTTATACTAACAAAAATTCCCAGGTAAGATAATAATAATATCTTCTCAATAACATACGAATTGGACTAAAGTTACTAACAAAAATTTTAAATTGGGACTATTTTAAAGACACCATTTTTTAAATGACAGCTTATTTACAGCTCTTGTATGTTTTTTTAAATAAGATTTTAATTGCTCAATAATTTATATGTTTGAAACTCCATAGAAGTGACGTCATTACAATAAAATATAAACACAAAATATGTTAGCATATTGCATTACGACAGCTCTTAAAGTACGTCAATTTATTAGTAGTGTTATTATCCCTAATACATTCAAATTAAAATTGTTTATTTGCCGTTAAATATGGTAAAATACATAAAATGTCATCTTAAATATTTAAATAAATAGTGCGTTGACCTACTTAGCCACTTAGCATGCAAAAATTTAATTAATTAGATAATTAAAAGTTAACATTTGCCAGACATTTGCTACGTAGGAAACAAATGTCTGGCCATGCCGCCACCGCTAGGACCTGGCAGAAGGGGTAGACCCAAGAAATGCTAGCTTAACGTCGTGAGGGCTGACATGCGTGCCAATGATCTCATAACTAGAGACGCTCAAGACCGTGCGAAGTGGAGGAGTAAATCAAGGAAAGCGAACCCTGGGCTCCAAAGCAATGGCTTTGGACGCAACCGAGATTGACCGTATAGATGAAGAAGAAGAAAAAGAAGAATTGAAAGTTAACTATAAAAGAATAATAGTCAAGTTATATAGTCTTAATAATCATAACGCATTACCCGCCTCTCGGAGCAGCAGCTACGAATGTTAAGTTTCTTGCAGACAGTAAGTAAATATGACAACATGTATTATGCATTAAGTAAACTTAGTGTTTGCAAACTGCAAGTCATTTAACTCGGGACTACGCCGCGACTACGACTCTCGCGTCCCGTAGATACTACGAGGTTTCATGTAGTCGGTGATTAATTTGACAAGATATTATACAGATTGTCCAGAAAATAAAGGATAAACCTGTAACTGCATATGGGTCTCATAGCTAACTTAAAAAAACCACGCCCTGTTATGTATTTTTTTTAAGTTTAATGTCCTATCATTTTCAGTAGACGATTGTTATAATTTTTTCTTAAAAATTCACGCTCGTTCGATATAAGTCGAGTTATTTCTACAAATAATAACTTGAACATGTGTTCGAAAGAAACAGAGTTTTAAAAAAGTATAATTTATAGCAATGGTATGAATTATGCAGATCGTTTTTTTTTCCAAAAATGATAGGACTTTGAACTAAAAAAATACATATTGCATTGGGCTTGGTATGACCTATCTGCAGTTACGGAGTTCGACAATATTCATCTTAAAAGAAGTAATAAACTCAAAAGACGTTGCATTACTTAGTAAAAATTGCAATCCTACTGAACTCCAGACGTATATCGTAGCTCGCTACGTGCTACGAGACTTACGACACGTAGCAACTACTAATATCTCTGTTCCTTGTAGAGTTAAATTCTAACTTCGAGCTATAAATTGCCTACTGAGTGCAATTCGCAATTGCACTAAACTTCTTACGTACACTGTAGCCTGCTACGAGACATGGAACGACTACGACGCTAGCGACATGTAGCAGCTGCTACGAGCTTTCAGTTTGTTGCAGACAGTAATATAATTATACAATATTTGTTGTTAATAATAAGCAACTATTTAAAAGGGCTTGCGATATCTATCCACGCAATAAAATAAATCCAAATAGACTGGTACTACCAGAAACTCCAAAAACATTAATGTATAGAAAAAGTTGTCTAAGTATGTGTGTAAAAATTTTCAACAATATTCCTAATGAATTAAAGACAATGAATATTAACCAATTTAAAACAAGTTTATTTAAATGGCTTGTCTCACGTACTTTTTATGAATTAAAGGATTTTCTAAATAATAAAAATTAATTATATTTTATGACATGATTATGGATTATGATGACTGTTATTTAAAGAATTTCAATACTTAATTTATGTTCTCATTCATTAAATTTGCATGCCTCTGTAATTGGCTAAACATGATTAGTACTTAATTTTCTTTGTAACACGTTTGTATACCATGTTTATGGCAAATAAAGTTTATTTTATTTTATTTTATTTATTTTATTTTACATATTGTATTTTAGCAGTGTAAATGCAAACTTATACACTTCAAAGTTATTTAACTTAGGACCTAAGTCGCAGTTTACTTGAAACATTTTTCTCCTTTCATGTCTGTCACGTAGATATTTATTTATAATTATTTTCTAAATAATTCCAGTCTCACCCACGGATGCAGTCAACTGCCTCTCGGTTTTCTATCGAATAACTCTGAATAATGTGCGTGGGAGTTACATTAGTTTATATACTTCCCTCCCCTTTTATCCGTCCAACTACAAGGCGTGGGAGTCTTCGTCCTTATGTCATTGAAGTCCCGCCAGCACGCAAAAAACGATTTGCATTTATCATGCACGTACACCAAACGCGTGGGACTTTTCTCGCATCAGTGTTTCCAGTCTTAAAAAGTTTTACATTGATTTTTTACTGGTAACAATGAGTTTTTTTTTATAAACCTCTATTCATCTTTTTTATTTTTATCATGATAAAAAAATATATTGAATGAATAACTTAAATATTTTGTAATACCTATGTAACAACAAGATGCAATAAATAAATGAATATCATCGCATAATATCGCTTGATGAAACAAGGCTTTGTTTCATTGTGCATGACGTATTCACAAAATTAGATTCATAACTTTATCGCCAGCCTGTATCGATTTAAAACGAGTTTAAGTTCAGAGTGCATTGTCCTGACTATACTGAAGATTAATTTTGCCTTTACAATTCTAACATTAGAATCACGAAGGGTTAGAAAGATTTATTCCAATTGTTGATTCCGAGATACCTACGTCTGAAGAGTTAAGCTCTTTAAATATATTTTTAACACTTTCAAAACGTTGCAAACGAACTTGTGATTTCATGATTCAGACTTCGTCATGACGAGCTTCAGACTACACAAAGTTGGTGATTCATTCTTGGGGAAATGTATTAATTTTTTCAATAAAGTACCACAGAATCTTGTTGAATTACCTGTACATGAATTTAAAATTCACAATAAAACAATCCTTATGAAAAAAGGATATTATAAAATAGACGATTATTTAAACGACAAGAGTGCATGGACTTAACCTGCTTAGCTCACACTTACTACATGTCTTGTAACTGTATTTCCTGTAAAAAGGCTGACAAAGGTGACTGAGTTTGTTGCGCCATTTCTTCTCATCACCAGACAATATGTAGTCCCGAAGCGGTGGTAGGACTAAGCTATATTTTTGGACGTGTATAAGTGCCCGGAAGAGGGCCTATGTACAAAATAAATTAGTATTATTATAAAACGAACTTACGCACAGTGCTATCAAAGTAATCATACGAGTATAATCGTTCGAAAAGAAGATTAGTCAAAAACACATCTATTGTCGCAAAATTACTTAATTAAAAGCAAGAAATAAGTAAAGATGATCCTACAAAGGTCTGATAAATTGTGTACCTTAAAATTGAGGTCTAACTTCCATAATGTAAATCTTACCGACAGTTAACTAATTTCCTCGCACAGCGACTAAGCATCGCAATCCAGCGAGGTAACGCTGCCAGCATCTTGGGTACCCTTCCACGAGGACCATTTTTATAATTCTCTATTTTCGTAGTTTTTATTTGTATATAGTATTTCATAGTTGTATATAGTATTTCATAGATGTATATATTATTTAAAATTAGTATAATTATTTTATAGAATTAATAATGTGTAATAATTGGTTGATAATGGTTTGTGAAATTTCGATTAGCTAGTAGAATTAATATAAAAAAAGGTCACGTAAACTAATAATAACGTAAACTAACTAATATGACGTCAAATTGACAAAAAATGCAATTGTATTCCGTAAGGTGACTGGAAATGGAACAAACTCCTATTTTGGTTGCTGTTTGCTTAACAGCTCATTGTCAGAGTTAGTCAAGGCAACGTCTGCAGGGTCACCTAATAATCTATGACTCCGATCACCGATGCCAGTGGTTGCAACTGGTAAGCACGAATACGATAGCTTTTTAACTCTTCGGTTCGGATCTTTTCACATTCGGAAATCCGAGTCGGACTCGCCCATAGAGGGTTCCGTACTTGGTAGGTACATACATTATAAATAGTTCAGGCATCAAGTCTCTTAGTTTAATTATAAATTAATTACAAAAGTACAGTTTCAGATTTTTCCATACACGTCTAACGCAGAACATGTCTCCTTATTTTTTGGGCCATACTAGTGCTTCGAGACAAGACAGACAATCTGGCAAGTGCTGAGAAGAAACGCCGGAATAAACTAACAATATCATGACTTACAATTATCGTGATAGCATTTACCCAATGCGGTTACTATGTTGCTGTTGTTACCGATAGTAACAAGTATTTAGCGTCTAAGATAACAAGTATTGATGGTTACTTTAATGATATGTAATGCTCTTTCATCATCATCATAATCAGCCCACGTCAGTCCTCTGCGGGACATAGGCCTCTCCCAATGCATGCCACTGCACCCGATCCTCGGCTATTCTTTTCCATCTACTGCCAGCAGTTTTGCGTATATCGTCGCTTCACCTTGTCGGAGGGCGAGACGAATAGTAATGTACCTTAACGTTGTAGAACTACGTTTGAAATTGCAATGATAATATTCTTAACTAGCCGCGTTAACCCGCGGTATGCTTAGGAATACCGAATTATTAATATCAACCTTAGCGGCATAAAATTAAGGTACATTACAATTCGTCACCTAAAAATCCTTTGCCGTGCCTTCCCGATAGTGAGCGCGGGCCCTTATGCTGCGCGTAGTGCTCTTTCTTATTACATGAACAAAGTATGGAAACTCATACTTTGTGTCAACCCAAATAATTTGCTGGTGATAGTATTGAGGAATACAAATAAGAATTGGTTTATGGTCAGTACTTTTGACGACCTCCGTAGCCGAGAGGCGAACATTGGTGTCGCTATCTCTGAGGTCAACGTGAAAAATAACTTTTCGATATTGTGTTTTGTGGTACCGTCATTTCTGTAAAACAATTGCTTAAACTACTTGTGTTGTCCAATATTTACTTATTATATTATTATTTATTATTATACTATTTAAAGCCTATTAAGAACATGAAAGGAACCGCCTCTAGCGAGGTGGAACGACTACACAAAGTAGCTGGCAGAAGTGAGATAATGTTAGAAAAGCTTCAAACTACTTATAAGTTTCGCTATGAGACTTAAGATGCACTAACGGGGGCAAAATAAGGTTTACAGTCTACAGAAAATACGTATCTTTTATTTTTTGCAGATCCTTCATACTCGTACATATATACGCTATTATATATACGCTTTTTCTTTGTTGATAAAGATTTTCTATTAAGATGCGCTTATTCTAAAGGTTTGATCTATTTCGGTACCGACCCACGTACTACGTAAAGGCATCGAACCTAATTGGCATACCTTAAGTTGCAAGTAACCTTAAATAACGTTATTTTGGTGTACACCTATGAAACATATGTTAGTCAAAAGAGAAAATAATTGTAAATAAAAATAAGGGTGAATATGTAATATTTATTTTTATTTATTTATTTTGTCAAAGAGTATTTGTTTTATATAATTATTTTCTCTTTCGACTAACGTATGTTTCATAGGTGTACACCAAAATAACGTTATTTAAGGTTACTTGCAACTTGAGGTATGCCAGGCTCCATACAAACAAGTTCAAAGCCTTTTATAAGCAAAGATTTTTCTAAGAAGATCGGCCAGTAATATTTACGCATCTAAAATAAAAAGCAAAGAGAAGTTACAACAGTTTTTCTAAATTTAAAGAGTTATTTTGTTTGAACATTAACCAGCAAAGTTTTGTTTACACGGCTCACCCGAAACGACTGCAAAGCCGCGGTCAAATTAATTTCAAAACGGCATGTAGCCGTGAGATACACCTTAATAATTCCTTAGGATTGTTGTAAAAACAACTTTAACTCCTTCTGATACGATTCACGGGACCTGACCACTAAAACATGCCTTATTAAAAGTGCAGTAAGACTTTTATTCCTTGGCGCATGAATTTGTGATCGCACGTGGGTGTTAAAGAAAAGTGTGTCTTATTAGATTGTGTTAGGGTTGTTTTAGTACGCATGCGCGTGTACCGGATCGATGCGGCGGCGCCGCTGACGTGACCCAGTTGTAGCGTCAAGGTTCAACGTACGCGGAACCGCGGTGCGCCGGTTCGCCGTTTTGTTTGGGCGATGCGGATCTGCGATTGTTAGGAAGGACGAGTACGAACTTCTTTTTGGGCGGAGTTGTATCTTCTCGTCGCACAGGTGTATTGGGATAGAATGATTTGCACTTGCCATTGTTCTAGCAGAGCTATGAGAAAGATGGTGTATTTTAGCTATTTTCACAGTATAATATCATATAGAATATTGTTTTGGGCTCAGCAGCAGATATTAAATCAATTTGTACTACAGAAGAGAACTAAACGGGCAATTTTAGTAAATTTAAACAGTTCTTTTAACGAATCTCAGTGTGTCATGTCGTACCCCACATCCCGAAATTCCTTAAAAGAACTGTTCATGGAAATTAATGTACTTACAGTGGTTTCTCAATTCATTTAAGAAAAATATTAAGTACATTTCTAAAAACCTGCACATATCCCTAAGAATAGTGACATTCATAATCATTCTTAAAATACCCGGGATAAAGATAACGAAATAAAAATGTATTTCACACCGGAGCACATAATTATTCATGTTGGTAACAATTTTTTAAACAATAGACAAACTTGCCGCTTTCAATTTCAGTGGGTAATTCGTTCTTGCGCTGTTTCTTCTCGGCGTTAGCCCATAATTGCCCCGAAGCAGTGGTAGGGTGGTAGGGTGCGGGACGGCCGTAAATAATACACTTCCATACCGCCAACAGGAGGCGTGTCGTAAGAGGCGACTAATTCCTGTAGCACGAGACGGGCAGCAGCGTCTTCGTGCAAAATCTTATAAAAAACTGCGCTTGCCAACCCGTCTGCCAAGTGTGGCGAGTATTGGCAATTCCCCCGATGATAAGTCATTGAAAGGCCTTTGTTCAACAGTGGACGTTCTATGGTTTGAACGAGGGTAGGGTAGGGTTAAAAATAAATTAGACATGTAAAAAGCTTAATTTAGGCCTATTTGAAGAAATGAATTGGTTTTTATGTGTTGTTAAATTTATGACTGTAGTACTAGTGTAACGAAGAAAATATCACTAGCTATGACACTATTGACATGACTACAGTACACAAAAAATTAAACAGTGTTAAAAGAATACGAGCCAATTTTACAATTTATTTTGAAAATATTTTTCTATTCTCCACTCAACCCACCATTTTGCAGCCCAAAATTTTGCTCTTCCCTTTTTAAAAATCATACACAAACTAGGCCACTCCTTAAGGACAGGTTCGGTTCAAATCTTCAGAGACAACGGCAATGTCATTGTTACACAGCTTTTCAATTTCGGTTTAACAAATTCCGTAACAGATCAAAAGCTGATGAACACAGCCTTTTTTCTATTTGGCTATTTCAAAACACAAACGGTTTTCTCGGTTGATTACACGCTTTATTTTATAAGTTAAAATCATAGCACCAAACCTAAGCACGCCTTCACTAAGTTATGTTCAATCATGCATCAAGCATAAAAATACAAGTTAAGATCGATGGCGGACTTAAAAATAAAAGGCTAAGCAAGCGAGTCGTAACAACGTTATCGACGCACTATATCGGGGCGAACGTCGCAGGGTTCGCAACTATAAAATAGTAATTTTCTTTTTTTTATACAGAATGTTAACTAAGGAAACGGCCGTAAAGAATACACTTCCCCACCGCCAACAGGAGGCGTGTCGTGAGAGGCGACTAATTCCTGTAGTAAGAGACAGACAGCAGCGTCTGCGTGCAAAATGTTATAAAAAACTGGGCTCGCCAACGCCAACCCGCCTGCCAAGCGTGGCGAGTATTGGCAATCCCCCCCCGATGCAAGTCATTGGGGGAGGCCTGTGTTCAGCAGTGGACGTCCTATGGCTGAATTGATGATGATAACTAACGAAAGGCTACTTGTCATAGGATAAGAGCAATGTATTTGATGTTGCTTAATAATTATAAAAAAAGAAAAAAGGCATTCCCGTTAACCCGTAATAGGTACTATAGCGTCCATACATACTAAAAAATATATTCCCATTTAAAATAAAAATGTTTTTAACTAAAAAAAATTAACGTCGAACCCCTTTCTCAGCGTGCAAGCAAGACAGAAAAGCAACGTTGCCTTGCCAGTTTGCGCATTGTAAATATACTAGATACGATTCGATTACGATTTTGGTTTTAAAATAGGCGTTAAAAAATTTTTTTTGGATTTTTTTTTTTTTACATATTTTTTTAATTTATATTTTAATTTTAAATTATTAATGATGTAGATAAATAAACTGGCTAAAGCTAACGCCCTCTGCTATTTTACATACTGTATACCTTTAAGACTTGTATGAGCGTAGCCTCAAAATAAAATAAAATAAATATAGTAAATCAACTCTTTCGCCTTACAACATCGCAAAAGCCTTTTAATGGCTGTCGTATTTCATTACAACAGTGAACATTTTAAATTAGTATCTGTGTGTACTAGGAGACGCACCTGGTAAAGTACCTTGAAACACAAAGATGTTATTTCCTTATTTAGACGATAACAAACTATTTTTTACTAACTTTAAGGTTCACGTTGTGCTGCGCTCCTATCCTTTAGTCTAGCTTTTGAAGCTAAAACTTATCTATATAAACACAGAAATGTTAATGAAAAAAAAATATTCACAACCCTAAAAGTCACTTCCGGGTCGTAAGTTCGTTCCCCGTCCATTGACGCGCGCCGCAGAGGACTGACCCCGCCGGTCGGTGACGAACCAGCAATGGAGAGTGATTGGCTTTCGTGATCGCGTTAACGTCATTGCGGATATTATTTTGTAATTGTTTTTCTTTTGTAAGGCCGCTGGAGTTAACCAAGTTGGTAAAAGTATTATGAGTCTAACTGCCTTAATCTTAATTTGCCGTCAGAGGTTTTTTTTAAAAAAGCATAAAGCTACATTAAATACTATATTCACTTTACCAAATGGTGTATTGATCGTCTTTTTATTTGCCCTTTTTTCTTCAAACAAATAAACGTTTGTATTTATCATAATATCAGTAAAGTTGTCCCAGACTATTCTCTCATTCATTATCTTTTCAATATGTATGGAAAAAATATCTACTTTACTAGTAGGGGTAAATCCATTAAATTGTTATGAGTCATTCAATCATTTATTGCTGTACCAGAGCAATTATCTTACAATTTTGGCGGGTAATATGGACCCAGGAGGGCACAGCCACTTTGGACAGAGGCAGGACGATCTATCTATTGTAAAACTTTGTTATTTAATTATTTATTCAAACTAGTTTAGATAAAATTGTATGCGAATGTGCACTTTTTAGTTTTTAATATAAAATATGATGCCCAACATGAATTAAATGATTTGAGTGGTACATCAATTTGCAATTCCTGTATCAAAATATCTAAAGTAAAATTAAGTAGGTATGCCTAACACGTCCCACTGCAGGGCCTGTGCCCTAGTGAGACTGCAGTGTCTCACCTCAACTATGAGGTGGTTTGGGCCATACTTCGCCACGCGGGCCCAGTGCGGATTAGTGGAGCGGTGTTGTAAGCCCAGTGACTTAACCTTACTGACATAACTAACACGTTCAGGGATACAATGCTACATACAATTTTATTGTTATAACTTCAATAGGTTATGTATTTTGTGTACCGGGACGTGTTAAATACTTCAGCTCAGAAGCATTCGGGCGTATGTTGCATAATGACTTTATACAACATACGCCGTTATGCTTCTGTGGTAAACATATGTTATTAGGCCGCTATGGCCTGTGACTAGACTTCGCGACTAGCATTAAACGATATTAGCTGGGACCAACTTTTAACGTGCCTTCCGAAGCACGGAGTTGCTAGTGATAAATGGCACTAAATATGGTTAAAATGGTCACCCATCCAAACATAAGCGGAGCGTAGGTGCGGCTTAACACTACCAAAGCAGGGAGCGCAAACACTAAGCTACAATCACCTCAAATATCTGTATAATTCAAATTAAATTATTTATAATTTTCAATTAAGTGTCACACGTCTGATTATTAATTATAATTTCAATTGATTTAAAAAAATATTGACAGATATACTTACATGTATCACGTGTTTGAACGATTAAAATAATAGTAGTATCTAATAATAATCCTAATAATAGTATTTGAAATAATGTAAGTTGAATTAAAGAGACCTAAATAAGCCATTTTAAAACATTTAAAACATTCTTAATGTCAGTTGTATTAAGTCAATAAACCAAAATAATCTCGTGACAAATCTTAGTTATATCGCGGGACAGTGAAGTTGTTAATTATAAAGGTGGGGCTTCACATTTGTCACATTTCATCGTGACATAGTTCTGTGACCATATCAGTAACGTGTGCCAAAATCGTCCAAAGAACTGGAACTCTGATACGGTCATGGTTACGGTTCATAAACATAGACCCTTACTTAGGTTATGTTGTTTGACACGTCAGAAGAAACCTAACGAAAACTTGAACAGACTTTTCCAATATTAAAAGTATCTATCTAATATTAGTTTGCGGTAAAAATAAATAATTATAACCAAAAGTTTGTAAATAAAAAAGGCCAAGTGCGAGTCGGTCTTCCGCACGAAGGATTTGCGTACTACTACCTACTGTTACCTAGGCGGACAACAAAGTGAATATTTATACATGGGGCACACTAAAAGTTTTGAACTACTAGCTAATCGGAACTATTTGAATTTCGAATGTTATATTTTTTTAAACGTTGCAACCTTCTTAGTAATAAAAAAAAACAATTGGCGGGAAATGATTTGTCAATTGTTTTTTATCACACATCAAAGTTCTACGTACGCAACAAATGGAATTAAGTCGAAAAGATTTTAGAGCGATGATTTTTTATGATTTTAAAAGTTCTCTCTCTCCGCAAGACTGTGCCGCTCGTCTTCAAAATGCTTTTGGGAGAGAAGCACCTTGTTTGAGCACCGTGAGGCGATGGTTTGCTGAATTTGAGAGAGGTCTAGTTTCTTTACATGACGAATTTCGTGTAGGGCGGCCTTCAACTGCCGTCAACGAAAATAATGTGGCTACTGTTAAGCGGCTAATTGAAGAAAACCCGCGGATTACCTATGAGACAATTTGAGGACTATTGGGGATTGGTATGAGCCAAATTCAGAAAATTTTACACGAAGATTTGAAAGTTCGGAAACTTTGCTGTCGATGAAACCCTCATGAACTGACAGCGGAGCAGAAGCGGGCTCGCGTGGAATGGTGCTCACAGATGCTACTGAAGTACGACCACGGACATTCTAATGCTGTTTATGACATTGTCACAGGAGACGAAACGTGGATTTATTGTTTTGAACCCGAAAAACAGCAATCTTGTGAATGTTTTGTTTGAAAATGAGAACAGGCCAACAAAAGTGAGGCAGGCGAGAAACGTTGGTAAAAAAAAGTCGGTACCACGGTACCTCGACGCGTTCCTGAGATAAAGGGTCTTGACCGGACGGACCACAATTAATGATCATTTATTCATTCCGTTTTTTTCTTTTGAGCTACAGAACCCCAAACACGTAGCTCACACTCCCACAGCAACAAACTACACTACACTGCAAATCTATATTTGTGTAATAATTCACTACCATATTTGACGTCGAGGACATTCCGACATTGACACTAACGTCTTCTAGCTTGACGCTTTTTGTTGCAGCTGAATACGAGAATACAAACAAAAACATCGATCTATTCGGCGTCAAAGTTACCATTCTTGTAGCGAGTGCTTAATTTTTTCACTAGCCAAGACCGCATCTTTGGAGAGTACCCATACCCATTGGCGTAACTAGGGATTTTGACTAGGGGGGGCAGCCAAGGGCTTTAAGTCAGAGGCGGGGATTCACATGGTCTTGGGTCTAGTCAGTCTAGGGTGGGAAAAGAGGTTTCTAGGTGGTGGGCATTACCCCCCCCCCCCCCCCCTAGCTACGCCTATGAGAGTAACGAACAGTTTTAGTCGGGTTGAATCCCGTGAGAGTAGGACAAATCTTTGAATACTACTGGAAAATTACAATGATACCCTCTACGGAAAGATGGAACGGATCAATTGAAGCGGGAAACAGGAAACGCTAAAGCTCTGAATCATTCGCCATTCATAAAAACATGCACACGAGTCAAGACTCAGTGGATCCCCCAATTTTGCAACGACTTCTGCGAATTAGTACACACACACCTCTACGTATGAGTTTAATAAATAGTTTGCCATCCTCAACTAAAAAATATTTGATGATTATATATGACACTGACGACTGTCTGGTGTAGTGGTTCGCGCCCCGGACTAAAAAGCCAGCGGTTGCGGGTTCGAATCCCGCAAGGGGTAAATGTTTGTGTGATGAGCACGAGCATTTGTACCTAAGTCATGGATGTTTATAAAAGTATCTAGTCGCCATAGTACAAGCTTTGCTTAGTTTGGGGTTACTTAATTGGTGTGATTGTGAAAACAGTTTATATTATTTATAATTCATTTATATATACATATATGTATATATAAATTTATTTAAAAAAATGTGTAGCTAGGTACGCCTGTTTGAAGTATGGCATCACCTATTCTCCTAGCGTTTTTTTAAATAACTGAATGACATACAATAATCTTTTGTAATCTTTAGCCTTCGGAGGCCATGACCAATACATAAATAACTATTTTAAAAAACAACGACATCATCACAAGATTAAAGCCCTGTATTGTTGATAGCACTGTTAAAAATATTTTCAGCTTTAGCTCAATAGGATAAGTGATGTTAAACCCAAATTACATGCCAATGAACTGTGTACATTGTTTTCAGGGTTCTTTTACGTCACTAATCACTGTATACCTAGACGGTTAAAAATGTTGCAGTAACTAACCACGTGATTGTATTGTCATTTACTATGCTACCGACAGTTAGTCGGCAATCAATCACTGTTGTAATTAATACATACTTAACTACACATTTTTGATAATGCGTTAGCACGTCACGTTAGTATGTCATTTTCACCATCCATTCTACCAAAACGAAACCAACCAAAAGAACCAAACTGGTCACTAGACTCAAATAGTCTCAGACAGCTGTTTGACAGGACTCCTCCACTCACCCGTCTCCGCCCATGCTTATATCTCTTCTGCCGCCTGAACCGATCCATGACAGCCTTTGTCATAACTCCCACATGGCACTAATATGGCACTATTGTCACTTAGCACTATCCCACAACACTAAATGTGCATTCGTGTATTTGGTTATAAAACGCGGACGATGTGAACGTGAGCGAGATGCGCGGGCGATCGCTGCGCGCTAAAAATACGGAGCGCGCACTAAGAAAAGATCTCGGGGTGTGCGCGTGCGAGCAAGTTGCGATGATAGGCATCGATCGACGAGCGTGATCGATAAACGCATTATCAGATGCAAAATATTTTTTTTTCCTACTATTCATTATTCCCGACTATTGTGAATGCTGTCGAAGAGGTTTACAAGACGTCGTTCGGACCCTCAAATAATTTAATTATAAATTGTGTATCAGGGAAGAGAAATATCTTTTCACGTGTAGGCTTTCAGGTCGGGGGACAATATCGAATACGATTCTTTAATGAATTTAAAAGACCTACAAAAATCAAGTAAGTGTGCATTTTTCCATCTACGGGTGACTTGCCCATTAATTTTATTGTAATTTAAAACCATTACCAAAAATGTTTTAGCACTTCAATGTAAACAAATTCCACGATAGTCTCACTTTGGCAGATTGTTTTGTCCCCGCCACAGTTCATTATCTCACGCCCAATACTGGTCCTTATCACATCCGATTAAGGTTTATTTTGTCGTGTTAGTTTGATGTGAGTGTGAATTGTTTCCGTCTAACGACATTGATGTGTCAGCCGGTTGGCCGAGGGTGCTCCTCATTATGGTGTCAGTACCCATCTGACTCATTAAGTCTAATGGGCAAGTAATGATGCCATTTATAGTTTTTAGGTCTATGGTTTTCAGCGATGTCCTATGAAAAGGCACCTGTCGTTGTTTAAGGCGAGTTTCGTCGCGAAATGTAAACTAGCTCCCAATTAAGCCAAAATTTTCAGATAAAAATATTTAAAAAATATGCTAAGAAACATAGACAACATTTTGAGCATAGCCACTATTGTCTTTGTCATCATCATCTGTGCGTTTTTTCCGGTTAGTGCCGTGGACGGCGGCCAGGCCTCCTAAATCGGTATTGTGGATGTTGATGTGGATGCTATCCACAGTGTACAACGTGCGATGTATTCTTTTGTTTTCTTGTGTATATTTGTAATACGCGATATCAGGCAATAATCTGATTTTTAACCACCCTTACATTTGTACCCGAGATAATTTTCAGATATAGTCTGGAGGGCGGGATATTGGATTGCTGGCTATACGTCGCTTCCACGCAGATAATTATACATGTCGTGGCAGCTTTTAATTAAGGCAACACTGTAAACATGTATAAATGTTATTTTATTTGTGCTAATGTATGTGTATGTTTTGTTAGATGTCCATAAATAAATAAATAGCAATTGTTCCTAGCACTTATACTTTGGGAGAAAAAAAAATTGAATTTATTGAAAAAATAAACAAAAAAGTTGCTAATTCTCTTTTTTTTACCGATTTATTTACTTCATGCGTCGATTAATAGGCCAACTAAACTGAGAACAGGATCGAATCGAACGATAGCGTCCATGCGATAAGTATTATTTCCCTAAATTTCGCTACTTACCTACAGACGCTGAGATTGTCGTAACAGCCACCTTTTTTGCGCGCTGTAACGTTATGAACTGTATTTTAGAAAAGAATTTAATAGAATAAAACTTTATTGCAATAAATGTGGTACATTATGATGGAACAAACGTTTGGCAACTCACATCTAGCCTAAAATTAGCATGTAATATAGGAGAATGAATTATCGTGCGACATTCGTACTAACAAGGGTCAAATCGCTCATCGTCAGGGGCACCACTCGCCTTAACAGCGTCTAGTTTTTACGCCGAAATCAAAATTCTGTTTAGATTTGATGTTTTCTGAAAATTTTCAGAATCTGTCGTTCGGTGATAGTTTACAATACGATTAATATCTAAAAGCATATTTTTTATGATTTTCGCATAATATTATTAATTCGATTTTATAGGTTATTCGATTTTGTCGCATCCTGGTGTTCGTCATAGTTGGATAGCAAGCTAAAGTGGCGGTGGGCGAGGCACATATAGCACGTAGAACTGACGCCCGATGGGGCTTAAAGTTTTTGGAATGGAAGCTCACCGCAGCGTAGGACGCTGGATACAGGCTGCTTCCAACTGCCCAATCTGGAGGTCGATGGGGGAGGCCTATGTTCAGCAGTGGACGGCCTTTGGCTAAACTGATGATGATGGTGGTAATTAATACAAAGCCACGGACTACAAAGCCAGCGGTTGCGGGTTCGAATCCCGCAAGGGGCAAATGTTTGTGTGATGAACACGAGCATTTGTACCTAAGTCATGGATGTTTATAAAAATATTTAAGTATGTTTATCCGTTATCTAGTCGCCATAGTACAAGCTTTGCTTAGTTTGGGGCTAGCTAATTGGTGTGATTGTGGAAACAATTTATTTATTTATTATTTATTTATTTATAAATACGGCATGTATTACTAAGTATGTGGGCTTCATGTTGAAATATCGTCACTCCGATGGATTATTTAAATGACCTGGATATCCATGATAAGTACGAATTGTGATCAAAACCCACTTATCTAAGTAAACATTGTTAAGTTTATTTTGCTTAAACATCATAGTATATACTTAAAGGATATTAAGGAAGATATATCTCAGATGCGTTTTTGTAATAAGTACTTATCACTAAATTATAGTCGTTTGCTTAACAATAGATATCCTTTCAATTGAGACTACAATGCTGTGTGATTACACTGTGATGCGACCCAATTGACGTAGTGGTACGGTGATTTGCATTGAACACTAAGGGTCCCGGGTTCGACTGTCTGGTGTCTAGGTGTGTATGTAGCAAAATTCATTGTCTGTTACCTCGTATTTTCTTGATATAGTGTTCACAATAAATAACGGGTGTTTCCCCAAATCCATATTACAATATGGATTCAGTGAAGGCTACTCTTCCCGTAGAAGCCGGCTTCAAGGTTCTAAAGCAATTAGTCTTGAGACAAATCACTTGACACTCGATGCGGCGTTGAATACAATGATATAGAATAGAATATGATGACAATGATATGTCAATAGTTTCAGGTCTTTATCACTTCACCATCACCAAACATTAGAACCAGGTATCGGAAACCGGTTATTTTACTATGGAACCTTAACCGGAATAATAAAGGTCTTCGCTAAATTAACTATCACATACTCCAAATACTGACTTAAAAGCTTAGCAAATTTAGTTTTATGATCAAATCTTTACAACTACTATCAAATAGTAGAAATGGGTCTTAAACATTCTGAAATAAATATTAACCGGTTTCGATCCTTGATTAGAACACAAACTAGACCTAACTTGCACTCTAATCTTTTTAAATGATAAATAAAAAACCATCAAAATAGATCGACTATGCTTTTCGTTTGATCACCCCCCACCGAATCTACAGTGTAGTTATTGTACTGCAAAATTGAAACGTCAGCGATTAATCATCAAATCCACAACAACGGCACTGTCACAATATTTTTATCCTTGATAATAAATAATCTTAATTGAATAACAACGTGTTAGATTGGTCTACTTTTATCGTAACGGATCGTAGTACAATTTTCATGACTCAGAGTCGGAAGTCGTACAGGAGACGTATTTTTGAAGCATTAGAAATGAATCTCAAATACGAACACGAAAACAATTCGTGTATGAAATTCATTTCTATTGCTAACGATTTTACGCATTTTTGAATCACGAAGTAGGTGTTACTAATAAATTGAAATCTTGTAACTATTTTTGTTTCACGCAAAAAATATTATAAACCATAAAGCAAAAACTCATTAACGAAAGTAAATAAAAAATTATTATGTCAAATTTCGGTCAAACAGAGGTTTACTTGTCAATGCAATTCTTCCGTACTTTCTACTAGTAGAAAACAAAAACGAGTGGTCGTTGCAGAATTCACGGAATGAATTTTCAAAAATAGTGATTTTAGGAATTCGCATGCGAATCTTGCGATTTCGTATTCGGATTGGAATTCGCATGATTCAAAAATACGTCTCCAGATCTATGGTCAGTAAACGGGAGGTGAAAATAGCAGATATATTTAACCGATTTTCACCTTTGAGTCCGACGGATAGAGTTCAATATTAAAGCAGAGAGTTGTTTTCATTGTGTGGTAGGTTGATAAACATACCTACCTCTTAGATGTGTTGTGTTTAAATATGTTTCTTGTTGCTTGTTGCAGGAGTATCCAGATACTCCTTGGTCTTTAAGGCTATTTAAAGTCTGTGATTTACTTTTCTCTGAGTTGCGGTTGCTCCTGTGTCTTATTTACCAACTTATAATATATTTTAATGTAAGCACACCAAATTAAATTAAGAGCCACCAATGTTAGGTAAGAAATGCCTATGTCACCCTCTGTTAACCTGTTATTTACTGTTAATTAGGTATATTCTGAAATCTCTAAACCGGAGTTAATTCGACCGGAGTTTACTTCATCGACGTACACTGAATGGCATAATAATATTGTTTTTTAAATTTTAAATTTCCGCTAATTGTCCTACATTAAAATACCCACATGAAAAACAGGAAACCGAGACACTAAAATAAAATAAAATAAAATGAAATAATATTTTTAAATCTATAAAGAACACATTTATAATCAGTAAAAATCACTCGTATCAGCCTAGTAGACTTTTAGCACCGCAATTTCTTACGATTATCATAGCGCCATCTGTGGAGATACGTACACAACATGAATATAGTTTTTCTGCCATTTTCTCTGAAACTAAAAGCATTTTCTCTCTAGTTATGAAGCCAGTCAGCCATCTAACGAGAAGTGAGGGAAACAAAATACGTAAAAGCACGCACGGTGTTCCGAGTTTACGTGAGAGGGCGCTACGCTGGCGTATTAGTTATTGATGTTGAATGTAGAGGGCGTTAGATATTTTACAAAACGTATGACCATTCTTAGCATATTTTTTTAAATATTTTTCTGACAAAGCTTTTGCAACCACATACTAGTTTACATTTGACGACTATACTCGCCTTAATTGTAGGCTAAGAGGGTTGATGGATTTTTACGTGCAAAGCCGGTTGGAGGGTTTTGGACTATAGTGTCTTGGAAGCTAGATTTAGATATAAAGACATTCGGTTTTTAACTTGTAACTTTTATTTTTGATAAAGAAATAAATTTAAACTTGGACGTAACATAGGTATCATAATAGAGCCCAGAATAATGAAGTACCACCCAAGTGAGGCGAATCTTTTTGCTGGCGTCAATCCAAAATGCATATTATTGTTACTACTCCCGTACAAATTGTAATTAAACTAAGTTTACCACGATTTTGTTAAAGTTTTAAAATAAATTATAATCAAAATAACTAGGTAGATAGTATCACAATATTTTATTGCCTGACCTGAAATCCGTTGAGCAAGAAAGGTTATCGAGTGGCGACCACATACTGGAACTCTGGAAGACACAGCGTGGGCAGGAAAATAGGTCACTGGAAAATCCGGTAGATGGACGACTTAGTCAAGAAGGTTGTAGGAAGTTGGAGGCCCACGGCCCATAGCCGACGAGCCGCTCGAAGGCCTTCTATATCCAGTAGTGAACTTCCACAGGCTGTTTCGCGGACCGCTGTTTTTTTTTTTATCAGAAGCTGTGCGAAGGCTCTAGCTTTTACAATCTAGCTAATCATAGTCCATAGACTAAATTTTTTCATTAAACTAACTTAAAAATAGAAGTGATTCTAAGTTAGCCTGTTTTTTTGTTTATGTTACGCAATGTCTTCGCCAAATGTGAACCGATTTTGTCGACTCTTCTTATGTTGAATAGAATTTGATTCAGGGGTGGACTTATAAAATAAGAAAATTAATCAGTGCTCCGCAGATATCTTTCGTTTGGAATCGAAAGATTTGTCTTGAGTAGTCCTCTAAAAATAGAAAAATAAAGACCAAAAAAACCGTCTTTAGGGTCAGTGTCAGCCACCGAGAGTTTAAATTTCCATGTTTTAATTCGCATGCCAGATACAAACAACCTTAGACTATAAGAACAAGCAAAACACAAATAAAGAGACATAATATTAACATGGCTTATAATATTTATATTCTGGTTATTATCATACGGAATATCCTATAAAAACAAAAACAATGGCGAGTGTGTCACATATTTGTTATTTTGCGCAACAAACGCACAGCTAACTTCATAATATGAGTTTCTCATAGTAAATGTATTGGCTACTCGCCCATATAATGGCGCCTCGTATGTGAAGATGGATTTGTAGCACTCTGCTCAATAGTATTTGTTTATTAACCTACCTACATAGCTCATAAAATGTGCTTTTCATTAACGTTACTACGTTGAAATTAGTAGTAGGAAAATAACAATGTAATCACAAACTCAAAACACAATAGATGATTCATCCAAACTAATATTACAATTGTGAATTTTGGGTTTAAAAGTAAAAGCGTAATACGTAATTGACGACTGAAAAACCGGTTATATGAATAATTTACTTTTGGAGTCGGTGCAAACGAAAACATAGAATCTCTCATCGACTGGCACCGACTCCAAAAGTAACTGATTAGGTACTTAAGTGTAAGATTATTTTTAGCGTTTTAGTTTTTTGAAGTCGGTTTTTTTTTTTAAAATTAACTTATTTCATCTATTTTAGGGAAAAATCCTAATCAAAACAAATCTTACGAGTGCAAACATAATTTAACTGCTGAACACCAATTTCATTTCCTATTTTTCCACCCTTAGGGGTGAATTTTTTTCCAAAATTTCCAAAATGTTTGAATAAAGTATCTTTGAAGTGTAAGCTATTCATTAAAAGAATCATCAAAATCGGTCCACATTTGGCAAAGATATTAGGTAAGATAGATACTAAAATCAGTTGGTGTGGTACGGACTTCATGCAATGTTTGATGATTTTCTTATAGATCCCATCATCAGAATTCAACCAAATTTATATGGGACTATTCTGAAAGTATTAACTTTCAAACAAAAAAATAATTATCGAAATCGGTCAACGCAGTAACGAATGATCGCTGATCATCAGTGATCGGAATAGGTAGAGTGATTTGTTGTACTTGCGTAATGCTGTCATAATATGGACATGCCTTTTTAATGAACCTTTATCGAAAAATTTCGGGATTTCGGGATTTCATTAAATATTATTTAGGTCGTGATTTAGTAGCCATTGTATTTGAAATTAGAGGTTACGATAGCAAAGCACTTTTAAGTAGTACTTATTTTGCTATTTGTATGAGAAATAAAAAAAACTGGTTAGCGGAAACATATATTTAGACTTTACTACCTATATTTATTTATTTATTTATTTATTTATTTATTTCAGGACAACCAACAAAGCATACACCTTACATTCAACAATATACAATATTAAACAACAGGTTATAGTAATGCCTTAATTAAAGGCTGCCACGACATGCACAGAAAAATGTATGTTGAAAACAAACTATGACTAACGTAACAAATTTTTTAAAATTTTAATAACAATTTACTACGTTTCTAAAAATTTTAAATTTAGACTTTAGAAAGCACCAACCAACCAACCAAAGCACGGATACATATCAAACACAGCCAGCTCCGAGATTCGGTGCTGTTGCTGAAAATTTCTTTACAGAAAACTCCAAGTAAATACTTTCGACCCCGGCGGATTGAACCCGGGACCCGTTTCGATAACAAATGAATGAGTTAAGTCAACCGTCGATACTTGGTTCTGATTGGTCGTCCGGCATTATCAAGTGCGGCACGCACAAAGACTCGCTCCCCGCAGAGGCATAACGGCACGCGTCTCTCCATAATGCACCGAAGATTTATGACATCACAGGTATCCAGTCTTTGACGTCAGTATAGGCCAATGTTCAGTACATTTTACTCAAACTTACTGAACTTTCAAATTAGAATATCTATGTAAAACAAATGTTTTAAATAAAGCTGGTACTTCTTATAATATTTAACACCCCGAAAAAATATCCTACTGCATTTTTCATGTAGGTAAAATAAAACGATTTTTAAATTAAAAAAATGTTCGTCTCAGGCAGGACGCTCAAACAAAATGTAAATCGATTTTTGTTGTTGATCGTACAGAAACATGCATGCAAAGGTAAACAATGGACACCACATAAAATTAAAGCCTGAATAATGTCGAAATCCCCGAAATCCCGGAGAATTAAAGCCCAATAGTTTCGAAATCCCGCAATCCCGAAGGTTTGTCCATATTAATATCAGCGTTTGAGGTTATTGACCCTAAATCACTCTACCTATTCCGATCACTGCTGATCATACATAAAAAAAAAAAAAAGATACCGACGAATTGAGAACCTCCTCCTTTTTTGAAGTCGGTTAAAAACCGGTTATATTTAAATTATTTGTAAAATGTCAGAATCAGAATTTTGTACAGCACATAGCGATAGATGTTGCTAACATGCGAATACTTACATTTTCTTTATTTTTTATGTATTTAATGATTTTTTAATTATTTTTTTTCTTATAACTTTTATTTTTCTTAAATTTTAACCGTTATTAAAGTGCTTAGGCGGCTCATAGAAGACCTAAACTATATGAAGCAAACAAATTTTAACAGTCTCTAGCGAAATTTAAGGACACGCCCTTGAGGCAATAATCTGAGATAAAGATTTTTTATAAATGTACCTATTTTATGCAAATAAATGCTTTGTCTTTGCCAATGGTACGGTTAAACTACTGTCGGTATGAAAATACACATATAATATTAATTACGCTGACAATTCTGGCAGAAAGTCCATTTTGAAACATTCTGGGATCAATTATAAACCTTCCTGAAGCCTAATTTCCGTCATTTCATAGTAGTCGCAATCCAGTGTCGATTCAGTCCCAGTAACATTACTATCATAAACGGTTTTCTCGTAAACTTTTGATTTGATGTAAAATTATCAAAACTATCTCAATACAACTAAAAATTGAACGAAAAAAAACTCATTTTAGTTTCTTCCATTTTCAGACGCAGAATTATAGGTAATTGCATTTTTTGGGTTTACGAGAACACCTGTGTTTTTAGATAGTAACTCAGATCATAGGATAGTAATGTTATTGGGAGCGGATCGACACTGGATTGAGATAATATTAAATTACGAAAATTAGGCCTCTGATTCTAAACATCTTCATCATCATCATTACAGCCATAGGACGTCCACTGCTGAACACAGCCTCTCCCAATGACTTCTATCATTGAGGGAATTGCCAATACTCACCACGCTTGGCAGGCAGGTTCAGAAGCGCAATTTTTTACAGGATTTCGCACGCAGACGCTTCTATGCTACGCCCGTCTCATGCTACTGGAATTAGTCGCCTTTTATGACATGCTTTTTAAACATCTTGGAGAGAGATCAATGACGGCTAGAACATGAAGATTTATAAGTATGCACCCGACAAACCAATAGGTAATTAGGTACCAGTCAATGCACGAGTCTCCCAGTCTTCCACAGTCTCTTCCAGAACACATAGAACAGAGCCAGAATAATAGTTATAATATATAACCAACGTGCAGTCTCCAAGCATCCATTCACAAGTACAGACGGATGGACGTGTCGCTCCTTTTCTGTATATAATTATTGGCTCTGAAATAGACGGAGTCGTTCACCCGCCGACATATTTGGTTTAACAGTTCTAACTTTGGGTGTCTTATAAGGACACTTAAATTTTGATACGAGAAGTAAATTATTCGGGGCTTTAGAAAAACGAATTGTATCTTCTATATCACTGTTTAATTTTATTTATGATTTGATCCTATCTCTATGTAAGCAAAAGTAAAAAAAAAAAAAGTTTTCATTCATTAGATCAATCAATATTAGAATAAGGGGAGGCTGTCTAACGTCTAACGTAGTCTAGTGTTTCGAAATATAAATTACCTAAAAAGCATGCGAGTGCGGATTAGAATTTGAAGCCTGGAAGGGGAAAATGTTTGCGTAATGAGTACATGCATTGTATCTGATTCATGTATGTAATAACGTTTTTATCAATTAGCCCACGACAATCCACGGCTGGATACCTATAGCCCCCTTTCAGTAGACTGGACTCGGCTTGATCCTCAGCTAATCCTTTTCATCAGCCATCAGCTTTGCGTGTATCATCGCACCATTTTGTCGTAGGGCGCCCTACGCTGCGTTTGTCATTTTGCGGTTTCCACTTACTATAATGTTATTATTTAGTAACCATAATCCACTTAGTTTGGGGCTAGTGAAGGGTGTGAACCGTGAAATAATTCATTTGATAGATTTTTTATTGACTTGATTTTACTTTTATGAGAAGAACTCACTGATGATTTACTCATTAATCTAAATATTAAACCTATTATTATTGCGATATATCTCACTCGTTTTGTAGAGCATAATTTATTTATGGCATATATGCGACAAATCAAATTACCTAAGATGTAGACCTTTTCTGCCTATCAGCAAGTTGGGCGGCTGTTTTTTCAACCCTCTATTCAAATAAATTATTTTATATTAGGTATGTAAAACTTTAGCGTGTTATCTTCAGCTCAGAAGCATTTGGGCGTATGTTGCATAATGACTTTAAACAACTTACGCCGGTATGCTTCTGAGGTAAACTATTATAATTACTTAATATCTACCTGAGTGAACAATTTATATGTCCAAATAATTAAAATTAAGTAAAGTTTATAATTTTGTACAAATAAACGTAAAATACAAATATTATTAATAAAATATAGCTAATAATTGAAAAAACGTGGTTTTTAAAAAATATTTGTATATTAACCTGTTAAAAAAATATAAGCCTTGGTCTTTCTAATATAAAACAATAAATAATGACGCTTAGCACTTTTTGATAAATCTGTCGTCCAACGTCCGACCCGTAGGTATACCTAATAAAAAAAAGCAAAAAATTTGCATTTCCACCGCACTAAACTAAATCCCTTTAGACACTTTTAGCCAACTACGAAGAAATCAAAAGGAGGAAATCCAGAAGAAGGAGAAAGGTTCTCCATTCAACATGTTATATTTTTTCATAAAAGCAAGACCATTGCACTCATACCTTTTAACTGCGACGTCCAAAATTTTGTTGATAATTTTTTCGGTTATTATATTGTAGCTGATCACTTTTAAATTTTGTCCAATCACAACAAGCAGCTTTGTAACTTATCGATTTATTGTGATATGATTTACTGAAAATAAATTTTTTTTTTTACTAAGATTATTTTTTAGTTCAAGCCAAGTTAATTATCTGGTTCATCATCCATCATATTTGGCCTCGAAGAAAATACTAAACAGGTGTATTTAAAAAAAAAAAAATGATGTCGCATTAAGGTAACTTTTACAACAACGACTACATACCACACGATCAAAAATATACTCCAAAAAAAATAAGCAAGCCTCAATCACAACATCAACTAAATAAACAAAAATATCTCATACTACATATTCCATCTCAAACCCCCAATAACACCTCACATAAACATTTCAATAAACAAACTCCACTTGAATTAACAAATCAAAGTACTTAATCTGGTTATTAGAGAGCTCTGCGCACGCGCCGCGTCTATTTCAGTCGAAATAACAGTACCACGGTATTTTTATTGGGCACTCCCGTTTTATTTCAGTTACAATTTGACAAAATAAAAATAAAAAGGGCCACTCCACGGGTAATGTGACACTCCTGTGCGGGAAGCCACTTGCCAGATACATCGACGACTTTGGATCTACAATTTTGTATTTTCATAGAACTGAACCGGCAATGGTTGGTGTAGAAGGTTAAAATCGTAAGCCCTTTAATGAGAGTGCGTTCACCCCGCACGTTTTGGGATGCGCGTGCGACGGTTTCCGTAAAAGTTTCCTTTCGTTTAGTGTATAATTGTATGCAGGTTGGTTCACGTTTTCCTTAACGTGGTTTGGATAGCTTTTTGTTTGGATGTATTTAAAACAATGACAGAAATTTTAATGTACTATCATAGTTTTTATGATTAATTATTACTAACACTCTGGGCTCTTGTTTCCGAAATAAATACTTTTTATTTATTTGAAAAAACAATCAAGACGAATCTTTTAGTCGTAGTTTAAATATTTCAGGTTTTCATGACTCGTTTAAAAGCAAGTGCAATGATGATGAAACAGAAGTAATAAAACTTTTTTGTAAAGTGAAAGTGAAAAATCAAGCTTACTTACTTATTTAAAATTATTTTTGTGTCATAAACTTATGTCACCCATATTATATATAAATTAACACATTTGCTATAAATCGATAAAATTGTTATATCAGAATCTTTAAACGTTTACAAAATATGTAATAGTAAATATTATTGTAAGCTCAGCTTTAAAACATTCAGAAGTAAGTACCCGTAACTAGGCTTAAAACTAAAGATTAAAATCATTACTAATGAACATGGCTTCGACTGTAAAAGTAAATTATAACATTAACTTCAAAACAACGAACCGTACGGTAAAACTTAACTTTGGACTTAATGAAGCCGTATCACGACAACCCATGGAATGAATTTACAAAGTGTCAGTCGATAAAAAGAAAATCCGAACATTCCAAGCGTTTTCACGAACGAAAACAGACACTATTAAATTAAAACTCGTTTCGCTGACACGTCGGGGGAAAAAATATGGGGATTTTCACAAAATTAACATTCATGGACAGCGTAAAATGACTCCACGGTGGCTCCTCACTTAACGGCCGATACAATCGCAACACGACTTCCAAGCGGTATAAATTTAACACCTGTCGTACTGTCAAAACTAACCTTTATTATCCGCCATATTTCGCCTACAACGCAGATTTTATCGCTGTGTCACGCATACACTTGTGCGTTATTTCGCTTAGTTGTAACGCGGGGTGTAAGTAAGCCAGCGATGTGTTTGTGTGAGTTGCGTTGTTGTGCGCTTGGGGAGGTCGCGTGAAGGCGGCGCGCACGCAAGCATTTCTAGTTGGAGGGAACCGCGGAACTTATTTCCGTGAAGTAATTGCCAGTCATCGGGGCGCGGATCGCGTCGGTAGAGCAGTTACATTGCCGCATTATATGCTTTGCTCCGATTAAGCGATTATTTTCGTATTATGCGGGGATTTTAAGAGGTGTTTAGTCCTTTTTGTTTTATTGTTAGGCTTAATAAGATCAGAGTACCAAAGTTAACCTGTCACCTCTGTTTGGATTCATATTAGACGACCTCCGTAGCCGAGAGGCGCGAATGCCGGATTTGGTGTCGTTATCTCAAGGGGGTCCCGGGTTCAATTCCCGGTCGGTCAATGTAGAAAAATAACTTTTCTATATTGTCACGGGTCTGAGTGTTGAGGTACCGTTGTTGTTTCTGATTTCTGGAACACAAGTGCTTTGGCTACTTACCATAGGATATGAGCAATGTATGTGATGTTGTACAAATATATATTTTTTTATATCGAATTGAAATTCTTCTGAAGTTTTAACGACAATGGCTATGAATTTGCTTCCTCTCTTTATCGTTTTTGTAAAGGCGTAATTCGGTACAAAAAATCAACGAATGAGAATCTGCTACCACAGAAAACGAAAAAACACTAAATTAGATCATTATGTATGTGTATACTCCTGGTAATTTCGGGAGCAGGAGTTTGAATTTAGTAACAGCCTACAAAATTGAGACGAGATTGTTTTATCTTTATGAAAACAAAGTGCCCAAATAAACGTCGTTCTGCACTGAAATTGTTATTGAAATAAAAAACTCGTTCTAACAGCAATAATGATGGAAGCAATGGCGGTGGATACAATTTAGGCGAGTGGTGGTGATATTATTATCTATTTTACATACGCCGCGATTTACCGCCCCGTCGTGTGAGGCGCAATGGCACGCACTCCTTCGAGGGAGGTTCGAATTGGGAAAGTTACTTGCCTAAAACGACCTTAAATTCTTTAGAATAACATTATGTACTTTGCAACAAAAATTTTGATGAGACGATGGGCGAGTGATACCACAAGAAGTTAACTGGATAGACACTACTAGCACAAGACTATGGTACTAAGAACGAGGCTTAAACCCTGCAGTGTGATCATCATCATCATCATTTCAGCCATACGACGTCCACTGCTGAACATGGGCCTCCCCCAGTGACTTCCAAATTGGCCGGTTGGAAGCGGCCCGCATCCTGCGGCTTCCTGCAACCTTTACCAGGTCGTCTGTCTACCTTATAGGTGGACGTACTACGCTGCGCTTGCCGGTACGTGGCCGCCATTCCAGAACCTTTCTGCCCCATCGCCCGTCAGTTCTACGTGCTATGTGCCCCGCCCACTGCCACTTCAGCTTTGCAGTGTGATATAAATTACTAAAATAATGATGACATTGAAAGAAAAAGACAACGATCTCAATAAGAGGAAATTTACGGTAGTTCCTTTAAAGCATGCGTTTGTTAAGACGACTAAACATCAATTATGTATGTTTAAAAAACGCGTAAGTGATAGATAAGAAAGAAAAATAAAGTGGGTGACGGTATAGTAAATAATGGGCTAGTTTTAAAAAAATATCTAATTAGTCCGTCAGTTGGATTAACAGAAAATATTGGACACGTATTTTTTCATTTCTCAATCGAACAAAAAATGATGAAGATATAACCCGGTAAAGTTCTGCGTTACGTCACGCCTTGCGACACTTTTTAGCAAGACGTGACGTCACACCCAAACTTTGATGTGCTTTATCTTCGTCATTTTTTTTTATTGACAAAAGACAAAATATGGGTTCAATATTTTCTGATATTCTATCTGACGGACTAAATAGAAAAATCTTTTTTTGACCCAGGAAACTAGCCTATTGGCGCATCATACGTAGGTCCAGTGGGTCAACTGGTCAAACTTATGGGAGGACTTACACCTAAAACAGTTCACAAGTTAGTAGCCCTAAATGTTGAGCAGCCGGCTGGCTAGTCGTGGTCGATGCAGCGAGATAATGAACTTAATGATCATTACGTCAGTTTCTAGTTATCCAAAACTGAACATCCATTGCCTTTTCCTTCTAGACTGATCCATACCGACTTGTATATTAGCTTCGTAACATTTTTATAGGTTTCCTACCTAGGCGTCCGACTGTACTTGGACATGATGGGCTTTTAGAGTTTCGAGTGGTTAAATAATCTGAAGATATGAAT
The DNA here is from genome assembly GCA_963576865.1 of Anania hortulata. Classification (NCBI taxonomy): domain Eukaryota; kingdom Metazoa; phylum Arthropoda; class Insecta; order Lepidoptera; family Crambidae; genus Anania; species Anania hortulata. The sequence continues at coordinate 24,191,732 of OY756388.1, read as the reverse complement.
TTTCACACGTGCTTTACTTTCAATCCAAAAACTGTCCGGCTTTTATGGCAAATGTCCAAACAAATTAACCAAAAAAGCCATGAATAAGCACTATTACACATCTCAATTATTTTTTTACTTTACCACTGCTTCGAGACAATATTATAAATAACCCATACTCCGGTTTTTTAGTTTTGGATCTAGCAACCCGTAGGTGCTTGCTTAGCGTAGCCTTTCTGCCCCAGCAAGCGTTGGTTCTCCGTGTTACCATCACGCGTCATGATAGATATAAAATCTTTCATGCACGGTCGAGTGACTTCTTTGTACCAATGCGTCAGCAGCACCAACCAAGTACAACAATTAGCCGCTCGCACGCGAGGCGCCGACGTCGCCGCTTGGTGTCCAAATTACCGCTCGTATTTTATTGTTTCTATAACTGGCCTTATTGTGTAGCGAACACGGGTAGGGTGCGAGAACATGGGTTTATTTCTCGTTTGGAGTATTTTGGTACGAAGAGAACCGATTAATTCGGGGTTAAAAGGCTGAGGCATAAGTGTCCTAATAAGAGGCTTTTTGTAAAATTTTAAGGATTGTTACATGACAAGATTATTTTTTATTATATTTAAGCCTAGTTTAAGGTTTTATCTGCCTTCTTAGCATTAGCATTTTAGTGTTTTGAAGTCGGTTTTATTTTTTTAAAGAAAATTTACTTAGTTCATCTATTTTTAGTGATAAATCCTAATCTAACTGCTGAACACCGATTTCATTCCCTTTTTTCCTACCCTTAGGGGTGATTTTTATTTTGCAAACTTTTATCATAGCATCTTTGAAGTATATAATAGCTATTCAATAAAACAAAAATCATCAAAATCGGCTCATATTTGTCGAAGATAGGTAACAAGAACCACAACCAAAATATTATCTGGGTATATATTTGTTGATTTTCTCAAAAAGTTCTAAATCAATTTGGATAAAATTTATATGGGACCACCTCTGAAGTATGATCTACCAAACAAAAAAATAATCATTAAAATCGATTCATAATTGGCGGAGTAATCGCGTAACATACATACAAAAAAAAACATACAGTCGAATTGAGAACCTCCTCCTTTTTTGAAGTCGGTTGAAAAGTATTAATATTTTATGGTAATAGAAAAATATCTAACTGTAAATAAAAAAAAATTACAACTATATCAGTCATCGTCCACACAAAGTGCCTCACAATAGTCACATGCGGATCCTCTGCCACCATTCTCAGGATGCTATTGTCACTCTTCCGTACTCTTCCCAGCAGCGCCCTTACGTTTTTTCGAACTAATTCATGAAAACCGTCAGGTCAAGTCTGTGCAAACATACCAGAAGCACTGCAGAAACGGGGAAGTGCCAACATCATCCTAAAAACATTATTGTACGGGACCCGTAGGATGATAACGATATTTTGGGATACCCAATCCCACGGGAGACCACGCATATAGCGCTTGGTTCCATTCCTAGTCGGAGTACGCTTAACTATAAATAAAGTTGTGACAATTTTAATACCAAGTGTTGAAATCTGAATGTGCAAGTGGTGTAAATACATACATAACGAAAAATCCAGTTCTAGAGTTTCCTACTTTGAATAATCCATTTCAATACCTAACTTTTGAAGTGTCAAATGAATAAAAACCGCAAGTCTGATAGATGAGAGGACTCTAGACACAAAAAGTTAAAACAGACTAAACGGTTAGACAAAAATAGAGCTATCGAGAGGTTAAAGCTCCTCCAGCAAGCACGTTTCGTCGCAATTGCTCAACTAATCAGACGTTTTTATCGCCATACAGTACTTACAAGCAATCAATATAATTTTACAAACCTACATAAAATAGCAGCGTGATCTCTGCGCGCGCAAAAAACTGCACAGCGAAACAAATTGAAAAAATCATTTTAATATACTGTCGATAAAAATGAACATCTTAAAACAATCGCGGCGTTTTGTTCAAAAAGTGTTAACAACAGTTAGTGCTCATAACAATTAATAATTGCAAATAAAGCCATATTGCCTCTTTGCACAATAGAGGCAGAAGTAGCATCACTTCCTTAACAAAATCCGCGCAAAGCATGTAACAGGTGACGAATACCAAGAGACACCGAGCACGTCAATAACAGAGAGTGGGTTATCTCACGGGAGGTTACTTGATTTGCCAATGCATTGATGCTTGGTTTGAGCGGGACAATGAGCTACAAATTAAGTATTACTTGTTTATGGAGAAGTAATGAGTTGCTTGAGGTAGACTCGTGGCAAGTAACTGTGCACTGTCAGTTGCTCAGTCTATAGGTATTAAGTAGGTACCTCCAGAAGCTCCGAAGCCGTAGCTTCAATAAGCCGATGGGCAGTTTGTCACTGACATCAAAGAAGTTCCGTGGAATAAAAATTGGCTAAGCTATGAAGGCTCCTCATGGCCTCTTGTAGCCTTGCACTGCCGGTAAATGGGTAAGGGTTTACCTACTAAATGAAAGACCCAGACTTCATATCGGATTATGCAATGTAGTATCGGCACTACATCGTATTAATATTTTCAGTCTTCCTGTAACCTGTAACGTTCCGTGCAATGCATTTATGTTTGTGTGAGGGTAGACGATTTCATGCGATTAGAAAACAGTAAGCTCACTGTGTGTGTCTTATTTGTGCTCTCCGTTCGAACAATAGACAGAAGATAAAGGTTTTTTTTTTGTAAATATTGCAATTGACTGTAATTAAGAAAATTGCGTACTATGTTAATCAATATTGAAAGTATTGTGTCTGTTATAGTGAAAGATCACGAATATCGAAATTGCAAATCCGGTTGTTGCAATCATAATGTTTAACAGTTTAAAAAATATTTAAAGTGCTAACAGGTAATAAACTGAACCAATTTTTACAAAGTGAACATGACTGACGTGCTACATTTTTTATTTCAGTGGTACTTGATTCATCATCATATTATTAGCCTTTAAAAGCGAGTTTTTAAATAAAACATTTAATGTTGTACAGTTTTAAGTACTGATTAATTATCTGTTAAACTATCACTGATGTTTTCCGAATAAAATAAAATAAAAAGTCTACTGCTGGACATTAGCCTCTATGAAGCCACAGTGAATAGCTCTGGGCCATTTGCATCCATCAGCTTCCCGTAAACTTGACTATGTCGTCAGTCCGCCGGGTCTTCTTGCCCACGTTTTCCAGTTCGTAGTCGCCACTCGAAAACATACAAAAAATCTTTACCTCTTCATAATATTAGTTTATGTGTAGGTACTTATATTTTTTCACGAGCACTTGGGAAAACATTTTTACTTTCTATCGTTAATAGCATATCTCGTTCACAGAACGACCTGCTTGATTTAGTATTGACGTCATTACTGAGTACATTTGTACTGAAATTGTATATTTCGAGAACAGAAAATAACAACTTTTCACGACAATTAGTGTCATTACCACTTGAAAAATTTGTACGTATATTTATGATCTGAAAAACGTCTGTCTTATTATTAGATTACATTACAGTTAAAAATATGCGTGAGCGCAGTTTTCGTAATTCGCATTTGTCTCATCAGCGGAATCCGGCAATAGAATGACGATAGTGTGTTTACGATTACTTACTATAATAGCAATATAAAGAAGATTTTCCCAAATGAAAATTAAAACCACGATCTTTTGCTATCCATAAAATAAAATGTAAGCATTGAATTGTACCGGAGAGTCCGGTGAAGATGATGATGATTAAATAGGGTTACGGTCATTTTTATTTTGACCAAAAATACTATAGACTTTAATTATTTGGAATAAGGTCAACGTAAAAAAATATGATTTTATTTTAGTACAGCTACTTTAATTAGTGTAAACTTTAACATTAAGAAAATTATACCAACGCAAACACAGAGAATTATCTAAATATAAACATATACATACCTATTAAACATATACATATAAATATTGGATAACATCACATACATTACTTCGATTTTATGGTAAGTAGCCAAAGTCCGTCGTTGTTTCTGATTTCTGTAACTTAAGTTAGTTGCAGAAATCAAAAACAACGACGGCACCACAACATTAAGTCCGGCAAGCGCGCCTCTCGGCTACGGAAGTCGACATATAATACTAATACCTACTTCCAACAATCACACTAATTATCTAGTCTCAAACACAGCTTGGCTAATTTGGATATGTCTAGACTAGATAACGGATAAACATACATGAACATCTATGACTTAGGTACAAATGCTAATGCTAAAACATTTTCCCCTTGCGGGATTTGAACCCGCAACTGCTGGCTTTGTAGTCCGGGTCGTAAACTACTATACCAGACAGTCTTAAAATGATGGGTTTGCTTTTGATCACAATGTGGTTCAAAGAGTGTTGACGGATTGTGATGCAGTAGGTGCCATGGCCGTAAAAAATACACTTCCCCACCGCCAACAGAGGTGACTAATTCCTGTAGCACGAGACGGGCAGCAGCGTGCCAAGCGTGGCGAGTATTGGCAATCCCCTCCAATTAAAGTCATTGGGGGAGGCCTATGTTCAGCAGTGGACGTCCTATGGCTGAAATGATGATGATGATGAGGCTTCCTATCTTAGACGCACTAACTGCTACACACAAAATTTTTCTACTGCTACTATGGCTCACTGAGTTGTACTCCTTTAACCAATGATTGCAGCTTATTTTAAATTGACAGCCACCAATAATTGACGCCCGAAAACAATAAACTTTGTTTCTTAAACATTGTTTTAAACCTTACATAGTTGTCACCATTGCGATGGTACGTGATCGCCGGTGCCGCCGATAGATTACCGCGACTCGAAATAAAACGCCTTCTTGTTCCGCCATAGCTAATGTCACCACACGCAATGTACTAAATACTGGGACATTTAGGGCCTCTTTCACTACTTTCTGATATGCTCCAGATAACCTATCTGGCACTTTTTTGACAGCTAATTGTATGGGTTATCTGTCAAAACAAGTGCCAGATAGGTAGGTTATCCGGAACTTATCAGCAAGTGGTGAAAGTGGCTCTTATAATCTTTAAATTAACGCTTTAACTAATTTTATTTAACGCGTATTTAACTGAAGACTTAATATACGATTACAGCGCACATTGCAGCGTCAACGCTTTTCTTTAATTGTTCACCTACGTAATTATTTCATTTTTATTGCTTCTTCTTCTTCAGCATCTATACGGTCAATCCCGGTTGCGTCCAAAGCTATTGCTTTCGCGCGGTCTTGAGCGTCTCTAGTTGTGAGATCATTGGCACGCATGTCCGCCCTCACGACGTCAAGCCAGCATTTGTTGGGTCTACCCCTTTTAATTTTTTATTGCTTATGTTTTATAATTAGTTCATGTTCAGTTCAGTTCAGTCATTGTGTGCACACCTTATCAAGAATAAATCGATTACAAGTTTGTGTGTTTTCCTGCTTTCACTATTATCAATAAAGTGTAGCGACAAGAACCCAGTACACTTAAGTAAGAAAGTAAGAGTTATTTCTATAGAAGAGTTTCTCAGAGCCTACAAGTAGGCTAGTGAAGTAGAACCTAGAACTGATGGGGTAGACAGACACGATACGTTCTAGAGTGGAGACCTTGACTTATAAATGCAGCTTGGTACTCAAAGCTACTGGCAGCGGATGAAAAAAACAGACGAAGATAGGGCCTAGTGGCACTGTTAGTCTTTGTCCAGCAGTAAACTCATCATCATTTCAGCCATAGGACGTCCACTGCTGAATATAGGCCACCCCTATTGACTTCCAGATTGGCCGGTTGGAAGCAGCCTGCATCCAACGTCTTCCTGCGACCTTTACCAGGTCGTTTGTCCACCTTGTGAGTGAGGACGCTGCGCTTGCCGGTACGCGTTCGGGAAATTGCACAACGTCTTCTCGTCTAATATACCTCAATGCCTAATGACGAAAGTCTACAACCAGTGTGTGTTACCAGTGATGACATATTTATGGAACTGACTATGGGCCTCTTAAGAAAGCACAACAAGGTCGCACAGAGTGCTATGGAAATAGCTATATGCTCGGTGTTTCCTTGTAGGTTAGTAAGTAGTAGTGGGCGGAGCACATAGTACTTAGAACTAACAAGGACGTGCACCCACAAGGTAGACAGACAACTTGATAAAAGTTGCAAGAAGCCGCTGGATACAGGCCGCTTACAACAGGCCAATCTGGAAGTCAATGGTGATTGAGGTCAATTTTGATTTTGATTTTGAATGAAGAACACACGTGTATTTTCCTAACTCTGCTTCTCAAGTGGTCACCCCCTCGCCACACACGCGACATACGCACCTAATCGTAAAAATAAACCATACCTACTTGTGTTTACTTCCACTTAACTCTGCACTCTACCGAATTGATCCGACTGCTACACCATTGCAATGTCACCGTTGTTTCCTACTAATAAGAGCTAGTAAAACTTTAAAACGGTAGCATCGTATTCTTGGGTGAAATAGTCTAATATTGGTACTGGTTTATTGCGTTTACGAATAGTTGGGACGCAAGTCACAGCGAAAACAAAACTATTTCACTTTTAGAAACTGTTTTCTGCTGCTAAGAACTCGTATAAAACAATAAAATCACAGAAACAGAGCAAACACTTCAACGATAATCTAGTAGTTCCCCCCAAATGATGTTTAATATATTTTCCTCCTAGCGCTTTGTGGGATACGTTACTTAGGGTATGCTTGACCGTCATTATAGATGCGACAAATTGTCCCAAAAGTTTAAAAACCAGATAATTGCGAGTCGGACTCGCCCACCTAGGGTTCTGTACAAATTTGTAGGTACCTATTATAAATAGTTCAGGTTCAGGAATCGAGTCTCGCAATGTTATCACAAATTAATTACAAATTTTCAGATTTTCCCTGTACTTGTTGTATAAGACGATATTACTTGCCTTTCAGTTCTATTACGCCAACAGAAAATACCCTATAAATTTTAATTCCCTTGAGTGTCAAAATATACGTTTTTCGCGGCATAAACGACCGCAAGTATAGATTGTTTACGTTAACTTAGAAGTGATTGTTTCAAAGCTTCAAAGGACTGTCGACCTGAGTATATGGTTTTAATTTTAACTTAATACCTCCACGCGTTTCCGAGATACAGGGTCTTGACAGACAGACGAACAAAAAAGTGATCCCATAAGGGTTCCGTACAGGGGCGTGCATCCCATATAGGCTATTATGCAGAGCCTACCTTCATAAAAAACTGACAGAACAGCTAACCATAATTATTAATTACGTATTCAACAATAAACAATAAATATTCTGTAACCATTTTTCGTCTACCTATACTTATTCCTATCATGGAATCCGTAAATTCAATATAAATTCTTGGAGGAATCCATAGAGAAATCCGCGATCAGCACTCTTCGCCTTAGGGATCCCTTGATCCGGAGACCAGTCGACGGGTTAACGAATTTATGAGCACAATCAATGGTTGTAAGAGATTTATTTTAAATCGAGTAACTGTATTCTTTGTGTTATATCGATTCACGAGTAAGATTCTTTAAAACCAAGTTTTTTATTCATTATCATCACCATCATTTCAGCCATAAGAAATTCACTGCTGAACATAGGCCTCGCCCAATGGGGGATTTTACCGCGCCTGGCAGGCGGGTTGGCGCCTGCAGTTTTTTTTATAAGATTTCGCACGCAGACGCTACTGATAGGAATTAGTCACCTCTTACGACACGCCTCCTGTTGGCGGTGGGAAAGTGTATTCTTTACGACCGTCCACACACGGTACTTATAGGGATATTTAAAACCTTCTTGCGGAGATGTTTCTATTAAAGGCGAGCCTAATACTAATTCGTCGCAATCCAGCGAGGTAACGCTGCCAGCATCTTGGGTACCCTTCCACGAGGACCATTTTTATAATTCTCTATTTTCGTAGTTTTTATTTGTATATAGTATTTCATAGTTGTATATAGTATTTCATAGATGTATATATTATTTAAAATTAGTATAATTATTTTATAGAATTAATAATGTGTAATAATTGGTTGATATTGATTTCATAAGTGAGAACTTGGTTGCTATAGTACAGCTCGGGTGGTAAAGTGGGCGACAAAAAGCGAAATCGTTTGACACGATTCAGTAAAGGATTTCTGTTAAAAATTACTGTGATCTTTGACAGTTTAAGTTCGCAAACTTGCTGATGCCACAACTCTTCCTTCCATTATCATCGCGCTATATTTTGGCAAGGCGTAAGCAAATTCAACCTATTATCAGACAAATGAGTCTCTAGAAATCCGAAGAAAACTTAAGCCGACTTTAAGTCAAATTAAATTCTTTCAACAATCTCACTAATCATCTAACCTCAAATTAGGCAGTGCCTGTACCTACTATCTTTCACTTTGGCTACATGATTGACACTTTAGTCATAGTACCTACAAATGCTCATAAATACTAAACACCTGCCCCTTGCAGGAAAAGAACAGGCAAACGATAGCTTAGGATTCCGAATTGCAAACCACAAAATCAGACAATCGTCTCTCAAACCTCTTCAAATACTTCCCTAATGTCATAAATTAAAACAACATGCATTCCAAGATTAACTTGTTTCTTAAGAACATATTGCGACATGTACTGTTATTAATACGTGCGTTAAGCAACAGTACCTTGTATCCCGTAATCTTTATAAATTCGGGCGCAATGGTGGGCATATTTCACTGTGTGGCAACGTCGCCAACCGAAATAATTCTAAATGAGAGTGGGCGCGATGCACTTGAATCTATGAGTTGGGAAGAATAAAGGATGCGGCTTCGGATAGTATTCGTCTTGAATGGCGGCATTCGAGTTACACTATGCCGAATATAAGAATACTGCGTGTCGGGCCAAGTGCAATGTGGAGTTCCGTAGTATCCTGACACAATGTCTGGTATTTGCTTCCTGTTTTACAAAATTAACAACATCTCCTCCTCTTCTTCTGCATCTATACGGTCAATCCCGGTTGCGTCCAAAGCCATTGCTTTGGGGCTCAGGGTCCGCTTCCACAAAATTAACAACATCATCTAAGTAATTTTCTTCTCCAAGGACATGGCGAAATTATAAGGGTTTCTCGTTTTGAGTACGGAATCTTAAAAAGGTGGGATGAATTTGAACCTATGGGCTTAGTGCGAGTTTACACAGAAAAAAAAGCATTACGTGCCGCTTGGCGGTGGTCAAAGCAAAGCGAACTTGTTAATTTACCCTAAACATAAAATAATCAGAGCATGAATTAACCCTTAACATAAAATGATCATAGAGATATAGTTAAAACAATTAAATTCAAAAATTGTATGAAGCTGTCTCCGCTACCATGACTTTGTGGATAGGTACGTCTTGGCTTACTAAGAACTTTAGTTCTTTAACAACACCTTACCTAAATACAGAGGGCCTTTAATTTAGCCTAAACCAAATTATAAATAAGAGAAATATTAAAAAGAAAATGTTTGAAAATACCACATCCGCAAAATTGTCGCCCTATCTCTTCTTATCTTCTTGTAATTTTACACCGCTCGGTGAAGTTTTATCACGGCCTTAGATTATTCACGACTCCGCCGAGAGATATATTCACACTTTTTACTTTTACAACACCTACTTTTCACTTCAATAACAACTATACCATTACACTGATTTATATAACACATCGAAGAATAAAAGAATTTTTGTTATAACTTTCGAGTCGACCGTAATAATGTGTAATATCAATGGAAGATGTACCTTTGATGTCCATTGGATTGTTATAGTCAAACTGTGTTGAAGGAATTAGGGCAGGCTCATTTATTTTATTGGTCACAAAGATGGAATTGGTTGAACTGACAAAAATAAGATAATAAAGATTTATGTAATTGATTTGTATTTCAGGAGATTTGATCCCGATTTCAATTAATACACGTAAGAATTTGTAACGTTAAATAACATTGCTATGTCAGATTTAAATACTTAAGAAAATATAGTATCTATATTTAGCTGCCCAGTGACACTTGATGACGTCTTTCTAAGACAAAGAATATCGTGGGAAAAAAAGAGAATGCTTGAAAAGGTACAAATACTGAAATAATGTATATATTTAATACGTTTTATTGCAATGCCAATGCCTCTAAAAGGCCATTTTTCGGGACTATTTGTATAAGTAACACCTTTGTACCAACATCATGCATTAAACTGATATGACTATGACTTGACCAAAAGCTAATAAATACTTTGTTATATTTCAATCATGAATAGATTCACCTCGGAATGCATCCTAATCGACAATCAGATCGAATATTTAATACCATAGTAGTTACTTCATATTCAGTCGTCTTCAGAGAAAAAAAAACGCAATCGCCACGTGCCGGCGACGGAAACGTATAATGACGGCCCTCTTCCCTCTCCCCCCCATCGGCTACTACAGCTATTTCTAGTAGCGACAGCAGAGACACTTCACTTGTACTTTACTGGATGTTTTGATGTGACTTTCCATGCCATAGACTTGAGAATTTTTAGATAAGTCTACTTACTTTAAATTCCTTAATTATTTTTACTAATGAAAGTGCAAATAAAAGAAAGAAAGGCCTCTGGCCTTTACGGGGTAGAGTGGCGAGTGAGTGTAAGCAATTGGTTAAAACACCGTGATAGAAACTGACTTGATGAGATTGAAAAAAAAAACATAATAGGCGCCTATCTAAATTTATTGCTGTTTTAGCAATAAATCTATTTCTAGTATTACAACATACATAGAAAAGAAGTAAATAACCATTAAAGAATCAGAAAAGTCTAAGTACAAAACACGTAGAATATTGGTAAAAAATCAAGAAAACAAAACAAACAAGTCCCTATGCCAATCCCTGCTTAGGTACTGCATTCGGGTCTGGGGAGGGGCCGCAAAATCCTTTATGATCGAGCTCGAAAGAGCTCAACGTGCTGTACTGAAAGTTATGCTGCGGCAACCTTTAATATTTAACATCGAACAGCTTTATTCTGAAGCAAGAGTATTAAAAGTACGACAGCTTTTTATATTAAAAGCTGCAACAAGCATGCACAGCTCTACCCTCAAGTCGTCCGAATATGATGATTTAGTTAAGAACCGAAGATTCAAGATTTCAGTTCAATTCGGTTCAGTCAAATCTGACCGGTTCCCGAGTATAATATAATTAGGGCTGTTGGTTTTGGATACAATAGTGTTTGACAAACATCTTGGACATTCAGATTCAATTCAAATTCATCATTTTAGAAAATACAAACACACTTTTTAAAACTCATGAGGTTTTTTACTGTGGGCGAAGCCATAGCCATATAAAGCCATAACAAGTAAAGCAAAAACGTCAGCTCTATTAGAAAATGTATAATTAATATACAAGCCAGCTGTATCCGTTCGAAGGTCTGCGAGAGCCCCGGCATGCGCGCGCGCATCCGGCGCGACGAGAAAACAAACGCGCACGCGCCGCTCGCGGTTGACTCACACATCTCTATGTAATTGCTAACATATCTGATCGAATTATTAAATAAATACGATTTCTTAATAGTTTAATTTTAATTTTAGTTTTCATTTAATTTTACTTAAAAATAAACGCGAACTTTCGGCTGACATGTCTGTCCCATGAATTACATTTGATTCATAACAATAAATAAATAAATATTGGACAACATCACATAAATTTCTCTGATCCTATGGTAAGTAGCCTAAGCACTTGTGTTACAGAAATCAGAAACAATGACGGTACCACAACACCCAGACCCGAGACAATATAGAAAAGTTATTTTTCCACATTGACCGACTGGAAATCGAACCCGGGACCTTAGAGACAGCGACACCAAATCCGGTAACCTCGCTTCTCGGCTACGGAGGTCGTCAAACAGTTGTGTCAATTGTGTCTACTAATAGACAGAAAATGGAATATAATTATAATAATAGTGTTACTAATATTCTAAAGTAGATCATTTGCTTGCTTAATCTGTTCCATAATATTTATCTTCGTAACGTATTTGAAATAATATTATCTAATTTACAGAATCTGTTTATGGCCAGCATCATCGTCTCATCAGTAATAACTATTATCCATACTAATATTATAAATGCGAAAGTAACTTTGTCTGTCTGTTACGTTTTCATGCCTAAACCGATGGATTTTTGTATAGACTAATGGATAGGGCCTAGAAGCCTTTTGTACGGGAAAAGCTTAAACCCAAAGGAAAGACATAGACTACTTTTTTTATTCCGTCTCCTGCCTCCCTAGCATGAGCACCAAAACACGATATGATATGATATGATATAGCGATATATCGACACCAACTGTAAAAATATGATAGATATAGCCGCCATGTTGAATCGCCGTGCCGGTGACGTCACTTATCATGATCGGTGTTTCGATAAAAATTCAAAATGGCGGCTATATCTATCATATTTTTACAGTTTGTATCGATGTATCGCTATATCATATCATATCGTGTTGTGGTGGTCATGCTAGGGGGGCAGAGCTAGTAAAATAGGGTGTGACAAATCGTATACCAAACGAGCGAAGCCGCGGGCACAGCTAGTTGAATATATGCTAGACGACACAAAAGTATTAGTCTCTAAGTCAGAAATTAAGATATCTTCTGAGGCGTTTCAGAGTGCGTCTTAGCCATCGAGCACATACCCTATAGAGCAGCAATACGAACCATATTTCTCCGAAACTAGTAAGTGATTTTTCACTTACATTTAGTATGAAATGACAAGTCCTGTCAACTCTCGCCCGTACAAAAAAGTACATACAGAGAAAAGTAGATACAGATTAAAAAATGGCAGAAAAATTTATCGAACAAATCATGTGATATTTCTACTCTATAGGGTATGTGCTCTATGGTCTTAGCACTCTCAGCTCACCTAGACTGAGTAGCTGGATCGTTAAGTTAAGGCCTTGGAAGTAGACTGTAATGCCTGATAACAAAAATTCTTGTGATTCGGCCAGTGTTCAAAATACAAGACAATTCGATTTTTAAAAAAACTATTTTTATCGTGTAACATTCCGTTATTAGAAATACCACTACGCTACTGCGCAATCGAGGCCACGACAATATCACAGAAACAAAATACCCAAATGAACATTACGAAAAAGAAAACGTTAATCTATGCCTTAGAGAAACTTCAAAGCAGGTTCTAATAAAACTTTCGAGTCTACGTGAATTGTACAATAAATTAGTCATATGATCGGTGACACTGGCGGAAAGGTCAAAGAAACACACTAAATATTGTACGTAACACCTCATTGCTGTGTCGACGACGCAGTCTAAAAGCGCTCTCTCACCGACCAACACCCACACTTGACAATATTAAGCGAAACAAGCATGCGTGTGTAAGTGAAGATAATGGGCTAGTTTCCTAAAAAAATCTATTTAGTCCGTCAGTTGGATTAACAGAAAATATTGGACACGTATTTTTTTTTCTAAATCAAACAAAAAATGATGAAGATATAGCCCGTTAAAGTTCCGCGTAACGTCACGCCTTGCGACACTTTTAGCAAGACGTGACGTCACGTGCTCACTTTGATGCGCTTTATCTTCGTAATTTTTTGTTTGTTGACAAAAGACAAAATATGGGTCTAATATTTTTTGATAGTCTAACTGACGGACTAAATAGAATAATCTAGAAACGTAGCAAACGACGATTCTGTTAAATTCAAAGCGTGGTTCATTTTACCTGCAGTAGGAACTACACTTACGTTGCCTACCAATTTTAATATAGCAAAGTAAACTAATCCTATAAAACGTCCCACTGCACAAGCTTCAACCAACTATATACTATAATAAATAACAAAAAATAAATATTGGACAACATCACATACATTTGATTGCTCTAAACCTAAGGTAGCGAATATATCTTTGCTTTTAAAATAGATGTCAAAAATATGTGTATATTTTTATGTATAGCATAATTTCTGGACAACATCACATACATTCATCTGATCCTAAGGTAAATAGCTAAATCATTCGTGTTATAGAAATCAGAAAAAACAACGCCACCACAACACCCAGACCCGACCCAACATTTGTCTACATAGTTCGTCATCTACATAGACCCGATTGAGAATCTAAGCCCGGACCAGAGATGGCGACGCCAAGTTCGGGGCGTACTCGCCTGTCATATTTAATGCGTTAGTACATTTTCTACCAGGCATTCGTATGTTGATATTATACAAAATGTATGTGACTAAAAAACTAAAATCAGAATACTAATATTTTTATTTATTTATTGAGAAACGTTACCTAAATTCCCTCAGTTAACAGATGAAAGATATAACATTTGGACTTATTATGTAGTAAGTGCTAGTTACAACACATCAGTCTCCAAACTACTTATTATTTTAGTTTAGTGCCTGATGTCAATTTAATGAATTTCTTTTTTTATAATTGCTTAAATCTGAATCTGATCAGGAGCACAATTTTGAACTATAAGCTATAAGCACAATGCCATTGTTGAGCAGTTGTGTTTGTGTCGTGAGCAGCCGCCTTAACAATTTATCTTACTCATTACCCAAACCAGTCGTGTGAGTAAGCCGGCATCCGGATACAATTGTCGGATAAACATTGCGTTAAGTGAAACCTATCGGTTCTCGATAAACTGTGAGTAATTGCAATTGAGATTCCTCTCAATGACGGAGATGTTGTGAAACATGATGGCGTGTTTCTCAGCACGTAGATTACTCTTTTGTCGCTTAATATGGGACATAGGCAACAATCGGCAAAATATATTAGGTCATTATATTATGTTTATTGATTTAATATTTATTACGAAATAAATCCAATACATACGTAATTGTTTCATACTGTACCGGTAAAAATTTGGAAAACCAGCCAGAAATGGTATTGGCTGAGTTTTAATACATCTGTTTTCGATAACAAATAGTATAATTAGTTTAATGTAAATAATGAAATATTGGACAACATCTCATACATTGCTCTGACCCTATGGTAAGGCTACTTACCATTTCTGATTTCTGTAACACAAAGCACTTGTGTTACAGAAATCAGAAACAACGACGGTACCTACTACAACACCCAGACCCGAGACAATATAGAACTGTTATTTTTCTGCATTGACCGCCCGGGAATCGAACCTGGGACCTCAGAGATAGCGAAACATAATATGCTCGTCATGGATTTGTTGGGCATAGTGTTGTTTTTGTTGTATATTACTGAGAAACGGTTTAATTTAAAAGAAACAAAAGCTAAATACATTTATTTTTCTTGGTAATTTGAATCATACGCACAAGTTGAAGATGTGTTACAAATATTACTATTTTAATTTGTGACTTACGTGTTTCATCGCTACTAAACCGGGGACATGTGTGTAAAGTACAGGAAATTATTAGCTGATGACTGGAACTTATTTTAGAAGTAAGATGGAGCATAAGATATGGAATATAATGTTACGAATTATGCTTTCTTATGTGAAGAGTAGACATACGTTTTTTTTAGTTTGCTTTGGGTTCTTAATACTCTTGTATTGTTTTTGCTGCAAGAATATATCCTGGCCAATATTGCACTTTAAAAATCGACCAGTCCCGGTGGCAATAGAACCCACATCTCTTCGCTATTCATTTTATTAGACAAAAATAGTTGATTTTTGTAATTAAGTAAAACAATTTAAACTCTGTAAAACAGTGCAATCCACCAGTGTTTTCCCAACTAATTCGAGATTTATGTACCGGAAACGATATAGACGCAAAAATCGATAACACGATCGAAGCGTGTCTCTCGTGACGTAATAACGATCTAAGATCGCGAAATCAGGTGGTCAATGGACCTGACGATTCTCACGGAAACATCCTTTCATAATGTATACACATTACAGTAGGCTCTCTAAATGGCAGCAAAACCCATCGGTGTTGGGAGTGGGGTATTATTAGACGGATATCTGTCAGAAAGGGAGTTATACCTAAGCATTCCCTGACCGGTGGGCCTACACCAGTTTGAGTACTTTGCAGGCCACCACTGGGCAAGTAAAGTGCACGCGACCAACAATCCGTCCCACTACGCAGTTACACGAGAAGGCTTCATAATTGATAATTGTCAATTGTCGGTCAAGGTAGCGCACTACCATTACCTCCAACTTACTGTCGATCCTATAGCAAAAAAAAATGGTCCCTGGTATGTTTGACCGGGCCAACCAAGTCACTTGAATAGAATAGTGATAGCACTGTCCACAGCCTAGGGCTGCATTTCAGATTACTCTGTAACGCAGACCAGCCCACGGTGGGCTTTTGCTAAGACCAACCAGGGGCTTAAAAATACCTTTATAGGCTCGGATCACAGTTTGGTTGTCCGTTGGATAAAAGGTAAAACCTGTCGATCCGAAGTTGGAACTATGTGTGTCATTTGTTGCATGTTTTCCACAGTAGGTGGAAAACGAGGCTACCGTACCTACCCGCAATGTGGTTGTATCGTTACGGTTTCGTCACATTGTAAACGTTTGATTATATTAACGATAGATTTTGATAAGAGTTGTGTAAAGATCTCATAAAGTTATCATCTTGACAACTTATGACGACGGAATAAGTTAGCAACCAACCTTTTTTTTGATGAAAACATCTAGGGTAGGAAGACGCTACTTGTTGTAAACGTTTTTAAATAATTTAAAAAAATACTAAAGACGCCCCCTATCACTATGCACCGACTACCTCAGGAAGATGACTGGCAGTGGCTGGATGAAAAAACCGGGCAAGTGCGAGTCGGACTCGCGCACCGAAGGTTCCGTACAAACCTGGTATAAAGATATTATAGACCTAAGTATTTGATACGAATTTCAATTTAATACCTCTACGCGTTCATGAGGAAAGGGGTAGTAAGTTTAGATTTAAAAAAAATCTTTTTATTATATAATGTAACTAAAAAAAATAATGGTTCACGGTTTATGTTTATGAAATTAAATGTTTTATTTTTATATTTGAGTTGATTGAATGAAATGGTAAATAGCGGTATATGATTTATGACGTATTAAAAAAAAACTAATTACTTGATCTCGTTCAAACCAATTTTCGCTGGTAGTTTTTATGGTAATGTACATTATATATTTTTTTTAGATTTATCATTCTCTTATTTTAGAAGTTACAAGGGGGGGGGACACACATTTTACCACTTTGGAAGCGTCTCACACGCAAACTATTCAGTTTAGAAAAAAATTATATTAAAAACTTCAATATCATTTTTAAAGACCTATCCATTGATACCCCACACGTATGGGTTTGACAAAAAAAAGTGGCTGTGACATACGGACGGACGGACAGACGGACAGACAGACAGACAGACATGACGAATCTATAAGGGTTCCGTTTTTTGCCATTTGGCTACGGAACCCTAAAAATCGGGAGATGATGCTCTTTCGCACTCTTTAGGGAACGCTTACGTCCAGCAGGGGACTGTAATAGGCTGGCATGATGATGATGATTACTAAAGATGTCATACAACAGTTTACTAGTAGCCCCCGCTCAGGGGCGTACATTCCATATAGGCTATTATGCAGAGCCTACCTTCATAAAAAACCGACAGCTAACCATAATTATTAATTACGTATTCAGCAATAAACAATAAATATTCTGTAACCATTTTGTCGTCTACCTGTACATATTCCTTACTAAAGCGCGCAACTTAGATCGTACCTGTGCAATTTAACCAATGTTAGGCTGCCGCGAGATCGCCTACTGTTTCACGCAAACTTACTCAATTTTCACTCACAGCCTACCCCCATCTGAAACCAATGCGCGCCCCTGCCCCCGCTTTGATTGTACATAATTGTGTCTTGTTTGTAATAACCTTTGATGTTTTTGTGCAATAAAGTGTCTATCTATATATCTACCTATCCCCAAAAACATTCCTTTATAGCGTTAAGGGGATATAAAGAGGACTGTTCCTAAATTATTACATTCTTTCAATTACTATCCCAAATAACTGGGAGATAATACATTTTTATTACCACAGGTTCCCGCAATAATATTTCTAAAATTAGTCAAACGTAGATATTGATTTACTACTTTGATTTAAATTAGTTTTTAAGTAGCATAAAAAAATTATCTCTCTAACGGTTAATTTTAGGATAAGCTATGAGGGTAAAATTATTGGAAAAATACCCCTCTACATTCCCTTAACGGGAATAGGTAGAATTACCGGGTTCACTACGTCACTCCAAAACACGTTTCACCTAATAACATTTCTACTATGACTACTCATCGAACATTTGTTTATTCGGTAATTCAATTTATACAATGTTTGATACAATGAAGTACGTTTGTTCTGTACTACGTTTCACCTAAATACATTTTACCAAATATACGTTTTGTCTTAGTACATTTTATCAAAGCACGACTAGGTATTGTTGGATATGCCGTTCAAAAATATTGTAGGTGTGATAAAACCATTCGTCAGTTCAGGGATCCGTTTTGCATTGTTAGTCAGGTGCCAAGTCATAAATTCAGTCAAGTTATTATAATTTCTGGTCATTATCTACGCGATCACCGCTCGCTCGGCCTGGGCAATGTTGTGGTCATTGTTCAAACCTAACCTAACCCAGAGGATATCAACCAAACGAAACGTCGAACGTAATAGTGAATGTTGGCGAAATCTAAAATCAACGACGGGCGACACGGGGCGCACGCACTTTTAAATAATTCAGAGTTACTCAGGAATAAAATTAATAATGTTACCTCACTTAAAGCTTTCGTTTGGATTTATTATGTATTTGTTTCAGAATTCAGAAAATATTAATAATTTAAATAAGTAATTCAAAAGACAAGAGGAAGTAAATTAAAGCAAATGGCATCTGGGTGAAACATCATTTGAATTAACAATTTAATGCAAAACAAACCATGGATCTGTTGACATTCGGTCAAATGAACCACCGATGTGATGTCATTTGCTATAATGCATTCTAGTATGAATGAGCATCCGAGGAATCGTCAAAGGTGAAATGTAATTGGATAAAACGTATTTTGGAGTGACGTAGTGAACCCGAATTACCACCCTAGTGGTATATACTTAGTGCAGCTGGATGGCGGTCGCTAGGTCTAATATAAAAGTACCTACTGCATGGAGTGGGATCCGTTACATGGTGACGGGAAGGATATTTCGTTTCAACAAATAGAATTTGTTAACACGTATGTTTATTTATTAAAAAAATATTTTTACTTTACGGTGTCTTACTTGTTTTATAGATAACAAAACAAGTTTAAACTATCCGTGTGATTTACTTATCTCATTACAATTATTTTCACTAATCAAGGCCCGTCTAATATATCACACCGGAAAAAAATGTCGTCCATTATAACACGCCCACGTACATTTTTGGTGACCATAAAACATCTCCAGTTTTTCCAGTTCAATTAGAATATACAAACCGGCTCGTGGACGATATAGAAACAGTTAAATTACTTATTCAACTAAAAATAAAAATAGTTGAATTTGTAATTATGCTGTTGGAGATGCGAATGCGTACATTTGTTGTTTTATTACGCTGTTTATGTTTAATTGGCTTTTGACAGGACCTTTAGTTTTATATCCTAGACATAGGCAGTTCATCTAGATCTGTGTAGCCACTTATACGCGATTGAATGAAATGTCTTGACATCTAATGCTTTAAATACAAATAGGATTAAAAAACTAACGTTCATATCGTTTTTAGAGTTCCGTACCTCGAAAGGAAAAAACGGAACCCTTTGTTATCTGTCCGTCCGTCCGTCTGTCTGTCTCGCAAGACCCTTTTTCTCAGGAACGCGTGGAGGTATCAAGCTTGAATTTATATCAAATACTCAGGTTTACTGTCCTTTGGAGCTGTGAAAAAATCAATCTTCTAAACCAACGCAATCAAAAGATACAGCCGTTTATGCCGCAAATTTTCGACACTCGCAAGGAAATCAAAACCTACAGGGTACTTTCCGTGAACTCAGAATCCTAAAATTTGGTAAAAAGCAACGTCTTATAGCACAGATAAAGGAAAAATTGCGGAAACCGTAATTTTTAAGTTACGACACATAATAAAAATAATTTTAATAATTTTAAACTTACTACCCTTTTCCTCATGAACGCGTAGAGTTATTAAATTGAAATTCATTCAAATACTTAGGGCTATAATACCTTTAATCTGTAACAAAATCAAACAACCTACAAGTTTGTACGGAACCATCGGTGCGCGAGTCCGACTCGTACTTAGCCGGTTTTTTTATTTTCCAGGATATTATGCAAGGGGATGAATTATGTTAACAATTATCTTAATTTAATGATATGTTAATGTTTTGATTTATATATTACATAGCTAATTCATCATCATTATAAGCCTTTGGAAGTCAACTGTTAGACATACGAGATAAATAAATCGACATGTAATTTGATGTCATTTTTATAATAATTAGGTATATTGAAAGTTTGTATGGTGCATGTTAATTATTATAACTATTTGATTTTTTTTGCGCCTAAATTGAGGAATAAATTCTAGGTATTATTCATTTAATACCTGAAACTAAAAATCACACACGAGCTGCGCTGGTGAGATAAGTTGCACTTTATTATTTTAAACATCACTTTTGTACAACCTTGTCTCTGTGAATAAATATCTTTGAATCTTTGAAATTAATATAGTTGATTAAGGAAAATAAAAAAATTAAGAGCCGATCGAGAATACCAATATTATGCTATTGCTATAATTCTCAAAATAATTTGCATCAAGCACTTATTTCTCGAACAGAACTAGACTTAATACTATTAACATAAATAACATCGCGCTAATTAAAACTAGAAAAATGCGATAAAACTCTTGTAACTTTAACGAATACTGCTAACTACATTGACTCTAATAATTAAATATTTTTAATTAATTTATGAGAAGATCATTAACGAATATTATGACTATTAAGTTATATTGACCTACTACATAGTTTTAAAATACACCTACACAGTGGTATGAATAAGAATGTATGGGTTGTTCATGTCGACAGAGAATAAATAAATAATAAATAAATATTAGACAGCATTACATACATTGCACTGATAAGTAGATTAAGCACTTGTGGTACAGAAATCAGAAAACAACGACGGTACCACATCACCCAGACCCGAGACAACATAGTAAAGATATTTTCTACATTGACCGACCGGAAATAGAACCTGGAATCCCAGAGATTGCGACACCGAGTACGGTATGCTCTCCTTTCGGCTACGGAAGTCGTACGAGAAGAAGAATAAGTATTAAGCATATTAGTAATTTTAATTTAACCACCCTAAATAACGAATCCTAAATTATATTATATTAATTGCTGAGACTTTTAGATGCGTTTTTAAAACTTGTATAATACTAAGGTATTCAACTTAACTTATTTTTGTTGTTACGTTGGGTAAATTTGCCAGCAGTGATTATTTTTATTATCTATTCAAACCACAACGTTTTTAAGAATTCATGTTAATTAACATTAAACATCAACACATTCGCGGACAGTATTTTTTAGACACAAAAGAAGTTTTATTCTTGTACGGGAAAGTCCACTAAAGTCTTAATTTTACTCGTTGCTCACACCTACAAAAGTAAGTAATGTCTTTAAAATACTAATAAGTATTTAACAAGTTTAATTGCCACATTAAAAATGTAATAAAATTTGATAAGCATCAATATACGAAAAGAGCGCAAAAATTGGATTTCCATCAAGCTATTAACATTAGCACACGACATTAATTAATAACAATTAAAAGACGATCGATGACGATGACCAGCCTTCACATGCAAGATCCACACTTACCAAGTAACAAAAAATACCAAAAATACCATATAAAATACCAAAATTACCTAATAGTTACCAAAAATACCTCATAAAATTAAATAAAACAACATAGCGCAGGATATTGATTGTTTCCGTAAAAGCAATGAGCATGACGATGGTATTTCAATGTCTTTCGACTTACCTTCGACGAGATAAGCGTCAAGGTGGGCGACGACTCCTGTGGAACAAACAATAAATATCCTGCTTTAATTGTTTCTTTTGAAAATAAAGAAATTAATCTGAGGTGGCCAATTATTTAATCACGGTCAACTTTATATACAATCATGCGTAGATATATGCGAAAGAATAACTCGTAAAAGAAATCATTACTATTATAAGTATATTAAAACTGTTTCACGCGTAATGTTTAAAACCTACATTTAATTTAATTAATATTTGCATGCTAATAATCTTGGCAAGACATGTGCACTTTTTTATTGTAACATCTTTATTATATACCATGTTCTTACGCAAGTAAAATATTATGATAAAAGTACCTTATCATTAAAAATGTAGCTAATTTAAAAATAAGTATATCTACACCAAAAATATGTGTAAAGACAGAATAATTTTGTTGCAACTAAACTTAGTTTCAACAACAATTATGTATCTTCTACTTAATAATTGACAATACCATTTGCATGAAATAGAATACATGGAAAGTAACTCAATTCAAAAGATCAAGATTTTTATTCCTGCTTTTAAAATAATATTTTAGATCCCATTACCCACATTAAAAGCCAGGCTGGATGCCTACCTTTGGTAGGATGAATTAGACTAATCAATATAAATATGCAGTATCCAGAGACCGGTAAATAAATACACAACACGTTCCGAGAACGATCGCATCAGATGACTACTCCGACGTACATAATTGCATGCATTACATGAAAAATGGACTACCCTTATTCATATACGCTATGTCCCATGATTCATCAAAGTTTCTAAGAAGAAAGTTCAAGAGGAAAACTGTGAAACGAGTCAGCGGTTTCAGAGAAATATGTCTATCTTCTTTTTCTGACAAAATGCGTGAGAAAAATTCGAACAACGCACTAAGTAAGACGATCAAAACAATATGGCGTGCGCAATTATCTCTCAAACGACTGTTAAACACTTAGTTTTGTATAGCAATAACTATTAAACGTATTGGAATAATTACTTCAAAAACAAAGCGTCGCAAAAAATCGTTGGCGCAAAAAGCAGACATAACCGAATCGCATGCGCAACCAAAAAAACTTACTTCTCCCTTCTTAAATTATCCTGTCACGCTCAACTATAAAACGCAATTGGATTTTTAAAATTCAAACTTGAAATTGGGTCTCGTTAGAGTAACTTACTGGACTTTACTACGCGAAAATCACCTTTATTTGTATTAGAATCAAGTTGAAAATAACTAAAGGGTGAGATTACAGGTTATATTTGGGTGTCAGGTTGCGCGGACAATAGGCGCACGCGCAGGTACTGGAAGGTGACCTTCGTGAAGGGCACAGGCTGCCCTTGCGCACCCCAGCGGCGCATTCGCATGCATTGTCCGACACGAAATTACGGAAAATGACCATTATGGACAGTTAGTGATGCTCTCATTTCTTTAGTCGATTCAAATATAGATATTTGTATAATTTAAGCATATAGGTAGGTATTAATCATTTGTTGGTGTTGTGGTACCGTCTTTAACTCCGATTTCTAAAATACAAGTGCTTTGGCTGCTTATCTTAGGATCAGAGCAATGCATGTAATGTTGTCCAATATTCATTATTATTATTATTGTATTTCTCTTACAGTAAATCACGACATGGAGGCCGGTCCTTTTGGAGGGCGTTCGTGGGGATACAGATCTAACACAAAGAGGCCCCTTTGAGATAAGATAATGAGTTAGGGCATGTAAACCTAACGGATACTATCTCTGCCTAACGTATTGAGAAGATGACCTATGGAGAGGAACTTGATGGACTGGTTGCCGGGATATTGATGAGACAACGGGACGCCTGCTATATCAAATGCCTCATCTCGATAATCAGGGCAGAGCAGTGACTCGCCGACCATTAAAACCACCAAAAGGTAGCAAGGGTAGCAACATCGGTGTGAGCGGCTAAGGTTGTAGAGAGGCGAATCTGCGGGGCGCAAGATCCCAATGCTGAACGCACTAGTCAACGGGCCCCCGGCGTTACGACATTTTACACTTTCAACTAGGAGCACAGGTTCTGCTCTTGCAACTCCACACTTGGCCGGCCAGTTAAGGCAAGCACAAGAGGCGAGGGCCAATAAATACGGGCCCTCTGGAAGATCGTTGTCCAAAGTATCGCCACTCACCTACACCTTGCGACAAACTGCCCCTGCGGGGTCATTATCATTATTAAAGAATGATTGTAAATAACTTTATTATAAGTTTAAAGGGATCGAACACCGTCCTTATTTATAGGCTTAGTTTATCAAACGTAATGTGGGACGCCCGGTAGCCTAATGAATCAGTGGCTGTGGAATAGACTGAATGTGAAAGGCAAACCAGGAGTTGTGACATAATTCGGGAGAACCCATACATGAGCAGCAATAAAAGTTTACCTCAGAAGCATACTGGCGTAAGTTGTATAAAGTAATTATGCAACATACGCCCGAATGCTTCTGAGCTGAAGATGATGATGAATAATTCCATTAATCAATACTTAATAAGTATTGAATTTTTGTCGCTACATTATTTAATTTGATGATAATGATTTATTACATTATTCCCTAAATAATATAAGAACCCGAAAAAACTATCGATAACACAGTGTCCCAGCTCTAAAATCTGCCAAAATCGTGGCAAGCTGACAGCAGCTCGCAGCGACAGGTGGCGCGGCACTGACATCAATATGCCGATAGCGACATGCGGCTGGTAAAATCGATAGCGTTGCCAAAAAAAGCGCATCTGATGTAAGTAATAGGAAAAAATTAAAACAACAAAAAAAAAAGTTAACGCATATTTTTTATCATTTACAGTACAAATACAAACAGTATAAAAAAGTGTTAAATAGGCGACAGAGAATCTCTATGCAATGTCCTTTCTGTCAATCTTATAGTGCATCAACAAGAAATTACTGACTTTTGCCTGATCAACGATCAAAAATATACGGCTACCTACTTGTTAAGCATTTCGTTTTTATCGAGAAGAATCAAGAAACAAAGGCATAAAAGCAAACAGAAAAAGAAAAAGACCAAAGTTAACGGATTAGCAAAAAGTTCCAGGTATCCCACCACTATTCCCTCGGGCATCGAGCATATGGCTGACCTCTGGCGAACATACCAGCCAACTTTGTAACCACCAAACTTGCTTTAATGTTCGATTATTACATACTATTAAATAATTTAAGAACATAAGAAACTGAATATTTGTGCTAAATCTGGGAGCGTATTTACTTCATGTGTTAGCGCAAACTTTGATGTGATTTAGGATTGTAATTTAAAAATTAATAAATTTCTATGCATTTTAATAAATAAAATAAAAAGTAACTATGTGGGGCAGCGCACTGTAGTTGTAGCAATGAAATGCCAGGTTCTTATATTCATGTTTATTGGTAGTTCTGGATAGAGTAGGCACAGCACTTGAGCACAAGTGGAAAGTACGATCGTCCTTAATAATGGAACAGAGCACGATGTCATGACATCTTACGATACGGGTCAAAAATGTTCTTAGTAAGGGTATGCTTAACCATGATCTCAGATGAGGCAGGTCTGGTTTGTTGAAAATGGCATTTAAGCGATTTCCATCAGACTTCCGTAACCCTAAGATACCAGACCATTTTTGGATCATGACTGTGTAGTCGTGATCCAAAGTAGGCTGGGGCTGAATGTATTTTAAGGCATATTTGAAAGTTCCTCAAAATCTATATATACTCGTATAAAAGAAAGTCGGGTTATGTTGCACCATTTATAAGTCTAGTCATTTATAAGGCTGGGGTAGAATATACTTTAAGGCATATCTGAAAGTTCCTTACAGTTTTGTTTTCGCCTCCATGCCAGTATGCTATTTATAACAAATCGTCAAACCCAAAGTACTCAACTATAAAAAAATATTTGACGCTTTTTCTTAAGTAGTAATCTTTACCTACATGTTATTCTAGTAATCCGGCTCTACTATAGGAATACCTAGTACCTACATAATTTGTCAAGTGTGACCTCGCCTTTACCAAAAACAGATGAAATCTGTGTTGAGGTAAAACCGTAGTGATTATTCATTACCCAACTCGATAATAATGAAGTGAGTAATCGATTCACTTGATAGTCTCCGATGTGAATTCCAAGTGAATCATTTACTTGTTTCTTAAACACGCAATAACTTATTTACGAATAAACCTTCTTAGTTTGCAAGTGAATTTAAAATTAGAGGAAAATTTGGCACTATGCACTGGACCAAAAATGATGAAGAGGAAAAATTTGTTACCTATTTGTTTAATGTTTGATTCGTTTTACATTGAATTAATACTTACATAAAGCTTCGTTTAAACTGCGAGCGTGATAGAGGTCGCATTGGCGTCCTGGTTTTGGGCAAAAGCGATGTACGTGTTGTTGCGTTATAAATTAAATTTATTTATAATTCTGCATTTAACTAATAATATGTTATATGTTAATAGTATTTACGAGTTGATTTCATTTACGATGTTTTACACAATGTGTATTTGCAAAAAGTATTATACTAAAAGTACACGCCAAAAATTCGTGTAGTTTTGGAAATTGTTACAGTTATGTTAATTTGTAGGAAATTTTATAACGAATCTTTTGTCATAAGAAATCATAATGCTGTTTGAAATATGAGAAGCAACCTCAAAAAACACGAATTAGTTATTACCCCTGCTTGCCCTTAGTCGCCTCAGTTTAATGTGGCTTTACGCTATTTGAAAAGAAGGTAGATTTTAATATAAATGCTTTAATTCAAAGGATAAGCGATTTTCCGCAATGCTCCTTTCGTTGGCGTAGTGGATGTTTTTTTTACTTTTGCCTCAGTTGAAGTGTCGAGGAGGGGGGGGGGGGGTGGAGGCACTGACAGTAGCTGCTGATTTAGTAGGGGTGACATCATCAGAAAAATGGCTTTATTTGACTTTTGACACAACGACCGTTGTAAGCTCACTTGAAAATGTCAGAGACGTCCCGTATTGGACTTACAGTCAGCAATCGGGTGGATCTCGAGGCAGACAGGAGTAAAAAGTCCCCCAAATATAAAATAAAACTACTGAAGAAGTGACAAGCCCATTCAGTCTTGCAGCTGTTAAATAAAGCGAAGGAGTAGGCCTTATCATATCCTCTGGCGAGGAGTCCTGGAGTGGAGAAATGTGCTTTAGGGACTCAAGCTCTTCTTGATCTTGGTTGTAGGGTCAATCGCAGGGCTCACGAGATCGACACTAACTTGATTTAGTCAGTTTCGAGACTGTCAAACCTTATTACACCCTCAAAGATGAGCATATGCATGAGTTAAAACATTCTTATTGTTCAAAGCAAATAAGAAGTGGCAGAGCAGACCACGTAACAGTGGAAATAGCGCTAAAGTTGAGGGGTCCTGCTAGGAAAATCTATGCATGCGCTGCAGAATGCGTTTAGTCCGTACGATTGTCGCTTTTTATATTCTTTAGAGAGCAATATTTTTTGTCTTTACCGCACTCTAACTGCCCTGTTCGCTGAGTATATGTCCCTTAAGTACTCAAAACATTAACACGAATCGTTTGCACGAGTGACACCCCTAGTTCGACCCAGTTTCGACGCGCCCCTTCCGCCTTCAATCAGGGCTGGAGTGACGCGGCCACAGAAAAACACTATTTAGCGATTTTGTTGTCAGTTTGTGCGCTTTTCGTATGAATTATGTACGACTCTTATAAAGCACTGTAATTTCTGTATTAATATTTTCTGTTAAAATGACATTTTAGGATTTAGCCGATAGAATAACTAGGCATAGTGTTTTATGGCATGCATTCGCATAGAGTACAGAGTACGTTTTCATGTATGTTTACGAAATTTGGACCCTTTTACTTAAGACCAGACGATAGATATATTTATAGATTATTTGTTTGAGTTTACAATCATAATTTATAACCTTTACAATAACATGAATGAGTAACTTGTAATGGTAATTTTAAGCGTCACCGGTAAATTATTATTATATTTTATATAAGTGTATGTATCATTTTCTATTTTGGTGTATGTTGGAATATAAAAATTCAAATTTCAAACGTTTACTGCACACATGTGGTTAAAGTTGAAGTAATAACAATATAAAATGTGATATCATATCGTTATACGCAAATAAACCATCTTTTGCGTTACGTTAAGTTACAGATATGAAAACAGAGTTAGCTTTGTTAAGTTAGTCAAACTTCTTCATGGGAAAACAGTTTCTAAAAACTATAATACATAGTTATTGAGTCGATAGGCTTTTGGCGACATTGTAATTTATTACATTTACTTAATCATTTACAAGGCATGGCTGTTCCTCTATAGTGCGCGTAAATAACCTTTTGTAGGGCAAAAGATGAGTACCTAATGGAAGTCCCTGGGTGTCCCTGGAAGTATGGACCAAATCGAACAGGGATAATATAACATCCGTTATATTGTCCCTTAAAAATAGAGCCTACATCCATATAGAGCCAAAAAGTTTAAGAATAACTTCACCATGTGCCTTTTCGATTGCCCCCTTATATGACTGCTTCTCTCTTCCACTCCTTATCGGGCCCTATTCAGGTCAAATTAAAAAGGACCACTTCCAGACATATATTTCTTTTGGCCCGCTATTTAAATAGATAGAAGTTTTAAGGATATATGTATATTTCGATTATGTGTAAAGGGTAAGGCGCTTTAAAATGTAGAGAGATGATATAGGCAAAGCTACCGGCAGCTGATGGAAAAGCATAGCTGTGGATCGAGCTCAGTAGCGTGCTACTTAGAGGCCCAACAGTGGTCTGACGTGAGTTGATGTATGTAGGTATTGATGAGATGTATGTAGGTAGGTAGGTGTTTGGGATTTCTGGCTTAACGAGCTCATTATATTCGTCTTTATCACCTAAGTGAACCATAAATTGTAGCAAAGACATTTTTTACAGACACTTAGTTTTTTTAATTGAAATTCTACTTATTTATTCAGCGTAAACATACTGTGGGTGCTGAGAATAGGTCAAATACTACTTTTTGTAACTTTTTTTGTTTTAATTAATACGCACAAGTGACATGGTAATTTATTAATGTTATTCGGATCGTAAATGCTAGTTCAATATCAAGTTCAGGTCTTAAGGTCACTCGTAATTGTGGGTTGTGTACCGGCCAGTATTTATGTTGCGTTTGCGCACGATTTGCAACGAGTTTTTATTCGAAACGAATATAATGTGGGTCATTAATTTAAGCAATTACTGTGTTTGATACTTCCTTGGCGTCTTTGGTGCAAAAAGCATTGAATACCTGGTGGGTGCATTTAAAACTTTAATACCAGTGCGCACTTTTAATTGGTGGTCATAATCTAGTGTTTTGTATGAGGAAGAACTGTTTCAAAAACTTAAGCACAGTTCTAATATTTATCGTGTAGATTTTAATAAATAAAAAATGTTCTACCAAATCTATAGGCAAATGTTGTATTTTTTAAAGTACATAAGATTTACTTGACAGGGATAAGTAAGAGTAAACGGGTTCTCGAGTGCCCCCCTGGCTCGATGGACTGACGACCTTAGGAAGATGGCTAGCAGTGGATGGATGAAAAAGCGGGAGAACGTGCTCTCTGGTGCTCTTTGGGAGAGAGGCTTACGTCGATCAGTGGACTGAAATAGGTTGACATGATGATGATGAGTGAGAACCAAGTAAAAACAATCGAATTTCTAAAAAAATTGCAGAATGATTTAATTGAATATAATTTAGTAAACATTGGGTTTAATTACTTTGTGTAGAGAACAATAAAGATAGATATCTTTATTGTTCTCTCTATAATACTCTTTATGGTACACCATACAAAGAAGTTACAATTTGTGTTTACAGAAAGATGCACAATTTAGGTAAAGATTATCTATTTAAAAAAAGTGTGGGACTAACTCAATGAACAATTAAATCTACTCTGATTAAAATTAGCTGATATTATTCCACGAATCTGAGAGCGAAACAGAATTAGATCAATTGAAAATGCCCATAAAGATAATAGGTTTTTTCTGTGATCAGAGGCCCAATTTCCGTAATTTGACAATAGTCGCAATCCGGTGTCGATCCGCTCCCAGTAACATTACGATCACAAACGGTATTCTCGTAAACCCAAAAAATGCAATTGTAGTTCGTAATGCGACTGAAAATGAAGAAAACCAAAATTTTTTTTTTTGTGCACTATTTTTAGTCATAATAAATTTTAAAAAAAGTTTACAAGAATACCGTTTGTGATCGTAATGTTAACTGGGACCGGATCGACACCGGATTGCGGCTATTATCAAATTACGGGAATTGGCCCTCAGAAAATCGACTTAAAATCTTCTCCCTAATAAAAATACCGACGACAAAGGGCCGCGTGTTCCGGGCCCGGCTAAACACTTATACGTAGTGAACTACGACTGAGTTATTTCACCCCTCCCTGCCCTCCCGCCGTCAATCGTAAACTTAACCTATTAAATGTTTACAGCCTTGGAAACTTGGCGCAGAGCAAGCGATGCCAGAGACGTGACGGAGAAACATTACTTAAAGTTTACACGGCAAAGTGGTGTTTAAAAAGTACCCATTCCGCCTCCCTTACGCAAAAATATTAAGCCTTTTTTACTTTTTAAATCATCATCATCATCATTTCAGCCATAGGACGTCCACTGCTGAACATAGGCCTCCCCCAGTGACTTCCAGATTGGCAGGTTGGAAGCGGCTCGCATCCAGCGGCTTCCTGCAACCTTTACCAGGTCGTCTGTCCACCTTGTAGGTGGACGTCCTACGCTGCGCTTGCCGGTACGTGGCCTCCATTCCAGAACCTTTCTGCCCTATCGGCCGTCAGTTCTACGTGCTATGTGCCCCGCCCACTGCCACTTCATTTTAAATCATAAGAATACGTAATTAGTTTTGTTACATCTATTGAATCTGATATTTTACTAATAAAGAAATCATTTGAGTTCGAAGAGCGATGTCAGACTTCTAGTATTTTTAGATATTATAGATAGTCTTTATTGCACACCACACAAAAGAAACAAAGTAACAGGAAAAGGTATAATAACATTAGCACAATCTAGGCGGTCTTATTGCTAGAAGAGATCTCTTCCAGACAACATTCAGGTACAGGACTGTTAAATTAATGTTTCAAATATATAAAATGTAACTACCGAAATGTACTCGTAAACAATTAAAGTATAATTCTCATCTTTTTTCCCTCTCTTTTTGCCTATTGGAGTCCAATGTCATTTGAGGCTCTCTTCGTCATCTTTTGCCTAATGCTGTTCTCATGAAGATATAAAATTCATAACCCAATAAGAACAGTTCTTATAAGACTTAAGTAATAAGATCACATTTTATATTAAAGCAAAAAGAAAAAAAAAACTATGTACAGGTGTAAAAATCATCTGTCGGTCATCTCTCTGTGTTATTCCTTACTCTATGTTGCCAAAAGTTCATTTGTAAAAAGCAATAACTGGCGCCGCAAACGCGCCGACTAACGGCCGCTACATGCTATATGTATCAAAGCTCAGGGCTGTCACTCATCACATCTTGCCACAATATCCCATCACGATGAGGCTACGTGATCACATGGCTGGATAGAGGGAAGTTTACCCGAGACCTTCGTATTTTTTTCAACCATAGGACATCCACTGCTGAACTTGTAGATTGGCCGGTTGGAAGCGGCTTCCTACGAGTTTTACCAGCCTCCCTAGCATGAGTACCAAAACACGATATATGATATGATATAGCGATATATCGACACCAACTGTAAAAATATGATTATAGCCGCCATGTTGAATCGCCATGCCGGTGACGTCACATATTATAATAGCTTATTCACATATTATAAATTCAAAATGGCGGCTATATCTATGGTATTTACAATTGGTGTCGATATATCGCTAAAACATACTATATCATATCGTGTTTTGGTAGGGGGGCAGATTGTCTTGTGCTGCGCTTGCCATACCTGGCCTCCATTCTAGAACGTTTATGCCCCATCGGCCGTCAGTGGATTAGGAGTTAGCGGAAACAAACAGACCCGCCACGTGAAAGGCGACTTCCTTTTTTAATACGTAATGAAGATATTGACGACCTCAGTAGCTGAAAGGCGAGTACGCCTATATGAGGACTTGCCGCCGCCATCTCTGAGGTTTGACTCTCAGTCGGGTCAATGTAGAAAACGTTATATACGGGTCGGGTCTGGGTGTTGTGGTTCCGTCGTTGATTCTATAACACAAGTGATTTAGCTACTTACCTTAGGATTAGAGCAATGGATGTGATGTTAATATTTATATTTTTACTAGCTGTTGCCCACGATTTCGTTCGCGTAGTCTTTCATAAAAAAACTGCGTAACTTTCTTATTTTTTCTTTCAAAAGAATCTTCTCCTGACAATAATTAATAACACAACAAAAAAATAATTAGCGAATTTGTTCCATCCGTTCACGCGTGATGTGATGACCAAGGGAAATAGAGATTCATTTAACTTTCATTTTCATTGAGAAGTTCTGTGAGTCAGGCAACTAACTGTTCGTACTGCGAGCGGCAACAGTCATGCACAGTAACACCTTGAGCTCACCAGAATATGAGCAACTAATTAAAAAAAGAGTCTACAAAATTCCAGTCCCTAAAACACGAACCACTTTTGCCAAACGTCACCCACATGTCCTTTTACCACAAATTTACAACACCGTTTGTCGTAAACTAAACATTAAAAACATGACTACACGCAAAGCAAGGAAAACAATTGAGAACCTATTTGCAAAGTAAACCTTCGTACATTAACACACACACACACACACACACACACACACACACACACACACACACACACATTATATTTATATATATATCTCTATTAATCAGTTATCATAATCATATCACATAATCAGGGAAAAAAATAGTTTTCTGTCTACATAGATTAGTGTAATTTTATAAGCCGTGCCGCCCGTGCGTCCATTGTAAAACGACTAGTAATTGTTTTTCTGGCAGCTGCGATACAAGCTAAGCTTAGTGCAGAGGCCGCTGTGAATTAATCTAAGCATGTAACTGATTTTTGAAATAAAAATGTATTATTATTATTATTTATTGTTTATTATTATTATTTTTATATATTAGATAAGTATTTAAGATATGAACAGACTGTAAGAAATAGGATGAAAATTGAATAACATCATTCCCCATCCTGTTAAGAGATAACCCTGGTTGCACCGCGGGCTATATCAGGCCCAAGGTCGGCCGGTCCCAAAGTGACCCATTGCGCTACATACGATACCGCGCTCCTGTGTAGCGGCCTGTAAGTTTTGCCGCCACTTTTTCTTTTTTGTGACAGGATTGATTTTTGGATGCTGTAATTCTTAGAACTTCGAAGTAATTTTGGCGTTTATTACTTTACTAACACTACACTTTACTACTTACTACACTTTCTAATAAGATTTTTTTTGGGTATGTACTGGTTTTAAATCAAGAAATACGCAACGTTTTGTATGTATCAAGACGACCGTCTGGTGTAGTGGTTCGCGCTTCGGACTACAAAGCCAGCGGTTCCGGGTTCGAATCCCACAAGGAGCAAATTTTTGTGTGATGACCACAAGCATTTGTACCTAAGTCATGGATGTTTAAAAAAAATCAAGTATGTTTATCCGTTATCTAGTCGCCATAGTACAAGCTTTGCTTAGTTTAGGGCTAGATAATTGGTGTGATTGTGGAAACAATTTATTAATTTATTAAGATGTATCTTTTCTGGAACGTGTGTTACGTGATGTGCATTTCATTCAAGTTATTATAATCTGATATTTATTTATTTCAAGCAAATCGGATTCCAAAATCAGATTGCAATCAGATGAAATTCCAACACGCCGAAGTCATACGTTTTAACATCAAAGATCAATACCGTCAAATCTCTTTTAGCGCAAGAAATAAGTCACGGCCGTCATGGCACAATCCCATATAATCCCCATTAGTGCACATCGCAAAAGACCCTACCTCTCGCTCGCACACCGACAAAAAACGAGTACCTAACATACGACGCGCAATCCGGTGCATTCCATACTCCAACATACACACAATCTTCATTACCGACTCCACACACGAAAATCACCTTTTGACTTTTAAAAATAAGAATCAGAATTGAAATCCAGTGAGCCGCAATGTTTCTTATTTTTTTCTAACACCAAGTGCGAAGGGTCCCGGCAATTCGACCAGTCTTAATATAAATAACAATAACAAGTCGGCTCGGTCGATCTTTAAGAACCTTTTAAAAACATTGAACGCTTTTGACAGATGATGCAGTGCGGTTGTCTTTGCCGCGTTCCAAATTTAAAATTAGATTTTTGAAATTATTTTTATGGCCAGCACTAAAATTAGTTTAAAACAAGAAGGTTTATGGCGTTGATAATTCACTGCCAGTGGTCGAGATAAGTTGGAGAATAATAATCTTGTAAATTATTAATTTTAATTACACGAGATGAGGCACAGGCGTTTTTAAATTTGTTTTTTATTATTAAAAACTCTTTCCTGACGGTTTCTATGACCTAAGAATCGAATTGATGGGATCTCATAGCTGGCAGAATCACTGAGTCATATATTACAGCGGAAAGCCTAAGTACATACTCTACATTACTGACGTCACATACAACGAAAAGGAGGTTGTATTTCCAACTCCAAGATGATTCATCCACTCTTAGTAACGTCAATAGCCAAAGTAAAGTAATTGTAGGAGTATATTCTTTGAGGGTATTTCTCCTGGGTCACGTTGTGGGAACAAAAACAAATTACTCTAATTAATGAGTTGTGGTTTCTGAGCAATCGTAACTTTGGCGGCTGTAATATGAGGTCCGGAGTTAGTTACTTTTTCTAGAGATGTTGTTTGGCGAAATAATTTATACAGACTGTACGAAGTTGTAAAAATGTTTCCAAATAGAAATAATTTCAGAATTTAGGTGAAGTAGTTACATGGAGAACCATTGCAAGAGATGATTCATATAAACGAAGAAGTGAGAACGAACGATCACTACCAACATGTAGTGCCCAGGCATCAGCTAATGAGTAAAATAATGATTGCTTAGTGACCTCTGAGTAACTGATCTCTAGGTAGGTAGATACTTGACTTGTTTTCCGGTACCCTTATTGTAAATCTATCTATATATATGAAAGAAAGTCGGGTTAGTTACACCATTTATAAGTCGAGAACGGCAGGACCGATTTTTATGATATTTGATTTGTTGAATTTGTCTTCGCCCCGAATAGCAGAATAACTACAAAAAAACGGAAAATTCCCAAAAAAAATGTATGAAGGGGGCGGTACGAAGTTCGCCGGGACAGCTAGTTATTGATAAAAGCCATCATTATCTTTATTTCAGCCATAAGACATCCACTGACACCATAGGCCTTCCATTGACTTCCAGATTGGCCGGTTGGAAGCGGCCTGCATCCAGCGGCTTCCTGCAACATTTACCAGGTCGTCTCTCCGCCTTGTGAGTGCGCGTCCTTCGCTACGCTTGCTGGCACGTGGCCTCCATTCGAAAACCTTTCTGCTATGCTATGTGCCCCGCCCACTGCCGATTTTGATCAAAGTAACAAGATAGTAATAACATAATAATTTGACAACCGCCTTGTTCTAGTGGTCTATTGTTTAAGCTCTGCTTAGTTTATGGCGAGGTAGTTGGTGTAATTGGTTAAAAAAACACTGTTTAAATACTTAAAGTCGAGGAAATAGTCTTTGAAAGTTACAATCCATATTATACCTACCTAATCAATGGACTCTAGTCGCGGGTGTTATTTTTCTTACAAAATAAGACAATCATTTTCTAATATAATCAATTTATGTCGATTTGCGACACGATTGGTGATATGCTCTATATTAATTATTTGCGCCTATTTTGTGACACATCCTATGCCTATAATTATAAGAACCCTGCACCGACTTTTCCTTTCTCTATGGTTGTTTTCTACCTGAAGGTTGTCCGGAAGAGATCGCTATTAGCGACTTACCGGCCAAATTGTATGTCTTTCTGTAAAAATCATGTGTAATATTTATAAGTTAGTTGAACATAAATCCGTCTATTGTACAAAGAGTGTGAAAGTAATATCATGGTCTTGTCATCATCATCATTTCAGCTATAGGACGTCCACTGCTACACACAGACCTTCCCCAATGACTTATCATCGGGGGGATTGCCAGTACTCGCCACGCTGGGCAGGTTGGCGAGCGCAGTTTTTCATAAGATTTCGCACGTAGACGCTGCTGCCCGTCTCGTGCTATAGGAATTAGTCGCCTCTTACGACATGCCTCCTGTTAGCGGTGGGGAAGTTTATTCTTTACGGCCGTCCCCATGGTCTCGAGAGATGTAATTAACATCCTTGTGTTACCACGTATCAGACAATGCATTTTTTTTGCCAAGGGCGCCTGCCACCACACCTAGACTCTAGCCAATTTAGAGAAGTTCGTTTTTTAATTGACCCAAACTGAGAAACGAACTCAGGACCCTTTGCGTTCAGGCGAATCACTGCCACAACACCAATTTGATCGTCAAAGTCAATCCTTATCTGAGAGAGATTTTTAAAGATATTATTATAACAGTAGACATAGGTACATTTTTTTTTAAATGTTATATACATTCGAAAAAATCTCAGTTAGTTTAGCCTAAACGGTGATTTTCAATATAATAATACTCGAAATAAAAATTAACTAGCCGTTCTGAGCTTCAGACTATACAAAGTTGGTGATTCATTCCTGGGGAAATGTATTAAATTTTTCAATAAAGTAGTTAGAACAGGCTCTTTTTGAACTACCTGTTTACTAGTTCGAATTTCACTATAAACCTGCCTAGCCCGCACTACATGTCTTTCCTGTAAAAAGCTAACAAAGGTGACTGAGTTTGTTGCGCCGTTTTTCTAAACCAGATTAGATTCCAAGATAGCAACAAATCAGCCGTTCGTTTTTAATAAGGTTTTATCAAATATTTATTAAGCACATTAAAAGTTGATAATTTGCTAGAATTATTAGCATGGTCATCTTTAAGACCTCGAGTATGTGACGGATGGCAATAAAAACATGCGTGGGCGTCTCGTGGACACGTGTAGTGCCTTCTCTTAATAGATCGTCTCTCGTTATTGTCAAAGTGGTTTATTTAATTTGCGTTTTTAAAACGATATGTATTTTTTTATAAAAACAAAATATGTTCAAAATCTGATTAGCAACTACAGTAAGAAGGTTCAGTGTTTATAAAACAATTGTATTTATGTGGGATAACGGAACGTAAGTTGAAGGATGTAAGGAAATGTGAGAGCGAGACAAAAGATGTGAGTCAAGATGGCGAAATGTGATTTGTGAACGAAGGATAGGATTTTTGTTGAAAGAAGAAAATACACGGATTAAAAGGAAACTAATTCTTTTTATTTCTTGCCCGATCCCACAAATTGGGGGCTCGTCCGGGATTAAGCAAGAAATCCGTGTTTTACGACGAAAAGAAGCAAATTAACATAAGACGATCGCTGAAAAATTTTCTTTGGGAAGAAAAAAATATTAAGACGACGACGAAGCAAAGAAGACCAAAGAACAACGACGGGAAACGACGAATTAACTACACATCATGGCAGAAGAAGGCACGAGCAAGGGTATGGTTACTAGGAGTCAGAACGCCACAGAATCTTCAACGACATCTCCAATGGCGGCTTCAATGGCGGCATTGTGCATCGATGCAGTAACCAAATTCAGCGGCGACGACAAAACCCTATCATCAGTTAGATGGGTTCAAGATCTGGAAGATAACGCCGAGATATTTCAGTGGACAGAACAGCAGAAACTCATCTTCGCACGCAGATCTCTGGTCGGAACAGCGGCATTGTGGCTGAAGGGAGAAAAAGTATTTAAAAGCTGGGACGAGTTAAAAGGTGCGGTTCAGAAGGAATTTTCCGAATCTGTAAACGTCAAAGAAATGCACGAAATCATGGCGGCCAGGAAAAAACGTAAAGACGAAACCTGCTACCAGTACATGCTTATTATGAAGGAACTGGGTCGCAGAGCAAAGTTTCCCGATTATGTGGCCGTGCAGTACATAATTGATGGTATTCAAGATTATGAGTCGAACAAGATGATATTATATGGGGCTACTACATATCCTGTGTTAAAAGAAAAGTTAAATCTTTATGAAAAAATAAAAATGAAATCACAGCGTACTACTAATACCATAGACGGTACAAGAGGTACGAAAAGAAATGTTGGCGAAAAACCACCACAAAGAAATTCAAGATGCTATAATTGTGGTGACATTGATCATATGGCAAATGCTTGTCCGAACGGCTTAAAATGTTTTCACTGCAATAAATATGGTCATAAGGGCATCCATTGTACAGTGCAGAGCGGATACAGCGGCGGCAAGATCGAACCCGCTGCATCGTCGGTAAAGCAGTACCAATCAAGAAGTGCGCCTACAGGTGGCGGTGCAGTCGGACGGTCG
Organism: Anania hortulata; assembly: GCA_963576865.1. NCBI lineage: Eukaryota > Metazoa > Arthropoda > Insecta > Lepidoptera > Crambidae > Anania > Anania hortulata. The sequence goes on along the minus strand of OY756388.1, from coordinate 24,153,421 downwards.
GTAAAGCAGCAGGCCAACTTCAACCTGGTGGCACGTCACGGTGACAGTGATGACAACACGATGACAGTGACAGCAGACAACACATCGGAGGTTATGCAGGTTCAAAACAAAGGGCGTGAATGTGTTCAGAAGCCGATGAAAAGTGTTACGATCAAGGAAATAACAACAGATGCTTTGGTGGACTCAGGTAGTGACGTTAACCTGATGTCTCACCAATGTCAAATCGCGGTCGGCGCGAAAGTGACTGAAGAGAAATTATTACTCACTGGACTTGGACTCTCAACAGTGAAATCCATAGGAAAAGTTTGTGTTAATATCACTATAGATGGAATAGAATTTACTAACGTGTCATTTCATATTGTAAATAGGGAAGTCATGCCGTTTGACATGATTTTAGGTCAAGAGCTATTGAAACATGTTACCATGGTGATGAATGGAGGCAAAGTGACGCTTTTACCTAAAAGAGAGGAATGGATGCCTAAACTCTCCTTTTTTTCAGATGCGGTTGTCGACATTGGTCATATTATTGATTCAAATGTGAAACAAAAAGTGTTACAGTGTATTGAAGATTATATTCCAGTACGGACTAAGGAGGCACCAATTCAGTTGAGGATTATTCTGAAAGATGATGTACCTGTTATACAAAGACCACGACGCTTGTCTTTGGTTGAACAAAGGTTAGTTGAAGAACAAGTAAAGGAATGGCTTGACGAAGGCATAGTAAGGGTAAGTTATTCAGAGTATTCATCTCCTTTGGTGTTAGTTAAAAAAAAAGATGGTACAACTAGAGTGTGTGTGGATTACCGTTTACTTAACAAAAAGATGATAAAAGATGAATTTCCATTACCTGTGATTGAGGACATGATAGATAAGTTGTGCGGGGTCAAAGTATTTAGTGTCCTAGACCTGAAAAATGGTTTTTTTCATCTAAAGGTAGAAGAAGAGTCGATTCGGTATACATCTTTTGTAACCCATCACGGACAATTTGAATTTCTTAGAGCACCTTTCGGTTTGTCCATTTGCCCGAAGTACTTCATGAGATTTGTAACAATTATATTTAGAGAGTTAATTTCTCAGGGCATTATGATTATTTTTGTTGACGATATTTTGGTTTTAGCGGAAAACGTAGAACAAGCGGTTGAAAGACTTCGAATTGTACTGAAAACAGCATCTGAGTACGGTCTACAAATCAACTGGAAGAAAGCGAACTTGATAAAGAGAGAAGTCGAATATCTAGGCCATATTGTAAGGGATGGAGAAATAAAACCAAACCCAGATAAGACAGACGCTGTCCGTAAGTACCCAGAACCATGTGATATTAAACAACTACACAGTTTTATTGGCTTAACATCATATTTCAGAAAGTACATAGAAAATTATGCTCTGATTGCCAAGCCACTTACAGACCTTTTGAAGAAGGATAAAAATTTTATATTTCAAGAAGAACAACGACAAGCTTTTCAGATATTGAAAGAAAGATTAACTTCAGATCCTGTTTTAAAGATTTTTAATCCTAAATTAAAGACCGAGTTGCATACAGATGCATCCAGTGTGGCGTACTCAGCTATACTTATGCAACATTTCCCTGATACAGGACTTCACCCCATTTATTACATGAGCTGTAAGACTAATGACGCACAAAGTCGATATTCTAGTTACGAACTTGAGGCATTAGCCATCATTGAAGGAGTAAAGAAGTTCCGGCATTACCTGTATGGAATACACTTTAAGATCATAACAGATTGCAAGGCATTTGCGATGACATTGAGAAAGAAAGACCTGACAGCGAAGGTAGCACGATGGGTACTATTCCTTGACGAGTATGACTATGAAATTGAACATAGAGCATCATCAAAGATGAAACATGCAGACGCCTTAAGTCGTTGTCCATATGTGGGAGTAACATCGTTACATGACACAGTGAAACAAGCACAAGAACAAGACGAGGGGCTGAATGCCATAAAAGAGATGTTGAAAGATAGGTCATACCTAGATTACTGGACAGAAAATGATTTACTTTATAAAGGAGATAAGAAGCTACTGGTGATACCTAAAACTTTAGAAAAAGAGATATTGAAGAGAGTACACAGCAATGGTCACTTTTCAAAGAAAAAAATGAAAGAATTAATTGATAAAGAATACTACATAACAGGATTAGATAAGAAAATTGAGGACTATATTATAACATGCATTCCGTGCTTGTTAGCGACGAAAAAAGAAGGCAAACTAGAGGGATTTTTGCATCCAATTGATAAAGAGGGAATTCCATTAGATACCATACATTTAGATCACGTGGGACCACTGACACAAACCAGTAAGCAGTATAACTATATTTTGACAGTAGTAGATGCATTTACCAAGTTTGTATGGTTATTTCCAACAAAATCCACATCAAGCAGAGAGGTTCTGAGCAAACTAAAGATACACCAGCAGACGTTTGGAAATCCAAGAAGAATTATAACTGACAAAGGTACGGCATTCACCAGCCATGAGTTTGCTGAATACTGCACAGAAGAGGACATCTTACACTTGACGATAACCACTGGCATTCCAAGAGGTAACGGCCAAGTTGAGAGAATACACAGAATCATCATTCCCTTATTAACTAAATTATGTATAGAGAACTCTAGCTTATGGTACAAACACATCAGCGATGTACAGAGAGCTATAAATGGCACATTTCAGAGGAGCATCAAAACAACACCATTTGAACTTTTAATAGGTACCAAAATGCGCACGAGAAAAGATGTTAAAATACAGGAACTTCTTCAGGAAGAAGATATTCAGCTGTATAATGAAGACAGAGAAGAACTACGAAAACAAGCTAAGGAGCAGATTTTAAAGATACAAGATGAGAACACGAAAAACTATAACAAGAAGAGAAAAGACAGTTTTAAGTATGAGATTGGAGATATAGCAGCTATAAAAAGAACTCAGTTTGGATCAGGCCTAAAATTAAAACCCAAATACCTAGGATCCTATAGAGTAGTAAAGGTGAAAAGAAATGACCGATATGACTTGGAGAAGATGGATACCTCTACTGAAGGTCCTAACAAGACTTCCAGTTCAGCTGATCATATGAAGAGATGGCCTAAAGAAGGGACATAGTGAGTATTTTATTTTAGTGAGAAGAATGAAAGATGATGAATGCTTTGTCTATTTAGTTAAAGCTCACTTGCACTTTATTCATTGTCATGGGGTTATGTTGTTAAGAAAGCTCTACTATATCAATTGGTATTTTAATTTAACGAGAAATTTAATATTAAGCAAGGTTTATTAGTATCAGAGAAAGTCTTTGTAGTTTGTGTTTTTGAAAAATAATTATTAAAAAAACGTAGTAAGTTTTGTTTTGGATGAAACTATGTATAAAACAATGTAAAAAGTTATAAGTATTACTAAGCAAACTTTGTAAAAAATAAGAAGTGTTTTACTTAAGTTTGAGTGCACATTAAATGCTTAATGTACGTATGCGTGAGCGTCTCGTGGACACGTGTAGTGCCTTCTCTTAATAGATCGTCTCTCGTTATTGTCAAAGTGGTTTATTTAATTTGCGTTTTTAAAACGATATGTATTTTTTTTATAAAAACAAAATATGTTCAAAATCTGATTAGCAACTACAGTAAGAAGGTTCAGTGTTTATAAAACAATTGTATTTATTTATTACACTTACTAATGTGTAGTACCCAAGCTAGGTTGTACTTTTTGGGGACTAGAACTAGGAGTGAATAGATTCGTTTTGTAAATACGTTGTTTGTCATGCGTTTTTATAAATAAATGTTTATGTATAATTTTTATTATATGTATAATTGTTTAACAGGGATACAAACCAACGTTAAATGATTTAAAAAAAAACTTGTATAAGCCAGTCATTATCATTTCAGCCGTAGGACGTCCACTGCTGAGCATAGGCCTCCCCCAGTGACTTCCAGATTGGCCGGTTGGAAGCGGCTCGCATCCAGCGGCTTCCTGCAACCTTTCCCAGATCGTCTGTCCACCTTGTAGGTGGACGTCCTACGCTGCGCTTGCCTCCATTCCAGAACCTTTCTGCCCCATCGGCCGTCAGTTAAGCTCGTAAATAACTCTTATTGATCGATAATCATTATTTCACCCACAGGACGTCTACTGCTTAACATAGACCTCCCACAATAACCTATCATTGGGATTGGCAAAAACATTCACTTTAATTCAAAAATATATTCTATCAAAATATCCTTGCATCCGATTTTGACATAGGGTTGTTTACTGAGACTTGGCTCTGTGACGGCATACTAGATTCAGAACTATGCGATGGTAACTTAGACGTGTTCCGACGCGACCGCGGGTCGCTCGGCGGTGGAGTGATGGCGCTTTGTGCATCGAGACTGCAAGCGCGGCCGCGCCCGGAGTGGGGACGCGTTGGCCTTGAATGCATATGGTTGACGATTCCTGCGCGTGCGCTCGGTTCCGTTCGCGAACAACGAGACTTACACCTTTGCCTAGCATACTTACCGCCAAATCAAACGATCCCATTTCGCTTAGAACAATTAATGGATTCGCTTACCGAAATCTTGGATGCACACCCGAATGACTACATCGTAATTAGCGGCGATTTTAACTTACCAAATATTGAATGGGTATCCGGCAGACCTGTGTTTCTTAAAAAGGGCGGTGTTGAAATTCAATCCGCTGCCATAAATTTTATTCAAATGACATCTTATCATAATTTAAAACAGTTTAATACACTAGTAAACTCACATAACAATACATTAGATTTGATATTCTCTAACTTCCCACTAGATATTCAGGTTTCCTATTGCCCAATTGTCAAAGAAGACAAGTTTCACCCCGCTATTGATATTAAGGCTTGCGATATTACTTTATCTCCATTAAAGGAATCGCCTACCGTAAAATACCTATTTGCCAAAGCTGATTACGTATCTATTAACGAGCAACTGTCTGAAATTAATTGGGATTCGGTATTGCAAAACGGTAACATGGAAGACTCGATTAACAATTTTTACTCTCTTCTTAGCAAGTTAATATCTGAGCACGTTCCTCGTGTCTCTATAGTTGGTTCAATGCGATATCCTGTGTGGTACAATAAAGCGTTAATCAAATTAATCAAAGAAAAGAATAAGACGCATAAACAATGGAAACGTCACAAAAACCCTATTGACTACTTATCCTTCTCAACTTTAAGACGAAGGCAAAAAGAACTACAGAACAGGTGTTATAAATGGTATTTAAATAATTCTCAAATAAACATAAAAAAGAACCCAAAATTATTTTGGAAATATATTAAATCAAAAAGAAAAGCTACATCAGACTATCCCAATGCCATGAATTATGAGGGCGCTGCACTAAATGGTGAGGAGGAAATCTGTGCGGCCTTCAGCAGCTTCTTTCACAAAAATTTCAGCCAGCCAATGAATGGTTATCCAGCTCCGATTCCAAACGGCACTAATCTCAGTACATTAAATAACATTGAGGTTAACAGATCTTACGTCCTAAGAATTTTAAAGCATCTGGATACCACAAAGGGGCCTGGTAGCGACAGTATCCCACCTTTATTCTTTAAATGCTGTGCGGAGTCTTTGGCTACCCCTCTAACCTATATCTTTAACCGCAGCCTACAAGAGGGTATTTGCCCAAACATATGGAAAATAGCACTCATAGTTCCTATACATAAAAAAGGATCAAAAATTTCAATCAATAATTATCGCCCTATATCAATATTAAATACTTTGAGTAAAATCTTAGAAAGAGTTGTTCATGATCACGTATATCCGGTAGTCTGTCGCTCTGTGCCGTCGCAACAGCATGGTTTCATTAGGGGTCGCTCCACCACCACAAACTTGGCAATTTTCACTAACGACGTACTGCGAGGTATGGACGGTGGTGGCCAAGTTGACTCTGTGTACACAGATTTCGAAAAGGCATTCGATCGCGTAGACCACATCATACTACTAAGAAAGCTTTATGATCTTGGTATTGGTGGTAGTTTGCTGAGATGGACAGAGTCTTATTTACGAAATCGAAGTCAGATGGTTGTCATTGGAGGGCATAGGTCTGTTTTTGTCACAATTCCCTCGGGTGTTCCTCAAGGGTCGATACTTGGCCCGCTGTTATATGTTGCATATCTATATGATATAGATCAATGTTTAAAACATGCAAAATTTCTTATGTACGCTGATGACACCAAAATTTACATGACTATAAAATCACCAGATGACTGTCTGAAACTACAAGAGGACTTAACCAGACTTGACTGTTATTATAAGCACAATAGAATTGACATTAATACAAATAAATGTGTAGTGGTAACTTTTACGAGAAAAAACAAACATGTAACATTTGAATATAGTTTAAACAATGACAAATTGAAGCGTGACGTTATGACAAAGGATCTCGGTATTTACCTAGATTCTAAACTAACATTCTCCAACCACATAACATATGTGATAAACAAGGCCTATAAGAACTTGGGTTTCGTTCTTCGCGCAAGCAAATCCTTCTCAGACACACACTGTTTAAAGGTTCTATATTATGCTTACGTACGTAGTGTACTCGAATACTGTAGTGTCATCTGGAGTCCGCAATACGTAACGTACACGCGGGGCATAGAGTCTTTACAAGGTATATTTGTTAAACATTTAAACTACCGACAACATAAACAATTTAACGTATACGAGGACTCATGTACCTTTCACAAACTTCAAACTCTCGAAAACAGACGTAAACTTCTGGAAATGTCCTTTCTGTATGACATATGCTGTGGATCTATAGACTCTAGCGACCTGATAACTTTAGTCTTGAGCTTGAATGCCCCGTCTACCCGCACTAGACATACGGCGACTACCTTATTTCATGTCCCTAGCACCCGAACGAATTATGCCCAAAACTCTGTTGTATGTCGCATATCGCGATCATATAACAAACACTTTCATACCGTTGATCCTTTTTGTTCGAGTAAACAGTTATTTAAGAAAGGCATTTTGGGTGTGATAGGAAAAATAAATAAATATTAATACTAGACATACACACACACACACACACACACACACATACACACACACACACACACACACACACACACACACACACACACACACACACACACATATTATGCACATATTATGCACATTGTTGATTGTATGGTGTAAGTTCACGTTCCCCTTTTTAACACGTATTGTATAAAATGTAACAAAATGTAAATCCAATACTGGCTGTCTGCTTTGTCACCAAGAAAATGTATTCTGTACTTATGAGCTGTGGATTTTGTAAAAAATAAAATAAAATAAAATAAATAAAATTTTTTAGGAATCGAATCCGGGTACGCTACTCGGATCAACTATGTGGTTAACTAAATACAGCCTATTCCCATAACATGATAACATAAGAAAATAGAAAAAGATCCTAAAGCTTTCTACTTTAATTTAACACTATAACAACTAGTACTTGGTGTTATTTTACAACATAACCGTCGAAATGGTTTGAGACGAACATTTCCTCGAAGTCGTTTAGAATACGGCCGGTATAGTTCACTACAAAAATGTATTGACTTTGTTTTTAGGTAAAATATTATGTTATCCTAAAGATATTTGAAAGAATTCAAATAATAAAAAAACATAGTACTGTCATCTGGTTCAGTTTTTTGTATAGTTATATCGTAGAGCATCATATATCTTTATAGCATCGTAGTACAGTTCGTTAACTCCGATCAAGCTTCGTTTTCCCGAAAAAAATTTAGTTTTCAACTTTTGAAACTTATAGGGTCACTTTATCTTTGTAATTTTTTGGTTGATTGACAAAAGAAAAAATAGCTGTCTATTATTTTTTAATATTCTAACTGGCGGACTAAATAGAATTTCATTTTCTTTACCCAGTCATATTGGTTTGTTGTATTTATATTCATTGGTCTAAATGCATGTAATGAATGACTTACTATTATTTGACCCGTATTACTTATCACAATTAAAGAGTAGGAAAAGGTTATTTTTGGCGACAACTGTACGTCGCGTCTAACGGCGTCTACAGTATAATAGTAAATTGGCGCCCGCGCATCTTCGGCTTAATTTATCTTGGAGACGAAAGATTTACATAAAAAAGTGATAATCCGCAACAATTGCGACTTGCCTATGTATGGCGAGGTTAAGAGACGTTGACGAGGTTACTTCAACGACAGTCATTGACGTTTATTTATCTTTAGGCACAAAATGTCACCATTTGGAAAGTTTCGTAAAAGTTTTTGTAATTGTAGATTAAGCAAAAACTAATGACAAATGTTATTCTGCTTCCTAACGTATATTCTATCTTATGACATGCCTTCCTGCTCTTTCTTGCTTTATCCTGGGCATCATCTGCAGTGAGGCCGCAGCACTCCGCGTCTTTAATTAACAACACTCAATCATCGCAGTATCGGCCGTCCTCTTCACATGAAACAACAGTCCCTTTCGCCTAACAATGCTGTGAAGAGGAGTGTTGTTTTCATTGATACATTTCTTAATTTTACAATAAAAATCTAATAACACAATATCATGCGCAATTGCGCATTGACTTATACGGGGTTTCTCATACAGAGCAGTAGATAGAGCGTAAAAAGCATATTTCCTGTCCAAAAGTCCTGGTAAAAGTCGCACCGTTTTTGGGAAAATTTTGATTAAAAAAACTGCTAAAGAAAACAACTCAAAATCGCAATTTGTGCAAAAATATTGCCACTTTTACGAAGTCTAACTTCGGACAGGAGATAGAGCCTTTTTTGCTCTATCTACAGTTTTCTCTACGGGACATCCTGTATATTACTTCGCATACTGCTACTTTGATCAATAATCATGTGTTTTTATTGTTTGGCAATTCTATTAGTACCAGGATCAAGAGCAGTGTAACATGGCGACTATTTAATTAGAGGTTTAAAGCCTCTTTTACCATCGTCAATGAATATTCGTCATTCATCACCATCGTCAATGAATATTCGTCATTCATCGTCGATATATACTTTGGAATAGTACTAATTCTTTAATGTATTCACTACTAATGTTGCTAAGAAAATAAATGATGACGTACCTAATCAGACGTTTGTATTATACTGAAATCGTAGTTTTTTTTACAGATTTAGTTCACATAACTAGTAACAAATAATCTTTATAACAATGAAAGTTTTAAAAACTTCTGATTGAAGACACTAAGGTACAGGTAATTATTTAAAATGTTTTCTTCTGTTTTTTTCTTCCTCTTATCATGGAGGTAAGTATTATGTAATAAAATATTTTTATCGTAGTCTTAACTACGACTCGAACAGAAAAGAAGATCTTTAAAAATGACTCGTGCTTGTTATAACAATAATAATATAATTATATTAGTTAGTTATTATTAGTTGACACCAGTGGGGACCCAAGGGCTGGCAGCTACCTCGCACAGCGACTAAGCATCGCAATCCAGCGAGGTAACGCTGCCAGCATCTTGGGTACCCTTCCACGAGGACCATTTTTATAATTCTCTATTTTCGTAGTTTTTATTTGTATATAGTATTTCATAGTTGTATATAGTATTTCATAGATGTATATATTATTTAAAATTAGTATAATTATTTTATAGAATTAATAATGTGTAATAATTGGTTGATAATGGTTTGTGAAATAATATTTTTTTCTAATATATTATATTTGTCTTAAAAATACAACAATTTTCAATTCAATAAAACAACAATATTCATGCGATTTTTCATGTCTTAATAAACTAAGCAGCAAATAATGTTCTTCGATTCATATCATCACAGAATATAAATGATCGTAAGAATCGAGTGAATCGTGTCATTTACTAAAATCAAATGATCCAAAAGAATGTTGAATACATAATACTTAGTTACGAAAATCTCGCACGAGCATCGTATGGGAGCCAATTAGAATTTTATTGACAATCCTAATTAGTATCCACGGTCGCATTAGCCCAATAAACGTATGGTACACCGGTTCCTACTAGTGAGCGACCAATAAAATGTAATAGTGAAGATCTTTCTACAGTATTATGGCTTCACGATGCAGTAGAATCTATAGGCCAGAGTAACATTGAATATTTTGATAGTAAACTTAAATATGTTTAAATACTACAGTATACCATAGAAAAATCATGTATTTAACATTAACATGTATACTACAGTATACCATAGACAAACCATGTATTTAAAACATATGTAACTTCTTACAAGAATTACGTAGCGGTAATTGTAATTTAGAAGACCAAGACTGACGTTTTCTTTCGCCTAGTACTTTCGACCATTCTTCGGAGTCGGGAGACGCTTTATTGACCCTAATATAATAACATTTGGAGCGATTGCCGCCAGACCAATAGATAGGGAAACCACACAATTTTGAAAAAAGCTTTACAGTAAGTATTATTTGAATTATTTATATAAATATTTCTTAGTTTTTTAATTTTTAAATAGTTTAAATCTCATCATAGTTTAAATTACGTTTGAATTTAAATTTATATCTAATTTTATATTAATTTGAGTATTGTTAATATTGTATATTTTATGTATTTTTTGTCTGCCATATGGGTGTATTTACCTGAAATAAAGGTCTAATAATTAGTTTGTAACAGATGATTTTAGGTGTCTAATTAGGAGATAACATACATATTCTACCAAAACAGAGAGTCATGTCTAGTACTTCTTCAAATTCGAATAATATTATTTACTATAATAGGGTACTTTTTGTGGATGTTATTACAAATATATTATTGTTACCTCTTATGCCTATTTAGCTATTCTACGAGTATTACCATGCAAACATTTAATTTCCTATATACAAATATCTTGTGTCACGGTGTTTGAGGTCGCACTCCTCCGAAACGGCTGGACCGATTTTTATGATTTTCAAAATGTATATTTGGTAGGTATGAGAATAGGTCGTAAAGTATATTTCATATCGCTAGGTGATTAGGGTGTCCTTATCCAGAAATAAAATTGACGAAAAAGAAATTTAAGTGGTGGTACGAAGTTCGTCGAGCAGCTGGTACAAGTATAAATTAATTAAATCACTATTGAACACCACAATATTATGATTAATTCTTTACTTCTAGACCAAGACTACGTTTTGGTGTGTTGTCTCTTGTTGAGCATACTTATTTTAAGCGAAATGTATAGCTTGTTTGTACTTATCCATGTTAAAAGGCTTCCGTGTCAAGAATTTAGCGCTTATTTCGATATCTTATCGCTAACTCGACCTGCAATCCTAGGACTAGTTTGTTTGCGCCTGCGCAGCCTGGGGCGCGTCTAATGAAGAAACATCGTGAGAACTAACGACGCTTCAGATTTATTGGCTAAGTGTCTTCACTTTATTGCCAATAAATACTGAAATTGTGCTTATATACTTAATGTATATGTAAATTGAGATTAAAATTGCACTAAATTATGGCGCGAGATAACATCAATGTCGCGTCTAACTGACTTAATAAATATATCTCGACATGTCTTAGCATAATATGACGAGTTGACGACGACGACTGACGTAGTGGCACAGTGATCCGCTTTAATTGCACAGGATTCCGGGTTCGTTTCCTGAATTATGTCAATTCAGAAGACGATCTATGATAGAATTAGCTTGGCTTGGCTTATAGGCGACTGCTGGGCAGGCGTTTTTTCAAACCTTATATGTATTTTAATAAATACTTATTTGTATATGTTTACGTAAGCTCATATTTAGAATCCCATTGTGTTCTTGGCTAGTGTATGTGTTATTCAATATGTTCATACTCCAAATTTTATACTTTTTTCTTTTCAGAGCTACCCGATGTATCATTGTGTGGACTTGTATTGATTTTTTGTGTTATTTCTGTTAAGAAATTGTAAAATAAAATAAAAAGATTGAAAGATTTTAGTATGTGTTACATTCGCACTATGTATTATAATTTATAAAATCGATATTTAAAAAAATCTCCAGTCTCTTGCGACTACATATTTGAGAAACCAATCGTAAGACAAGTACCTATTAATAACTTATGACAAAGATGTAGGTAGTTTTAAATTAAAATAAGTGTATATAATAACATAGAAAAAATAGTATAAATGCATACCGTAAAAGATCCATCGAAACGTCTTCGGACATAAACATCGTTCTATGAAAGCAAACGTCTGTTTGGTACATATATTTCGGTCACAAACCGCTCCTTCCGGTCTTATTAAGTTTTGCTTTAATTAAATGTATCTTCATTTAGGCGTATTAGCATACCCGCCGTACAATATCGAATCAGTGCAGTTCACGTGTGACGCAAATGCCTCTACTAAGGTATCTGTTCTCACTGTCAATGAGAAAAGTCAGATTCAATTAACACCACCAGTCAGAATCAACAATTAAGCCTTATTCGTTTAATAATCTATACATTAAAACTGTAACTGATCCAATTCTGTACATTGGGAACATTTTGTTTGCGGTACACTCTAAAATCGACACTGAACCCAACACTGTATTTTTTATTCATCTGCTTGTCTGTATCTTGCCCGCGCATTACTCCGAAACTACTGAATAAATTCAAATGAAACTTTCATGAGTTTATACTATGAGAGATACTTACATAGGATACTTTTTATCCCGAAATTCAGCACGAACCACGGTCCCCTTGTGAGAGGGGATGAAAGTCAAAATGTGTACTTAGTTGTAATTAACGTGTAGTCCGATTTCATAGTATTTTTTTTGTTAGAAAGATTCTTCCGTAAATATTTAAATTTGGTTTTGTAGTTCAGAAATTACAGACATCACAACCCAATATATCGGAACCTTTGCACGTGAGGCTTAAAATAGATAGGACTATTATCATAGTCGGACCACTCCAACGGCCTGACCGAAGTCCCCTTAGCATGACCACCAAAACACGATATGATGATATGATATAGCGATATATCGACACCAACTGTAAAAATATGATAGATACAGCCGCAATTTTGAATTTTTATCGAATTATCGATCATAATATGTGACGTCACCGGCACGGCGATTCAACATGGCGGCTATATCTATCATATTTTTACAGTTGATATCGATACATCGCTATATCATGTCATATCATGTCGTGTTTTGGTGCTTATGCTAGGGAGGCTTATATTGCCAAATGATATGTTCCATAATAAGCAATGGTACTAGCATCCATTCACAAATGTCCTACACACTCCTTCGAAAATCCTATATCTTCTATTCTATACTTACTCGCTAGTGGGACAGGCATGGAGAAAGGGATGGCAGGTCCCAAGGAGGAAGGAGGAAAGGAAAGGAATAAGACATTTACATATAAAGATAGGCGTCGGCGCTCTACGCATCTGACGTGTCCTAATTTAATGTAGGTAACAACCATGGTAAAAACTTTTTTTTTTGTAAAAGTTTTTATCAACCAATCAAAACATTGTCCGCCCACGCAGTATCTTTCAATCGAGTTCCCGTGGTAATACCGGTCAGCACATTAGACCAGTTTAGTGTTTTATAGTATTATCCTAGATTCGAGCGCTCGATTAGAGCAGTATTGGTTTCATCATTGAGATTTCCATTCTTTGATTATTACATTGCTCATTACCATAATGTGGCAATTGGAAAAAAAACTAATTTATCGATACGTTTACTTAAATTAAAGACGACGCCGCTCATTCCTTATTCGTGGCCGTATCTCTATGTTCGTATACAGTAGTCGGTAAAAGCTTTTTTATTTATCAAACTATTATTTAACAATTTGAGTACGTGTGTCTCCAGTTTATATTTAAATAACATTATTTATAAACTTTAAAAGTGTACATTAGAATATTTAGAAGCAAATGTAATTGATCCAATGCGATTATTTTATCAAAAGTAGTAGATGATATAAAGTCATGAATTTAGAGCGTTTATATTCACCATGATTGACCGCTAAAAGCGTTTTCCAAAATACAAAAAAAAAGCCTAAACAATTAAGGCGTAAATTTTCTAAAAATATTTTTTTAAGAAGCCTTAAAAGTATTTTGCACTGCTACGTGTGTTTACGGAAAAACACCACGCAATCACTAGCATCAATTAAAATTGTCCCCTCTTTAATTTAAATTTCAACTAGGTCGCAATCCTGCGTCTTCCCGCCGGCGCGCGGCGGCCATGTTTTTCCGCGCGGTGCGGCGGCGCATAGACAATGCACCATTATCCCGCGACACTGTGCTCATTACCGTTTTTGCGCGCGCGTCTGGCGGGGTTAGGGTTGTCAACGTCAGGTTAGAAACTAAATCAAAATAGGATCATGACCAAATAGGAAGTGAGATCCACCAAAGCAAATTTAAATAATTGTTCTTATTGTTATTCATATAACATGATGTTGTTCAATTGTCTATCACTTATATGTATAAAGTTTTTTAAGCATACTTATTATGACCCAATAAATGATTATTATCTACAGGGTTATCAATCGGAGGCTAAACGTCATACTGAGTAGACATTTTTGGGCAAGGTTTTCCTGTATGTCTTTTCAGATATTCTTTCAATTTTAAATTTCTATTAACCCTTCGCGTGCCACGTAAAATTTTCTCCATTATTTTTTCTATTGTTTTTCCGGTCTGCCACGGGGAAGCGGAACGCGAAGGGCCAAATGTACAGCATTACTAGGTCGCTGCGCTCGCCAAGCCGCGTACTTGATGGCGAGTATTGGCTTGGCATTCCCCCCCGATGAAAGTCATTGGGGGAGGCTTGTGTTCAGCAGTGGACGTCCATGGCTGAAATGATGAATGATGATTGTTTACTAGGTGCTGAAAACATTTAAAAAAATGTTTTCCATCTGCCGATATTCCATTATTGTATCTTGCCCCAATGGTAGGTAGTATTCAGACTTAGTTGTATGTCGAAACTATCGTTTTATAATTTGACTTTTTTTTTATATTCATCGTCAACCCTAGCGCCTGCATTGTCTGTGCGCGTCTACCTGTGCCTCGCCTATCGCTCATCGCCGCCCTTCAGGGTAATGTGTTATGGTTTTTTACCGGCTTTGCTCGCTCGATCTAATTCGATTTCTGGATATTTGCCCAACTTTGAGGCTGGGTTGCATTGTTTTGTGGTGACTGGCTTAAATTGTTATCGTTTTGAATTTTATTTGTATTAAGACATTTTGGTAATCTTATGAAAACAGGAATGAGGTCTAAACACATTTGCTTTGATTTTTAATGAGACTTCCTCAAACTATAAGTATGGTATAGAAAAAGATTAGGTACAAAATTATTTTTTCTTTCGTCAAATCATACTCTACCAAATAATAATTTGTAAATACCTACGTTAAAAGTTCATTTAATGTTACAAAGTAAATCAGACAAATAAATGTAGTTTTAATGTTATTGTGATCTTATTAATAAGGATTCATCCTTGCTTGTTTCCAAAAAGTAATTATTACTGTTAAGTTACTTATAATATAGACTTTTAGATTCTTTAGTTTACAAACGATGTTCATAATTTTATAACTATTTGAGATTTAAAAGTTTGAGCAATTGATTGTTTTACAGGTGTTAACTTTTAAGAACTTCTTGACTATAATCAGAACCATACGCGTTTAAAATTAAAAGCAATATACTCTCGGCCTCAGAAATGCTCTTTAAATCTTTCCGATTTTAATTACAAAAAATATCACTTAACGTAACTCCTGGCAGGTACCGGCACAGATACCCCGACACCTCCGCTAAAAAAAAACTCTGTAAGGAACTAAAGAATAACACTGCGCCCACGCACACACGCGCAGGTAACTAATACGCGTAATAAAATAAATTCCATATATAAATTCGGCCGGGTCGTTTTTTTGTCAATTAAATATTACACGAGGGTCGCCTGCGCAGGTAATGCTGGTCGTACTTGATACCAAAGTGCCTGTTGTCTTACTATTTTGTTATGTTTTGTTTGGGGGCTTAAAATCCGATAGCGCTTAAATATTTTGAGCTCTTAGGTGAGTTTCAAAAATTCTAAAGTTGCTTATGTTTTGATTGTAAATAAAAAGCTTATTATTTCGTTTTGTGTCATATATTGCCCTTGCATTATTAGAAGTTCCAAGATTTGTGCCCAATTTGATTAGTTCAAACCAAAACTGTTAAAATAATTTCAAAAGTAAAAATATAATTGCATTATATCTAAGATGCATGCGTAGTGTGCATACCAAGTTTGTGCCATCTTCGTCTTGTGCAAACTGCCATAGTATGTAAAAACGTTGGCCAAGCTTCTCTTTCCGTATATGCAAAAACCCAAGAACTTTAATATTTTTGAAACCACTAAATCACAGAATAAATAATATCGGCAGTTAAACGACACTTAAAGACATTTGCTAAAATAGATTATCTACTCTCAATGTGCGGCCACAAAGAGCAAATTAGCTTGCACCGAGCAATGTACTCTCATTTTATAATAGCCTACAAAGCGTTACTGCAAGCGATAATCCACCAAAGCGCCACAAGTGAGAGCTCTTTTTACTTTTTCCTGTCAGCTACCGCTCACTCGCAAGGGCTGCAACTTGTGTTTGTGAATTTGGTCGATACCTACCTACGCATGAAATAGCGTGTAGATAATGAGTAATCATTTCAATAAAAATATTACTTTCCATTTCGGTACATATAAACACCCTGATCGTAATATTAGTGTTAAAGAGCCCTGTATAAAAATGTCGTAACGTAGTAAGTACCTACCTAATGAGGACTTAAAATATTATAGAAGTGGTTTATGGACTTATTATAATATTGTGGTAGGTCTGCTGGAAATCGAGACGTTAGTATTTTCAATCACAACGGAGCGGTCGCGTCGCTGCTACTAATGCTACCGATACCGTGCGACCCGGTGGCAAAATATATAACCCAAATGCTGCGCAATATTTTCGATTTCTTTTAATTTACTTATTTACAGTGAATAAATTTCTAAATAAAATTTCGTACAAAAAACTAATTTTAATAATAAAAACGTGTAACAGTCCACTGATTTTAGCCTCTTCGAAGGTGCGCGTCGCGTAGGTATTTATATCGACTGAAACGCGGAGTGTCGTAGGCCTGGCTAAGTTTCGGACTATTATTATTTGTCTCTTCTAAGTTCCAAAACCTTTATTAACTTTATAAAAATGAAAATGATAACGAAAGCTTATTTAAGCTAAATGAATTTAAAACGAAAGATTCATTAATAAGAACTACTGAGCAGTAATATCATTGTAAAATTCCAACCTTGGAATGTTAAGGTTCAGTCTCCATATGACAGTGACTAGTATTTCTACATTCTGAGTTTTCAGCAATTAAGAAACATTTATTTTAATTAGCCTAGTTTAATCGTCTCTTAGTAAGTATATGTTAACACATTTTGTGTATGGCATTATAAAAAACTTAGTTAGAGCTTCATGTCTAACGATGTGAAAGAAATATTTAACCTCAAACAAAACGTAATATAAATATGCAAAAGTAAAACTTTATTTTAAGCACCGCCCAAAAATTAAGCGATAAAAACAAATTTTAACATAAAGCTCTCATCCAATGCCGCTAAAACACATTCAATCATGCCTGTACGAGCGAATTGTTCACAGGTAGAAACTTTATGAGCACTGAACATACGAAGCCAATTAACTGAGGTACCTGCGCCCGCGCATGTGTGCGCGTGTGCGCAGCGCGTGTCCGCACGCGCGCGTGTCTGTGTGCGCGCAAACGGGGGTGTAACACTTACGCGTTAGGGTTACACAGATAAATCGCCTTGGTTTAATGGAATTCCGAATTTATGTTCGGCCACCATTTTTTATATTGTTCGCATTAAGTGCTTCGGGTCACACGGTGAATAATAATTTTTATTTTACGCGGTATTAAATGTTTTGAGATGGTTTATTCTGGATTTTTATCAAATACCAACCATGACTTATCGTGAAGAACGCTTGTATGTGACTACAAACGTTGGCATCAAAGCATTATGAAAAAGGTATGTAGTTGGAAAAATAAATAAATTGCTTTTACAATCACATCAATAATCTAGCCTCAATCAAACTAAGCTAAACTTATACTATGGCGACTGGATAACAGATATTAGAATAGAATAGAATAGAATAGAATTGTTTATTTGCGTTTAAACAGGGTTTAAACATCCATGACTTAGGAAAATTTTCGTGCTCATTACACTAACATTTACGTCTTGCGGGATTCGAACCGGCAAACGCCAGACTTTGTATTCTAAAGCGAGAACCAACGGTTGTCACATAAATATGAATTTACTTTGAATAGATACTAGTTTACATGCTACCTTTCTGTCTAGAATATAAATACTTATAATACAGAATGCATGACACAAGCAACTCCAAATGTAATCATGAAGTACGAAGTAATACTTACAATATTATAGGTACTAAGAAAATCAACATTACCTACAAATTTATTTTCACAAATTCGAACGACAAGAACATGCTAATTGTTTTGAGTGGTTTTCTTTTGGTTTAAGATTATATATTATTACGAGTTTTGTCCCGAATCTCTTTTTTTTATTGAGTCAAATCAATTAAATCTACTAAATGTTATATTATAAATTACCGTTAAAAATATTTTTTCCCTCAAATATGCACCGCTATCTAGCTTGTGTCACCCTATGTAGTAGACTACGAGTCCTTGAATGATCTAAATATAATTATCTAAAATTACAGGCCAATACGTATTTTGCAATGTTTAACTATAACAAACTATTCAAAAGACATTTACAAACCAAATTGACCGGATGAAAGTGCTCTCACTTCTATACAATAGACCGAGACAAAAAAACTGGGTCCATGGGGAAAGGGAAGCAAAAAGTGCAATAAAAATAGCGCAAAAACTATGGCTACCGACACCGCATGTCGGTATTGCCCTGACATGTGCTTTGTTTCTTGTGACATACAGTCGTGGCTTGACTAGACCGATGGGTAATGACACGCAATGGAAATGGCGCAAAAACATTTTAACGTTATTTCTTGCGACATACCTAGCTTCATTAAAAGATGTAAGTCTATAGTAGAGATGGGGCAAAAACTGTACCTATGTCGTATTGCTAGTTGCTACGCTTCTAACGTAAGTACGTGCCAATTTTTTTTTATATTTGTAAAGGTTTATTTATTGATTAAGACTTTATCGCACAGATTTAAAAAAAACATACAAAAAGTGAACCTAATGCCATGAGGCATTCTCTACCAGTTGACCATTAGGCTAAACAGATATGTTTCGTGCACGAAACATATCGGTTTAGCCTAATGGTCAACTGGGCGGTGCGATAAAGGCGATACAGATCCAAACAAAATATCTGAATGTAAATAATTTAAAAAAAAAACAAAAACTATATACAGTAAAAAACGATAACACATAAATACTATGTACTAATAAAGTTATACCTATTGGTTTACATAGAGCAAGTATTTTCAATTACATTTAGCTAAACTTCCTTTTCAGCTATAGTTTCGTGACGTCCAGACACCAAAACCTAATTTAATGTCTTAATATAATTCTCATCCCAGTCAAGCCCCCGCAAAATTTATGTAAGTACTAACAATTTAAAACAAAACCATTACACTTAACAGACAGTCACAGAAAGAAAATTGCGCCACCCGCGGCGCACACGCACCACTGTCCGACGATCACGCCCTCTATCCGAACTTTACGCTAAACTTATCTCAAATAATAGGGCGCCAATACTGATTTACAACAGCCTTTATTCTAAGAAATCAGGCCAGGTAAAAAAACCTACTTGTTTTAATATAATCGCGTGCAGCATTTACCATTGCCGCTCCGTGAGTCATTTATAGTGTAATCGACATGATTCAGTGACTAGACGCGAAAAAAATTAAAAACACAAGTGTCGAAGGCCGCATGCGCTTGCGGCAATTAAAAATAATTAGGGGGCAAAGATGGCGTCTTCTCGGAAGGATCGGTACATAAATTTACATATGCCGGCTGGTCTAAACTAAATCACAGATCAAAAAAAACAAACACGTTATTTGCTGAGCATTGGTAACGAGAAAACGTGTACTTGCATTGCGACCGCAAATTAGGAAACGTGTCCTTGTTCGATCATTTAATGTTGTCATTGAAAGAAAGAAAGAAATATATATTTTTTATTATTTGGGACTTCTTAAAGTTGGTGGAAGGGGTAATATAAAATCTGTATGTCGATGACAATGAGAGGTAGGCGCAGTTTCAGAGGAGGTAATGTTTAACAGCATATTTATACTATTTTATTCTTAAAACATAGAGATATTTTTACAGATAATTATACACAACGCTACGCTTTATGCTGATTTGAATTATAAACAGTTGGGGTTAGCCATCGTAGAGTTTTTGTGTAAAACGTTACTAAATATTGTCACCTCGTGACCACGGCCTATGCAATTAGGTCAAAACGACAGGAAAATCAATTTCCTACAAGTAATTATGTATGTATATTGCATTAATTCCCGTGTAGTGTATAGTGATAGTTTAAACAATGCAACAAGTTTAAAATTTTAAACATTAACGAAGTTCAAACATGAAAGATTACAAACTAAAACAACACTCACATTGCATGCTTCTTAATGTAGATTTTATGTAAACTACATACGTAGTGAGTTTACTGTTCTCTTTGGCTCAGACTAAGTATAAATGAAATCGGGCGATTAGAGGCAATAGTGATTGAAAAGGGTAAAAAGGCCGGTTCTTGATTCGGGACTTTTTGTCCGTCCAGTGCGTTTGATTGCGGGCGTCATGCGACCGCTAATAACACGATTTATTTTAAATTAACGCTCATTGCTGGAGTGGTATGGGCGACTTGTTTGCGGTCATGTGTTTATTAGAAGTAATTACTGTGCTGTTTGTCAGAGTATTTATAGTTTTTTTTTACTTATTTTGATAAGACCCTAGTATTGGTGGTACAACAAATTTTAATGTACCTACCCCAAAACTTTGAATACATAATAGCAGGGGCGTGCATTCCATATAGGCTATTATGCAGAGCCTACCTTCATAAAAAACCGACAGCTAACCATAATTATTAATTACGTATTCAACAATAAACAATAAATATTCTGTAACCATTTTGTCGTCTACCTGTACTTATTCCTTACTAAAGCGCGCAACTTAGATCGTTTCTGTGCAATTTAACCAATGTTAGGCTGCCGCGAGATCGCCTACTGTTTCACGCAAACTTACTCAATTTTCACTCACAGCCTACCCCTATCTGAAACCAATGCACGCCCCTGCATAATAGGTATGTATTCAGGCCGTTTCAGGGTCTAGTGTTTTTAATATCTGAATTCGGTACCCTAAAAATAAGTATATAAATATAATAAATAGACAGTTTTACATACCTACCAAATGTCTGCCTACTCTTGACATACCAGGCGCATAAAATGGTGGAGATACTATTCAATTAAAAGTCTCTCTAGAGAACAAAAGGTAAAATAGTTAACAAGTTTATTTTTCCTTTTCAGTTTGACATACCAGGCAGATAAAATGGTGAAGATTCTATACAAATAAAAGTCTATCTAGAGAATAAAACATAGTTAGTTAACTAGTTCATTTATTCTCTTGTCAGTATGCCCTAACCTTGCCTTCCATTTTAGACACTATAATAAGAATAAACTTAATAGATGATGATAAAGACGTATTTAGCCACGACGCAAACATATACTATCTCGATAGTTCCAATAATGAGACATGATATACCAACATTAAGAGGAAATCGCAATGTCTGTTCTTTTTGCCAATAAGAACAAGTCAAGAGCCGTGAGTCAGTCGGCCAGTGGGCCACTGCATTCTTATCACTGCACAGGTCGCACTGTGCGTTAGACCCGGCGTCCACTGACGATGACGTCACAAACTATATCGCACGAATAAAATCTAATCAAATCATTTATTTTCCAATACACTTTATGTGATTTCAGTTAAAATAATAAAAGGTGAGTATAGATAGATAGATACTCGTAGATACTCTTTATTGTACACCGCACAAAACAAACAAATCACAGAAAAGTAAATACATAATGAATAGCACAATTTAGGCGGCCTTATCGCTATCGTATAGTGTTCTGCTTGTGTACAGGAATGCAAATTTATTAAATATATTTTATTAAATTTGCATTCCTGTACATTAATTACTAATATTAGCTGAATAGGCTAGTTTCCTAAAAAATCTAATTAGTCCGTCAGTTGGATTAACAGAAAATATTGAACACGTATTTCTTCTTTTCTCAATCAAACAAAAAAGATATAGCCCGTTAAAGTTCCGCGTAACGTCACGCCGTGCGACACTTTTTTGCAAGGTGTGACGTCACTTGCAAACTTTGATACGCTTTGTTTGATTGACAAAATACAATATAATATGGGTCAAATATTTTTTGATAATCTAACTGACGGACTAAATAGAATAATATTTTTTGACCCAGGAAACTAGCCTATTAATCATCATCATTATTTCAGCCATAGGATGTCCACTGCTGAACAAAGGCCTAAATGTAAGAATAATAATACCTACATTAAATTGCATTGCATTTAACTACATTACATTAAATTACAGAATCAGATTCAGATAGTCCTTAATATTATAAAAGCTTTTATCATTTAGAATGATATTTTCAACCAATTTTATATATTACGGCAGTTTATTGTACACTAGGATGCACATATTAAAAAAATTTCTGAGCAACAACATAGCTGACCTAGTTTTTACTGAGCAACTAGCTTCTGCTTGCGACTTCGTCTGCGTAGACTTAAGCTAAATAAGGACAAAAACGAGAGCATAAATATTGGATACAACTTTGATACTATCGATCTATCTCATGCTGGAGGCAGGAGGCGGAAAGGTGACGTTTTCGATACTATAACTTTCGACTTTGGGTTTATATAATTTGACAAGTCTCCTACATATAAAAACATAGATTAATTTTATATTTTAAAACTATAATATCTAGGTAAACCCTGTATACATAAAATGTTTTTTTTTGCAGTTACATGCAAACTATATCTAAGATAATATATCTAACAACAGGCAGGCCTCGCACGCGCTAGACTGACGACCTAGTCAAGGTTGCAGGCAGCCGCTTGATGCAAACGGCCCAGCCACTCACTGTAGCGTGTGTGAGGCTTAGGTCCAGATATGGACTTCTAAAGACTGATTATGATGATGACACCTAACATTTAAAAAAAACTTTTTATAACTTTACTTTGCAATATCTTAGCTAGACAGTGGGCGGGAGGTTTAACAATTACGCGTTTCTCACGGGAGCTTCATTCATGGCGAGATTTTATTCGTTCAATTTTCCTCCTCTGTCCGTGAAGCTTTGGCGACTCAATAAAAGTACTTCTGTATATCCTGTATTTAGGGTCGAATATCAGATGGCAAATTATTTCATAAGTGATCCAATAAATTACACTTCTAAGTAAATGACTCAGTAGCCTGAGCTTTTATTTAAGGAAGTTAAAACTTTCACTGACGAATCGCATTTATATTGAAATGAAATTATGACACAAAATTATGTTTGTGTTAAAACAAAACTTAACGTTAAAACGTTGTCCACAATTTCTGGACAAATGTGGACTTAGCAATGCTAAGTCTCCGAAAAATATCAGTTCCTTTTTCACACTAAATTGGTCAACGTCCCAAACTAAGCTATGGCAACTGATTACTGATAAAAATCTTTAAATTAAAAGCAACCTTTAATCAGGTACTCATGCTCATAGCACAAGTATATGCCCCTTGCGGGATTCGAACCCGCAACTGCTGGCTTTGTAGTCCGAAGCGCAAACCACTTCACCAGACGGTCGTCATTACTACTATCACTATTACAACACAAAGAAGGATGAGTAATAGCGTACACAAAACTAAGTTTGTTGTAGCACTATTTACTATGTCGGACCTTGTTGACCTCATCGAGTATTTAATTTAAAAAAAGATAAAATAAAAAAATATCGTTGATTTGCGATAACAATGACTGACGTGGCTCAAAGTGCTAAATAAAAGAATAAATAAATATCAGACAACATCACATACATTGCTCTGATTCTAGGGTAAGTAGTTAAGGCACTTGTGTTGTAGAAATCAGAAACAACGAAGGTACCACAACACCCAGAATTTAAAACTTTATTGCACAATACTTTAAAAAGTGGACAATTGGTGGACTTAGGCCCGATTCGACCAAACACAAAATTTAACCAGTTTAACTATAACAGGAATAACTTTACTTCTTGAATTTACTTTTTGATAACTTCGTTTGCGTTTTTTCAACTTACTTCAGAAATACACTATACTCAGTTTTATTTTATTGTGAATGATGAACGAATGGATAAACCTACTAAAATCCATGTATCCATCCATCCATCTATTTCTTCTAGGTTGTCATCAAATGCCACAACAATTAAATTTTGTAGGATAACAGATTGCCAATGGTAGATTATACAACTTGAAAACTTCTAGGTGACAAGAGTGGATTTGACAAGTGATAACTTTGACATTTACTTATTCTCAGTATAATTTATACACTGTCAAAATCGCCCGTTTAAATAATCTTCATAGATTAGTGGTTGGTAGCATGAAAAATGAGCTTACTCTAGATTAAGCAGTGGTATACTCTCAAGTTAACTTACACCAGCTTGGTCGAATCCGGTCTTAATGCTAAAAGCATCTACACCAGCCAACCTTAGAATCACGCAGAAAAACAAGCTACGGGTGCGGTAAAGGTTCAATATTATAGTTACCTTACAATAACAAATACGTAAGTCATTGACTTATACATTACTACGTAAGTTAAATAAGACACAAATAAATAGAAATAAAATTATTATTATTATTATTCTTTATGTAAATTCCTTATTAATGAAAAAAACTATTTTTAAATTAAGAAATACCATTCAATTTTAAATCATGACAATGTGTGTGTTATCTGACACATATTTTTAAGGAGTGAAAACTTTGATGACACTAATCATTCAACATGCATACTTGTATTATCTATACCTCAATGGAACCACCTAGCCAAACAATTTTTTTTCCCGCCTGCATAAACTGATATTCGCGATTGAACAACTCCAAGCGGTACAATAAAACAAACGCCGCTCACATGCACCTTAATATACAAAGCGCCAGTGAAGGAGCTCAGAGGAGATCAAAGCCGCTGTATCGAACAGGACATGAAAGGGGTGCAGGTGCAAGCGCTGGGATATGCAATGCAAGCTAGTGGAAACCGCAATGCAAGTGAAGTGCGCTAATTTGCACCGGTGTGGGTGATTAGATAGGCAGTTGTTCGTTTACTACTTCGACAGGTGGTGGAACTATTCATTTTGATTCAGATACATAAATGTAAATTACTCTTAATTGCACGAAAACTAAACAAACATATGCACAGCGTGCTATGGTAAGGGCTATGCTCGGTGTTTCTTTGTGAGATCGAATCAGGAATAAGGAGTAGAAAAGTCGCTGACATAGCCCAACGGATTAGCAAGCTTAAGTGGCAGTAGGCGGGGCACATAGCACGTAGAACTGACGGCCGATGGGGCAAAAAGGTTCTAGCATAGAGGCAACGTACCGCTAGTGCAGCGTAGGACGTCCAGCCACAAGGTGGATAGATGACCTGGTAAAGGTTGCAGGAAGGATGCAGGCCGCTTCCAACCGGCCAATCTGGAAGTCACTGGGGGAGGCCTAAGTTAAGCAGTGGACGTCCTATGGCTGAAATGAGGTTGATGATGATAAAAACAAACAAGTCACGGTATTAACAATGAGGCGGAATTATCGCCTAAAATTCTCTTTCAGACAGTCTTGAGTTCAATAAAATCATAGTGTAGTCGGGTTTCGCCGTGCGAGAGCGAGGAGTGCGTAACAGAAAAAGAAATATAATAACAACATTATACTCACAAATAGTTTCACAGTACGTCTGTTTTTAAGACGACTGAATATTTTGATATCATTTAGAGCATAAACAGTTCCTTGACTCCATGTAATAATTCAGTTGTTTCAGCTTTTAGAAAAAAAACCTACTAAAGACACGTAAATAAATTCCGAAAACAAATATCGGTATAGTTATTGCAAGAAGCAGCCTAGCTTTTCCATAAAAAAACTGTGTTTGACTTTATAATGTTCATAATTCTATGGTCAGACCTTATCAATTTTATCCATTAACAAACAAAAACTAATTTAACTATGGCTATTGCAATGAAAATAAGATTACGTAGGTATGTGATAGAGTTGTCGATTAAATAAAAAGTTTTTTTTATGTTTTTCAATAAATTTCTTGTCGGATTTATTAACCTTTAGAAGGACGGTATTAAGTACATGACATAAAGAAATATTTATTTTGTTTAAATTAATGAGAATTAGAGAAGAATGAGAATTTAATTAAATGAGATAGTTTTTTATAATAATCAGTGATCGGAGTAGGTAGATTGATTTGGGGTCAATCTCAAACATTGATGTTAATATGGACATGCCTCCAGGATTCCGGAATTTCTTGGTATCAGTTTTTTAAAAAAAAGCATATCCATATTATGCTATTACTACCAAAGTACATCAAATCAATCTACCTACTCCGATTACTGATAATAATCATATCATATAAAATACTAACTCAATTTAAACCTAACTAAGGAAAGGGACAATGAAATAAAATTTTCACATGACCGAAGTCAACAAAAGCTAAACGCTTAGAACACATTACGCAACCCGTAACATCACAGTCGGTTGAGCTACAAACTGCAAATGCGATTAGGAGTTTGTAAGAAAAAAACCACAATACCTTATTCAATTGCGTTCGAAACACATTGAGGTCTTTGTGAAGGCAAATGTTCAATGGATTCATGTACGAAAAATAATGTATGACGACTTGCTTATTAAATAGGGTTGTCAGATATGATCTGAATACATCATGTTTGACAAGTAGTTCTCCAAAGAGACCTAGGATTATCTCTTATATGAACAGTATTACCATACAAATGGAGGAACTTTCCCTTATTAATCAGTATCGACAACTCAAAAGATTTTTTTAAAATGCCTTATTATTTATATGTGCATTCTGATATAAAGTCTAGTTCAGACGCAGACTTTTATATATAGTAAGTCAGTAACTTAATCGAACTATGCAAAGAACATGAAAATATTTTTCAGATTTAATTATTTCTATCTGCTGTTAAAATTCATACGCTTGAATAATTTAACATATTCATGAAAAAAATTCACCGTATGTGCACTGGGTAAGGTCCTTGTTGGCTCGACGTACCTTTGCCTCTGATGATTGACGGCGTGGCTTTCGTAGTCTCTCTATTGATTTTATTTTCGGACATTTTAGTTTTTTTGTAAAATTCGATTATTAAAAATAATAACGATTATTTTTAAAATTTGGCCCCCTTTGCAATGTAACCCTGTATTTAAGCATTAGGCTTAACATTTCAGTGTAATTTTTTCTGTTTCTTATTTCTGACACTCCTTGTTCTCTACTCTTAAAACAGTTAAGTTTCACAATTCGTTTATGTAACTTTTGTATGCAATACAATCACGTCAGCTTATTGTAGTCAATTTTATACACGAATTTGACAACCCTAAGTTACGGATATATTTTTTAGTTCGCAGTCAACCACAGAAGCTCAATGTATTTGTATTGTTACTTTTTACTTGAAAGAAGGGACTTTACAATCTTTTATGGTGAGGATTAAGTGAGTATGATCGCATTGCGCAATATTCAATAAAAGTCACAATAAGACACACCTGAAATATCCGCCATTTTATCTGATCTGCCCTACAATTTACAATTTACATACACTCGTACGGACGCAGAACTACCATGTAGGCAAGTATAGTCAGTGGAAATAAATAGTTCATTTATTCATTTATTTATTGCATTGCACATGACTTAGATGCAAAATACATAACATAGGTAAGTATATAACTCCAATATTCATATGCACCTTGATAGGCACAGCAACGTGGAAGAGAGAAAGGCAGATATTTTGTCGTGCAATAGTAAAATTTTATGTAGATATTTATTATGTAATCTATTTATATATTAAATTTATTTAGTAAATTAAGTAATTTTTTCTTCTAAATATTCATTTATCGTATAATAATGTTTGTCGATCAGAAACTCTTTAAGTAGTTTCATAAATTTAGAGAACTTATTTTCATTTTTTATATAGTTTGGGAGTTTATTGTAAATTTTAATTGACATAGGGTATGGTCCAGAACTATGCAATTTTAACGTTGAATTTATTTGGACAAGATTGTTTTTGTATTTGTTTCGTGGAAGATTATGTTTACGAACGTCAGTAATCAGTAATCAGTCTGTCGATATAGGTATCAATGAGGTGCCGTAGCTCAGTGGCGGCAGCACTCAAGTAGTTAAGCCACCTACGGTTACGGGTTCGATTCTAGGTCGGGTTAATGTATAAAACAAACTTTTCTATGTCTTGGGTCTGGTTGTCGTGGTATCGCTGTGTCGTGGTATTTTCCTGATTACTTTAACACTTACCTTAGGATCAGTTAGGATCAGAACAATGTATGGATGTTGTCCAATTTTTTTTAAGCCACGGTTATGATCGGATGGGTGACCATTTAAGCCATATTTAGTGACATATATCACAAGCATCTCCGTGTTTTGGTTAGGTTTGTTAAAAGTGGGTCCCGGCTAATATTGCTTGATACTAGTCGTCGAGCCTAGTCGGAGGCCTTAACTGATCAAGCATACGTAAACGAGACACAATAATGATTATGATGATGATGAGACACAATAGAAATTCTACTGTTATGCGGTCTCATGAGACCGCTTGGATGTTAACGGGTTACGCCTTCTTTACATCTGACAGTAAGGTTTAGTCGCTGGCCCTATAACACCCCTCCAACAACCTGCACTGAACCTACTTGGTGGAGTATGGCCCTAACCAACTCATAGTTGAGGTGAGGCCTGCGCCCCGCAGTGCGACGTATTATGGGCATATAGGGTATTAATATGGGCGAGACAACTACCACACCAATCATTATGGTCTCAAAGTAAGAAATTAACAGCCTTGTGTTACGAGGTACCAGACAATAAATTTTATCAGTGATGTCGCCCTGCGCACCCAGATTCGAGCCAATTTAGAAAAAAATAATTTAAACGAACTGGGAACCGAACCCGGGGTTACCTAATTTAAATCCGAATTGTTTTAGTACGAATTTTATTTTTCCGAAAACGTTTTGCTCTTTATACATTTTCCATATTTTTATTATAATGAAAAACAATTCAAATATTGCTGATATTCCGATTTTCGATTGTAATTTTTTTTTAAATTCTAATGTATGTTTTGAAATCTTACTCAAAATTTGCTAAATCATTAATGTTAGATGATTTAGTTTCCAGAAAAATGATTCCAGTATTATAATAATTAATCCTACATATGGATGCAGGATCCTTAGAATGTACCTACCCTTAGTTTTTAAGCGCTCGGTTGTCGCTGCCGCGGTACGCTCGCTCCGTTCGTACGTTTGTATTGATTAAAATACGACTTCATCGTAATTATTTAAATCTTCGTATTTTTTAAATAAAAATTTCCGAAAAAAAAAACGCGAAGTGAACCGTTATTTATCTGAA
The DNA here is from genome assembly GCA_963576865.1 of Anania hortulata. Classification (NCBI taxonomy): domain Eukaryota; kingdom Metazoa; phylum Arthropoda; class Insecta; order Lepidoptera; family Crambidae; genus Anania; species Anania hortulata. Next base: position 24,123,916 of record OY756388.1, on the reverse strand, counting down.
ATCACAGGTGTACGACAGCGCTTCAACAAAGACAGTGCACTTACCGTGCGAGTTAGTTTTTTTAAACGAAGATAGGGGTAATTAAAATTCCCGATTCTGCTGCAAAATTTAATATAATGTTCCAAAGTAACCCCGTATAGATTAGAACAGGCAAAAACAAATAGCTCATAATCCGGCTGTCTGTTGCAAAATTTAGAGTCCACTGAACTCCGAAGCTGAAAATGTAAAATGACGTCCTTTTTAAATTCAGTATACCAACAAATTCTTTAACCTCGCCCATTTGAAACGCTTATGAATACCAGCTGTCCGAATGTGGAATTAGATCTATGATAATAACTTCAATACTGGGATTGTACATTCAAATATCGAGTGCGTTAACCGCTCGCGACTTATTTGCGAGTCAAAAAATATTGCCTTTCGACTGGGTCGGTGATTACACACTAGTGCTTTTCTAGAACGTTCTAGAATCTCAGATGAAAGTGTAAAAATCGGAATATTCATAATAATATTCATAATTTTTCAGTGTTAATGCGGTTTTGAACGAATACATGAATGGACAATTGTAATGTATTGATGAAATGTGCATTTGGAAGCGGATTGAGAATAAAGATGAGATATTACAATAGTAAATGCGCAATTTAGATAATGCAAATGCTGTGGTTGAACTTGGCATGTATGAGGGCAAGACTCAAAGAGGCGGGTATGTCGACGAAGTTTCTGGACGGTTCGGGGCAAACAACTGGATTGTTTGTCACAAGTTCCTTGCCTTTTGAACTAGAGGCGTGAGAATTTATTAAGTTGTTCTATGACATCAGGTTTTACTTTGCGTCAGATATTGATAATGTATTTACATTATTTTACGAGTTTCTAGCTAAAATCGTTAAATTTAGTTCGTAAACAAATAAAATATTAAAATTGCTGTCAATACTAAATCCCAACTTTTTAAAGAAATATGGGAGGACAATATTGTTACGAGTAAAAATGTAGGTACGCCATTACTCAGCCCCAAATTTCAGTTAATACTGTCGCAGAATCGCAAAAGACTTGCTAAATCTAAAATCGTGGTAAAGTGCTAGAAGAATCCTTTCGAATTGCGTTGAGTGATTCTCAAATGAAGCCCGCATGTGTCAGCCCCAGTGTGCGCTTTTAGCGCAAGTGCACAGAGTCGCATCGGGGGCAGTTTTTGTGTGTAACTGGGTCGCTGCAAGCCCTCGCCTTGAGTATTGTTCGCGCAAATGGCTAATTTAGGTCGCACCACTAAGAGCTGACGTGTTTCTATGTAGAAGAAAAGTTTTTGCTCGTCATAGTTTTTATGTCGATGCTGCAGTGAATAAGGCATTTAAGGCTTGCAATCCTTTTTTAATTACGATTTGATGGCTTATATTGCAGCACTACCAACGCACTTAAATGACGAAAAATTAAATTATACGTACTGACATGAAAATTATCCTGGTTTTAAAGTAAGGATGTTAGTCTTGTGTTATGAGGAACCAGACACAGAATATGGCCAGTGGCATCTTCTAGCTCACACAGACACGAGTTCGAATTAGAAAATATTGATTTCTAACTTGAGCCTAACCGAGAATCAAACCCTTTACATCCTGATCGAATCACTCCGCTTATCGGTTTGTCAGTCATTGTGTCTATTAAGTCAGTATATTTTAGGGAAGGGAAAGCTATCAATCGCCGCAATTATATTTTGTCATTTATAAAATTCGTTTCTAAATAAATACATTTTATATTAACTATTGTCCATATTCTTTTTACCTTGAGACTATATATAGCTTGAAAATCCCGACGATATGGTTTTCGTCAGGGTATGATACCTTGGCTTACCCTGAATGTAGAACGAAACTATATAACTTTTAGTTCACAAATTGTTAGTTCGAAATAGTATCGGTCAGGTTAAAATATTACAAAGCATATAATAATATATAACCGACACGACATTATAAATATTAAACATATAACTGTATAAAAAACAATACATAAGTTAAATCGCTAACTATGCCTCAATAAAGTATGTAAATATCCTTTCCTACCTGTGCGACAATAGTCTGAAATGTCGCATTTACCCGCGACTTTCATCGTGTAGAAAAAACATTATTCTTCTATACGTTTTATCGCATAATAGCTGTACAAGGGGCATAATTGGGGTAAATAATCCAGTGATCGGGCGTCTAGCTCGCGTCCTAAGTAAACACCACTGCTACCTACTGGGGTCTGCGTGACACTTGCATGCTACAATTTGGACGATATTTAACACGTGCAATTTGAAAATCTTGCAAGGATGTAATATTGTATTATTTAACTTTGTAAATTAAAGTAGTATACAATAAAGTAAAAATACCTTTTTTATTTCAAATTTTTTTTATATATTTTTTATACAGTTAATTATACTTACGTTTATGCATTTTAACCTATGTTGGTATGTTTTTGGGTGTTTTTTGGACTTTTCTTCTGCCCGTAAGCACAACCTACCCAAGCCTTGACGTTAAGCTTGACCGGAATAAATATCGTAATATGCCTTAAGTTTGCAAAAACATACATATAAATAAATATGTGTAGACTTAATATTTATTTTAGCGCATGAATACGTGTAGCGATAAAATATAGCCACGTTCAAATTCAAAGGCACAATTGTAATCGAAAAATCGATGAAATATTCAATATGACAATCACAATAACACTTCCACAAGTCGCATGCACGTGCAGCCTCCAAACCGACGTGCGTTTGTACGGTTCTCACGAACAGCAAAATTGGCAAAAAGCGTTGATTTATCATTTGGGCAATGGACCATAACAAACTCGTTTACCTCATTAATGAAGTGTATGTGGGATTAAAAGTAGTTAGGATTTTACCTGAATGATTTCAATTAGCGAATGGTTTGCACATTTTAAGGATTTATTAGCTCATTTGAAAATAATAAAAAGTAGGCATGGAGATCAGAAAACGTGCAAATCCACAGAAATCGTGTAGTGCTGATATTTTTTTTATATTAAAAACCAAGGATTACCTAGTTAGTTGGAAATATAAATGTGGTTTTCTTAAAGTATTGTAAGTAACTATTTTTATATATCAAGAAGTACTTATTTTAGTAAACAAAGTAGAGTCAGTGACTTTAAATAACTATTTATAATGACAATCTTAGATAAGCTTAACCTACATTTCAGCTACAGAAATCATATTTTTTACAAGCTGTCGACAGTCGTTGTTTTGAAATACCTCCGTATGTAGATAGTGGCAGAACAGTAGTTCTGCCACTTTAGCAATACGCTAGTTTCCTGGGTCAAAAAAAGATTATTTTATTTAGTCCGTCAGTTAGATTATCAAAAAATATTGGACCCATATTTTGTCTTTTGTCAATCAAACAAACAATGAGGAAGATAAAGCACATCAAAGTGAGCACGTGACGTCACGCCCTGCTAAAAAGTGTCGCAAGGCGTGACGTTACGCGGAACTTTAACGGGCTATATCTTCATAATTTTTCGTTTGATTGACAAAAGGAAAAATACGTGTCCAATATTTTCTGTTAATCCAACTGATGGACTAATTAGACTTTATTAAGAAACTAGCCCATTGTATTTACGAACGGTGGTAGTTCCATAGTGGCTATTCCATGGGTCATCACCATCATCATCATCAGCATTTGAATGTCTACTGCTTGATAAAGCCCTTCCCTACAGAACGCCACAGCGAGCGAATATAAGCCGTTTGCATCTAGCGGCTTCCCGCAACCCCGACCAGGTCGTCAGTCCACTGGGTTAAAGATCTATTTATGCTTGTAAAAAATATTGTAATTGTGACAGTTTTTTTTTAAACTAATTTATTCGCATTATATACCTTATGGAAGTCATAATGAAATAATGTAACTTATCAACATTATTATGCCTATAGATATCTCAGTATCGTGGACCGCTATAATAATATTAGAAACACGTGAATATATGAATTCGAATAAATATTTCTAATATTGTCTGATATTCAAACGCCATTGCGTTTGAATTTCTCCTTCCATTGAAGGAGAACAATTCATGTACGTGAAAACGTTATCCTAAAAAGACACTTCACAACAGTTTTATTTAACGTAGATTGCTTCCATTTCGCGTCTACCTGCTGCGCACGAGTAATAATATAAAATAGAAATAATAGACGTGTCATAACGATCCGTAAATATTGAAAAAATACTACCTGTGAGTGTGACTTTTAACTCTTGGAACATCTCACTATACCTATACTGTTTCTCGAGTAAAGCCATTGTAAAAGAGACTCTTTTGCGTTGACATAAGAACTAGCTAAATGTCGGGTTCAGTTTCGCAATAACAAAATAAATTTTATTACAAAAAAGACACACAATGCACGTTAACGTGAAGTTTTTATTCGTATAGCATTTCGCTATAAAAACAACAATTTAAAATTTTCAATTTTATTTCCCTACTGCTAGAGTGCACTTTTGTTTGCTATTTGTCGGTAATATTTAGATCTCGTACGCGAAGAGTTCTGACGCAAGATAGTAGCCCCAATTGGAATTCATAGAGTAGACTCTCTTCCGCACTACTCCCGCCATCCCAGCGGTCCGACATGTACAATGCTTAGGCTCTATTAAACTTAGGCTTCACGAATTGCTGCGTGTGGTACCCTAAGGTAAAAACAAGGGTCTCAAAGTATTATGTAACTACATGTTCGGAAGTGGGAAGAAACGTCGTAAGAAAACCTGCCTGCACCTATCTGCCCTCCCTATACCTGGGACTAAGACAGAGAAAGGATGAATGTAACTCCAATGATAATTATTAGACGTTTTGAACCCAAAATCAAAACCCAGCTGAAAACGAGATGAAACGATAAGAATTGACACACAGATTGGATCCTTCTAGGTAAACCCATGAAGTATGATGAGAAAACTCTGATCCACTTGACGGCTATTTCTCAAAAGCATCAGAGCCGCTTCTCCCTACCGGTTTGTTTCAATGGTCAGGGCCGAAACTTTGGACACTTTTTTGTAGAACTGACAAAGCTAGTTTGACATGATAAATTTACCATACTATTACCAAAAATCAATGGGGGTGGCCAATGTTCAGCAGTAGACGTCCTATGGCTGAAATCACGATGATGATATAATATCAAAAATCTCCCCCAGATCGAGCCCGCTAGAAAGTCTAGAAAGTAGCCCGGTCCTGGTCCCGTCGGTGCCACCACTAGCGGGTTCGCCGCTAAGTAAGGTGATTTATGCACTTGACACAGGCCTATCACGCCCGCTAGTATGGGGCCACACATGTACGGCCTAGATGAGGCGGACTTAGGCTGAGCGCCTTCATCGCTAAAGGCTTGAGAAGGCCGTCAAGGTACGTCTGGAAAAAAAAGTATATTTATAAAAGTACTATATGTTCTCTATTCGATTTATTTCGAATGAAACTTGAAAAGGGAACATTCTGTGTATACGTATATTATGTAGTAACCCAATACAGCACACGATCGGGAGAAAAAAACTTAGACAATAACATAAGTTTTTATTAAAAGGATTTCGTGGTGGCCGTTACTGTTTTATCTGTCTACAAACGACGCATAGATGATGTGTTTAAGGATCCTTGAGTTAAACCGAGAACCCAACATATTTTATTAAAATCATTAATTAAACTTCACAGTCAATACAAATTTGAAACAATCTAATTACTACTTAGATACAACAATAAGCTATTCTATCCGTTAGAACCATGTAATTTTCACTAAACAAACGTAGATTTTTGCAAGACTGCTCGAAAAGGAGTACAATGTTTTTTTAAATAATAATGATAGGAATAAAATCTTTATTTGCCAAAACAAATTAATTGAAGATCTGACTTTGCATAATATTTGCACGTACATGTTCCCCTTATTTACAACAGCATGGAAACACCAAATAAATAGTTAAGTTTGTAAAAGCTCATGTGCTTTGTATTATAGTTATCCCTAATTAGAAATCCCAAGTCTGTAGAGTATAACTTTTAATTTCACTGCCAAAAGCATAATTATAATCAGGAATGCGACACAAGTAACAATGTACGCGTATCAAAACATCCACATACGGGTCCCACGCCAACAATCCTAACAACGTATGGCCAGATTTTTTAAAGGTTTAAGGGCAAAGACATGCACGAAGGGACGAATGCCGAAAAAAACGGTTAAAAGCATTGCTCGCAGTACTCTGTACCTGGCGCTATACAAAAAAATGATTAATGATGACTGGAAATTAGATAATTTCGGTGCAGGTAAGTGGCGATTTTTTAACCGGTGTCCCTGCGCATTGTGCGACGACCCTTATGCCCTGACCTATTACGAATACGATGCAGTAATTATATGTTTTAAACGCGTACATTAATACAGGAAGAACCCTGATTTATTGATTTGCGGAATATGCAACGTATAATTTTTATTATTGTGTAGAGAACAATTTGATCATGTTATGTTTTTTAAAATATATTTATCATGAATTTTTATAAGCTTTATATTTTTACAAGCTTTATTTAAAAGCAATTGGCTTTTAAATAAAGCTTAAGTTAAATAGATTAAGCTATTTTACATATCTAATTATATGATAAAAGTTAACTTTTGCGCAAAGCTAGATAAATGACTTAAAAATTAATCTCTGCACGAGTAGCACTAAGTATTTACATTTATCAATTAAACGCACAAACCTTCCTCGTAAAGGTATCAGACTAAGTATCACCCTACAGTAATTTTGAAGATCGACCTGTACAAAGTACAGACAGACATAGGCCGAACTCGGCTGGGCAGCGTTCGGAAAACTACGCAACGTCTTCTCGTCCAAAATACCTCAGTGACTAATAAAGAAGTCTACAACCAGTGTGTGTTACCAGTGATGAAATATCTAACTGAATCGTGGCCTCTCACTATTGGGCCTCATAAGAAAGCTCTAGGTGGCACAGCGTGCTACGAAAAGGGCTATGCTCGGTGTTTTTTTGCGAGATCGAATCAGGAATGAGGAGATTCGTAAACGAACAAAAGTCGCTAACATAACCCAACGGATTACTCAGCTTAAGTGGCAGTAAGCGGGGCACATAGCACGTAGAAATAACGGCCGATGGGGCAGAAAGGTTCTGGAATAGAGGCTACGTACCGGCAAGCGCAGCGTAAAACGTTCACCTACAAGGTGGACAGACGACCTGGTAAAGGTTGCAGGAAGACGCTGGATGCAGGCCGCTTCCAACCGGCCAATCTGGAAGTCACTGGAGGTGGCCTATGTTCAGCAGTGGAAGTCCTATGGCTGTTATGATGATAGGCCGAACGACAGACAGCCGCAGCAAGGGATTTAAATATTTTTAACTGTAAAAATAAATACTTTATGATAAAAACTTATATGGCGATTTTACTGTATTCTTTTTAATTATTAATTGTACTTAATTTGCGAGTGGATCTATACCGATTCATGCTCATAACTCTAAAATAACATTACAAAAACGTGTTCCAACAGTAACAATCGGAGTACGCGCATTCGGGGCTGTAAAATTTTACAAGCGCCGTATAGAATGTAATTTTAAAATACTGTAAATGCTACCCAGCTTATTGGAACAGGCTGTAATTAACGTGTATTCGTTATACACAGACGCATACTGTGGGTTTTATTGGTAGTCTATGCCTACGGCTCCGTTTGCGTGGACAAAATAATACGCGTATTAACGGACTTTGTATTTTATTACATCATTGCTTTCATCATCTAAGTTACTGTCTATTCTGATTATAATAATATAACAAAAAAATGAAAATTTCTTTATTAATTACACTTGAACAATACACTGGTTGAACTGCTCTCATATAAGGTTGCCCTGTGTTACGAGAGGCTGGCTTCTCTTTACAAATTGATTAATACAATAAGTGCAGTTAATAATATAACAAGCTAAAGACATAAACAATTTTACTACGTGTGCGCGCGCGTGTGTGTGTGTGTGTGTGTGTGTGTGTGTGTGTGTGTGTGTGTGTGTGTGTGTGTGTGTGCGCGCGTGCGTGTGTGCGTGTGTGCGTGTGTGCGTGTGTGTGTGCGTGTGTGCGTGTGTGTGTGTGTGCGCGTGTGTGTGTGTGTGTGTGTGGATGTGGATTTGGGTACGAGTGTAATTATTGTTATGTATTCTACGTATACCTACATTTTATGAAAAACTTACAATTGCGTGGATTGCATCTTCTAAGCTGTTGTAGTCAAACGTTGATAGCCACTCAAATGTATGACCCCTAAACTTATTTACGCTATAATGTGGGAGGTCCTTGTTTGCCAGTAGTAGTTCATTATAAAGATGCAAAGCCATGCATTTGAAGTGTCTTTTAGCAAATATTGAGTGGGTAGTGGGAGTTCTAAATTTGATTACTCTTTTTTTGGGTAAGGGTATATGTGGAACATCTTTGCTATGGAACCTACACAGCGTGAGGAGGACGTAAAGTTTTCGAACTGGAAGGACCCTGGCTTGTTGGTACAGCTGTTCTGTTGGGAACTGGTATGGCAGACCTAGCGCAACTTTGAGGACAGCCCTTTGGGCTCTTTCCAGCTCAAGAATGTGCGTCTTGGCAGCATTTCCCCAAACACAGATGCAGTAAGTAAGTATGCACTGACAAAGAGCTTTGTATGTTAATATAATGAGCGTGTGGTCCGCAGCAAGACGCAGCTGTTTAAAAGCAAAAATAAGTTTCCGAGCCTTGCTCGATACCACACTTAGGTGTGAAACAAAGAGAATATTTTCATTTGAAAAAAATTTTTTACTTGCCATCCGAGTGACTGCTCTTCCACCTGAGCTACGGATGACATAGTAATGTTGGCAAGTGCCTTCAAGTGTTTATAGCTGTTAGTAAGGTTTTCATTATAGTTTCATTAATGTCATAGATTTTATACCCATAAACATCCGAAAGAAATATTATTACAAATATTTAACAATCAGTTAAGATGAAACAGCTTAATCAATTTAAACTATTGCTGATTATATGAAACTAGCAATAAGTGAATGCAAAAAATAAAAAAGTTTAAGATCATATCTGACAAACAGCACCGACACATAGCTCTAATTCATTTATTATGTAGAGAGCAAGGAGTTATGGATCCGCGCCTTTTGAGACAGAGGAACTCTCGTATCAGAATGACCTCCTCCTCCTTCCCTTTGTCGTTTCTTATAATTATTTTTTGCCTGTTTATAATCGTTTTCACTGCACAAATGATCACTATTGGATCTTGCAGAAGCATGTTTGTTGGAGATTTTTTTTTTGTTTATTTATCAACTCTTTAAAAGAACAGCTTCTCGAATTTTAATTCGTATTTTTTTAAACGTAGTATTTTAGGTAGGTAACTACAAAAAATATCCCAAGTCATCTACAAAACATATCGCTATCATTTCGGATAGTAACATGAGACACATATAACTTGTTTCGCTTAAATATTTTCGTATAATTGATAGGCATAGACACACAACAATTATTAATAATATTGCCATGATTAAGTTTATGTATCTAACACATTCATTGACTACGTAATTCTTAAGGACAAGTCTATTCACACATTTTTGGTAAAAAATTGCACGAAATACTTTTTGTTTAAGAATATAACTATTAAATGTATATAAGCTTTTTAAAAAAGAATGCACTTTATAATTTCATTTTATTTAACAGATTTAACAATTAGCGATAATAATATTATTGTCTTACAATGATTGTATGTAGTGCGTCAATATCTGTTAATGTAATAGTAAATGTGAAACTAAAAAAGACTATAACAACAATATCTACATAATTTTTAGACTTTGCCTTAAATATACTACTAATAAAGTATCCAGTTACAAATGTTATTAATCGCGTACCAATGTATCATTTAGCTAACTGTTAATTAAAATAATATTGCACGAAACTGAGCCGTAATTTATTGCAATAATTATTTGCCAGCCAATTCAATAACATCTACTATAAAACTAGAATCTAATTGTATTTATAAAGCTTTCTTTTATTTATTGTGTGAACTCTAATATTTTAATTAAAGATCCCAGTTATTTACGATGAGAGCCGATGAACAAAATGAATGATTTAAATGCTAACATCAAGAAGTAAAGGCAATCAACCATTTTATTACGTATTATGTTTGTGTTCGATTGTACAAAATGTATTTGTTTGAGTTTAACGTAAGCGCAATAAGTAGTGAAAGTAATGGGGAATATGCATGTTTTTTTTATTTGGTCCAATACTTTGGTAATAGCACTTAATTATAATTAATAAAACTTTAGGAATTTTCGAAAAATATTGATAAATACTTGACTTACAGACCATTAAAGTCGCCTGTTAGACAAGGAGATCCGATATGCACCGTGTCGTCAGATTTTACGCGCGCCATACATTTTTCATACTAAAAGTTGTTTTAGAAAGAGATAGGTATACCTTAATTTCTAATTACTATATTACGGTTATTTTTGACCTAAAATAAATTTTGTTTTCACTATTAGCACTATAATTTCATATATTTTCTTATAAATATAGTAAAAACAAAATATTTTTTTTCATGCATATTCCCTATTGTATGTCAAAGGAGGAGGAGGAGATTTTTAAGGAGTGTCCTCTTGTGTATACTTTGTAGACAAAAATGTTGCATTTAGAATAACGTTAATATCAACGTAAATTCGATCATGTGTCCAAGATTCTAAGAATAGAGCAAGAATAAATATCGTAAACGAGAAGTGTCATAAGTAAATAGATGATCCCGGATGGGTTCATGGCCCGGGTCACAGCGGTGTAACCCGACACGCAGATGGGGCACTCTTGCACTTCCGAAAATTGCGGCAAAAACCGCGGCAAAAAGTGCGTATGGGCGGCAACAACTTGTGAAGGACCCGTAGGAAATTCGTAAACAAAAATTTTCATTTACTTCTGTTTGGGCCTATTTTGCCAATTAGGTACATATTTCTTGATGAAGGAGGAAAATAGTTACTTCTAAAAATATAATAGAATAAGAATATAAATAATTTGATTTATTTTGGTACAAAACTTAAGGTAATAGTATGTTATTTATTGAATTATAATGTACCAAAAGGGGTCCCGCTCAGCTTCTACAGGTTGTTGGCTTTTATGAATCTAAACTTTAACTATGAGACCAATAGTGAAATAAAAAAACAGCCATTTCATACATTTAGGTCGAGGAGCTATTTGACTTTTAGTATGAAACAGCTGTTTTTTGACGATCGTCTGGTGTAGTGGTTTGCGCTCCGGACTACAAAACCAGCGGTTGCGGGATCAAATCCCGCAGTGGGGCAAACGTTTGTTTAATGAACTCTACGTTTATAAACATCTGTGACTTAGGAACATTTGTATGATGATTATAAACGTATTTAATTATGTTTATCCATTATTTAGTCGTCATAGTTTTGCTTAGTTTGGGGCTACAAAATTGGTGTGCTTGTAGGAAGAATTTATTTATTTATTATTGAATTATGTAGGCATTTTTTATTTATTTAGGGCACATTTTAAGAGATTTTATTTTCTCGATTTTATAATTTGTTTGATTGCTTGAACCTAACACCCTCTGAATTTAAGCATCTATTCTGAATACAATAAAATCAGTCGTATCGTGTAATACAACTTTAATCATCAAGTAATAGTAAAAAAATAAAAAATAAAATTAATTTGGATTTGACGTTCAAACAGTATAGAATACATTGTAAGTAAAATGACAAAAAAATTGTGATGTCTAGATTTCAAAGGTATTTAATTATAATATCCAATAAACTCGTCTAAATTTTAGGCATAGCACTTTGACCCGTTCTTCGCAGAGATGCCCTACTTGTTTAAACACAAATATTTCAATTTTATTGTCAATTTTACTGCCTCAATAATTTATTAACAGTTCATTTGAAAGTGCTAATACTCCACAAATCGACATCCGGATCAAACGGCAGGGGGCACTGTTGTCAATTTTATGGTTAAGTTTTACGATATGTGTATGTTTTATTTATGTATTTAATATGTTTAATGTAGGACACAACAGGCGTGGCTGATACGTATTCTTTGCATTTTAAGAAGCATAGTATAATAGTAATTCTAAAATGCGCCAGAAAACATACGATTGCCAGTCTTTTGGACTCAACAACCCTGTAGAGTTACTGGAGAGTGATTTTTGACCGCAAACCTTTGCCAATTTTGAAAACTTGGTTTTTCGAATCGACCCGAATCGGGAATCGAATCTTCCCAGATTTTAAAAATAATTTAAGTAGTAATAGAGCTTAATTATTTCATTTAATAATTATAATAATTTATTCACTCATAATCGCTATACTACTCTGTTTGGGTTGCAAATTTGAAATATCAAATTTAGTCAATTTTTCTATACTTTTAATAATTACGGATATTTAATCACAACAACGGAACCATAATAGAAATAAGAGCAAACTGCGCACTTGATGCGGCGCAAGCGCACATTTGGCATATCCGCCGCGTCCATCTGTCTGTCACAAAAACGACTACCTAGTGAACAAAAACATTCATTAACTCTTATTAAGAAGCAGGACTAAATTACTTACTGCAAATTTTGGAAGAGATTTAGTAGTATTTAAAAGGATATTTGGCTGGCTTTGACAAAACAAGTCCCAAGTTAAAAAAATTGGCTAAGACTTCCATGATTTATGTTCTCAGCAGTAGACTGCAATTTTTTTTTTTTAGAAGATTAGTCTTCTCTTTTTAACACCTGAATCTAAGGTATTTTAAAAAGTAGCAAAATTATATTTGCTCAATAAGGTTATTTAAAAATATGCAGTCCACATTCACATGCCGTGGTAACCTGTAATTAAGTTAATTTCTGTCTTACCAATTTTCTTGTATTTTTGTTTGTTTATAAAATATTTCGTTTTCGCGTACATTTTTGTGTCGTAATGGATTTGATAACTCCTGTGGGTAAAGAGTTCTATAGAATTGAAATAATAAAGATATCTGATAAAAGAAATTTTAAAAATCTATCTAAAAGAAATATGGATGGGATAGAAATACAGTAGCAATTTGTGCCCAGCTAAACATCTGATAATATGATAATGAAGTAGGTAAACATTCAGAATGATATCAAACAGTAGATTTGATTTAGCACCGCCTATTAATTTGTGTGTTATGTCCATCTTTCCGTCCACTGCCAATATCTCAATAATCATTTGACAATTTACGATTATATTAATGTGAAAGTTCCAAATATTGACGTCTCATCAATAAATATAAAGGCTAATAATCTGTGAATTAGTTAAATTCATTGTCTCCTTCAGTAGGCGTTGACACGATGACCCGAGGCCATTAGGAAAATACACCGTTACCGATTTGAGAGAGGCAACATTAAAAAATTGAAGCAACTAGAGAATAAATCTATCGCGTTTCTTAATTAAAATCATTTTATGCGCAATCTGAATATATTAAGACGAGACGTGGCCAATAAAGCACGTTTGCGGCGGAAACACACGAGCAAACGTAACGATCGTAACAGAAGCGATTTTTGTAGAAAAGACACGAACGTCTTGTACTTATAGCAAGATAAAGTTGGACATATGCGAGAGTATATTGCTTGACTGTTCTGCAAAACTTCTTGAAGCCGACGTTCAAACCTTACAATTATGTATCATCATTAACATCTTTTCAGTCGACGTCCACTGCTGAACATAGGCCTCCCCCAGTGACTTCCAGATTGGCCGGTTGTAAGCCGCCTGCATCCAGCGGCTTCCTGCAACCTTTACCAGGTCGTCTGTCCACTTTGTGGGTGGACGTCCTATCTTTATATATAATTAATTGCTATAAATACAAACTCTTTTCTTTTAAGTGATGTTAGTCCATCAATTTCCGGTGGAATACAAAATATTTCCGGGTTTAGGAGGGCATTTTGTGAAGGGGACAGATGTAAACCTCGAGTTGGGATTCATCATTATTATCATCATTTCAGCCATAGGTCTACTGCAGAACATAGGACTTTCAGATTGGCCAGTTGGAAGCGGCCTGCGTCCACCGCCTTGGGTTTACTCAGACGTTGTCTAGCGATATTTAGCTCCGTATATTTTGATCTGAGACGCTGTTATGCTGGTAATGTGGTCGTAATACCCAACTGTTTCCGCTATACGAAATGGTATCGTCAAAATCAGCATATAAATTAAATGTACATAATTTAGTGCGCTAATGCCCACGTCAAATTTGAAAGTACAATATTGGACCGGATTGACAATGAGCATCTCAAAACTTAACGCTCATAAGTCTATCAGCACAAGGTTCAAATTAGAGTGAAAATTAACGAATAATAGATGTAACTACTAAGATACGCGTTGATTGCATATTGAGATGGAAACGTTCTGGGAGATTTGTAAATTACATCAAATCTCGTATTGCGTGTTCTTATTAAATATAAACAAGAACGTGTGAGTAGATTTCTAGGAATAATTAAAAAATGTAATTAACTTTTACATGAGACCGGTTAAATTATAAGGTTAGTGGAAGCACTGGTCGCTTAGAGGTCTAAAGCGTCTCCATCCGTAAGGTTGTAAGTACCTACGTCTCGAATCCCAACACATACCTCAAACATCCTAAGGTATTTTGAGCGCTCAATGTGTAAGCAGAATTCAAATGATCTGATTCCCTGCCCAAGGATTTAGGGAGGTCAAATGGCAATTTCTGTAACATTATAACCTATACTCACCAAATCAAGAATTACAGACAAACGTACCTCGACAAAGAACGAAACGAAGTACTAAGAGGAACAAAAGGGATTTTTTAAAAGATGCAACAGGAGACGCAAAAATCATAAAACTCATGTGACGTAAAGGTACAACGGATGGAAAACTCTAAAAGCCCTACCACAAAACGACATTTTAAGTATAACTAAATAAGTAATAAAAATGCATTAAATCGGTTTTTATTTCCCGACTTTTAGTGTACACTTAAATAATTATCTTTATCATATCTATTTAGATAAAGTTATCGTAGTTCGTCACCGTTGTGGACATAAAATTGTACAGTCGAGAGGAAAAATAAACGAAGGCAAGAAACTTATAAGTGACTCGAATATAAAACCTAAGCGGATTTTTCTTTGCTGAATTTTCAGACCTTATATCTAAATCAAGAAACCATATACCATGCAGATAATACATTGATGTTTATACATATATGAATAACATCGGTAGTCACTGATACCTGTGACTGCTGGTAGTGACACAGGAGATGAACAATACTTAATACTGAATTTATTTATTGCTCTACCAATAAGCTGTTAGTTTTCTGTCTTGTCCGCGTGTCTGCACACCTGCTAACGCAGACATACTTCACACCACTGAAAACGCTGTCTGCGTGGCGGAGAATGGTCGCATAAAAATAGCCTTCGACACGAGAATAAGTAGAAGCAGTCAGTACTTAAAATTTTAGCAATTACATAATGTGGACCCAGTACATCAATGTTGCATTACTTACTATACTAACATTGCAGTAAACTGAAATTCGTCGAGTTAAAGTTCTTAATTTTTTTAAAAGTGATTAACCTGATAAAATTAAAACCTGGTAAAGTGTTCAGGTCTATTATTTTTAATGTTTGCTGTACAAATTTATGTAACATACTTTTAGTCCGGACTGTACATAAAGAATCCAGGGCCGGGCTATCGTCGATAACAGCTTCGAAGGCATACGGATCCTATAATTAGGCGGTTCACACGCGCCCGATCCATGCGATTGTCGCGACCGGCCGCGGCCGCCCATTCATGGCGCTGCGTCAATGGCGCGCGCGGGCCAGTTACGCAGGGTTCACAAACACGTTTAATTAATACACCCAAAAATTAACTAAGTCAAATTGTTAGTGATACGATTAACAGCAAAAAAAAACGCTTTATCTTAATTTTTTGCTTAATAAAAGCTCTATGCGAAGACAGAACGATGACTCTTACCCAACATGCAATTCTAACGCTGCATTTATCGCTAAAACCGTTTAAACTTAAGCATAGTTTTGTTTTATACAAACATACGTGCTTATAACGACCATGCACTGAACCTGTAAAACTTCTTACTTACGTGTATTAGTTTTACTGTTTCGTGACATTATTGCAAAGATACTGTTGTGAAAAAAAATCTGTGAAATTAATAATTTTACTTCAAATAATTTCAACATGCATAACGTTGTAGGTGCGGATAAATTGACTTTTATTTGAAGAGAAATATTGTTTGCCCGTAATCTAAATCTAGGTTGTTGAAATTTGACAGCCCTACACTAGCTGATGAATAATTTGAATATTCATCCAATAAGCTCGCCACAGTTAGATAACCCGTGAAAATGCTAAACATGCCAAGCTTAGAGCAAGTTTAGGCTTAAGTTCTTGAGGATACGGTAGATTTTTATATGTCTGTAATATCTGCCAGGTCAGAGATTGTCGCAAATGACAGACGCGTCGTCTAGCGACATTCGGGCACGCATCGGCGGCATTGAAGTGATAAGTTCGATAAATCACTAACAACAGTGATTAATTTATTTGATTATTTGAATACTGTAACCTTAGTATCATTAATGTAAAGTTCAAAATAGCGTGGCTATTTGTACAATGGAAGTTGATACAGTAACTCGCTCGAAACAGATAATCCACGCAAATCCATAAACCACGCGTAAGCCTAGATTCATTTCTCTGAAATCTTTGTTGCCTGCATCGTGCGTGATACACGAGTACATATGCTATTGAGATTAAATGCATGACGAATACTATCAGTTGGGTTATTTGGTATCCCAAGCCTACGGAGTCTGATATTACCCATAAAATCTCCATAACCAGGACATTAAAAAGCAACATAACGATTAGCGCGGTTTGTCCGCGCTTCACAAGCTTAACAAAAGGTAAGTAACAACCCCTGCATAATGCAACACAGAACCAAACCACACTGTCAAACTCCTCATAACCCTATGAGAAGTTTGACAGTGTGTTTTTTTTTAGGTTAGGAACCACATGGCTGTTCGATTTCACTACCGAACAGTATTCTGTTTTCAAAAGGATTACGCTGCCTTCATTGACAGTTCATTGTTAACTGACACTCATATGAATCTCTTAGTAGAAAGTGAGCCTACTTTAACTACGTCTAATATGCGATTAGTTAAGTTCAAGAATGGTTTATTGCCGTGTTAGTCTGGACGAGACAATAAAATAGGAAAGCGGAGTGAAAGGTCGTCAAATATATTGTTTTATTTAAATGACTCTCGCGACATCCGCCGCGGTCAGGACCAGAAAGTGCACGCGAACAGCCTAATGAATAATTTCCAAATATTACAATATTTGATGACAGCGAATCACCTTTTTGTCAAAATAAAATCAGATATTAGAGCCTACAGTGACCGTGGGAAGTTTTTAACGAATTGCGACTGACATCGTTAGTCTTTTAACCTTTCTCTAACACTCTATTGATTATCTTTCCGTAACAGCTGATTAGCAATAAAACGTTTTATTTACTGCCGTTAAATTTCAAATTAATCGTGATAGTAAGACGACCGATATTTTTGATTACAAAAATATTCATGAAAACATTTCAAATATTGACATTAATAAAAAATAGATAACAATAATATGAGTATGTATCCATTTTTCATTTTCAATATAATTTATCAATCAATATACATACCTGCCTGCATACATACGATATGATATGATATAATATGGCGATTTATCGACACAAACGGTCAATTTTTTTACAAATATTCTAAATATAGCCGCCATGTTGATTTTTTATCGAAAGTGCGATCATAAAAATTCAACACGGCGTCTATATCTTTCATATTATTTTAAAAAAAAACTGTATGTGTCAGTAAATCGCTATATCATATCATATCGTGTTTTGTTGGTCATGCTAGGGGGGCTGACGCTGTTTGTTAATATCATCATCATCAATATTGTCAGCATTTTGCCTTCCACATCTAATGGTACATAGGCAAATTCAAATTCAAATTCAAATATTTATTTGCTTACTAAACATTAGTGGTAGGTACATATGCAACAGGACTTAAAATTTTGTTACCTTAAGGCCTCTTCCGATGCACATTATTCAGCGTTTACTAGGCCGTCTGTCTAATGGGCCAGTCGTCACACACTTTGCCTGGTCATGGTCTCCACTCCAGAAATCATCTGCTACCTTATCGGCTATCGGTCATGCGGCAGACGTGGCCAGTCTATTGCCCCTTCAACTTTGCTGATCTTGTGGGCTATATCGTTCTCTGACGGATAACCTAGTTCCTAATAAGCCCTTAACAAGATCTAGCTTGCTGAAATATCTCATTAGTTTTCGATCATAGGCCAAATAAAACAAGGTTAAAGTAGGTATGGTGATTATTATTTTGGCACTGCCAGGTCTAAACCTGGCAGTGTCAAAATAATAATCCTAGGGTTAGTCCTAAGACTAACCCTCAATGAAATATCGAGCAAGCCGTTTCAATATCTAAAGTAGAATAACATTTTAAATGTGTTTTCTAAAATATATACTTTAAGTCACCAGCTAAGAGATTTCACACTTTTTAAAATAGCAAAAGGTTAGATTACTTTAGTAAAATATTAAATTTAAATAATGCGTACTTAAACTATCAAATAACATATTGCTAAATATGAATAAATATCGGAACATTGCGAACTAAACGACCAAACTACTATTAATTTAATACTAACTGACTAACCCACTATAGTTACGACAGAAAGAAAGACATTTGGATAATTAGATATCGTTTAACGTATGTTTAAATGTCAAAACATATGTCAAACGCTCAGAAGAGCCATTCGCTTGCAAACGACTTCACGCATTGAATGGTCATGTAAATAGGTAGGTTTAAGTTACAGTAAACATTTCCAATCATCTATTCAATGAGAATTTATTTACACATTTTTAGTAAATATTAAAAATTCTATCTGAAATTCTGAACAAAGTATATCATTTACGACATTTTGCCAAAGAATATTTGTTGTTTGTAATTATTTTTTCTGTCGATTGGCGTATGTTTTATAGGTGTACACCAAAATAACGTAATTTTAGGTACTTGCAACTTTAGGCATGCCGATCAAGTTCGATGCCTTTTTAAATACGTACATAAACAAGTATACCTATTTAGACACTTTGTTAAATACCTACTTCCTAATCTACCAACAACAGCTTGCGTTAAATCGTAAAAATAATGTCTATAGATTCCAGTCTTCACAATTTTATACAAAATTTATATTTCTTCAAATATTTAATTTGAAAACTGCCTCAAAATAGTAAAATATGTAAAGCCAATAATATGTACTGTGATGAATAATTTATTTACGATATCGTATAACGTGTACACTTATTAAAAACACCAATAAAAATCACTGGGTGACATTTATTAGACTTAATTTTAATTAAAAATATCACAAAACTGATTAAAGTTCCAAACTCGTTTACGGATCACCTAAGTAGTAAATGTATTTCAATAATTAGTTATCGTTGGTAATTAAATGTTCTATTACGTGTACAAGCCGCATGTTTCATGTAGGCTGTTGACCCTACAATGGAAACAAAAATATATTGCTTGGTCATTAATGTAACTTAAGTACATTAAATCCAGAATACCGCCATTAAACTGAGTGTAAATGTGTTTTCCATTACATTGGTAATTTATTAGTGAGATATGAACATGGACTCGCGCCACAGCCTGGCTTGCGTTATCGTCCGCAGCGACTCAGTTTTGCACAAAGCACGCGTGCGCTCAGGGTCAGTTAGGCTCCAATGTAATCTTTTGGGATATAAATGAGTTACAACAACATCTAAATCCAGCCAACCTTATCTGCGCGATGTGCATTAGGTCGAACATCGAACTAGGCTTTGGCATACCGGTAGAGTTTTACGCGAGTTCGCCTATAGGTTAGTTAGTTAGTTTAGCTGGGCTTTCTCCGCACTTAGCCTCATGATTGGGCCATTAAGCCTATAGGTTACAACCACCTTTACATCATAATGGGCTAGTATCTTAAAAAATCTAATTAGTCCGTCAGTTGGATTAACAGAAAATATCGGACACGTATTTTTTTCTTTTCTCAATCAAACAAAAATGATGAAGATATAGCCCGTTAAAGTTCCACGTAACGTCACGCCATGCGACACTTTTTAGCAAGGCGTGACGTCACGTGCTCACTTTGATGTGCTTTATCATCGTCATTTTTTGTTTGATTGACAAAAGACAAAATATGGGTCCAATATTTTCTGGTAATCTAACTAACGGACTAAATAGAATAATCTTTTTTTGAACCAGAAAACTAGCCTATTATTTTATTTTTTGCTATGTTCTGTGTAAAGTGGGGGTAGATCAGCAAGATATTTACTGAGTTTTAGCTCATTAGATTCCATTCTCATTTACCATTAGTCTCAAATAGAAAACTTGCGGGGTTATTGTATTATACAGGCGTATACTCCGTGCGACGATAGAAAGAGATTTAAATTGTAGAAAATAAGTTTTCTGTATTGTCTCGAGTCTGGGTGCTGTGGTACCGTCGTTGTTTTTGATTTCTGTAACACAAGTGCTTTAGCTACTTACCATAGGATCAGAGCAATGTATGTGATTTATTTATTTTAAAACAAAAAATAATGGAAGAAAGAGCTAAAACGAAGATGGAGTATACTTTTTTTACTTCTTCTGCTCACGCCCAAGCTATCTACTTAACACTGCAAACTACCCCGCTGCCAATGCCGCAACACACACACTGCAACACTGAATATTAACACATTAAATGTCATGAACGTCATTAAACAAAAGGTATTGTTATCAACCACTGGCACCACAGCCGGCCTGACCTGGACCTGGCGTCGCCATTTCTGCGGTCCCGGGTTCGATTCTCGGTCGAGGCAATGTAGAAAACGAACTTATCTATGTTAGGTCGGATCTGGGGGTTGTGGTAGCTTATTTGTTTCTGATGTCTATAACACAAGTGCTTAAACTACTTTCAGAGCAATGTATGTGATGTTATCTAATATTTATTTATTTACAATAGAGGTAGGTACTTTTACCTACTCTTAGTATTATCCTGTCGTGTATTTAATACCATTTGCACTTTCATGAAAAACAAAAAAAAATATCAAAATAAAAAAAAACTAATATTCTAGCTCGTCATAGCACTAAATCCCCGATCAAGTAAACCGTGAGAAAAATGCTATCGCACAAGCATTAGCAATTACAATAAATTTAGATGAAGCTAATTCAAGCGAACTTGGGCAATGCTGGCATGGTATGTCTAAGACCCACATTACCAAACGCTACTCATAATTTTATAGAGCTCAAGTAATGATTGGGCCGAGTTACATTGCGACTTGTTTTAGCACCAGCCTGATAAATGTCACGATTATTTAATTGTTGAAATTAAATATTTATATAATTATTCCAACAGTCGCTTCAACTATTATCTAGCCTCAAACCATTGACCAAATTAAGTACATATTGTTTACTATCAATATAGGGACTAGATAAGAGATAAACATACATAAATAACATGTTAAAACATCCACGAATTAGGTACAGGTTGCTCGTGCTCAACATACAAACATTTTCACAAGTTTTTGTTTCGTATGTTTATTATATACTGAATAGAATCACAATTGAGTCATCATCATCATCATCATTTCAGCCATACTTCCACTGCTGAACATAGGCCTCCCCCATTGACTTCCAGATTGGCCGGTTGGAAGCGGCCTGCATCCAGCGTCTTCCTGCGACCTTTACTAGGTCGTCTGACCACCTGCGCTTGCCGGTACGCGGCCTCCATTCTAGAACCTTTCTGCCCCATCGGCCATCAGTTCTACGTGCTATGTGCCTCGGCCACTGCCACTTCAGCTTGCTAATCCGTTGGGCTATATCACGATTGAGTACTGTTTGATAATACGGGTCTAAAACTGGTAATAAATGAGAAAACAAGTATATCCCACTGCTTACAACTTCACGAATCTTAACATAATTTGGGAATGTGCACATAACATTACAGAATGTTTAGAATATTTGTAATTACTAATGTTAATACTAACGGTACCTTCTCTCATTACGCTGTCTAAGATACAAATACTTAATAGTTATTATTTTAGTAAGTATTCAACATTTTATGATTTGCTATCTTGAACTTCCTTCTTTGTATTGTATTGTAATTTAGTATCATCATCATCATTTCGTCCACTGCTGAACAAAGGCCTCCCCCAATGAAAGGGGGGATTGCCAATACTCGCCACGCTTGGCAGGCGGGTTGGCGAGCGCAGTGATTTATAAGATTTCGCACGCAGACGATGCTGCCTGTCTCGTGATACAAGAATTTGTCGCCTCTTACGACACGCCTCGTTGGCAGAGATCAGATCGTCAATTATTAAGACTTTCAAGCACCGAAGATTTCAGCAACTAAAGCATGGTCTTTGTACCCGTCTAGTATCTTCATCTAGCACATCCTATTAAGTAGAAATGACATTTATTTTATTTGACATACATTTTGCCATTTTTTAATCTGTGACTGTACTGTTTTAGTATGGGCGAGTGTTGACAGGACTTGTCATTTCATACTAAATGTAAGCGAAAAATCACTAACTAGTTTCAAAGATTATTTTTTGTAAATATTGGACAAAATTACAATCACGTACATTGCTTTGATCTTATGGTAAGTAGCAAAAGCACTTGTGTTATAGAAATCAGAAACAACGACGATACCACAACACCCAGATACGACACAATATAGAAAAGTTCTTTCTACATTGACCGACCGGGAATCGAACCCGAGACCTCAGAGATAGCGACACCAGGTCCGGTATGCGCGCCGCTCGGCTACAGAGGTCGTCAGGTCGTCAAGAGAGCGCATGTCTATGTGGTATTTCCCCCCAGACAATTGCACATCTATCGTCATGCCCTGCGTGTCCCTACACCTGCACGCGCGAGGATCTCAAGGCCACCAATAGTGCTCTAACGGTGGCTGAGTTTTGGTCCTCACATAATACAGAGTTACATTTCACGGTAGTGCCAATTTTTCAGGGACCACTCAGAATCAGTAACTAAATCGATCTACGTAAGAAACAAACTATTATTTATTTGTCATTTTTAATTCTTTCATTCTGCATTTTTTGAAAAATAGAATACGTAGAAAATTGACGATTATTCGATTAAATTGCACCGTATGTGCACTGCATGAGATTCTGGTTGGAGCGTCGTCGGCATACACCTGTGATCTCTGATGAATGACGGCGCATTTCGCGTTTCCCTTTTTTTTCGGAAGTTTTTAAGTATATTTTACTCCAGAAATACGACGACGGAAATTAATTACGATAAATTAGTATTTCTATATTGTTCTATGGACCTTATTTTTAAATTTGGCACTACCTTAAAATGTAAACCTGTATTTTTACCTTCAGGCTTTTGGCTGAGTCGACACGCATAGAAGAAGAAGGTCGTTACGATATTTCTTATTACTGCTCTATAGGATATGTGGTCGATGAGTATCTACGATGCAATGCAGACTTAATTATTTTATGGTCACAGATTCGACGAAACAAAAAGTTGTTCATAGAACCAAGTTGAAATTTATGAATTCATAAAAATAATCAATTACTTGAGGTATACTATAATTAAATATTTTATTAGTTTTATTACTAATCAAATGACTTAACATTTTACTGTTGTCACTAACATTGTTAGACGGTCATGGAGTGACCTCCGAGCATAAATTTGCATATTTATTAAAATATGTTTCACGTGATTTTTATGATACAATAAATTCGTTAAACATTTCAAAATAATAAGCCCAATAGTCTAGACACCAACATTGTTACATCTATAATGAGTGCTACTACTTTCCGCATAATTTAAATATATAAAATTCTGTCTACAATCATACTAGCAATGTTCTAGCCCCAAACTAAGATAAGCTTGTATTATGGCGACTAGATAACGGATAAACATACCAAAATATTTTTTTAAACATCCATCGTCATCAGCATCATCATTTCAGCCATAGGACGTCCACTGCTGAACATAGGCCTCCCCCAATGACTTTCATCGGGGGGATTGCCAATACTTGCCACACTTGGCAGACGGGTCCATCCATCACTAAGTATCACAAGTGCACATTTAAATCATACGCATGCACCTCGGTCATCTGGGGTCAGCCCGGGTCGGCCGTCATCGAGTTATCCATCCCTTACTAATCATATCATCCTTCATACAATCCATCCATCTCTTCTTCGGTCGTCCACTTTAACTTCACCCACTCACATTCACACTCATCACTCTTTTCATCATGCACCTCTCATCTAAACCTTTAAACCTAAATAACTCACATAATTTCTTACCGAACAAAGCCACAAAAGTTTGTAACATACAGAAAATCCGTGTAAATCAAGTACGTAAGCAATTAAATTTAACGCCGACCGGTCCAGAGAGAGATTTAAATAATAAAGATACGGACTACTCGTAAACAAGCATATGCCACCTACCTACTTATCAAATTCAATTCTTGTCGCGGATAGATTATGAGGCTACGTTGTGCAGAAGGGACCGACCTATTCTGCCTAAGTTTGTAAATCTGTTTCTCTTCATTTAATATTACCTTTGATGTCGTATTGAAACATAAAAAAATCAACATTTTTTTTTATTTAACACTACTTACTCGTATTTACATCAAAAAGTTTTTATTTATATATTCACCCATTTATTTATAAAAATAATTTGTTGACCCACCAGATAAACTTTATAATTAGTAGTTATCAATTTCTGTTTTGATAGTCAGCCAGGGGCTCATTTATTGTTTCGTGTTGTTTACTTTTAAGTATTTAATACAAAAAATATTTTTGTTTTATTGTATAAATGGGGTACAACATAATGATAAAAAATTAACACCATAAATCGTGACGGGCACTGTAGGTAGTTACCCTTCCTACTCGTATACCGCATGATGGGCAGTTCAGTTTTAAACGTGATTCTTTTTAGTTAGAGTTTAGTGTGCTTTATAAATAAGACTTGCATCAAGTACTTAATAATTTTTTCATCGATTAATTAAACTTGATTGATTTTCCATTTAATAATATGATTATATTTAGTTTACTATTTAATAATAATAATATAATTACAACGTTGGACTATATCACATACATTGCTCTGATCAACATATAGAAAAGTTATTTTTCTACATTAACCGACCGGGAATCGACCCCGGGACCTCACAGAGAGCGACTCCAAGTCACACACAGACGATGCATAATATGACGAATCCGCGAAAACGACTTTGTTTTTGGGATAAACATAGAAATATGGTATTTTAAAAACAATGCCATTATTAAATTACCTATTCGCTGTTACGATGTGTCACAATCATCCCTTAAAAGGTTTTATTTTTAAATATTAGTGTGCGAATGATAATGCAATAAGATTACTTGACCAAGTCTTTTAAAAAATCCCCTTCTACCTTCGCTTTTTTCTTCTTTGACAATTTTACCGTAGCGCTAAGTTCACCAATTGCCGGTGTCGCAAGCGCGGCAATGTCATTACATATTCATACAATAAAATAGGAATAACGAGATTTGCCCGAAAACACGCTCCCATACAGCATACATAGAATACATACATTTGAGAAGAAACACGTTTTTAGAGATGCGACATCGGGTATTGACGTCGTGAGTGCGCGGGCGCAGTTGCCTATTAAAGATACGGAATCATTAACACTATAACTATGATATGAGAACATTTTAACTGACTTTAAAAGTAGGATGCATTTTAGATCTTTATTCGTTAATATCTTAAAAATTACTGATCATATTGCTGATTGATGCGGTTTTCAATAACTTATTATGAAAAATCAATTTTGGGGTGCAACTAGGTACTTATTGTGTTTTTGTACAATTTTAATCAGTTTTGTGCCGTGTGGTGACGGCCGTAAAGAATACACATCCCCACCGCCAGCAGGAGGCGTATCGTAAGAGGCGACTAATTCTTGTAGCACGAGGCGGGCAGCAGCGTCCGCGTGCGAAATCTTATTAAAAACTGCTCTCGCCAACCCGCCTACCAAGCGTGGCGAGTATTGGCAATCCCCCCTCCCATGAAAGTCGTTGGTCAAGGCCTATGTTCATCAGTGGACGTCCTATGGCTGAGATGATGATGATGAATAAGTTTTGGATGCAGATATTGTTTTATTTAATGAACATGAGTAGACTGGCCGTAAGTCTATGAAAACAATCTTGCTTATTTATCACCGATTTTATTCCGGAATAAAATTTCTACGACCTATTCGATTTCTGACAAACAACAAACTTACCTACGAAACTATTAAAAGAGGCAACTGTTAATGTTACAACACAGTTTGATACAGTAAGCTGACTCCTAGCTGACAGGTCTACCTGGTTGAGTTATTTCGACGTAAAGTTGGACATGGACAACAGCTAGTAATTTTTATCATTGTGTATATTGCGAGCCACTCACAAGGTGGACAGACGACCTGATACAGGTTGCAGGAAGACGCTGGATGCAGGCCGCTTCCAACCGGCCAATCTGGAAGTCATTCGGGGAGGCCTATGTTGAGCAGTGGACGTCCTATGGCTGAAATGATGATGATGATGATGATATTGCGAGCTGGTGATCGTAGAATCAATTATAGTCCTCCTTTGATTAGCAGTAACACAAATCACGACTGTAGAGATTCGCAAGCAAAAGCCTACCATATCCTCTTAAACTGTAGTTAATATGCTTCAGTCATTGACGTCACGCATTGTTCTACCGATTTCGATATAAAGATAAACAGATACACATCAAAAGTGTATAAAAGTGTACTCGGAGCAGTTATTATATACCAATAAAGCGGGTTTACGAGAGACAATCTATCAGATTGAAGCGGTGTTAAAATTGTTTACCGAGAGCCGGCTGCCCGCTAGATAAGTATACGTGAAGTATTTTTATGTGTAGTTACATAAATCGGTTGATTTGGGATCGACAGAAGGCTGAGAGAACCAACTACGAAAACTATTGATTTGGTCCTCAAACGCTTTAAGCGTTTTCTAGTCGGGACACGCTTGACCATGATTCTAGATGTGGCAAGTCTGTTATTACATTTTAAATAATTGCAATCAGACCTCCTTAGATCTGCCAAAAAAAAGGAGTTGTAAGAGAGAAGAATTTCTCCGGGAGCTAGACCATTTTGCACCATGGCCACACGCTTCTTCTTGTTCTCTTGTCGATGGCAATGCTCTCAATTTTTACTGGTCTACTTCAACTGGTCTAAAATTTTTTTTGACCAGTATTCCGCCTCACGAACCGCACTATAGGTGGTGCGTAACAGGCCTTTGCGTGTGCAGCTGTGAAGATGGTCCATGGTGCAGGAGAAAAGCACCGCAGACACACTTGCAGTTGGTGCTGTCAATGTAGCCCCACTTTATTGGATTTGCCTTACAACGGCCGAATTGTGTTCGCAGCCTGTTCAAGGCTTTCCAGGTCGGCCACACGCTACGTTGAGTGTAATCTGAATGTGCAAGTAATAGCACGTTTTCCCTTGCCGTATAAATTAAGTGGTATAAATCCGTGTATAGATTCCAAAAAATCCAGGGGTGCGTAAAAACTGTAGTGCATGAGATTCTAATTAACGATACACGGATTGAATAGAATAAATTGATTGGGGACTTCAAAGATTGAGATGCTATTGCACTACAACTTCGAAAACTATTAGGTACAGGTCCACCACCATCTACCATCTGCCTATATAACAAAGCGATCACTAATTAGCTATCAAAATGCCTGGTGTTCATGTAACTTTATTATTTTTGATTAGGCACCTTGAATCATCATCATCATTTCAGCCATAAGACGTCCACTGCTGAACATAGGCCTTCCCCAATGACCTATCATCGAAGAAAATTGCCAATACTCGCCACGCTTGGCAGGCGGAGACGCCGCGGCGGTGCGGTGTGGGGACGGCCGTAATGAATATGCTTCCTCACCACCAACAGGATCCGTGTCGTAAGAGGCGATTAATTCTTGTAGCACGAGTCGGGCAGCAGCGTCTGCATTGTTCTGTTCAGCAGTGGACTTTCTATGGCTGAAATGATGATTATTATGATCTTTCTAGCGCATGTTTTTTTTTTTGTTATTTGCTGCTGACAGTTTTAATAACCTACAGAACTCTCAGCAACAGTCGAATCTCCCTTGCCCTCGGGTAAACACTTCACCGAAGATGCCACATACCAAAAGTATTGATTGTAGAAGTTTAATCGCCCCTTCTAATTAACTGGGCCGCATAAACCTACCATAATAAAACGCCCGTTAAAACTCAAATAAAACCCGAACACCATAAATTTACTATTAATAAGGGAGATGCCCTAAATGCTAACTTATCATAAAAATAACTGGATAGGTGTTGAGTTTTTTACTATCCGAACTGGAATAAAAAGTTCAATTAAACAAGAAATAGTTTGGGGAATTTTTATCTGCCAGTTAGAAGTTTTTGATATCAAATGACGTGTATAATGTTGGATGAAACGTTATGACTATTTTATGCATGTTTTTTATTCGGTTACGCCAATTTGCGTCTAGGCAAAGTTTTGTAATGGATGTTTTACGAACGTTCCAATAAAATCAATATAACATAAATAACTAAGAAAACGTTGAATAACAAATCAACTTTCGTAAAAACACTAATGTATTTGCTACGAAGAAATACTTAATGTAGCAAACAAATAAAAACCTAAGACCTATTTCACTATCTTTAATATAGAAATAAGATCTTGACGAATAAAGTAATAACACGAATGATTTTCGAATTTCATTCAATAATATTGCCAGAATATAGATGATGAGATTCTATAATCAGGTGTATTATACTTAATATATTCCAAATTAAGCAAATAATTTAATAATGACGTAGTTCACCCATAACACAGTTTTTAAATTTAAACAAGGGATTTACTAAAATTAAGTGATATTTCCTTTTTTAAGAAACACAATCATAAGTCACTTCCTAACTGCTTTTTTATAAAAACAGGCACAGCAGTATAATCTTGAAAGGTTTATACCGTTTTCATGAAAATAACTAACACTATATACACTTTACAGGTATTAATTGGAACACATGCACATTCAGGTGCATAAAATCCAAAACATGGCACAACCATAAATCCTGAGCTGTTACAGCATACGTTATTTCTCTTGGTGAAATACTTTGTTAAATAACATACGCAATGCAATAAATACTTCCCGTGACACACACAATTCCGAACGCAATAATACACAGATTGTAAGTAATTACCATATCTTCTTTTTAAAGCTTCTATTACAAGTTAAGGTTCTAACAATAAAGCTCTTCGTCGCGTGTGGTCCTCCAATTAAACCTCTAATTTATTCGGAGCTCGGTACTATCGGCCCATCTGTCCCAACTCGGTAATTAATAGGAGTAATGCACTGCGTAATGCCGTATGTGAAATACGATTATCGGCCACTTCGGCATTTTAATTAAATTTTTAGTTACACAATTGTTAATGCGCCTTGGGAATAAGTTGACAAAATCTCGACATTATTGTTAGGTGGAATGTTTTAAATCGTGAACTCACCTTGAAACTACTGACGGTTTAAAGAGGTTGATGAATAGAACATATAAAAGTGAGGAATATAATCAAAGCACAAATAATTGTTTTAAACTCATACGTTTAAAGATTAGAAAGAATTCTAATTAATTCTATCCAAAGTCCTAAACTATGCAGAGTTTGTACTATAATTATATAGTAATATACAGTCTTCTATTAAGAAAACATACTATAATATATGATATAATTAAATCAGGTAAAAATACGACTACTAAATCACACAAACACTTGTCCATAGCGGGATTCGATCCCCCAACCATCTAGCTTTGTGATCTAGAGCGTTACGTGAACCATTAAACCAAAAGGGTCTTTAAACAAAGCTGTATAAAATATCTACTATTAGAGGGGATCCTCTAAATAAAAACGGTATATTAACTGACATATCTATATACGGAAAACGCGCGAAAGCACAAAATACGACGCATGAAGAGGTACGCTCCGATGACAGCTGACAGCCAGTGCCGGGAACCACTCATAAGGATGTTCCCTGAATCGATTCCCCGCTAACACTATTTATCCATCATATCTAACTTAGTTACTTTATGAAGCTAAATTACAGTTATTAAACAGCCTAGTTCTCTACATTTAGTATTCATAATCTAGGCTGAAACTAGAGGGTAAACTACATCGCCCCGGAGGCCTTACGATGCGGCCATCGTAAAACTCGACCCGTTTACTCCTACAACGAAATTTTAATATTTCGCAATTATTCTCAGGAAAAATATTACCACCGGTGCCAGACGCTCATAGACATAAATCATTTGTAACAAAAGCCGGGCGGTCGGATTAGTTCCACAAAAGCTGACACACATACAAAACTTAATATGAACATGGGTGTTACGCTTAATAATAATTTTAAAAGTCTGCATACTATTTTTTAGGTTTATAAGGTCCGCAATTTATTGATGAAAAAATAGTTATTATTATGTATGTTTTCGAAAACAGGTTTTAATTAATCCGCCATATCTGAGGGGTTGTTTGCAAAAAAGAAATACTCGTCACTGCAATTATACAACGACACTGGTGTAGTGACGCGGCAGGATCCAGGGTTCGATTTCAAAGGTAAATAAAACGTTAATTTTTATGGCTTGTGTCACGGTGTGCTGGAAGACGCCCCTCGCAAAATTAACATTCTGGTATCTAGTAACAAGAATGTTAAATTACTTCAATACCATGAAAATTTGTATTTTTGGCACATATTCATAACTACTGAGTGAAAGTCCCACCTGAGGCAGTCGATTTTTTTTCAAGTGTTATATTATCATATTGAGTGAAAGCTGGGCAAAGTAAAGTACGCCTAAAAAAAAAATTGACGTTTCCATACAAACTGATGCCAGCTGGTCGCATTTTAGTATGAGAAGGTGTTTTTTTTTTTGCGATTTCGATGTTGGTCCCATATAAAAAGTTGATGTAATTTAGCCGTAGAATAACCCCTTAAAGTTTTATTTCACCTTTTCGTTACACTCTGTATTTAGTCCGTCAGTTAGATTATCAAAAAATATTGGACCCATATTTTGTCTTTTGTCAATCAAACAAAAAATGCCGAAGATAAAGCGCATCAAAGTGAGCATGTGACGTCACGTCTTGCTAAAAAGTTTCGCAAACTAGTAGAAACTAACCCATTACAAACGTGGCGTAGGGGGCTTACCTTTGGTAATCACTACCGAAGCACTGCCGCCACAGAGCTACAAGCACTACCTTAAGTTTAATGTCAGAAAAGCTCCCATAATGTTATATATCTATGATCCGTTTTGTAAAACAAAAATATATTTTCTAAAATCAGCCAGTGCAAAGTCCATTGCTAATTGGGCGTTACCGTAAACCTCAGCCATGTTGTAAAACCCATAAGTCCGTAAGCAAAAAAACACAGCACCGTGTAACACAATCTGGTACCGCGAAAGAACATAAAATTCGGTTAGCTATTAGAGACCACGGTGTGCGGCAAACGACATTTTTGTAATTTCAACCCGTGAAATGCGTTACTGGATATATTTTAAATTACAAACCGTATATTTTCACGTTTGTGTTTATTATTAGGAAGTTCTTTATTGTGTTCGGAAAACTAAGTTACAAAAGGATCTTAGGATAATTACAAAATGTATCACTTGATCTTACCCTTTCAGACATTACACAAGTGTTTTTAAAATATTTTACTTAAAATCTATATAATAAATAAATAAATAAATATTGGACAACATCACATACATTGCTCTGATCCTAAGGAAAGTAGCTAAAGCACTTGTGTTTTAGAAATCAGAAACAACGACGGTACCACAACACCCAGACTCGAAACAATATAGAAAAGTATTTTTTCTACATTGACCGACCGGGAATCGAACCCGGGACCTAAGAGATGGCGACACTAAGTCTGGTATACTCGCCTCTCGGCTACGGAGGTCGTATATATTCCTATATACTATAAAATATTTTTTCACTGACCATTCTTTAACAATAGCTTTAAATCTTGAAAACCTTACGTCTTTAAAATCATTAGGTAATTTATTATAATATTTGTATACACATAACAAAATTTAGCACAGACTCATAAAAAATGCTAATAAACTGCTTTATTTAAATACATAGATAAGATAATCATTACGTAGTATAAATTCTGCCTAAGTAGTTCTTTAAGGGCAATCAAAGATCCATCTAAGTTTTAACGTTAGTTCTTGGATCTGAATCATGATAAACTCCAACCTAACCTAATAACAGGTGTAATTACCTTAATATGGCATCTAATTGGTAAAAAAATCAATACTGCTTTCTTTGACTAGTTTCTTATTTAGATTCATTAACCCGCAATAATCGTATTAGAGGGCAATAAAACAAAAACGCGTCTGGTCTAGTAGACCACGCGACTAATTAAAGGTTGAGCGAACGCAGCGCCCGCGCACACTCACACAAGCGCGCGTTCACAAATGTGCTAAGTAAAAAATATTATTATAGCATAATGCCCAATAAAACACGAGGCAGAGATGCGCAAGCGATTCCCAAACTGTAGCGTAGTAAGCACAGGCCGCGTAGCAACGTGTCGTAGCACGCTGCTACGAATCTCGTAGCACTCAAGGTATTTCAACGCGTAGTATGAATATCTGTTTTTACTTCAAGGCACCTGCCTTGAAGTAAAAAGTAGTAAAAAGTAAAAGTAAAAGTAGTAAAAAAAAGTAAAAAGTAAGTAGTAAAAGTAGTCGCCAAATGTAAACTAGCATGTATGCATGCATCAAAAGCCTACTACTCAAACCTAAACTGTCAGAAAAATATTTAAAAATATGTTATGAATCTTCAAAACCTACACAACATTTTGAGCATAGCATTTTTTTGTAGTACTTATACTTCAGGAGACAATAATACGCTAGTTTCCTGGGTCAAAAAAATATTATTCTACTAAGTCCGTCAGTTAGCTTATCAAAAAATATTGGACCTATATTCTGTCTTTTGTCAATCAAACAAAAAATGACGAAGATAAAGCGCTTCAAAGTTTCAGAGTCACGTCACGCCTTGATAAAAAGTGTTGCAAGGCGAGACGTTACGCGGAACTTTAACGGGCTACGAGTATATCTAAATATATTTTTTGTTTGATTGAGAAATGAAAAAATACGAGTCAAATATTTTCTGTTAATCCAACTGACAGATTAATTAGATTTTTTTAGGAAACTAGCCTATTGATATCATATTTTAACATAAAACATACTTAATATATGTACTGGACTCGTCAAAACGAATCGAATTAGCCCAAAAACGAAGGTTAGTAGTCATTGAATAGTTCTACTCCCCACCGAATGGTAAATACTTACAAAGTTTAAATCGATAATTCAGTTAAAAGAAGATTAAAAACTATTTCCAAGATTTGATTACATAGTTAGTTCAGTGAAGCTAAAAAAAGTGTGTTACCTTTTTCAAAACTAAAAACTTTGGTTATATTTTAAAGGAGCTCTACAAAGTTTGGAAACCAGAGTGCTGACGGTACTCAAGCATAAACAATGTCAATGATTTCTATTAAAATCGTTCGGTGTTTTCGATATACGAATCATATTAGAATAACGTCTGGGAACGGCCGCCTTAGCAATGTGCAATAAATAAAACGACTGACCGACCTGAATTTTATCGTCTAACACTTATTAGTATAGATGTAAAGACCAAATTGCTTTGAGATTAAAAAAATAAGATTTGGTAAGTAGGCAATAAAAATTGTTAGTATTTGGTAACCGGTATGTATCATCTGCTCAAAAGTTTAAGGACGATATAGTGACAAACAGTTATTAACAATGAATGCAAATATCATACAGCTGCGGTCAATAAATTAGGAATTCTTGAATAAAAAATATAATTACGTGTATTTGGATTTGCCTGAGGTCATAGAAGAGTATGAGTAATTAAAAAATATGAGTTTCCTTATGGGTATTGTGATTTCGTTTTTGATAAATATCTATTAAAAACCCATTGAATTTAAAGTTTGTAATTAGAGTTTATTTATGCATAGTATTCGCTACTGATGGTGATATATATCTTGTGTAACATGATACGGTGTCATAGTGCACATCGATACGACTTTTACTACTGTTCGTATAATAAATATGACATAATATAAAGTGACGATTATACACAGTTCTTCTTTAAATGTAAACACAGTAAAATGTTTATAAAATACAATAACACAACTGTCTCATATCGAGATTTAACTCCAACCTGGTTTATAATTTTAATTTGTGTAAGATAATGACGATTTAACCCAGGTTTAAAGTCTAGATTTGCGAACGTTGTGCCATGAACCTAAGATAAGCAAGCAAAACTATATCTACGGTGCAGTGCATATAAAAAGCATCAGTCTAGACATATTACTAATTATGAGAATTGTCTAAACATGAAAGAAAGGATGTGATTAGAGTGCCGATCACAGACGGACGGTTGGTAGCGCGTGGGTGTTGAGAACTCATAAATTTTAATCAATGGAAGCTGATTTCTTGTTAATTTGATACTGATTTTGTAACGCAAGATTGTATTTAAAATAAATAGCATACTTTATAGTCAATATCTGGCTCTACTTGTTTTTATTATGTATTTAATTTTAGTAGAAGACTTTCTGAAAACACGACTTCGTTGTTAATATGAGCTTTGAATGATGTTAACGTTACGTTGACTTACTCATAATAATCAAATGTGTAATAAAAAAAGTCTTTATTAATTCAAAACTAATTGTAAAAGATGTCATTTCATACTAAAAACTATTATTTTAATCTGCATCAAATAACAAAAACAACAGGGATGACGACTGGGTTGAGAAAATGAAATTCTATTTAGTCTGTCAGTTAGATTATAAAAATGGACACTTATTATTTCTTTTGTGAAGCAACCAAAAAATGACAAAGATAAAGCGCGTCAAATTTTGGGAGTGGGGCGCTCGTGACGTCAATTCTAAGTAAAAATTGTACCTAGGCATGACGTCATGCGACATTTCAAATCAATATACATATCTCTGTAATATTTTGATTATGTAAAAAAAGAAAAAAACGTGTCCGATACTTTTTGATAATTTTCGTCTAGAAGAAAAAAATGTTAGTCGTAATCCCTATTATAAAATTTTTATTAATTAAAGTGTTCACGCCACCAATCGTCTTAACATCAAATACGAACCCAGAATGTGGTGAGGTTGGGCTGCAATCGGCTCTGCAGGTCGGGGTCAGAGAGCGCGCCGCGGCCGAGCGAGCCGGAGCCGGCGCTGCTGCCGCTGGGCCGCTTGCTGCGCCCGCGCCGCTCGCCGCCGCCCTGCGCACGCGCACGCGCCACTTCACAACCGCGCACGCGCTACCAGATCACACACTTCGAACCGCCCTAGCCCGGAGCTAACCTTTGATCTTATCTATGGTCACCTAAAGACCGGCTTCAATATTCAAAACGAACGATTTTACTACGATCCATTGTTACGTCTTTGTAAAATGTTTGTATTTGTCAAATCTTTTTTTTGTATTTACTAACAAGCGTGGGTTTACTCGTATTAGACGTATACACTGACTTTGCTGCAGTGTTCAATATATTTTATGATATATCCGAAATTTTGCTTTAATTGCGCGTGTCATATTACATATACAGAATGTTGTTTTTAATAGTAGCCAAATTTAAGAAGGCGCATGTGTTCATCAATACAAACAACATTTTCTTTAAGGTTAAGATCAAAATCGCGATTTTTTTCTCAATTCAAATTAACGCTCTACCTCGATGATAATGTATGGAGCAACAACATTTTTTTTACGATTTCGATGTTAATCCCGTAGAAAAAATTGTTGATGAAAGATGAACACATTCGCCTCCTTTTTTGGTTACTGTTCAAAACATCACTCTGTATTACATTGAAATATTCTGATGTCAGACAGTTTATTTAAAAAACCATTTGGTCGTAATTTGCTAACTTGGTCGTAGCTCGCACAAACACCAATATGACGTCTAATAACCCACAAATAAACGTCACTATTGTTAGTGAATATTATGGCTGTTCCGTTGTTTTACGTAAACGCGACCGAAAAGGCATTTGGAATGGTGCCGCTTGCCGACAAATTGACAAAACCTTATTTTTCTATAACAAAAGTACGCCTTTTCTATCACGTTACAGTAAAAAAACTTAGAATAGCTCCAGCACGTAAATAGCAGTTGTTTTTGACAACTGCTACTGCTGACAGTTTGCCTTTATTGAAACCGGACGTAGTTAATGCAGCTATGGAAGAACGTAATTACTTCCAAACGAATTTTGGCTCCTCTGAATCGATGAGTAGGTATTTTACATGTTTCTAGATAACTTTGGATGCTATAGATACTATAAAAGGAATTTACATTCAATTTGGTAAGGAGTTGAAGGTCACCTATACTTGATCTATAAAACGAAAGTCAGAAAAGGACGAGGGTAAACCTTAACTTATTGATATAACACAAAATAAAAGACTGAAAAATATTGCAAAACTTTTAAGGTAGTTGGTAAGGTAGTTACAATGAAAACGCTTCTACAAAACTACTATGTCTATTATATAATATATTTGAAGATTTCAGGATGGATTTAGTTCTGGCATACTTATGCTAATCACTACAAAATAAGAATGTTTTGTATGGTCTTAATCAATGGCATTCGCTAAATAGAATATTACTCTATTACAAACTGGTAAAGAACTAATAACTTTGAATTGGGATCTTTTAGAATACATAAATGGCTTTTAAAATCACCTTTTACACACAATTTAAATAGGGTTGTTTGCCGACTACGTCAACAACTTCTAGTCGCAACATGCGACCGACAACCGCCGCTTTTTGGATTGGGTTGTTTGCCGAATACCGTCAACAAACTTCATTAACTGCATGCGGTCTACAACCGACTCTTTTTAACCGAATTTAAAAAGGAGGAGTTTCTCCAATCAAAGTGTACTTTATTATAATTTATTATTTTATAATATTAAAATTATTGTCATTAAAGTTTCATTTACTTTGAACTAGGCAATTTCGTTATAAAGTGATTTTCGTCATGCCTTGTCGACATCAATTGCACTAAAAATCGTATTTAAACTTACTTCAATAAAACAGAAGTCGGTTTTCAAATTTGTAAAAAGTTTTTCTGTCGTTTGCCGAATACGGCAAACAAAATTCGTCCAACTGCCTTATATTCATTTGGTTTATCATATTACCTGCTTATGATTCATAAGCTTCCCAAATAATGGTCGATTGAAAACCCGATCAGTTTCCAAAAAGCATTGAAATCCCAATCCAAATATGTACCTAATAACTAGAATATCACACAATGCTACATATACAAGCATAGTATGTATAGGACCTACATAATAGATATGTAGTGAGAGTGCTATAGTATGTACATGCAAAAGTTGGCATGGATGAGGAAGGACGCCCTCTGGTGGACGAGTGAAGCTTCGAAATGTGTGATCGTGTAGCGACTAAAAAGCGTTCTATATCTATAAATTTCATTAAATTACAAAGTTTGAGACGGCTCCAGTAACATTTCGAAAACATTTCTGTCAATAATCTTGTATAGTAATTAATTTATTATATGTAATTATCAAAAGTTTAAGTTACTGCAGCTATCTCTTTTTCATTTCATCAATTAATATTTAAAGTATTAGTCAAACAGTGTAATAATTACGTAACAAGTAAGATATATAATTAATTTTTAAAAAAATATGTGTCATTATTAAAAATGTGTAAATTATTTTAACTGGCATCATATGTGACTGGTGCTTAGAGTTGGAGATTGTTTAAAATATATGTCAACAAATAGTAGAAGTATTATTTAGAATAAAATCAGAGTGCATTAAAATAATATTATTGAATTAATCAGCATCTTCATTTCAGCCATAGGACGTCCACTGCTGAACGAACATAGGCCTCCCGGCCTGTATCCAGCGGCTCTGTCCACCTTGTGGGTGGACGTCCTACGCTGCACAAACGTGGCCTTCATTATAGAACCTTTCTACCCCATCGTGTTTTTTGACCCGCCCACTGCCACTTTAGTTTCTTAATCCGTTGGACTGTCAGCGACTTTTGTTCGTTTACGGATCTTCTCATTTCCTATTCGATCTCGCAAAAAAACATCGAGCATAGAAATTAATCAGCATTGAACTAACTAATCGTACCGTAATACTATCTCAGTAACATAAGTCTTTCATGACTTATGTTACTGTTTTTAAGCTTAAAATTATTATAAAAACGTTTCTAACCACCATTCAAAACGGCGTAACAGAACACTAAAAGTTAATATTTATTACATACCGCACTGTACATTCCAACTACCCGAATGTATCGATTTCAAGAGAACGCGTGTACCGACCCTTTAATAGGCCTGTAAATCTGCTGGCCCGACCTTTATTGCCGACCCTTAGCTTTACTACTCATAAAACTTCTTTCTGTATCCTTATTGTAACGGTATAAGGTTCAAATTAAAAAAAGTGGAGGGTAGCCATAACGGAACCTACCTATCACCTTTTGTCGTACGTGTTTGTAACGGCGCGTTACAGCGAAGTGACGACGAGTGCGTGACAAATGTCGCGAGGGCTGTGAGCTTGGTAATATTTGTTGTAGGAAACTCGTTAATTTCTTATTTGATTAATAAATCTCGATCAAAACTTTGTATTTGTAGTATTGTTCAGTGTTTTCGAACTAGCATGAATATAGTGGCCTCACCATTTCGAAATTTCCAACAACTGGAAACATTTCCATTTTTGTTATCAATACTAAGCTTGAATCTGTAATTAAACAACGCTTAAATAACTTTAACTTACTAAGCTCTATAGTAGATTGAAGTGACAATATACAGGGTGGAACAAACTAAACATATATCTAAACTAAGTATTCTCATTTTACTCAATGGAGACTTAATTTTATTTTTGTACTTTTTGACTTAAAAAGTCAAACTCCATTGGACTTTGGAATAGTTTTGCCTCAGCCGAGAATCAAACAGACCTCGTAGATCTAAAGGGAGCTAACTCAAAAAATCAAGTCAAAAGAGTTATACACACACCATCGAATTATTTATTCAATAATGAATGCAATGCAGTGCATAACTCAGAAATTTTGATTTTTTAAGTTAGCTTCCTTTAGATGTAGGTGTGCGGTAAAAAAATAATTTTGTATTTTATCATACAAATGCATAAGCATATATGCATAAGTATAGATTGATTCTTACGAACAAAGATTGATTTATCGCACAAGACCGCTCGTTTAAGGTTATTTTCTTACCAATCTACTCCAGAGAGGCTGTGTCATGGCCATAAATTTAAAAATCCAAATTCTATGATAGTCTGTTCATCTATGACATACTTCGTGTTTATTTTAGACATAATATCAATTTTAGCGGCTTTATCGATTGTCACGATAAAATAAAAAATACAAGTACCTGGATAACACAAACTTTTCGAAATTTGTGAAAAAAGTACTCCTTAAATATTGATTTCCTTAAGAGTATATACGTTTATTGCGGCATAAACTGTGACAATAAAAATCTTTCTTTTAAGTTAACTTAGAAGTTTGGTTTTTTCACAACTTCAAGGAAATGTAGACTTAAGTATATGGTTTTAATGTCAACTTATTACCTCCACGCGTTCTTGAGATAAAGGATGTTCACAGACAGACAGACAGACAGATGGACAACAAAGTGATCCTATGGGTTCCGTTCTTTTCCATTTGAGGTATGGAAAATTAATTAAAATAAGTCTTTTCAGTAAAATTTGCTAATTTAAATATGTAGTTGGCGTAATTGTATACTTTGTTTATTCTACCATGTATTCAATTTTTCGTTCGTTTATCACGTAATCTAAATGTAACTTGCCTGATACAAGTCCAATACATTCCGTTCACATAACGAAAGTGACTAAACATTATATATATAGGTCTTCTTAGCCTTAGTCTAACTAAGTAACTTTGCAATAAGTAAGAGACTTCTATTGGTTTTGTCCAACAAAATGATAAACACGTTTCTCCATTTACAAGTCTATCACAAATCCATAATTACTTAATTTCAAAACGAGGTCGTATTGTATACTTCTGTGAATCATACATTGCCAAATCCGGCCTAAACTGGCAATAAAATACTGTCGACAGTTATAATCGATATGATTTTAGTTAATCTTAATCGATATTTATAATCAAATCGGTATAAGTATGATTCACGACATTTCCGGTGCGCATTTTGAGTAGTTTAGTCAAATGGTAGTTTAATCTTCCCGAGAACTATGGTTCTTACGCAAACATATGTAAAAGTATTATTTATGATGCTCAATTAGGTTTCATGAATATGTGTGGGTGTGGTATTCTTATTTTTTATGTTTGTTTTGCGATTATGATCGGACTTATTCGTTGGTTTAGATATGTTATGAATAACAATTGGGCGACACACGGCAGAATACAAAAATATCGAAAAACGCACAGATCATATGAAGCTTTCTTTTGTTTTGTGTGTGCGTGTTATATTCTGAACATACACGACCATTTTAAAGATTATCAGCTATCTGAATCGTTGCATATACCGGGTTACATTTCAAGGTAGTGCTAATTTTTCAGGGACTACTTAGACCGCCTATTTAGCGCTTTAAGTGTTGATTCTAAATACTGAAATTACTAAAATCATAACTAATATCTTAACTAACCCTAATCTATTGAATCAGATTAAAGAGTAAAGTTGGTACTAAGTATGTAAAGTATTTGAAATACTTACTTAGTTAGGTAAGACGTATCTCATTGCTTGACAACAGTATATATGGTAAACGATGGCCGATTGGTTTAATGAATTAAGTGAATCAGAAACGAGTTTACCGCTAGTAGAGACTTTTAGACGCTACGTTAAGCGGAGTTACGTAGGCCTATAATTTATGAATAGCACAAATAACGCAAATTTGAAATTACGAAATCAGTGAACAGAAACTAGCATAGAAATAATCTAGATTTAGTTGTCGTTACACCAACTCCTCCCGAAAGGGATTAGACAACTTTGGCGCTGGAAACAAACTTGTGGTAGATAGGTTTTGAGGGAGACCTTTGCTGACCATGGGGATGAAATAGGTTAAAAATATTCTCACCTCACACTATAATAAAAAATAAAACTTTTTAAAAAGATCACACATACATAAAGATCGCGAATTTCAAATAATACTTATGATGAGTTCAACAAACTGTTTACCTACTTCTGTACGCTTCTTTACTCAACCAAATTGATCAAATAGTGTTTCAAAAGATAGTATAAATCTTAATGCCTAATACATAATCCTAAATGATACACACGGCATTATGTAAAGCCATGTGAATACTAACCAGTTTGTCAACTTTGCAGAGTTAACAAACGATTTGGGCTTATTGTACATAAGTTACATAATTAGTTTGATTGCAGCAGGGATGGCCGATTAGAGTGAAAGTTTGGAATTAATCAATTGCTTTATTATTTAAATTTTATATGCTTGTTAGTTTTATGTCATTGACAAAATTCAATTACCAATTACATTTAAATGATAATGAGTGGCAGACGTGTTTATTGCCATGGAAAAGCTTGACAAACTATCAATAAAAATAAAATTTCTGTAGGTATAACAACTCTCAAAGAAAAAAGTTAGATTGAGCTAGATTATGGTATTCTTTTTTATTCTCTTCATTTATTTTATTTTTCTTTATTAAGGAAACAAACAGTTATCAATGTTACATTTCGTTTACAAAAATAAAAAGGTTTGCGTGATAACATTCGCTATAAGGCTTTTTGCTAAAGAACATACATAGTCACCGACATAACTCTTTAAATTGAAGCAACAATGCCTTCATCCAGCATTGTACTTAGAAAGGCTAAAGATGATGTTGATGATGATTGACAAACTATGGTAATATCCTTTTAAGATAAGAATTAATTTGACTACTATGTAACGTCTAAAATAAGATAGTCAGCAATATTTCAGGATATAAGGTAGTTCTCATCTATACAACTTTGCCATACAAACATTGGGCCAAAAAAAAAATTGGTGGATCCTCCACACTAATTCAGCACTTTGTTTAACGGCCTAAATTATACGTAGTTAATCAATGGTTTTTTGTCTCAGATAAAAGTCTAATATCATAAAATGCTACAAGTTAAACATAAACAAAAATTTAAAACAGATGAATAATCTACACTGCTCTGAAGAAATACAATGATTCATATAGAAAACTATATCTGAATGTGAACACGCACGTAAATTGTCTCGCATTATTCAAAAACACGGAAAATAACCAGTACTCGGGTACGGTACAAATGTTATAAATAATATGGCACCGGCGCAATGGCGACATCGGACCGGTACGAAATACATAAATTTATTAAAAACGGGCCATGCCCACACTTAGCCGAATTGGTTATTATCTCATTCCGTAGGTACTTATAAGATTCATTACACACTTATTGGCTAGAGAGCGAATAAAACCATTTTTGTGGAGGACTAGGGATGGGAGGGCGATGTAACATTTGTCGCTTTGATTTTGTCGATATCATAGACGTCGATACTTCTAAGAAAATTGATCATGGCTTGGCGTAACAAAAGTAACTCCATTTGAGAAGGTAATCATTTCTTAATATTGATTTACCACAATCTACATTATTCTTGTAAGTTTTTTATTGAGAATCCATAAAAACAGATTTACCGACTAAACTAGCCTCAATTATGAATAGTTGTAGATAATCTGTCTGATATATTGGTAATAATAAAAACACATAGCTTTTCAAATTTGTGTAGATACTGATTAAATGCTCTCACTGCAGCTAAATTAACGCTGTGTATGTAGCCGAGACTCAGAAGAGAAGTTCAAACGGCGACAGTGTCACAGATACACGATTTTGTGTCGATATTGTCTATCTAATTATCTAACGTCCCATCACTAAACAAACCAGTTCGCATGTTAATTGCGATACCAAATTCGTATCGGAATCATTTGAATATCCGAAATTTATGGCAACGACGGAGACATAGCCAAGTATCATCACTACGCGTATGTGTGTTAATGTTTGCATATATTAAGCGAGCAACGACAGAAATGTTATAATGCTTTTTATATTTAGATGGAGGTAGTTAGAGAGGTAATGGGTTATTTGAGAACTGCGCGTTGTCTTCGTGATATATCGATGGATTAGTGACGCACTTTAGAGAATGTCGCGTTAAGTGAAAGGTAAGATGTTATGCGGTTGGTGTGTCCAGTTAAAATATTTTTATGTTGTAGTCGATTTAATAGGCTATAGAGAAAATATTACACCGTAGAAAAAGAAATAGAATCGTGTCTTCTAAATGTGTTAAATGTACAGTAAATTGGAATGAAAATAAAAGACATGAGACCAACTGAATTAAAATTTTGAAACCTAAATCTACTTGTAAACTATTGATATTTACTAATAATGGAAATGTTAACAATTATTATTAAGTTGTTTGCCACAACTACCTAAGAAAGATTAACAATTTGATTTTGAATCACATTACAAAATTCAAATTATCTCAGGCTTTGCCATAAAACATTTGAAAATTGTATAAAGTATATGAACATTTATTAAATTTACAAAAAGTAGAGACTGATTACACAGTTTTTTAAAGAAGAAGTAAAAATTATATTGTTTAAGTTCACATAACAATGAATTTGCCATTTGTAGAGAAGGATAGCAACAAATCATAAACTTGCGCTATCAAAAGTACAACGAAGCATAGATCAAGGCTACAATAGGTTAAGCTGTAACGTTAGTTAAAAGGCGCTAAACCGCAGATTACCAAACGTGCAGTTAATTTACTTGACGTTTATGTGTTTTTTTTTTCTAACTGTTAAGTGTTTCTCAATACTGCGCGCGCGCAGATACGAACAGTTTTCGGTAAAACGCATTATCTCTAACAGAAAGGCATTATTCTATTCGGCTATAAAACTGAGGGCATTCATAATGGTAGTAAGTAGCCGTTTGTACGGTCAGAAGCTAAGAACGAACCCCGAATATGTGAATATTTCTAATTGTCATTTGAATGACTATTTTAATAAGAGAACAATTACCAAAAATAAGTTTGACACAATGTTCAGTAAGTATTCGTAAGCAGTTAAATTAAGCTACTTCAAAATAAAGCTATGTTTAATCACTGATAAGAATCCTCTTGGTTAGCAGATTACACGTTTAAAATCACTTAATAATTGTCTATTTTTTCAACAATACTACTAAATGACATTCAATTCATCATTCAATAATTATTTTACTGATTAAAATCGAATTAAATTGTCAATTGTCGATAGTGAAATATGACCTAAGTATTTGTAGATT
The DNA here is from genome assembly GCA_963576865.1 of Anania hortulata. Classification (NCBI taxonomy): domain Eukaryota; kingdom Metazoa; phylum Arthropoda; class Insecta; order Lepidoptera; family Crambidae; genus Anania; species Anania hortulata. Next base: position 24,079,577 of record OY756388.1, on the reverse strand, counting down.
GATACACAAGAGCATGCTTATTAAATAATCAATTGATTGTGAACATTCCATTGCATTCCATTGTACTTAAGCAATATTGTCTAACTAAATTTTTACTACCAGTAACCACAACAATCAAAAACACCTAGCCACCTTCAACAATCGTAATGCATCATACTTTTTTCTTCCGTCGCTTTTTTAGCTAACCTTTTTCAAACGTGACTTTTCGGCCAGTACCATTCGAAAAGTTTTTTACGCGTATTTACGCCCGGCACAATGGCCAGGATCATGACCGTAAAGATAAATGGAAATATGCCTTTGCGTAAAAAAAACTGATCGCAGGTTGCGACGTTCAATTTGAGTGGATACGGCTACATAAAAAAATTAAAGTGCATCTAAACGTATTGTTCGGGTTGACGCAATGTTATAATATTTGAAATTTTGGATGTGGTGTCTAAAATATTTTTTATTCGGAACACTCACTTTAGTAAATTAGTATTTTTTTGTTAAAGTAAAAGTGCGTAAAGAAAGTGTTTTAAATAAAGGCTACATTATTAAAGTAAAATCGTTAGGTGACTGAAACTTTAGCAAAATCAAAGCACAAGGTTTTTTGACAGTCCATAAACATTAACAAAGAAAACCGGTAACTGTTACTCACATTGTGCATTCATCAAACAAAAGATTGCGCCATTTATTGGCATAAAAAGTGTTATAGCAATGCAAGAAGCTTAGATTTTAACACTTTTAATAGCACTCAAAGGCATGGCATATGTATTCAAATTAAATGAAATTTAATATACAAAAAATGGTTAGAGAGCAGAGAGCATTCGTATAGCGTAAGTAGTGTTGGTTGTTTTATCATCACACCACTATCGTTACGAATAAACTAACATACCTGCACACAATTTATGCCGCATCCAAATTTTCATAGCTCTGTTCATCTCACTGCACAAAAGGTAGATTCGGTAACGAGATATAATATTATTTTTTGTGCAGACGCGGGGACAGTCGGGACCAGGGTCGGGGGCGGGGGTTAGACTGCCCCCTGCCCCCCAGCCCCCTATGTGGGGGAGTCAGGTGCATGCAACTTCGCGACTTCCCATAACATTGTCAATGCATATTTATAATTTATGAAGGTCTCGCTAATACGTGAGAGTTTCGTAAAAGATGCGAGTTATTTTGTAACTTTTACGCAACTATGTGAAAAGGGAAGATAAATAATAGTATAGCTACTATTGATGTTTGAATTCTGTAGATTTTTAGGGTTCATTTAGTTTATTTATTTGTGACGATCGCGATGTAGAGATTACCTTAGACTATTGAACTTTTTTAACTGTGTTTAAAACACATGTGTAACATATACCTACACAATATTATTTTCGTCCTAATTTGAAGCTTTGTAAAAAAAACATAAAAATTATGTCGCAATTACAATGGGTACGTACGTTATGTCCATACGAATTTATAACAGATTGCCGGAGTTTATGAAAAATGAAGTAAATGATTTAAAATTTATAAAACAATTAAAACCACTCCCAACGTTTGGAAGGTATTCAGCGTGCGTTCACGAGGTATCTGGCATTTCTCACACCGGGAGTATCACATAGATCACCCTATGACCAAAGACTAGCCTTCTTCAAAATGGACACGCTGCGCCATCGGCGTTTACGGCATGACTTGGTGTTTTTGCACAGGCTTATCAATGGCAAAATTAAGTGTGGCGATCTCGTGGAGCGGGTTAGACTATCAGTACCGGCTCGCCTACCTCGTTATCCCATTAACAAGGCTTTTGCTCTGCCTGCAACTAAAACTAATCTCGGTCGCTACGCTCGTATTGCCAGGTGTTTTTTGCAATATAATGAGGTGCATAGGACAGGTCTGGATATTTTTAACGACTCCTTGTTTAAGTTTCGGCAGAAGATAGCACCCACCCACCTATTCACCTTATCGTAGGTTGGTAGTAGCCTTAATTTTGTTTGTTTTTATAGGTAAAAAAATTGCAATTGTATAATTTTTTAGTTTATTTAAAAATGCTGTATTATTGGCATATGTATAAGAACTTATTAGCTCAAATAAGTATATTGTTTAAGAATGTATTTATATATATGCTATGTTGGTGTACCTTATTGAATAAATAAATAAATAAATAAAATTAATGTTAATAAAAAAATGTTATTACTCAATAAAAGAATACTTAAATGACAATAATCTAAAACAATAAATGAAATCCAAAGATAAATAAATATTTAAATGCCTAAAAATACTATTTATTTGATTATGTTATTCAATATTATATATATATGTAGATGTACAATATATATGTAGAATGAAATAATAAATAACAAAAGTACATAAATAATTTGTATAATTGGTGGCTTGTTTTACCTTCTTTACTAAATATAGTAAAGATTTCTTTGTATTTTTTAAAATGGTCTTTTGTTTTTTCCCCAATAATTTAACACTAAGCTAAGTAAATCTAAAAAATATGTATGCAATCACTAGTAGAGACACAATGCGTTTCTACTTTTAAAGACTAAAACGGGATAGTTACCCTAGTTAAGTTAAGGCATGTCGCGTCTACGACCGATGCACCAAGTGCCCACGCCATTTTATTTTTTAAGGCCTGGTAGAAAAAAAAACAGTAGTACATAATTAATGAAAGATCACTAAAACAGCACTAGAAATTAATATAATGTGATTAGAACAGTAAGGACCTACTTATAATCCAAACTTAGTAGACGCGTAACGCCCGGTTGCGGACACCATGCAGCAAATGATAAATCACATAAACAGATTCTTATGTTTGCAGTATGCCCCTTCAGGTCTTTTAGGGTTGTTAATTAATTAAAATAAGTTTGGTATTTGAATTTTTTGATGCAACGCGTACAAATGCGATAATTATATTAAATTGAACATATTATTTCATGATTTATGATTTTTTTTTATACTATTGATGGGAGGAGAGGTAGACGACGACCAAAGAAGAGATGAATGGATTGTGTGAAGAGTGGTTTGACTGAAAAAGGAGTGAAAGACTTGATGACGAATGGCCGGATTGCATGGAAGAGAAGAATATACTGCGCCGACCCCAGAAGACCTGGGAACAAGGCAGGCGAATGATGATGATGCGTTTTTATACAGAAATAAAATGTTATTTTATCTTATTGCATGAATGCACTACGACTGATTTCTAAAACTTCCATAATATTTCATAAGACTAATATTTCAAAAATTCTTGTATATTTTCAAAACACGTTGTTTTATGTATTTTCCAAAACATTTTTCAATAACAAATAATTACCTACTTTCTATTTGTTACAATACTAGTGAATTAAATAAATTGGTAGCCCTACGCACTCACAGGTAGGTACTCGTACGTACCATATCGCGCCATCTTTCCACACGAACTGTTTCCATCACGCTTCCACCAACAATTTCAAACCATCAATCATGCAATAATCAGCCTTATCCTCTTTATCTTAAGGCTTGCATTGTAGACCAGTTGAGAAGTATGAATATCCGTCTTTGTCGCGGCGTGACGTTTCATTAGGGTTCCCAGATTAACTTATTAAGGGACTCGTTGTTTTTTGTGCAGAAATAACAGCCGCATAGTTAGCAGGACATTTAAAAGGTTTTCGAGTGAAGACCACGTCTTGGCAAACGTAGTATAGGACGCCACCCAGCTCGATGAACCGATGACCTTAGGAAGATAGCTAGCAGTGGATGGAAGAAAAAGGCGGGAGATCATGCTCTTTGGCGCTCTTTGGGGGAGACTCACGTCCAGCAGTGATTTAAAACGCAATGGAGTATGGTATGTGGTGACTCTTTAAACGAAACTGGACGCTCAAAGGATAATAGTAAATAATAGAATAGAAAAAATACAGACGCAGAAACTACGCTCATCATAACCGACCTATAAATAAGCGCTGGTGGGAAGGCGGTGTAGCTGAGGTCTGGTCATGAATGGGGTCCAAATGGCCGTCCCAACAAATAGTCAGCAGATACTATCTATTATAACATGAGCTATACGAGATTGCATTAACGACCTTTTTTTCATATATGCCTAAAAATAGGGTTTTACATAATATCAAGGTTATTTACATCATCACATCACAGTTAGATCAATAATGTATACTCTCACAGCTTTTATTCGAAAAAATACTTATTTAATCATAAAAACTAAGTACTTACTGCTTGCTTGCTAAACGCATTGTCATATTCTAAAAGGAAAGCACTTTATGCAGAAACCAAAAAAACACATTACTGAATTTTTCATAACAATGTTATGTCAGTAGACAGAAGCAGTGGGTTCACTACGACAGGGCGCGCGAAGTGGATCCTGGCATTCCCTGGAGGACACGTTTAAAACCCTAAACTGGAAAAGGAGACACGGCATTAATATTAACGGCGAGTGCATCTCACGCTTCTATTCGCAGATGATCGTCATCATGTCTGAAACGATCTACAGCAAATGCTAGATGGCTTAGCTAAATCTTCTTCGGATGAACCTTAGTAAAACCAAGGTTATGTTCAATGAACATGTTACTACGGGACTGATAGCTGTTAAAGGGACTGCGCTCGAAGTTGTTTAAGAGTATGTTTACCTCGGGCAAACATTGCAGTTAGGTAAAAACAACCAAGAAAGAAGCTCACAGAATAAGATACAGCTGGGTTGGGCAACATTTGAAAAACTTCGTCGAGCCTTTTTGTCGTCAATCCCTCAAAGTCTGAAGACGAAAAAGTCTTCGACGAGTGCATACTGCGTGTCATGACGTATAAAACCGAGACTTGGACACTTACGGTGCGACTAATACACCAATTTAAAGTTGCTCAGCGTGGTATGGGAAGAGCTATGCTCGGGGTTTCTCTAAAGAATAAAATCAGAAATGAGGTGATCCAATAGAGAATAATGTAATTGATATAGCTAAAAGAATAAGCAACTGAATTGGCTGTGGGCTGGTCACATTTGCCGTAGAACCGATAATCGATGGGGTAGACGTGTTCTTGAGTGAAGACCGCGACTAGGTGGAGCGACGATATACGCTTACTGCGATTACATCTATTATGTTATTGTCATCATGACTCAAATTATTATATGCCAAACAAGTGCTGCCAAAAAATAAACCACACGGATTACTACGGTCATATCATCAGTATTTTTAATCCAACACCCGAGGAATGAGTTGTAAACAACGAGCAAGTGATCGTAAAAAGTAATAAAACGCATTTCAAGTGCATTTGAGACTTTTGATTACCGCCGGAAATACCAAATAATAATAAGGGAAAAAAAACAAATTGAAATGTCAACTCATTTAGGATTAATGTGTTATTTTGTAATTAAAATACATTTTGAAATGTTTATATCAATAATTGCAGTAATGACGAACATTTTCATTATAACAAATAAATACGAGTATAAAAACAAAAACTTTTAGGTAACCAATTACTGACTTATCGCGTTTATATTGAACAATATTTAGGTGTCGAAAACAACATCTTAAAGTTTATTTACAATAGGTTTACAATAGTGGAGATGAACATTATACCTGTCTTTGTCATGGAGGTAAATAATGAACTAACATCCACAATCATTTACAGAACCCTCTCTTCCACAAATCCGAACAGGGAATAGTGGAATTTGACACGAATTTATTAATTTGTCAATATGGCATATAAGTAATATGTAAAGATCATTATATTTTATTCCATCATCATCATTTCAGTCAAAGGACGTCTCCTGCTGAACATTTGCTTTTCGGGATAGATTTAGACTAGGATTTTAGTCCAGACGCAAAAATTGTTTAACATCTGCAGGCTGATCTTAAAGCACATTATTGCTGTTCCAAAATGTGTAATACTAAAATATTTTAGGTTGCAAACCCCCAACATCCATTCGGAGCACTGATGACCTGACATATTTTAAACGAAAACTTTACGACTTTCTAATAGAGAAATGCTACTACAGAATTAGTGATTTCATGACAGATTGCACTATTTAAATGACATTCCGATTTATTAATTAAGACAGGTATTTTATAATGTTTATTTGTTAATAACGTAAAATAGTTCTGAAATTGATCTGACATTTAATTTAATTTAATTCATTAATACCTATTATTGTATGCCCATGCGGCGGGACACAGTTGTTCTAACCTTATTATTATATTGCCACCTCTCTGTACCTGTGATTCACAATAAATAAATTTGATTTGATTTGAACATCAATCTTTATATAAGTGTCTCAAAGAGCACCAATACATCGTCGACATATACACAATTTGTCGGTAATAACTGGCAAGAACAATGCAAACAAGCGAAACAAGCAAGAGGTTGGCGAATCTGCGCGCGCACCTGCGGCCGCTTTGATCTCTAATAATAACAATTATCGCGTGCGCCCGCGCCGAAGGTGACCTGACGGGGTTACCATTTAGCTCGGAACGTACATACAAGTGGTTAAATTTTACTTGATTTATTGGATTGCATTTACAATTGCAAATTTTGGAGTAAACTTTTCTTAAATTTAAATTTCTAATATGACTATAAGAATGTTAACCTGCTGGAAGAGCCGAGTGTTATCAGGATTTATTATACGATATAGAAATAAGAAGCTAAGAAATGTCTCACGTTTTGTTTTTTTTAAAAAAAAAGTGAATTTTATGTTTAAGCAGTGGACGGCTGAAATGATGATGATGAAGCGAACTTAAAATAAAAAAGAAGGATTTCCAACATTAAGAGATGAATAGTACGTAGATACATTTTAAGATAAGTAGATACGGGATATATGCCGTTAAAATCAAATCGGAACCTAAAAATGCGACACCAAATTCTCCGTTAAGGTAGGAATGTTGCATCATCTTCCCTCCGAAAATTTTATCCTCTCGCCTTAAGCCAATTCAAACCGCAAATCTACAATTTCAAACCTCAAAGGGCGCACTTTTTCCAACCTAATCTCTAAAAACAAAACAAAAATATGCACTTGGCAACACCGCAGCAACTGTATGAGCTCGTCCCCACTGATTCAAATGTCGTGCCGATAAAAAATCGTGTGGCCTTGGGGCTTAACAAATTTGTAAATGGTCGCAGTTAAAAATAATTCAGTTGATCTAGTTCTATGTGACGTATTCACAGACCTGGTCACCTAAACCTGATGACAATTTATTAGAACGTGTCTCTCAGTAGATCTTCATTTAATGATACTATTCTAAATAATTTACTACCTTAGAAGATAAGGAATTTCATTTTAAGGTTCCGGAAAAAAAATTAAAATCCAGTTCTATCTTTCATTAATTCTTAAGTGGTAAGGCGTTTATGCATGTAAGTAAGTTTTACCATAATAGCTTGGCCTACATTCACTTATGTGAATCTCGACTCTAAGACTTGTCTTCATCAGCGTAATAAAACCTCGTAGACAGTGGACACGGACTCTAACCCACCCAAGGCCAAAGGGGCGCAGCCGGTCCGCACTCGTCGTTTTGGATGCGCGAGCGCACGCCAATGTCAAGGACACGACACACTTCCCGTAGAGCCTTTGCAGCGGGCGCACGTGTCCTGACAGATGTGTACTACCAAGTACCCTGTAATTTCTCTTTTGAAAATAAGAGGTTAGCTTATTTAAATTCGTGTACCGTAAATTGTTATGCATGCACTGTACTGTGCTACTATATAATACAGGTTCGGCACCTGCAAGTCATTGATTCTTATGCAGCTAAGAGTATATTACTTTGGGGAACGGATTGGGGGCTTTCACGGACTCAAATGACCACTCTAATCAGGAACACGACAGATATGTGCACACAACAATACAATTTTCATCGTGCCTCGGTATGCATGAGTTAAGAGTTAACCTCTTAAGTTAGTATGTATGTTATGTCCCTAATTAAGTATTTCCCTTGTACTTTAAAACAACCTTTTTAATTCATCTCCTTTTGTTCTACAAAAAGGTTTAACAAAAGTCTGCGCGGTACTAATGCAGCATTTTCAAGGTACACAAGAAGTTTTAACAAATTAAAAATATACAGAAAGACTTTATAACGTGAAGATGAACCTGTGTCAAGAAATTCATTTCATTTCAATGTCTAAAGTAGCAAAGTACCACACTAACCCTTCCAAAATGTACGTTATTAATCGGCACAGGCAGCAGGCAGCTGCGCAAAAGCCTCGCGCCAACCGCCATTGTCTGGCGGCGCGGGCGCAATGTCAAGGACGCGAGGAGGCTTCGAGGTGCGCACGTGGACAGCAGATGCGATTTGCAACTTTTTAGTACTTAATTAAATGTTGTACGAGCTTACAATGTTGTAAGTTCAAATTAATAATATAGAAACGTCATTGGTCAATGTTATTTATGCTGAAAAATATTAATATTTAGGTGATAAGCTCGACACGAGTCATGGATTTTTTGTGTATTGAAGACCCACTTATAAAATTTCTTCAATTTAGATTTAACCTAAACATAGATTAAAATAACCCTGTTTTTGACAATTTCAAACAATTACAAAAAAAAGAACATTTATGTATCTATGCATGATAAGCATATTAGCCCCCCTAGCATGACCACCAAAACATATTGAATCGCCGGGCCAGTGACGGGTGGTGGGGCAGGTAGGCATGATCTTCTGTATTTGCTTTGAGGCAGAGGACAGAGAAAACACAACAGATCCGTACCAAATACGACTGATTCATGTTTCAAACTACAGTTCGACACTAACTTTTTGAAGGTATTATAGAAAACGACACATGCTAGAATCAGACAGTCGTGAGCTAAGGACTTAGGATATTACTGGGCATTGATAAAAATGGCTACTCTCAGAACCTCTAAGTTATAATCTGCCTAAAGTCTAGACACAACAGAAAATGTATTGTTTGGGCATCAACGCGCGGTGAGACGCGTTAGTAAGAGTAAGTGTAGGACGGCTTGCCCAGGAGAGAACATTCATTAATTAGTGATTAGATACTCGGTAAAACTATCAAACTAATTCACAAGTAGCAGCACAAGTGTAGCACGGCAGCAAACGCCAGAGCAGCTCATGCGCCGCCAACACAATCATTAAAATTAATATTAAAGTGCCGAATTAAAGCTGTAAAGGCAGTTCACACCTAGCCATAAACGTTTTAACACGCCATAACGCCACACTAAACAAAGATACAGTAGGTATTCACTATTGTGGTGTCATCCAGAGTTACTCCTCATGAGTCAAGCTGCTACTGGTGTGGTGTCTTACTGATAGGTACTTCAAGGCCGATAGAGAAGTAGCCCATCAAAATTTTCCCTACCATGCCTTCCAGAATAGCAGGTGTGCCTAAAGCATGTCCTTGCAATATTAAAACAGGCTCACTAAATATTAAGTTCTAGAAGAAAATGACCGTCTTAGTCATGATCTAATTATCATGAATAGCTAATAATAACGCGATCCTCGACGAAACTCGCAACACAACAACACACAACACAACATCTTTTCTTGAGGCAATTCGTTGATGTGTGCGCAATGTCTTTTATAATGATCTACTTACCATTAGTTTTAAAACCACCTACCATAATACCTACATAAACCAAGGATCGTCTGTGAGTTTTAACAATAGAACTTTTAAGAAACACCCAAACCCGTCTTTGAATAATACATTTTGCGCAGTGATTGGATCATCATGCAGACTTTTTGCGTTTGTTTTTTTTCTAGTTTTTGAACGATCACTATTTTTAAAGAACAATATTAGACCTACTGTATGTATCTTGATTGCGACATAGCTGATGAGCGTAATGCCGACGGCCGAGGATTAGCCGCGTCTGCAATAAACCGAAGTACCGTTGAGCAATGAGAGCTTGGTGCTAATGTTTTTAATAACCAATACTGGGATTAAGTGAAACCTTTCGAAGCTGTCACTGGAAACCCAGAACAAAGAAAGCCAGTAAAAGCCAATTTGGCAGTGATGCCTTCGGCACAAGTTAAGGCTCTAAACATAATTATTAACATACCCCAAACTACAAAGTCCCACCACCGACGAGCAACCGAATAGCATCCATAGGAAGTCAAGAGCTCTAACTTATACACAACCTCTTCCAGAAGCCAATTCCGGCGAACGATCTAAAGACTTTGTCTCCGTCAGTTAAATACTTAACACAAAGTTGAAATACGTTAATGATGAAACTAGATGGATTAAAAACAGATAAGAGAAGGCTTTTGATATAAATAAAATGTAGAAAGGTTGCAAAGATATCAAAGCGACTACATTTTACAACGGGAATATTAACAGACCATTTTGAGTCGAAGAAAAATACTATCAATAAGATCTTTTTTCTAACATTTTAAACATTAGACAAAGAAATCGTTGTCACAATAACCACCTACTGAACTAGTTTACCTACTCGCTCCATAAAAGAGATTGTATCTATTGTAAACCGAAACTATTCCTCGATTCCACAAACCACTCGCTTGCGCAAACGATGTCACCAAACTCCATATCGGTTCTAAGATACCGATCACCGAATTCTTGGCACTAACGGGACCCACACAGCCGTCATATCGTAATAAAACCTAGTTACACACACAGACATATTCACATTTCAATATCCGAAGCGTTTTCCGTCAAGCAACTTTCTTTTGTAATCTTTATTATTGTAATATTTTACCAATTCAAGTGTTCGGGCCAATAGAAAATCGGTTGTTATTTAAACTTTATCGATTAAGTTTTTGATAAAATGATTTCGTATAGATATGAAGTAAGTGAGACACACTTTTATGAAAATACTGAACTGTTGTTGTTTGTTGCACTGATGACAATGATTCAGACTACCTAGTTATTCTTATTTGAGTACCGATACTTTTGGTTGAGAGAACGATGAATCCACTAAAATAGTTCCAATGTCGCTATCATAACCTTTTGCGAATTCAAGTGGGTTTTTTGACAGATAGTCGTAAAATAGTTTAGTTTTTGTAAGATCTTCATTGCATCCTATAATTTTAACGGTTGGTTTGTTTCGCGAATGTATCACTTGTTTTGGTGTATTGTGAAATAATTATTACACTGAACGCTATAAACAGTACCTAAGCAGTGTTGTTTTATGTAAAACTATACAGAAAAAACAAAACAAGGTTGCAGAAATACTGTTTAATAGGCTTGTGATTATTCAGTATATACAAAGATATCTTTATATTGTATACAGAATAAATGTCAACTCTTCTTAAGCGGTTTTATTTTCTTTTACTAGCATACTCAAAATATGTATTCGATACAAAAAAAAAAGGTCAAATAATACGATAGCAAAATAAAACTGCAATCGAAAATAATGTAGGATACGCAAAAAAAACAAAGAAAAATACATACATAAGATTGCCTCTACTATATCTTTATACTAGTCCAGCATAGTTTGGTTTATACATGATGTCTTTCTAACCACATTTTTATTGTGAATGTAAAAAAACACTTCCCATTGAATAGTGTGCCATCACTTCAAACAATTTACAGTACAGCCACCAGGAGATCATGTATCGGTTCATGCATATTACATGCGCGGGCGCAGCCGCCCGCGCTATTTACTTGTCGAGATTTATGCGCGCGCCGCGACACCTGCCGTTAGCTTGCAGGTGTGCTGTAAGTGATACAGTTTTGGCAATAAAACACTCGGAAGTTGGTTATGTTGCGTTTGTTTTTTCGCTAATAAACTCGGCACATTGTAAAGCACATCCGCTGCAATCAAGAAAATACATTAAGTTTTTTGTAGATGATAATATTTTATAGGTCAGTGTAATTTTAAATATACAATTATATTTTTACAGATTTATATCACTTGCTGTGAGGGAAATCATAGCGAAGAAAGCTGTGCATTCAGAGGCCCAATTCCCGTAATTTGACAATTGTCACAATCCGGTTTCGATCCGGTCCCAGTAACATTACTATCACAAACGGTATTCTAGTAAACTTTCAATTTGACGTAAAATTATTAAAACTATCCCAATACGACTAAAAACAGAGCAAAAAAAATCTAATTTTGGTTTCTTCCATTTTCAGTCGCATTACGAACTATAATTGCATTTTTTGGGTTTAGGAGAATACCGTTTGGGATCGTAATGTTACTGGGAGCGGATCGACACCGGATTGCGACTATTGTCAAATTACGGGAATTAGCCCTCGGATGGATAGTATAGGTAGTAAAGTATATCATCCCGTCCCACTACAGGGCACAGGCCTCACAATTTTGAGGTGGTTTATTTTATTTTTTATTCTATTTTATTTATTTTAGGAACTATTAGGATATACAGTTTCCAGAATACAGTAAACTAGAACAATATACTGTGGTTAAATACTAATTATAAATCTCCACATATGAGTAACGAGACAGGTAAGGATAAGTCTAAGTGAGGCAACTAAGAAATAGACAATATTAACTTAAAAATAACAATATATGTAACAGGCTATCGTCAAAGTACGAGAATCTCAAAATATGTCTTTGTCATTTATCGCTTCATCGAGGCAATGCTACTCCATACATCGCAGGCCCAGTGCAAATTGGTGGAGGGATGTGGTAAGACCAGTGACTAATCCTTCTGTCAGATGTTATTCTGACTAGGCTTTACAAATAGTATCAAGCGATATTAGCCAGGACCAAATTTTGACGTGCCTTCCGAAGAGCGGAGATGCTTGTGATGAATGTCAGTTTATATGATTGGAATGGTCAGCCATCCAATCACAAACGCGACGTAGGAGGCTTAACTTTGGTACTCACAACTAAACCGCTGCCGCTGAGCTACAAGCACCTCATGGCAGAGGTGGCCATGAGTCAAAATTCCCCACCCAATGTGATGAGTACGAGGGTGCCGTGTGGGGACGGCCGAAAAGAAACTTCCCTACCGCAAACAGGAGATGAGTTGTAAGATGCGACTAATTCATTTAGCACAAGATAGGCAGCAGCGTTTGCGTGCGAAATCTTACAAAAAACTGCACTCACCAACCCGCATGCCAAGCGTGGCGAGTATTGGCCCCCAGTGAAGTCATTGGGGGAGGCCTATGTTCAGCAATGGACGTCCTATGGCTGAAATGATGATGATGAAGGGTCCGATAGCAATAGCTCCAAATAAATTATCTAGACTTGCCACATGTAGGATCATGATCAAGCGCACTCTAGAAGAACGACAGAAAGCACTATAAAGAAGATTTAACCCTATATTTATACAACATTTGTCTATACATAATAATTATAACATTATAGGTGCCTATACATAAATTTGGTATTTAGCATTAGCAGTTTCTCCTTTTCAAATTCAAATCATTTATTGTATGTCACATTAAATAATTAGTTTAGATGGTAGGTACGGCTAAGATACATGTCCTGCAAGGGCTTGGCAATTTGACGGTATTTAATTGACGGTATGTTTCTTTTCTTGTCGTCGTGTGGGGACGACCGTAAAGAATACACTTCCCCACTGCCAACAGGAGGCGTGTCGTAAGAGGCGACTAACTCCTGTAGCACGAGACGAGCAGCAGCAGCTGCGTGCGAAATCTTTTTAAAAAAAACTGCGCTCGCTACTCTACAAATACAATAGCTCCGCGTGCAGACCAAATAACTATTTTTGTAGCTAGTGTTTCTGAAGTAAGTGAATTTTGAGAAATAAATGTCTTAAACCATAACCAATCATTGAGAGGTCACGAATGATCGCTACTCTACTTTTACCATAAATATCTTAATTAAGAAAGCATGGGAACCGACTTTTTACTGCTAATGGTAATTAATTATTATAATTAACTTAAATCCATTTCCATAAAGTCGATCATTCATCATAATAATGTTACTAGTAAAGTGTGAAACTCATGTTTCCGAACTTCTTAGTTTGTGTTTATTACTTACTAGCTATGCCTACGACAAGACCCGCGTGGAATACGGTATGTCACCCCTATTTTACTCCCTTAGAAGGTCGAAAATAGTAGCCTATGTCCTTCCCTAGGTTCAAGCTCTTTTCGTACTATGTTTCATAAAAAACGGTTCAGTTTTCGCAGCAAAATGTAATCTATGCCCTTCTCCAAGGTCCTGTTTATCTCTTTACCAACAACCATCAAAATTGGTTTAACGGCTTATACGTGAAGTAACAGGTGTAAGTAACAGGCAGACACAGTAACTTTCATAATATTAGTATGGAAGTATGGATTTAACTCATCAAGCATTAAACAAGACACAATAGAAATTCCATCGTTATGCGGTCTCGGTCTCATGAGACCGCTTGGGTTAATAGACATCTACGAGATCAAACGTCAGAAAACTAATGATTATGACCTTTTCAAGCCGACTTCAGCAATGGCGAACATTTAAATTTTCAGCGTCCGAAAACTCCTCAGCCTGCAATGGCTGCTAAATAAGGTACTATTTAATATAAAGGGTTACATTTCACGGGAGTGTCCATTTTTCAGGGAACACTCGGAATCAGTAACTAAATCGATCTACGTACAAAACAAACTCATTTTTCTTTTCATTTTTAAAACTTGCGTTCTGCATTTGAAAAATAGAATACGTAGAAAATTTACGATTTCTCGATTAAATTGCACCGTATCACTGCATGAGGTTCTTGTTGGAGCGGCGTCGGCGTGCGCCTGTGATCTCTGGTGAAAGACAGCGCATCTTGCGTTTTCTTTGTTTCGGAAATAATAAAGTATATTTTACTCCAGAAATACACGACTGAAATTAATTACGATAAATTAGTTTTTTTTATAATATTCTACGGACCTTATTTTAAAATTTTGCACTACCTTGGAATGTAACCCTGTATAACCTCCTTTTAGGTGGCGACTCTACAGCTAAAATATTTGTGACTATGGGACCAACATCGAAATCCCAAAAATTAAACTGTACAAAAAATACCTCAGTGCCTAAAGACGAAAGTCTACAACCAGTGTGTGTTACCAGTGATGACATATGGAACTGAAACGTGGCCTCTCACTATGGGCCTCATAAGAAAGCTCAAGGTTGCACAGCGTGCTATGGAAAGGGCTATGCTCGGCGTTTCTTTGCGAGATCGAATCAGGAATGAGGAGATTCGTAAACGATCAAAAGTTGCTGACATAGCCCAACGGATAAGCAAGCTAAAGTGGCAGTGGGCGGGGCACATAGCACGTAGAACTGACGGCCGATGGAGCAGAAAGGTTCTGGAATGGAGGCCACGTACCGGCAAGCGCAGCGTAGGACGTCCACCTACAAGGTGGACAGACGACCTGGTAAAGGTTGCTGGAAGCCGCTGGATGCGAGCCGCTTTCAACCGGCCAATCTGGAAGTCACTGGGGGAGGCCTATGTTCAGCAGTGGACGTCCATGAAACTGTACAACCCTTATCAGCCGATCTATTGACTATTCAGTACAGTTCTTTAAAAAAAAATACATTAAAATATTTAACACCAATAAAATAAAACCATAAATAGTAATTTTCGACAGTAAAACATCACAGAGAAATGTAACTGTAACTTGTTTTTGAGAATAAGTAAGACGAAGAATAATCTGTAAAATAAATAAACATAGTTTCTACTGTCCGTAGGCATACCGCCTACTGTGCGGAATATTTACGAACTGATGCCCGAAATTATCCGACGACAAATGCTTAATTATGTGAGTAACTTTCCACTGTGCTTGTAACGAATGTCCAGAAATCATAAACACACATGTAACTTAACATAAATAATTCATTAACTTTTGCAAAGTCCTCATTCGGCATTTGTAATGGTGATTCCGAGTATCTTAATTAGATACAATTCGTTCTTAAATGAAAAAGTTTTTTGGTTTAGGAACTTAATTAAATCTCTAATACTTTATATTTAAATACAATACATAGATATTGTAGAGTAATTGGTCATTCAACAATATAAACTGTTAAATATATTATTTTATACTTAACAACATAACTTTTATAAATTATTTTAAAATTAAGTATGTATTGTGTTCCCATAGGGACGACGACTTGGTAAAGAAAACGAATTTATTTTAATCCGTCAGATTATCAAAAAATATAATAGACACTTAGGTATTTTTTTTGTCAATCAACCAAAAAATGACAAAGATAAAGCGCGTCAAAGTTCAGGAGTAAGGAGAGCTCATGACGTCACTTCTAAGTTAAAATTGTACTTTTGTGACGTCATGCGACATTTCAAATCAATATTATTTTTGTAATATTTTGATCATCTAAAAAAAGAAAAAATACTTACGTGTCCAATACTTTTTATTAGATTATCAAAAAGTATTAGACACGTATTTTTCACCTAATAGACGAAGAAAAATAAGTTTGTCGTCATCATATTGTTCCATTATGTGAATAACTGCCTCAACAAACATAAAAAGCATGATTCCTCGCGCCGAGCAAACAAAAAGACGTAACAGGAAAAGGCAACGGCGCAAGCGCATTGAAAACTTTCTTCGGGGCGGCGCCGGCGCACGCGGCGGCAAAAACTGCGCACGCACCACGCACGGTCCCGTTGCGTACGCACGAACGGGAGCGTGCGTACCTGCGCGTACAACGAGCTGGACGAGAGCTGTATATAGTTCATTAGATAGCTAATTACAGAGATTACTGATTTCTTGTTTACTTTTACAAGTAGAATGTAATGTGTAAATAATTTTGATTAAATAATCAAAATCAAATCAAAATCAAAAAATCAAAATCATTTATTTTTGCAAATAGGCCAATAAAAGCAAATATGCCAAATAATAAAATAGGCCAATAAATTTTTTTGCCCTACCACTGCTTCGGTACAATTTGTGGGCTAGTGCCGAGAAGAAGCAGCGCAAGAAACTAGGTCACTGTTGTCAACATCTTTTAAAATTAATATTTTTACATGTTTTGGTGCGAGCTAAGCAGTTTTAAATCCACACATTTTTATCATTTATATAATCACTAACGGTGTAATAACCCTTTTTCATTAAAATCATCTTAACATGTAATTTAAGTTCAAATACTGGCAGTTCAGCAAGGGATTGTGGTAATTTATTAAAAATACGAATACATTTTCCCATGAATGAACTTCCTACCTTGTGCAATCTGAAATTTGGAACGACAAGTTTATCTTTCTGCCGCGTATTATACTTATGTATGTAATTTTTCTTGGAAAATGAGTGCACATTTTTGCGAACATACATAATATTTTCATAAATACAATAATAATGCGAGTCTACAAGGTATTATTACCCACTTAAATATAAAAGGTGAAGAATGAATATTCTTTTTGATAAAACATGGTAAATGAAAATCAATGAATGATAAATCAATATCTTATATATAAAAATGAATCCCTATTTCCATTGGTCATCGCATCACGCGTGAACGAATAGAACAATTTCGCTAATTCTTTTTTTGTTGTGTTATTTATTGTCAGGTGAAGGTTCTTTTGAAAGAAAAAAATAAGAAAGTTGCGCAGATTTTTTTAAATGAAAGCTCACGTGAACGAAGTCTCGGGCAACAGCTAGTGAAAATATAAAAAACAGAATTTAACTAGGCCTAGGAATATAAAAAAGGGAGCCCAATACCGATGCGAAATGGGCAGATTATATTAGCAGCAGAAAGAAAGTGTGATGATGGAAAGTAGGTTATTTCTCTTTATATTGCTTATGTAACCTTTCATAAATACCCATGAAAAGATATAAAATCGCAATATTCAGGCTGTCTCATCACTAGACAACAATGAGAGAGAGAAGAGTAAATTGAGAAATGATATAGTTATCGTGTATTTCCGTCATCTTTGAAAGGTACTTCTATTATTTTAGCATAGTAACGTTAACCTGCCCATAATATACAACTGCATTTAGAAATAAGCTCCAGAGGTTAAATCCGGTTCATTAACAATACATTTGACTTTTTGTGGTTACTGCAAAAGTAATTTTAACTGAACTTAAATAAAGGAAAGCACTGCAACTGCAATTAGTGGCTGCAGTTCTATTTCAAGGGGCGATATTTTAGGACATTGGCAGCGCCGTCATAAAAATAACAAGTTTAGTTTTTTTTAAATGATTTAATTAAGTTCTAACCCAAATACACACACGTAATAAAAATATTTAATTTTGAATATAAATATTTAGTATAAATAACCTACCCGTACTAACTGTCTATTTAAGGAAGAGCGGTGTCTCCTGGCACAGGCTTTATTTTAGCATAAAAGGAGACACTGGTCACTCTTAGGTTAAGATATGAACATGTTAAAGCCAAGAAACATTTTCATCATCATCATCACTTCAGCCTTAAGACGTCCACTGCTGAACAATGGCCTCCCCCAATGATTTATCATCGGGAGGGATTGCCAATACTCGCCACGCCTGGCAGGCGGGTTGGCGAGCGCAGTTTTTTATAAGATTTCGCACGAAGACGCTGCTGCCCGTCTCGTGCTACATGAATTAGTCGCCTTTTACGACACGCCTCCTGTTGGCGGTGGGGAAGTGTATTCTTTACGGCCGTCCCCACACGGCAGAAACATTTTATGTATTACTTATTTAAATGAATTCCTTTTTGACAAAAATAGGTACAATAAAATGTAGTATAAAACTTTTTTTATCTTAATCTATAACGTTTAAAACAGTGTGATTAGGTTTCCTTATGATACTTTTACA
Source organism: Anania hortulata (assembly GCA_963576865.1). Classification (NCBI taxonomy): domain Eukaryota; kingdom Metazoa; phylum Arthropoda; class Insecta; order Lepidoptera; family Crambidae; genus Anania; species Anania hortulata. Next base: position 24,061,040 of record OY756388.1, on the reverse strand, counting down.
ATATTTTACATTATTGTACTAGTAGTATTGTAAGGACCACTTGCAAAACCTACTTAAATTGTGATTAGCCTAGAAAACGGTATTAAAACCACTATCAACTTCCAACAGATAGAATAGAAAAATAATAATTTGACACAAACAAAATAAAAATACATAACAATAAAACAATAAAGAATATCTGGTGTGTCAAAAAGGTTCCTGCTCTGCATAATGGCATTTAAACCAGGTCCAGGTTTAAATTGCCTTCGATAATTTAAAACCTCTGCACTGACGAACGATGTTCAATATCCAATCAACGCAAATTTTAACCAATCGTCAGGTTAACACGATCCACGGTTATCCCGTAAAGTTAATCGGATGCAAGCCCTTAATCCGGCTCTGGCCATTTCACCCGACCGCGGTACTGCATGACACATTAACTCCCCTTTGAAGTTAATTAAACACCGCTTAGATATGCAGATTTCATTAAAAGTGCACTTGAGCTGGGTTTATTTAGATAGTGAAGGAGAAAACGAATAGTTCAACCTTGTGGTTAGTTTCAGACATGATTTAATTAAACCATACGCACAAACTTTAGTTGATAAAGGTATCAGCATATGGTGGACCTAAATTATTTTCAGCTTCCAGGACAATACAGTCAGAAAAGAACTTTGAATGGCATTTAGTTTATCTATTTTATGCGCTTTCTTTTGTAATAAAATTAAGATAAAATTGTTTTACCAAAACCAAAGTAATTAATAATTGTGCATTAATTGATCTAAACTAATTATTATTGCTCATAACACATTTTATTAATATCTACTTACTATCACACACTAGCTGCGCTGGTAAAATAAGCTGCACTTTTATTATTTTGTAACATCGCTATTACCTTGTCTTGGTGAATAAGTAATCTTTGAATCTTTAACTGTCAATGAATTATTGAAGTACTTTGGTTTTAATTTTGACACCACATTCGATAAATCTACATTTACTTATTTTTAACTTCTATAAAATGAAAGAGTTAACAACAACACATTAAAGTTTATTTAATAATTTTGATAATTAAAATATTCTGAATTGCGTATCGCTCGCGCTTAATTTCGGTATAATCTGCAGCTATCGCCATTTTAGATACTAGAATTAAGGAAATTTCGCCAAAAAACTTGCGTCTGAGTCAGTGTCGTGCTATTCACACTTATGTACCGAGAATCAATTTGGACATACAGCAATAAAATGATTTCGTACAGTCCACCGCATACGTCCCTGTCTTGTCATATTTCCTTATACCTTCGGAGATAGAGTGAAAAGTTATCTTAAATTTTGTGTCTAGGTAATATGTACAACCAAGTTCGAAGACCCGCAATTTAGCCTGCTGGACATGTATTATTTCATAATTTGCATTATAATGGTTAAAATTCTAGACGGGGTATATTCGACAAAGTATTCTAGCCTCTAAATCTTGGAGTGTAAGGTTCAATGCGTTTAGATGCGCCGGATGATATCGTCTACATACAAGTTTTAATTAAAAGATAAATATTTTTACTTTACGATGTCTGATTGCTTTGGATACTTGTTCTTATTGCGTGTTATGGTGTACCTCAGTTTTATTGTATGCTTAAATTCTGTTTACGGCCCACGGCATAAATCAGGCTAGTTGCTGCGCTGTAACGACCGATGTTGAACTCATTTCATATTATTACTGCACCGATTTATATTTATTTTAAAATTTAAGACGCTTGAGTTGGAAACACAGGTGAAGGTATACTATTTGAGAAAAATCGAACAACATTTAATACTTCTTAATGTGACCAACACACAGGCTTTATGAAGGGGATGGAATCAGGTTGTAATAGAGAAACCTTAAATATTGTTACTTCGCAACGCAAACCATTTTAATTTGTTGAGGCGAGTTTATTAAAATCATATTTACGTACGTCTCATAGATATACAGGGTTCCCGGTAACTCAAGGATAGCCTTGCATACATGCAACCTAACATATTCTATAGATCATACTGAACAACTTTCGTTCTATGACTTTAAATATGCTTTTTTTTGTCTTTCTATAAAAATTCAATAGGCTGTTGGTAATTTTGTGAAGTCTATAAATTTTGATGCAAGTTTTCAAAAGTCATAGAAAAGTTGTTTACTATTACATACAAGAAGAATATGTGGTAACAAGGTTATCCTGTATACGATTGAAACACAAATGCAGATGGTTTATCCCATAAAATGTATCCTTAGTTATACCACAGAATTAATAATAGTTATACTATCTCCTGACAATTTAATTTTTAATTTCGTTCTGTACTTAGTATCATACCTTAACTAAAAATTAAATTAGTTTATTAATTTTGTAACATGTGCCCAATTTATGGCCCTAGCCCAATCTGTCGGTATGTATTGTATAATTTATTAGCTACCACAAAGTTACTGTCTTAATCAACGCAATTAGCCGAGTTAACACATAAAACACCCACTGCATACACACAAAAACTTTGAACATGACATTTATGATTATTTTTACTATTTTCATAAAAAATAACCTGTTCCGCTTTAATTATCTGACGAAGTATGAAGTTCTTAGCGCTTTGTCCTTCTAGTCCTGGCTAAGATTTGCTTGACCATAATAATGTGCTATTAAGTCCATTTGCCAGGCTAGGCTCTTTTGTTATCTCATCATCATCATCATCATTTCAGCCATAGGATGTCCACTGTTGAACATAGGCCTCCCTCAGTGACTTACAGATTGGCCGGTTGGAAGCGGCCCGCATCCAGCGGCTTCCTGCAACCTTTACCAGGTCGTCTTTCCACCTTGTAGGTGGACGTCCTACGCTACGCTTGCCGGTACGTGGCCTCCATTCCAGGACCTTTCTGCCTCATTGGCCGTCAGTTCTACGTGCTATGCCCACTGCCACTTTAGCTTACTTATCCGTTGGGATATGTCAGCGGCTTTTTTTACGAATCTCCTCATTCCTAAGTCGATCTCGCAAAGAAACACGGTACATAGCCCTTTCCATAGCACGCTGTGCAACCTTGGGCTTTCTTATGAGGCCCATAGTGAGAGGCCATGTTTCAGTTCCATATGTCATCACTGGTAACACACATTGTAGACTTCTGTCTTTAGGCACTGAGGTATTTTGGACGATTTTATTTGTATTTTGTTATCTGAATCAGCGGATTTCCTCACCATTTTTTTCCTTTACCGCTAAGCAAACCCGTACACAGATACCAAAAAAAGAGTTACGACAAAGACGACATAGACTTAAAAAGGTTGTAAAAAGCTTTATGCCAACGACAGAATTTATTTTGAACCGATTTTTTACATTACGTTCTAAAAATAGAGGGAAGAGAGCGCCGCAAATAGTTTACTTTTATTCATGAGACGTCCGATTATACTTTGGCAGAGTTATACCAAACGCCCAAAAACTCGAGGCCCGAATACAATCGCTAGCATTATCTGAGGACTCGCCCACACGAGGGAAGGCTATACGCAAACGGAGTCACTCTTTGTACTCTCTCTCTAAACTCTGTTACTCTGGGGTACCGTTACATCAAGTAGTATCTTAGAGTTTATGGAGTTCAAATCGGGATATAGATAGTGTTTTGTTTTGTTGTGTCATTTTCTGTGGCTGTAGTGAAGATGCAAGTAGCCACCTTGTGTAGTCATTGTAGATCTTTGAGTGACAGTGACGGGTATCACAGTGATTCATTCTAATCGTTAGACATTCTTGTGATTATAATTTGTGACAGTCAAAAGAGTGCAGGTTGAGATAGACATGAGAGGAGCGGTGATGGAGCTTTTACACAAGCAGCCTATTAGCTTGAGACTTAGGGCCTCCACATGGCTAGTGGAGGCTCTTGAAGGCATGTTGTGCAAATTGCTCAGATAAAGGAGTTTGGATATCGAAATAGCAAATCGAAGATTACGCTAACTACTTACAGATGATATTACTAAGTATTTTTTGGTAGGAACAAAGTGTAAATGTTAACAATACACACAAAGTTAACGGTAATGATAAAAAAAACACCGATGAACATCATCAGACATGTATCTATTTATTACACGGTGCGAGTGATTGAAAGCCACATAACTATTCTTACTGATGACATAATCTTCAGTTTACTAAGTTTTAACGATGCCATTAGATAATGTTGGATTCTGTATCCACCACTTAAGTTCGCTGTGCGCCTTAACACAAAATCTGTATTCCTCTAGTGAATACGGCACTTTGCTGCGCATGAGCTGTACACATATGGTCATTACGCACAAGTAACATTATTTATGGCCCGTAAATCTCGTGCCTCATTAGCCCGTGTGTGGGCACCTTTATAGTCGCACCAAAAAGGTGTTTACACACTTTATTCCTTGCCGACGCCATTTTGGCGGGTTCAATGGAATGGATAGATAAGTGTTGGTGTAACTGTTATTGCTATATTCGATGATATAAGTAGGTAGTTTTAAAATTGACTTAGCTCTGTTTTTAGTCACTCTTTAGACATAATAAACACCGTTATAGTACATTGTTACCCTAGGGGTGAAAGTAACTTATTTAGTCCCGAGACGGGGTTTGGCGCCCGAGCGTAGTGAGTTCGCCAATAGTTCGAGGAACTAAATAAGTCTTTAACCCGAGGTAAACACTGTGCTTTTCATTACGAATACAAGAAAAGTAAAAAGAAAAAATCTATTTACAAAACTATTGTATTTTTTGGTAAAATCAAATGGTTAAAGAGAGCATATTTTTATATGAAAAAGTCAAAGATTGATTTTTGCTATAAATGCCAATATCATCCTCATCACCTCATTATATTTTATTACATAGTTCTGCTTCTATAACTTTTTCGCTAGAAGTCTATTATTCGTAATTCATTACAAAAAAATATATTTCAGGTTGTCCCGAATGCGTTCCTGAAACGATTCCGATGAAACTTTGGCAAATTGTTGTGCGAAACCGCGGAAGGATTCTGCATTGAACCACGCGAACGAAGTCACAGGTGACAACTAGTTATAGCATTAAGTTACTTTGGGGAGTGTGTGGTGTCTGGTAGGCTACTGCCTACGGTTGTTGTCAGGTTCTTGTTTATATGTTTCAATCGCTCCGATAACTTCAATATCGCGATGTAGGATACGTCAGTTTTAGTTCGAATGTGGCCAGATAGATGTCGCTACATTACTTCTAGCGAAATAGTTATGCAGGGTTACATTTCACGGTAGTGACAATTTTTCAGGGACTACTCAGAATCAGTAACTAAAAAACAAACTAAATATAAAAAAACTACTAATTCTTCGATTCTGCATTTGTAAAATACGTAGAAAATTTTATCCAGTTATCGTAAAATGGATTAAATTGCACCGTATGTGCACTGCATGAGGTTCTTGTTGGAGTGGCGTCGGCGAACGCCTGTGATCTCTGGTGAATGTTTATTTTTTTCGGAAATTTTTAAGTATATTTTGCTCCAGAAATACGCGACTGAAATTAATTACGATAAATTAGTATTTTCATGTTGTTCTACAGACCTTAATTTTTAAAATTGGCCCTACCTTGAAATGTAACCCTGTACAACAGTCAATTTCGTACCAGTATTTTACTGACGATAGCAAATAGTTAGGTCCCAATTTTTTGCAGAGGCTCTAAAGTCGAGATAATTTCGAGCACAAGATTATGTCTACTATTCCTATGGGAACTTGCAACATCCCGCTAGGTTTAATAGCAGATAGACATTTAAATGGCCAAAAAACGTAAGCGAATGACCGCATTTAATTGAGCGAAATGTCGCCATAACGTCGCGTTGTCGTTTTGTCGCGTCGCGTTTGTTTTATCTCGTCGCGGTGTCGCGTTGTCGCATCGCTTTGTTTCCGCGTCGATTGCGGAATAGAGAAAGCGGTGGAGATACAGGGATTTTAACTAACACATTTTTTTCAATCTCTTATTTCTTATCTTAAGACTGAAAAAAAACATACTTGAAAGAACTTTTATCTTTAATCTTTGTCTATGTGTCTATGGATTTAAAAAACTTTAATAACTCAAAAAAAATTAGGTATACAATCTATCTAGCTTTAATCAATACTTACGTTTAAAGCTATCCTCGAAGTAATTTTCAAGTTACATAAGATTTACCGTCAGTTTTAAATGGGTGAGAGTAATATAAAAGACAAAAGAAGCCCTACCTAAAATGGGTTAGATAGATTCGTAAGTATAGTTCGATAAGAGATATTTGTAAATATAGCTCGTGCTCCTCAGACAAACATTATGTAAACAGAGAAAAGAGTAAAAAAAGATAAAGACTCATAACTGTTATGTATCTACGTCTCCATGCCTTTTCTGTTCTTTAATCCTCGAACCACTAAAACAATAGTCTCCGCCTAACTTTTTTCCGCCGCCCGGGAATGTAGGCAGGCATAATGAGGCCTAAGGATTTATGCGCGCGCGCCGCTTCTCGGAACGCTCCGCCGGTATGCCGGTTCGGTTCCCGAGCACAGTTATGTTTGCTATTCTTACGTAAGACCACAAAAAGTCGAGTCTTTGCGAGTCGCGGTTCGGTTAGGTTTTAGTTCGCGTTTTATTTTTGAGGGCTAAAGAGATTGTTGGTTATAAGGATAACTTGAGCTCGAGATATACTTAGACGGAGATAGAGATATTAACTGGTTCACAGAAGCAGTTTGGCTGCCTACCGAAAAATGTATCCTTGTTCATTAATGCGTCTATATGCTACTAGCTTCTTCCCGCGACTTCGTCTGTGTTAACTTCAGAACTCAGTCAACAAGGAATAAATAAATAATCCCAGGGGAAAACGAAAAAGGAATAAATATTATCATATATGTCTAGTACCAAGTAAGTGTGCCTTAGATTGTGTGCCAAGTGTCGAACTCCGTAGCCGAGAAGCGAGCACGCCGGATTTGGCATCGCCATCTCTGAGGTCCCGAGTTCGATTCCCAGTCGGGTCAATGTAAAAAAACGAACTTTTCTATATTTTCGTGGTTTCTGTACCAAGTACTTTAGCTACTTACCTTAGGATTAAAGCAGTATGTGATGTTGTAGGTTGTTGTCCAAACTTTAACTTTTTTTAACTCTTTTAACTTTACACGTAGAAATAAGTAACTTAATCATGAAGCTATAAAATCATATTCGGAAAGAAATTGTATCAGTGGGTCATCCGTGTGCGTGACTGCGCGCGCGCAAGCCCCGCCTACCGGCCAGGGGTGGGGATATGATACATTATTCATATCAAAATATTGATTATTATAATCCTGCAAATTAGCTTTAACACAAAAAGAAAAAGGACAATCAGTAGGCTTATTCCGACCGAATTGCTATTGACATGTAGAGACAGTCACTTGAACAAAGATGAGCGCAAAATAATGTTTAATCATCCTAATCCTTGATTGGATGCGATCTAATGAAACTTTAAACCTAACATTTTCATTTACAGTGTTACTTCAACATTGTAAAAAAAAAATATAGAGTTTGACGTAAAGACATGGCAACACTGTTTATATAGGTACTGTTTAAAATTTATGGTAAGGTCCTTTAAATATTTTTTTTATTGATTCTGGATAAAGCATCTTGAATATTTAAAATCTCTTTTCAAACGTAAAGGGTTATTTCATTGTCTTGTTTGAAGTGTACCTATTACCAGTACTTAGCGATTGACCATTTCCTTCTAAAAAACTAACGCTGTAGTTAAATGAGCTGTATTCAGCTAAGTAAGAAAGTAGCAAGACTATCAAGCTTATATTACATTACATTACCCCCATTATATTAGACCCGTTTCGGGGGACCTTCCCCTACTTTATCATTTATTGTTTCATAATAAACAACATCACATACATTGCTGCTACTACTGCTGATTCTAAGGTAAGTAGCTAAAGCACATGCGTTACATATCAGATACAATAACGGTACATCACCCAGACTCGAGACAATACAGAAAAGATCATTTTCTTCATCGACCCGACCGGGAATTGAACCCGGGACAGGGGCGTGCATTCCATATAGGCTATTATGCAGAGCCTACCTTCATAAAAAACCGACAGCTAACCATAATTATTAATTACGTATTCAACAATAAACCATAAATATTCTGTAACCATTTTGTCGTCTACCTGTACTTATTCCTTACTAAAGCGCGCAAGATCGTTTCTGTGCAATTTAACCAACGTTAGGCTGCCGCGAGATCGCCTACTGTTTCACGCAAACTTACTCAATTTTCACTCACAGCCTACCCCCATCTGAAACCAATGCACGCCCCTGACCCAGGACCTTAGAGATGACGACACTAAGTACTGCATGATTGCCTCTCAGCTACGGAGGTCGTACCTGCTACAATACAGAGAGTATAGAAGTCGAACATTGGCAGTAAGCACTAATACTACTGTTTATAGGAAACTCTGTTATGGACCTAATAAATACTTCCGAAATAAAGTTATTAAAAACCTGAATCCATACGGTCCTTAATGCAGAATAGTTTTACACGTTTTCATATATCACTGGCGCTCGTATGTTTATGTTTATCTGGTTTGTGTACCTCATTAATGTATTCTAATTTATCAATTAATATCGCTTGATAAATCAGGTGGGGCCGGCACTGGAAAGCGTTAACGTATTAATATTGCTTGATTAAATCAAATAGGTTTGATTACGGCATTTGTTTCTGTCATCACGGTGAAGCGATATCAACGCTTAGGCTGTTTGATGAATAAAAACCTTAGTAAAAATATAGGCCCTGATTTATTAACTAAACAGATAGTAAGGGAGACTTACGATAAGCTTTTACACCTACGACTGATGTGCGACTGATGCACCCCCATTACTCGTAATATTCTCTAGTCAGTGCTCTGACTCCTAATGGGAACGCATGTAGGTACGTAACTTGTGGGTACCTAAAATCAAGCATTTCTATGAAGTCTTTGTATTGCTGAAAACAGCATTTAGCAGAATAAAAGTGCTTAAGGGGGATCGTTTAAGGCAGTCCGCGAAATTCAAAATTACTTACGTTTTTTTATAAAAAGCTACTCTGTTTTATATTGTATACTCAAAATCAAAAAATCATAATACATAATATCAAAATGTTAGACGCAGTTTCCGTAATCATATTTTTTATTTAATAATAATCACTTAAACAATCAATTTACTTTATTAATTCAGATTTCATCATCATCATCATTATGTTACCAAAGAGCACGATCTCCCGCTTTTTTTATCAGCCACTGTCAGCCATATTCCATAAGTCGTCGCTCCATAGAGCTGGAGGGCATTCTACACTACATTTGCCAAGGCGTAGTCTCCACTCAAGAACCCTTTTACTACACAATTTATTTAGGATTTGGTCATATTTCATAAAATGAACCTTTTCCGTTAAAATATTATTTTTGCAGCCGCAAATCACATTTAGATAATATACATAGTTAACCAAAGTCGCTATTTGGAAAACTTTAGAAGATTAAAATTTCGCCGTCTGCCTTTAACGATCCCCCTTAAGGCGTGGATTTACTGGTCATGTAAGGTACCAGTCCGGTCTACCTTAAATCGATTCCCAGGGGCCTAACAAAACTCAAAACCTCAAACTTCACACAGAAAAACCAAAACAAGGTCAACCTTATTTTCAGAAAATTGAAACACTATTTTAGGAGTTTGCGGTGAGGCCTCAGGAGAGATTACTTGTAAGTAATTATAACTCGATTCTCCTTTTACTGATTACCTTACGTCTATTTAGAAAAATGACTAAACTTGTCTTAGGGAAGACAAGGCCAAAATGGGTAACCGGCCTAAAACGGGTAAGCGTTTAAAAGTTGGTACCTTTCACATTAGTTTCCACGTTTACTTCAACGTGTTCAAGTACGTTTTACAACGCTCACGCCATTCCTCTACACGCTTACATTGAATCTAATGCAAAAGGCACAGAATTTAAAACGCTTACTTACTCGTTTTAGGCAAGCTATCCGTTGGGCTGGTCTCCCCTACACGACAAACCAACTGAATTCTCGATTATTCAATGACTCTACAGATAATGCGTCATCTAGATCCTTACACGGATATCCAAAATGGTTTCAAAATTACAATTTGCGTCATTCGTGTCATTGCACCAATAAGCAAAGTAAGCTTTAGTCGCTCAATGGTCAACATCTCGCCTCAAATCGTATGTGGGTTCAAGTCTCAGTACTTGCCTCGGATTATTCGAAATATATGATCCAGATAATTATAGATAATGTGCCATTTGCTCGGTGGTTAGGAAAAACATGGTGATTAAGCCTTTACATTTAGATAGATAGATACTCTTTATTGTACACCACACAAAACAAACAAATCACAAGAAAGTAAATACTTAGTGAATAGCACAATTTAGGCGGTCTTATCGCTGGAAGCGATCTCTTCCAGACAACCTTCAGGTAGAGGAAAGTTGAATTAATATCGAGAGAAGGGAGGCGGTGAAGAGTTCTAAAACATAAAAGTCCAAAAATTTTACAAACTAATTAAACAAACAAATAAAATAAAATACATACTACCTATTACATGTACATAGTATAATACTTATATAATACAGACATAATATGAATACATACTTAAAATAAATACATGTAAATAAATAAATACCCTATTAACATGAAAAAGAATCTAGTGACCAAGATGTAGGAAAAATGGTTAAATAAATAAAGTAGAAGAAAAATAGACAGGAGAAAACTACAGTGAAAGGAGATAGGTTTAGATAATATACATACATACATACATTTATTTAAATTAATTCTAAATAAATAAATTGTTTTTACAATCACACCAATTATCTATCCCCAAACTAAACAATGCTTGTACTATGGCGACTAGATAGCGGATAAACATATTTAAATACGTTTATAAACATCCGACTTAGGTACAAATGCTCGTTGCTTATCACACAATCATTTTCCCCTTGCGGGATTCGAACCCCAAACCGCCTGGCTTTGTAGTCCAAAGCGCGAATCACTTCACCGGACGGTCGTCAAAACAGTTCTCGAAATGTTATGACTGGAATTGCAGCGTCTAGTGGCATGAATATCATGATCAAGCCTAAGTACCCACCTTGACTGAGAACGGAAAGCGCCAGTGGGATGAATTAATCACTAAGTAATACCGAAATATCGTTTATTCTAAATTGATTTTATTAATAGTTTAATGGTTAACTGCTATTTAACATAAAGCCTTCAAAAGCGCAAGCTTTCGATAACACGTTTGTTTGATGAGTCGAAACTCATGAAATTGTCGCGTTTGGTGTCGTAAAAAGTGCTACATTTAAGCAGGAAGTTATAAATCGAAAGTTGTTTATACTTTATTAGAAGAGATATAATGATGATAGCTGCATAAAGATTAGGCTTTTCGACTTGGCCTTGGTTATTAAAGGCGTATTCTTCGACTTCACACCTACATTTTAATTTCCATCCCATTCTATATTATAAATGCGAAAGATTGTGAGGATGTGCGGCTCTTGGTTACTCTTTCAAGTAAAAACTACTAAATGGATTTTAATGATATTTGGCATACTGATAGACCATGGCCTAGATTAACACATAGGATACTTTTTATCAGGGTAAAGTCAACCCAGACAAAGTCGCGGGCAAAAGCTAGCGTTCAAATATGTGTTTCATTTGTGCCGTTGTGTGAGCACCTCTCGCCGGGACAAGATATGCTATAGTTGACTTGGTATTCACTAAATAGACTCCGGGTCCAAGTCGGCCGGTGCAAGCAGTATTGGTCACTAGCCCTTTGCGTTCCACTTACCCACGGTAGACCGGAAAAAAAAATGGAAAACAATAGGGAAAAATTTTAGTGGCACGCGAAGGGCTACTAATTGTCAGACTTGACCTGCGAGTGCGGATTGATCCCGTAAAGCATGGTCTATATACATCTTGCTCAACGTGCCCTGATGCCTGCACGCGGGATGAGCTTTTGAATGCCACAGATAATGCTATTCGCGTGGCAAAATACTAGGCTTATCATATTTAACTTCTTTTTGCCATCGACACGCTAAGTTTGTGGAAGTTTTTTGAGCGATAATTGACCGTGCCCACATCTGGATAGAGGTATCAAAAGGTAATATGTCTTTATGTTATGTCTGTCTAAGGACAATCAATAAAGTTTTTTAAAAATTAAACCTACCTACTCTATTATTTACTTAAAGATGATTAAATGTATTAATACACATTCCTTGTAGGCCTACTAATAGACTCACTCAAATAGGGTCAAAACTAAATAATATTTAGTTTGAAAATTCAATAATCATCTTTATTTAATCATTACTATTCAAAGATATCCTTTATTGACACTTTGTTTTTTGTAGATGTCGGTGATCTATTTACTCCATACCCAATTCATTTCATTTATTGGGTCATGAGTGTACATTAATAAGGTTTTATTACATTGTGTGATACCATACTCATGAACGCTGTAAGGGTATTGCATTCATGTTCTCACTCACTACAGACAAATTATCTCAAATTTAAAATAAAATCTTGGGTAGAACAAATATATTCCAATAATCACTCTAGAAGTCATCGGCTGCCCTGCCGTGACCCTGGCGTAATTGTTAGATTAACAATGGCAATTTGGATGCCAAATATGCAGTGCCATTACATTGCCTATGGTGAACTGTGTTTACTCATAGAGGAATCTTTTAATTGCTTCCTATCTACAAGAAAAATGACGTACTTGTTTAAGGGGATGCTACAAGAGAAATCGCAATTTATTTTAAAAAATACTACAGGTTTTAAAACGTATTTTATTTAAAGTAAACTTATCATACTAAAGATCAGTACCACTAATATTAAGCATTTTATGAAACTATCGGTATTTAAGTTTAACACTATTAGATTCAAACTTTGACAATATTTTAACTTCTGTTCCACTCATGTTTCTATATTTTTTAATGTATAAAATTCTTAGCAGGAAAAATATTTAAAAAAGTGATGACGTGTAAGTTGGTGTATGTGTAAAGTAATGGTGAAATGCTGAGCTTTTTGGCACAATTTTATAGATATTTTTTAATTTTTTTCTTGTTACATGTATTGTACATAAGTGTGCCAAATGCTGGGTCATCACTCACAGAGGCCCAGAGTTTGAATCCTAGTGCAGAATACTAGTCAAATTTTACGCTTAAGAGAGGTTATTAAACTATTCGGGGTGTATGTGTCATCAGCACTACCATGCCGTAGCGTAATATTTGTAACTGATATGTACGCAATAATATGTCGGTAAATTTTAGCTGTCAGCGACTGATCATAAGCGTTTACCCTTAACATGGTGTGGGTGGCGAAAAATGGTCAACAATCAAATTTTGCCGTTGTCTCTACGCGTCGGTAATGGTAAAATCGGTTTATTTGCTAATTACCGCGGTAATTACGGTAATTACCAGTCTCGTATCGCGTGCTGACCGCAATTTTTCGCGTTTTTTGCGCGCTGAGATCATCCTTCCTTAGAAAGTATGGTATGACCATATTGAACACTGTTTTCTTGAAATATAGAATTTTTAACAGTTACAAAATGACGATATTGTTTATTATTGGTATAAGTTTGCAAAAAAGATAAGTTTGATCGGTACACAGTTAAATACGTTTTTTGCAATGTGGTTTTTAAGACTATTGTTAAAAGATCGGTAAAATTTTAGGTAATTCTAGCTAATTAACTAGCTAAATTAAAACATAGATTACAAACACTTCTTAAAAAAACACCTGAATCACCTGAGGATTACTGAGACAGGTTCCATATGTTCTAGCTCTACAACATTTTTAGCAATTTAATTTTCATTTAAATGAAAATATGGCCAAAAACCTGCACACATCTCAAACGTTTAGCATATAAAGCTTTATTAAAACCATTTCGATATTTACCAAGACTCAAAAAGTGACGTATCCAAAAGAAAACCTTGAAAAAGAAATTTGTGTATAATATTATTTAGGATCAAAATACCTAATTCTCTCGATACAGGTTTATTTAATTAATAAAATAGAGGATTCCCCCAACAAATTGTAACAATTTTGGAACAATTATTTTTTTTCATTATTACCTAATCAATCAACTAATTTATTATGTATTGTTTGCAATCAGTCAGCTAGTTTTTATATATACAGGCCGTGGTTTAGTTAGCACTCATTGGAAGCGACTGTAAATGTCCGCTTACATTTTGCAGTCTTATTATGACCGGGTTATCAAATGAGAGATTATTTATTTGTTTTGTTAATAATCTCCTTTAATAAGGTTACCAACTAAAACAACAACCTGTATTTTTATGCGTAACCTAACATTTTGTCCAATGCACAAGTTTAGTGTTAAGACAATATTATACATAATACGTGGGATGGGATATCTATTATAAAACACGTCTTTCAAATTAAACTCTTCGTTTATTTTGCCAAGCCATTCTCCAAACCAAAAACCAACTCACGTCAACATTTTTATTATTTTTAAAAGAAAGCACAGATAAACCACTCGCTCTCATTCCTCTTTCATACATCACGCATCCTAGCCTCCTAGGATACGGAGAAAAGTGTGTTAGTTAGTGAGTCCTTACTCCCTAACACACTTTACTCCGTATAAGCTAGCGAGCTAACATCAAACTGCAGTTTCGGTGATACACTTTGTTTGAGTATCAATAGATGTTAATTTCTAAAACGCACGCTTGTTTTAATACCGATGAAGGCCATATGAGTATTCTTTACTCATGTGGCAAGCAGGACTAGTAGATACATTATATCAGCTGATAAGAATAACCATAGACTTATTTAATATATTTAAAACATTATTGATTCTAGCGTTTTAACAGGTTTGTGTGAACTAGTGTAATATGTATTATGTGTTGCATTGCAACTCTCTAAGCGCTACTACAACATCATCTTAGCCAATGGCCGTGACATGTTTGTGTAACAACAAAAAGGGTCCAACTACCCAAATGACGTTGTAATATCGATGTAAACATCGATAAGCTTACTTAGAGAACTGCTTGGTTATGTCCGACTCGAGTATCTACCGCGATATCTTTTCTTTGACATTTCTATGGCATCCATTGCTCACAGGCTGCACACGCAGCGAATTTTAGCATCAGCAATCGAAAAAACTTCACTTTATTTTTTATTAAAAAGTCACAAAAACGATATGCGGTCGCCAAATCGCCAGGATAGCTAGATAGCGAGCGATCGATCGCAGCCAACACAAAGCGATGCAGCATAGATGCAATCGCAAAATTGGTCGCGGATGCTAAAGTCGCAGTATGCGCAGGATTTTACTGAGTAAGTGCGTCATCTCTGTTAAAAGATTATTAATTGGTGTACAAATGTCAATGTAACACATCGCGATAGTTCGCGAGAGTTTGACACTGGAGAACCACACTGCACATTCATCCCGATAGGTGGCGCCTTGTGTTTGATCTTGTCCGTTGTGATTATTTGATCAATGGTTATGTCATTGCTGCCACTGATGATAATCACTACGATAAGTTGTCAAACTGGCGTCATACTAGCGAGCACAGAAAAAAAACTGAATCAGTTCGAGTCGGACTCTCTCCCACCGAGGGTTCCTCCAAATTTTAGGTGTACATAAATTATAAACAGTTCAGGAATCGAGTCTCGAATTAAAAATTAATTACAAGTTATAATTACAAATGTATAGTTTTCAGATTTTTACCTGAACTTGCAGTTTATGACGATATTACTTGCCAAAATTAATAATAGGTTAACGGAAAGTACCCTATAAATTTTGTTTTCCTTAAGTGTGACTAAATATACGTTTTTTGCGGCATAAACGGCTGTGTCTTTGTTTTAAATTAACTTAGAAGTTAGATTTTTTTACTGCTACAAGGAACTGCAAACCTGAATATATGGTTTTAATTCAACTCGATACCTTCACGCGTTCCGAGATAAAAGGTCTTGACAGACAGACGGACAACAAAGCGATCCTATAAAGGTTCCGTTTTTTTCCTTTTGGTACGGAACCCTAAAATCGAACTTTAACATTTGCGTGGACATTATTGTATTATATTGACAACGGTTGACAAGACCAAACACTCTGGCGCCATCTGAGATTAGAATTGCCTGTGCTTCCCCGTTGGTGTGTGTGCGTTACCTGGTGTGGGTGAGAGCGGTGCGGCTGGCGCGGTGGGTCGCGGGGCTCCGGCGCGCGCGCCGCGCTCATGCCTTAGCGCCGTCGGCGCATGCCCTCAACGGTACACGCGCCGTCCTGAAACAAAAACTGTTTTTACCCTCCTTTTACGAAAAGCAAGGATTGAGAAGGCCCCACCACCAGTTTACTGGAGACCGGGGGGAAACCACTTTCCGAGCCATAAATGAGCGAGCCACAGCCAAAGGCGGAACTGCGGACGTATGCCCAGAACCAGCCTGAGGCGATAACCCGCAGTTTCTACTCTCAATGGCACCGGAGGACACCGTTAGGTTTTTAGTGGGTAGACGGGCCTCACTCTGAGATCCGGAGTCCAACATAACCACCGGAAAAGCATTTTCCTAACGTAAAAAAAGGCCTCCCACTAGTTGGATTCACGACCTTGCCAGGTTGCGAGAAGCCGTTGGATGCAAGCGGCCTATTCTAGCGCTGCTTGCCGTTTTATGGAGATGGCCTATATCCAGCAGTGAACTTCTGAAGATTGATGATGATGATGATGAGTATTGGGGTTGTAAAAAAAAGCGAATTACAAAACAAAAACTCAGATTAATACTTAGATTTTCATTATACCTATAAATTAAATAAATGATTTTTGACTTTGACTTTAACTTTTACTAAAAGATGCATCATTTGATAAAAGTAAAATTACTATTTAAAATCTAAATCAACGTCTCAGTTATCGGATTAAAGAAAAGTACAATACATCATTCTGTTAACATCGCCCGTATCAATAAAAAATAAATTAACCACAGACAACTATTCCGAACTTTCACAGCTAACTAACAATCGATGAAAGTGGCCATAATGAAACAAAAAACGGCAATAAACAATTTATAAGGCGACACCGCCGGGCGTCGAACCCCGGACCAAAGGTTACGCTGGAAAGTTGTCGGGGCACTTGTACTAATCCATATAACGAGGTCACGCATTAGGCTGATCAATAAAAATAGGTGTCATTTACTTTGTTGAGAAAAATCGTCTGAAGGTTAATTGCAACATTGCTCATGATTTACTTGCTTTTTTTAAACTGCGCCTACGCATTTAACGAATGCGAGGTGTTGCATTTGTATAACAAATCGAATACCTATCTAGTAACCATTTTCTGGCAAATAAATGTAGCAAGCTAAAGCGGCAGTTGGCCGGCCACATCTGTCGTAGAACCAATGAAATCTGGAGTAAAGGGGTTCTCGAGTGGAGACCACGTCTTGGCAAACGTAGTGTACGGCATCTCCGAACTCGATGGACCGACGACCTTAGGAAAGTGGCTGGCAGTGGATGGATGAAAAAAGCGGGAGATAGTGCTCTTTGCGCTCTTTGGGCGAGGCTTACGTCTAGCGGTGGACTGCAATAGGCTGACATGATGATGATGATTTATTTAAAAAAACAATTTCACAACATTCGAACAATTGAAAACTATATCGATATCTATTTTTGTACTACAAAAGAGAGCTGTACGGGCAATTCACGACCTCAGACCCCGAGACGTGTTGAAAGAACTGTTCAAGGAAATTTATAAACTAACAGTGGCTTCTCAATTCATTTATGAAAATATTATGTATATTCGCAAAAACCTGCATCTATTTCCTAAAAAGAGTGACATGCATAATATTAATACCCGGAACAAATAGAAACTTGCCGTTCCAAATTTCAGACTGCATAAAGTGGTTATAATTCTTGCATGGGAAAATGTATTAGCTTTTTTAACCAATTACTACAGGCCATTGCTGAACTGCCTATGTATGAATTGAAATCGCATGTCAAGATGATTTTAATGAAAAAAGGGATTTTCGAAGTTGGTGCTGTGTAATTAATCTTTAATGATTTGAAAAAATATAACAATTAAAATTCTAATAATACAAATATAAACTAACTTAAAACTAAAAGCTACCTACTCAAAAATAAAAGCGTGTCCATGAGGCAAAGAGGCGAGAATGCTAGCAGCGTTCCCACGCTGAATGGCTAAACTAAGCCTTTGAGCGAGGAACGAGCCAGCATTTTTATTTTCTGTACACGAAATTAATTTTGGAGCTATTTTTCCGAAAAGTAATTTTGCACTCGGTCCCCACGGTCCAAAAGTCTCAACGCCAAATGGCGCAAACACGTAATCACTTGCAAGGGACTCGTATTTGCGCCGCTTGGCATTGTCTGCGGACTCCGCTGCAGCTCCAGCTTTTACAGCTGTTTCCCTAAGATGAGAAGGGGCCAAAGTATCGACACAAGTCGCATCCCATACTGAAGCCCGTCACCGCAAAAAAAATATGGTTTAAATGACTATTAAAATGATAAAAATATATGGAATTAAATACTGCCGTGCTCGCACAGGTTCATTTTATCTTGTAATGTAAACACACTATTTAAAAAGAGGCTGACAATAGTGACCGAGTTTCTTGCGCTGCTTCTTCTCGGCACTAGCCCACAATATTGTCCCGAAGCAGTGGTAGGGTAAAAAAAATATTAGGACGTGTACAAGAGGTTAATTTAGGCCTATTTACAGAAATAAATTGGTTTTTATTGGTTTTATACATTGCGTCATTAATCGGTAGCATTTAAGGTATCTTTTCACAAAGGTCAATTCATCATCATCTTCTTCATCAGCCTTCGGAAGCCCACTGCTGGACATTAGGCTTCCCTATAGAACGCCACTGCAAGCAGCTCTGGGCCGTATGTATCCCGCGGCTGCTCGCAACCTTGACTAGGTCGTCAGGCCTCCGGGTCCCACGCTACAAAAGTGAATTAATGAAGTAAACTTATGGCTTTGCAGTTATGCACCCTTTGACGTCCAATTAAAATTAAATGCCCAGAAGCATTACTTAGTATGTTGTATATTGTGATTAATGGAATAGAAATGTTGTCCCTGTGCAAAGTTTCAACGCAATTTTTTTTTGCGATTTTCACCTTAACCTGTTGGATGCCAAGTGGTCGCATGAGTAATAATAAAAATTATATTGTATCGCGTTTTACTGGGCTGGGGTGTCAATGTATAATAAAATCTGGCACTAATGTTACTGAAAATGCGTAACATAAGATACCAAGAAGTTAATATTTACGTGCATCGTAGGATGCACTGAACTAAGAAGTCACAGATTTTTAAGGTTTCAAATCAAACAATTGGTGCTAGTTTTTAATAAGCTTTGAGAAATTAAATTAAATATCAAACAAAACAGACAGTCTTAAAGTAAGTTACTATCCCTTCACCCAGTGGTTTAAAGCTTCCATATATTGAACTTTATGCTCTTGAGATAAGATTAAAAACCAATGAAAATATATTTTTTAAAACAGTTAAAGGGTTAATGAACTGTGCAGTGTTACTTTATAAATCCAGCTGTGACAAAAAATAAACACTATTAACGCCTCGCAATCAAGGCTTTGTAGATACTAGTTATCTTTTATGGCTTTAATTACTTGTTTGGCAAAGCAATTAAAGTAAAGTACATTAAGTAAAGTCAGCAAAAAACCATTTGCATAAACGAATAAGTAGCAATCAACCTATCTTGTCAGTTTTCACACGTGCTGTCACTTTGACATAAGATAACAAACAACCATTTACAAAGAGCTCTCCCGTCCCTCTTTCTTTCATACGAAGCGAAGAGGAGCGAGGCTGAGTGGACAGAGTCCAATTATGCGGTGGCTGCGCTGCAGTCTTTGATCTAAATAAGTCAAGGTCACACCTTCCAAAATAGCCTATCAACTCCCACAAGTAAAATTTTACACGACCTGAAATTGGTATTGATTGTTTATTTTTAAAATTAATCACAGTCAACCTTTTCGGAAGTTGTAAGAAATTATTTTTTCTGGTCTAAGAACAAAACCTTTTTTTTTTTCACCTTTTACATCGCCTAGAAAACTTCTTAACTTGGGAGACATTGATAAAAACATACGTGTGACTCAAACCAGGTCGACTTTATGACATGCGCAGAAAAGACACTACCATAATTTTATTAAAACCTTTCAACGTCCATTTATTTTTGTTCATTAACCACACAAAATCTCTCTGGCAGCACCGACTGATGTTCCAAAATCAAAAAACACTCAAGAAGTTGTTAAGAAAACATTGAAGAGATTCTACCCCTTTCAAGAGTTATTTTTTATCTGCCGCAGCGATTAACTTTTTCTCACCAACAATTTTCCGAAACAGAAAAACGACAACACAAATTAAATCGCAGTTAACTTTATCTATCGCGTCATAACAAATTTTACCACCATAACCGTAAAAAAGGAATTAAATACCGTGACACAATCACAAACAGGGATAACTCGAAGGATGATACTCACACTACGGGGAACGAAACAGTTGGTGTGCACTGGTGTAATCCACAAAGTAAATGCAAGCACTGTAATGTTTATCACACGACCGGGCGGGATGCACTTTTTACTCAATTTTCACGGTTTTCAGGGGGTCCTGAAGGCTGCTGAGCCGTATCGCGGTGACACTTGTCATATGCGGCGTGCGCTCGGAACCGTTCGGGCGCGGTCGGCAATGCTCGGCTAGGGTCGAGTGCATTCGGCGCTGCTCGTGCGGTATTGATCCGGCGCCGCCGGCCGGCGCCCGGCCGCCGGTCGCCCGTGGTGCCCCCTCTCGGCGTTAATGAGACCTGATGGGTGTCCATTATTTAGCAGCCGCTAAGACAATCCACGAAAATTAATGGCGATTTTATTGATTTATTGCAAGCGAAATTAAAGATTGATTGGGACTGGCTACTTTATCCGATGGACATTAGCACAATTAAGTTTTGCTTGTTTGATCAGTATTACTGGATTAACCTTCAGATGTCTTAACGCTAAATTGACTGTTATTGTATTTTTCCAATAGCAAATACGACCATAATAAGTGGTAGTTAACGACAGGGAAGTTAGTTAAAAATTCGACTAATTATTACTTCATTTTCATTTTCTATTTAATTTTTGGATGCTTAACTATGGCACATCGATATCAAAGATATTTTCTAGCTGGTATTTTTTACTAAAATTTTCATAGAATTTGCTATCAAAATAGCATTCCCTCGGAAAAACTCACAAATAATTCACAACCTGTCCAATAGTTTGGTTTAATTTTCCGTTTCTCCCCCGATGAAAGGTCATGCATTTCAACCGCAGCATTCAACTGTCGACAATAGCTTGCAGATATGTCGCTACGAAGGCACAGTAGTCCCACGAATCAGGTCACGCGCTTATGTGTCCGCGTCGCGACAGACGATTCCAGGGAATCTAAAGTTTGTAAGTAAGGTATGCAGTTTGACAGATGGACGACAATGAGCACTTAGCGTCTTGCGGCTTACATGACGCTAAGCTGTTATTGTCACTCATTTTTTATATAATAAATATTGGACAACTTATATACATTGCTCTGATTCTATGGTAAGTAACCATAGCACTTGCGTTACTGAAAACAGAAACAACAACGGTACCACAACACCCAGATCCGAGACAATATAAAAAATTTCGTTTTCTACATTGAACCGACCGGAAATCGAACTCGGGACCACAGAAATGGCAACGACAATTACGTCGTGCTCGTCTCTTGGCTACGGAGGTCATCACATTAACATCAACATCTTTAAGTTAAAGTTTGTAACTAGGATACAAATAAAAATTCATATGAAAGTTATCTGGCTGTTCTAAAATCTGCCCTGTGTTGTTGTAGTCATAGTCATAGTCATATATGTTTATTGCATCATGTTGGTACAAAGATTCTACATTTGGAGCGTTTGCTCGCGTTTTTGGGAACGAGCCTGCTGTACCTGTGTGTATTGCAGTTATATTCGCGTCAACCACTGGATCTAGGCCACGCAGTGACCTGGCCGGGAACATCCAAATGCAATGCATTGACAGCTGTGTTGTCGGTCAAAAACAATACCTGTTATGAACCCACCACTCTATTACGATGGCGGTAGAGTATAAAGTGCTTTGCAGGAGGGAGGAAGTAGAGTGCTTATTTCTGGTTCCAGTTATTGACGGTAGATGGTGGCAGGCGCCGGATAACTAGCGTAGAGCCTTTTGAAAGAGAAGCTGAATTAATTTTGTGAATTTTAATTGTAGAGATTAATGTCACGATAGATTAATATGATGAGCGTAAAAGGCTTTTAGTTGGGAATAACTTTAAATTTCTTACTTATCTCCGGTTAAAATTAAGTTGTGATTTCAGTGTCTTTATAACCGTACAACACAACTACACATAAGCGACCAAATAAATAGTAACCTTTGTTTTTTATAATGTATTTGAGAATTCTTGAGGATAAGTATTATTTTTTATTTACTATATTTATTAGAATAAAACAAACAGCAGTTTTATAACACATTTAAACAAACCAAATATACTATACATTTGCCAAAAAAGTTTTCACAAATAGATCTGACATAAGTATCATAAAAAGTTAAATAAACACAAGATACACACTTGAACAGGCTCTTAAAGCGGTATTCATCAGAACTTATTTTTTTAATCATTTTTTATATTGTTTTAACAAAGACTTCAATCTGTTTGGTTTAAGGTTAAAATATCTATGTGACAATATTTGGAATTATATAATTTCATAGTTCTAAGGATAAAACGGTGATGCGCATAATTAGTGGAAGTTGAGACAGAAAATGTATCGCATGATCTCATAATCAAAATAATCTCCGTGTTTTATCTAACTATGATGATGATGACGATGCTTCCTTGGCCCCTCATCAGGGACATAGGGCTCGCAGAAGGGCTTTCCAATTTTCAAAAAACGTCAAGTCGGTACTCCTGTGCGGTTGCGAGACCTGGCTAGTTCGAAAAGACAGCACCAGCAGACTACAAGTGTTCGTAAATAAGTGCTTGCGCCGAATACTTAAGATTCATTGGCCACGAACAATTTCTAAAAGCTATGGGAGCTAACGAGCCAAAAACCGTTAGGAGAAGAAATACGGCTCCATAAATGGCGTTGGATCGGGCACACTTTCCGAAGACCAGACTGCCACATTGTAAAACAAAGCCTAAAGTGGCAACCATCGGGCAAAAGTATACGAGGACGCCCCTGCTTGACTTGGCGGCGATCAGTTGGACAAGAGGCTGCTTCAACTGGTCTAAGCTGAGAGGAGCTGGAGGTTGCGGCGCAGGATCGACAAAATGTATCTAACTAAGCAAACCCATAAAAAATAATCTTTTGAAATTTAATAACAAAGACTTTAGTACGATACCCTTTAAAGTAACAGGAATAATTTAACCAGATATAACCTACGTTCCTTAAAATAAATAAATAATTGTTAATTTCATTTCAAATTAATCTTTATGGAACATTATATATTATTAAAGAACTACTACTATGTTTTTTATAATTTTATTTTCATACAAAACTTAATTCTCAGAATAAGATTTGATGATATTTTTTTCAAAAACTTTGATGATATCAAAATATCATATTTCTGACTTTGCCATAGTATTTATATGCATATGTTAACTTAGGCTAGTTTTGGCTTGATATACCCTTTACCTAACACTTTGTATAAGTTAAGCTAGTATTACATATCCACAAATACTAATATAAGCCAAATGAGTTACCAATCATCGATTACTACATCAATGATTCCAATGATCCAGAATCCAGCAACCGTTTTTCAGACTTTATTTCCATAACAAAGTTTCAGCATTTCTGCCCTATTAGCCTGTAAGTCCCAAATGACCTAGATAGGAATAGGCAACCTGGTTACGACTGGAAATAGCAGCGTCCCTCCATCGATAACTCCGATGCCGTCACGGAGCGGCCTTATTTATTATCTCTGGGTTGTCTAGGGTAAATAGTAGCTAGTAGCCACGGTTACAAATAGTGTAAGAGCCGGTCCACACGGCGCGTTGCGTTGACTTAGCACTGTCGCTGCGTCGTTTTACATACTAATATTCATAGTGTATACACGGTGCGCTGCGTCGACGCAACGCACACACGACTGAACTGCAGCCCCCGAGACAGAACGGCAGCACTCAGTCGTTTGTGCGTTGAGACATGCAAGCTCATCCTGATATTCTAATAGCGATGTTTTTACAAAATAATTGCCGCAAACGGTGCGTTGCCGCTGCGACGACGGGACGTTAAGACTGCTTCGTAGTAACGCTGCAATAGCGCAGCGCCTGTGTGGCCGACTATGCGTCAAAATATTTGCGTTGCGACGACGCATCGCGCCGTGTGGACTGGCCCTAACTGTTGTAGGCATGAGAAGTTATTTAAAAAATAAATGTTACTCCGACACATC
Source organism: Anania hortulata (assembly GCA_963576865.1). Taxonomy (NCBI): domain Eukaryota; kingdom Metazoa; phylum Arthropoda; class Insecta; order Lepidoptera; family Crambidae; genus Anania; species Anania hortulata. Next base: position 24,036,713 of record OY756388.1, on the reverse strand, counting down.
CAACCTAGCCAGAAAAAGTCGGAGTACTTACTTTTAGCGTATTCTTAATAATTTTTAACCGACTTCAAAAAAGGAGAGGACTGACTTCTCAATTCGACTGTTTGTTTTATTTTGTGTGTATGTTACGCGATTATTCCGCCAATTATGAATCGATTTTGATGATTCTTTTTTTGTTTCCTAGATCATACTTCAGAGGTGGTCCCATATAAATTTTATCATCATTCAAATCGTTGCATTATAATTTTCTTGTAATCAAAAAATAACTTCTTGTTGAAGGATACACACAATAGGCTAGTTGACTCATATCAAAATAAATTAACCAAGAATTATTTCAAATAGTATTCGACTTTAGAACCTAAATATATCGATTTCAATACTTAAAAGTAGAAGATGGCTGTAAAAATCAAATTAAAAAAATATGTCTATTATTTGAAACTCTGAAAACGCCATGATTGCGACGTGAGTCACTCTTATTGTAAACGATCAAATGTCATTCGAGTCTGATGTATTTTTGCATTCTCGAACGATACAATGATCAATGATAAGTACTATATTTTTTGTGTAAACTATTACAAATCATGTTTAATTTAGAGAGGTTGTATTCGTAAAGACGTCGAAGTTGTTTGTTTGTTTACTAGAGGGACTACGTCATGGCACAGATAATCCATAGACCAAAATGGCTGACAGCGTTTTTGTCTGTTTATGAAAATAATATTTTAAAATGAAAGTTTTCTAAGTCTTAAAAAAATACAATCAATTTTTTTCGGTCTAATGGAACACTTATTAACAATTTAAAACCTATTTAAAGAAGTGTTAACTAGCGTATTTGCCTCTTTCAGGATTAAAACCCATAGTACCAAGGGCATTTGATCGTAGCATTGCATCCGTAGCATCTCATACTTGCATTTGTCAGCGTCGTAGCATAGAAACAGATTGGATTGTTTACTATTTTGGTCGCATCACTGATCTAGCTGGTTCTATTTTCATACAATCACCGACAGTATTAAATAATTAACCAACTCTAACCTCTATTTGCAAAATAACGAAAGATATTTAAACGTAATCAGCCGTTCTTCTGGACATCAGTTATAAAGGGTGTCTCAATAAGAGTGCACTTTTTAAATTTAGTGTAATTTTATTTCGTGAAAGTGTCAATTTTGAAATTTGACAGTTGTCACCTATGTTTGTTCCGATTATTAAAAATGAAGCGCTTTACAACAGAGTAACGCGTTATAATTGTGAAAACTTGTTGCCAAAGTTACGTAAGTTGTGCTGAGACCGCCCGAACTCTCAGTCGAGAAAGTGCACAAAATGTGCCAACCACACATTGAAAAGGTCAAAAATTTTTTAAGAAACTGAGTGGATTATAGTCAGCGAGACCCTTTTGCGTCAACATGCCGGTCGGTCTGTTAAAAACATTGCTGCAGTAAACGAAAGTGTCACCGAAAACATCAATTCGGCATCGTTCTCAACAACTTCAAATTTCATGAAGCACTACGCAGCAAATTTTGACAAAAGACCACTACCTTCATGCGTAAAACAAATCAATTTTTTGAGGTTTTGTAACAACATTGACAACGTCACTTACATTGCTCTGGTAAGTAGCCAAAGCACTTGTGTTACAGAAAACAGAAACAACGACGGTACCACAATACCCAGACCCGAGACAATATAGAAAAGTATTTTTAGGGAATCGAACTCGGGACCTCTGAGATTTCGAAACCAAGTCCGGTATGTTCGCCTCTTGGCTACGGAGATCGTCGTATTGAGTATTCAATGAGAACAACTACTTTACGAAAACACGAGATAGGCTAAAGTCCAGTAGGACATGGATGGATAATGACGAATCTAAAAATGTACCTACCATCGCAAGGCCAACCTCTCGCGCATCCCTCGTTCGGTTATCGACGCGGGCGGCAGATCGAGTGCACTTGTTTTTCACTGTCTGCGCGGCTAATTGCGCCATTTTTCATTCGTGCCCTTGCCTCCCCACCCCACCCGGTGACCAGACTTGGCTATTCTTTCGTTTGACGGAACCCCCACTTAATTAACGTTGGGGAATGTTTTTTAAGTGCGGTATGATTTTGAATAAAGAATGTTGTTTCATCATGTTAGTGCTCGTTTTAAAAGGGTGTATTGCGGGATGAAAGTTATTTGATTTAGTTTGAGTATGGGTTTTTAGATGTATATTAAGAATAGACAAATGTATTTCATAATTATAATTAATAATACAGTATGTAAAATAACAGTGGGCATTCCCTTCAGCCAGTTTATCTACATAATAGATTTAAACAAAAACATTTACAAAAATAAACAAATAATAAAAACTTCTTTTTTTATAATCGTAACGCGGAATAGTAACTAGCGTTATTAACATACTGTATATTAATTAATGGATTTTTATCAATTTGACTAATCAACTCTTACCTTTGACGACCTTCTTAGCCGACAGGCGAGCATACCGGACTTGGTGTCGCTATCCCTGAGGTTCCGGGATCGATTCCCGGTCGGGTCAATGTAGAAAAATAACTTTTCTGTATTGCCTCGGGTCTGGGTGTTGTGATTCCGTCGTTGTTTCTGATTTCTGTAACACAAGTGCTTTGGCTACTTACCACAGGATCAGAGCAATGTATGTGATGTTGTCCAATATTTATACCTATTTATTTATTTATATTTATATATTTACGTTCTGCTGGGTATAGGTACCCGACAGTGGGTAAGTAAAGGCTGATTTGGTGTGTGATGTTTTATCGACAAAATTTTAAGCTATCGATCGAGCTTGCTTTTGTCAATAAAACCGCATCTGTGTACATATTTTGACAGTTTTGTAAAAACCTTTTTTTTCTAAATCATACACGTTTAGTTTTCAGTCTACATATTTTGAAGTTTGGTAAAAACCTTATTTTGTGTTTAATCATCTATCTGAATCTTACACGTTTAGTTTTCAGCAAGTACCCGAATCGGAACGTCTGCAATACATTAGTTCCGTGAGTGACCGTCGCTTCGGGCTCGGTTCACTTCGCTGAGTGAGACTGGTTGTCCTTCTTACTCGTGTTTACGTGTTACAGATAGACGCAATTCATCAGAGAGTAGAAAAAGCAAGTAAAAACATCAAAACGATTCGACCGATGAGACGACCGTCTGGTTTAGTGGGACGCGCTCCGGACTAGAAAGCCAGCGGTTGCGGGTACGTATCCCGCAAGGGGCAAATGTTTGTGTGATGAGCACAAGGTCAAGGTTGCACAGCGTGCTATGGAAAGGGCTATGCTCGGCGTTTCTTTGCGGGATCGAATCAGGAATGAGGAGATTCGTAAACGAACAAAAGTTGCTGACATAGCCCAACGGATAAGCAAGCTGAAGTGGCAGTGGGCGGGGCACATAGCACGTAGAACTGACGGCCGATGGGGCAGAAAGGTTCTGGAATGGAGGCCCCGTACCGGCAAGCGCAGCGTAGGACGTCCACCTACAAGGTGGACAGACGACCTGCCTGGTAAAGGTTGCAGGAAGCCGCTGGATGCTGCCGCGGGCCGCTTTCAACCGGCCAATCTGGAAGTAACTGGGGGAGGCCTATGTTCAGCAGTGGACGTCTTATGGCTGAAATGAATGATGATGAGCACGAGCATTTGTACCTAAATTATGGATGTTTATAAACGCATTTATGTATGTTTAACCGTTATCTAGTCGCCATAGTACAAGTTTTGCTTAGTTTGGGGCTAATTGCAATTAGGGCATAATTGGTGTGATTGTCGAAACAATTTATTTTATTTATTTATTTATATATTCGAACATTCGTTTCATTTTTAACTCCCGCATTTCTCGAACTTTAATTAAATAGCCAATAATCGATAACTAACTATAATAACCTCTTTTCCCAAACTAAAAAAAGCCTGCATCATTATTTAAAAACACAGTATCTAAGAATAAACAATAAATACAAAGGTATGAAGGTATGTGTTGGCTCCAATTTCCAATAAGTTTAACATCGTATCACTCTACCCTGCACATGATTAAAAGACTACCTCCATGGTCGAGACTTGACGCCGGACTTGACGCCGTCATCTCTGAGGTCCCGGGTTTGATTTCCGCTCGGGTCATGTAGAAAAACGAACTTTCTATGTTGGGTCAGGTCTAGGCGTTGTGGAACCGTCGTTGTTTCTGATTTTATTTTTATAATACAAGTGCTTTGGCTACTTACCTTAGGGTCAGAACAATGGATGTGATGTCCCAAAAAAATCATTTACACTTCCGATTTTGTATAGGAGGTAATAAAAGTTGTTTAATAATGTTTTGTTCTTCCTCCCGTCTCTAGACGGGGCTAGCTCGACCATTATTCTAGATGGAACAAGTCTAGTTTCCGTTAGACTGATAAACTAGGTAGGGTCAAAGGTACATATCGAGTGTTAACAGAGTTACAAGTTGTTTTTATTGTTTGGCAAAAGTTATCGCGTCTATAAATAAATGGAATCGCACGACATTTCACGTTTATGACTGTCGAGCTCAGTCCCGTTAGAAGGACGAATGTCAAACGCTTTGGAAAGCCACGAGCGGCCAGTTCAATACCGATACACTAACAGTACGGCTAGTATGGCATTCGGGGTCTTATTGTGGAATCACACGAAAAAGTGGGTTATACATTTTTTGATTAACTCACGTAGTGATATTGTAAAGCATGAAAACTGTTTATTTTCTAGATTAAAGCATTGAAAAAGTACTTAGAGAAGTCCTAGCTATAACCTAGTACTTCTGGACAAAGCAGGGTGTCATCTTGATGAACGAGAGCTTTTTGACACCTTGACTTGACTCGTTTCTCTGCCAAGCATCGAGTTACGGACATTTTCCGGTTTTCTTTCTTCTATTATTATAGGACTATTATCCCGACTGGCCAAGCCCTCGGATGTAATGGTAAAATGCTGCAAGAAACCCAATCAAAGCTATCACAGAGTACTTATCTGTTTTTACAAAGAAATTATTCAAAATATGTATGATAGAACTTACTGCAGTGTTTTTATTTCGTTTCATGAGATAATACTTTGTTTTATCATTAGCATGTCAGCCTATTATGATTAGACTAATATAACCTCTATTAAAAACACCAAACGACAGCCGAAACTAGCATGTATTTCAAATCTAACGATGCCATCGATTCGCTAACTCTCTACCGATTCAGTAATTGCACCCGCCCTCTAATAAGATCCCGGTCAAAACTAGTATCGTTAATGAGACACATCTACATTAAAACTGAGATATGTTTCCGGTGCGCTATGACGGCGGCAGTGAGTTTCACCAGAAGATAATCGACTTGAAATTATAATTCAGCTATTCCACTTAGCGGACTAAAGGTAATAAAATCTGTAGGCACGGATTCTGTCTGCATAAGAATTTATGGCACTCAAACCTGATTGAGGCTCGTGTTGTTTTCATAAGCGCGTCCATTGAGACCTGCGTAATTGCGTTGTTACACTGGTCTTCTTCCTGGCCAGGGTACGGCTGGACCTCGATTTTGAACCGTTCGATAATAAATTGTCGCCGAAAGACCACGTGACACTATATTGAAGTGTTCTGAATCGGGCGCCAGTTCCAGATGCGGTAAGTGTGTTATTATATTAGAAGCGGTTCCATCCTCCGTAACCGTTAGATGGGTTCATCCCGCGAAGCGCTTGAAAGTATTATTCATAAACTGATGGTATCTTAACTACCATTATCTAGGGATATTGGATCATGAATACCTATTTATATAAATATACACCAGATGACATACCAATTGATATATCGAGGCTATAGCCTCGAAGTTATTATCATCATTGTACCAGACAGTGTTTTTTGACAGGAGCGTCTCCTAGCACATCCAAACCCAAGCCAGTTTAGGAAATATTCTATACCCAAACCGGGAATCGAACCTTTTCAAGCTAGTTTACCTCGCCACAACGCCAACGGGTCAACATTTATTTTGTAATTTTCAGCTAAAATAACATTCAAATTAATGATGGTTGACGACGCAATGGCTTTTTTTAATAACCTTAACTCTGCCTTAAAGTAACTTCTATCTCCTTCGAGACATACTAATTAAAAGACAAAAAAGGCATCTCACTATAATGAATTAACACAATGTACGAGTATGTAGCCTGCGCGCGCGGCGGCGAGCACTAAATCAACATCAGAACCGGTCGCATTGTCGCCGCTCGTTAATTGGACAATGTGATTTGTAAGGGGTCAAACACTTATTGCTGTGTTTCCCAAATGTTGGTGTTGTATCCGCTCACGGATTTATGTTGTAGATGTAGGTAGGTAGTACGGAGGTGTATTTTATTTAACATGTTTCTGGTTATCTTAAACTTTATAACTATCTGTAGTGTCGGTACCTACATTATTTTGCTGTCACTCCACCCGTTCAGCTTGGAGATATCGACGACAACACTTGTACTATCATCACTAATATAATTGAAGTCTCCACCACGTTTGTCTGTTGTTCTGTCTGTCTGTATAGGCTACTCTCTGAAACTACTGTACGAATTTCGATACATTCTCTGGCTATCTGATCGGAGAAGCAACATCTTGTTCAAAATACCCGCCCTACCACCTCACGACACTGGATTGGGAGGATCTTGGGCAGTGCTACAGTTTTCTGTAGCTGACAAGAAGCTCTGCGGCACTGCGGGACACCGGAACATTCTTTGTTCCTGTGGCTGTTGGATCAAAACAATTGAGTATCGAATAATAACGGAAATAAAAAGAAATTGACATATTAATAAAATCCTTTAAGGAAGCTTCGTTTGAGTGAACCTGGACTTTGAATGTGTGCGGTCTATTTTGTTTCCTATCTCATTCTACAGTATTTTAGGCAGTGGGACTATTTTGCTATCATTATATGGTCTATTTTGAATTTACCATACCATTATATGTAATAAGGAGTCTATCAGTTTGATTGGTACCTTCCTCTCAGGAGGCAGCAAATATGCAACAACTTTTCTTAATACACCAACTTCCCATGTATTAATAAATATCCAAATGCGTCGGTTTCCCCTTAAGGCGAAACGGCATCGCACTTAGCAAATAAAACATTGCCGTAGCCCGCTAGATGTCGTGTCGGGGCGCATTAGAAGACAACGGTAGGTGCGGCCGCGGGCCTATTGACCGCAGTTTACGCGTAAACACTACCCTGTATTACCGATCAGCCGGTCCAAACCGGATCGACTCCATCGAGTTGCCACATATACATCAATGGTTTCATTCAGAAGTGGTAAATAGCTCTTGCGATAGAGCAGCAATGGGTGTCGAATTCAGTTGAAGAACTACCGATGAACTTTCCTAACGCAGCCACAAGCTAACCTCTAGATGAGTGCGTACAAATCACGTTTCGCGCGAATCAATACTTAAGTTCAGGCGATCGCCCCCCTGCAATAAACAGTGGGGGTTAGTTAGGGGTGCGGGGTGTTTATCGACCGCTGCGCCCACCTGACCGTCACTAATCAGGGCTCATCCGCGGACACCTAGAGTAATTGTACGCACTTTATTGCGGGGCGAAGGGCGGGGACGATTTGTTTTGCCACTAGTTTTGCTATAAATATGCGGGTGCGGATACATTTATACGTACAAGTATATAAAGACATCTGTTTCGGTGATTTACTTTTAGGTGCAGGCATTTTTAAGTAAATATTGAGTCCAATTGGGCCACAGTTAAATATTATTTTAGGTTACTGATGTTAAAGGTCGTTCAATTGTTTTAGTCATCAACATTTGTTATTGAAACCTATTGAGACTCGTTGCGCAATTTTATTGTTAGAAATTCATATAGGTTCAAATGCCTGCTTATTTTTTTGCCGAACAGTGCATTGCTGGAGCAAAAGGACATAATAGGCAGCGAGATATATTTAGTAAGCGCACTCTACCTACGAATTTGTCATCACCTCACCTTACCATGGAAGTCAAACGCTAACTAACTTGCAGAAAACTTGTTTGATTATCGTTATCAGATATCAATCATACAAGCTTTTTAGATCGACAGATGTTCTTCAAGACGCTGTTTATGTTACTCGTTATATACAGTTATAGATCTCATTCTAATAAGTACCTCCGTAAGAACCTGTTTTAAGGTTTATTCACACCTAATATTAAAAGTCCTTAAAATAAAATACCATAAAAACTTGTTTAGTTAGTCAATTTGAAAAACTAATTCCGGCCGCAATTTAGTGACGGAAGCGAACGGCGCGACGCGTGTCGACGACGCACGCGACGAGTCGTGTCACTCATTTGTACTAGTATTGCTTTTTTAACAAGCACCTATTTACGCATACCTTTCTGGTAAGGTACTTCTCACTGCTGAGCATATGTATTCCTTAAGCTCATATACTAAATGCCTAGCCATCGCCAATGTCTTATACAAGTAGTAAAGTACGCCTATGTGGGACACTGCACCGCACAGGCCCCACCTCACCTATGAGGTGGTTTGGGCCCTCTGCACCACGTGGGCCCTAATGCGGTAGAGGGGTGTTGTAAGGCCAATATCTTGACCTTACTGTCAGATGTTATAGCTGCCCTAAGGCCTCTGCCTAGGCTCCACATCGCTCGTGATAAATTTCACTAATTATGGTTGGAATGGTCACCCATCCAATCACAACCGCGGTGTAGGTGGTTTATCTTTCGTAATCATTACAAAAGCGCTGCCGCCACTGAGCCACAAGCACCTCAATATTATCAGATTATTCAGATTATCAGATCGACCTAATTTCTATTTAGCACTAACTGCCTGCACTTCTGTTAAATTACTTCTTGGAAACTGATATGAATACATGAGACATGAACCTCCTCCATATCTATGTCGTGATAGATGGCAAGGCCTACAATAACCAAACGACTTTTCGACTTTTCAATTTAGCCACGATTGATCAGATTTTTCGACCCTTAAGACTGCCACCTCATGGCGAACCCTAACAGACTCCAAAGACGTGTCGGGCAGGCAGGCCCCCAAGGGTTCATTTATTTTATTCAGTTAGGTAAAAATACAGTAAGCCTATATGTAATACATACATAGCACGTAGATCTAACCGCCGACGGGGCAGAAAAGTTCTGGAATGGAGGCCACGTACCGGCAAGCGCAGCGTAGGACGTCCACCTACAAGGTGGACAGACGACCTGGTAAAGGTTGCAGGAAGCCGCTAGATGCGGGCCGCTTCCAACCGGCTAATCTGAAGGTCACTGGGGGAGGCCTATATTCAGCAGTGGACGTCCTATGGCTGAAATGATGATGATGATGAGGATAGGTAATACGTTTCACTGCAGTGCACAGTCCTCAAATCAGATATGAGGTGTTTTCGCGGACTACACTCTACCACGCAGGCCAAGTGCGAATTAATATAATGGTGTTCTAAGGTCTGTGACTAAACCTTACAATCTGATGTTATCAAGCCGCCTTAAGGCGCTTGACTAGGCTTCACGATTAGTATCAAGCGATATTATCTAATTTATACTAAATAGACCTACATTACTATATCTACATCGTTTTACGTTACCTATGGAGGTACCTCTATACGACCTAACTACGCCTAAACTAAAACTCTTTCTAAGTCAGCAACATTCGTTAGAGCAATAAACAAAGTTCCGAAGGTAAATTGAGTTTGATTCGCGGTACCCCCGGCACGACTGCAGCGCCGCCCTCGCGGTAATTACTCGAATTGGTGGCGTGCTCGCTACCGGGTTGCTGGTTACTGCTAGGGAATGGGTAATTGTGTACTTACGACTAGCTTCTGCCCGCGGCTGTGTCTGCATCTGTACGCAACTAGAACATTCGTTATGACTAAAGGTATGAAACGGAGTGTTTCAAGCTAAAATTCTGGTAAAATAAAGACCACTGAAGTCTGCCCTGCCTAGGCCAGCTAAAACGACCTTTTTCTCGTCTTCATTAGGATACAATTGTATTGCAACTAGGTTTTACAAGTAATACCGATACACACACAGTTGACCCAAACCGTATATGTGTGCCAAATTTCAGCTAATTCAGCCGTTAAAACGTGATTGATGAACAAAAGTATATACAGAAAAAAAAACATTTTTAATATTAGTATGAATGAAGAATGCTAGTTTTAAAACTGAACTACCACGCCATTACTGCCATCGAATCGTCAACGTTAATCGCACTGTGCCCTAGTGGAAACAAGGTTTACATACAGTACTTTATTTAACCAAAATAAACTTTAAAGCCCAGTCCAATTTGGCGTCGTTAGCGGGTTAAGCGCATTAATTCGTGTTATTTGTCGCGTCGCGCGTAGCGTGCCGCGTGCGGCGCGCACGCATCGCGTACGTAACGCGGCTCACTTCCGTGGTTAAATTGCTCTCGGAATTAGTGCTGCGGTAATTTCCTAACTACACAGTAGTAATTGACTTGCGTTCATTGATCGGAACGGTTCAATTTGAAAGATAAAGGTTAACAATCTAACAAAAGAAAGCCTATCACTTGAGAATGCCTGCGATCCTAATGCTTATAGTACAGTATTTTGACGACCGTCTGGTATAGTGGTTCGCGCTCCCGACTACAAAACCAGCGGTTGTGGGTTCGAATCCCGCAACAAAGGGCAATAAATTTTTGTGTGTCAGAGCACGATCATTTGTACCTTAGTTAATCATAGATGTTTGTAATCGTATTTAAGTATGTTTATCCGTTATCTAGTCAGCATAATACAAACTTTGCTTAGTTTGGGGTTAGATATAATATATTTTATTTATTTGAGTACTATTTTATTTTCTATTAGTTTACCGCTTTTCTCTAAGTAGAGAGTCGATGCCTTAATTGGGATTCCACTAATTCAATTTTTTTTTAAATTGTTGTAGGTCCAAACTTACCAAGACAGTGAATTGGTTGCATTTGAATTGCATCTCAATACAGAAGTAATGTAATTAATAAAAAATTCGTTTTTAGGTTTATGTTTTTCTTTTCATAATCATGATCCTTATCGTGTACTAGTTGACCTCTAGAAATATTGACTACTATTTCGGTCAGACCTCATATATTATTGGAGCGGGAAATCGCTAGGAGAGTGCAGCTTGGCTGGGCAGCATTTGGGAAGCTGCGTCATATCTTCTCGTCGCCACTGCCACAATGCCTGAAGAGCAAGGTGTCAGTGCGGCCTAGAAAACGTGGAACATAAAGCTGACCCACCGAGACACCGACTTCACGTCACTCAGCGAGCTATGGAAAGGTATGCTTGGTATTTCGAAGAGATAAAATCTGAAACGAGGTTATCTGGCAGCAGACTGAAGTACTATTGGACATAGTCCTAAAATGTAACAAGCTTAAGTTTCAGTGGGCCGGCCACATCTGTCGCAAAACCGATGAAAGGTGGAGTAAACGAGTTCTTGACTGGAATTCACGTCTTGGCAAACGTAATGTAGGACGCCCCCCGGCTCGATGGAACTGATGACCTTAGATGGCTGGCAGTGGATGGATGAAAAAGGCGGGAAGCCATGATCTTTGGCATTTTTTGGGGGAGGCTTACGTCCAGCAGTGAACTGCAATAGAATCATTATAAGGCAATAAGTGGGTACTGGTCTAAAAGGCAGCTTAAGGCCTGAAAACCTAAATTACTTTAATAAATAAATAATCATTCAAATATAAAATTGTTTTGTGTAATAAATATAAAATAGACCGTTGTAGTGACGTAGAAGTAGATATTATAACTTATCGTTTGCCACATTACCCACCACATCCGCTTTTTATAAGGACAATTACGATACTAATTATGGTGGCATTTTTGCAGATAACCAACACTATTTATAGTGTTTTCCCAAATATTTATCGTTACAAGTTGTAAATTCCCATGAATATACAGTAACGTAATAGATATTTTAAGTAAATATGGACTCATCCCGCTCTTAGAGCAGAGCGGTGATTCTGCCATTAAACAGATCGACCATGCTTTTCGTTCGACTACCCCCCACAGAATCCAAAGTGTGATTTTTATTACGTTTCTCTAACCTTTTGCCTTACAATGGAATGTCATTGCAAAAATAATAAGTGACGGGTATTTGAAGGTTGCGTTATATTTCATATTCAATGTCTGTAGCTTTCTATTCTACAACTAACTATTTAATCCGAAATACTAAAATCGCAAAAACTAGATTATGTTTAATCAATGTAAAGTATTATTTATGACGGCTAGATAACAGATTAACATACTAACCTTTCTTAAATACAATGATAAACATCTTAGGTAAAAGTGCTTGTTTTTATCACACAAACATTTGCCCCATTTAGGATTTGAACCCGCAACCGCAAGCCTTAAGTCTGAATCGCGTACCACTAGACCAGATGGTCTTCATTAAAGAGAAAGTAAAGAGAACTTTAATTAAGAGACCGTGGACTTCATTATTTGATAATTTTTTAAACTTGATATCTCTACCCGAAAGTAATAAAACTACGAACACAGAAAGTTATTTTTTAAGGGTTCTGTATTTCTTTTTGACGAACAGAACTCTATAACAATACCTACTATTGCATGTCTTGATGTCAAAGGTTGGCTGGTAGAGAATGCCCTTGGCATTAAGTCCACCTGTTGTACATTTTTAAGTTTGTGCAATAAAGTTTTAAATAATAATAATAATAATGTCAACCGTAATTGTGATAGAGTAGTTACATTTTAGAACTGACAGACCTCCAAAGCCATTAGCTATGTGTTTTATTTCTGCAACGCGTCAGTTGCTTTGCTTATCTATATCTATTTCAAGTGTCTTTATTACGTAAGACTCCCTGAAAGCCGCCCTTCCCACCAGTCCATCGCTGTTTTGCCGCCATTTCGCCTGACCGCGGCGTAAACAAACCAATTTGTCGCAATAATCGTAAATAAATCCTCCTTCGTAATTCCCGCTTAATTTTCCTGTTTCGCACGATACCACGACTGCATAAAACACCCACAACTTATAGCTTTCCCCCTATTTGTTACTGAAGAAAAAATAATACTTATTAATAATGCAAACGGAAAGATACAAGCAAGTTATTCATTTAAGTATTGATTTATTTTTATATTTTGATCCTGTTCCCATTTCAAAAGTATTTCAAAATTAGATCCTCTTGTCGGTTATTAAGTAAGGAAAAACTGTTTGTTTTTTTTTATTGACAACACAATTTCCCCAAGGTGTACCAAACAGATCTTGGATTTTGTTTCAATAACCGAACCAATGAACCAAAAAGCGCGGAAACCTTGTTATTTAATTTGTAGACATCTAAAAACATCTTGAGTGTTACAAAAAACTGACATACATAAACCACAAAGCGTAATATCTTAACCATCTTCTCTGCAATCGGACTTACAACTCATCATAATCATCATTGAGTGCCATCATCTAACGAAGTTTGGAGAACATCATGTGAAATCGTGGGCGGTCGCTGTCTAGGTCTTTGATTTCGTGGTAACAGAGGCCCGTCCAATCTTTGATATTGGCAAACCATTTACGTCTATGACGTCATGGGGCTCTTTATCCTGGTATTTTCCCTCTAGAATTAGTCTTTGGAATTCATTCATACTGCGCACGAGCGCCAATCAATAAAAAAAAATAGATCGCTAATTACCGCGCCACTTCGCTAAACGCCTGCATCCATGCCTTTGTCTCAAATAAAGCAAATAGTAACAACGAAAACATATTTCACCACTGCAAATCAACCACGGTTGACCGTGCCTCCCCCGGTCCTCGAACCCGCGGCAAGGCGAACGGCGCAAATCCACGGCGAAATACACCCGAGCGCGCCCGAAACAACACGATGGGCGGATTGCGACACCGAAGATGGAGGCGACCCTTTGGTAAGTATATCATTGTGTCGTCAAAATAATACTGAATATCTATTAACTAGTTGTGCTCGCGTTAAATGTTTTTATGTATATATTTTATTTAGGTATACAGGGTTACATTGCAAAGGGGTGCCAAATTTAAAAAATAAGTTTTAGGGAACAATATAAATACGCTTCTTAATCGTTATTATTTTTTAAAATTGTATGTTACGAAAACAATTACTTTGAAATATCCGAAAATCAGAGTCATTCCTCAGATGCTTAGGTACGGCGACCCAACCTTGCGCAGTGCACATACGGTGCATTTTATTCATTAATAAGTTAAATTGTCCACGTGTACCTTTTTTAACAGCGGATAGGAGTAATTTAATGTAACAAAAACAATATTTTTGTTCTTTGCATAGTTCGATTAAGTTACTGATTCTGAGCCACTCCTAAAGATTTGCCACCCCTTTGCAATTAACCCTGTATATTGATGTGTGCAATCTTATATTTTGGTTTGATTTACACCATTTATAACTCAAAAATGGCTGTACTGATTTTTATAATCTTTGATTTGTTTGTCTTTACCTCGAATATCAGAGTAACTATTATCTATTAGAAAATTTCACAAAAAAACTATAATAAAGAAAATTCATTTGCTTAAATAATTAATGCATTTATTGTTTCTAAGGCAGACGGGCAGTACTAAGTTATTCGGGTCAGCTAGCTATAAAGTTAAAAAACACATTCAACTATTCATATTCAATTTTTTGACTTACTTGAACAGTGGTGAACGTAGTAATTTGGCAACACGAATTCATGCCAATAAAAAGATGAAGAACATTTTTGACAGCTAAACTAAATTGCCATCTATCTCGCATCCCTTGGGATATGTACATTTTTCAGGACAGAGAGTAGCCTATTTCTATCCTGAAAGTTCGTTATAAATATTGGTAAAATAACTACTTCAATCGAATAAGTAGTCTCGAAGACTCCCTACTTCATTTTCGCAACTTAACGTACCATAGATTCCTTAAATTATGAAAGATATAGATATTTAATTGAGATATGACCTCAGTTAAATGGAAATCGTGTTCGTTTATTAATTATTTTGTTGAAAATAAGCTTATTTAATCAGATAATAGATTGACGTAAAATAGAAGCGGTTTTCCAGAGTTTTCCATTGCAACCTACAATATTTTCAGAGACGCAATTTTGTAATTGTTTAATTTAGTATCTTATGTAATATAATTCAGAAGTAGGTACTTAATTAAAATGTATACTGTACATAATAATTATAATAATAAAACTTTTTATTTCAAAAAACTTACATAATAGTAACATTAACAACATTCAGACTCTTGCCGAATCTAACTTATTTTTAGTAACAGTACGTATTATTATCACTATCATTATTATTACTGAAAATACTGACAATGTTTTTACAAATTATTGATCGCAAATACAAATAACAAAACATGTGATTTAGTCGCAAAAAAACGATTATTTGTGGACGCAATGATATCGACCCGAATGGCGTAATGGCGCTGTAATTTCGGGGTTGAAGTCCCTGTTCGGGTCAATTCAGAAAATATACTGTTCAAAATTGGCTCGAGCCTGGGTGTGTTGGGAGACGCCCTTGGAAAAAATACATTGTCCGGTACAAATGTGAATTCCTAAGTACGAGAGCCTATATTTATTCATATTAAAAAACATAAAAAAGGTGCAGGCTACATTTGACATCTATGTGTCAAAAGGTAAGCTAACCATAAAGTTAGTACTTTACCTTATTCTTTTTTCATTATGGAGACTACCTACATTCAGTAATAATAGCTAACGCATAAAAAGTTCTAAATTCGAAATTTCAAAGCTGAAATTAGACGGGAGTTTCCCGCCGCGGTTAGATATAGCTTTACGCACATCCGGTGCGTGGAGCCTCGAAATAGCCGGGGTGGGGGCAGACAGACAGGTGAGTGAGTGGGGGGAGGGGGACAGGTGATAGCATTGAAAGTAATGGCAATTCACAGCGTTCGTATAATTGGATTGATCGCTTCTGTTTGCTGAGGGCATAAATACGCGGTTTTGGTTCGGCTAGTCCGGTGCGGTTGTGGGAGTGACATTATTAGCGGGTGAATCATAGTTCATACTGCCTGCCGTGTGTTACTCACCATTGGATATTTCTCCATAAATTTAAATCGCATATTAGAGTTGCCTTACATGGTTACTTTGCAAAAAAATACCAAATTTTAAAAATAAGTTCTATAAAACAATATAAAAATACGACTTTACTAATTAATTTTAATCTTCGTATTTTGAAATAAAATAAAATAAATTTAAAAAAAGAAAACTCGAGATGCACCTTCATTCATCAGAGATCGCAGGCGCACGCCAACGCCGCTTCATTAGGGATCTTATTATGCAGAGTACGTAGCCACGAGTTTAATTTTTGTAACGCATATAGATATAATTAAAAATGAAGAAAGTATGTTTTGTTCTTTACGTAGATCGATTAAGTTACTGATTCTGAGTCACCCTGTATGATAGAAAACCAAATTTGTAATAGTAATCATGAATGACCAAGATTAGCTTAAATTTTACACATGACGACGTTTCTGCAATTTCCATGCTATAACTATAAACTTTCAAAGAATTACACTTTAATTATTTACCCCGCTATATATATTAGTATATCGTTTATTTTAACAACCCAAAACTTATAGGGAGCCTTTGACGTACACAAAACAACAACATAAAGCCTTATTATTTCTGTCTTAAGTGTGAAAATTCAGAAATGGCAATTTTCAACACATGCAAAAATAAAACTCCTGAGTATGGCCGCAACTATAGATGCTAAATTGTCTATCCCTTTGTGTCAACAATAGAGCATATTTAAGAGCCGTCAGAGCGCCCCCTGGCAAGTGGACTATGAGGGTTGAGGCGATTGTAGGGGAATATTAGTATCAGGTACCATTATTTCTTTTAACAATATTGAAAATAACGATTGAGCCATATTTAAGGATAGACATGATACTGAACCAAATATAATGAGTCGAATTATCATAACTAATATTCTAATTGCCAAAGTTCGGGGATGGATGTTTCACTCAATCACGATAAGACTACTTTTTGTCACAAAAACTGAACCGATTTTAATAAAATTTTGTACGAAAATAGGTTGAACCTTAGGGAAGACCATGGGCTAGGTACTAGAGACGACTAAGTAGTGAAAACTGATCAAATGGGAGTAGTGGTCGCGCTAAATATCCGGAATAAAATGATAGAACGTTGATACATACCCCGACGACCCTGCCACTCGCTCTTGCCCGCTTTGACGCAACTACAAGCAAGACTTGGTAACTATAAAAAGCAATGCTTATAAAAAGCAACATTGTTCATCCCTTTATGTCAATAACATGATAATGGAAACCGTGACAGCTCTGCCCCCGGCGAGTCGGAGGGCTCTGAATCAGACCGCCCCTCTGCGCGTAATCTTATGACTCATTTATGATTAGGGAGGGCTAGTTGTGAGGTTGCGACTCTCATTTGCGTTTCGCAACTTCTGATTTACCAGTAATTTTACTAATTTTGTTATTTTTTGCTACCTTAGTAGAGCTCATTGGTTTTATAGTTTTTTTCAGTTAGGCATTCATCCTTTCAGCCATAGGACGTCCACTGCTGAACAAAGGCCTCCCCTAATGACTTATCATCGGGGGGGATTGCCAATACTCGCCACGCTTGGCAGGCGGGTTGGCGAACACAGTTTTTATAAAATTTCCTACGAAGACGCTGCTGCCCGTCTCGTGCTACATGAATTAGTTGCCTCTTACGATATGCCGCCGTCCGTCATTCTTTATGACCATCCCCACACGGCACACGGCAATTCGGCATTAGCTCGTAGTATTGCGACTCGATATTAATTATTATGGCATTCATGACTCAAGTACAAATGTCCGTGCTCATCACTCAGATACTTGCCTAATTGAATGTGGAATTCAAATCCGCGATCGCTGGCTTTATAGTCCAGAGCCCACAGTCGTCAAAAACCTCCTAAGCACAAATTTTTGTGCTCAAATTCAACAAAGATTTAGGAACTGAAACCAAAATCTCTTAAAAACACTCTATCAAACAAATTGTAACGGCTGTGGCATTTAAAGAAATTATTTTTTTCCTATCTCCATGTTGGTCTCATTCTTGTTATTGTTTACCAGGATCCATTAACCATGTTTGAAATGTCAATAACACGTTAAAGAAGGAGGATTCAGTTTCATAAGTTTCATGACATGTCAAGATAGTATCTTCTTGTTACATAATACCTTACTCCTTGTCCTAAATTATAAAGCGTCAATATGAAAACGTCTCGGTAATGAAGTGGCCGGAGGAAGGCATTTGTCACCTCCACCGGCCGCGTGATGGATGGCACGGGAGGAGGTCCCTTTCCCTCTTTACTCCTGCACAAGGGAGGACCTGATCAGGGGGACGAGCTATTTCGTGGAGTTTGCTAGATTTTGTTCAGAGTCCATATAGTAGCACTATTGACATATAATATCTAATAGGTAGGCAATACTATGAATACAGAAGAGTCGCTTCGATATACAGATTGTCCCAAAAAGTATGCAAAAGAATGTCCAAAGATGATAGAGCATCCCTATAGGTCAACATACTCCTACTTGACGACCTCCGTAGCCGAGAGGCTATCTCTGAGATCCCGGGTTCGATTCCCTTTCGGTCAATGTAAAAAAAATACGTTTCGTATCGTCGTTGTTTCTGATTTCTATAAGACGAGTGCTTTGGCTACTTACCATAGGATCAGAGCAATGTGTGTGATGTTGTCCAATATTTAATTATTTGTTTCTTATACTCGTTTAAACTTTTTAATTTTAACTAAGTTTGGGACATTTATTGCATTATGGCACAATGTTATCAGATTGGCCCACAATTGTTTTTGTGACTGTAAGGCGGCATACTATTCACCTCATGTCAGCCTATTTCAGTCCACTGTTGGACGTAGGCCTCCCCCAAAGAGCACCAAAAAGCACGATCTCCCGGTTTTTTCATCCAGCCACTGCCAGCCATCTTCCTAAAGTCGTCGGTCCATCGAGCTGTCCTAACTATGTTTGCCGAGGCGTGATCTCCACTCGAGAACCCGTTTACTCCACCTTTTATCGGTTCTGCGACTATTCACCTATTTCAGAAAAAAACAAGCTAATGTATCTCATTGATGATTTTTTTTATTGATTGAAAAAAATTGATAAACGCCTCTTGAGTCAAGGTTTGAAAAAAATACGAAGAAAATCAAACCGACACCGTTTAGAAACGAAAAGCCTCTCTTTCTTTTAAATATACATTTGCAGTCCGGAGTTACAGCGAAACCGTAAATAACCGAGCTTAGCCTGACATTGACTAGATAAATAGGTAATTTTGTAAAGTAAAGTAAGCCTCTATATACGTCCCACTGCAGGCAGGCCTCACCACTACTCGGAGGTGGTTTGGGCCATACTACACGTACAGCATCAAGTTGTATAGCCGGGACCAACTTTTAACGTGCCCTCTGAAGCACGGAGATGCTTGTGATAAATGTCACTAAATATCGTTGGAAAGGTCATCCATCCAATCACAACCGCAGCGTATGGTAATCATTACCAAAGCGCTGCCGCCACGAACCTACAACAAGCACCCCAATCAGGTGTAATTGTAATACGGAATAACTTAGTTATATGTTCGTGGTCGCCACTTGAGGACTTTTCATCCTCAACTGTTTTCAGTTCTGCGAGCTACTTCCCACCGCTACTTTAACATAAGAACTAAAGAAGACGAAGCGTGGCAAGGCCTCCCACCAGCCAGATGGACTGACGACTTAGTCAAGATTACGCAAGATTACGCAAGTTCGCTGAATGCAAACGACCCAGAAGAGCTAGTAAATGCGAGAGGCCGCATAGACTAGCTTAGGGCCATTTGCATTCAGTGTGAGTGCAGGACTATGAAACCAGCAGTGGACCTCTTTTGGGGAGGGCTGTGAGTAACAGGGTGTAAAGTTCCTCATCCACCAATGAAAAGGGAGGATCCTCCGACTAGACGGGTTGTTTTCTTGTTGTTGTCTGGTGGGCTACTGCCCGACGGTTGTTTGACGGGTTCTTGTATATAAGGTTCAATCGCTCCGATAACTTTAATATCGCGATTAGGATACGTCAGTTTTAGTTCGTATGTAGCGAGATAGATGTCGCTACACTCTTAAAGCTGATAACGATAACAATGATTGATTGAATGATTAAATCTGTATTTTTCGCTAGGTAACGAATCGTTCAGTTATATTTAGCTAAAAGTAGAAGCAAACCCAACTTGGCAACTTTAATAAAGTGGCTGGCTGAGGGCATTAGTCAACTAGTCACGTAACAGATGAGAGGCGATGACACTCTTCTTGGGAGGGTGTTTGCGACACACTCAGCATGTTCGCTTTTTAATTCTTTGCTGCAACAATAACAACTAAGGCAATTTATAGCAGAAATAGATTTACTTCCATAGATGATAGAGTTATAAAACGACTGAAATACAAAATAATGCCATAGAGTCAAACACAGCGACGCTATTTAAGTACGGTTTAAAGTTATAATTAGTTTCAAATCTATTTCTTGTATAGATTTGTACGAGTATACTCACTAAACAGTTTTAGTAACTACAAATTAGTATGCTTTCTAAATATCATCATCATCATTTCAGCCACAGGACGTCAACTGCTGAACATAGGCCTCCCCCATTGACTTCCAGATTGGCTAAGTAAGTAAATATTTTCTAAGTATACTTATTTTAAATAATAATAATTAATACTTTTAACAATTCCCCAAATTTTCAAGCCCCAAACTAAGCAAAGCTTTTACTATGGCGACTACATAACGGATACACATACTTAACTTCCATTACTGAGGTAGAAATGGTAGTGCTCATCACATAAACAGTTTCCCCATGCGGGATTCGAACCAGAAATCACCAGACTTTGTAGTAAGGAATGCGACACAATACACCAGACGGTCGTCAATAAATAAATATGGTCATGGCTGGTCATGGTATCAAAGTATATGTATGATGTATTCTCGCAAATAAAAGATAGAATTTGAATTTGCAAGTAAGCAATTAACATCCTTATGGTGCAACGTACCAGACAGTGGTTTTTTCAGAGGCACTCGTTTTCTAAATTGACCCGATCCGGGAATCGAACCAGGGACCGTCGACAAGGCGAGTCACCGCGCCACTACGCCAATAGGGTAATAATGACTGATTGTGACTGAATTTTAGAGGTGTGCGTGCAAATCTTTATAAAATATGATACGAGTATTTAAAATTTATTTTTGTACTCCACACCAAATTATATTTTTATGTTGATAGCTATATGAAGTTACTACATACGAGTAACTATCACTATTACTACTACTTAAAGATCAGGGAAAACATGATGTAAAATCACGGCTAAACGTATGTGAGGGAGAAGGCTCGACTGACTATATACCTAGCAAATGGTGCGGGATGCCCTTCCCATCAAGCATACATAAACAAAACACAATAGAAATTCTATTGTTTTGCGGTTTCATAAGACCGTTTGGATTTTGTCATGTATAAATGACCGTAGCTAAATAGGTATTAATCAAAATTTGAGAAATAAATTTCCTCTTTTGAAGAACACATGATTTAAAATTGTTAACGAATCGTATTAAGATCTTTTTTACTACGTCATAAATTAATACATTGTTCCAACTATCTCACGAATATAAAATTAAGCAGAAATTATGGCGACTAGATAACAAATACTTAGATATTCATTATCACTAAACCATGTGCTCAACACACGAAACAGTTGCGGGACCACTTCAGTCGTCAGTTTACAAACTTACAACCATTTCCCTTTCCCACCTACGGAGCGAAACGTAGAAACAATCGCGCATCGGGCAGCGCAGCGCGCGATTGCGATACAACTATCATTACGGCGCACTATTGATTCCTAATCCGCACTTCCGGATGTTACGTAACCCCGCCCGGGGCGCCGGGGGGCGCCACCTCGGGGAGGCGCCCCCACAAGATTTACAGCGGCCGCTCCGTTTGACGGATGATGGCCGGTCAAACGCTGCCCATGCTATTGTATTTGATGTGCACTTCGGGTAACGGTTTTGCGGTGCTATTATTATGTAGGTGATCGGCTTTTGTTTTTTTGCTTCGTTTTGATATTTACTATGAATCGCATATGATTCATAACTATAGTTTTTATTCCTGTGAATACTAGTATGTAGTGGTAAGCTTACACTCATTGCAAGATGCAATAAAACATTTAGAATATACCTATTTCGCATCTGTTGTTGTAGTTTTAATTATTTTGAAAAATTAGTTAAGCAACTATTGATTCCACCAGATGACGGTATAAAAAGTGAATGCAGTTTGTAATTAATATACGGTGCCTAATAAAACGTTAAACTAGTAACGTAATTAATAAAAATTAGCAAAATAGATTAATAATTGACGTTTAAATTAAACATGCGTGGTAAATAAATGATAGATTTTAGAAACTACTGCAACTACATAAACAGTAATTATAATCGGTTTAACTACTTTAGAAGTGAAACATTCTCAAAATTTTGCAAAATAAGGTGAGTGGGTCAATAGGATGTCCAAAAAGCTCCTAAGCGGGGGGTACGGAGCCTCACAGTACACGTCGCCACGGGGAGCATGGGGCGAAGCGATTAAAAGACGAATAACTAGAGGCCTAAGAGAATTTACCAAATTATTCTACTTCGATAAGAGGGGTGCACGGGAGAGTTTGTACTACCCTCTATTAAGTAAAAGAGCGTCAAGTTAAACATGTTTTATATTATAAAATTTACAATAAAAATTTTGAAATATTCGTAAGTAAAATATGCACATTGATAGGAATGATGACACTACGTGCTTTTTATAAGTTGTCTGAACTCAAAATCTAAATAGATTTTGTATGGGAATATATATTTATCATCATCATCATCATCGCTTAATTGGTTAATAGGTATATATGGTTATTTCTATTGATTTCAAAGCAGACAGAAACAAAGAAAACAGGTAATAAAATAATGTCTTAAATATGGTTTTCTTTAAAAGAAATTTGTTTTAAAACTATTATATTTCAGTCAGCTATTACAGGAAGCATAATTTTAGACATATTTATTAGCTAACCCACAAAATAAATATTAGTATTTCCAACAATAATTATTTACATCAATCATCTAGCCCGAAACTAAGCAAAGCTTATACTATGTCTAGATAACGGACAGACATACATAAATACTTTAAATGACATCTTTGACTCCGGTACAAATGCTTGTGCTTATCACACAAACATTGTCGGGGCACACTACTGGTATCGAACCTGTAACCCCTGGTTTTATAGTCCGTAGCGCAAACTATATAACTAGATCAAGACGATCGTCGAAAATGTACCGATATTCCACTAAATTCACACTTCCTCTTTACGTAGGACCTACATAGCCTCTACTTATGATGACGCATCGAAATGGTGAGTAATAAGGCTCATACTACGAACCACGTAAGTTCTGTTACATATATTTTTTACAACATACAAAGTCACGTTTACATTTAATATGTACTTAATTGATATTATAGTTCTAAAAAAACTATAAAAAACACTTATATGTACTGGAATTATCAAAACTAATCGAATGAGCCCAAACACGAAGGTTTTACTAGTAATCATTCGAGAGTTCTACTACCTACCTCCTGACTCCACCATCAGATCAGCATGACAGTGACAAAATATTGTATTATCAACCGAATTTCAAATATGTACTTAAAGTTTTGCATTGATACGTCAGTTAAAAGTAGCTTAAAAACTACTTCCAAGATTTGATTACATATTTATTTATTGATAATATATAACTATAGATTAAGAGGATTTATTTAAACTTTATTGCACAGATAAAGATCGTACAAAAGGTGGACTTAATGTCATGTGTGTGGCATTCTCTGCCAGTCGACCAGTTATATTTAGTTTATTGTTATTTATAGTTAGTTAGTTACAATACAAGTGAAGCTAATGTGAGTTTGTTAAAATAGAAAAAAAAAAATCATAAATGAAAATAACTTGTCACCGATCCTCCAAGGCACCGAGATGGCAAATTATTCCGTAGCATCTATAATAGCTTAATTTAAAAAAAATGACGCATAACAGTGGATACTAAACAAGATTTCCATTAAATTTTCAGTTAATGGAGAACTTAATCTGCAGCGCAACATCTACGCCGCAAATAGGATTGATCTCTACATCACCCCTATTTTGCGTTTTGGATTCAAAACTGAAACGCAAATAGTCACGGTTCTTTTGTTTTTATTATTATACCTATTCAATTATATGACACACCATCAGCCCCCTTAGCATGAGCACCAAAACACGATATGATATAGCGATATATCGACACTTTCTGTAAAAATATGATAGATAAAGCCTCCATGTTGAATCGCCGTGCCGGTGACGTCACTTGTTATGATCGCTGTTTCGATAAAAACGCAACAGTGCGGCTATATCTATCGTATTTTTACAGTTAAAGTCGATATATCGCTATATCATATCGTATTTTGGTGCTCATGCTCATTGTAGGTGTCCTACCTACAACATCTGTACACAAGTTAAAAGCGAAAAGCATAATAATAAATATCTTAACCTGTTAACCTTTCCTTGTAGGTAGGTAAAAAGACTTATAGCAATTAGAATTATTATTAAGTCGTATTATCTATATTTATTTAATTAAATATTGTCATTCGTGAGTCACCACTCGTGACTCTTGTTGTCTCCTTTGTAACACTGTTCACAAACTGTTGTGTTAAGACTAAGCCGACTGGAAAGTGCCCAAGCCGACTGGCAGAGACTGCCACATGGCATCAAGGCCACCTTTGTGAATTGGTAATTTAAAAAGATACTCTTCATTGTACACCACAAAAAAGAAACAAATCACAGAAAAAAAAAACATATAAATAGCAGAATTTAGGCAATCTTATCGCTAAAAGCAATCTCTTTCAAAGATCATTCAGGTAGAGGACAGTTAATTTGTGCAATAAAGTTTAAAATTTGATTTTAAATTCGCTTATACCAATTTAAGCATTATATTTATGCATTTTATAGTTACATACTTACATACCATAAATAAATTTGAGTTAGGTACTCCTTTTTTGCGTTAATCGCGAACCTGGCTGATCCAGTTCCGGAAAGAAGAAGAAAGAGAGAAGAACAAGAAAGAAAGAAGGCACAAAACTGAACTAGCCTACAACTATTCTAATGTCTGCCTCTACTCGGAACTCAATCAATGTTTTCCATTAAAACATTACAAACTGTATCTCAGTAAGGTACGGCAATCTCAAAATTTGCATTTCGAAGTCCCTCAGATATGACATTACAATCAGATCTTGCATTTTTGAGCGTTTCCCGCGTCCCTGAGGGACGGGAGGGGCGGGAGTCATTTATCTCTGTTCGCGCCCCTCTGTCTTTATCCTCGTTTAGACTCCAGCTTTCGTCGCGCTGCCGATTCTACTCGAACTTCGACCGATCCGGCAGTTTTATAAACAGGATTTGTGTAGGTACAGTGAATATCAGGTCAACCTATTTAAATGCCATTGAATCGATTTTCAACTTTAAGTCCGACATGTAGAGATCAATATCAATTGAAAAAAAATACTTTTTGCAGTAGGTTAACGAGCTGTTGTCTGTACAACGTTATGCTAAAATATTGGACCTACTTTTGACCGGATATGCTTTTTTTGTGAGGCTGGACTAGCTGGCGGGTTTTTGGCCGCTAGGATTTCCAGTGGACACACTCAGTGTGAATAAAGACAAAAATAAATCAATTTTAAAATAGTTCTTACTTACAGAATTATTTAAAGTAAATATGCATCAGGCAGGAAACGCAACAATTTAAATGGTTTCGTATTTGACTAATGACGTATTTTTTTTTAATTAACCCTTCGAAATGCCTAATAATGAACTTATTCATTAAGAACCATGATAAGGACTGAATGATGCGGGTGATAAACGAAAAAAAAATGTACCACGGACCAACAAACATCGAAATTCTGGTTCCCCATGCTAAATGACCGAGGCTATTACTATTTGTATGGCATAACATAAGTATGTTTTTTGAGATTTTGATGTCAATGTAGGTATCTATTTGGGCACCAGAACCAGTCCTGAAGATGTCTCTATTAAATCAAAAATAATCCTGTATATTGAATTTGAATACATTATAAAAAATTATAAATTCATTATAGTTTTAAAATAAATGTGGAAGTTGAATCTTCTGAGATGGTAACAAAAATAGAGCAAAGAATAAAAATGATAATCATGTGAAATTACTACGAATGTATAACGACTCTACAAGGGTAATAAATACGGGTGTGAAACAAAAAGGCGAAACTTCATTCATTGTTATTTTTAGCGGTCCGGATCGGTAGAGACAACTGTCTATCGTTCGTGAATAAATTATCAAAATGATATCAAACTTGAAATGTCAATAGCCTCCGTTAGATAAACACGAAACAATTAAGTGAGATTTGTTCAAATGTAGCGGGATTAAGGAAACGCGGAGTTTGTGTCGTAACATCCGTGCGTAACATATGACAAGTGTGGCTTATCAAGTTATCAGTCAGCTGGGGTAACGTATGACGTATCGCTGATCCGCGGGCGAATGACGAGTGGCGAGAGCGCGAGCGCGAGCGTAGCGGGATTCGTCCTGAAAAAAGCGCTACGTCACGCGTCCTACGTCCGAGTTTTCCGGGCAGGGGTGCCGACACCCGGCTGATACGTGGACAGAAAGCGAATCATAACGAATTAAAGTCTCGAGATAGCAGTCTTTTTTACCGTTCTGTATGCGACTAAACAAAATAACATAAAATGCAAATCAACAGATGATTTTTTGTGTTTTTATCCTCATTCTCAAATTGTTCCATTCATAAAGTCTTGTTTCTTTGACTAAAACTCATTGCATATTCCGAGTACGCATCACGAAAAACTAGGATTAAGAAATCTAGCAGCCCTGCGTCCAATCGTCCGGCTTTCCGGCGTTCCGGCGGACCGGCGACCGGCGCGCGGCCGCTGTCCGGCGGCGTGGGCGGCCGCTGTGGGCGTGCAGCGCTGCACCGCCCCGCCCCGCGCGCCCCACGCTGTTTATTCTCGGCCCGACTGGCGGGGCGCCAGTCGCCCGCGTGACGCGAACCCGTACGCACGCGTGCGTCAGGTAAAACTCGAACGGACCGAGCGGTGCATCCAATACCGGACATTGCAAAAATTCACTCTCATCGACATTTTCGGGTTAATATCGCCGGGTGGGTGAAAATCGGACGCGAAAGGGAGCAAGGCGGCGGTGTGGCAGAAAATGCATTTCCCGACGGGTGCAAGGCGCAGGCGGTGCGGGCCGGGGGGAGGGTGCATGCGATGATGGACATCGTATTGATTTCTATCTGGCCGCTCCTCCCTTATTGTGGCGGTGCAGGGCGGCATCGATCGTTGCACCCTCTAAATTAACCGAACGCAATCGATGCATTGGACGTGACCGTGTGTGTGCTAACTGAACTGTACTTGCGTCACGTGGTTGTAAGTACGTGAGATATTATATTTTGACAATAATGCACATCTGACTCGCGGATTTAATTATCGAGCGCTAATTATTTAATTGAATACTGATGATGATTGATTACAAAACCAATAAATTGAATCGTATATAAATTAGCTTGTGCCGATTAAGTGTAATTTAATTAGGTTTCATTCGTTTTCCACGTTGTTTGCCATAAATAAGTAGTGCAATAAATCGTGATTTAATTTCTGTTAATTATAATAGTGCAATTGTTAATTACCCTAGAAAAGTGATCAATTTTCTAATAAGAATTTTTAAACGTAACTGAGATAAAATATGGCGCTGTGTACAACATTTACCGGAATTCAATTTTTACGTGAAACCTAATTTTAATTTTGTAAAAATGCATTCTGTAAATTGTGCCTTCAAATAAATGAAATATATCGTACGTACTTAGGACTACTCGGCAATATTTAAAAGAATATTTAGTATACTTATACAAACATTTAATTAGGTACTTACATTAAAATTATTGATAACAACGCCGCCTTTGCTCTTTACGAAAAAAAAATGCATAGGAAGTCAAAATGAAAAACATGTAATTCCGGGTTCGTCACCGCTCGATCCATTCGCGCAAATCTTAATTCAAAAACAAAACAACATCAGACTAAAACATCGTTTCATCCTGCAGATACAAAACACTAAATTCAAACGCGATTCGTATTTTAAAAAAAAACAAGCACGCGTCCAAGAAACAAAAGAGGATCGCGCACCGTGGAAAAAGAAGAAAAGAAAAAGGAAGGAGGTTGGCGTGTGTTTCGGTAGTCAGTCAGCAAAGTGGCGGCGACAGTGGGCGCGCGCGTGGAATGCGCGGGCGTCGACGCGTACAGCGCGCGCGCACGCCCCGACACGGTGCCGCCCTCGGAGCACCCGGCCATGGCGACCGAGACTGGTGAGTTGCGATTTGCTTGTTATTATTCTTAAGGAGGAAAACCTCTCGAAATCATTGGTCCAACTTTAATAAAGAGTCGCTTTGTATTTAGTGAAAATAACCGTAGCATTTAGCAGGGCACAACTGCACTTGTATTCAAAGATCTAATTAATAAACAAGTACCTACATACATAATACTAAACTGAAGGAGAATTCGTTTCAAAACTAGATTGAGATACATTTTGAATCATCACATTTCTTGTGGCAAACACTACCAGCATCTAAGAGTTGAATTTTTCTTTACCTTATATATCTAAGTTAATTTCATGTTATTACACGGTAGTACATATTTTTAAAATTGCCAAAAGTTTAGTGCAAGTTAAGTAGGTAACTAGTAGCTATTCAAAGATCCTGTCTCGAAATTTTAGCGAATTGGTTTAGTAGGACGTACCTTAGTTCATAGCTGTTTTTTATTGTTCGTTCTAAAATAGGTAGATTAAAGGTGGTAGTATTGACAATACATACAGATAAGTACTTACTTGTACCTATAAATCGACAAACCATCGTGCAATAAATGTACATCCGCAAAATTTTCGGACCCACACCGCAACCCGAAAGGGAAACAGAAATACAAAAGCACCCCCGATTACAATATTTACGTAAAACAGGCCGAATTGTTTACCAACAGAATCTATACGTACAACGCGTGTCGTCCACCCGTCACACACGTACATGAGTTCGTTGATATTCACCCCCCAGCCCCCCACCCGATCCTGCGGGATCATCCCCCCGATCCTGCAGGGGGCGCGGGTGGTCACCCGCCGCTCTTGTTTAATGATGTTGCTGTCGTTTACTCAAGATTAAGGAGTGTGATTTTATGTTTTTCTCTGATTCTTTTTCACTGAAAATGTATCTCTAAAGGATACACGTGCGGACATTTTAAATTATTAACAAATTATCCACGTATAGTAATGTAAACATAATTTTAAAAAATATTATGCAAATATACTGTTTTAAATTTTGAGAATAGATGCGAATTATTTAAGTCATTAGTCATTTATATTACTACAGCAGAAACCAAATGCAATATTAATGCCTAAGGCGCGAGTAACACAGGTATTTGTCAAAAGTTTATGTCTATATCTAGGAACTCTATTATGAGCTACACAATTTTTCATTTGTTTTGTATAATAAATGACATCATTAAACGAGCAAAATCATATTAAAACGATTTATAACGTGGAGATAATAAATCACGGTCCGTGCGAGTTATAAAGTGACTTAGTCACTGCCGTGGCACACGCTCTCCATTGAGGGGGACATAATTGGGGGTGGACACTGTAGCGAGTGAAATAGAATAAAGGAAAATTACAAAAAGTATTGAACTCTTAACATCGGTCTCAAACGTTAAAATAAGTATTAAGAGCATGAAAACATTATTTATTCACGACAACTAGAGTTAGACAAAAGATGAAACAATATTTTTTTTGTATAAACGTTTAACGTTAGATTTCATTTAAAAGAATTCTAATAATAAATTCAAACAAATTGGAGTACGTTAGGAAATTTTACCGATTCAGAAGGATCCGTTTTGTAGTAGTTTCTATTACTAGTTTTCCTTGTCAACAGTTTTTTCTCCTTTCCATATATGGAAGTTTATTTATCGGATACTATATTAAAATAGGAGGCAAGTAAAGAAACTAAAATTGCTTTCCTATATTGGGTAATACATAGTTGCTGAACCATCCCATCTAAGTCTTTTGGAGTGCAAATAAATCGAAACCGTTCGTCTTAAATGAATTTCCTGAGATTAATTAGGTTTCCAAATCTTAGCGACCGAACCGCGACAATCCGCCGTCGAAGTTTCAAACTCGGGCTTAATTTAAAAGTTGTTCGTCTTGTGGAATCTGCGTCGGGACGTTTCACCCATTCTTCTCCGCAGTCGGTGTTTAGGCGCGGTCAACTGTAGCAAACCCGACTTAATGTTTTTAAGCTGAAACACTCAATACCTTTTAAAGAAATTGTTCTACAAATCTTATTCCTCAAGTGCCTCTCCAATTAGTGAAGGTTTGCTACCAGTTCTAAGAACAGTTGAGCTGCATGGAAGCGTCTAGATTGCTATACACAATGGCATGAAAAACATTTTATCTAAAAGGCACACTGAATTTGTGTTGCGTTGTGAAATGTTTACTTTAATATTGGTTGCATCAGCAATTTTTTTTTGCAGCATTTTTTAAGTTGACTGGGCATCTAAAACAAAGAAAGTGTATCGAAAGTTGCTCTATGTCACTTAATGTTTCCATGTTGCCAAATGTCGTTCGACAAAAAGTAACTGCGGTGTGAATACACCATTAGACAATAGATTAGTTGTACGCCCTATATTTTGTTACTATTATCGAAAAAAAAATGACATCGGAAATAAATACCGAATGTTTTTCCGACTGTCGCTTTACGATTGCAGAAAATCCCTCTAATGTTATTTACGAGATAAATGTGTTTATCTAGTCTACGGCAGACATAAATATTGCATATTTTCATTCATCTTTCAAATATCTCGTCTGTGAAATTTATTTTCACGATGTAGCCGAAGACAGAACTGCAAGAGAAGAGAAGACAAGTATAATAAAAACATTCGATAAAATATATCGAACTGTCATGTTAACGATTTTGGGTATTCAATTTCGTTTATCTGATTCCGGTTCCCGATCTCCCAGCGTCGCATCTTGCGTGCCATTAATTAGCTAGTGATCGTACATGTTAATTAATACAATTTATATAAATTACATCACTAATCGCGTATGCGAGCGCGAACCGGGATCGTCCCGCCGGCGTAGTGGGTACCTTAAATTAAGACAGCGATCATTCACACTCCCTCGGCATCACTACACCGAAGAGATCATACATTATCACAACATTAACAAAAAACGGATGTAGGCGTTGCTGTTTAAGACGTTCAGTTTAAGAAAATTTAAGAATAACGTAATTTTTTTAAAATTTGTTATCGCATACGTAGTGCAAAGTTACTCACTAAAGATCTGTTGGCTCCAAAATCTGAATACGAAACAAATTAGTGTCCCGTTTTACGATGACCTCACAGCGTGGCAGAACAGTAAATAAGTCAGTCTAGTGGCCTTGGGCTCTTAAAACAGCATTACTTCAATCTTGTTTTTCTGTATCGAGTTTGACGTAAAAACAACACTCTTAGGTCCTTTTTAGAGTTTATAGTTAGTCTGCTACTGGGCTCGTGTAAATACTTTTTTCATTTCAGCCTAGTGCTGACTTCGCGATTGCATGACTTCATAGCTTCTGTAAAACTTAACTTACCAACTGTCATGTGTTGATATCGTCTCAGTGGTATCCAGGAACTGGCGCCGAAATGTCAATTCGTTTAGTCCGGTAAGTCTATCGCGTAAACTAAGTAATAAATCTAAAAGACGTATGAAAGAGAGAAGAGATTACAAAAAGCTATTTAGCGCTACAGTGTGACAAACAGCGCTAATAGAATTGTATTGTAAATCGTCTTCACATAACGCAATACCTTCCAGATCCCGTTTATTTTTGGTCCAAATATAATTGTACAGTGACAAATCATTCGCCGCAGCACTCAATTTTTCTTTTATATTTTTTATTTAGCGGTTTGATGATATATTAACCGACTACCAACGAGTACACTACAGTTATAAATTTTCTGTTAGCTAACGTTTTGTCACACACATCTAACTTATGAATGAAAATATGAAATGTCGAATATGTAGAGCGACTTCCTCTCTCGTATTCTATGAAATATTTATAAAAAAAAATAAAAAAAGAAGAAATAGGTTACGCAACAGAAAGTAGATGGTGACTTTTATATCTCTCGCCCTGGGAGTTATTGACACATGCAAAGCGGCCTCTGTAAGTAGCATTAATAATGTATGGCGATCTTTCAATTCGCACAAGACGCGATTTTAATTTTAAAACAAAACAACCGTTGTTTCTGAGATCCTTTGCATCATTTACACGCAAGTAATCACAATGTCGTCGAAATTTATTCGGCTATATTTAGATTTTTTGTAACATTGACTGCCGCCAAGTGAACGTACATAATGACAGTTTGATATATTTAGGTTTTCCTAATCATTGTCTGTTAGATTTGCTCTAAAAGTTTATTTCTAAAATGACTAAATAACCTACAATACAACTAGGTTAATAAAACATTGCAGCAGTAATTAGATTGTCAAATTTCTCTTTCAAAACTTTGGTGAGGCTTACGATCTTCTTTTGGTCCTGTGTATTTTGTTTCGCTTATTTCCCAACTGCGTAAATAAATCGTGTACTTACCTACTTTTACGATTATTTATTTAAATAGAGTAATGCACTAGTAAATCAGGTTGTTAGTGCGTCGCAAAATAATATCGTATTGTGTAAAAAATGACAAATGTCAGTCCGCGTTTGCCTCGGACACGTTTTTCATCACGATGTTTTCCTCGACGGAAGAAATTGATATTTTATTCATTTTTATTCATATTAGTATATTCATATCCAGTGTAAATCATCATGTTTTGGAGAGAGGAAGAGAGACAGAGGGAGATTTTTTAAATTAGACACACACAGCTTTACAAAAATAAATAAAAATAAGAACATAAAAACTAATAAGTACAATTAACAAAAAAATATAAAAATGACATATAAAATAATGGTTGTTGTTTCTGATTTCTGTAACACAAGTGCTTAAAATCCACTTATCTTAGAATCAGAGCAATGTGTGTGATGTTGTCCAAAATGGTGGCCAGCGTATCGATGTGGTGTCTAATAGGCACCAGCTCAGCGAGTGCTGCAGATAGTTGCAGCGCTGATTTTCAGCTGGAGCCCCTGGTGGCTGAAATCCTAGAGCGCTATGGTCTTGTAGTTGTCCCGTTTGCAAGATGCCAGGGACGTGACTGATAGACAGAAGCCAGTCTATTCTATCGCTGTATTGTGCCTTGTCTAATTTCATTAGTCTAGGCTGATTTCACGATTAATGACAATCCAACTGTCAGAATGACAGCCCTGCGATATCAATCCTGTCAACGTGTCCGGTAACTAGCGTCAAAATGGTAATTCATAGAATCCAGTTACTGCCATTGCTAAACCAACTATTAGATTCCAAAAGCCTACCTAGGCTAACTAGGCAAAATAAAAATATTTTGTAGCTACCTTAGATTAATGACACATAGATACGTAATCCGCGCCCAAAATTTGAAGCAACTAAATTGGATCCACAGAGGGCTCTTTACGCCTGACAGCTCCGTAGTGTTTAATGTCAATCCGCTCCGCAATATTTTATTGTGGTGTACGAATCTCTGTGTGTAAAAGTTTGCACCCAAAACTGTTTTGTTGCTTTAATTTTTTTTACTAAATTATCTATTAACTTAGTAAAAAAATCTATTAACTTAGTAAATATCTATTAACTTAGTAAATTATCTATTAACTAACTATCATTCCATGTGTACCATTATTTAAAGGTAGCTACTTAGATTTATTTGATAAATGACAAGTAAGATATTACGTAGATACGGAGAGAAGAGATAGTTGATTAAAGGTAGGTTGACTAAGTGTCAAAAACTTGACTTATTCTAAAGTGTTCCGTCACTAACCGCGAGAATGCAATGCCGTCTGTCCGGTGATTGAGCGGGAAGCAGATTCGCACCCAGTTGAAAAAACAACACTTCTAACCAACCTCTACAAGTAAACTATCCCTGATCTCCCCTTAGCATATTACGTAGATGTTGAAAACATTATTTAATCATTTCATTTGCAATTTCTATTAAATGAATGAAGAGTGAATCCTGTGTAGTTTGTTTTATTTTCAGTAATGTAGAGTTGACAGAAAACACACATTCGACGTAATGGACTTATCTTGAGTTATTTATGATAGGAGTATAGCCTAGTATACGTGATTTAAGCATCGGCGCAATTTGTTCTCTAATTTATAACCGTGAAAAGTGAGATACAGTATTTATTTATTGCTGAGTTTATGTTGTCTATCGCAATAAAACCTCCTAATTAAAAGTTATGTTTCTTATGAACCGTTTATAGCGAGAAGCACAGTTAGGCATTATAGACTCACTAAAAGCACTTCAGATACGGTGAGGCCGCTCCCTGACTAGTCAGCAATTTTACAGATGCCTGACATTAGACTCGGACCTGCAACAAAAGCGTCTGACATTACGGCTTTTGATGTGGTCAAGAACTGCTACTTCGGCCGTGTGTGATGTATTTAGAATACTGTAATGGGAGACCTTTTAAGTCTTTTGGCGACCTATAGCTGGCTATATTAAACCAGCCCCCCTAGCATGCCAACCAAAACACGATAGGATAATTAATTATGATATAGCGATTTAGCGACAGAAACGGTAATTTTAAAAAAATATATAAAACATAGGCGTCTAGCCTTGTCGAATTTTTATGATCGCTCTTTTGAAGAAAAACGACATGGCGGTTAGATAGATAGATAGATAGATACTCTTTATTGCACACCATACAAGTAAAATACACATGATTTTTACAGAAAGATGTACAATTTAGGCGGTCTTATCGCTAATAGCGATCTCTTCCAGACAACCTTTATAGCTATCATATTTTAAAAAAAACGATAGTTGGTGTCGATATATCGCTATATTATATCGTGTTTTGGTGGCCATGCTAGGGGGGCTGGTCGGTAGGTATCTCTCTCTCTCTCTCTCTGCGTGCAGATACAGTACAGGATCTTGTAGTATTCTAGATACTAGGTACTGTGTTTAGGTACTTACGTTTTACTATCATTCAAAGGTATCATCATATCTAGGTTTCCACATTTCGCAGCAAATTAGGAAGTTTATTTTTATCCTACAAAAGTCAGCAAATAGTCATTGTACCGGAGACACGCCAGGGAGACAGCTCTGGAGCACCGACGCCCTAAAGGGACCTAGCGCTTGCTTGTGGAGTCCTGTTCCGACATAAGAAACCCTACGTGAGTGAACTCAGGATCGCCGACGCTCTGACGCGGTCCTGCACTACGAGTACGCATATCCCAGTGCTGATTTCTGACTCGCCTGGGATCTCCACCACGGTAGCTGGACGTACCAGCCTAGTTCCGCCTCCTCTTCACCCCCTTTTAATGCCTCCATATTCGACCAGACCCTCCCAATCTTGTTAAGTTTTTTAGTCAAAATCTGTATTTTATAGAAATCTGGCTGTTTTTTTTACTTAATTTGTAAATTTTAATAAAAATAATTGTTCATTGTCTGTTTTTATTTGTCAGGAGTAGGTAGACATGACAATCTGTACCAAATTTTTTTTTGGTAAAGTGCTGTTTGCGGTATCAGCAGACAGATACAAAATTCATACTGTCGTTACACGGATGCACCGCACCGGCAAATCTTGAAGAGCATTAGTAGGGCTTGATTGAAATATTAAATAAAAAATAAAATGTACGATTGTTTTTAGTCCTTACCTCAATGATGATGGTAGATTGACTCGTAATGGTGGAGTGAATGACGTACGTCGACCAAGAAAGTGGTCAATAACCCTAAGGTTGAAAATCATTCGCGCGTCATAGAACAACAGGGTTGATTTTCCTATGCAAACTTATTCTGACAGCTACTAATTCACTCTTTATTATATTACGACAAAAACATTATTGTTTTTTTTACTGACACATTAAATTTTGTCAAAACTGGTAGACCACTTTCTTGGCCGTACCGTACGTGACATGAATTCAAGATTCTTTTTTTGTCGGTTAAGCTCTTTATCATTAAGTGTTTCTGTTAACTAATGTCGACGTATTTTTTTAAACTCAGAAAACTAAAACGAAATCTGTACCTAGTTGAATTTTTCATTTGACTTAAAAACTGTTAGGTAAGTAGCGTTTTTTCTCTTATTACGCGATCCAATTTATTCACGAATAAAATAGTAAATAGTAAAAGCAATTCCTAAATACATGTGAACAGCAAGGAATAAAGTAAATAAATATAAACTAAACTGATATGGCAGCACATCTGCGCGTTATGCGGCGGGTGGCATTTGTTTTCCCGGTCGAAGCCCGCAAATTATTTATAGCATACGCCAAATTATGAGCTGAACACTTCTTCCGCTCCCGGCGAAGGCTCGATGATTCCGTTATCAAGTTCACTGATAACGATCTTTTTTAACCTCGACGCAAAAGGAGGTGTTTTGTAAATTTGACGACGATGTCGGTGTGTCTGTCTGTCTTTGGCATCGTGTTTCCCAAACGGAGGGTCCGATTTAGACGCGATTTTTATTATAATTACGAAAGCTCAGCTCAGCCATCCGAAGATTATCAGCAGTTTATCATTAGCAGGTTATTTTTTCTAGAGTAAAGATAACTGCTGTAAAATATAAATTTAATACGAAATCACTCGTCTGATCAACTTCATATTACCATTGTAGGTACAGGTTTAAAACCTTAAGATAAAAGGTAATTATAAAACCCGAAATTTGTGAGGTTTAATGCTTTATTTATTAACATATGTTGGCCCCCAGAGCATTTAAATAAGAAAAGGAAGTATTTTTTTTATGTTTTTACGGTTTTTTTTATATATTTTTAATTGCACAATTCACTATATATTAAAGTATTTAATTATTTTTTTAAAACTTGAAGCGTCGTTTCATCGTAGAAGGCCCATTTCAATATGTGCATAAGTGTTAATACATACCTACTATTAAATTATAAGTAACTTGCTTGTTCAGACGTTTAGGTCATTTGGATATAATACTTCCTCTTTTTTTTAGTTAAATCTTGTTATAATTAATTAGAAGTTATTATTATGTATACAGACATAAAATGTTAATCGTTTCTTGCGCACAGAGATATGATATCATTTGGCCAAATAAGTCACAGCGAATGCCTCAAATCCTTGACATTTTCCTA
The DNA here is from genome assembly GCA_963576865.1 of Anania hortulata. Lineage (NCBI taxonomy): Eukaryota > Metazoa > Arthropoda > Insecta > Lepidoptera > Crambidae > Anania > Anania hortulata. The sequence goes on along the minus strand of OY756388.1, from coordinate 23,999,552 downwards.
CTTGTCGGCGCATCCTTTCGCGTTAGAAGCAAGTTTTGCTATTGTGTATTACCGTTACTATTTATATTACTTTAATTTCGTCGGTTCATGTCTAAAAGACAAGCTTTTGCTCAATGCGTCCCACTTGTAGATTTAGAATCGAGCCAGAGAGAAATTAATAATAATTGCGTTCAGCCTTTAAGATCGCATTAAATGGGCCTATTTTTTCTATGTGCAATAAAGAATAATTTATCTAAAAAGATATTTCGTAACCGCGCACTTTCACTTTCAGGCTTTATCCCAACTCTACCCGATTTAAAATTTCCTAACAAAAGATCCCAACTCTACCCGCTTTTATTCTTGCTTATAGAAAAAAAGGAAGAGTACAGTTGAACCGAAAAATTTTGAAAAAAATTGTTTTTCAGAAAATGTTTCAATCATGATACCTATTATGATAGGATGACGAATGTTTGAGAGAAATTAGCTCGACTATTAGCAATTATTTCCTGAAATAAATATTGAAGATAAAAAAACTATGTTTCTAACACAATCTGTGATTATAAATCGGGTAGAGTTTTAGTAAAATAATAATTGCATGTTAAGTAAATTAGAATTTATTTTTTTGTAATAATAGTTATTGGTTATTATTACTTACCTGTGTTTCGATAAAAAAGTTATTTTTTTATTATAGTATTTTAAATGTCGATTGTTGTTATTGGTGATAAAAAATTTGATGATTAAAGCATTTTTATATCGTTTAAATGTTTTTCATTTTGACTGTACTTTTAATCATATCGGGTAGAGTTGGGATTTTTTGTTAGGTAATTATAAATCGGGTAGAGATGGGATCTGGTAGAGTTGGGACGAAGCCCACTTTTAGGTATTAAAAACCTACTCTTTTTTATTTAGGTTTATATTTTTTATCTATTACGTTTATTTTAGTGGCCTTAGTGGTTTTATTTTAGTGGTAGTATGGCCTCATATTCGTAGATCTTCAGTTTGAATGGCAGTACGAGCCTCTAGACTTTTCGGAGTCTACTCGTATCTACGGATTCATACCCCTTGCTTGGGGGGAATCTTAAGATTCAGATAATTTAGCGTGTTAAGATATATTAAGGCCCGTGTAGTCGTCAAATGTAGACTAGCATGTGGTTTCAAAAGCCTACTACTTAAGCCCAGTTTGTCAGAAAAATATTTTAGAAATATGCTAAGAATTGTCAAAACCTTCACAACATTCTGAGCACAGCATTTTTTTCTAGTAAATTATTGAAAAAACCTACAAAAAAGATGCTAATTCTATTTCTTCTTTTTAACCGCTGACCGATTTAATTCGTTTATACGTCAATTGATAGGCAAACATGATAGCTGCGAACTGAGCATAGGATTTTTTATTCGAACAATTGCGTTCCTGCGAAAAGTATTGTTTCCCTTAATTTTCGCTACCTAGAGACGCAGCGACTGTCGTAACAGCCACGTTTCTTTGCGCGCTGTTGAACCGTATTTTAATGAGTTTTCGTGCGATATTTATACTGACATTCGTCGAGTCGCTAATTTAATGAAAGACTTTCCGCATGTAGATTCTATGCGGAATAAATACAATTCTATAAACGCTTGACCACTATTATCGTAGTATAATCCTTACTAGGAACGGAACAAAGTAAATCACAAACTAACAACAATATAATATTTTTTTAAATTCTGATTCGAAAAATTGTAGGATGACCAGAATTTACAAAACTAATCTACTATAGCTTAGTTATTTAAAATTTTAAAGACCTTTATCATCAAAGTATTTTAATAAATCTTACATACTAATTTTTACCAGAAGTGCAATAAAGCCAAAACAACTACCGCTCATTCAAAGATCTCATCAAGTTAAATGACCTAATAAGTATAATAGTCATACGGAACTCAAGGCAAGCAATCAATCACAAATGGCCTTCTGCGCCAACTTAATTTTGCACTCGAAATTATCTGAGATACACTCTAAAAGCTTGATAATTATTCTATTGCATTTTATTATGATCTGTGATCATGCTATTAAAGATACGAGTATGTTCAGTTCAGAAAACAAGAAATCCTCTAGATTTGAGGAGAAGGAGAAAGAAGTGGCAATATTGATAAAAAATGATAAATCTATAATCAACATTCAAGCTCAACTGAACTTGAATGTTGATTATAGCTTCTCGCAAATTGTTACAGCAGTCATTTGACGCACAAACGCCTCAAAATTGTACTACTTCTAGACATAGACGTTGCCCAGGTCACTCCCAAGTGTAATACCTAAAATCTATCGACACTAAAGCTTTAGATTCGCGTCACTTACGCTATCTCAGAATTAGATTCCTGTTGCGGTTTTTTTGCTGTAGCATCACTACTCTTAACCTTTTCATTGGACCAAAAAGCCGATGTTTGAGGCAAGAAGTGCCCCGAAATTAGCGACTCGACGAATGACGAATATCACACGAAAACTCATTAAAATACGGTTCATAACAGTGCGCAATGAAACGTGGCTGTTACGACAGTCTATGCGTCTTTAGGTAGCGAAAATTAAGGAAAATAATACTTTTCGCATGAATGCAATCGTTCAAATAATTTTTTTTATGCTCAGTTTGTAGCTATTAAGTTGGCCAATCGATCGACGTATAAACGAATTAAATCGGATGAGCATCTTTTTGTTGGTTTTTTCAATGATTTCAATATTTTTTTGTCCGGAATTATAAGTACTAGGAATGAATGCTATGCTCAGAGTGTTGTGTAGGTTTTGACAATTCCTAGCATATTTTTAAAATATTTTTCTGACAAACTGGGCTTTAGTAGTACGCCTTTGAAACCACATACTAGTTTACATTTGACGACAATACGCGCCTTGATAAGTATTGTGTTAAACGCTACAGGGATTTGACAAGTGCATGTTTGTTTGCGCAGGCGGCGCCGCGGCCGGCGGCGAACAGCAATACTCGCTGCGGTGGAACGACTTCCACTCGGCGATGGTGTCGTCGTTCCGGCGGCTGCGCGACGAGGAGGACTTCGTGGACGTCACCCTCGCGTGCGCCGGCGCAACCTTCACCGCGCACAAGGTACGTGATTGCGATCACTTAGCCTATGATTGAGTAATCAACTTATCCTACACTTCTGACACTTCTAGCTTAAATGGCAGTGGGCCAGCCACATCTGACGCAGAACCGATGAAATATGGAGTAAACGGGTTCTCGAGTGGAGAGCAAGTCCTGGCAAAACGTAGTAAAGGACGCCCCCAGCTCGATGGACCGATGAAAAGAGGGAGATAGTGCTCTTTGGCGCTCTCTGGGGGAGGCTTACGGCCAGCAGTACATCTGAATACAGTCTTTAACAATGCTTCCCTATTCACTGTCACTCATGTGATTTTTAATTTCTTCTACTTCACTCTGACTACATCTCAATGCGACATATAGTAGCAACAGGTGAACGTAGTCTATGGTCATTAGAAAAGTGCGTCTTTATTACAATGTCGTTAAAATAATGGAATAAATGTTATATTCAGGTAGTGTTATCAGCGTGTAGTCCGTACTTCCGAAGACTGCTGAAGGCGAATCCTTGTCAACACCCTATTGTTATCTTACGAGACGTTCACGACAAAGACATGGAAAGCTTACTCAGGTATGAGCTTGTTTCAATATTACATATACCTATTTAAAAAATATATGTATAAATACTTCAAGATAGTAATATGCATATTTATATTTTATATAGGTTCATGTACCAAGGGGAAGTACACATCGGCCAGGAACAACTCAAAGAGTTTTTAAGAGCGGCTCAGTTACTGCAAGTACGTGGTTTAACCGATGTGCCAGCTCCAGCGCCAATTCCAACATTAGACCAGAAGGCTTCACCAGTAAGTGAACTTACATCCATTTTTAATTACGAATTACCCATTTCAACACCATGTTAGGTGGGCGCCAGAAACTAGCATAACAACGCGTTGAGCGCCAGTTTTATATTACTAGCACCCAAAGAGTGAGAAAGATGCTACAACGTTTTCGCAGTGACTACCAAAGTTAAGCAGCCCACACCGCAGTTGTAAGTGGATTTGTGACCTTTTCGACGATATTTATTAGTGCCATTTCACAAGCATCTCCATGCTTCGGAAGGCGCAATAAAAGTTGGTCCCGGCTAATATCGCTTGAAACTAGTCAAAAAGCCTAGCCAAAGGCCCCTAGACTGGCTTGACTACACCTGACAGTAAGGTTTAGTCACTGGCCCTACAACACCCCTCCACCAACCCGCACAAGGCCCGTGTGGTTGAGTGTGGCCTAAACCACCTCATAGTTGAGGTAAGTCCCTGTGCTGTACCCTGTAGTGAGACGCATAAAGGCATACTTTACTTTTACCCAAAAAGTTATTCAAATATTGTCCAATAATTATATTTTCTAGAACCTTTCTGCCCCATCGGCCGTCAGTTCTACGTGCTATGTACCGGCAAGCGCAGCGTAGGACATCCACTCACAAGGTGGTCAGACGACCTGGTAAGGGTCGCAGGAAGACGCTGGATGCAGGCCGCTTCCAACCGGCCAATCTGGAAGTCAATGGGGGAGGCCTATGTTCAGCAGTGGACGTCCTATGGCTGAAATGATGATGATGATGATGATGAATTATATTTTATATATAACTTACTAGTAAAGCATTGTGTATATATGTTATTTCTTTGGCACAATAGTCGGCGTCATCGTGGACAGAAACCGGCAGCGGTGGCTCACGAGAAGGACGGGAAACGCAACGCGAGGGCCGAAGATCTAGAAGGCCCGAAGAGGGTTCTACGAGCACTCCTCCACCGAAACGCGCCAGATCATCTGACTTATATCAGGCACAACTTAAAACGAGGTAAAGACAAATGCGTATTCTACTTTATAACTCTTTCCTTTTCTGATCTTTTGGACCCTAAAGATGGTAATGATTTACCGCGATACTTATTATTGTTATAGTGACTTTTTTTCTAATGATTGTTGGCCCTACAGGACAGAACAACTGCTGGCAGCGACCGGCTCAAGTCCAGAACGCTTAGGGACCAACGGCCATGAACTGGCTCTCTTCGGACAAGCACTGGATAACGTGCAAAGCGCGCATTTGTCAGGAGTGTCAAATAACTTAGTAAGTAAAATAAATATGTATTATAGAATAACTGTTTATCCAATACCTGAAAGTGCATGAAACGACAAAGTTCAAAATTCTAAAACTTCGACTTGAGTTCTGACCATCGCGTCTCGTTTTCAGTCTGGCGATGGGGAAGAGTCGTCGTCAGACGCCGGCGCGAGCGATACGGAGGGAGAGACGCGCGCCAAGCAAGAGCCCATTGACTACGACGACCCTGCCACTATGGCCAACACCAACGGATCGCTCCCTCACAACTTCCCAGGACTTCTTAATTTGCCAGGTAACAACAGCGAATGGTGAAGAATCAAATCACAGTACATTTTTTTTAGTAGATTGTGTTTTTTGTGTAAGACTTGGGATTAATTTGAGTAATTTGCCAACAGGTTTCCCAGGCTTACCAGGACCATCAGGAATGCCAGATAACTATGGTAAGTAACACAACATTTTTGCACCTCTAATACCTATTTCTACACATGGCTTGATGATGACAATACTTAAAAACCTAGCACATATACGTGTACGCGTCTGCAATGAAAAAGCAATTAATAATTACCAGAATAAATCAATTCTAATCTAATATTTAATAATGACGGTGCACGAACAAAGAAATGAATTGTATCATTAATTGTATTGTACATTATTGAGTCATGTAACGCATGTCGTCAACAACACTAACAATTAAATAACGAGAACAGTACCTAAGACCTTAATTACTCTATTAAACCGTTAGATAAACTATACGTTTTGCCCCAATGAATAATATACGCGAACGCAGTTAGGAGAATGTAAGCAACAATGGAAGTTAGGTTAGGGCGCGTTGAGGCGTTGACGCGTAGGGTCTAGGAGCGAGCACTGAACGAGACCTCGTCTGCCCCAGGAGCGACCTGGCCGGCCGGCGGCGAGCCCAAGCCGAGCGCTAAGCCTGACGAGCGCTACCCCTACCCCGCCGCGGTCGGGCCCTACGGAAACGGTGAGCCGGCCCTCAAGCCCGCCTGCCCCGAGTGCGGCAAGCTCTACAGCAACAATAGCAACCTCAAGCAGCACCTGCTCAACGTGCACTCGGCGCACGGCCTCGCGCACTCCTGCCCCGTCTGCGGGAAGGCCTTCAAGACGCGCCAGTACATGCAGATACACATGAACTCCATACACGGTGTCAAACAGAGGAGGCGCGACCCCGCCCCGTCCGCCGAATATTGCGAACGATACACTCACAATAGCGCTTAAAACGATCTTTACCGGATGACTGTGTCTAACCGCCGCCTCTGTGTTACAGGGGCGGCTCTCGCGGGCGGGGCGGCGATGGGCTACCGGCCGCAGTGTCCGCTGTGCGGCCGCGTGTACTCCTCCACCTCCAACCTGCGCCAGCATATGCTCAATGTGCACTCGCAGACCGACCGCGACCAGTGGTTTCCTTGCCAGCACTGCGGCAAGAAGTGCAAAACCAAGCACTACCTCATCAACCACCAGCTGCAAGCGCACGGCATCCGCCAGCGACAGAACTCTTAGAGACGGCGCGACGCCGAGCGCGCCCCGCCCCCCGCGCACCCGCCGCTCGGCGCCTGGTGGTGATGCCGCCCGCCACCCGCGACACTCGCTCGGCCGCCGGCGGGACGGCGAGCACTGTCCCGTACAATAATAGGAATAGTCGTGCCAATGGACCTACGTAAACGAAGACGTAACGGAACCGTATATCGATATATTATATTTAATATGACGTATTTTTAGAGAGTTTATTGCGGTCGTTAGGGGTTAGAGTCTCGCCGGGTTTGCCAACCGCTTCATCGATCGATTCGAGTAACATGGTGCTGTCGGCATTGCAGATGCCGCGGCGCGAGGCGCGTTGGCAAACCCGGTGAGAGATAGCGGCGAGGATAAGGCCCGCCTGGAGGGCACCGGCGGCTGGGGCGCGGGCCGGCTGCAGTGCCCGCTGTGCGCGGCGGCGCTGGGCTCGCCGGCGCTGGCGCGGCGCCACCTGGAGGCGCACTACCCGCGCGACAGCCCCGTGTGCCCGGTGGCGTCGTGCGCGCGCTACTTCGCGCACCCCAACTCGGTGCGCAACCACATGCGCATCAAGCACCGCCGCCAGTGGGAGCGCATGAAGACCCTCAAGTGGAGCTGCGGCTGGGCCAACTGAGCCCGCGGCGCGACGCGATCGCGAACACTTTTGGATGTTTAAATTGTTGAAAAACGGCTGTGAAACGGAACTATAAGTGGGGCTTATAATTTACCATAAAAATCAGAGAATAATGATCTCCAGGATGCATTTTCATATTTCGGTGTCATGTTCATAAGTATTGTATAAAGCGGTAGGATAAATCGACTGAAAATTATTTTTGTAGTAGAATAGACTGATATTGTTTAAGTAAGGATATAATAATGTAAGCGCATTATGACATGTGATGATTGGTGCCATTGATAGATTACGAAGTGCGACTAAGAATTTCGATCGTTCTCGTGACTTCCTGAGTGTCTAACTTCCATTGTTGCTTCGATTCTTACTTATCATTTGGAGGCTTGTTTTTGTCCTGGCGTAAGATGTCCCGCGTCCTGAAAAATCCTTGCGATAAAGTTTGTGTCATTTTTTTATAAAGATGAGCTTTAATGTGACGAATGTGTTCAGTAGCGGCGGGGCGTCTGTCGCACGACTTTTTTCCCGGTACTGTGGTTTTCGTTGTAGCGTAGAATAGACCCTTTAATTGAGCCCGTAGTCGTGTCATCTAGAGTCGTGTTTAAGCAAATATCCACCCTATTGAAAGCCATCGTACCGCTACTTCTTCCGTGTCTCTAATTTTGACCATAGATAAGACAATACGAAATAGAATAAATGTAATGCCTTCAAACGCAATAGTTAAGGATGTGTTTCTTCCAATGATAGAGTATTTATTTTCGAAAGTTGTTCATGACGCCATTTACGCAAGTGCACAATCTAAAACATATCTAGTCAACGTAGACAAACATACGAAAATACAAGAGGGATTTATTTAAAGTTTTATGTAAATAGACAATTCCATTCGCATATATTTTCGTATCGATAAACACCAAGCGAAAAGTATATTTTAATCTATACAATTTGTTGTAAACAACGACATAAAATTTAATATTAGATACAAATAGACTGGACTCAGTTTTTAAACATTTATATTTATGGGAATAAGTATATAGAAATATATTAAAGTAGGCGATTCCAATGCAATAACGAGTATTTAGCCTTAAAGATCTATTTCTGCGAAAGCGACAACTCTGCGTAGAGCTCGGTGGTAGAGACAGAGTAAATTATATCGATATAGCCACGGACTAAATCGAAAAGATATCATTCAGTCAATAATTATAAGTGTAAATGTCTGTTTTATACAACATAGGGGTTCAGTTTAATCTTTCGGCGACAACGCTTTCTGCAGAAAAAACATGCGATAAACTACAATTATGGAACAACGCTGCAAACGTGACTAAACAGTGTATTTCTGATGTATTTTAGCTGACTATTCAAAATAGTATCGTCTGCACAAAGCGTTGAGTTGGCAGATACGACAGAGCGCGTAACGCATGTAGTTCACAGAAAAGTTGCCTTTAAAATATATGCGATAGGAACCGCGAAATAGATCTCCAAAATAAAAAGATATTGGTTAATAAACTTAGCGAGTAGATGAAATTGTTCCTGACGCCTGAGAGGCAATCTCGTATATCTTATTATAATGTTAAGAATATGTAATTACTTAGTCTTCAATAACCAAATGTTCAATGTGAGTAAACGATACTAGTTGCGATTGTATTAGTGATACGATATATACGTAATAATTTAATTTTTACCCGAAGAAAAGTGTCTGCTTATATAAATACATAAACAATAAAACTACCAAGTAGAAAAGTTTGTTTTAGTACAACGTTTAAATAATATTACTAACAGTCAATAACGATGAAACAAGATTTACAGGTAAGGAATAAACTAACTCTTCAAATAACATTATCATAATATAAAGGTGCTGGTAAACCTAAGCATTCACTTGCAATATCGAATGAACTTCTTGCAACTTACGAACTAGTTATAAACGTGCACGCTATGACGGTGTACGTGCGTGCAAGTAAATTAAGTGGCATACAGCATTTAGTCGTAAAAAACATTTGAACGTGCATTCTAGTGAACCAACAAAAAATGTCGAGTCTTATTATCTAGACCGTCAAGCATTTTTCAGATTCGCCAAAGCGATCGACGAACCGCGATGTTCAATTCATTTACAAAAATCGACGAATAATATTTCGATGGGTACAAGTGAATTTCGGGTTCCCGGGTGGAGACCGCGCTTTGGCAAACGTAGTATAGGACGCCTCCCAGCTCGATGGACCGACGACCTTAGGATTTTAGGAAGATGGCTGGCAATGGCTAGATGAAAAAAGCGGGAGTTCGTGCTCTTTGCCGCTCTTTGCGGGCTTATATCCAGCGGTAGACTGCAGTAGGCTGACATGATAAAGATGACAAGTGAATGCTTGGGTTTCTCAGCACCTTAACATAAAACCTCATGTTGTTTTTTATTTTGTCCCAGGTGGGTGTCGAAGAACGCAGGATCTCATGCGCGTGCGCGCGACGGACCCGCGGCCGTGCCCCAAGTGCGGCAAGATCTACCGCTCGGCGCACACGCTGCGCACGCACCTGGAGGACAAGCACACAGTCTGCCCGGGATACCGGTAAGATCATGTCGCATGTAAAGCATCTCATTGGAAGCATAAAGCATCAATTTGCTTAATTGCTTAAATATAGACTTGCAGCAAGGAACTTATCCGCCGCTGGCTGTGGCGATTTAAGGTCTCTATCAAAATACAGATTTTTTTGATATTGATTTTCATTTCACATAAAACTATAACGGAATTTCTAGTCTACTCTTCGCAAACACTGTCTCCAGTTCCTGAACTGACACTCAAACTCACCAATACGACAAACCGATCATTTTGATTAGAAAACTTGAAAGATATATTTATTATCACGACTGTGTCTCCCACAGATGCGTTCTCTGCGGTACCGTGGCGAAGTCCCGCAACTCGCTGCACTCGCACATGTCGCGACAGCACCGCGGCATCTCCACCAAGGACCTGCCGGTGCTGCAGATGCCCACCCGCTTCGACCCCGAGCTCGCCAGCCAGTGAGTATGATCCTAGACTCGGCATGTCAGACTAACGGCTACAGAAGATGTGTGTACGTGTGTTTATATTTAAAATACAGACTGTCCTCAAAAACTGTGCCTTTAAAAAAGTCCAGTGATTCGGGAGCATTCGTAGAGGTATTCACTTCACCGTCAGTTTTTAAATTTCAACTAAGGTTTGTATTTAACTTATTTTAATAAAATAAAATTATTTTATTTTCACTCGTTACATTCAAGTTGGTAAACTAATAATCATTTAAGTAAGTACCTACACAATTTTACGACGCAACACCCTGAGTATGAGTGACTAATGCCTGAGATAGGTTTTTCTTAGAAATCGTAAAGGTCACCAGTGCTCCACCCCATGAATACAATGTCAGACAGACGGTGGTATCAGATCGACCCTCAACTCTTTTGTGTCTATAAGGTAGGTAACTTCACTTATTCCGAACAAAAATTAAGCATGTATCTCAGTGACAAGAAAATATAAAAAAATGGAACATACAGAGGGATGATTGGAGATAGGTACCCCTAGAAGTGTTCTATCTCTAGACTGCCGTTTGAAACTAATTTTAGCGCACCCGAGTCAGATCTGTCACTTTATGTACTTTATTTAAAGTCTTTATCACCGACCCATCTCACTTCCCAGCTCAAAATAATCAAATAATACAATAAACCATATCAATGCCTCGCTCTAAAAGTAAAAGAAAAAGCGAAGCTATCGCGCATGCCAAAAGCATGGGACATTGTAAGAATAGGACATTTTGCGAATAGGACGTTCTGAGAATCGGACTTTTTGAGAATAGGACATTTTGCGAATCTGACGTTTTTTCGACAGGTGACGTTTTGCGAATAGGACGTTTTGCGCCTAAACCAACCAAACAAACAAACTCTTTAGCTTTTTATCATAACTATAAATGGAAATAGCTAAATAGGCTTAAGGATCTCTAACATGTTGTTAACATTAGCATTTAGTACACACCCTATTTAATGGCAAATAAAGTATTTTGTATTTTTGTCTTGCCATAAATACTGAAAAAAAATCTATTGCAAATAACATTTATTACTTTTACAGTGTGTCAGTTTAATACATAAATATAAAACAATTAAAAATATAAAAAACTTATCGTCTAAGTGGTCTCCATTGGCTGCAATACAGTCCTATAAACGTTGAGGCCAGTTATCAATAGAAGCACGCACTCTTTCCATGGGACCAAATTGCCCGGTACACAAACATTTTACTAATACCGAGCGTATGTAGTTTTAAAAATTGCATTTGGCACCATACCTACTTTGTGTAATACAATCACAGCGATTCGGTTCTCTTTATCACCCCACTCCATTTTATTATGGCAAAATATTGTACAATGTATTGGCTCCAAAATGAGAAAACTCAATGAACAAACTCATATGAAAATGTCAGATTCCAAATTCGAATGTAATATTTTGTTTATTTTTAATTATAACAGTATTCATGGCCAGACTAAGTAGATTTCGATCAGATTGACAATGGTTTCTTGACTGCAAACACGTTCACACCTTCTCCAGCAACCGCTTAGGAAGCCGTCTTCTTTCCAGGCTCCTAGCCAAAGCGGGCGTGAAGGTGTCCCCCGAGCAGTTGCGCGCGCGCGCGTCGCCCACGGGCCCGCGGCGCTGCGACGTGAAGCTGGACGCCAAGTCGGCCGCGTCGGAGACCAGCTCCGTGTGCGGCGACCACGAGCACGACGACCTCAGCCAGCCGCGCTACCAGGACAGCCTGCCCGTCTCGCCGCCTCGTGAGTCACTCATACTATATAATACTCATTTATTCAGTATATAGGCCCTCTTTCGCGCACTTACGTTCCTAAATATAGCTTTACCCTACCATCATATCAGATCGCTGTTCACCGATTCCTTTCAAATCTACAACACCGAGGGTGTTGACGATGCGTTGCTATTGTTGATTAATGACTTTTAAAATTTTTGAATATAAGGTCTAACCGAAATAATGCTCAATATTTTTAGAGGCCAACGTGTACATGATAAGGATCTTCGTTATAAAAAAACAATAATAAACATGAAAATCTAAGCCCAGCGACATTTGTGGTCATCTGGTAACCAAAAGAATTTAGAAATGACGTTATGAGTGAAATCAAAAATTTTGGAAAAATATGGTGTACTAGCTGAAAAATATAGTATAAATATAGTGTACCTCTAGAAATATTAAACACTATTTCGGTTAGACCTAATATATAACCATAATATGTTGGGATTTAAGACTTAACCACTGCTAAAAACCATCGTAAAGCTTATCCTGGGTTAACAACAAGTGTTTAAGCTAACTTTTTAAAATGACCATCTGTATTGGAGGTAATTAACTTCATTCAATTCTTTATCCATTTCAGACATAAACAACCTGGCAAACACGACGATCACGAAGGTGCCTGCAGTGCGCGCGGTAACGGCCAAGGCGGTGGAGAGCCTGCCACACGGACTATCTGGCCTCAAACACGATGACTACCCGCCGCATTACGGAAACTCCGCTATATTGGACACTTACATGCAGTATTTTGGGGAGAACCTATTCGGTAAGTATCTTGGCGGTATTCTACTTTCATTATGGTCAAAATGGTCCTTTGAGCCGGATCACCTTAAAACGAGTTTAACAACGATTTCTTTTATTCCTAGGAATGAACGCAGCAAAACTCGCACAAATGACAGCTATAAATATGGACAGGAAAACTTATGATGAGCCATCGCCCCAAATGGGATCCCTTCCTCCTACCCACACGCACACACTCGCCCACCAACGTTTCCTGAAGCAGATGCAACGACAGTACACTGAGAATATGAGTAAACCCGACATTATGCGCAGCTCCGATGAACCTCTCGACCTTGGTAAAGAACGGCAGAGGAATGACAGCATGAGCGAAATGGACAACGACAAAAGCGATATGACTGACAGAGAAATGAGCAAAGATTATAATGAAGATGACAGAAACAGAGCAAATAACTCTGAGCAAGACCAGGAGCACAGCGGGCAGGACGAAGGCGACTACTCAGAAGATGAGCACAAAAACGCGACCTCATGAAATCCCGATGTTACAGTAGGCGTGTTGGATTAGTAGCGTAGACTACGAGTAACACAGATAGGACAATGTTTTGTTGAAGGTATTTCAAACGGTGCTTGAGTGTTATGTTTTGTGGTCATTAGCTGATTCGTTTTGCGGTTTAATTGTTGACCCGTGGAATGTCGTTGGTGCCATTTCCAATAATGTAATGTAAATTAAACGTTAGGATAAACGGTTTGAGCCCGCGCCAGAAGTCGGTTTGGTTCTCGTTCAAATGTATTGCTGGAGCTGATGCGTAGTTTGTGAAGGCATGTTGATGGTACCGAGCTCGTCGGCGATACTTTTCTGTTGGATTTTAGGTTATTTGGAGCATTCGGTAGTCCTGTCAGGATTCGGAGTTGAGATATTCATGATTTAAGTATACTTCTGCAATTCTGGTCACACCATGTGACGTCACAGATCCATTTCGTCACGTAGAGACCCGAGTACACACTAGATAGTATCGTCGACTCGCCACTCGTTCGTGAGATTGTTTTAGTAGTTAAACTAGCGAGTAGTGTTTTGTATTGTGTATGTAAGGTCCCTGTCACATAGTAGGGCCTCTTACATAGTAATTCCATCCATCTACCTCAGCATTTGGGCCAATGCGGCGACGTTATAAATTTTAAAAAAATATCCACACAAATTGTGAAATTCCATCCATCTACCTCACTTCAATAGATTTTATTTAATATTTTATACAATTTATAGATATAAATAACTGTTGTTTTATGCATTTTGCAGATTGCATTTATATATATACTATATAGAGTATATTGTAGGTAATTAAATGCAAGTCATTAGATCATTGTTAGTGCTGCCCGTAGATACTCGTAAACATTACTTTGTCTAGATGCGCACTCACTAGCGGCGGTAGACTGACACGTAGCGAGTACAACATACCCTCTCTATATCAATGAGAACACTAACTAATATTATATTAATATCTTTGTATACGAAAGAACATGACAGAGCTTAAAATGTTAATATTGTTAAATAATAAGTGCGTATATTGAAACGCATTACAAATTATACCACGATAATAATTTTAACGATAATAAATGAATGAGAAATAAATTTTTAGATCAAGTTTTGACATCTACAAAACGTTTTGTTCGACTTCCTTGAGACTGAGTATACTCCAAGGGACGCGCCCTGCGCGAGCGCACTTACGAGTAAAGTTCAAATTGACAGTTGACAAATCTTATTGAAGCATGTATGACGATGTATATAAATTGAGGTGATATGTATAGTACATAATAATATAAACAAATAGTAACAAAAGCAATAAATAAAGTATACCTTGATGTTGCCTTCGGATACGTGTACATAGATTGTGGGTAGTGAACGGTTTGTGTTGGTTTGCGGACAAATATGAACCTTGTAATAGTAACAAGAAGGTTTATTTTGTGGTAATGATGTGGGCTCGTTACTTAAATAACAATTACTGTGATTACAATCTCAAGTTAGCCTTCAATACTTATACATATTTTTTAGAGTACAATGTTATAGTTATTTAGTATATTGTAAGATTATTTGTAAGTGAAGTCACAAGATTATATTTACTTCCCTAAGCATTAGATTTCACATTATTTAAGCATTTAGAACAATAGGTGAAGCATTTAACCTTTTATATGAGAGATATCAGACGTCTATGAATTTTTTGTGGCCCACTTAGTTAAAATATAAGGTGTTGTTACATTTCGTCTCAGCTGACCCGTGATTATATTTTATTATTCTATCAAAAACAGTAAAAAGGAATATTTTCGATATAGCTCCTCTGCCCGTCTTCCGTATATATTTGAAAATATGTTATTTCAAGTGTGTACCTACATACATCATTGTATTTTCTTAAGGTGTATTCACATTAGTGTAATCATGAAAGTTGTATTTATAAATGATTATTAGAGTACGCGAGTGTGTTTCCAAGGAATTCATAGACGCATCATAGTGTAAACTGTAAGAGCTACGGGTTGATTGATAACATAATTTTGTTTAGCGTGTTAGTGAGATTTGTCGAGTTAAGTCTGTTTGGTTTGCGTACTTATTATAACCTTGTTGACAGTGTTGCCATAGTGATTTTTGACTGTATATAAGTTTTGATTGTTTAGAGACGAGTGCGTTGGTGTAGAATACACTTCTTTATTTAGATTACTCTGTGAGTATACATACTATAAGATTGTTACACACGTTTCTGCTTTGGTGGTGCGGACGACAGGTTTATTTTATGATAATCAGATGCAATACTAACTAGGAATATGGCAACATTTACAAATAGTGGGTAAATGTGCCCCTAGCGACCTCTGCAACCAAAATAGTTCGTGTGAAACCGCAGAAATTACTAATACGAATATTACAAATAGATATTTGCACGATATAACCAATAGTCAGTTACCAGAATGTGATTAAGAAATAAATACGTATATATTTTTTCAGAACACACTCATCTTCACAGATAAAATAAGTTACAGTGCCAAATATTGGAGTTGCATCGAATGTTGTAAAACCGACGCTGTTTTTGTATGACTATCTACTCGGTGCGACTTGTACAGCACTGTACAGTTGTTGACTCTACATATATTATTATACCAGTGAACATATAATAATTAGGACTATAAGTCAATCTTTACGGTCTTTGTATTATACTTATTATTAGTTACCTTAAGAACTTTGGAAGTTCGCATTTAGTTTTTCTTATTTTTATTGTACAACTATACCTCATTAGCATGATTGCTCATGTAAAACTCATTTTGTTACTTTCTCTTACTATAATGTCATTTAGTACTTGGTTGCAGCCAATCGGCATGTGGTACCTTTGTTAGAAATAACTATGCCTTTAAATTATGTACTTTAGGAACAGTTCCACTTTTTGATAACAGTAATGGAGAAGGGTTTTTATTAGGGCTCCTACACTTAGCCGCCGGCATAGGCCGCTGGGAAACCGGACAGAACGCGGCATCTGGCGTCAGCTTTCGGCCGAAACCTGCCGCCGTGCTGCCGGCATAGTGTGTAGGAGCGTTACTAATTTATCACTATGTTGTTGTTTTTAATTGTTTAAAATATTTTTGATTTAAACGTTTTATGTTCAAATAGAGTCATAAGTCTTGCGTAATTTGACAAATATACCACAACGATGGCGCGCAACACACGGGTCTAGGGTAGTGCGAAGGACATACTTCTGCAGGCTGTTTTTCTCTGTAGTGTAAAAGTTCCTTATAACTGTCTATGAGGCCAGTAGTGAAATTAGCTTAAATTAGAATCACTTTGTCTAGTTTGAACTTAGCATGAAACAACTGATATTTATTTCACCACTAGATGCTGTGCCCGCGATGTTCTCTTACGAGATAAATTAAAATTAGTAGCCTATGGTTCAATATTTTACCAAAAATCATCAAAATTTGTTTAGCGGTTTAGGCATAAAATCGTAACAGAATGGGTAACTTTGGCAGTTATAGACATTGAAATGTCGTTTATATTCATGAGAAAAACCTGTAGAGTAGAAGTACGTCTCTCGCTTAACCTAATGCCGTGTATAACGCTTCATAGCAAGCACAAATTATTTAACCTTACTCTGGTTGGTGTATTTGAGTAGCTGTTAGTTGATTTAATAATTTTTGACTTAATATTTAACCACCGTTAAAGTGTAAGCGCATTTAGTTCGCTATTTTCTGTTTTAATCAAATGAAAGAAGACTAATATTATATACTCAGTTGACTTAGTTTGATTTCATGATCTCTGTGTTTGTTCTTGTCTAAATTCCAAATTTAATTTTACGGTGGCATTACTAGATACCCACCTGAATTTAATGAGCTGTCAATTCTCGCGCCAAAACGAGGCGCAAAGATTAATTATTTATATTAGGTTCTTTTACGTTGCTCTAAGTTGCGATTAATTTGGATCTTTGAAGCCATGTGCACCGTAAAACGACCCTAGCCATACGCAGAAGGCAATGTGTTTAGTTACATTATTTTACGAACGGACACGCCTTCGCCATTTTGTACATTAGTGTACTAGTTGTACGCCGCTTCACTTCATTATTATATACAAGAATAATAAAAATAATTGTTTTGAAATTTTGTGGTTTGATTTTTAAACTGTTACTATTAAGTACTGACCATTATTAAGTAAGAGTTGCTTAACAATGAAATTATAATAAGACTGATTATTAAATGACATTGAGTGTGTCATTCAGTGTCAGTCAACATGTCATTCAGTGATATTGATAGTTAGCTGTTGCCCGCGAGTTCGTTCGCGTGGTCCTCAGTTTATTCATAAAGGATTTTCTGCGCAACTTTCTCAATATTTTCTTATAAAAGAACCTTCTCCTGACAATAATTAACACAACAAAAAAATTATTAGCAAAGGAGACATTTTTTTTTTGTATGGAGGATGGGCCCACCAAAAATTGTGACGTCTAGTAATGAAACATATATCAAATTGTTCCTTATAATGTCTAAAAAACATTAGCAATATTAGTATTTCTTTATTTAACGAAAATATTTGAAAATTCATCAAAACGTTAATGACATAACCTAAAAACTTCTTATACATTTTATTTCATTATTTGCATACACAATGCTATTTATGTCAAAGATATTATAATATAGTCATAGAAACAAATATTAAAAGCTGAGCAAAGGTAGATTGCACTTGTCTAAGCTAGGAATCGAACTCACACTCCTTCGCTATAAAAAATATAAGTAGCTATAATATACACAGTTCAGAAGGTGTTATCATTGTGATTATTATCAATAATATTATGTAGGTACCTACATGTTAACCACATGTAATGCAAATGAATAATTTAATTTGATTATTCATGGATATCTATTATGTATCTAAATGTGGAAGGAGAAGTAAAAAAATCAAAATAGCATAAATAACAAATCAAAATACATTTATTCATGTAAATGATCATTATTTTCGAAATCATCTCTCAGTAACAGTACCTCATCTAAGAAAGATGCAGGTGGTTCGACCTGATCTTGGTAGCGTGCCCAAGATAAAAACCACACAATGGACATCACATGTGCACAACAACCGACAGTGCGTCTGCCTACCAGACAATTGCAATAGTATCCAGCACAGCTCTGTTATTATCCTGTTGTCTTTGCCTGCTCACAGCACGAGAAGTTTTCAACCAGCAAGCCCTACAGACTTGTTCCAAGCGATTCACCTGGAAAAATATTAAAATTATAACAGCAGATCATGATACAATTATCTACTTTAATTAATTCAAAGCTATCCAACCATAAGACAAAAGGGAAAGTCATTTTAAAAGTACCTACTTATTTGTAAACATATTGAATGCAATGCAGCAATTTTTTTTTTTTTTCTATATTTAATATGTGACTAACAAGCAATAGAATTTTTATTACATCCCATTACTCGGTAGGTAAATAAAAACTTAATTACCTAGTGTGGTGGTATCCACTGCAGAATAATGTTCCTTTCTGCAGTCACTGGAAACACTTGTGTTTGCCGTGCTCTTGAAACAGAAGCACCGCATGGAATTCAGATATTCCGATATCCAAATCTTCTTATTGTATCAGGAGGAGTACTTTCTTGTAATATAATCAAGCAGTACAAGCAAACTGCATCAAGTGGATATAACTGAAAAATAAAAGCGTATAGGAGTTTAATTACTGTGAAAACCAAATGTACCTACGATAGAAGAATAATACGTGGTGTAGTAGGGTTTCAATAAAGTATAAAAAGGTTTAAAACCTCACCTCGCGAGAAATCCACACACGTACAAGTTGACGCACATTTTCAGTCGTTTCTTAAAGTAATTGTCTTTGCACGTTCCGTTGAAATCTCACTGCACAATTAACACAACGGTTTAATGGAATAGGGGCTGTACTTGATGCCATTTTCTTCTATTTTTCGTTAAAAATAATGAAAAATCCGGAGAACACAAACACTCAATTCGAAACAAACGGAAGGTATGACAAATGACACTCCAACCACTCCTGTCAATGTCAGTGATAACTGTCAAAAATCAAGACAGAGTTGCTATCCGTTCCACGGCTTTATTATATAACCATTTTATGCAAAAAATCTTAAAAATTCAATTAAAATATTTTTTTCGGAGATTCCAATTGTTTAAAATAAATAAAAGTAGATAAAACGTGATCTAAACAAAATCTCGTCTTTGAAATAATTTATATTGTTTTTATATTAACCAGCGCGTCGTTCCTTTACACGTATTGTTGAACATAAGATCTATACTCAATAGTTATCTATGCCTTGACTTTAAAAAGGAGGAATAGCGTGATGAAAAATAGTCAATACAACGCATTTTTTAGTTTGATTTTGAGATTCCGGTTTCATTTAAACGTTATCTTTCGTCTAATTGTCTAAAAAAATAAGCTATTAATTTAGGGTGCAATGTCATCATTAGACGCAACCGTTGCAACTGGGCCCAAAAAAAAATGTCTCCTTTGTTTCATCCGTTCACGCGTGATGCGATGACCAAGGGAAATAATGATTCATTTTTATATAAATAGATAGATTGGTGGTGGTGTCATTCTATAATCATAAGTTAGTTTATAATTTAATCGCTAAGTAATTTTTAGGTCCTTAAATGTACTAACCTACCAAAAAAAGAGTGAGACCAGGAACTATAAAAAATATCTATTTAAAACAAAAACAATTTTATTTAATGGAATTATATTGACAATTTTCTTTTATATTAAAATCGATCATGCTCTTAAATCATAGAGTAGTGCCTAAAGCTAAAGGAATAAATACAGTTCACATTTATCACATAAATACTAGCTATAATTAACTTTATAGAAAAACTAGACTACCCTTATCGACAGAAACACGATTTTGGTTTGTGTAGAGAAATTTTTATGTTATTCTTTTAATCTTACGTGATATTTGTACAGAAAAAATGTCTAATCTAATGCACACTGAAAGCTGTGTGTCGTGTGATGTAACGGCTCGACAGTGGTGCCCCCTACTCTCGTCTGGTGTCTCTCTTCTTAGTGAGGAAGTAATGAACGCCTACTAGTGCGTTCACTCTGCAACAACCGTAATAATGGCTTATTTTAATAACTGTTTGGCTTATAAATATAATTAACGATAATATTACCTATCACTTGAAGAGTGAGCCTTTGGGGAAGTATACAGTTTTTGTGTCTATGCCTCTTGATGACCCGTGATTCGCCTTGGACGCAAACGGTCCCGGGTTTGATTTCCGATTTGGATCAATTCAGAAAACGACCATTTTAAAATTGACTCGAGTCTGGGTGTTCTGGGACACGCTCCTGACAAAATATATTGCATCAGCATCCGAACCTGGCTAAATTAGCAAGTAATACTAGCTAAGCAAGAAAGCTGTGTATAAATAAACACAATTTGGCATAAGTGCAAAATGTACACCACAAAACAACTAGGAAACAGAATGAAAAGTATTTTTTACAATTGCGATCACGTGTGTATAGTGTGTGTCTGTTTAGTGGCGTAAGGCATACTCACAGGAAGGGCAAATGCTATTTCTTGCTAGAGGCGAGCGCGATGCCGAGCCCCACGAGCCCGCCCAGCGCCAGCACGGCGCCGCCCGCCACCGCCATGCCGATGAGACCCTCCTTCTCCATGCGCTTGTTTATCTGACGCTGGAACACCATCACTAGTTATTCTATTACTGTGCCTACACATGGTGTAGTTTTGAACACTAGCCAAATTTAAGGAGGTGAACATATACGTCAATACCGACGACTTCTTTCTATCTAGGTTTCTTTGCGAGATCGAATCAGAAATGAGGAGATCCGCAAACGAACAAGTCGCTGATATAGCCCAACGGATTAGCAAGCTGAAGTGGCAGTGCACGGGGCATATAGTATGCAGAACTGACGGCCGATGGGGCAGAAAGGTTTTGGAATAAAGGCAAGATGGACAGATGACCTGGTAAAGGTCGCCTCCAACCGACCAAAAGTGAAAGTTGTTTGTATTGATGAACTCAATCACCTCAAACTTGGCGAGTGTTCAAAACAAAAGTGTATAGTGCGAAGTTTTAGTTATGATCTCTGTCACTCATCAAACATAATGATGGAAATGAGAGAGATTTACAAAGCAAACTGGTCTCTGTTGTCTTTTCAACCGACTTCAAAAAAGGAGGAGGTTCTCAATACCGAATGTATTTTCAGCGATCATTCGTTACTGCGTTAACCGATTTCGATAATTATTTTTTTGTTTGAAAGGTAATACTTTCAGAATGGTCCCATATAAATTTGGTTAAATTCTGATGATGGGATCTATAAGAAAATCATCAAACATTGCATAAACTCCGTACCACGCCAACTGATTTTAGTATCTGTCTTACCTATATCTCTGCCAAATGTGGACCGATTTTGATAATTCTTTTTTTAATGAATAGCTTATACTTCAAAGATACTATAATAAAACATTTTTGGAAAAAAATTCACCCCTAAGGGTGGAAAAATAGGAAATGAAATCGGTGTTCAGCAGTTAAATTATGTTTGCACTCGTAACATTTGTTTTGATTAGGATTTATCACTAAAATGGATGAAATTAGTTAATTTTATAAAAAAAAAAACCGACTTCAAAAAACTAAAAAGCTAAAAATAATAGTACCTAATCAGTTACTTTTGGAGTCGGTGCCAGTCAATGAGAGACCAATGTTTTCGTTTGCACCGACTCCAAAAGTAACTGATTAGGTACTTAAGTGTTAAGATTATTTTTAGCTTTTTAGTTTTTTGTTAATTGAAACATTGGACCATAGATGTGTGTATCTAAGTACTAACTACCACGGCTTTAAAGTAAGCTCGAGCATAAAAAGGGCAGGTTAAAAGCTTGTAGAAACTTGAAAGAAAACCGAAAACAAATAAAAAGATAGAAAAGAAAACTGAAAATAACACAAAGTTTTATAACACAATCAATTAAAGTGCATCATTGTCTGACAAATTAATAATATTTATCTTTGGCACTTCAATATGTAACAAATAGATAAGATACTAATGACTCAAATGAATGAACATGAACTTTGGATTCCTTTTCATTGAAGTAAAAATTGTCTAGTAAATTTAAAGGCATCACAATTATTAACAACATAACTATGTAGGTACTTCAGACTTTTAAATTATCGTCATCCTAAAGAATTGTCAATCTGAGATAATAACAACAATTTAATGGCTGTCTTTTCCTTGTTTATCTTCAAAAATGTTATACCTAAACACAATGTACACAGTTTACTCCATCTTACATTTAATCACATTGTTTAACCCAGGAATACCCAAGTTGGAATAGGGATCATACACATGAGAAATAAAAAATCCAGATAATAAAAACCTCTAAGGAATGGAACAGTGCTTGTTCTCAAACTATAGTAGGTACTATAAAAATATTTAAAAAATTACCTCCAATGCCAGAACTTGTTGATTCGCCGGCTCGATTTCAAGGAATGCTTTGACATAGTGCAGGGCCTTGTTGTACTCCTTGATTCTTGCATTGCCAATAGAAAGGTAGAACAGGTAGTCCCTTTTGCCTTCCGGGTGTGAATTGAATAGCTCTTTTAGTAACAGGATACCCTGAAATGTAGATTTAATATGTCAGGCCTGAAAAACAACGACACAATAGAACTGTCACCGTTATGCTGTCTTGTGCAACTGATTTAGTGTTGACAAGTTAGGAGTAAAAATAATTTATCTCTTAATTGTTATTTAAGATAAATTGAGTATAATAAAAAATCTTTACAAAAACATTTTTAATGTTACAGGTACATAATTTTTAAATAGTTTATTTTTATTGTAAACTAGCTGACCCAGCGAACTTCGTTCCGCCAATTCGTTTGACAGGTGCAAACAGTTTGTATGGTAAAATAAAATAGTTTCTTTACTACTTTCCTTGCATTTTTAAAATATTTTCTGACCTTTTAAACCTTCCCTGCACTTCCACAAATATTTCAAGATCAAAATAAGTCAAATTGGTCGGCAATTCATTTTTATATATATAGATATAGTAACATTAAACTTAAAACAATCTTCTGCTGGTCTTAGCAACTTCAGTTCTCATTTACAAAATTTTACTAATTAGCTAAAAGCCTGGCAACTTCGAACAATTGGATTTATTTAGTTAATTAAATTAAAAGGATAATAGGTAGTCAACATAACAATTTGATAAAAAGCCATTAACTACTATGCAATCATAGAAAGTGTAGTTTAAAATAATAAATTAACTTTTCTAACAATTATTAAGGGTTGGCCATTAAATTGGGAGTAGCTAGGGGGGTCTTACGCAAAATCTTAGCAAAGTAGATCTTGATAGTTGTAATTTTAAAAAAAATATCTCTTTACTGCACCTCCTATGCAAACAAAATACCCCAATATGAGTCTCATATAGTTTTCTTAAATGATGCAATGATATGATATTTTCCTATTGTTGTTAAACTTTACTCTACTTAGTTATTTTAGAATTTTATCTGGTAACTTTTCCCTAGTCGTGTGAATTGTGACTAATCGCACATACTCTTAACTCTAAATGGTGTAAATATGACGTGGTGACGAGCAATAAGTTCATAATGTTGATTCAGACCTTTCTGATGTCGGTGGGGTATTTACTGCGCACCAGGCACCACGCGTATTCAAACTGCGCCTTGTGCGTCACTTTCCCCTGATGCAATTGCTCATGGAACACTTTCTCGAACTTCTGCAGGGGAACAGAGGAATAAAAAAATCATAACAATAATCAAACAACGCAAGAGGTGAGTCACGTACTATTCAAAAGTGCTTACTTGCAAATCTTCCGAAGACACAACCTCATCAAGAACGTCTTCCATGATTGAGAAGTATGCAATCAATCAACTAGAAATTCTAGATCAATTCGTATTGTACGAAATGAGCATTATTTTCTAAAAAAATATGGGTATCGAAAAATCTGATCGCAATCTTTTGATTTTGACAACTGCCGATTTTTTTTTTTTTTTTTTTTTTCGTTCCAATTGGAACAGGCTAAGGTCTGAGACCATGCTGCCTAGTCATCAGTTTTTTTTTTTTTTTTTTTTTTTTTTTTTCCCTCGTTATGAAGTAAATCTAGTTAATGTCATCAGTTATAGTCATTTAATTTATTTATTTTATCAAGTCCGAGTTTAGTTTAGTTCAATTCAATAAACCTAAATGTCCAAATCAAACGTCTTTGCATGGACGTGATGATAGATAAGCCGATTGCATGGATTTAGCATTGTGCTAATCCATGGCCAAGTGTCAGTCAATGCCAGTGAGTGACATTATGTCATGTCATTTGTTTGTTCATTGTTGCTTGAATGAAAACAACAACCAAAACAAAACGTCTAAAACAAAGAGGAAATTAATTGGTCTAAAACCATCATATTTTACAACACATCATCAAACAATCACAAACAATTTTAGTTTGAAAACATACACAACCAAACAGTAAATTAAATATAAACAGTAAACAAGCAGAAATAAAATATATACACAAAGCTTTAAATAACTAAATTTGCCCAACTGTATTATTAATAAAATTATACAGAGGTATATAAGTTAAACTATTTACAAGAAGAGCCTGGATGGAGCGCGGTACCGAATCAGGACTATCATATATTTCCATAAGCTCATCCATCAGCACAAGGCGCTGAATGCCAAAGGATGAGCAGCTGAAAAATATGTGGGATAATGACTGCTCTGTTTGGATATTACAATAGTCGCAATGAGAACTGCTTACCATTTTCAGGCGGAAGAGATGGAAATTTAAATTACAGTGACCAAAACGAAGCCTTAAAATAGTTGAGTAAAATTTCCTGTTGATGTAAGTATTATTTTTGCAGAACCAGGGAGCAGTACCAATTGGTACATTAAAAGTGGCATACCATAAACCTTTATTTTGAGTTTGAATGGTGTAGTTCCAATGCCTTTTCCATATGTCAGTGGCCCTTTTTTTTAACAGAGGAATTATATCTGTACATGGAACAGAAATATTAAGGAGACTACTCGAGTCAGGGATAGAGGATGAAGAATTTGTAATTGTTCTGGCTAAAAAGTCTGCCCTTTCATTTCCTAATACACCTACATGTGAAGGAACCCACATAAATGAAACCTTGATATTGTGTACTATTAACAAGTCTAGCCAAAACTCTTTGATTAAAGGAATCAAATAATTTGTGTTAGCATGGAATTTGTTGTTTTCAAGGTTTTTAAGAACACTCATGCTATCACTAATTATTATCCAATCACAAAATCCATCATTTTTAAGTTTAATATGTTTCAAAGCAGCAAGAATAGCTACAGCCTCAGCTGTGAATATACTTATGTTAGAATTAATTTTATACCCAGTACCAGTGTTTAGAAACCTATCAAAAATAGCAAAAGAGACAGCAAAATCAGTTTTTGAGCCATCAGTGTACAGGAATCTATAGTCCCTGAACTCAGAAAATTTACTATAAACATCTTCTTTAGAGGATAACTTATCATCTATCATGATATTAATTGCAGGAAATTTACTGTTAAAGTCTCCCTGATAACATGGAAGAAGTGATGATCTATAGATTTGAAGAGTTTCAAGGAAATTTAAATATTGAGGAAAATCTTGAAGGATATAAGGAGGGTTACGAATGGATTGTAGGGAGTGTTTCATGTTTAAAAACAAATGATTGTTACTTTTATTATATAGTTTTAATATGAATCTTTCTTTCAAATATGAAAACCTTATACTTAATGGAGGAAGATTGCACTCAACTTGCATTGTATTGATGGGAGTACTTTTAAATGCTCCAGTAATGAGTCTTAAGCTTTTATTTTGAATTTTATCTAAGATATCAACCAGTCTGTTATCCCCAGCAAAACATAGAAAACCATATTCAAAGTGACTACGAATCAGAGATTTATACAGAAGCAACAATATTTTGGGATCAGCTCCCCAGGATGTACTACATAATGATTTTAAGATATTAAAAGCTTTATTAGCTCTTGAACTTATTAATTCGATATATTTTTTCCAAGAAACATTATGGGTAAAGGTAACACCTAAAAACTTAGCTTCATGAGAAGCAGGAATAGAAACTTTATCATAATACACAGGGGGAATGAAATTACTAGATTTACCAAATACTACCAATTTTGATTTTAGTGCATTTATGTCAAGATTCAAATAAGAAAAGTATGTACATAACCCTTCCAAAGACTTATTAAGAATGTTTGAAATATGTTTAATTTTTTTTCCAGTTGCATAAACTACCAAGTCATCGGCAAATTGAAGATTTTTTACTTTTGAACCTAAAATAAAATTCAAACGTCTGATATATAGAATAAAAATTAATGGAGAGAGTATGCCTCCTTGACAAACACCTGTAGACGCAAATCTTGGACCATATAACTTACCATTATACTTAACATAAACTTCCCTTTCAGATAAAAATTTTTGGACCCAGTGAACTATTTTGTTTGGAATTCCAACAGACAGTAATTCAGAACAAAGTACATCAATATTAACACTATTAAAAGCTCCAGCAACATCAAAGAATACTGACATTAAATAATTCTTATTTGTTAAGCTATTTTGTATATCAAGCTGTAGTTGACAAATGCTTTCACGAGCCGACGTTCCTCTTCGAAAACCAAATTGATTTGCAGGTAATATGTTATTTTTTTCTATATAAAAATCTAATCTTTGTTTTAGTAATTGCTCAAAAACCTTACCAACACAAGATGTTAGAGCAATAGGACGGTAGGAATCTGGATTTGATCGTATCTTATCAGGTTTCAAAATAGGGACTAAACAATCAGACTTCCATGAATGAGGGATATCATTATTCAACCACAAATTATTTAATACTTTAAGAAAAATGTACATACCTCTTTCATTAAGCTTTTTCAACATAATATAAGGGATACCATCCAGACCAAAGGCACTATCTTTTCTGGAGTAGATAGCAGACATTAACTCTTTTAAAGTAAAAGGTTTGGTTAAAAAACTATTTACAGAATTTGTCTCACTGGGAAGGGGAAAATTTGATTTCTTATTGTTTACAAAGTCTGGAGTATACTTTTTCAGAAAATCTTGGACCCAGCTATCATCATTATTGCTACAAGAATATGTTTTATTAAATTTTCGCATGTATTTCCAGATTCTCGAAAGAGGCGTACAACGATTAAAAGAGCTACACAGATCGACCCAACTATTTGTTCTTTCTGTTTTCAAAGTAAGTTTTTTGAGCGCTTGTAATCTTTTAAATTCTATGTAAGCTTCATCAGATGGATTGTTTTTGAAATAAAGATAAGCTGACTTAGAATTTTGAACTGCTTCTGAACACTTTTTATTCCACCACGGGATCGGAGGGTTTTTAACTAACTTAGTACGAGTGGAGTTAAGGACTGACGGATTTGTAGGAAAGGAGACCGGCGTATTATGACAAGGAAGACATCTAACGATTGCAGAATGCAAAATTTCACAAAACTCAGTATAAGCATTCAACGGAGCAAAGTTTTGAACCTCAAAGTTAGATAATTCTAAATCTACATTTTGTTCATACAATTTCCAATCTACCATTTTATAGTTAGGGTAGATGGGCAATTGTATGTTACTTTGATTATTTGCAAGACTATTATTTACAAAAACTTTAATATGTACAGGAAGGTGGTAGCTGCCAAGGGGATCATCATGCACAGACCAATCACAAGATAAAGCTAATGATGAAGAAACAAACGACAAATCTAAGGCATTTGGACGCCATGTCAAAGAACCAACTGTTGTCACTTCACCGCTATTCAATATAACCAAATTATTATCATCGACAATCTCCAAAATATCCCTACCTCGTAGGTTTACTGAATTACACCCCCAAGATGTGTGATGGGCATTAAAATCGCCAGCGAATATCATCGGTTCAGGCACTGATTTTATTAATGATTCGAATTTATGTTTATTAAAAGTTGGAGTGCAATTAGTTGGACAATAAAAACTGACAATACTTATTTCTTTATTATTTACAGTAATTCTTACACAAATATTTTGTAAAGAATTATCAGAATATGTATGAATTTTTTTATAATGTAAACTATTATGTATTAAAATAGCTACGCCATTATGTTTGTTACCAATATCATTTCTTTCTATTTTAAAACCTTTTATGTTAAAATCTTTAATAGGAGTCAACCAAGTTTCTGATATAATTGCTACATGAATGTTGTGATCATAAAGATGTTGAGTTAATAGAAGCTTGTTACTGGAAATACTCTGAGCATTCCACTGCAAGATGTTAAGATCCATTATTAGGAGAGGAAGAACTATTTCTGAATGTTTGTTGAAGAATTTCTTTTATGGAAGATGAATTAATTGGAATATCTTTTTGATTTAAAACAATTTTTGTGATAGCGTTTGTTAACATGTTCATAAAAAAGTCTGATTTTGTTAAATTTTGTATTTGAGTTTCAATATTACGCATAGTTAATTGTGGAAATGAGTTTTCATTAAATAAATCTGAATACTTAGTAGCTCTGGACTTAACTTTATTTTCTTCAATTTTTAGTTTTTTTTGGGGACAAGTGTTTGAAATGGCTACATGATTACCACCACAATTGGAGCATTTTGCGTCTTTAGGGTCTTGCTTACATGTTTTGTAGTTGTGATCCAGTGAGCATATCGAGCATACCTCGGCATTTCTACAGTATTTTGCTATATGCCCAAACTTCAGACAGTGTAGACACTGTTTAACGGGGGGAACGTATACGCTTACCTCGTGCCTCCAGGAGTCGAGGTATACGTACTGCGGTAACTCAGTGGAGGCGAAGGTCACGGCGACTGTTTGAGTGGGCTGGTACGAGACAGCACCACAATCACTCCGCACACGACGCATGAAGCGCCTCACTTGAATAATATTTCGTGAGCTTCCTATTAATGTCGAAATCATTTTATTTGATAGATCTGTAGGGACTGCGGTAAGGACCCCAGTCACCTCAGTGTCGATTGCCGGTATTGTGGCTTTTAAACCCAGTTCATCCAGTAGTTTTTTATTTTGAAGAAAAACATTTGCGTTATTGGATAAGTCGAATGTGATTCCAATTTTATGTTTGTTAATGGATTTTAAATGCAGTATGCCAGTGACGCAATATTTGCGTATGGCGTGTGAAATGGCCAATCGGTCTTTATCATTAAACATTTTTTCATCTTGGTGGGACAGGAACACTATATATTCAGTCTTTGCACTATTTTCTGGGTACTTTCGTGTGTATCCTGGGACCTTAAACACCTGATATTTTTTAACGCTGTCTTCATCAGAGTCTGAGGATGTCTCCATCAGTGGTGCTTGATTATCGGGCGGATCGTTTTTTTTCCGTTTTCGACCCCCCATTTTCGTTCACTCTATTAGTTCGTTTCACTAGCAACTATATTTACAACTTCAACTATATTTACAAAGAAATAGGCAATTTTTTATAACACTTAGAAATTAAATTAAATTTAGGCGCCTTTCGTGATCAAAGGTTCCCGCGCTTTTTCTGACAACTGCCGACTGACAGTGACAAATGAAATGACATTTTTTTTTTTTTTTTTGGTTCCATTCTTTCCTTCCTCGATGGTTGGAAAAGGCAAAGGCTTTCGCCATACAGCCAGGTCTTATGTTAAAATGTATCTTCAATGTATTTTTTTAATTTAGAGACGTTCATCAACCGTTTCACAAATAATGTTTAAAGCTCTTCTACAGTTGAGATTATGAAATTATATAGGGCTTTATAGTTTTCTTCATTCTTGAGAAGTTCCTGTAGACGGCGCGGGATGTCTTCAGGCCTTTTATAGACTTCTAATAAATCTTCAATCAAGATAAGTCTTTGAAGTGAGAATTCAGAACACTCAAAGAAAATGTGATGGAGAGACTGAATTGGTTCATTACAAAATGTGCATGACGGGGAGGTAATCATGTTCATTCTATGCAGATGTTCGTTAAAACGACCATGCCCAATTCGTAACCGAGAGATTAATGAGTAAAATTTTCTGTTCTTGAAAGTTCCTTTAAAGAACCAGGGCGCTCTTATATCATTATTTATTTCTCTATACCAGGTTCCTTTTGCTTGAAGAGTTTCCTGCCAATGCTCTGTCCATTCTCTCCGTGACGATTCTTTTATAAGAGTAGTGCAATCTGAATGTGGTAATTTAATATTCTTTGCAGGAACTAGATCCGAAGTATTTGTTATAAGTTTAGCAAAATAATCTGCTTGCTCATTGCCAGCCACACCTATATGCGAAGGAGTCCAAAAAAATATAATATCTTTACCCTCATTAATTAGCTCGACATACTTTTCTTTGATTTTTATAATTAGGTAATTTGTTTTAGCATTGTGGCATGGATTAGACAGTGCTTCTAAAACGCTCATACTATCTGATATAATAATCCACTTTTGACTGTCAAATTTTTCTATGTACTGTAAGGCAGCTAATAAGGCACATGCCTCGGCCGTGTATATACTTGTAACGGTAGGTAATTTTATTCCATGACCAGTCTTTAAGCATGGATCATAAAATGCCATAGAAACATTTTCTACCGTTTTTGCACCATCCGTATAAATCTGCCTGTATCCTTCCCAATCATTAAGTTCATTATGTACAACATATTTACAAAACAGTTTTTTATTAATAATAATCTTCATTTCAAAAAATTTACTTTGATAAAGACCACTACAACATGGTAATTCATCACTTGTATGAACATTGTTTTCGTCTTTTAACTTTTTAACATCTCTTAATGCTATATTTAAATAGGAAGTGAAATTAGCATTAAATAACTTACTTAATAATATACTATTATTTACAACCAATAATTTCATCAAAAATATTTTCCGGAGATAATCAAACCGTATATCTAATGGAGGCAAATTGCATTCAATTTGCATTGAATTAATCGGTGAGGTGTTCATAGCACCTAAGATAATGCGTAAATTTTTATTTTGGACTTTATTAAGTTTCTCGACGAGCTTTTTGTCTGATGCAAAACAAAAGAAAGCGTATTCGAAATGGCTTCTCACCAGAGATTTGTATAATACCAGCAGTATTTTAGGGTCAGCGCCCCATTGAGTACCAGTTAGAGATTTAAGAATATTAGTAGCTCTGAGGGATCGTTCTATGAGACAGTCGACATACATTTTCCAGGAGAAGTTTTGTTGAAAAATAACACCTAAAAATCTTGCACACATTTCTGTTGGCAACTCTTCATTATTATATTTTATGTTAGAAATAGGCAATTGAATGTTACGTTTCTTAAAAACTACAACTTTGCTTTTGCTTGCATTTACATCTAAGTTCAAATAAGTTAAATACGAGTGAAGTTTAACAAGCACGCTATTCAATTTGTCTATAAGATTTGTAAGATTTGAACCTTGTGTATAAATAGCTAAATCATCTGCAAATTGCAAATTTGTTATGTCAGGATCAGGTCCTAAAATTTCATTTAATCTATAAATATATAAAATATACAACAAGGGGCTCAAAATACCCCCTTGGCAGACTCCTTTGTAAGACAGCCTAGGTCCATACAATTTATTGTTTATCTTCACAAAAACCTTACGTTTATTTAGGAATTGGTACAACCATGTCACAATTTTATTGGGAATTCCTAAAGAAAGTAGCGTAGTTGATAAAACTGAAAGATTTACATTATTAAAGGCACCTATAATATCGAAAAATACACATACTAAATATTTATTTTCAGTCAAAGCTTTTTGTATATCTGTAAATAAACATCCCAAACTCTCACGAGCCGAACGACCACGTCTAAAACCAAATTGATTGTTAGGAAGTAAGTGATTGCTTTCAATGAAAAACTCTAGACGTTGCTTTAATAACTGCTCAAATACTTTACCTACGCATGACGTGAGCGCAATCGGACGATATGAATCGGAACTATCTTTATTTTTACTTGGCTTTAAAACTGGAACTAAACAGTCCACCTTCCACTCTTCAGGGATTGTATTACTCTTCCATAACCCGTTAATAATAGAAAGCAATTTTGATAAATTATCTTTAGTAAGTTTTTTAAACATCTTGTAAGAAATATAATCTAAACCGCAAGTAGTGTCCTTTCGCGACTTAACAGCTGAGACTAGTTCAGATAAGCTAAAAATGTCTGTTAAGTAACTGTTAGCTGAGGTATTATTGCTTGAAGTATTATAGTTATTAGGAGGTGGAGCTTCTACATGATCTGGGGTATATTTCCTTAAAAATTCATTAACCCAAGGTGGACATTCATTATTCTGTAGAAACCTAGAATCGCTACTTTTATTAAACTTTCTCAGGGTATTCCAAATTCGAGATACTGGAGTCAGTCTATTAATATTTGAGCAGAACTCTTTCCAGTTCTCACTTTTTTCAGTGTTAATTATGCGTTTTTTTAAAGCCTGTAATTTTTTAAAATTAACATAATTTTCAGGCGAAGGGTCAGTTTTAAACTTTATAAAAGCTTCTTTAGAGTTTTGTACAGCGCTAGCGCAACGTTCATTCCACCAAGGAACCGAAAGATGTTTAAAGTTACTACGAGACGTTTGTGAAACGGAACGATTGGTATTATTTTTGTTGTAATTTGGCATTGACATATTTACAGCAGATTTGATTGTGTCACAAAAAAAATTGTATGCTTCAAGAGGACGATTGTTGTAATTAAAAGTCGGAAAATCATTTAACATTTCATTGACTGTGTCTGAATAGTGTTCCCAGTTTACTAATCGAAGGTTGGGATGATCAGGAATATCAGTTCCTGAAGCAACAAATGTTTGCAATGGTGTACATACAGCAAATAGTTGCATTGAAGTTAAGGTGGGTAAATGATAACTACCTAAAGGATCATCATAGACTTTCCAGTCACAATTTAATGCCAAACAAGAGCTCACCATAGTTAAATCCAAGCCATTCGGTCTCCAACTGTGTGAACCTACAGTTGTTACTTGTTGGTCATTTAACAGTACTAAGTCACAGTCATCTAAATTATCAAATATATTTCTACCTCGAGGGTCTATGGAGTTGCATCCCCAAATTGTGTGATGAGCATTGAAATCTCCAGCTACAAAAATAGGTTTTGGTAAACTATCTATTAGATCTTTGAACTTCTTAATGTGAAATCTTGGTGAGCTGTTGTTTGGACAGTAGACTGAAACTATTGTGTATTTCTTATTATTAATTGTTACCTGGATTGCTAGATTTTGTAAAGAATTATCAAAAAAAGTTGGGAGCCTGACATACTGAATGCTTTTATGAATTATAATAGCAACCCCATTATGCTCATTTCCACAGTCATTTCGTTCTATGTGATAACCTTTAATTTTAAATTTTTGGTGAGGCTTGAGCCATGTTTCTGATATTAAAGCTATATCTATGTAGTTATCATAAATATATTTTTGAAATAAATTGCGACTGCTCAGTATGCTCTGAGCATTCCATTGCATTATATTTAAATATTGTTCTGTGAACTTAGTAACCTTTCTTTCTTACTGAGAGTTTCTGATAGAATACCTAAAATATTTTTTGATGAAATTATTGTCTCATTTGTTTTGTTCAAAGTAATTATTTTAATTATAGTTTCTATTAAAAGATTCATTGCTGATGCATCAGTATTTAGTATGTCAAGTAAGTTGGTTTGAGGTTTTTTGTAATCTTTAACAGTGGTCTTTAGTTCTGGGAAATTTTTCTTATCAAACAGATTTGCATAAGTGGGTGCTTTGTGTTTAATTCTGTTCTCTTGAATTTTCTTTTGTTTGATGGGGCATTGACCAGAAATACTAATGTGATTACCATTACAATGAGCGCAAACAGCATTCTCTTTGGTGATTGTGCAGTCTTTATAATTGTGGTTATTGTTGCAGATTGAACATCTCTCATCATTTTTGCAGTATTTAGAAATGTGTCCATACCTCAAGCAGCGATAACACTGCTTTACCGGTGGTATATATTGCATGATGTTATGTCTCCATCCCTCGAGGTCCACAAAATCCGGCAGGGAGGTTGCTGCGAATGTGATGGCAACTGTTGGAGTTGGCTGACGGACGAAACCATTTGCTGTAGCAACTTTTCTGAAAAAACGACGGATGCTTATAATTTTCTTAGTGCTGCTTAGAAGAGTGTATATTTTCTTATTTGTGTACTTTACTGGGACATTACGAATAATGCCAGTTGTTTCTGTTGATGTTGCTGGTATTGTGGCTGCAAAGTTATTTTCTTTTAGAAATGTTTTATTTATTAAAAATGCATTGGCCAATCCTGGTTTTTCAAAATATACGCCGATTTTGTATTTATTGAGAGCCCTTAAGTACTTAATACCCTTATTATATCTTCTTATGCAGTTTGAAATGGAAAGAAGATCTCTGCTGCCTATTGGTGTCTCACTGCCTACTGCTTGTACAAAGACGACAAACTCTGTTGCATTTGAATCTTCTGGATACATTCGAGTATAGTCGGTAACATAATATGGGGCATGGTTACTCTCCTGCTCTCCCTCGTCCTCCGACTCTGATGTTGTGCTGGTAGAGTCTCGGTTGAGACCCCCCGAATCCTGATCAGGAACATCATCTTTTTTTCTTTTTTTCCCTGCTCGCCTCCCCATCGTCTTAATTGCGGTTAAAACTCTTAATTTAACAACTTTTTTAATTATTGAAGTTAAAAAATTTAAGGAGCCCGCCTTTACTCTTCGAAGTTCCCGCGCTTTTTTTCATGAAATGACAGTAGTAGTAGTAATATTTATCCTCAAAGGGAAAGGCAATGGTACAGAGCCATACAGCCAAAATGAAATGACAGCTGACAGCTGACTGGCTGGAATGGCCCCTTGCCTTGGTCCGAATCCAACTGACTGCGTAGTATGTACTCATTACTCAAAGTCGATTCGAATTAGTTTGAATGGAAAATAATTTTGTAGCTTCTACTAAAGTGAAGCATTTTTCATACAAATAACAATATAGGCAGACACGGTGGACTCCACTGGTCCTACCACTGGTTGTCAATTGTATAAAAACTCCTTCTAATGACCTCTTCGCTTTGTTGGAGAAAGAGAGACCGAGACCCACCAACCCATTTTTATACCCCTAACAGACGTTCCGATTTGGTTGGAGCCAAGCAAATCGGGGCCGTTCTTCCAACCACTCCAGCATTGCTAGAGGTTCTGGACGGTCGGATATCCAACCGTCGCGTCGTCCGTCACTTGCCTTGATGCGGCAGAATACGGACGTCATGTCTCCTTTTTTTTTTACACGACTGCCTAAAAAAAAAGGAGTGTAATGTTTTCGGAGGAACAAAACTTCCACACGTACTAATTAGGTTGCAGCCGACTAAATAGGGCGGAGCTATCAGAAGCTTCTTATAGAAACGCCGGACCGACCTGTCACAAGCCCCGCTCATTATCCAGTTCGGCGATTCGGCGCCAGTTCTGCCACGATACACCTCTCCATCTTTTGACGTTCGCACAGGGATGTTAAGGATGGCGACACGTTATTGCTATTGGAACTATTGATTAGTTTATTAAAGAAGAATAATCATTGTTTATATTTTTTCCTACGCTGGGTCCGGCTGTGTTTTATTTTGATAGTGTTCACTATCGACATTCCATATGCACGAATATTTTTCCACTTCAGCTATAAAATCTTAAGAATAATAATAAAAGAATACGTTTATTTGAAACAAACCAAAAAATATGTATATTAATAGATAAATTAAAAAACACGAATAAGTATTAAGCAGAATTAAAAATACATTGTAAACACTGTAGGAAATTATTTGCGGTCGACCTTTATAGTGTGTTTGTTAACGAGCTGGCAATAATAGGAGCATAAAATTTCCTATTTTTCCTTCTATCGACCAAATAACCGGCTTTTGAAGTCCATAACCCTCCCTCCTAATATAGCCGTCTCCTCCTCCTTTTTTGTAGTCAGTTAACAGGAGTAAACTTTGGGCAACCCTAATTTCATATTTGACATTATGCAACAAGAAGCGCGTGTACAGCCGACGTCTGCCAAACTGACACAAATTTCTGATAATATGCGGGCAGGGCCGTCTTAACATATCCCAGGGCCCTGGGGTACACAAGAATTTGGGGCCCTACTTATGTGTGCATTTATCGTATAGACTTAAAATGGATAGGCCTATTGTCAAAATCAGACTACTCCAAAGGAGACAGATTTTTGATTGCCAATTGATATTTTCCATAATACGCAATGCTCTATTAAATAATAAATGAATATGAATTAATAAATGAATATGAATATTATGCAATACATATAAGTAGCATTCCCCAAAGGTCATTTCATATTTTCCCTTTTTTTCTAACACAGTTATCAAAAAAGAAAAAAATAGGCTTCGAACCTATTTGTGTAAACCTTTGGGGCCCCCATGAGCTGAGCACGGTCCCCGTGTGCCCTTATAGAAAGACGGAACTGTATGCGGGGTATCTAGTACAGTCACAGAATGTATGGTAGACGGGCCTCTCAAGAAATTCTGATGACGTTTCAATCCGGCGTGCATTAGAACCGAATGACCGGCAAGAAACATTTCTTACCATATGCGGGTTTTAGTACAAAATGTATGCACCGAAGTGCCTTCAGGTTTGCGCCAGATTGTTTCTATTAAACTGGTGACAGACTGCGACGGACTTGTCTTGACATTGTAGGGTCAAGCGCTGCCATTGGTCTATCCTTCAGTCAACGTCCGAAAGCCCAAGGATCGACCAATGGCAGGGTTTGACCTTACAATGTCAAGACGAGTCTGCAGCCGCGTCCATCGCCATCTGTCACCGGCTTTAGAAGCTTCGGATATTAAGCAACCGGTCGTAATAATAATTATGTTGGACCAATCACCATACGTTCCAATCGTCGTAGTCGGCTGGTTGGTTCCAACCAAATCGGAACATTACAGGTTATGGGACTTGAAAGATTGATTCTACAATAATCGTCGACTTTCAAAGTCATTAAATTGTCAATGTCATAATTCGAAATTTCATCGTCTTATCTGTCAGTTAGTTTTGTGCGGAATTGTGGATTGTTCGGCTTCGGCGCCGGAATAATTCATTGGTTTTTTTAATGGTTTTAGAAGTAAAGAACATAAATAATCCTTAAAACGAATAAAAGGCTAGTGCTTTAGTATTCTCTTTAGTTTAGTACGATGCAAAGTGTTATAAACACGGTAAAGGGGACGGCTCTGGGGGTGGCTGGATATTTGACTCCAGTGCTCAAGGTATGTCCAGCTCTCATTGGTCTGTGCATTGTTCGTTATCATTGTTTACGATCCTTACAATGTCAACTTTTAGCGCAGATGCTATTTATGTGCATGTTATCTCGTATTAGTTTGTTTACTTTGACTTTCCTAAATATTCAAATTTGAACAGATAAAGGTAGGTATTTTACTTAAATAATCTTCAATTTGTGTCAATAATATATCTAATCCAATATAGTTTTTCAACCGGCCAATCTGGACGTCAATGGGGGAGGCCTATGTTCGACAGTGGACGTCCTATTGCTGGAATGATTAAAACAAAAAGGTTAACATTGTTACTGCACATTTCAAAAATGTATGATAATGATGTCTTAATTAAAAAACCAAAAGCATATTTGCTTAAAAATATTTTGCTTTTTCCATCTTCTTCCCTAGTGGTCTGTCCCACTTTTATTACAGTCAAGCATACCCTGACTGTTGGCACTGCCCCTTATCTGAATCAATACTTACTTGAAACTAAAACAAAAGAAATCTGACATAAGTAGGTAAGTAGGTACACTACTGGGGGAGGCCTATGTTCAGCAGTGGACGTCCTATGGCTGAAATGATGATGATAAGGTACACTACAACTACACTAGGATCCCATGTAACCGTGTGGTGCTGTGGTTCGTGCTCCGGACTATAAAGCTGGCAGTAGCAGGTTCCGTAAAGGGGTTGTCTTGTATGATGAGGACGAACATTTGTACCTAAGTCATGGATGTTTATAAAATTATATAAGTATGTTAATCTGTTATTGACACTATAGTACAAGCTTTGCTTAGCTTTACTTGTTATCTATTGTGCAAGCAGACAAAAGATTTTTTGTTACATGATGCCACCTGTTCACGATTCAAGGAGTCAAAGTTCCAAGAGACTGGAGTGCTAACTCCTGAGGAGTTTGTGGCAGCGGGAGACCACTTAGTGCACCACTGCCCCACCTGGCAATGGGCCAAGGGGGAAGAAGCCAAGTTACGACCTTACCTACCAGCAGACAAACAATTTCTCATCACTAGGAATGTCCCTTGCTACAGACGTTGCAAGCAGGTTTATAAAATTTTTTTAAAAGTATCAATTAAAAAAAAAAATTAATATCATCTAGGTACTGATAAAATGAATACAGCTTCAAATTTTGATAAAATTATAATTTTAAATGATTACTTGCAACCTTTCACGTTGCGTGATTAATACACATTAAAACAGGAATTAAAAGGTAAAATACGTACTTATTAATAATTGCTTTTATTCCCATTTTATTGTGTATTAGTTTTAAATGATTCTAATCTGTGTATTTTTCTAATTATTATTATTATTATGTTATTGGCAGGCAAGCAGTTGAAACAACTGATAACAGCCTGCATCTCGTTGTCATAGTTTAAGTTATCTTTTCCTCCAGATACTTATCTAATCTGTTCTTAAACTGGTTAGTAGTTTGTGCTGACACCACTTCTGGTGGCAATTTGTTCCATGCCTCGATCACTCTGTTATTAAAAAAGTGCTTGTGGGGTTTTTTAAATGAACGGGTCTTTGATAACTTTAATTTATTTAATTTTATGCTTAAAATTTTAAGTTTGTAGGTTTAGTTCATGATTTGTATTAAAACGGAAATAATTTGGACATAAGTTTTAAACTTTTTTTGTTATTAAAGCATTATCAGAATCTGACTTCATACTTTGTTTTGGTGCCCAATTTAAATACCTATTTAATTTCAGATAGAATACTGTGAGGACAAAGAGAAGGTGATAGAGGATGAGAATGACGCAGAAGGCGGGTGGGTAGACACGCATCACTATGACAGTGCTGGATCACCTACCATAGAAGAAAAGGTAACCCATAATATCTTGTTTTCGATTCTCCGCCATGTAATAAAATCCTGCCGTGCCGTGTGGAGACGGCCGTAAAGTACCGTGTGAAGACGGCCGTAAAAAATACACTTTCCCACTGCCGACAGGAGGCGTGTCGTAAGAGGCGACTAATTCCTGTAGCACGAAACGGGCAGCGTCTTCGTGTGAAATCTTATAAAAAACTGCCCTCGCCAACCCGCCTGCCAAGCGTGGCGAGTATTGGCAATCTCCCCCAATGATAAGTCATTGGGGGAGGCCTTTGTTCAGCAGTGGACGTCTTATGGCTGGAATGATAATGATAATAATAAAATCATACTAATATTATTAATGCATAAAATTGTGAGTATGGATGTTTATTACCCTTTCACGCAAAAACTGATGAAATTTGGCATATGTACTGATAGACCTGAATAACACATCGGATACTTTTTATCCGGGTAATGTCAACACAGACCAAGTTGCTGGCAAAAGCTAGTAAAATAATAAATATGCACCTGACAAGACACAAAATGTCCAAATCTCGAAGTAAGGAATTTGACGCACTTTATCTTTGTAATTTTTTGGTTGATAGGCAAAAGAGAAAATAAGTGTTAAAT
This sequence comes from Anania hortulata, assembly GCA_963576865.1. Classification (NCBI taxonomy): domain Eukaryota; kingdom Metazoa; phylum Arthropoda; class Insecta; order Lepidoptera; family Crambidae; genus Anania; species Anania hortulata. Next base: position 23,959,596 of record OY756388.1, on the reverse strand, counting down.
TATTTTTTTGTAATCTAACTGATGGACTAAATAGATTTTCATGTTCTAACCAGTCGTCATCCGAATAGGGAATATCCATATATTTTTATTTAGTCTTATAATAAATAGTACTTTATTATAATTATAAAAAGTTAAAGAATTTTCGATAAAAATTTAGAAATACCTGACTTACAACCTATGCAATACAAATACAAGTCGCATGCTAGACAAGGACATCCGACATGTACCGTGACGTCACAGTATATGTCTGCCATAAATTTTTCAGGCTCCGAATGTTTTACAGAATTACCCTTGAACGATATAATTGTTAAAGAAATACTTAACATTCTTTCGGCGAACCGAGCTGTCGGTAAAAAAAAATTATTTGTATCGATGAACGATGAACAGTGATTTCTATGTACAATTATATCGTTCAAGGGTAATTCTGTAAATCATTCGGAGCCCAAATTTTTCATTGTCATCATCATCAAAAGTTGTTTTTGAGAGACAAGAGACAAGTATATCTCAATTTCTAATTACTGTATTATGGTTATTTTTTACCTAAAATTACTTTTGTTTTTACTGTTAGCACTATAATTTCATATATTTTTTTATAGATATAGTAAAAACAATTATTTTCGTGCATATTCCCTATCGGACCGTCAGGTCAGGTCATCGGATTAAAATATTTAGTGTTAGGTGTGCGAGATGACGCTGGAGGCGGCGGACACGGGCGACAGCGAGGGCGAGGGCGCGGACGACCGCGCGGACGACGACGACGACGAGGGCGAGGCCGAGGACATGGAGCAGTTCCAGGAGTCGGGGCTGCTCGACGAAGTCGACCCTGTGAGTGACACTACAGTGCACACTATCCATGTTTGTTTACTTACCAAATTGCTCTTGCTCTTCTCTCTTTGGGGGCTCCAGCTAAAAAATCAACTGCAATTTTTCACAGCACACGCTTGGCCCATTGGACATTACAACCACAATTTTATGTCATCCTTTGATGTTTTTTTAATGTTCTTCTTTTAAAAAAATATTTCTTTCTGTTTTTGTTTTGTTAAATAATTAACAGGGAAAAATCATTTTTTTACAAACTATGGCTGAAAACTGCTAAACATAGGCCTCCCCCATTGACTTCCAGGTTGCAGAAAGTCTTATTAATGTGCCCTTTATTTTATCTTTGTATTGTTGTGGTTTTCAAATTTTAAAAAAATCCCTCTCTCTCTTTGGCTATATATTATAAGGCCGCATTCACAACAATGCTATGGACCTATGGTCAGCAATAAACGGTTTACGACGCTACTAGTGCTACTACGTATTGTATGCTACACAATACTAGTGTACTAGTAGTACATAGTGCGGACAAAAAATTAAATCTAACTGGTAAGGTCGAGGGTTCAAGCTTTAACATATTCCTTCTATAGTGAGTGTGTGCAGTCCACAGACCTAGCCCCTCGCAAGGAGTCAAAGGCGAAGTGTGCGGGGGCGGGCGCGGGTGCGGGGGCGGGGGAGGGCGCGGACGGGGACGACATCGTGCGCACGCGCACGTACGACCTGCACATCTCGTACGACAAGTACTACCAGACGCCGCGCCTCTGGCTCATCGGGTACGACGAGGTGAGGGTCGAATGCACTCTAAACATATTTGTTACTGCTTTAAAACTGTCTTTCCGTGAAAACGATATGAACCCATAAATATATTTTTATGAATGCTACCTTGTACCCTAATCAATGTTTAAAACGTATTTAAATATGTTTATCCGTTATTTAGTCGCCATGGTACAAGCTTTGTTTAGTTTAGGGCTAGATTATTAGTGTGATTGTGTAACCAATTTATTATTACTAAATGTCTACCGTAAGTGTTTGAAGTTTAGAGGGTAACTTTGGCGCATACCAAAAATGTAACCCACATGTGTACTACTCAAAGTTATAAATGCAATCGACACAAGACCTGCAACAAAATGGCTGTATCTTCCAGAAAACATTCAGGTGAATGAGTTTTTTGTAGTCCTCTGCTAGTTATAATGTTTTATTATGCTGCGACAAAGATCCACGATGATAATCCTCGGCGAATACTGTAGCTCACTGAAAAATATGGGTAGTTTAATTTTAATATCTTTGCAACCCTTTCAGTTTTATTTTTTAATTGGTTTTCAATCAGTAGTGGTTAGTGGTAGTTCAAAATATGTTGGCAGCTATTTAACCACCACTGGTTATAGGGACTATTCTAATTCAAGTATTAGAAGAGGATACTATTGACTCTTTCATAGAAAAGGCCCGAGTCATAACGTTCTCAAGACGAGTACAGCAGTGGTCCAACTGCTCTGTCCAACCAGTTCGACGGGACTTCACTAGAAAATATATATTTAGTAAAAACATACGTCGTATAAACCTTGTAATAGAAAAAGGATTAAATAAATTCTTTGTTTTAAAATAAAACTACAGTTCTTTTTTAACCGACTTCAAAAAAGGAGAAGGTTCTCAATTCGTCGGTATCTTTTTTTTTAGTTTTTTTTTATGTATGTTCAGCGATCATTCGTTACAAGGTTAACCGATTTCGATAGTTCTTTTTTTGTTCGAAAGGAAATACTTTCGGAATGGTCCCATATAAATTTGATCAAGTTCTGATGATGGGATCTATAAGAAAATCATTAATCATTGCATGATGTACCTATGTTGCCCAATATCTTCGGCATTTGTGAACCGATTTTGATGATTCTTTCTTTATCGAATAGCTTATTAGATATTATTGGTAAGTTGTGTGTATAGAAGTTATTGAGCTGCTCAAGATATTATTGTAGTTATGAATGTTCAGATATTATTGGTAACTTTTAGTGTATGGAACTTATTGACATTTTAAACTGTTCAGAAGTATTTGGTCACTTTGTCTGCTCCAATATATCTGACGGCGACTGTACACTCCACATGCTAAATGCTTGTTTTTCTTTAAAACCAGTTTTAAAATAATATCCAAATTGATAATGAATGGTGCAGGACCGCACCCTACTGAGCGTGGAGCAGATGTACGAGGACGTGTCCCAGGACCACGCCAAGAAGACGGTCACCATGGAGTCGCACCCGCACCTGTCCGGGCCCAGCATGGCCTCCGTGCATCCCTGCAGGTCAGTTGTCTAGTCGGAAGTTCCCAACTTCTTACCCGTTGTCATATCGGCTGTAAAAAAAAGCTTAACGAAACCGAATACCACATAATATTCTACCCATTATAGGCTAGTTTCCTAAAAAAATCTAATTAGTCCGTCAGTTGGATTAACAGAAAGTATTGGACACGTATTTTTTTCTTTTCTCAATCAAACAAAAAATGATAAAGATATAGCCCGTTATAGTTCCGCGTAACGTCACGCCTTGCGACACTATTTAGCAAGGCGTGACGTCACCCCCAAACTTTGATGCGCTTTATCTTCGTGATTTTGTGTTTGATTGACAAATGACAAAATATAGGTCCAATATTTTTTGATAATTTAACTGACGGACTAAATAAAATAAAAAGTTTTTACCTAGGAAACTAGCCTATTACAAACATGATTTTCTTTTACACCATACTTGGAAAATGACTGGTTACCGAGATATTGACAGTCAATTTTTTTTTTAAATTGTTACAAAAGTAACATAGTTGGAATTGATATTTTTGGGTAGGTTGCCCTGCCGTTTGATATTGCTGACAGATAGTACAAATACTATCCTGTCAGCAATATCTTTGCTCCTAGTGCTCGTTACCTCTCTCACCCGCACATTCATTCATTAATTGTGTCAAAGCTCTTTAATCTTGGACGTCACTTAACTTTAATGGTTACTTACGAAAAACATGAGATACTAGTCATTACCAGTGATCGGAATAGGTAGATTGATTTGGGGTTAATGATCTAAAACATTGATGTTAATATGGACATGCCTCCCGGATTTCGGAATTTCTTTGTATCAGTTAAAAAAAAAGACATATCCATATTATGCTAGCACTAAAGTACATCAAATCAATCTACCTATTCCAATCACTTGTCATTACGAATAAATACAATTGTTGAATAATCAATATTTTTAATTAACACTTTATTGTTGATTGGCGTCTCTGAGTGTGGCAGGTATGGGTCTGACAAATGGAAGCTGGCCTCCTTTTGACATTGCTTGACCGTCAAACCTCGCTTCTTGTTCCGGATTGAGCATACATCGATTTTAGGTCACTGAAACTCGAGTGGTGTAGGTGAATATAAACTCGGACTAAGTTTAAAACACAATATCGATTATGGCCAGTTCCGGAGCAAGAAAGAGGGAGGGTCTGGCTGGCGGGCTGACGGAAGTAGACGAAAGGATCGTCCAATGGCAGCGTTTGTCCCCACAATGTCAAGAGAAGTCCGTTCTCCGTTTAGCAAGGGCTTTAGAGCCTTATTGCACAAACGATTTGAGAAAGATTTCGCAGCGTACAACATACCGCGAGTACGCTTGTTGCGAACTCGCGACAAGCTCGCCTCGCTCGCAAATCGCCAGTGTGATAAAGCTTTAATAGACGAAAAAGACAGAGTGACAAGGTGTCAAGCGGCATTGCACAACATGGCGAGCCTTGATTTTAATTAAAATACACACCGTTTGACGTTATTCCTCAAACGTCCCACCAGGCACGCAGAAGTGATGAAGAAGATAATCGAGACAGTGACGGAGAGCGGCGGCGAGATGGGCGTGCACGCGTACCTGATCGTGTTCCTCAAGTTCGTGCAGACCGTCATCCCCACCATCGAGTACGACTTCACGCAGAACTTCGCCATCAACTAGCCAGCCACACCTTCGACTACCTCCCTCCCCCCACACGAGGGTGTTCTAGTTATAGCAAGCGGACGGCGTTAATAGCGTTCTATAATACGCAAGTCATGGTTGGCTGGTAGAGAATGCCCTTGGCATTAAGTCCACCTGTTGTACATTTTAAGTTTGTGCAATAAAGTTTTAAAAAAAAAAAAAAAAAAAAAAAAAAGTCGCCCACCCTGCTTGTGGCAGACTTGTTATTCTCTAGGGCTGGTTTACACCTGGATTAGATTACAAATTCAGCAACTTATTAAGCTACCACTAAATGTCTTTCTTCTACGAATATTACACTTGAAGTTCAACACGTAGAGTTCAATATCAAAGGAAAAAATTGAAGTTTTCTGGTACATTGATGAGCTGATGTCTGTGCATTGCCTTATGGTAATATTGATATGCAGCTTTGAGTCTTATACGTGCTAAGTATCACGTCTTATTTAACATTCTGCTGTACTAATACCAGGTGTAAAACGGTCCATATAGTGTGGATACGATTCGATGCAAAACCTAGAATACCTGTATACAACAACTTATCAAATACCAAATAAAATCACGAAAATTTAGTCAGATATACCTACCATAATATAAAACGGGTGCGCCACTTTTAAAATTAAAATCTGTCTTATTCTCAATATTAAATCTAAGTCGGTAAAGTTTTGAACTGGACCAAAATTATTATATTTACGCGACATTTTAAACGTGACATTGGCACAGGACCGTGGCGAAGTGGAGATTCCGATGTTAATCCCGTAGCCAAAGTAGTCGTATATCAGAGGAGGTAGACCAGGTACTCTAGTTTTGCAAGAATTTGTATGCACCCTTAAGCTATTTATAACTAATAGCTTTACGTGTAGCTAGCTTCGCGTTGCGGCGGGATTGGGTGTCGCTGTCCCAAGGTTGTGAGTTTGACGGGACACTAGTAAACAAGAACAACCGCGAATTTTTTATAAGAAAAAGCCCCAATATTTGACGGCAGCATTTATTTTACGTAATCCCGCCGTGTCCATTATAATAGGTGTTTTTATAATCTCTTGTCAATCCGCGAGAGTTAAGGATGATTCAGATTAGAACGTGCCAGGTCTGGACCCCCTCCGTGTTACACCAAGGCCCCGTCCGTGTCGTGGCGTTACGCTTTTGTAAATGTCATTTGTTGTGCGTCCCGATCGCCTGGCGGTGTGCCGCGTACTGCTAGATGCCTCGCTTAGCGCTTGGCGTCTAAGTGAGACGCCAAGAAAAAATTAACATACAATTATAAATATTCACTAGACGCCAGACAGGTGGTTACCTATCTTATGTTCGAAAAGTTGTTTACCGAATTTTATTTCACCGAAAACTTTTCGACAAATTTCGTTTCGCCTTTTTTCATTTAATCGAAATGATCTTTGCCACTGTATCATTTGACCTATTATCAATTCGTTTTTTATTGTTACCCTGACGTTTCATTTGTCCGAAAAACTTATTACCGAACTTTGCTCGGCCGAAATAACATTTGTTCGAAGTATTATGTTTAAGTATATATTAAGTATTTTATTATGTTACATACAACATTTGCCAAAGCTAAAAATTTAGATAGATGATATGATATGATGTTAGATGATTTAGTTTTCAGTAAAATGATTCCAATATTATAATAATTAATCCTTCGTCATTATCTTTAGAATTTATCCTTAGTTTTAAGCGCGCGGCGGCCGCTGCCGCGGCACGCTGTGTGTGGACACTGTTCTAACCTAACCTAACCAATTTAGTCTTATTATATACACAGTATTCTGGTAAATGAAAAAAGTTCAAAAGAGACTGGCCAACAGTAAAAAGTTATTTTGAAAATCGATAAAACGTAGTTCGATAAAATGATACTTATGTCAAGAGATATTTCTATAGACTAAAAATATGTCAAATGATACAGCAAAAGAAATGCCGGTCTATAATTATCGGCCAACTGAAATTCTTTCAAGTAAAATACGGACAAGTAATTGGTTACCCAGACAGGTATAGCAAACAAATTTATAAACTCTGCTAAGTACAGACAACAGCTCGTCAACTTAACAAAAAACGTCAAATTTTCTCAATTGATATTGATCTCTAATTGTCGGAGTTAAAGTTGAAAATCAATTAAATGACCTTTAACTTTTAAGGTAGGTTGACTGTACATACTTTGATCGTGTTCGGTACGGAAGCCGGCCCGGCGGACCCGTTACTTTTCAATCTGAATCATCCTTTAGGCCCTACACACACCGATGAATTGGGCGCTATCGTTTAGTAGCTATGGCGGCCGATATTAGGATGACGTGTTGAGGGTGTGTAAGGTGAGTAAAAAAATTGCCAGTATCATTGACCAGCAGTGAAGTGTCACAGCTGTAGCCCTGTGTAAACAGCGCAGAGTAGACAGTTACCGGCGCGTGCGCAGGCACGCGCAGCAGTTTAATTTTGGGGCTACGTAATATAACAATCAGTCTTGGTACGATGGATTGGTGATTTGTCTCCTCGCCTTAATTAATTGACGTGATGCAATAAGCACATAGGTCTCCTATATTTAGCGTTTTGTAAAACAATTGTACAAATGTTTATATTTTTAAAGCCATTATGTTGCCTTTTATAATAAGATTTGCTTACAAATAGTCTTTATATTTTGATTTGGCATTTAGAAACAATTAAGCTCTCAGAAAAATACTTGCGTGCAATAAAATTAGGTTGAAATGGAATGCCGTACCTAACGGAAATAAAAAATTTGCTTTGTATAGTGATTAAAGTCGACATTCGCATCGCTTGGAATAACATTAAATATACTCTCACTGCTGTTATTGCATTTATTGCCATATAACTACCTAATCGTTATTATTCGCTATGTGCGAAGTGGGTGGTGGGGGCCGTCAAATCGATCGCAGCACGCAATCTAGCAGAAATGTGAAAAAACTCTAGACTGACATGTGTCAAATTGCTAATTTCCATAGAATTCCATACTAACGTTAATAAGTATTTTTAAGTAAAAACGTTAAAATTCGCGATATGGGTCATACGTGTTCTGTTATAAAGTGTAGAAACAACGGGAAAAACATTTCGAACATGTTTTATTGTTTCCAACATCAAGATGGAAATTGGAGCAAAGAAATTAATGGATAGCTGCAGCTGTGAAAAGAAAAAAGGTTGCAGGGAATTTGTGTTACAGACGTTTGTCTCATGATCACAGATCTTATTAAGTAGCTTTGTCCGTTAGTTCTGAGCTCTTCAAAATCTCTCACACGCTGTGCTAATACATTTTTTTACCTTTTTGCACATTTTGTGGTTGGAAAGTTATATCATGTTGTATTGATTAAGATCCCGTAGGTATTATTAAATTCGTATTTTAGTTCAAGTAAGAAAATCACTTAAAATAATATGCGCAAACTTTTTAGATATTTTCATCTAATTTCGAAGAAAAACAATCGGAAAATCATTCTCAAACCATCCAGTTGCCATAATTTGAGAGACTCAAGTCCACAATAATTGTGGTCCTAGGGGCGCTGTCATCGCGCACACAGCGAATACACAAGGTTTAGACGCTATAAAAGCTTTATCACAAAATCATTGATTTTATTTTAAATGCATTAACTGACGAAGCGTGAATGCCTCACTAAAATAAAAAATGTGTTGATTGAATTAGGCGCTAATTTCTTATTTATATGTATGACCTTTAGCCTAATTATATTGCACGCCAGCCAGTATACAGGGTGGCCAGAAAAGTGACGTCCAAAATTTTTTTAGGTGCCTCGTGTTGAGAGTTATCTGAATCGATAAAACGAAATCTGAATAGAACATACATAGGGGTCTATGTATGTTCTACGATTTTTCGTAGTTTTCGAGTTACGGATTCTTTTTGTGAAATTTTAAATCAGTTTGAATTTTTTTTTTAAAGTAGTTTTTTTGCAGCTAAGTTTCTATCAACTGTGTATTTATATATAAAATAAACAGCCTCATAACTTTAATGGAAATTACTACAAAATTGACCTAACGTTGAGAATTTAAGTTAAGTGAGTTAACATTTCAATTTTCAACTTAAAATTAAAAATCTAAACTGATAATTTCTTAGTTTCTAAGTAGCTTCAAAGAATACGCTAGACTAAGCTTTCATAATTATAATAAAAATACTTCATAGGCTATTTAAAAAAAATCGTAACTCAAAAACTACGAAGTATCGCAGAACATACATAGGGGTGATTCAGATAACTCGACACGAGGCACCTAAAAAACTTTTTGAACGTCACTTTTTGGCCATCCTGTACAAACCTAAGTGACGTAATCCAAAAGTTTTATGCTGAAAGAAAGACATTACAATTATTGTATGTAAATATTTAGATGGTATTAATAAGGGTGCATTCCGTTTTAAATTACAAGCACAATCGAGTGTATTATTTATATCGGTAGTAACTTGTAATTCGCCATTTCTGCAAAAAATTGTTTTTGGAGCAGACATTTCTATCCCTTAGCGATACAACTTCATCGATTGAGATCTAATAAAACACGCAAAGCGCTATTTATTGTAATACTTATTGATATTTTTATATTTAGTCGTAATAAATTTAATCTGTACTATGTGTTACAATACTATTTATAATATATGTATAGTCATATATATATAACTCGGCGCTATAATTACATTTTCCGTTCCGTTTATTTTACAAAAATAAATGACATTAAAGTGTCTAATAAATTAAATTAGCAATGAATTATATTGTACTTTTAAATATTATTTTTGTAAAGGCTAAGTCACATTTATGAATTTGTCAAATAAAATGAAATCTCAATTTCTAATTCCTTTATTCATATACATATCACTTTCATTATGTACAAATCATCATTCCTCATAATAAAATATAATCAGTACACGTTATAAGAAAGCCCACTACATTATAAATACAATTCTCATTTTACATAGCAATGTACAAAATAATACACTACAGTTGCAACACAACTGGTATAATGATAATATTATTAATAATATATGTATTTAAAATTTTGCTATTTATCGCCAACATGTCATACGACTTATATTCATTTTTAGTGACAGAATTTACCTACTTATTTAAAAATAGCTAGTTTAATGGCTATGTATGTAGTATGTTACATTTTGAAGGAATGTAGGCGCTATTTTTACTATTTTAATTCTATTTTTCTATAAAACTGGTAGTGAATACTTAGATATTGAAGAGTATACAGTACTGGGCAGGTAGCACCGATAATGAGTTCGTTATCCGAAATAATTTAAAGCTGCCGTCAATTAAAGGTAGGTTAACTGCGACCATACGAAATCTACTTGATTTGGTATTAACATTTTAACAATAATAAATCACAGAACATCTAAACGTAAAATACAACTTAGCGTAATCTCGACAAGTTATTGCTTACAGCGCCATCTAAGTTGAAGCCGCGGTCACTTCGCACATAAATATCAAATCATACATGGTGTTAAACAGTCTTTATGACGTGGCCTCAACCTTTAAAAAAGAAGTACCGTCCAAAATAAAATATTTAGTTAAAAGTATCACTTGGCATCCAATACGCACAATGTCTACAAAGACATTTGTACATCCGATCTCAAAGGATATAAGAATATCTACTAAAATATTACACTTACAAATATCAAATTATATGGAATTGTGTATGACGATAATAATAACTCAGTACAAAGAGGAACTTAAGATATAATAACCTTATGAATAAATAATTATCAGGCATTGATTATAATAAGAAAACAAACAAGAAACACGTGTAGGGTACTTTTGGCCTATCAAACCCATGCTAATTAAAGCTCCAAGCGTGTGACACCACGAAGTGTACTATCCGTCTCTGTCTATTCTGACAACATAATACATAAACATAATCGTGTTCTTTGATACTGTGATTATTAATACTCAAATGTGCGAAGATTGAAAACAATTGTATTCAAACTTTTCCATACATAATAATACAACCGATCACTTGTTATAGGTTGTATTCAAATGATAAGAGACTTCTTGTGTAAGCGAACTATACGACGAAGGTTATTATTGTTGTAGTATGTAATTTTCTTTCTTTCAACGTTGGTTCTATAAAGAAATTTGTGGTATTTGATTTTTATAATGGTACTACAATTCCAGTTTCCATCCCATAACGCAACTTTACTTCTCTAGTTAACTTAAATCCATTGGGTATCCGTAACCCTAGTGCAAGTTTTTTAAATTTTAATCGCGGATTAGAATAGAAAAATAAGGTTTTTTTTAACATACCACCAGGTGACCCCACTCTGAATACAATGCATATACTATAAAATATACACGCGATTGAAAAATTTAAAAACTTGCTATTAGTATCGCCAGAGGCAATTCTCTACGCGCTTGTCGATTATTTCATTGATGAGACATTATTGACACTGACACAACGTCATAAATCATTGTTGTTGATGTTGTTGCCAAGTGCCGAAATATAAAAATTACAAACTAAATCAGTGTCATTTGCTCAAAATAATAAAATATGACATAATCCGAAATTTAAAATTGCATTCACAAATGGTACTTGACAATTTTCAATATAATTTATGTACAATTAAATATGTTATTTCACATCACGAATATTGCAGACGCGTTGTAATATTGACAGCGTCATGCTGTTATGTCAGTCAAATGACAGATGTCATTAGGTTAAGTTATTTTCATGCCAGCTAGCTTGTTTTTTAAAATCTCAAAAATTTGAAGCAGTTGGAAAGTTTATAAATTAATAATATATGTTTTTCATAGACTAAATATAAATAATGAATAGTATCTGACCAATATTTTGGTCAGCGTGCCATTTGAATAGGATCGAAAAGCCAGTCTATGTAACTTGAATGAAGTTTTCCGGATCTGAATTTTAACGACACTATCAAGACAATTGGCAGCAGTATTGGGTAAGGAACAGACTAGGATATAATATTACGGTTCCTACAAAAACAGTTTCGCTAGTATGATACGAAGACTTACCTTTATGCACGTGTAAATATGCGGCATATGGACTTCTGTCTTTATTTCTAAATTATAGATCCTTAAAAATCCGCAGCGCTGCTTTCCTCAAATAAGCTTGAGTCAAGGAAAAATGCAGGTGTTGTCAAAACTTATGGAAAACGTGTTGCCGTACCAACATCAACACTTCAAACCGTGTTTTTTACAAGTCTGAAAGTCGCACAGACTCTTGAGTAGATTTTGTGGGTCAAGTGTTATTGTAAGTATTTTCAGTAACATTATATTGGCGCTGATTCCCTGTAGCCAAGCTTTTAGTGCACTATCTCTTTTTCTAATCACTAAATAAAATAACCAAAATTAGAGTTTGTCGATTTACGAAACATAGTGTAATAAGCTTTTTTATATGGTCTGTTTGTTTTAATTTTTGCCAAATGTAAATTTTAGTAAAGGATAGCAAACCATCCAAAAAGTAAAACATTCTAGCGCCATTTACTATTTAGAAAGAGAGAAAGATATCGGAACATAAATAACATTATGAGTGGCGGCAAAGAATCAGGTCCAAAGGGCTGAAAAGTCGGGTCCAGTGCCGTAACTAGCCTGTTATGCGCCCATGATCACCCAAAACATTGTCTGGACTAGTCATTTCTGCGCCCCTCCAGGGTCTAAGCCCTGTGCGTGGGCATCGCTGGTGCCACCCTAGCTGCGGCAATGGGTTAATCACATTTGCTGTAAAACTGTTAACCGGTGGGGTAGAAGTGTTCTTGAGTGAAAACTGCGACTTAGTAAGCGCAGCGTAGGGAGACCTCCGACAAGGTGAAGCGATGATACACACTGCTGCTGCAGCTAGAATAGCCTCGGATCAGGCTCCGTGGCGTGCCTTGGAAGGACTTTGTCTAGCTGTGGGCTGATGTCATGCTGTGCGACGGCAGCCCTACTGGCTACTGGCTACTGGCTACTGGCGGGGCACGAGCGCGACGAGGCGGCGCAGCGCGAGCGCGAGCAGCTTGTCGAGCGGGTCGAGGGCGCCGCGCTGCAGCCACTTGGGGATGGTGGTGCGCGCGTGCCGGAAGCCCAGCTTCTGCAGGATGTAGTCCACGCCGTACGGCTCGATCGACTTGCCGGCCCACGACAGCAACCTGCCCACAGAGACCTTTGTTACCCATGAATCCGAAAACCTTGTCTGGGACTGTCTTAAAAGGTGTGTTATATCCAGAATGCGACCACCCGACGACCTGAATGAATTGCGAATCGCGTTACTAGAGGAACGGCAGAGGTAACCATAGATAACATTATCTGCAGCATGCCTAGACGAATGGAAACCGTCATCAGAGTACGAAAGGGAAATACCCGTTATTGATGAACTCGTTACTTTAATGTTAAAGTACCCTCATATTTAATTTACCACTATTTTCTTTTTACGTGCCGGCTACAATACGGGTACAATTACGGGTAAGGAATAGGGTTCACAGTGGGATATCGGCACTAGAAGGATTGTTCACAAAAATTTTCATCATCATTTCAGCCACAGGACGTCTACTGCTGAACATAGACCTCCCCCGATGACTTTCAGATTGGCCGGTTGAAAGTGGCCTGCATCCAGCGGCTTCCTGCAACCTTTACCAGATCGTCTGTCCACCTTGTGGGTGGACGTTTTACGCTGCGCCCTCCGGTGCACTATCTGCACCATTCGCCGTCAGTTCTGTTTAGTATGTGCTCCGCCTACTGCTACTTTAACTTGTAATCTGTCGGGCTATGTTAGTGACTTTTGTTCCTTTACGGATCTCCTCACTTCTGATTCTATCTCACAAAAATCATCATCTTCATTTCAGCCATAGGACGTCCACTGCTGAACAAAGGACTCCCCAATGACCTATCGGGGGGGATTGCCAATACTATCGGGTCGCAAAAATAAAAATAATAAAAATTCATCATAACAATAGTAACACAGTAGCATATCGTAGGTTCGCAACTCACCGGACCGTGGGCTCCAGATGCCAGGTGACGCAGTTGTAGTCGCGGTAGTCCTGCGGCGGGCCCGCGCCCCCCTCGCCCCACGCGGACCGGCCGCCGCCGGGCATCTGAATAGGTCAAGTATTCGTGCTTTAGCATCGTAGGTAACGCTCGACTTATGTCGAGTCGTTATGGCTTATGGCTCGACGCGCTTGAAAACTGTTGAAACCGTTCCCCTCCCACGCCATTGTATCATCCATAAGCTTTTGCATCAAAGTTAAAAAGTTTTGACTTGAACCAAGCACTAAAATATTTCTTTCAATGGAGCAGTAAACAACTTAACTTAAAAACTTCAAAAAACTGCATAGGTATGGGAGCTGAACATAAGGCCCTGCTGTATCACTGCAATTCACGATGACTTTCACGTGGAAATGTCTTATTTTGTGTGTTCGAATTACACGAAGACTAAATAAATTAAATCTGTCTTTTTCTAAACCTATTGGGAAAGATTGCGGCGATTAGAAAGAGACTATTAAGTAACTCGAAAACTACAAAAAATCGTAGAACATACATAGGGGTGATTCAGATACCTCTCAACACGAGGCACCTAAAAAAAATTTTGGACGCTACTTTTCTGGCCACCCTGTATATTTCTTGGATATTCATTTATTCATCAATTTATAATAAACCAGCATTCTAATTAATATAATAGGCATAGAAAGATGGCAATAAATAGTTACATTATACCTCTACGAGGTATCTAAACTGAGCTGTCTGATGTAAAAGTTGCATCTTTAATGAATCGACTATGGAATTCCGGATACTTCTAATTTTCCGACGAGAAATTTGGAATTTTTAAAAAAACATAAAGGTAAGTTAGTTCAGCAGGGACAGTTAAAGCCTCAGCAAGTCGCTAGCTCATCAATAAATATGTGTAAGTAATATTTACCAGTCGGTCCTTCTCCTTGATGTATGAGGAGATGAGATCGTGTAGGAATAAGAACGCCTCGGCGTCCACGGACACGAAAATGTGGTCCTCGAACTCCGTGATGAAGCTGCATTCTACTACTGGTTTCTCGTCTATGGACAAAAATGAGATTACTGTGTTTATTGCACAGTCATCAACTTTTGATTTTCATTTTATTAGGTTGGATAAAAAAATTATTTGCATTTTACATGAAAATTCGTCTTTTTTTTTTCAAAGTTTATTTACATTAAATTACAGTGTTAATGTTTTGTTGTTATGACATTTTGCCATCTTGTAGGTAGTGACATGATTCCGTTGCTTTAGAAATTTTGCGACTTCTGATTTAAAAAAACGCGTCAAGTAGTTTTAACAGTTCTCTCTTGATGTAAGCCTGAGACTGCCTATATAATTCTGAAGAGCCCGAAACAGGTAGATCCACTTCTCACTACCAGTTACTAATCTCTTCAAAAACGATTTCATTACGTCTCAATAAAAATGAGTACACGGTTCATTAGGTTAAAGGCAGGAGCTCGTGCGGTATCCAAATATCTAGTATTTTTTTGTAGCCAGCTTTTTTCAAATGGGTCAAAACTGTTTTGTAGTCAATTCCCAGTTCTATTCAGCTATGTCGTAACTACTGATATGCCGATCTTACTTGGTGAGAAATACCTAATCCATACTAATATTATAAATGCGAAAGTAACTCACAATAACCAATTTTAGTATAGAGATAGATGGGACCTTGGAAAAGGACGGCTGCTTTTTGTTGTAAAAGCTTAACCGATTTTAATAAAATTTTGTACGGAAGCTGGAACCCTATGGAAGAATATAGCCTACTATTTTTATTAAACTTCCCAAGTGAGTAAAATGTGTGACAAACTGTATTCCACGCGAGCGAAGCCGCGGGCACGGCTAATACACACTATATGCGAAAATACTTTTCCTCAGACTCCGAAGTGCGATAACCTAGGGAAAATAACTGCTCATGAAAGAGGTCATTCGTTTATTCCCTTCTTGTGCCACGAGTTTGTACAAAAAAAAACATTACAGCGTACTTGTGATGCAGGGGGGTATATAATAAATTAAATCGTCGTGTGGTTGTTATAACGCAAACAATAGTGTTACCGTTCTCAGTAGGCGGGTCCCGCCGCTGCAGGTGCTGCGTGCGCAGGTGCAGCTGCAGCGAGGGCAGCGCGAAGATCACCTCGCGCGCGTGCGCGTCGCCGCTCGCCGCCCGCGCGCCCGCCCGCTCGCTCGCTCGCTCGCCCGCCCGCTCGCTCGCCCGTTCGCCCGCTCGCTCCCCCGCCCGCTCGCTCGCCCGCTCGCCCGCCCGCTCGCCCGCCCGCTCGCGCTCCGTGCTGCCCGTGTTGCCGGCGCCCCCGCCGCCCGTCTCGCGCTCGAGGGACGGAAACAGCTCGATCGCTGGGGTACGAATACATCTCATTCTAGATAGTCAATCTCGGCTTCCCGCGACTAGTAACTCTCATACATTAGATCGTACTAGCAACAACAAAAAACACACGTGCAAATATTTCGAAACCAGTTGCAGTGGCTCTACTTAAAAAAAAAACAAATATGAGTCTAAATAAATAGGATAAAAATTATAAGGCCCACTTGCGCACAAAATCGCAAATAAAAGTTTAATCCAGTGCTAGTTAATAGGGTACTAAGACCGGATTCGACCAAGCTGGTGTAGTTTTAACATTGGAGTATAACCACTGCTTAATCTAGAGTAAGCTGATTTTACATTCTACCAACCACTAATCTATGAAAAATAATTAAACGGGCGATTTTGACAGTGTATAAATTAAACTGAGAAAAAGTAAATGTCAAAGTTGTCACTTGTCAAATCCACCTTGAAACTATTACTACTACTAACTACTTTCTTGTCACCTCGAAACTGACATGTTGTCAACATTGAAACTCTATTATCCTACAAAATTAAAATGTTGTGGCATTTCAAGTCAACCTAGAAGAAATGGATTACATGGATTTTGGTAGGTTTATCAATTCGTTGATCGTTCACTCTTGAACTACAGAATAACAATACCGAGTATAGTGTATTGCTCGAAAAACGTAATCGAAGTTATCCAAGGGTAAATTCAAGGTGTAAAATTATACCCGTAATAGTTATTCTGGTATAGCTTTGTGTTTGGTCGAATCGGCCCTAAATAAATTAATACTTGGTTAAATTTTTGTCTTGCGCCAACAAAAATCTGACATGGAATATCTAAGCTCCAGAGGGAATGTAAATCACTACGTCCATGTTACTATGAAAAAAAAAACAAATGTTCATTCAAAACTTCGGTCTTTTGGCTAAACATATTCGGAACCAAGGCCGAAAAAAAAACAGTTTGAAGTTTGGACGTAGTTTTACTTGATATCAGTGGTTTGAATAAAATTAAACGTCAATCAAGTTTTAATGTCAGTCTTTATTTTAATTATTTAACAACAAAAATTTACAATAGATTCATGTATGCCTACTAAATAACCACAATGTAATAAGCTGGCTTCTCGTAGAGTAAAAATGTAATGTACAAAGTAATTGGTCCAAGGGCCATGGCCCTGCAATAACAAACATGTGATACCTATTCCTATTGACGAGAGATTGAGAAATCACTTTTTTGTACCTACCAACTTGTTTAGCTTATTACGTTATGAAATACCTATTGTTAAGTATGCACTTTAATTTGCCTAAAGTTTTATCCAGCGCAGTAGGATCAATGCCATCTCTTTGGACAGTCTTAACCTCCGCAGAAAATCTTTATCACGGCATGTATAAAAGTGACTTCTCCGGTCTTCCGCTATTTAAAAAAACTGTTTCTAAATAAGTCCAATTCTGTTATTTCTTCTTCATTATCAGAAAACATAACCATGACTGCAGTTTAAGTAATGTTGACCACGTCTACAAATTCTTGACGTTTTTGACGTTTCTGAACACTAATTTACTGAATTTGACGGATTAAACAATTTATATTTTTAACCCGGTGTTATGAGTAATCCGCTATGGCACAAGGCAATTTATAAATTTAATACCGTGTTTGTGGACAGTTCGCGATTAATCTCGCTAATCCGAATGTGCGCAAGTGGGCCTAAGAGTTGTGGCTTGTGGCTATCACGTTTGAAACATGTTTGGTGACTTTAAGGTGTTTTAGACAAAAATACGTCGCCTGCGGAGTATCGATCGATCCATGAAGAATTAAACACTATTGTTAAAAGGTAAGAGTAAACTGGTACGACGTCCACCCACAAGGTGGACAGACGACCTGGTAAAGGTAGCAGGAAGACGCCGAATGCAGGCCGCTTCCAACAGGCCAATCTGGAAGTCAATGGGGGAGGCCTATGTTTAGCAGTGGGCGTCTTATGGCTGTAATGATGATGATGAAGAGTTAAAACATACATTGACAATAATCTCAATGTATTCAGTATAAACTGAATAGTGAGTTTGCGAACGGTGGAAATGAAGTCGAACGTAATAAACGGCGGAGAATAGTTACATAGATTTGTCTGCCAATAACATCCACCCGCATAGACTTACGTTCATCCGTGATCATGGCAATGAATATTGCGGAACACAGTCCTAAAGTATCGGCTTCATTATATAAACAAAACACAGGGTACATAAAGAAACGAAATCCCGAATAAGTTATTAGCAGTGATCGGAGTAGGTTAGAGTTGTAAAGTGTCCGTCACGTTATAAATGTCTGACCAATATGACCGAGCAAATTGGACATTTTCTCAATGTGACCGGACATTTTGGACATTTATTGTCACTAACGTCACAATCAATTCTATTGACAAACTATGAAAAAAAAATTTGGTCACAAATAAGTGCATTATTATAAAAAAGACAGGCTTTAGTAGTGATGATCTATGACGAAATGAAATTTCTAATATTAATTTATCTTTCTGCACGAACAAGCTAAAAAGCGTCACGCGCAAGTTTTTGTTTTTGTTTCATCCAGATCAAATTACATGTTCTATTGTATGTTTTTATTGTCAAATACATAACATTTAAGACTTACTTTAGAGGAATTCTTCTTTTTTTTTAGTTTATACTAAAAAAAATATGTGACCATCGTGACAATAAATGTCCGATGTGACCGAGCATTTATCATAAATGACGGACGCTTATAGCATATGACCGTCAATTTACAACTCTAGAGTAGGTAGATCGATTTGGGGGTCAATAATCTCAAACATCGATGTTAATATGGACATGCTTCCGGGATTCCGGAATTTCTAGGTATCAGTTTTTGAAAAAAGGCATATCCATATTATTATGCTAACACTACCAAAGTACCTACATCGAATCAATCTACCTACTCCGATCACGGTTCACAAGATTAGTAAGACGTGGAGTCACCATCGATCTCGCTGTTCGCGAAGGCGTAGTGGAACCACTCGCGCAGCGTCTTGAACTGCGGCGGGAAGAGGAGCGCGCGCGTCATGCGGCAGACCGTGGCCATGGACTGGTGGCCGCCCGCGCCGCCGCCGCCCGCGCCCAGGCTGGCCGTCAGGCTCTGCACCACCTGCACCTGCATCTCGCCTGCCGGGCAGCCACAAGGGAACGCGCTAGTGCACCCATTCTCAACCTTTTTCAAGGGGTCCCCTTTAAGAGGATGAATGGAGCCAAATTGTGCTAACATAAGAAGGTATTGTGTAAATACTATAGTTCATATTTTTTTAAATGACAATGCTGTTATAGTTGATTTTATTTTTGACCTAATGCTCATTTCCAAAACACAATTCTACAAAATTCACTCGAAAACATAAAATAAATTTGCCTCTGAAAATACCTACATTAAAAAAATTCTCACTTGTACTTATAGTGATGTTGATGATCTCAGGCAAAATTATGGCTTATATATTACTTAAGCAATTGGTCACTTTTCATTTTTAATAAAGTGGTTATTTTCATTAAAATCGTTTATTTTGTGGTTTGGGCTTAGGCTCCTAGCTTCCATTTGTCAGACCCATTACGCCTAGAACCTTCCATTGCAATAAAACCTTAGTAAATTGTGCGCACGCCGGGAAAGGATTTTAATTGGATCGAAGCACTAAAAACAAAAACACTAGTACGGGGAACACCTATACTAGCTGTCCAAGTCCTAAGCATACAGTAATTTTGTCGTAAAGGATTGGTAAAGTAAAAACTTTTGGCCATATAAAACTGAATCATAAGTTTTTTTTTTTAAAGTTACTTTCAAGTTACATCTCGCTTTAACAAAATAATGAGTGAGCGAGGAATGATTTCAGCTATCGCGATTTCCAATACCTTTATTTGAGTTAGCTTACCCTCTTCGTTAGCTATCTGCTGCGCTTCAGTCGCAAAGCTGATGCAAGGGTCTTTCAGGCTGAAGAGAGCCCACGACTTGGCTTTGAAGCTGTTCCCGTGAAAGCACGCCAGGGATACATTCGTGCCGTGGAGTTCCATTGTACCGCCCAGGACTGTACCTGTTAACATAAGCGACATTAAGTTTGTCACATATTTTCAATAGAATAGAATAGAAATGTTTTTATTTGGCACAAAATTAGCAATTACAAATGTACATTTGAGTTGAGTAACTGTAAGGAGATAAAACAGTGGCGCGGGCAGCGTAGAAGGGTGCATGTCGGACACTAGCTGCAGGACGCGTTGCCAGTGCCGGCAATGCCGTGTACCTATCGAGGGTAAAGGTAAGGAGTACTATCTTCGTTTTGAAAAAAATGGCCATCAAAGTGTGTTAATTAGGTGGCGCCACAGTAGCGACAGGGTAAATTGTTCAAATGTTTTTTTAAAGAATGGCTTTATCCTCCATATTTAAAAGTGCTTAAAATGTTCTAACACGGCACTCGATATTCGGCATAATTCAATCCGTCAACAACTGCTACATCAATACCATACCCTTTGTCTACGCTAGCGCCATTTTGGAGAGTTTTGAAACTGTTATTTACTGCTTTAGCTTTTCAACTTTCCGATCGTAAGAGATAGTACTCCTTACCTCTTACCCTCCATACGTGTACCAGTCGTTGAGGCATACAAACCGGTGTCGGGCAGTGGCGCGGGCAGCGTGGAGGGGTGCATGCCGGACACTAGCTGCAGGACGCGCTGCCAGTGCCGGTGATGCCGCAGCTCGGTCTGCTGGTGGCTCTCGCCGTTGGCAGTGGGATTAGTGGTAGAGTTGGTGTTCAGTGTTGGAGCAGCTGTAAAAAAGATTTATTATTTTGTGACTAGTCGAGCGCACAGCTCTTTACGTCATACGCCGTAATAAAGACCACATGACTAGACATATAATAACCATCCCTTTTACTTATACAGGGTGTAACGAAAAGGTGGAGGATGTAATTTAGCCGTAGAATAACCTCTTAAAGTTTTATTTCACCTTTTCGTTACACACTGTATAAAAGGGAAAGAAAGGCGACCTGGAATCGAACCATCCAAAATGAAAAACTTATGGTGGGTTTAGCGGTGGAAATGGCATAGCACCACCAAAAGTGGCAGAAAAGTATCTAGACCTCAAATAGGGGACAAGCTAGGAGATTGATTTTTGGCAACATCCCAATTGACCATCTTCTTATATCGGAGAAAATGCACTCACGTTCCCTTCTGTTTCTCGCGTTGGTGTAGTTGGGGTGCAGCGAGCTGAAGACGCGTTTGCTGGACTTGAACTGCTGCGTGAAGAACTCCTCCAGCTTGAGCTGCATCTTGAGCAGGTCCGGCGTCGTGCTGCGCGACATCAGGATCTGTAGCTGGTGCCAGCTCAGCGTGCCGTGCGTCAGGATTATAGCCGGCCTAAGAGGGTACGTGGATATTAGTAAATGGTCTTCTTTTGTCATATTTTATTACTAAGATCGCAATTCGAAATGTGTGTTCCTGTCGTCGCGCAGCGCGGCCCGCAGCGCGGACACGCGGGCCAGCAGCACGGGCGTGCCCATGTACTCGAGGCGCAGTAGTGTGTATCGGCACGGCACGGCACGGCACAGTACCTGGATATAGGCTTGGGCGCGTGGTGCCGCTTGTGCCGCTCGTGCCAGTCGTCGCGCAGCGCGGCCCGCAGCGCGGACACGCGGGCCAGCAGCACGGGCGTGCCCATGTACTCGAGGCGCAGTAGTGTGTATCGGCACGGCACGGCTCGGCACAGTACCTGGATATAGGCTTGGGCGCGTGGTGATGTACTCGAGGCGCAGTAGTGTGTATCGGCACGGCACGGCTCGGCACAGTACCTGGATATAGGCTTGGGCGCGTGGTGCCGCTTGTGCCGCTCGTGCCAGTCGTCGCGCAGCGCGGCCCGCAGCGCGGACACGCGGGCCAGCAGCACGGGCGTGCCCATGTACTCGAGGCGCAGTAGTGTGTATCGGCACGGCACGGCTCGGCACAGTACCTGGATATAGGCTTGGGCGCGTGGTGATGTACTCGAGGCGCAGTAGTGTGTATCGGCACGGCACGGCTCGGCACAGTACCTGGATATAGGCTTGGGCGCGTGGTGCCGCTTGTGCCGCTCGTGCCAGTCGTCGCGCAGCGCGGCCCGCAGCGCGGACACGCGGGCCAGCAGCACGGGCGTGCCCATGTACTCGAGACGCAGCTCGAGGGCTGCGAGCCGCACGCCGCACACGTGGCCGGGGCTGCTGCCGGGCTCCTCCTCGATGTGCACTGTCACAGACACACAGACAATCAACATTCACTACGCTGGTTTCACCGCCGGAGTCACGTACGTGCCGCCCGTATACGAGATCGTCTATATGTGTCTGTCTCGCCCCCAGTGCTCCAAAACAAGTATTCAGTTTAATATGGATGCTAGCGGTGCGCCGGTGAAATGTAAGTGTTTCACCAGGAGCGTAACTCGTACGGAACATGTCACGTCACTGCGAAACGAAGTTCTAGCTGCTCATGCGAGTCTTCGCTCCAGACATGTCTCTCGCAGAGCTATGAAACCCACAACCCAAACAGGTCCCAAGCCCGGATGCGAAAAGAGGAGGGTTGGCTAAGAACAACAAAGATTTTACTACAAACACCCAGGAGTCAGCCGTAAAATTCGTTAACGCCGAGCCAGCCATGGGCGGTGGTTAAATAACCCATCAATCTGGTTATCGAAAACCAAGAGTGGCTAAATATTTTCTGAAAGTTTAAGGGCAGACACTTGGGAAATGTCTGCTACTAGCTTTCCAACACTCTTTTTTATGAAAATATGGATCCGGCTAACCTTTGGCACCAAGAGGTACCTGGGCCGCACGGTGAGAAATATTTACGAAAGAGTGCAGCTGTGAGCAACCAATAACTCGCACCAGTGGCTAGAAATCACAAACGGAAAAATTGTCACAATCACCACCTCCAACGCCAGTTGAAACTAATAAGCGATACACTGGACTACCCATAGATTTAAAGGAACATGTAAGAAAACAATGCAGAGCAGGTTGGAAACCTTACAGCCACTGGCTCAACAAACTACTCACTCAGGAAAATCACAAGATCGCCCCCAAGAGCTCAAATACCCAATAAGGCCTAACTCTGGCTGGGCGAGAACTGGAAAATTAAAAGCTGACGAATTTGCTAAACACCTCGCTGAAGTTAAACCAAATGAAAGCTGCAGTGAACAAGGTAAAAGAGAAATTGATAAAATGCTTGGCCAAGATTTTGAATTGTCTCTTTCCCCAAAGCGTTGTAACTATTAAGGATGTTAAGGCAACAATCAGAAGCTTATAGAATAATAAAGTACCAAAGGCTTTGACTTGATTACTAAGAAAGTGCCTTACAACACTTTTCAAAGGAATTCTTACACTCCAATATTTACCCAGGTTATGGAAAGTATCACTAATAACCATGATCCACTAACCAGGAAAGCCTACTGATAGCGTCACGTCTTACAGGCCAAAAAGACTGCTGGTGACCAAGTCTAAGGTGTTTGAAAAAACTATCCTTCATAGAATAACTCCTATGCTGATGGAAAACAAAACAATAACTGAACTCCAGTTTGGTTTTAGACAACACCACTCGTCAGTAAAGCGAGACACAGGGTCTGTTAAAAAAATTTGAAAATCGCTGGAGTACTGCTCGGCAGGGTTTCTGGATATCCAGCTGGCTTTTGATGAAGTTTGGTTCAAGGGCCTTCTCTGCAAGGTGAAAATTACTTTGCTTCATAGTTATTTCCTTTTAATGGAATCATACCTATCTGATCGCACATTCCAAGTTAGTGAAGATGGTGACATATCCGAATTATAGAACGTAACAACAGCCAACACCCAACAGCTAGAGATACTACAACAGCAACCTTTGCCGATGATACTGCGGTGCTGGCATGCAGCACAAACCCTGCAGTAGCTTCAAATTCGTTGCAGAGGAGCCTTTACCAAATTGATAACTGGCTGAACAAATGGAGAATTAAGGCAAGCGCATCCAAGTCAGTTCACCTAACCTTCACACTGAGAAAAGGACACTGTCCGGCAGTGACACTGGGAGGCAACGTTCTGCCTCAAAAAAAAATCTGTCAAATATATCGTATATACATTAATCTCGATAGAATTCATTCATTCATTCATTCAACTATGGGGGAGCGCATGTAACTCCAGCATAAACATTATCCAACTCTTACAGAAAGGCATACTCTGAAATATTTATTTCCAATGTACCGTGGTTCATAACCAAGACATAAATCCACGAAGGTGTCTGATTGCTCGATGTCGTCCAAGTCAAAAGAATCTAAGGTCTGGAATTCACAATATAACATATATGTCTCCCGTATTGAGTCCATACAGAAGAGATTCTTGAGGTGTTTACAGTTCAAAAGTAAACGACGGGATCATGGGTATGAGGCTAGATGTAGAAGATTCCACTTCTTACCTTTACAGAAAAGGCGACAAGTGTCAGATATTAAGTGTCTTTTAAAAATTGTTAATGGTACCATTGATTGTCTTGCTTTATTAGAACAAGTTGACATCTGGGTACCACGCAAATTACCGATCAGACGTGCTCAACCTCTAGCAATACCCAGGATAAACACGAATTATCGTCGCAATTCTTTCTTTATTCGAGCGAGCAACTTTTTTAACGACCTGTCAAAAAGCAACGGCGAGCTAGAATTATTTCAGGCTAAGCCATTAACTATAAACAAATTGTTAAATTCTGAGTTTTCGGCCCCCACTCCGAAGGTGCAGCAAACCCCTGATTTATTTTTGTTTTTGTTTTGTTTTGTTTTTTTCCTCTTTGACTACTCTAGAAGTGGCTTATATGGTCTATTTACATACTGCATTTCTATATGCGAATGCCTGTTAATAGCTACGTTTATATGATAACTCTGTACTCATAGATTGTATCAATGCTGTTGGTGTTCCGAATAAAATAAAATAAAATAATACTATCATCGAAGAAATGTTTAATGAGTTGCTTTTCATCAAGACAATGTACATATGCACTGCTTATCAGCTATCAGTTGTTCAGCAAATGTGTGATTCGTGGCTTGTGAGGGTGTAAGGTTGTAAGGTTTTGAGGCTGTGAGCGTGTCAGGGCGACGTACCGTAGGTGTCGATGGCGGAGAGCGAGATGGCGCCGCCCACGATGCCGCCGCGCGCGTCGAGCGCCGAGCCGGCCAGCGCCACGCCCAGCAGCATGTTGCGGCGCCCCGTGCTGCCGATGCTCAGCCGCCCCGAGCACCGGAAGTCGCGGCTCTGCCAGCTAACATTAAACCGGTACATCTTAAATACATACGAACGCCGAACGAACGAGTTTAGAATACTGCACTACTTTGGAATACTGCACATATTTAGCAAAATATAAGTTCCCAATATCTTCTTTTTTTTTCGCCTGACAATAAAAACATAATGGTGGCTCCAGACTCACGGCGAGAAGTCTCTGCGAGAATATTTTTCGATACTTCTCGCGAACTCATGGTACTGTCCACACTCTCTCGATGGCTTACTTTTTATCCGGTATGGATAAGAGAGCTTTGTTTTTGTCTGCATTAGCATACTACCTAGTCAGGTCATAAGTTCTGTCACATGTGTAATATGAAATAATTTAGACATGTTTATTATTTATGTAACCATTTATATAGCAACTTAATAAAACATAGATTCATATGGTAATAAAGTTTATTCAAAATGACCCCCGCGATTTTGAATACAGGCCTTCAATCTGCGTCTTCAATCTTCAGTCGTCTATCGCAGGACGAACGAGGTCCATGTCAATTTCGGCGGCTGCCTTAATCAAGGATGCCTTGAGTGACTCCAAATCAGAATGAGGCTTTGAGCAGGCCTTTTCCTCCAAGTGTTGCGATATCTTGTAATCTAACGGACTCAAATCTGGACTGGAGGAGGGCCAGTCTTCGTGCCGGATAAAGTCGATTTCACGCGCCGCCAGCCAGTATTGTGTGCTTTTCGCTCTATGAGCTAACGCAGAATCTTGTTGGACTACCCAGTGCCTGTTATTAAACATGGTATGAGAAACAGGATCCACAAGGTTCTTGAGGACTGTATTTTGATACACAACTGCATTCGTTTTTCCGCGAGAGACTCCCAACCAAACCATGAGCGTTCCACAGTGAAAATGTTTTCATCTGAAAAAAGTATTTCCCGATGCTTTTTTCCCGCGTACCGCTTCAACAAAGCGCGGCATCTCTTCAGTCTTAGGTCCATTAAACGAGCGTCCAAACGATGTCCTGTTTTTCTTCGATATGCCCTAAGCCCTAAGTCTTCATTTAACACCCTTTTCACCGTGGTCCTGCTTAACCCCATCTGAAGGGCCAACAGTTTCTGCTTACGTATGGGATTTCTTTGAATTCGCGCCTTCACAGCTTTTATCACTGCTGGAGTCCTAACAGAGTGAGGGCGACCACTTCTTGACCTGTCATCTACACTAGAGTCTTCATTGTATCGTTTTATGGTACGATAAACGAATCTTTTGGCTATATTCAAATTTTTCAGTAAGTCGAAAATCTAAATTGGCGCGTAACCGCAACGATGCAACGCAATAACCGCGACACGGTCTTCTTTAAGTGTCCACCCCATATTTAAAAATGAGAAAAATTCTAAAAAGTACACATTTTTATTTTCATGAAAAATTCGAAATTCGAATTCAATAAACTTTTTTGTGGCCAGCATTCTAAATTCAAAAGTTTTTATTGTGTGACGGAACTTATGACCTGACTATGTATAACCATCGTGGTTTAGATTTTTGTTTCCGAGATGCCGGTATTTTGTATCCCATAAAATAGGGTCTGCTTGAAAATGTTCTAAACTTCTAGGTTTTATACCACATTTTTACAAAAATGCTCAAAATAGAATTAAAAAGTGCTTGAAATAAAAATTTTAGATTAAAAGGGTACACGGCATAGCATACACACCTATGCCACTTCACTTCTCACGTTGCTATGAGACCGAACAAGAGTAGGGATAGTGTTAGAGTGTTCTATTTCTCGCCCGAGAAAACCTTTGAAACGGGCAAAATACCGACACTGATTGAAGAACAGGCGAGCGCGAGAACGTACTGCGAGAAAGCTACCATTCTCACGCTTATCAGGTGTTCTTGGGTGTTTTCGCTGAGAGTGGAGCCGCCATAAGAACAAACTGCTTGGTTGTCAACATTTTCAAATAACAAGATATAATCAAGCTCCAAAGTTATTTCGTATTCGTAGACTAGTTTTTCTAGCAGAGGTCAGTAATCAAGAATTAGATCAGAATCGCAAAAAGGAAACAGCTAAAGGTTAACACAAACAAACGCGGTCAATTTCAAATCAAATTAAATTAATTTATAAAGAAATTTTGAATCTGCGGTCTTGGTGAAGATCAGATATTGCCACAATGTTTATAGCAGTGTTCAAAACAACACGAATTTCTAAATCAGCACAACAATTACCCGCGCAATTATCTGTCATTTGAGGTCGAGATGATTTCAATCCAGCATACAAAACTTTACCTACTTTTTTGTGTTTCGTTGTTGGTACCTACGATATCAGAAGAAAAAAAATTTTAGATTGTTAACGTGTGCTATATTAAACGAATACTACGGACTGAAAGCGTAATACTCAATAATACTCATTTATTTTGTACATAGGCCCTCTTTCGGGCACTTATACACGTCCCAAAATGTAGCTTAGTCCTACCACCGCTTTGGGACTACATATTGGCTTGGAACCCCATAGCAGTAAACCATATGACAACAAACTATGAAAATAACTAAAGTATACTAGTCTTGCCGTTTCGACATCAGTTAAAAGCCTTATTTTCCTCACTGCATAAGCCGCTGAACTGAGCCTTCCTGACAGGGCAACTATATGGGGACCCCATTGGAGCCGGGAGTCTAATGTAATTCCCAAAAAAATTGTGGAATCGACTGCATCTATATGATCGTCTGACATATTAATATGCGTACTGACCTGCCTCACATTGGGCATAGTGAATTTAATGCATTTAGTTTTGTTTGCATTTAGCAGCAGGTTGTTAGCTGTAAACCAGCGTACTACTTGAGAGAGAGCAT
Source organism: Anania hortulata (assembly GCA_963576865.1). Taxonomy (NCBI): domain Eukaryota; kingdom Metazoa; phylum Arthropoda; class Insecta; order Lepidoptera; family Crambidae; genus Anania; species Anania hortulata. The sequence continues at coordinate 23,931,497 of OY756388.1, read as the reverse complement.
TATTTACATCGTCAGAGGCAGCTTTACCTCTGTCAGTTTCAAAAATCAATGATGTATCATCTGCAAACAATACTATCTCACAAAGGTCTTTAGTAAAGTAAGGAAGGTCATTTTTTGCATTCTGTCTGTGAGGTATGACTTTAACAATTTTCCAGAATCATTTGAGACACCATAATGCCGTAATTTCATTAACAATGACGTACATTAAATGATTTTAGTAGCGAGTAATTAATCATATTCATGACATGACCGACAATGTGCCCGTAGATTGATCAAAGTGGTTTGAGTACAGCTTTAGTGGACCTCTTTAATACTCATGAATACTCATTTATTCAGTGTATATGCCCTCTTCCGGGCACTTATAAACGTCCTAAAATATAGCTTAGCCCTACCACTGTTCGGGACTACATATTGGCTGGTGATGAGAAGAAACGGCGCAACAAACTCGGCCACCTCTGTATAAGGCCGGTCACAACGGTGCTGAAGCTGTATTACTAGATGAGTCTGACGTATTACCTGACGTTCCCCATGACGTTGCCCATGTTCATGTGCACGTTGAGGCGCGTGAAGTTGACCGCGAACAGCACCAGCGTCTCCCACGACGGCGCCCCCATCGACGGTGCCGACGTTCTACTACTATCTGATGATACCAACAAAATGTTGTTATTACTATCGATTCCCTAGTGGTTCTAATGCTTTAATAACACCATTATAAGGCCACTAGTCGGTATTGCTGCTCTTAGATCTTTCTTTAAAAAACATTTTAATTAGCTTCACTTGTGTAAACAAATCTCCTGTAGAACACTTTTATTAGCTTCACTCTAACTAAAGTCGTAAGTTGTTTTTACCGACTTTCTAACTGTCGTACGATAAAAAAAAAAAAACTTGTAACATTCAGATGTCAAATCGACAATACAATCATTTATGATGTCATGGTGCTGATCTAATAAAGCTAGGAGGCCGATGATAGTGGAACTCTTTAATGGCTACTAGTGAAACTACTGCGCATTCCTTGGACAGCTAAGAGAACCAATGTCTGCATCCTCGAAAAGCTAAAGGTCCCCAAGCGCCTGCTGACTACGTGCCAGGAAAGGATCCGGAGTTTATTTGGGCACATAATGCGATCCCCATTGCACAGCCTGGAGAAACTCATCATTCTCGGACAAATGGAGGGGAAGCGCGCTAGACGAAGAGCGCCAGCTAGATGACTGGAGGCCAGATACGGGCAGCGGTACATATGGCGCAGACCCGGACCGAGTGGAGAAGATTGACATACAGTCACGATCCTCAGCATTGAGGGAACGACCAGAAAGAAGTGAAACTACCGTATTTAGGCTCATCAGATTCGTGTTGATGAAGCCAATACATTATTTATAACATGATTTGTATTTTTGTAAAACTTAGGTATTAGGTTGAGGTAAAAGTTTATTCCCATTTTATATGAGAACTATGAGTTTATTTACTATTTCAGTACAGTATATTAGTATAATCGACTTTCTTGTTATACGTGTTTCCACATTTCATTACCAGTTTTCAATCTCTTCAAAAACGGGTCTCAATAAAGATTCGCAAATTAGTACACGGTTCATTAGGTTTCTTTCAGTGAGCTTGTTAACACCTAAACATCTAGGTTGTTTTGTGCTCAATTTCCAATTGATCACAAAACCGTTTTTTCTACTTCCTCTTCTACTTCAGCTATGTCGTAATTACCGATATGCCGATCTTGCTCCACTTTTTCAGAAATGGCGTCTATTTTATCCGTAACATTGAGACCAAAGCGAGGTGCATTTTTGAAATCAAAATTTCTGGGATTAGTAAAAACCAAAAAACCTTTTCGACACATCTAATTTATATTGTTTTGTGTATTTTTTTTTCTCTCTTGTGTGTCGAGTAAACATTTCTTTCTTTCTTTCAAATAAATCCTTTTTTGTAATAAAATTTTCAAAATGTATCGAATTTCATTAGATTTTGACGAAACGAAAAATTGCTGGAAACATTTTACCAATTTGTTTTTTTTTTAAAGTTACCTTTTTAACGTCTTTAACATCAGCCAAATAAATTTTATTATAACATGCGAAAATACTTTTTCCACGACCTATTTTACTGTTACCGTCACTAAAATGCACTCTTTTCAAGCCTTACCTTTGGATTTTTGTGAATCTACAGTCTTAGTTTTCTCTCTCTGAGGCATCACCGGCGACACGGGCGCATTGGCGCTTGTACTGTAACAATAATTTATCATGAAAAAGAAAAATGTAACCTTCGATTTCTTCTATCCATTTACGTATATCTTGACGGGTTTGATACCTGGGCTGGTGTTGCTGGTGTTGCTGGTGGTTGTTGACGCTGAGGTCCCCCAGGAACATGCGTCGCACGATGGTGCGGCGGTACCACGCCTTCGGGAACGCCAGGATCTCGCTGAGGCGCCGCATGTCGTACTTGAACCACGCTGACCCTACGTCCACGATGGCTGCGCAAATAATTATGTATAATGCACATTAATTATAATGTTTATTAGTGATTTGATCCTTATGATATCTATCGATTCATCAACTTGCCGGTTGGTTGATGCCATCAAATTATATAGTGTAATTTTTTCGAATTTTTCGATTACCGGGTGTAGCTAGCGTATTTTTAAAAATCTGTAAATGCAGTTTTGCTCCTAAAATTTGCTATCTCCAGTATTTAGATTATTTCCCCTTAAGGTCATCATCATCATTTCAGCCTTTCGCAGTTCACTGCTGGACTTAGGCCTTCCTTCCCCAAAGAGTGCCAAAGAGCTAGATCTCCCGCTTATTTTATCTAGCTACTGCTAGCCAGAGATAGAAAGTGTCTTATTTTTCGATTTCCGAGACGTGGTCTCCATTCAAGCACCCATTTACTCTACTTTTCACCGGTTCTGCGACAGATGTGGCCGGACCACTAACAATTTAGCTTGCTACATTTTTTGACTTTGTTCAAGATTTTATTTCCTTTCAGGTGGCATTCAAAACTTTTACACTTTATACTTCAAAATCGATACAAGCATTAGAAGTTAGGTCACCTAAGACAAAGATTGCTGGGCACTATTTAAAAATTTATGTTTCAAATATAAATGACCAATAAATAAGACTCACTAGAGAACCGAACGGTGGCCTTCGACTGGTCCTGTTCTAATTGGAAGTCCAGTTTCCGCGACCGGGACAGGTGGAACTTGACGAACTCGACGTTGATACTGAGCGAGTCCTTCCGCTCCGAGTCCGAGAGCGGCGACCACTGCGCCTCCTTCAGGCTCGACTTCTTGCCCCCGTAGGGGTGGAACACGTACACGGAGAAGTCGGCCAAGCAGCCGGTCACGGACAGACCGCCCATCGCGACTGCCGGTTCGGACATTTCCCTGGAACAGATTGTTTCGATTAGCATGTTTATATTATTTATCATAAAATATCTGTATGTCTGATTCGGACAAAGCATGCCGAGTTCAAAAACTAGTACCACCACTATCTGTACCATGTTTTATACGAATAAACTTAATTTATATCATGACATAAGTTGTTAAGGTACTTGCAGCTCAGTGGCGGCAGCGCTTTGGTAGTGATTCAAAAATTAAGTTACCTACGGAGCGGTGTGAGTGGATGGGCGACCATTCTAACCAAATTTGGTGACATTTATCACAAGCTTCTCCGTGCTTCGAAAGGTACGTTAAAAGTTTGTCCCAGCTAATATCGCTTGATAATATCCGTGAAGCCTAGTCAGAGGCCTTAGGGTTGCTTAATCTAACAGTGAGGTTAAATCATTGGCCTTGCAACACCCCTCTACCGCACCGCACTGGGCCCGCGTGGTGGAGTATGGCCCAAACCACCTCATAGTTGAGGTGAGGCCTGTTTTTTTATTTTTTTTATTATGGACGGACCTATCGCTGAGTGCTGGCTGTTACTGGCATTATGATAGTTTAGTGCAGGGGTCCCAAAGTGTGCGCCGCGGCGCCCTGGTGCACCGAAGAAAGTAAAGAGGGGCGCCATGATTCGATCCTCTATCATTATCCGAAACCATATGTATTTGTAAAGGGTCTTTCAACAAGGACGGGTCGATGTTAAAATTGTATAAAACAAGATGTGTGTGAGATATTAACGAAATTTATTTTTTATTTAAAAGGCCCATTTATGCCATTATGGATGCAATATGACATCGTTCAAATGTCCGCCGCGGCTTCGTATGGTGGCACGAATCCGAGAGGTCCAATTTTGAATGACTCTGCTGCATAGATCCGGCTGAATCTGAGCGATGGCCTGCGTTATGTTGGCTTTCAGGGCAACGATCGATTGTGGCTTATTGGCATAGACCTGCGACTTCAAAAAACTCCACAAGAAAAAGTCTAGCGTAGTCAACTCACACGATCTTGGTGCCCAATTCACGTCACCTCTGCGAGAGATAACCCTACCCTCAAACCGTTCATGCAGAATGTCCATTGTGTCGTTCGCTGTGTGGCAAGTAGCGCCATCTTGCTGGAACCACATGTCGTTCACGTCCATATTGTTCAATTCAAGCCAAAAGAAATTGTTTATCATTGATCTGTAGCGCTCGCCGTTGACGGTGATGTCCTCGCCAACGTCGTTTTCGAAGAAGTACGGACCAATGACCCCACCAGACCAAAATCCGTATATCCGTTACTGTTTGGTATCCGTCAATACCAAACAGTAACTTTTTGTGGATGCATTGCCATCTGGTGAACCTCATGTGGGTTGTGGTCATCCCATATACGGCAATTTTGCTTATTAACAAAACCATTCATCCAAAAATGTGCCTCGTCGCTAAAGATTATTTTTTGGCCAAAATCGGGGTTCCTTTTCCAAGCGTTCCGAAGCCCATTCAGCGAACACACGGCGTTGTCTATGGTCATTAACTTTGAGCTCTCGGGTCAGTTGGATCTTGTACGGATGCAGGCCCAAGTCCCGACACAAAATTCTCCAAGTTGAAGTCTGCGAAAGGCCGAGTTCTTGTGCACGGCGAGAAATCGACTGCCTCGGAGTCTCCTGAACACTCTCACGTACAGCGGCGATGTTCTCGGCCGATCTGGCGTTCCTTTGACGTAAAGGTGTTAGTTGGTTGTTTACCGAACCGGTCGTCTCAAATTTGGTCACCAATCGTTGGAGAGTAGACTTTGAAGGGCCACCGCGTCTGCCGTAAAATGGGCGCAATGCGCGCAACGTTTGCACTAACGAACACTCATTTTGATAATAAAGTTTTATCATTTGCACATGCTGCTCAACCGTGTAACTTGCCATGGTGATTTCGCATCAGACTAAATAAGAAAAAACAGATTTGACAGATGCCGCCAAAACAAAATGGCCGCCACGGATTATTAGCATCGACCCGCTCTATTTGAAAGACCCTTTATAAAGCAACAATAAATGAGAGTAGCAGTGTAGCTAGCTAGGGTAGGACGTAGTGACAAAGTCATCATCATTTCAGCCATAGGACGTCCACTGATGACCAAAGCCCCCCCCAGTGACTTAACATTGCCAATACTCGCCTCACTTGGCTGGCAGGTTGGCGGGCGCAGTTTTTTTATAAGATTTCACACGCGGACGCTGCTGCCTGTCTCGTGCTACAGGAATTAGTCAACTCTTACGACACGCTTCCTATTGGCGGTGAGGTGTATTCTTTACGGCACGCCGGTGACAAAATACTAAACTTGTAAGTGTGCGGCGAACTGAAAAGGATTGGTAACCCCTTGTATAGTGTACAGTGAATAATGTTTAGTGTAGAGTGCACTAACTCGTCGGTGGCTCGCTTGGAGCTGAAGACGATCTGCAGGCTGGGCAGCTGCAGCAGGCACTCCACGCGCGAGGCGGGCAGGCAGCTGAAGCGGAACGTGGACGGCTGCATGTGGAAGTGCACGATCACGTCCACCGGGAACGACGCGTACACGTACTGCCCGTACTGCCCGTACTGTCCGTACGCCGCGTACGCCGCGCCCTCCGCCGAGCGCGGGGCTGACCCGCTCGACGCTTCTGTGCATACATTCACGCGAGTGTTATTTTGTATAATACTACTTCCCGCGGCTTCGCTCGCGTGGAATACGGTGTCACACCCTATGTTACTAGCTTAGGTGGTGGAATGAAAGTGGTAGCCTATGTTGTCCCTAGGGTTCAAGCTTTTTTCATACTAATTTCATCAAAATCGGGTTAGTTTTCGCAACAAAAGTAGCCTATGTCCTTCTCCAAGATCGAATCTATCTCTTTACCAATAATCTTTTAAAACGGTTCAACGACAGAGGCATAAAAACGTTACAGGCAGACAGAGTTACTTTCGCATTTATAATGTTAGAATGAAACTATGCAATTTTGATTGTGGTGATCCAATATTCAACCGGTGATTATGCTGTAGGCTAGGTTATACAACAAATAACTAACCATTATAAGGCACAACGAGGAACGAAACAATACAGAATTCTGGCAATCTGAACGTGGAGCAAAGGACAACTGATTTCAATAAACATCGTATCCCCAAACATGATCTAATAATAAGGTAAATTATATGCCCTTAAATTATCGCTAGCTTGTGACCAAACACACTGTAAATAAGATACACGACTGCACGATTAGCAATATTTACAATTTCATCTACACATCATTGTTTTCTTTTATCTAAATATCTACTAAGCTACGACAGTTATCTTGCATCTTTCCTAATCTTCATCTTCAATTAATCTAATCCTTTCCTCATCTTTTGTTTTCCCTGGATAAAAAAAAACTTCTAACTAAAAAAAAATCTTTTATTCGTTGACTGCCACAAACTAGACAATAGAAAATCTATTGTCCTCAACGTGTTAAAGGTTCATATCTATTTCTGTGCCAAATTTCATCTAGATCCGTTCCGTTTTCGCGTTATTGAGTATCAAACATCGATCCATCTAAACTTCGCATTTATGATATTAGTAAGATACGATAGTATTCTAGGTAGTCACCGGGGGTGGGTGTCGAGAAGGACTTGGTGGGGATGGGCTCGAGCGTCTGCTCCAGGAACTCGAGGATGTGCGGGCTGATGACGGTCTCCTCGGGGATGCTCTGCACCGTGATCCAGGCGAACAGCGCCGCCTTCTTGGTGGCCACCTTGCGCGCCCCGCTGCCGGCTTGCGGCGACGTCGCCTCCTCGGGGAGGGTCTTGGATTCGTAGTGAACCTGTTCATTTCAAGTTAAAATAAGATATCTTTATTCTCATAAAACAATATTTGTAAAATAAATAAAATCTGATGTACGCTCGGCCAAGAAAGTGGTCTACTAGTTTTGACAAAATTTTATGTGTCAGTAAAATAGCGATAAGGTTGAACTCATGGACTTATTACCTTGTTAATAATAAAAGAGCAATGCACAATTATGACATATATTTTATTTGTTAATGACATATTATTGCGGTGAAGACAAGAGGAGTGTTACAAAGCGCGATTCGATACCATTTCCGATACTAATACATTTTATTCAATGACATGCTTATCATATGTTATGTAAGCATAAACGCACTTCACGTGCAACACAATAATGCCTTCAGGAGGCTGATGGGATTCCCCAGATCCTGCAGTGCGTCGATGATGTTATTTTTATTTTATTTTATTTAATATGGCTTACCAACTAAATACATAAAGGGAAATTATGTTAATACAATCTTTAAATACATCATGTATATGCATTTAAATTATAGGTATGTTCGCGGAAGAGCGTGTAGATTATTTTTACGCCATCATTCGAAAGCAAACAGCCTCCATGCTTGCTAGGGTACGGCTGAACGCCAACAGCATCCTGATGGTTATAAAGGATAAGCCATCATGTTCCATCTTCAGGTACTGGATCCCTCACTTACAAAGGTCCATCATCCACTTTGATTTTTATGTAGCATTATTATTCATATTTGACCTTGAGAGTAAATTCACTAACCTTGAGGTCCAATCCTGGCATGCGGAACACCGTGAGGTCGGGACTGGGCTGATGCCGCGGCACGTGCGGCGGCGCCTTCCGCCGCGTGCCGGGGGGCGAGCCCCCGCCGCCCCCGCCCCCTGCGGGGCCCCCGCCGCCCCCGGGGCCCCCTGCGCCCGGTGCGGGCTCCGACAGGCCCCCGGAGGCGGAGCGACCCACTCGCATACGAGATGCACTGCACACGAACACGATACTTTGCATCACAGCGGAAGACTTTAGACAAAGGATGTTTATTTCTTTATCAACACGTACTTTGACGTAGGATCAACCCGGATTTTATTTATAAAGAAGTCCCTCTTGTCAAATCTATGGATTACACGACAAAAATTACGGTACGGTAACCATCGAATACAGACGGGATGAAGGTCAAGGACAAACGCGGCGAGGAACTTAAATTATGATATACCTACAATTTAAGTCACCTACTTTGAAATCGTTAACATTTACACCACCTATCGAATAAAATTAGAGGCAGAGGAAATGGAAATTACAGACAACGAAATACTTATAACAAACATTTGAAAATAAAATATTTGCCATAATTCAATGTTATCTGAGTTAAATTCCCCAGCAAGAGTAACATTGATATGTATTATTCTAATTGTAAGATTTATCTTTTTATGTTGCATGTCTGTAAAAATATAAGTAAGCTTAGAAATAAAAAAAAAAGACTAAATAAGTTCTAAGCTTAAAAACATGGCAAACGTAGATTTTTTATTTTCTATCTGATGATTTTAGTTTGAATTACTTGCTTGTGGTATGGAATTTATTGGTAGTAGTTAACAATTCCATCATTTACTACAGATTACTTACATGTTCATGTGATCTTCCCGCGAGGGTTCCTTCGTGTGCAGGACGCACTTCCCGCTGTTGATGTGCACTTTGACGTCCAGTTCGAAGTCGATGTTGGGCTCCGTTGTCTTAGACTTGCTCGGCTTGCTTTCTGAGCTTTGCCCCTCTGATGAGGGCATACTGTAACAATGATAATACAAATTCCTCCATAATCTAATGTTTACATTCATGTGTTACGAGTTTGTATTCCAGCACGTACCTCTAGATTTTTTGGAAACCATTTTCATCTACTTATTTTTAACATGCTCAATGATTAAGAAAAACGTCGTAAGAAAACTTGCACAATGGGCTAGCTTTCTAAAAACATTGTATTAAGTCCGCCAATTGGATTTAAAAAGAATATTGGACACGTATTTTTTCTTTTGTCAATTAGATGTTACACATTCATCCTTAGATTCTTTGTGCTAGTTTTATATACCTTTTTGTCTTGAAAAAATTTACTGTTATTTTTGTATATCGGTTTTTAAAGTTTTCACTGATCCTGATCCTGCCTCTAATTTCCTTGATTTTCCGTTAATTCTCCCTTTGTTTTGTAGCGACATCTATCTCGCCACATATAAAAAAACTGACGTATCCTACATCGCGATATTAAAGTTATCGGAGCGAATGAACTATACATACAAGAACCCGACAAACAACCGTTGGGCAGTTGCCCACCAGACACAACACCCGTCTGGTCGGAGGATCCTCCTTTTTCAATGGTGGATGAGGAACTTTACACCCTGTTCCTCCTCTTACCTCCAAACTGGTGACCCCGACGTGATAAGTCATCGTGACGTTTTTTAGCATTAGCTATCGATAACATCTTTTGATAATATAACTGAGGGACTAAATAGATTATTATTACTTTTACCCAGGAAACAGACAAAAAATTGTCCCCAATTACATAACACTGGTGCAGAATAGTCTGGTTCGCCTGTTTAAGGTATGCTGAAAAAGCATCTAGGATCATTTGTCAAACGTTCCTAGACTAGGGACGAGACCAGCTATGTTCTGCAAAGCGCAAGGCAAAAGAAGACAATCGTGTGACTAGAACGCATCGAGAATATACCCTATAGAGGCAGCCATTCGAACCGTCTTTCTCCGAAACTCCTAGTTATAGAGTTTGTGCTCCATGTTAGAACGTGACCGCTCGCACAACCGCCGCCGGTGTGGCCGCAGACACCAGACACCTTACACAAGTAGTACAGTGAGACGCAAGGTTCAGCTACCTGTCCGGCTTCCGTCGCAGTTGCACGCCCTCTAGGTCCAGCGGCCAGTGGTCCGGGTGGGCCGGCAGCGAGCTCTGCCTCTGCACGGGCGGCGGCTGGAACGTGACCGCTCGCACAACCGCCGCCGGTGTGGCCGCAGACACCAGACACCTTACACAAGTAGTACAGTGAGACGCAAGGTTCAGCTACCTGTCCGGCTTCCGTCGCAGTTGCACGCCCTCTAGGTCCAGCGGCCAGTGGTCCGGGTGGGCCGGCAGCGAGCTCTGCCTCTGCACGGGCGGCGGCTGGAACGTGACCGCTCGCACAACCGCCGCCGGTGTGGCCGCAGACACCAGACACCTTACACAAGTAGTACAGTGAGACGCAAGGTTCAGCTACCTGTCCGGCTTCCGTCGCAGTTGCACGCCCTCTAGGTCCAGCGGCCAGTGGTCCGGGTGGGCCGGCAGCGAGCTCTGCCTCTGCACGGGCGGCGGCTGGAACGTGACCGCTCGCACAACCGCCGCCGGTGTGGCCGCAGACACCAGACACCTTACACAAGTAGTACAGTGAGACGCAAGGTTCAGCTACCTGTCCGGCTTCCGTCGCAGTTGCACGCCCTCTAGGTCCAGCGGCCAGTGGTCCGGGTGGGCCGGCAGCGAGCTCTGCCTCTGCACGGGCGGCGGCTGGAACGTGACCGCTCGCACAACCGCCGCCGGTGTGGCCGCAGACACCAGACACCTTACACAAGTAGTACAGTGAGACGCAAGGTTCAGCTACCTGTCCGGCTTCCGTCGCAGTTGCACGCCCTCTAGGTCCAGCGGCCAGTGGTCCGGGTGGGCCGGCAGCGAGCTCTGCCTCTGCACGGGCGGCGGCTGGAACGTGACCGCTCGCACAACCGCCGCCGGTGTGGCCGCAGACACCAGACACCTTACACAAGTAGTACAGTGAGACGCAAGGTTCAGCTACCTGTCGGGCTTCCGTCGCAGTTGCACGCCCTCTAGGTCCAGCGGCCAGTGGTCCGGGTGGGCCGGCAGCGAGCTCTGCCTCTGCACGGGCGGCGGCTGGAACGTGACCGCTCGCACAACCGCCGCCGGTGTGGCCGCAGACACCAGACACCTTACACAAGTAGTACAGTGAGACGCAAGGTTCAGCTACCTGTCGGGCTTCCGTCGCAGTTGCACGCCCTCTAGGTCCAGCGGCCAGTGGTCCGGGTGGGCCGGCAGCGAGCTCTGCCTCTGCACGGGCGGCGGCTGGAACGTGACCGCTCGCACAACCGCCGCCGGTGTGGCCGCAGACACCAGACACCTTACACAAGTAGTACAGTGAGACGCAAGGTTCAGCTACCTGTCCGGCTTCCGTCGCAGTTGCACGCCCTCTAGGTCCAGCGGCCAGTGGTCCGGGTGGGCCGGCAGCGAGCTCTGCCTCTGCACGGGCGGCGGCTGGAACGTGACCGCTCGCACAACCGCCGCCGGTGTGGCCGCAGACACCAGACACCTTACACAAGTAGTACAGTGAGACGCAAGGTTCAGCTACCTGTCCGGCTTCCGTCGCAGTTGCACGCCCTCTAGGTCCAGCGGCCAGTGGTCCGGGTGGGCCGGCAGCGAGCTCTGCCTCTGCACGGGCGGCGGCTGGAACGTGACCGCTCGCACAACCGCCGCCGGTGTGGCCGCAGACACCAGACACCTTACACAAGTAGTACAGTGAGACGCAAGGTTCAGCTACCTGTCCGGCTTCCGTCGCAGTTGCACGCCCTCTAGGTCCAGCGGCCAGTGGTCCGGGTGGGCCGGCAGCGAGCTCTGCCTCTGCACGGGCGGCGGCTGGAACGTGACCGCTCGCACAACCGCCGCCGGTGTGGCCGCAGACACCAGACACCTTACACAAGTAGTACAGTGAGACGCAAGGTTCAGCTACCTGTCCGGCTTCCGTCGCAGTTGCACGCCCTCTAGGTCCAGCGGCCAGTGGTCCGGGTGGGCCGGCAGCGAGCTCTGCCTCTGCACGGGCGGCGGCTGGAACGTGACCGCTCGCACAACCGCCGCCGGTGTGGCCGCAGACACCAGACACCTTACACAAGTAGTACAGTGAGACGCAAGGTTCAGCTACCTGTCGGGCTTCCGTCGCAGTTGCACGCCCTCTAGGTCCAGCGGCCAGTGGTCCGGGTGGGCCGGCAGCGAGCTCTGCCTCTGCACGGGCGGCGGCTGGAACGTGACCGCTCGCACAACCGCCGCCGGTGTGGCCGCAGACACCAGACACCTTACACAAGTAGTACAGTGAGACGCAAGGTTCAGCTACCTGTCGGGCTTCCGTCGCAGTTGCACGCCCTCTAGGTCCAGCGGCCAGTGGTCCGGGTGGGCCGGCAGCGAGCTCTGCCTCTGCACGGGCGGCGGCTGGAACGTGACCGCTCGCACAACCGCCGCCGGTGTGGCCGCAGACACCAGACACCTTACACAAGTAGTACAGTGAGACGCAAGGTTCAGCTACCTGTCCGGCTTCCGTCGCAGTTGCACGCCCTCTAGGTCCAGCGGCCAGTGGTCCGGGTGGGCCGGCAGCGAGCTCTGCCTCTGCACGGGCGGCGGCTGGAACGTGACCGCTCGCACAACCGCCGCCGGTGTGGCCGCAGACACCAGACACCTTACACAAGTAGTACAGTGAGACGCAAGGTTCAGCTACCTGTCCGGCTTCCGTCGCAGTTGCACGCCCTCTAGGTCCAGCGGCCAGTGGTCCGGGTGGGCCGGCAGCGAGCTCTGCCTCTGCACGGGCGGCGGCTGGAACGTGACCGCTCGCACAACCGCCGCCGGTGTGGCCGCAGACACCAGACACCTTACACAAGTAGTACAGTGAGACGCAAGGTTCAGCTACCTGTCGGGCTTCCGTCGCAGTTGCACGCCCTCTAGGTCCAGCGGCCAGTGGTCCGGGTGGGCCGGCAGCGAGCTCTGCCTCTGCACGGGCGGCGGCTGGAACGTGACCGCTCGCACAACCGCCGCCGGTGTGGCCGCAGACACCAGACACCTTACACAAGTAGTACAGTGAGACGCAAGGTTCAGCTACCTGTCGGGCTTCCGTCGCAGTTGCACGCCCTCTAGGTCCAGCGGCCAGTGGTCCGGGTGGGCCGGCAGCGAGCTCTGCCTCTGCACGGGCGGCGGCTGGAACGTGACCGCTCGCACAACCGCCGCCGGTGTGGCCGCAGACACCAGACACCTTACACAAGTAGTACAGTGAGACGCAAGGTTCAGCTACCTGTCGGGCTTCCGTCGCAGTTGCACGCCCTCTAGGTCCAGCGGCCAGTGGTCCGGGTGGGCCGGCAGCGAGCTCTGCCTCTGCACGGGCGGCGGCTGGAACGTGACCGCTCGCACAACCGCCGCCGGTGTGGCCGCAGACACCAGACACCTTACACAAGTAGTACAGTGAGACGCAAGGTTCAGCTACCTGTCGGGCTTCCGTCGCAGTTGCACGCCCTCTAGGTCCAGCGGCCAGTGGTCCGGGTGGGCCGGCAGCGAGCTCTGCCTCTGCACGGGCGGCGGCTGGAACGTGACCGCTCGCACAACCGCCGCCGGTGTGGCCGCAGACACCAGACACCTTACACAAGTAGTACAGTGAGACGCAAGGTTCAGCTACCTGTCGGGCTTCCGTCGCAGTTGCACGCCCTCTAGGTCCAGCGGCCAGTGGTCCGGGTGGGCCGGCAGCGAGCTCTGCCTCTGCACGGGCGGCGGCTGGAACGTGACCGCTCGCACAACCGCCGCCGGTGTGGCCGCAGACACCAGACACCTTACACAAGTAGTACAGTGAGACGCAAGGTTCAGCTACCTGTCCGGCTTCCGTCGCAGTTGCACGCCCTCTAGGTCCAGCGGCCAGTGGTCCGGGTGGGCCGGCAGCGAGCTCTGCCTCTGCACGGGCGGCGGCTGGAACGTGACCGCTCGCACAACCGCCGCCGGTGTGGCCGCAGACACCAGACACCTTACACAAGTAGTACAGTGAGACGCAAGGTTCAGCTACCTGTCGGGCTTCCGTCGCAGTTGCACGCCCTCTAGGTCCAGCGGCCAGTGGTCCGGGTGGGCCGGCAGCGAGCTCTGCCTCTGCACGGGCGGCGGCTGGAACGTGACCGCTCGCACAACCGCCGCCGGTGTGGCCGCAGACACCAGACACCTTACACAAGTAGTACAGTGAGACGCAAGGTTCAGCTACCTGTCGGGCTTCCGTCGCAGTTGCACGCCCTCTAGGTCCAGCGGCCAGTGGTCCGGGTGGGCCGGCAGCGAGCTCTGCCTCTGCACGGGCGGCGGCTGGAACGTGACCGCTCGCACAACCGCCGCCGGTGTGGCCGCAGACACCAGACACCTTACACAAGTAGTACAGTGAGACGCAAGGTTCAGCTACCTGTCGGGCTTCCGTCGCAGTTGCACGCCCTCTAGGTCCAGCGGCCAGTGGTCCGGGTGGGCCGGCAGCGAGCTCTGCCTCTGCACGGGCGGCGGCTGGAACGTGACCGCTCGCACAACCGCCGCCGGTGTGGCCGCAGACACCAGACACCTTACACAAGTAGTACAGTGAGACGCAAGGTTCAGCTACCTGTCGGGCTTCCGTCGCAGTTGCACGCCCTCTAGGTCCAGCGGCCAGTGGTCCGGGTGGGCCGGCAGCGAGCTCTGCCTCTGCACGGGCGGCGGCTGGAACGTGACCGCTCGCACAACCGCCGCCGGTGTGGCCGCAGACACCAGACACCTTACACAAGTAGTACAGTGAGACGCAAGGTTCAGCTACCTGTCGGGCTTCCGTCGCAGTTGCACGCCCTCTAGGTCCAGCGGCCAGTGGTCCGGGTGGGCCGGCAGCGAGCTCTGCCTCTGCACGGGCGGCGGCTGGAACGTGACCGCTCGCACAACCGCCGCCGGTGTGGCCGCAGACACCAGACACCTTACACAAGTAGTACAGTGAGACGCAAGGTTCAGCTACCTGTCGGGCTTCCGTCGCAGTTGCACGCCCTCTAGGTCCAGCGGCCAGTGGTCCGGGTGGGCCGGCAGCGAGCTCTGCCTCTGCACGGGCGGCGGCTGGAACGTGACCGCTCGCACAACCGCCGCCGGTGTGGCCGCAGACACCAGACACCTTACACAAGTAGTACAGTGAGACGCAAGGTTCAGCTACCTGTCGGGCTTCCGTCGCAGTTGCACGCCCTCTAGGTCCAGCGGCCAGTGGTCCGGGTGGGCCGGCAGCGAGCTCTGCCTCTGCACGGGCGGCGGCTGGAACGTGACCGCTCGCACAACCGCCGCCGGTGTGGCCGCAGACACCAGACACCTTACACAAGTAGTACAGTGAGACGCAAGGTTCAGCTACCTGTCGGGCTTCCGTCGCAGTTGCACGCCCTCTAGGTCCAGCGGCCAGTGGTCCGGGTGGGCCGGCAGCGAGCTCTGCCTCTGCACGGGCGGCGGCTGGAACGTGACCGCTCGCACAACCGCCGCCGGTGTGGCCGCAGACACCAGACACCTTACACAAGTAGTACAGTGAGACGCAAGGTTCAGCTACCTGTCCGGCTTCCGTCGCAGTTGCACGCCCTCTAGGTCCAGCGGCCAGTGGTCCGGGTGGGCCGGCAGCGAGCTCTGCCTCTGCACGGGCGGCGGCTGGAACGTGACCGCTCGCACAACCGCCGCCGGTGTGGCCGCAGACACCAGACACCTTACACAAGTAGTACAGTGAGACGCAAGGTTCAGCTACCTGTCCGGCTTCCGTCGCAGTTGCACGCCCTCTAGGTCCAGCGGCCAGTGGTCCGGGTGGGCCGGCAGCGAGCTCTGCCTCTGCACGGGCGGCGGCTGGAACGTGACCGCTCGCACAACCGCCGCCGGTGTGGCCGCAGACACCAGACACCTTACACAAGTAGTACAGTGAGACGCAAGGTTCAGCTACCTGTCGGGCTTCCGTCGCAGTTGCACGCCCTCTAGGTCCAGCGGCCAGTGGTCCGGGTGGGCCGGCAGCGAGCTCTGCCTCTGCACGGGCGGCGGCTGGAACGTGACCGCTCGCACAACCGCCGCCGGTGTGGCCGCAGACACCAGACACCTTACACAAGTAGTACAGTGAGACGCAAGGTTCAGCTACCTGTCGGGCTTCCGTCGCAGTTGCACGCCCTCTAGGTCCAGCGGCCAGTGGTCCGGGTGGGCCGGCAGCGAGCTCTGCCTCTGCACGGGCGGCGGCTGGAACGTGACCGCTCGCACAACCGCCGCCGGTGTGGCCGCAGACACCAGACACCTTACACAAGTAGTACAGTGAGACGCAAGGTTCAGCTACCTGTCGGGCTTCCGTCGCAGTTGCACGCCCTCTAGGTCCAGCGGCCAGTGGTCCGGGTGGGCCGGCAGCGAGCTCTGCCTCTGCACGGGCGGCGGCTGGAACGTGACCGCTCGCACAACCGCCGCCGGTGTGGCCGCAGACACCAGACACCTTACACAAGTAGTACAGTGAGACGCAAGGTTCAGCTACCTGTCGGGCTTCCGTCGCAGTTGCACGCCCTCTAGGTCCAGCGGCCAGTGGTCCGGGTGGGCCGGCAGCGAGCTCTGCCTCTGCACGGGCGGCGGCTGGAACGTGACGGAGCGCGCGCCGCTGCCGGTGTGGCCGCGGAGCGAAGCGGAGCGGGACGGGCCCGATCCAGTTCCGGAATTTGACTTTAGCTCTAAAAGTACACAATTAGAGTTGTAATGTAATCAATATAAAATGTTTTATTCCAGCACTTATTTGTTCCCAATTTTACTGTTAATGACATTTTTATTATTTTATTTTTACTACCGTACTGAATTTCAAATACAAAAACAACAGCAAGTTTAACCATTAAAATCATGGCTTAGATTAGTTCTAATAGATGGCGTTATTACGTCACGTATGGCGAACGTGTAGTGTGATTTGTTCTGACGATCGATGGCTGAAAGTATATATTGGAGCATGGAGTCAGACCGTGCAGCGGCTCGCTCTCCATGGAGCTCCAGCTGCCGCCCTCCACGATGTCGGCGAGGCGCGGCTCGTCGTCGGCCAGCAGCAGCGTCTCGCCCGACTCGCCCACGCCCGACACGCCCGCCTCGCACAGCAACAGGTTCGACTCCATGCCACTGCCGCACAACATATTACATTACTTTTCGATCAGAGTCTGGGCACATTGCGACTTTTAGCCGCAGTGATCAAAAATAAAACTGAAACTGGAACTCGAATAAAAGGTCACGAGGTCGCAAAGTCGCCGATTGCTAACGCTAGTCACCAAAACGCGATGCAGTCGCAAGATTGTCGATAGCGGATGCTCTAAGTTGCAGTGTACACAGGCTCTTAGATTAGCAATCTTCTAAGTATATAAAAGAAGAAACTGACTGACTGACATATCAACGCACAGCCCAAACCACTGGTGCTAGAGATTACAAATTTAGCATGCGGGTTTCTTATAAGGTCTAAGGGGGGGAGGGGGGGCACTAATAAAGAAGAAGAAAACAAGATTAGTTAGACTATTTTATTCGAAACTTCACAGGAGTATTCTTAACAATAAATAAGTAAACACGTTTCAGGTTTTTTGCCCTAAATGGGGATAAAGAAGTGACAAAGTCTGAAAATCAACATGGGTATTGTGTCTATGGTTGATCGGGTCGCTGATTACAAAAACAACAACGAGTTTAAAATCCAACGTGGTGGACGCGAATTCTCATCTCCCCTGTTGGGGTACGATGGGGTTGAAATGTCTAAATATCTATATGGGTGTCGTTTTTATGGTTTTTTGATTACGAATATGGCATCGATTTTAAATTAAGTGTTGTAGACATGAATATTCTGGACTTCAACCCTTAAATAGGTGAAAAGGGGGATGAAATTTTGTATTTCAGATATCTATTTAAATGAAATGAAAAAATGAATTAAATTGATTAATTGTTGATATGTCAGTGCACAGCCTTACCTTATACAGTGTAGACTTGGAGAGTTGGAAATTCTAGCCCTAAGAAGGTAAAATAGAGCATGTAAGTTTTATGAAAGCATATCAGTTTCGAAATAAGAATCTTCAAATTTTTTTTTTAGGGTGACGATTGAAAATAACCTTATGTACGTAGGTCACACTATAAGTTTTGCGTAACTTAAAAAAACAACATGTTATAACCAAAATATTATATTTATTGCTTTTCGAAATACTCTCCTTTACATTTTTAAAATTTTTTCATGCAATCGAAACATTTTTTAAAACAGGAGGACCACAGATCTGAAGGCATGTTTTCTACGTGCTGATTGAACGCTATAACTGCCTCTTCGTAGTTGGTAAAAGTAAAACCTCTCATCAAATCTTTGATTTTGGGGAAAATTAAGAAATCACAGGGCGCTAGGTCGGGGCTATGCGCAGGATGTGTGACGAGTTGTACTTTTTCGGAAGCTAAAAATGACTGTTTTGTTGGCCGTGTGTGAAGACGCTTGTCATGATGTAGGAGAACGCTGCTTTTGGGTCGTCTTTCGCGAACTTTTTCTAACACCCTGGGTAAACAAATGGTAGAATACAACTCGGCATTAGCACTTTTTTGATCTTCAAGTGGAATTATACAGATGGGACCCGTAGCTGAGAAAAAAAACGCGATCATTTTTTTACCAACGTTTCTCGCCTGCCCCACTTTTGTTGGTCTGTTCTCGGTTTTAAACACCCATTCACAAGATTGCTGTTTTTTTTTTGGGGTTCAAAACAATAAATCCACGTTTCGTCTCCTGTGACAATGTCATAAACAGCATTAGAATGTCCGTGGTCGTACTTCAGTAGCATCTGTGAGCACCATTCCACGCCGCCGCTTAACAGTAGCCACATTATTTTCGTTGACGGCAGTTGAAGGCCGCCCTTTACGAAATTCGTCATATAAAGAAACTCGACCTCTCTCAAATTCAGCAAATCATCGCCTCACGGTGCTCAAACAAGGTGCTTCTCTCCCAAAAGCATTTTGAAGACGAGCGGCACAGTCTTACGGAGAGAGATAACTTTTAAAATCATAAAAAATCATGGCTCTAAAATCTTTTCGACTTAATTCCATTTTCGTTGCGTACGTAGAACTTTGATGTGTGATAAAAAACAATAGACAAATCATTTCCCGCCAATTGTTTTTTTTATTACTAAGAAGGTTGCAACGTTTAAAAAATATAACATTCGAAATTCAAATAGTTCCGATTAGCTAGAAGTGCAAAACTTTTAGTGTGCCCCATGTATTACAGCGTTCTTGACTATTCCAAATTCAAAAATTCAATTTCAAACGTTTATTTGCAAAAAACACAATTATGACAGGATGGTAACAATAGATATATATAGTGTATGTGTTCAATCTGCTCGCAGATGTGCAAAATTTAATTAAATAAAATCAACATTAAGCTTGGTCAAGTAATAAAATAAATAAAACAGAATACAGTTGAATTTAATTAGTCCTGGTACCTAATAATTAATGTCGTCAATTAAAATAATCCCTAAACTATATAAAAACATTTGTCTAAAAGCCATTCCGTCAATTTTCTTTTAAATATCGATCCACTCAGTGTTTTGAGTTCTTCCGGAAGCAAGATTTACATTACAATACTCATGTTATACACATTTCTTTTATAAATATCCTTGCGATGGAGGTTGATGTATTACATTTGTGTATCCATTTCCGAATGGTTGAAAAAGGAGATTAAGTTGTGTCTTAAAAGACCTTCATTTTCAAAGTAAAAATACTTAACTTATTATTTAAGTTTCTGGTAAACTTACGCAACTTATATTGGTGGTGTTAGAATTTCAAAGAAGGGGGATAAATTTTTGATATTTTCGAATTAATAATCACCAAATAAATTATCCCGGCATAATGGTTGGAAACCAACCCAACATACAATGTTATTTTCACTCGGCTGACGAAGGAGGGTTATATTTTTCGAGCACATACGTATGTGTGTTTATAATTCTTTGGCACGCTCTACAGCCTAAGCCGATAGATGTATTTCATCATATGAGATTCTTCTCAGTTTTGGAAGTGACGGCGACGATGGAAGAGCGGCTAGCTTAGTCTGCGCCGTGCGCTCTACTAGAATGGTTGTCCTGGCAGCCGCAGGCAGCGACGGGCAGACGCGGTCTTTATTGCTTCGCGGTCAAAAAGACCGCACCGCCGCGTTGTATGCGCAGCGCCTTAATCCATACTACATATATTAATCTTAACACATGAAAGAAGAAGCTGACCGACCGACAGACTGACTGACATATCAACGCACAGCCCAAACCGCTGGTTCTAGAGATTTTAAATTTAGCACGTAGGTTCCTTATAGGGGTGAGGGGTTCACTGAAAAATGATTTTTAAAAATGCATGCATGCAAATGATATAATGGGGGTCCAAAGTTTGTACGGGGAACAAGATTAGTTAGACTAGTTTATTCAAAATTTCACTGAGTATTCCTAACAATAAATGAGTAAACAAGTGTTCCAGGTTTTTTAAGAAATCAACCCCTAAAAGAGGGAAATGTGGTGACAAAGTCTGAAAATCAACATGGGTATTGTATTAATGGTTTATCAGGTCGCTGATTACAAAAACAACAGTGATTTTAAAATCTATCTTAGTGGAAATGAAAATGCGATGTGGTTAAAATGTCTAAATATGGGTGTCGTTTTTATAATTATTTGGGACGTTGATTACGAAAATGGCATCAATTTTGAAATTTAATACTGTGGACATAAATATTCTTGACAGTAAGTATGTTATTTATATTACGCCGAAATGCAATTCAATCGGTCCGGTTGTTTCAGAACAAATCGGTTCTATCAGACGGACTGACAGATAGCCTATAAGTGTTCCTATAAGGGTTCTATTTTTGCTTCTGAGTTATGGATCGACACCCGCGTTATCCTCATAGATTTTTTAATTTGTATTGTAATATGCCATCTCGATCGTCGCCAATCTTTAAAAGGCTAGGAATGTATGCGTGGTGGCGCATTCAGTCCTAGCCTTAGCTTAGCCTAGTTTTTTTTTCTAAGTAACAAAAACCTTAATACTGAAGACCACTGACCTACCTCTCTTGTGATTCAGGCTCAACAGAAATACTTGCATCTCGTGGGGTTTCAGACTCGCTACTTGTTTTTTCTATGGGTATTGATTTAAATGATTTATTTTAACTTACTACACTGGTACTCACTTGTCAAAATGTCTCCTGTCGGGCGAGTCGTGCCGCTCGTGCGGCTCGGGCTCGGCCGCGCCCGGCAGGTAGGCCCGCGGCCGGCCGCCCAGCCCGAGCTTGCCCTTGGTGATGGACGAAGCGCGGACGCTTTGCCGGCGGAGCTTCTGTATCATGTCCCTGTAACAAGAGTATGATGACGATATTCATATACGGACCTTCTTTTTATACGGATATACGGACTTTCTTTTCTACGGATAGCTGCGCACGCTAACACCAGTCATGTGGACCACTACAAGGGCTGCTATTTATGTATCCGGAACTGGCCAGTTACAGAACAAAATTATAAAGTAAAGAATGTTACAAAAGTACAATCAGGGTGCGTCAAAAGCTAAATAAATAAATAAATAAATATTAGACAACATCACATACATTGCTCTGATCCTGTGGTAAGTAGACAAAGCACTTGTGTTACAGAAATCAGAAACAACGACGGTACCACAACACCCAGACCCGAGGCAATATAGGAAAGTTATTTTTCTACATTGACCCGACCGGGAATCGAACCCGGAACCTCAGAGATAGCGACACCAAGTCCGGTATGCTCGCCTCTCGGCTACGGAGCTGTCGATAATATCTACACAGATGATGAATGTTGGATATATGTGTATGATTATTACCAATTAACGGTTGGGTGTTCCAAGATGAGCCAAACCCAACAACAGTTATATGTTCAAAAAGCACTTTGGAGCAAATGGTTGCTTGTTTTTTGGTATAAATGGAAATGTGGCAACAGTGCCACTAGAGGATCGTTTCTAAATGGTACGCGACCATTTGTTTGCCCGAAGTCATTGAATAAATAAGAAAGAACAACAGTTCACGTTTTGAAGATACCTCAATCCGAATGGAAAAAGTGCTACGAAACTTGGTTCCAACGTATGCAAAAGTGCATCAATCATCATGGCGAATATTTTGAAAAACAATTAAACTATGTATATTAAATGCTATTCGCTGTGTGCGCGATGACAGCGCTCCTAGTGACCACAATTATTGTGGACTTAAGATCTCTAAAGTTATAGAAGGACTGGACTGATGGATGGTTTGAGAATGATTTTCGGATTGTTTTTCTTCGAAATTAGATGAAAGTATCCAAAAAGTTTATGCAAATTATTATAAGCAATTTTCTTACTTAATCTAAAATATGAATGTTATAATTAAATTAATTAAATTAAATTAAAAACATTTATTTCGGACTACAATCCATATTGGTGTTAGTAACAATTTGCTTACTAACTATGTTAGTAAGTTTTCTTAAAATTTAAAAAAGTTTAATAAAACTATTCTCATATGCCCATGTGCTTTACGCATACGGGCACATGAGCACAAGATCAACAGAGCCAGCTAGTACACGCCGCGGCGCAGGGCGGCCGGCGACAGATGCGCAACTACCCAGCGCCTCAACATGCCACTATCCTCCCTTATCGCAATGGTGTTCAGGATGCCATTGACACCACCACTCACCCTACTCAATAATAATAATACGTACGGGAATTGAATCGATACAACATGATATAACTTTCAACCTCAAACTGTGCAAAAGGGGGAAAAATGAGTATTAGCACAGCATATGAGAGATGTTGAAGAGCTTAGAACCAACGGACAAAGCTACTAATAAGAGCTGCGTTCATAAGACAAACGTCTGTGACACAAACTCCCTACAAACAAACTTTTTTTTCACAGCAGCTATCCATTTATTTCTTTCTCCAATTTTCATCTCGATGTTGGAAACGAATAAAACATGCGCGAACGGTTTTCCATTGTTTCTACACTTTATAACACAACACATACTGTGATATCGCGAATTTTAACGTTTTTACTCAAAATACTTAACGATACCAATGGAATTCTATAGAAATATAGCAATTTGACACAAGACAGTCCAGAGTTATTTCACATTTCTGCCACATTGCGCGCTGCGATCGATTCGACGGACCCCACCGCCCAATTTGCACATAGCCAATATGTTTAAATTTCAGTTGGTTATTGCGGATATATAGCAGCCCTCGTAATTAAGCATTTCGCTAGAATACAGAATTACCATCGACACAAAAAGTAGAAGAATATTAAATCAATCAATTAGCAACCTTATTAATGAATTAGTTAGACAAATGCAACATTTTACGCTCCCGTGAGCGATACTTATTCTGAGTATGTAGCAGGTGTAGCAGGAAGTATAGGAGGATGCTAGGCAGACTATATGTTCAGTAAGATACTTGTAACATATTATATAGATATAGTTAATTAATATAGATAGACAGAAGAGCACTACATAAGCAGTCGAACTCGAAACGTCGATATGGTAAATCAATCAGTCTCATCATCATCATTATTTCAGCCATAGGAAGTCCACTGCTGAACATAGGCCTCCCCCACTGACTTCCAGATCGGCCGGTTGGAAGCGGCCTGCATCCAGCGTCTTCCTGCGACCTTCACCAGGTCGTCTGTCCACCTTGTGGGTGAACGTCCTACGCTGCGCTTACCGGTACGTATCCCAATCAATCTCGTTGAAAAATGAACTGTATAAAAACCGACATTAAGGTATTCGGATGCGAAAAAGTGCGAGTGACCTTCTGAAGTCCTTGAAGACGAGCGCCTCCAGGTCGTGCAGGCGCTTCATCTCGTACTCGACGGTGGCGTGCGAGGCGCCCAGCGCGCGCAGGTCGTTGATGATCTTGGCCTGCTCGTTCATCTCCTTCTCGATCAGCTTGGACCGCTTCTTGGCGTCCAGGCTCGCGTCGAACACGAACGCCGGCAGGTGGTCCGTGTACTTGCGCCGGAGGACTATACTTTCCTGCGGTGAATAAATCACTTACTGCAGTTGCAATAGTCAACTAATCTCAATAACATACAAATTGGCTTGTTTCGATATTTTTGCGACTGCCTGTTTTAGTGGTCTGTATTTCAGATTACAAAGTCAGCCTACTAAAACTCTATGATTGAATGCAAGACTCGCGCAGGTCTCCGAGGGCACCTGTGTTACTCTTGGCTAACAGTACGTACTTGTGAATCTTTACTGTTGTCGGCTTCATCGTCGAAATCGCTTTCGTAATCCATTTTTAATGGATCTTCTTCTTCGAAACCTAAAAAATTTAATTCCGTTTAGATCATCCACTAATATAGAAATAATTAAACTCGATAAAACAACTATTATTTCACAAGATCTAGCTGAATACCAAGTCTAACCTGTAAGCATGGTCAGTGTGTGCCCAAGCGCCGATAACTGCTTTCCGACATTCACGTCCAAATGTATGTCAACTCCTTCCATTTGCCATGAGACGTTCAGGAACCATTTAGCGTTTTCTGTAAAAGTAATTCATTTTAGTTTCGTTTTATAAACTGGCCAAATAACACATCATATCTTTAAGTATTATCGAACTATTCTATAGTCTATCGCCTAGCTAGAGCGTCGTCATTCTGATAATAAGCGGGAAGGCTAATTAGTAGTTCAGTTTATTGTACCCGTGATAGATAAATAACATCTGTGCAATTGATGGAACTGTTTATCTAGCATTAGTAATAATAGTTTTACTCGATGGTAAATCTAGGGACTTTTTGTCTATTCTCTTTCTGCTCTGCGGTCCTCAAGGTAGTTCGTTGTGCTCTAAAACATTTTATTAACAAACAAGTAACCTCGAACTGATCAGATATTCATTGCAAAGTGTATCAGAATAGTATGATGAAGTATGACGGTATAATCTGACTGCGACTGTGAGCCAGGCACCTGTAGAGAGGAACCATAGAGCACATATCCTATAGAGTAGAAATGTCATATGATTAGTTCGACAAATTTTCCGCGATTCTTTAATCTGTATCTATACTGTTTTTGTACGGGCGAGAGTTGACAGGACTCGTCAGTTCATACTAAACGTATGTGAAAAATCACTGCCTAGTTCGGAGTAAGATGTTTCGTATTGCTGCTCCATAGGGTATCCCGGTCGACGAGAGGAACTGACCGTTTCCCTTAGAGGCAGCGGTGCGGCTGCAGACCTCGTAGGTGCCCTCGGAGACGCAGCAGACGTTGACGCTGGCCTCGTCGGGGTCGGGCTTCCAGTCGTCCAGCGAGGCCTCGAAGTCGTCCGCGAAGCGCAGGCACAGCCCCACGAAGCGGCCCTTGCTGACCAGCGCGCCCGAGCTGCACGCGCTCACCGACGTGCTCTCCAGCGTCACCACCACCGCGCCGCGCCCCTCGCCCCCGTCGTAGCCCCCGCCGCCCCCGCCCGCGCCCCCGCCGCCCCCGCCCCACGACGCCTGCGCACAGGGCACACCGACTATATTTTACTAAGAGCCTCAGGACTCGGGTTTTTATTTGCGGGGGCTATACATTTTATGTGTACGTAAAAAAATTACAAAAAATGTGTTTACAGGGTTACATTGCGAAGGGGTGCCAAATCTTTAAAAAATCTAAGAAACAATATAAAGAAGTTATTATTTAATCGTTATTATTTTTAATAATCGTATGTTACGAAACAAAATTACTTTAAAATATCTGAAAATAAAGTAAATAGAGAGACTACGAAAGCCGCGCAATCATTCATCAAAGGCGAAGGTACGGCGAGCCAACAAGGACCTTACGCAGTGCACATACGGTGTATTTTTTTTCATAAATGAGTTAAATTATCTACGCGTAAGATTTTTAGCAGCGGATAGGAATAATTAATTAGTTACTGAATCTGAGCCACTCCTAAAGATATGGCACCCCTTTGCAATCTAACCCTGTATATTTACAAAACTACGTTCGTCTAAAAACAAGAATCGTTTGTTATCTAGGTCTGACAATTCGTTTAAGACTGCATCACTAATCAAGAGTGAACATCTTCATCTTCAATTCGATCATTTTGACGAATCGAAAAAAACATGATTTCGTATGCATTGTGAAAGTGCATCCGTTATGACGTACCGTTTTTTTTTCTGACGATTCGTCAGTGACGGTTCCATTCTGAATAAGTTCAAGCACCCACTGGCCAGATAACCAAACTGTTGGTCAGATTATATTCAACTTTACGACACAAGACACAGGCACAAGGCCTTAGGCAAAACACGGGAGAGGCCTACAAGTGGACAGACAGTGAAAGTAGACTGATAAATAGATAGGCATAAATATATGTATATGAAAGGTGAAAATCGTAACGGAATCCAATAAAAAAAAAAATTTGCTTGATGCAATATACAAATTCATTTCTTTAATTTTAAACAATTTATGTAAATCCTAGTTATATGAATACAAATATTACTAGAAAAAAAAACAGTTTAAATCCTACCATGGGCGGTTGGTTGAGTGGCAGGCAGATGCCTATGTCATCGACGTTAAGTTGCAGGAACAATGTACTCAGATGCGGCGGGGTTATCTGGGATGTCAATTGAACCTAGAATAATAAAACAAATAAGCACTGACAAAAAGTTACAAGTAGACGTTATTGTTGTTGTCCCGAAGCAGTGGTAGGGTAAAAAAATATATTGGGACGTGTAAAAGAGCTTAATTTAGGCCTATTTACAGAAATAAATTGCTTTTATTTCTTTTTATTGGTTGTGGCTGTACTACCAGATAAGATAATGATAGGCAAAATGATCGAGCCGACGACTGAAGTAACATTTTTGGGAGTTAAAATTGATGCTTATCTAAACTGGAAACCTGAATTAAAGGACATAGAGTCAAAGGTTAGTTCAGCTTGTTATGCTATACGGTGTTTGAGAGAGGAGCTGTCGTTGGAGCATCTTAAGACTGTTTATCATGCACTTGTGGAATCCAGACTACGAAGTAGTATACAATTCTGGGGCTTTAGCTATAAATATAACATGGAAAAGTCATTCATTATCCAGAAAAGAGCCATTCGTGCTATGGTTCGTATCCCCCCTTGGGAATCATGCGTCGACTATTTTAAAAGGCTCAGCATCATGACGGTTCCTAGCCTCTATTTATACATTTTGTTAACTGACCTTGTTAAGCATAAAGATAGATACGAAACAGAAGCCGAAATGCATAAGAGGCGCGATACTCGGAAAAAAAACCTGAAGAGAAATATCATACCTAGCCTCAAAATTGTGAAACATTGTCCACGTAATCGAGCTGTAACGCTTTTTAACAAACTGCCAGAAGAATTAAAACTAGAGACTAGGTTTAATGTATTTAAAATTAAATTAAAGAAACTTCTATTGGAAAGGTGTCTGTATAGCGTAGAAGATTTTTAGTTATTTAGTTGCATGCATGTCTATTATAAATTATGTAAAATATTCAAACACAATGCATATTTTATATGAATAAATGAAATGATAAGGCCTAAGGGATGAGCACGAGCATTTGTACCTGAGAATGTTTGAGTGACATATATGTAAATCCGTTAGCAATAAGCTATGCTTAATTTGTGCCTAGATGATTAGTGTGATTTTTCAAATAAAAATTATTTATTACAAACCTTTTCAAAGACCTGCTGCGTTGCCGTGAGTACTTCTTTATTCAAGTTCAGCCTCTTCTCGTTCCAGTACTCATACGCATTCTTGTAGTTGAGCCACACGAGGATAGCTTTGTCTATGGCCACAGGCTGAATGTAGATCAATGGTCGTTTGAGGGTGATCAGGACTACTTCTTTGTCTTCGCCTGCTACCATCTCATCTTGGAAGGCGTTGCGCATAGCTAAAAATAGTGTATACTTAAAGTTACTTAGTTTTTTTATCATAAGCCAAAGAATAAGAAAAATAATACTATCGTGTATGGTGTATGTATGGTGTCGCTATCTCTGAGGTCCCGGATTCGATTCCCGGTGGTTCAATGTAGAAAAATAACTTTCTATATTGTCTCGGGTCTGGGTGTTGTGGTACCGTTGTTGTTTCTGATTTCTATAAGACAAGTGCTTTAGCTACTTACCTTAGGATCAGAGCAATGTATGTGATGTTGTCCAAGATTTATTATAAATTATATTGCAAAAAAAGATTAACCGTAGCATCAAAAAACTGGGATGTACAAAAGTGCCTTATTCAGGCCTATTTGCAAAAATAAAAAAGAATAAGGAAAGTAAGAAAGTTCAGGAACCTAGACAAGATGAAAAAGATATAAGATCGAAAACAGCTGCAACTTACCGATCCGGGTGTTAAAAAAGGCGTATTGCTGGAACTCGGGCTCCGCCTCGTCGAACATCGCGTTGCGTATCAGTTGCCCGAGGCTAAGATTGACGTCCACCTAAAATTGTAAGCCCGCTTGTACAAAGATATCGTCAACATAGTCTCTTCCCTTGACTGCTTTGCCTCGTATTTTATCATGATCGGCAGATGCGGCGAGTCTAGGTGCTATATTCGGAGCGATTGCCATCGGACCTCCGTAGCTCTTGGATAGGAGAACCACAGCATTTTAAACCACGGATACACACCGCGATGAAAGTGATTTTTAACTGTACATAGATTCCGAACTCACGTACGACAATACAATTTATATACAACTTTCCTGTGTACTTAATATTCATTATTTGTTTGATTTATGTCAAATTTTATATTATCAATGCTTAGTTTATTACTGAATTCACACTATTCAATTGGATTTCTCACATTCAAATTATTTGACGTATTCAAAGTCATTCGATGTGACAAGTCTGGATTGTCACGCGCGGCTACACGAAACTTCATTGAGAGCGGAAACAGAAAATTTTAGTGTTCTGCTCTTGAGCAGTTCATATACTGAGCTCCTGCCTTTTTTGTATCGTTACAGAACACGAACTAATTAATTAATGTATTTAAATCACTCCATTTTGTTATATAAGTATTGTGCCAAAATGTTTAATAAATAAATAATAGGACGTCCATCCACAAGGTGGACAAACGACCCGGTAAAGGAAGCCGCTGGATGCAGGCAGGTTTAAACCGGCCAATATGAATAAATATAAATATCATGACCAACGTATGTGAGACAATACCCCGACCACTGAGCTACCCTACGACTGCTTACTGTTCCGGACCGTAACTGTATTGTTTATATTTGACGTTTCTATCTCACTCGTAAGTTACGTGTCGTATTGTGACTGAATACTCTTCCCATTATTTATTAAAAGAGAGTAGGAATATAAATACCTGTGCCCTCGCAAATATTCGTAGTCCATACGGCTCGGCGGGTTGCGGTACGTTTTGGACGCGGTTGGACAGTTCAAATTCCACGGCGCCAGTTTCTAATCGAACGGCGCTGTTACTAGGCGTTGTGGCTGTTAGTTGGATGCGCTAGAATGCAAACGGGAAACATGACGATATTCGATTCTTACTGACCCGCGTGGCTTTCAAAATATGCATAACTCACTTTTATCCGTATTATCAAGGAGAACAATATCCTGCTGAGTGCAGAGGTGGACGCTTCCTCCTCGTTCCACAGTGGGACTGGTTTTTCACCTCCGTATACTTTTTGCACCACTTCATTCACTTCCTGTAACAAAGTAGATATTTTAATTAACACTTTTTTTGTCATAATAGTATAGTAGTGATGATGTATGTATCACAATACAAATTAGCGATCGGTTTCGTTAAACTCACTCAACGTACCTTCATAAAAACCTTCTGCACAAAGACGAGATGGTTCAGCAAATCCGTGGAGAGCGTGTGCTCGAACAAGCCTATGTCGGCCGTCGCCGCCAGGTAGCGCCCCGCGCGGAGCACCACGCCCTCGTGCGAGACGCCGGGCCCCGCGGGCCCCGCGGCCGATGCGCCGGGGCCCGCGGGGCCCGCGGCCGGGGCCCCGGCGTGCTCGGCCACGCGCGCGCGCACTTGCACGCCGGGGAGCGCTACTGACGCGGCCGCCGGCAGCTTTGCTTCGCTCACCTACAAAATCGCTACATGTGTCCAATATTTGCTAAATCAAATAAAAACCGATTTAACTATGAATAATTATTAAAATATAAAAAATATGAGTTATTTATTTTTTCACCTGCAGTTTAGTGACAAAGCTGAGTGAATGCTGAGGCAGGTCGACCGTGAAGTGCGCTTTGTTGCCCGTGACGCCTGAGCTGTGCACATGTTCCATCTTGTATTGCGCTTGCAGCGACGGCAGCAATGCCGCCGTTATACTGAGGCTCTGAGAACAACAAAAAGTAAATACGCACATTAAAACACTGCCTTCGACAACTTACACAATTTACATAGCTTACAAGATAAGTAAGCTAAAGTGGCAATGGTCTCTAATTAAGAGTAATGGTAGAGACCATAGAACAGGTGGAGAAGACTTATTCCTGAGTGATGACTGGGACCAAAAAGTTGCTGCCAGCGGATGAAAAAAAGAAAGCCTAGCAATGCACTGATTATAGTCTTATAATATACGATTACTATTGTTCTTAAGCGGTATTTACGATACGGCGCCAGATAACAAGAAAAGACAAGCCAAAAAATCATACGGTCGAAGACCAACACGGTGAGCGGAACTGCTGCATGGTAGACTCTGGAAATGCCACTAATGGCATTACTATCGATTGAACGGACGGGATTTCGATCCTCAACCGCTAGAAGACTGGAGGTCTACGAATAACTCCGGTTCTCTATTATTTAAATACATGCCTGTAACACAATGGAGAATTGCAGATGCAGCGGATTTGAGAGCGGGTCGGCGGCAGTCCTCGGCGGCGGCGGCCTGGGTGGCGGCACCCGCGGCGCCGGTTGCTCCTCGTCGCGCGCCGGCGCCGCGGCCGGGGGGGCGCCCGCCGCGCCGGGGGCGCTCGTCGCGCCGGGGGCGCCCGGGGCGCCGGGGCCGCTCGGGGGCGCCGGCGTCGCACCGCCCGGGCCCTCGGGGCCGCGGGACAACCGGGACGATGTGCGTGTTACGCCTAGTTCCTGGCGAATATTGACAAACAATCTTGAACGATTATCTTATTGTATACAGTATGTTAACTAATGAGAGGTTTTCCCGTTAACGCGTTATACTATAGCGTCCATACATAATTTTGTATAAAATAAAATTAATAAGTTAATGTATGGTTCCTCTTTCCAGCACAGAGCACAGAGCGCAGAGCAGAGTGCAGCGCAGAGCGTACCTGCAGCGTGGAGGAGAGCTGCCGACTGGAGCGCGTCATGACGCCGTGCAGCGCCACGGGGTGCTGCGGCAGGTCCACGCGCACGCCGCCCACGCTGGCCAGCCCCGCCGCGCCCACGCGCCCCGCCTCCCACGAGTACAGCGCCTGCGACTTGCCCACGTTCACGCGGACCACAGTTCTGTTGATTTATTCATCGATAAGGAGCCGTGACTCGAACGAAACTACGAAAAACAAACTACGATATTTCTGACGAAATGAAACCTTATACCTCAAAGCTAAAACAGTAAAGTAACTACGTATAAACGTTCGAAATGACGCACTCACACAGACGCACGCCTCAACAAGACCCCTAAGCAAAAGTCGCAGTACTGTCAGTCGCGGGTGCCGAGTACTACCAAGTCGAGACGATTTTCAGTTGTCACACTTTGCTGTTATATCTGTAGAATGCATATTAAACAAAAAAACTATCTTAAATTTACAAAAATTAAGACACCAACCCTAACGACCTTTAGGAGTATTTATCTAAATAAATAGGCCTAGTTTCGGTGCTGCTTTAGCTCATATAATATACAGTGCCTATACTGAAGCAGTCCGAGGGTACAAAGCAGAGTAAACCGCCAAAATATTAGACGAAATAGAATGCAAACAGAATGTGCGTGGTTTACGGCATCGTTAAGCTTTTTATACATCCTGTATGTTTAACTTTTGTTCAATGTTTAATTCAAACTAGTTAATAGCCTATTTATTGAATCGAATAGCCTATTATTGAAGTAAGAGAATGCTAAATTTCTAATCAATCAGACCTGTGGCTGTGGATGTTTCATGTTGATCACGTATTTATTCATTAACTAGAAAAGACCTGATCATCTTCAACATGAGTGTGTTGTCAAAGTCAAAGTCAAAAATAATTTATTCAGTTTAGGACAGAAAACTGCCACTTATGAACGTCAATAATAACATTATTGTCCATATGGGGCAGAACATGTCTCCTTATTTTTTGAGCCCTACTAGCACTTCGAGACAAGACACAGACAATCTGGCAAGTGCTGAAAAGAAACGCCGGAACAAACTCAGTCACCACTAGCTGCCACAAAAAAGGAAAAAAAATGTATACCTGTGCGAGCAGGGCAGTATTTAATTCCAGACATTTTTGTCATTAAAGTATTAATTAACAGTATAATAATAACCCTTTTTCATTAAAATAATCTAACATGCGATTTAAACTCAAACATGGGTAGTTCAACAATAGACTGTAGTAATTTGTTAAAAAAACGAATACATTTCCTCATGAAAGAATTACTCACTTTATGAAGTCTGAAATTTGAAACAGCAAGGTTATCTTTATTCCGGGTATTAAAATTATGTTTGTCACTTTTCTTAGGGAAAAGATGCAGGTTTTTGCGAATGTACATAATATTTTCATAAATGAATTGAGAGGCCATTGTAAGTATATTAATTTCCTTAAACAGTTCTTTTAACGAGTCTCGGGGTCGAGGGTTTGTAGTACAAAGATATATACAATATCTGCTGCTGAGCTCCATACCAATATTCCGTATGACATTATACTATGAAAATAGCTAAAATACACTAATCTTGCCGTTCCACCATCAGTCAATTGTCTTATCTTTCTCACAGCATAAGCAGCTGAACTAAGTCTTCCAGACAGAGTCTCAATATGAGCACCCCATTGCAGACGGGAATATAAAGTTATTCTCAAAAAGGTAGTGGAATTACTAGTATCCAGTCGTTCATCTTTTAAAATGATATGTGTTGAGACCTGCCTCACATTTGGCATTGTAAATTTTATGCATTTCGTTTTGTTTGCATTGAGCAAAAGATTGTTGGTACTAAACCAATGCAGATTCCGCGAGAGTGCATTATTTACATAGTCAAAAGATTCTTGACCTCTTTTAATTTTAAAGATCAGTGATGTATCATCTGCAAATAATACCATCTCACATAGGTCGTTTGCAAAGTAAATTAGAAATAGCAGCGGCCCTAATATTGATCCCTGCGGTACACCTATGGTAAGAGGTGATCCTGAAGATTCAGTTCCATTTATACATACTTTTTGAGTTCTGCCTGTGAGATAAGAGTTTAATAAATCTAAGGACTCTTTTGAAACCCCATAATGTCTCAACTTTTTTAGTAAAGTTTGATGATCTACACAATCGAAGGCCTTAGAAAGATCACAGAAGATACCTAAAGCATCTTGCTTACTCTCCTAAGCATCGAACACATGTTTTAGGAGTGCAATTCCAGCATCAGTAGTATTTCTACCTTTTGTGAAACCGTATTGTTTATTATGTAGTAACTTATTTAGGACAAAGGGAGATAAAAGTTAACTAAACATTATTTTTTCAATTTTTTTTTAAATTTTGTAAAATTTTTGATATTACCCGATTTAAATAAAGGAATAATTTTGCTAAATTTCATTAAAGTTGGAAATTCTCTATCATCAATACATTTGTTAAATATAATTGTAAGGTAAAGGTATTGCATTTATTATTGTATTAATGATATTGACAGAGATTCCCCATAGATCCTTAGTTTTTTTTTTTCATATTTAATTCTCTCAATGTTTTTAGTATTTCCTCAGCGTTTATATGTCTAAAATTTAATGGAGATTGACACTCATTAACACCACCACCACACAGAAAAAAAAATCAGCTGTTCCATACAAAACTTGCTTTTGGTTCAACCATTTTGTATGGAACAGCTGATTTTTTTTCTCTTTGAGGGTATTGGTCCCATAGTAAAAGTTGTTCACAACCATGAGTAGAGCACTCCCTGAAAGTGTGATCAAGTGTAAAATTAACACATTGTATTTAGCTTTGGCTACAGAACATACCTTTTAAACAAAGAAGTATTTTTAATGTATTTAATAATATTAAGGTCTGCGCTTTTAGGTCTTTTAATCGTATAATTTTCTACTTCTTTTATGAATACCAGTCGTATCACATCACAGTCTCTAGAATATAATGGGCATAAATCTAAGAAGCCTGGTATAGGTGGCGGCCATTAAGTTATTTTTATTTTTAGAGCCTTTATTAACAGTAAAATCGAATGAGCAAAGAGTAAATTCTATAAAGTTATTGAGGAGAAAAAAACATTTTTCACACTTTGCTTGAAAACAATTATAATATCGTCAAGATATGCAAAAGATCACGTGAGTATGCAGGCCGGAATATTTTATTTGTCAACAGCTAATCAGTGCCTCAGAGGGTTCCCCTCTCATTAATACTTTCTCGACGCCCGCGCCGCGCATATCTTTTTGTCGTCTTATTATTATTTTATTATTTTATTTATTGAGAAACTCAACAGCTTTATTACAGTGTACATATTACCCTACTTTAACTAAAGTGACACTTAGCCAATAACAGAGTTTCATAACATGCTTAATTTGTATTCGTACAAAGTTTCTTATTATAAGTAACAACAAAGCAACAAAGTTAAAAATTCATCCAGATGTGGTAAAAGATGCTAGTTCTAACCAAGTAAGAGTACTGAAATTTTTATTTTTATTAATGTAAGTAGATGTATTTGATGTATTTGAGATAGTGCCGGTTGTCGCAAGCACCCGTCAAAATAGAAAAAGAAATGTCGCCCATTGGCTCATGGCACCTTACGCCAATAATAGGCGAACCTGACAGGTACCTGCAGGCAACCGGCACCATCTCAATAAGTATAGGTATAAGGTTTTTTTTTTCTGTATACAATGTATAAAAATAATTTAGTTTAAGTATTTGTCATTATTTTTTTAATTGCTTTTTCAATGCACACTTATTCATGTTAAAAATATCAATATGTTTATATTTAGCATTGTATGTCTTAAGCAAGCGGGTCAACACAGCATTTCGCGCATAATTTGTACGGTGCTTAGGTATGTGGAATAACGGTGTGTGTCTAGTGCGAAATTTAGCACAATACTCGCATTTTTATCACACATGAACTATTAAGAACTAAATATTTTATTTTTGATTTCAGCTGTGAATTGTGGGCTAAATATTGTTTTCCGGATGGAGAATGGTCTTCAGTCAACTTTTAAGCAAAACTTCATGCTGAACATAGAATGTTATGTCATCAACATTTTAAGGAATCTGCATTTGTGGACTTTTCTACTAAGAAATTAAGACGGTTTGGTTCTCCAGAAGTAGAGGTTTGTAAAATTATGGACTAGTTATATTTAGTAAATAAAATTATGGTT
The DNA here is from genome assembly GCA_963576865.1 of Anania hortulata. Taxonomy (NCBI): domain Eukaryota; kingdom Metazoa; phylum Arthropoda; class Insecta; order Lepidoptera; family Crambidae; genus Anania; species Anania hortulata. Next base: position 23,896,156 of record OY756388.1, on the reverse strand, counting down.
TATCAATTATAGACTTAGTCTAAAAAGGTTTTTTTTGCAGGATGTGTCTATGCCGTTTCTTGCAGTTGATCATGTGACAAACCATCCTTCAACATCATCAGTTGATTTACCTGGGCCCTCAAGAATAAATATAAATAGTCAAAATAAAATTGACAAAACTGAGGACCGAGCATACATGAAATGTAAAAAGTATTTTAGAAAAATCTGCCTACTCAAAAAGCAATTAAAATATATGAAAAACAATAATTATTTGCAAGAATTAAGCAACAGTGATGCTGTCAGTAAATTAAGTAAAATAATAAGCCCAACGTTTGCACTGTTATTGCAAGGTGAAATAAGAAACTTTAAAAAAAGTGGCATGGGGCGCAGATGGGACTTCTGAAGACAAAATTACAGCATTGAGACTTTATAAAAGATCTCCCATGCTATCGTCTATTAAGAAGAATGATTTGTCTTCCTGCACCAACTACTTTAAAGGTTCTTTTAAAGAATTGTAGTATGGACGTAGGTATTAATAAGCCACTGTTTAAAATAATACAGAAATATTTATGCAATCTTCAACCAGTTGACAATGAATCTGTCCTCATGTTTGATGAGATGTCATTAAAAAAACATCTTCAATATAATCCCAGAGACGATTTAATTGAAGGATTTCAAGAGCATGGAGTACAAGGCAGATCAGCACAACCAGTCTCATATGCTCTTGTATTTATGGTTGCCGGCATTAGAAAAAGAATTAAGCAACCTATAGCTTATTATTTATCTGGGTCATCTGTCACTGCCGACAGATTAACTGATTTAATAAAAGAGGTGAGCTAAAATATTTACTGTATTTTAATGCTATTTTACGCATTCTTCACCATTTCATATCTCATTAACTTTAAATACAAGTAAATAATACATTTCTACTTAGCCCAAAGGTTGACTGGTAGAGATTGCCACATGGCATTAAGTCCGCCTTTTGTAGAACTTTACTTTTGTGCAATAACGTTTAAATAAAATACTGAGGTATATTATTCTTTCTTCTTTCAGGTGCTTCTACAATGCCAAGAACATGACATTAACATAGCGGCCACTGTGTGTGACATGAATGCAGTTAATCGGAGGGCTTTAAATATTTTAGGAGCAACGACTAACAGCCCATATTTTAATTTAAATACCAAAGAGGTAATTGCACTGTTTGACACGCCACACTTGAATAAATGTTTTAGAAATATGTTTATGAAACATGACATACAGTGCAATCCGGATATATCTTCAACTGAAGGAAAGGCAGCAGGTAAAAATTGAATTATACATTTTCGTTTATTAATTATATTCATTGTTCCATGAATAAAATCCCATGTGAAGTAATGTGTTTTTATTTGTTATTGCATAATTGCATAATATGTCTTATTATTTTAGGTGTTGCAAAATGGAGTCACATTGTCCAGTTTTACGAATTAGACAGTGGGAATAGCAATTTCGTATTTGCACCCTGCTTCAAGGAAGAACATCTTAACCCCAACACAAAACAAAAAATGAAGGTGAAACTAGCAGCCCAAGTGCTTAGTCACACGGTTGCAGCTGGCATATATGCCAAAATGTCAATAGGTATTTTTTTTTTAATCTTATTAAATTGCATATAAAAGATACTTTAAAAATGATTTTCCAAATAGTAAAAGATCTATTTAAAAGAGTTAAATGAGAATAAATAATACATACAAATATGTATAAGAAGTTACAAAATCTCAAACTTACTGCATTAGTTGGCCAAATTGATCCCAGAACACCAATTAAAGACTAATTGCAAATTTTATAATTCAATTCCTGTGAGTCGCAAACTAGAATTGATTTTGGATCCTTTACTGAATTGGGCAAATCGTTATCAACATACATATTAAATAGACTTAACATTTTACTTCCTTTGTTACAGGCGAATTAACTCCTGATGCTGTCGTGACTGCTGATGTTGCATCTAAAATGAATAAACTGTTCGTAAATAGTGACTCAGCTGATTTGCGGAGAGGAAAGCCGTTTGCCACAAATTTAAAAGCAACAACACCACATATACCTTGTATGAGAGAAACGAAGTCATTATTTGAAAAAATCAAATTTTTGAATTCACGCACTCCACCTTCACAATAGAATAGAATAGAATAGAATCTTTATTTGCTATAAAAGTGGTTACAGATAGGTATAATGTCATGTAGATCAGCACTTTTAGGTTTGTCATTTAAAGCATGCAAAATTTATAAATCAATTTATCAAATTAAAACACTCACGAAATAACAAAATTATTATTAATATACATTATTTTCATTGCGTTATTTATTTTTATTGTCAATTATTATTTATTAAAATTAATCAATTCCTCTGTGCTATAAAATAATTTACCCATAAGCCAATTTTTCAACCCACTCTTAACTTTGATAATGGCAATGCTTTTAAGTGTTCCGGTAAGGCATTGAACACCTTGATACACATAGCTCGGGTTTGTCTATGGTAAGATTTGGTTCTAGGCAGTATATCAAAGACCAATCTGTCTGGATTTCGCGTATTCCTGGGATATATATCCCTGCTGTCTTGAAATAGTGGGGATTCATTTTTGCAAAACAAGTAAGTTCAAACATGTACATGCACGGCAGTGGTAAGATATTTAACTCCTTAAAAATAGGTTTACATGAAACATAGTTAGGTACGCCACATATGGCCCGAACACATTTTTTTTGGACAATAAAAGCCTTATTAAAATCACACGAACCACCCCAGATCACCAGACCATACCTCAGGACTGACGAGACATAACCATGATATGCCATAAGAGTTGTAGACAAAGCCGACGTTTGTCTTAATCTAGCAAGAGCATACACGAAACGGTTAAGTTTGGCACATACGTGTTGCACATGAGACTTCCAGTTAAGATGTTTGTCGAATCTAACACCTAAAAATGCTGTATCAACAATGCTGTATGTACAAGATGGCTGGTTGTGGACATTGAATGGCGTTGAGAGGTTGTGGAGGAAAGGTTGCAGCAAAAATATAAAACTTTAAAAAGTCTTGCCACAAGAAGGCTACAACAAGATCCTTTAGAAAATTTATTTGGGTGCATTAGAGGCAATTGTGGTTCAAATAGCAACCCTACAACTGGCCAATTTGTTGCAGGCTTAAAAACCGCAATTTTGAGCAACCTTTCTCACACAGGAAGTGGTAATAACTGTGAATATGATCAAAATGAGGTAATAATTGATAATTTTAAATTGTAAAATCAAATGCTGCACATAAAGCCCACACTGAAGACACTAGTGGATAATCTTCAGTGCAGGCACTAAACTTCAATATTGACGAAACTATATTGGAGGAATGTAGTGGTGAAATACAAGCGTGCACGTATGTATGTGGATTTATCATAAAAAAATATAAAACTGACTGCATTTATTGCACACCAATTTTAACCACTACAGACCGTTCACAAATGCATAGCTTTTGTCAATTTAAAGAATACAATGATTATAAAGAATCTTTAAAATATGCCATAGAGAATTTTGTGCTTTGTGTACAACGATGTGCTACTTTTATTAATATTTATTTAAATAACAATGCACATAAAAGAAATCTGATAAAAGAAATAACTGCCAATATTAAAGAAATATTTGATTTTTTGCACAGAGCACAAACAAAAAAACATCGATTATATATTAAAAAGTGTGACTCACATAGTTATTATGAGATTTTGTATTTGTAAAAATAGATCTTTTGCGCAAGAAGGGTCTAAAAGGGCACTTTAAAAAAATATATATTTTGAGACACGTTTAACCTGTTTTTTTCAAAGGCGAATATCAAACATTAAAATTGAACTTGCTCCTGTTTACAGAAGAGTTAATATTGTTGTAACTAAATAACTTACTACTTTAAAAATAAAATGTGTATTCACTATAACGTGTTTTACTTATATTTTATTCCAACTCTTTAATACCTGTATTACATAATTAAACTCGAGACATGATAACTGTTTTAAAGGGAAGTTATCTGCTTTGAGTTTAATTCAGTAAACCAGGCCTTCTTTAGCTTGACCACGAGTGCTGTACCGCTGTTGCCCTGAGTTACTCTGGCACCTGAGTTACTTTTATATTTGATAATGATAAGAAATCTGTTTTGTGATTCCCTATTTCTAAAAGTTTATTTGCAGGATATGTTCATTTATTTGTTCCTAGGCAGATACATATTTGTGCGTTATAGATTTTAATGACTCATGCAACTGTGAGATGTCAGCCTGCATCCGTTCAATGTCAACATTGTATTTAGATATACTGTAAAATTTTCAACTTAATTCAACTTTCGTTGAATCAAGTTACCTTTTAAACAAAAAAATATTTTTTTAAATCGCTTCATTCGTTAGGCAGTAAGTTACGATGACACAAACAGGCACACAAATATTATATTGAAAAGCGATATTAACACTTGATTACACAATATTATTGTATTATGAAGAACAACATTTTAATTACAACTGAATAACATTTTGCTATAAGTAAATACTAGATTCTTTACATCTGTAAATCCAAGGTTAATTACAATCAAGCGAAACTTATACAGGGTTACATTGCAAAGGGATGCCAAATCTTTAGGAGTCGCTCAGAATATGTAACTTAATCGAACTATGCAAAGAACAAAAAAAAAAAATTTTATTCCTATACACTGTTAAAAATCGTACGCGTGGATAAAATCATTCATGAAAAAATTACACCGTATGTACACTGCGTAAGGTCCTTGTTGGTTCGCCGTACCTTCGCCTCTGATGAATGACCGCGCGGCTTTCGTAGTCTCTCTATTGACTTTGTTTTCAGATATTTTAAAGTAATTTTTTTTCGTAACATGCGATTATTAAAAACAGTAACGATTAAGATACATGATACATGACTCCAAGCTAATTTTCGATGATCATATCAATAGCATCGTAAGTAAGGCCTCGAGGGCGCTCGGGTTTGTGATGCGCAACTCGGTGTGTTTTAATAAAATAAAAACGTTAAAAATATTATTCTGCACTTTTGTCCGCAGTCACCTTGAGTACGCCTCGCAGATTTGGAACCCAATATACCAGACATATATATTGCGTTTGGAAAATATACAGAAAAGGTTTATTAGGTTTCTCTGCTTTCGAACTAGGATTAAGTACAAAACCACGGACTACCTCAATCTTTGCCGTAAGCACCATCTCCTTCGTCTAGTCAACAGACTCGAAATAGCCGACATTATCTATTTGATAAAAATTGTTACAGCCGAGATTGATTGTTCTGACCTATTAGCCAAGGTTTATTTTAATGCTCCTAGGAAGAACTTGCGTCGTAACGCTCCACTTTATCTCCCAATAGTTAAGGCAAAATTTAGGCAAAATAGTTACCTCTGGCGTGCTGGTCGCAGGTTGAATGAAGTGGTTCTAGATGGCAAGTTTGACCTTCACCACACTACTGTTGGTGCGGCGAGGCGGCAGTTAAGCGAGCGCTTTTTTAAAAAATATATAGCTTTTTTATATTTTATTATTATATTATATTAATAAGTTTTGTGCGTCTGTTCATTCTTGAACTTTTTGGTTATGTTTCGATATGATTTTTAATTTCTAGCTCGTCACTACTTGTGAAGACCTATAAGTGGTTTAATAGTTGCTATTTTGTTATATTTTTTATAATGTGTAAACCCTGGTTTTCCTGTAATAAATAAATAAATAAATAAATAAGCTTCTTTATATTGTTCCCTAGATCTTATTTTTTAAATTTGGCACCCATTTTGCAAAGTAACCCTGTATTTGATATAAGAACTTATGTCACGCAATACATATTTTTTAATGATAATATGCCTAATATTACTTTATGTAGATTTGGGTTATTATTTGCGATAACACTTAATATAAATGACACTTCTTCAGTACACTATCTATATTCACAGTTGCCGACAACTATCATCGGAGAGAGAGAGACATCCAGTCCTCATCACTATTCTCACTGTGAGTTTTTTTTTTGTTTTTTTTTTTCATCATCTTTAGACTTAGGAGGTGGATTGGAAAATAGTAGCCGATGCCCCGAAGGATAGACGACCTCCGAAGCCGAGAGGCGAGCAGATCGGCCATGGTGTCGCTATCTCTAAGGTTCCGGGTTCGATTCCCGGTCGGTCAATGTAGAAAAATAACTTTTCTATATTGTCCTGGGTCTGGGTGTTGTGGTACCGTCATTGTTTCTAATTTCTGCAACACAAGTGCTTTAAGCTACTTATCATAGGATCAGAGCAATGTATGTGATGTTGTCCAATATTTATTATTATATATTTATTTAAGGATCAAGCTTATTCCAAACAAAATTCCATCAAAATTGGTTTAGCTTTTACCAAAGCCCCTTTGTCGTAAAACCTTACCCCAGCCACGGGGACATATCCGGAACAAAGTGAGAATTGTTCTAAAATGTTATACAAGATGGCGTTATAGGTATCAAATTCTTATTGATATTTGTGTAAAATAAAATAAAAACAAAGAATTGATCCTGAAAAAAAATATAATATAAACCAAAATAAAAAACAAAATACGGAAAATGGGATAATACCTTAAATTTCCACATCTTATAAAAATATCAATGCTGTTCTCACACTCCTACCAGCAATTATTGGTACTAAGCCTTAGACCGCCTGGCTTAGTAGATAAACTTACAATAGATGGCGCTATTTATGACATAATAATAATTTTAGTGGCTGTCCGAAAATAATTTGAATGTTTTGTGAATTTGCGACGTCTGAACCGTCTACGTCCTCACAAATAACAATCAATTATGAATTTGATATCATTTCGACAAGCATGAATAGCCGATTGGGTATCGTCCTAGAATAGTGATCCGTGAATTGCGAGTTCAACACCGACTCTACATTTCTTTTTTTTTCTCGATTTTTGTTTATTAATATTCCTATCAAAATTAAATACATTTTCGTGAAATTTGGAATCAATTATACAATAGAATAGAATTTCAGATTATGTGCAAATATCTCGTTTATTTTATTTTCTTTCCTTGTTTTAGGTTTAGCTTTTAAGTTAGTTTATGTTTCGATTTTGTAAATACATATTTATACTGATTAAAATTAAATCATTTCAATTGTAATAAAAATGTATTATTATTATACAATTATAATTTTTGTATAGTTTATTGATAATTACTTTGATTTTCTTTTTCCGATTTATCGTACGTTCGTTCGTATCGTAATAACATAAAATTAAAATACGGCGAAAGAACTAAATAATTATTTATCTTTCCTTTTTCTTTTTCTCCTTGTTTCCAATTTACTTACTAGATTTTATTATTTATTAACCTACCAACTTTTTATTATCCCTAAAGGGACCTTATTTCGAATATTTTCTTTAATATTGAAACCTGAATGCACAAGAATATTCTTAAATTTAATAAAACATTTAAAACACAAATTTAAAAGAATCCGAGAAAAAGTATGTTGCTAACCAGGTTTGAACTCGAAACCACGAGAATCATGGACCGACCGCCGATCCAATCATCCCATCAATGCTGCAATATAAAAAAAATATGTAGCTGTTTGTAAAATAATTTGACCGTATTGTTGTTGTGGACCGTAATTTGTGCCGTCTGATCTGTTTGAATCGCTACGAGCAACAAGCTTTTAGAAATTTTATGTCAAACAGATTCATTTATTTATTTAGTTAGCCGAATGGATGGGTAGACAGACTTGAAATCTAAGGAATGACAGATTAACTCCGAATGATTAGACTATTTGAATGTGGTTTCTTAAAATCACATCGCAGTAAAGTAAAGCATTGGCTCCAGCGCCATCTACTAATTATATGCTGTAATAAGTAGCCAGTTAGAGTTCTAACATCTCGAGTTGCTTGAGTGCCGACTTGTGTCTGCGGTCTGGCTTGCACATGCGACCTCTGGCGCCTACGCGGCTAAAACAAAATAGTCCAAAGAATAGCTAATAGAAGAATAATTTTGTGTGTGGGATAGGGCATCTGTATAATACCAAATCAGTGCCTAAGCTTTAGAATAGAATAGAATAGAATAGTTTATTTAGTCTATCTCTGTACCGAATTTCATCAAAATCATTTAAGTAGTTTAGGCGTGAAAGCGTAAGAGACAGACAGAGTTACTTTCGCATTAAATGTATGTAATAATAATGTAATAATATTAATAAAAATGTAATAATATTAATAAGTATGGATAACCCAACACCCTGTACACCCATACTTCGTCAAAGACTACTACAGAAAAACATATTGGTAGTAAAAAGTATTGTATCGTTTTAGTAAGATACTATAACGTTCAAACATTTCTACTACCATATTTCCACAATCGGGAACTAACAAAAAAAAGCGTTGAGTTTTTTTATCGAGTGCCTCCTTCCTTGTATGAGTATTTAAATTTTATTTTATAAATTTGGAATGTTTAATTTTCAGAAAAAAAAATACAAAATGAAGACTACATTGATAATTATGGTTATTGCTTGCTCCCTGGCGGTCATCGTACTCGCAGAGGCTAATGACCCAGAACATAACGAATATTATTATGACCCTGAAAATTGTAATACCTGTGGACTCAAGGATGATGGTTGTAAATGTGACGAAAATACATTTTGTAAAATGGTCAAAAATTCTGAGGGTATGATGATTCCTAGATGTTTTATTAGTTAAGTGGATCATTATTAGGTACTAGTTTTATTCAATCTGTTGCCAGTTCATGTCTATTTGTTTTCTGTTCGTTTCTTTATTTTTAACAATGTACAGACACCAGCACATCAACCTACCACAAACCGTCAAATTTTCTCAATCGATAGTGATCTCTAATCGTTGGACATAAAGTTTAAAATCAATTCCATGACCTTTAACTTTTTGGGTAGGTTGACCTGCCGTTGTCGAATCTATTTCTTTTATTTATTTTTATTTATGTTCTCATGTTAGTAGCGTGTACATGTCAGAGAATAAATGTCTTTAAACCTAAATATATAATTTCCCAAAAGTATTTGCAAAAAAGGTGTGTTTAATTATCTTAACCCCTAAATTTGTGTGTGTGTTTGTATGTGTGTGTGTGTGCGTGTGCGCTACCGAGTGGACTCACTGGTGGTGGGGCGCGCGGCCCTCGAGCAGCACGATGGTGGTGCGGCCGAGGTTGCCGGTGAGCGACCACTGCCGCGACCGCGACGTGTGTGTGTGTGTGTGTGTGTGTGCGTGTGCTCTATCAAGTGGACTCACTGGTGGTGGGGCGCGCGGCCCTCGAGCAGCACGATGGTGGTGCGGCCGAGGTTGCCGGTGAGCGACCACTGCCGCGACCGCAACGTGTGTGTGTGTGTGTGTGTGTGTGTGTGTGTGTGTGTGTGTGTGTGTGTGTGTGTGTGTGTATGCGTGTGCGCTATCGAGTGGACTCACTGGTGGTGGGGCGCGCGGCCCTCGAGCAGCACGATGGTGGTGCGGCCGAGGTTGCCGGTGAGCGACCACTGCCGCGACCGCGACGTGTGTATGTGTGTATGTGTGTGTGTGTGCGTGTGCGCTATCGAGTGGACTCACTGGTGGTGGGGCGCGCGGCCCTCGAGCAGCACGATGGTGGTGCAGCCGAGGTTGCTGGTGAGCGACCACTGCCGCGACCGCGACGTGTGTATGTGTGTGTGTGTGTGTGTGTGCGTATGCGCTATCGAGTGGACTCACTGGTGGTGGGGCGCGCTGCTCAGGTATGTTAGCAAGTAAGATGAATATATAAACCAATGTAACTATGATTTACTGTAGTAATAAACCAGCATCTATCGAAGTCACTTGTTTTACTTAAATCCTCTCCCTTCATGGCGACCCTGCCATTTTTGGGTGAGCGCGGATAGTGTTACGGCGGCGCGTGGTTACAAATAAGGTTACGACAATGGAATATTCTGCTCTCATCGGCCCTAACGAGCGAGCGTATCATTTAATCGTGAAAGTTATTATCAGTGAAAATATTTTAAAATGGGAAAAGAGCAATCAAAATTAGAGGAAGTTGTGATCGCACAAAACGCTTCAGGGGGAAGCAATGCAGTATCCGCTACAGAAGACCTTAAATATCAATATCACGTGAGCACCACCAACATACTACTGGTAGTAGTCGTCACATTATTGGCACTGGCAGGTCTGTTCTGTTTTTATAAGCATTACAAGAAAACTCATAAAAAATGGATGCGCCGATAAATCACGTTCCATGACCTGAGGAGGTCCTTACGCTGGCGTCCAGGTGTTACCGTTCCAGAACAATACCTACGAGAGACGGCCCCGTCTACGACCAAGGAACCAGTTTAGTGTTGTGTAAAAAAAAGGGTGAATTTCTGTGCGTAAAATCGGCAATCATAAATAGTGTTCGGTGCTATTTTTCGACATGTCGTATCCTGAACTGATATTAAAACTAATTAGGAACATTAAGTGCGTTATAACTATGTACGTAATGTAGTTAATATTTTATTTTATGTTTATAAAATCCATTTAATCATTTTAATCTTGTATTAGAATTATGCAGCTTTGACGTATAAGGAAAGTAGCCGCGTTCCGACGTAATGTAATACGACGCGATAGTCGCATCGTGTCCCCTGCTTTGGTAACTCACGCAGTAAATAATGATTAATAAAATAGTAAATAATTTTATTATTTAATTGGGTACTTATCTAATGGAAAAAGAGTTATTAGAATGTTTAACAGAAATTACAATAATCAGGAAATATTTAATTAAAAAAGGACAATCAAGATTTAGAAGAAAACTAATTAAAAAAAAATTATACGAAACAGATATTATTTATGAAAAAAGTAAACAAATTATTGAATTATTGACGCAACGTAAAGATATCGAATCTAGTGTGTTAACATCTATAACGTCTGTTTGGGATAATATTACGATTCTTTATAGGGAAATATTAGACTTATGTAAAACTAAACAAAAAAGTAGTGAAAGCGATTATAGCGAGTCATCTGAATATTTACCATCCACAATGGAGTTTGATTTAAAGACAGCGTGTAGTTTAATACCTGTGATGGACAGTAGTGAAAAAACTACTAAGACCATGATCGATGCAATTGAGATGTACTCTGATATGCTATCAACTAATGGGAATCAATTATTAATTAAATTCGTTTTGAAAAGTAGGCTCTCAGAAAATGCGAAATTGCGTTTACCTACAGAATATACGTCAACAAGCGACCTTATCAAAGATATACGGCAAAATTTGATCACTAAAAAGTCGTTTACAGCTATTTAAGCTCGTTTACAAAAAGTTACTCAAGGTTGGCGAACTGTTGATCAATTTGGAACCGAAATTGAACATTTGTTTTCTGATTTGACAATAGCACAAGCAGATGGTGACAAAGAAAAATATGCCATTTTAAAGCCGTTAAATGAAAAAATTGCTGTACAACGGGTTTCAGACGGTCTTCGCGACCCACGCCTGAGCACCATTGTCTCCGCCAGAAACAACAAGCACCTGAAAGATGCGATCCAGGCTGCGAAAGACGAGAAACTGCACGGTGCATCGACGTCTAAAGGTGAAGGTGTCATGCAATTCACTCGTCGTGGAAGAGGTAAGCCAAATCGTAATTACTTTCGTGGTCAGCACAATGGTATGGTCAGAGGCCATAACATCAGTCAAGGTCAGTACGTAAATAATCCAACAAGAGGAAATGTTTCCCGAGGTTATTATGGATCTCGATCATTTTATTCCCATCGCGGTCGTGGTTCACGAATACAGAGTGATAATAGATCGACTTATAGAAACACTCGTGGTAGAGGTAACGTTAATCAACGTGTATTTTATTCGGAACCTAGTAGTCAAAGTCAAAGTAACAATCAGGACACAGTACCCAGTACTTCAACTAGGAAGGAAAATCAGTTTTTTCGATCTTAAAAATAATGTTTTAGCCTTGAATGGGAAAACCAAATTTGTTTCATTTAACACAGGCAACAAAAGATATTATTGGTTAGTAGATACCGGAGCATCTTTGTCAGATAAAAAGAAAGACGCATTACCCCAAGAAACTTTTTCCATATATTCGCTATGTGCAAAGTGGGTATTGGGGGAAGTCAAATCGATCGCAGCACGTTAGTTGGCAGAAATGTGAAATAACTCTAGACTGTCTGTGTTAAATTGCTATATTTCCATAGAATTCCATACTAACCAAATTAAGTATTTTAAAGTACAAACGTTAAAATTCGCGATATGGGTCACAGTACGTGCTGTGTAATAAAGTGTAGAAACAATGGAAAAACCAGTTCGTGCATGTTTTATTCGTTTCTAAGATCAAGATGGATAGAAATAAATGGATAGCTGCTGTGAAAAGAAAAAAGTTTGTAGGGGGTTTGTGTCACAGACGTTTATCTTATGATCATAGCTCTTATTAAGTAGCTTTGTCAGTTGGTTCTAAGCTCTTTAACGTCTCTCACATGCTGTGCCAATACTAATTCTTTCCTTTTTTGCACCTTTGCACTTTTTTTAGGAAGTTATATCATGTTGTATGATTCAAATCCCGTACGTATTATAACATTTATATTCTAGTTCAAGTAAGAAAATCACTTATTATAATATGCACAAACGTTTTAGATATTTTCATTTTCATTTCATTTCGAACAAAAACAATCCGAAAATCATTCTCAAACCATCCAGTTGCCATAATTTGAGAGATCTTAGTCCACAATAATTTTGGTCACTAGGGGCGCTGTCATCGAGCACACAGCGAATAGAGATGATACTATTGTAAATGGTATAGGAGGTCAAATTCAATCTTCGGGCTATGTTTTCATGAACATGTTGATTCATAGTGACGAACTATCTAGAACGGAGTTCGATCACAAATTCTACGTGTTTGATTACGTTCCTTTAAAGGCAGGTGGAATTCTAGGTTTAGACTTTCTGTGCAAGTATGCAGCACATATTGATTTAGAGACGGATAATTTGACACTGTCCAAAGATGGAATAGAATATTCTGTGCCTCTTTGTGATTCAATTGACTATTCAAAGGAAATATTAATTATTCCGGCAAGAAGTGAATCTATACATTATTTATTTACTAATTCGGAAATAAAAGACGATAGCGTTATTTTTCCAAAGCAGTTAGGTGAGGAAATTTTTATGGCAGGATGTATAGTAAAAGCACAAAACAATAGAATACCAGTCAAATTTCTTAATACAAGTGATCATAAGGTTTTACTACCAACATTTCAACCTGAATTGTATTCCCTTCAGGAATATGACATTTGCAAGTTTAAGGATTGTACACAAAATGTGGAGAGAGCTAATAAATTATTAAAAATATTAAAATTAAGTCATCTTAATACCGAGGAACAAAGTTCTATACAGGCAATATGTTCTAAATATGCTGATGTATTTTTTCCAGCGGGAGACAATTTAACAACTACAAATATTTATGAACCGTCTATAACTTTGAAACCTACTCGCATTAGGTTTATACAAAACAATACAGGTTACCGCAATCTTTGAAAAGTGAAGTAAATAAACAAATTAAACAACTAATTGACAATGATATTATAGAAGAAGCAAAGAGTGAGTGGTCAAGTCCAGTTTTACTTGTACCAAAGAATTCCACAAATAATGAGAAAAAATGGCGATTGGTAATTGATTATAGAAAAATTAAACGAATGCATGGTAGACGATAAGTTTCCATTGCCAAACATCACCGATATTTTAGATTCTTTGTCAGGTTCACTTTATTTTTCTATTCTATTAGATTTGAACCAAGGTTAATATCAAGTTTCTTTGGATAAGCAAAGCCGAGAGTATACAGCATTTACAATCAACACAGGCCAATACCAAATAAAAAGACTTCCAATGGGACTTAAGACGAGTCCAAGTGCCTTTAGCCGAGTAATGTCAGTTGTCATGTCTGGATTAAATTTTGAACAGTGTTTTGTTTATTTAGACGATTTAGTCGTAGTCGGAAGAACACTAAATATCCATAATAAGCATTTAATGACCGTTTTAGAAAGACTTAGAAAAGTTAATTTAAAACTCAACCCAGAAAAGTGCAATTTCTTACAAAAAGAGATATTATACTTAGGTCATATTGTTACCGCAGAAGGTGTTTTACCTGATCCTGCAAAAATTCAAGTTTTACAAAATTATCCTATTCCAAAAAGTGCAGATGAAGTTAAAAGGTTCATAGCTTTTTGTAATTATTATAGAAAATTCATTAGAAATTTTACCGAAATCACATCGCCTTTAAATAAATTAACTAGGAAATTAGAACCATTCGTATGGACAGATCAATGTCAAACGTCATTTGAAAAGCTTAAAAAACTATTAACAACTCCTCCAGTACTTCAGTTTCCAGATTTTTCAGACGATAATGAATTTATCATACAAACAGACGCATCTGGTGTAGCTATTGGAGCAGAGTTATGTAATAAAAATATGAGACCTATAGCATACGCTAGTAGACCCTTAAACAAAGCAGAAATAAATTATCCAACGATTCATAGAGTTAGTTGCAATAGTTTGGGCAGTAAAGTATTTTAGGCCTTACGTATATGGCAGATCATTTTCAATCATGACTGACCATAAACCTCTGATTTATTTATTTGCAATGAAAGATCCATCAAGCAGACTTTTAAAATTTAGATTATTGTTAGAGGTAAAAATAAATAATGAAGATAAATAATGAAGAAGAAAAGAAGTATATACTAAGCGATTTTCACCTATTGCCAACCAGTGGTCATGCTGGTATCCGTAGGATGACCAATAATATAAAAAAAAAGTTTTATTGGCAAGGTTTAGATAGAGACGTAAGAGAGTATGTAACTAAATGTACGAAGTGTCAAAAGATGAAGCAAGGTAAGTATGTTAGGGAACCCATGGTAATAACCACAACAGCTACCTCTGCTTTCGATAAGATATATCTTGATATTGTTGGTCCTCTAGATAGAGACATGGAAGATAACCGTTACATATTAACAGTACAGTGCGAGCTTACAAAATTTATTGAAGCGTACCCACTGAAAAATAAAGAAACGGTAAGTGTCGCCAAGGAATTCATCAATAATTTTATATTAAGGTTTGGAATACCAACTACTATAGCAACAGATCGCGGTACTGAGTTCGTGTCATCATTAATAGAACAGGTTTGTAAAATATTAGGTATCGAAAAAATTAAATCAACTGCATATCATCATGAGTCGATAGGAGCGCTTGAAAATACCCATAAAAATTTAGGCACATTTTTAAGAATTCAATGTGAAGGTCAAAAGGACACTTGGTGTCAATGGCTTCCATTCTGGTGTTATAGTTTTGCCAATACTGTCCACACAGCAACAAAGTATACGCCTTACGAACTACGAGTAGTATTTGGTAAACCCAGTAAAATACCATGTAGAATAAGTGAAGGTATTGAACCATTGTATAATCCAGATAGTTATCCTCTAGATTTAAAATATAGATTACAAGTTGCACAACAGGATGCACGTAATAATTTAATTTTAAGTAAACAAAAACGCAAATGTACTTACGATAAGAAAGTGAATCATGTAACTTATGATAAAGGTCAACTAATATTAATTAAAAATGAATCAGGTACAAAATTGGATGCCCAATACGAGGGTCCATACACTGTTTTAGATGATTTGGGTATAAATGTAAAAGTTTGTAAAAATCATTCACAAGATATTGTCCATAAAAATAGAACCAAACTATTTATTGAATGAAAAAAAAAGACATTATAAATGTTTTTTTTTCTCTTTTACCCCGAAGGTGAAGGGTGTAAGTATGTATGTTAGCAAGTAAGATGAATATATAAACCAATGTAACTATGATTTATTGTAGTAATAAAGCAGCATCTATCGAAGTCACTTGTTTCACTTAAATCCTCTCCCTTCACGGCCGAGGTTGCCGGTGAGCGACCACTGCCGCGACTGCGACGTGTGTGTGTGTGTGTGTGTGCGTGTGCGCTACCGAGTGGACTCACTGGTGGTGGGGCGCGCGGCCCTCGAGCAGCACGATGGTGGTGCGGCCGAGGTTGCCGGTGAGCGACCACTGCCGCGACCGCGACGTGTGTGTGTGCGTGTGCGCTACCGAGTGGACTCACTGGTGGTGGGGCGCGCGGCCCTCGAGCAGCACGATGGTGGTGCGGCCGAGGTTTCCGGTGAGCGACCACTGCCGCGACCGCGACGTGTGTGTGTGTGCGTGTGCGCTACCGAGTGGACTCACTGGTGGTGGGGCGCGCGGCCCTCGAGCAGCATGATGGTGGTGCGGCCGAGGTTGCCGGTGAGCGACCACTGCCGCGACCGCGACGTGTGTGTGTGTGCGTGTGCGCTACCGAGTGGACTCACTGGTGGTGGGGCGCGCGGCCCTCGAGCAGCACGATGGTGGTGCGGCCGAGGTTGCCGGTGAGCGACCACTGCCGCGACCGCGACGTGTGTGTGTGCGTGTGCGCTACCGAGTGGACTCACTGGTGGTGGGGCGCGCGGCCCTCGAGCAGCACGATGGTGGTGCGGCCGAGGTTTCCGGTGAGCGACCACTGCCGCGACCGCGACGTGTGTGTGTGTGCGTGTGCGCTACCGAGTGGACTCACTGGTGGTGGGGCGCGCGGCCCTCGAGCAGCATGATGGTGGTGCGGCCGAGGTTGCCGGTGAGCGACCACTGCCGCGACCGCGACGTGTGTGTGTGTGCGTGTGCGCTACCGAGTGGACTCACTGGTGGTGGGGCGCGCGGCCCTCGAGCAGCACGATGGTGGTGCGGCCGAGGTTGCCGGTGAGCGACCACTGCCGCGACCGCGACGCCGACAGCGACGCCTGCAGCGACGTGATCTCCGCTTCCAGCTTCAGGCCCGACAGCGATGCTAGCAATCGCGTGCGGTGAATCCTGACAACAGAAGCGAAAACGCTTTCAATATTCTAGGTTTTACCTCCTGAGGTATAGGAGCGGAAGAAGGAAGTTGTGTCAAACGTCAAACTGAAGTCAATTGATTAGGCTTGAACGGTTCGTACACTTCGCGAAAGGAATGGTAGATAGAAAAGTCACTGGTAATAATGTACAAAGGTTTATTCTAAGAACTTCCCACTTATCGTTTACTCGTATAAGAAAAGAAACTGTGTAAACATCAAGCAGTCATCAACAGATTTGGGCGTATTACTTGACTCAAAATTAACCTTTGTTGAGCACATTGAGGCCGTGGTATCTAAAGCCTTTCGGAACCTGGGGTTCATCTTGAGAGTAAGCCGACCATTCTCTGACGTAACTTGTCTAAGAATCCTTTACTAAGCGTATGTAAGAAGTATATTGGAATATTGTAGCTGCATTTGGAATCCTTTGGAATTTTATGTGAGTGGGTGATACATCACCCACAAACATAAAATTGAAAAATTACAGCATAAATTCATAAAACACCTAAACTACCGCGACCACCTTAAGTATATTAATTACGAACACTCTTGTCAGTCCTTCGATCTCATGAGACTCGAGGACCGGCGTTGTTTATTAGATATGACTTTTCTTTATAATATTTTCAATGGTGTCATAGATTGTCCCGATTTCGCCACTAAGACGCTAACGTTCGGAGCACCTCGCACACGGAGCAGACACACTAAGCTTTTCTGCAGCTCTTTAACTCATACTAACTATGCCCAAAATTCAATAGTGAGTAGGATGCACCGCACTTATAATAAAAACATTGCCTCATTAGACTTGTTTAGCACCTCCAAACAATCTTTCAGGAGGGAGGTGTGTGATTTATTGAGAAGAGTAGGGTAGGACAAACACACACACATTTATATTTCCCACACATTTACACTGATACACCACTCATACATCCTAGTGCAACTATTTTTTTTCTTTTTTTTCTTTTCCATTACTTCTTTTACCGTTGTTTTCAAAGAATTTTCTTCCATGGACTGTCGTTTTTCTAAAGTTTTAAATTAATATATATAGAATCCATTATAAGCTGTAAGTTTTGTATAATTATGTGATTTGTAAAAAATTTAGGAGCTGTGGATACTGAATAAACATAAAATAAAAAAATAAAAATAAAGAACCATCACGAGAACAGTTAAAATATGATAAAAGTTTAATGGTAAGAATTGGTGAAATGGTATGAGTAAATACGCGCGATGGGTATGGTAATCGGTTAAACGCTAAACTTAAAATCAATTACAATTAAAAACTGAAATAATGACCTAAATTGACAAATCGGCTTTAGAAGTTCAATGCAGCCTGGTGAAACTCCTCTTGACACTGACAGATGCAATAGAACGACTTCTATGACGTCATGACAGTTTTTTTTTTAGTGTTGTGGCTTGCACAGCGTATC
Organism: Anania hortulata; assembly: GCA_963576865.1. NCBI lineage: Eukaryota > Metazoa > Arthropoda > Insecta > Lepidoptera > Crambidae > Anania > Anania hortulata. The sequence goes on along the minus strand of OY756388.1, from coordinate 23,877,867 downwards.
CAGAGGCTTCTTTGATAGGAACTGTCATCCGACTAAATAAATAAAATTAAATGATCTAGGGCCGATTTTTCAACAGCCGGATAACTTTTATTTGAAGAATTAGTTTGACATGTTGTCAATTTTCGTATAGAAAATGTGTCAAAGCGTCACTTTTATTCGTTGGATAAAAGTTATCTGGCGATTGAAAAATCGGCCCGTAAACGAGTAGAATAAGTATTCACTAGATAGTTTTTGGTGAGAACGGTAACGCGGATTTATAAGGAAAATGGTTTCTTTTATTTAATTACTTTTAGATCAAAATACCTTGCTTAAAAAACACACAAGTAGATTTCTTATCCACACGGGTCCAGTGACCACCCATGCTATTGGCGACGGTAGATATTTACCTAATTGGGTTACCTAAAAGAAAGGTAAGACTTATAACAGATTGCTATTTCTCTTTTTAATTTTCTTATTTGTTATTATCATAGAAGAAATGCTATCAATTTTTCCTTCCGTGTGACATTGACCTGGACCAAGCAAAAGAGACGAGACTCACAGCTACTAGGGCCAAATGACAAGGACAAGGATAGCGAAACATGTTGCCATTCTTGCTCATTTCACCTGTTTTGACTGGGTGTAAGGAGTCATCATCATCATCATTTCAGCCATAGGAGGTCAACTGCTAAACAAAAGCCAATAAATGATCATCGGGAGGGGGGAGGGGGTTTAGCCAATACTAGCTACGCTTGGCATGCAGGTTGGCGAGCGCAGTTTTTGGCGGGGGGGAAGTGTATTCTTTACGACCGTCCCTACACGGCACATGTGTCAAATGGGTTCATATTACTAATAAAACTCTAATCTAACCGAATAAATGCCCCTCGGGTGGAATAATTGAGACTATTCCCGAGTATTTTCCCATTCTAAGTATTTACCCGGATAGAATCCCATCCCTAATTGACAGTACACGATTCCATTTATTATTTTATTCGAGGTAAAATTAACCAGATCGCCCCATCCCTTCGTCTGCGCAACGCCTTATCACCAAAATATGGTTTTATAAAAGAGTATCTAACGAATATTACATACCCTTCGTAGAATTATACATACTCCTTTGTATTATCTTTCCAAAAATTATCTTTCCAAAAAATATTTGTTACCTTGACGTCTGTCAAGCTGTGTGAAGCGTCAAGACAATGAATTTAATAAAATGTATGTGTAAAAATCATTAATTTTTATAAAAATATATTTTAATGATATTTGATGTGTATTTGATGATAAAAGTTCATGAAACTACCTATGCATGCTGGATCGATATGTTCATGCAAATTCTACATGACAGACAGAAGATAGTGTGAAACAGATGTCTGGAGCTAAACAAAGTTTATATCTTGTTCCGAAGTTCTGTATTCATAAATTTGACCATTTATAACCACTGTTGTTTTGTTGTACAGAGATTTAATTTGCGGAAACCTTAATTATTTAAGAAGGATAGACATTTTTTGACAGGTTACTATCGGTTAAGCGATTCTTTTTAGCATCGATTAACTATCACCGATAATTTGATATTGATCGGAATATCTCTGTGATCTTAAATAGTCTGTGACAAATTTTACGGTCATCAGACATCACATCACTTTAATAACTCATTTAAAAGAAAAATGTCTTAAAAATATAAAGTTTTCAAACTCAATTGATGTTAGTGACGTATTTAAGTCCGCTATCTTCTAACGTAGTTTTACCTGATCAGTAGTTCAATGAACGGTCAAAGACCGTACAAGGCTTCTTTGTCTTGTCGATCACACGCTCCCATGTCTCACTACCGAGACATTTTCGGTCAGTAGAAATTGCACGAAAACTTTTGCTGACTTTGTAACATGTCAGCGGAAGACACTTGCACAAAGACACAGGCAGCACCTTCGGCGATTGACCAAAAACGGCAGTAAGTCTATTATTATTCAGCTTTCAATCCACCGACAAACACTAGCCGCCTATTGCCAATGGTCGATTGGAAAACAGCTGTTAAGTAATGCACGAGCACTGGTGGCAAGCAAGCAAGCAAGTCAAAAACACGTTCAGTGTGTATTACAACAACAACAAGCAAGACGAATCAGTCTAATTAGTCAAGATCACTAAATGTGTGACCTGACATATGGCATATACTATTTAATTTTATATCATTTGTTTGGTACCCAAATTAAAGCTAGTAAAAATGATCTATTATTGAAACATGTTCTTATTCGTAGTACACATACCTGGCGCGTCCAACAAGTACTAGTGCCAGATGTGAAGGATGCTGTGCGCTTGAAGACGAGTTGCTCGCATTCTGTTCCCTTGAGCTCGGCCGCGCTCGGCCGCGGCACGATTCCGGTAGCTCGCGGGACACAGAGAACCTATGGAAACAAACAGTCAAGCATTTAAAATTTTAGTTTTTACTCGCACAAAAAACAAAAGATGGATTACTCTCTTTTGTACACCATACAAAGTAAATTACACATGATTTTTACAGAAAGACGTACAATTTAGACGGACTTATCGCTAATAGAGATCTCTTTTAGGCAACCTTCAGATAGATGGCAACCATATAGAAAGAGAAGCTAGTGTAGAGTGCACAACTGAGGAAGCCAAACACATTCTAGAATGAATAAGAAGTAAAACTATGATGTAGAGCGTAAGATCAGATTTTCTATGCGAACGTACCTACGTTAAAATATGATTGATACGCGCAAACAAATTCAAGTAATGTTATAGAAAGAGAGCCATGCTACTCGCGTTTAAACAGCGGTTTGTATCCTTTAGAAAAATAAGCGGTTTCTATTTTACTTAAATTCAAATTTAAGGCCACTTGTAATGCTTATTAAACTATGAACCTTACGGAGAAAGCGCCAATGCAGTGTCGGGTCGACAGGACTGCGACAACCTAAAACGGCAATCACCTGTGCGTGATGGTCTCCGCGTCCGGCATGTTCGCGTACAAGTCCAGCAGCAGGTACACGGTCCGCCAGCAGCGCGGCGCGAGCACCTTGTCGTCGGCCGCCGCGCCGGGGCCCGCGCCGGGGCCCGCGCCGGGGCCCGCACCGGGGCCCGCACCGGGGCCCGCGCCGGGGCCCGCGAGCGGCGTGGCCGGCGCCGCCAGGGCCGCCGCCGGGGACGCGCCGGCGGGGAACATCGGCGTGTGAGCGCCTTCGTTTAGTGAACTGTAGCCTACGGAGAGAGTGGTCGACGATATTCGTTTGTAAATGATTATAAGCGTTACTTAGTTGACGATCCATCAACATATTACGTCAGCAAAATATCTTCATTTTTAACCCCCTCTTCCAATGTCACGCTCTTTTATATATCTCTTTAACACGCGTTGTCACGTTTGGCATGAAAAAAAGTGTATTCAAACAATATCCTTTAGATTAGTGTAACTTATCGGACTTCCCTTCGCCTTTGGTCTAGCTAATATGACGAGTCGCAAAACTTACGCTTGCAGAAGGATCATTACATGAGCGGCGCTGAGCTTGTGGTGGATAAGCGAAGGCATCAGGGGTTTCAACTTAGTCACTTACCCAGCTTCCCTTTGACACTTTTCCCCGTAGACCTCAACTTCTGCGCGAACGACTGCGGCCTTGGCCTGGCCTGATGCGGCGCGTGAGCGGCGTGGCCGGCGTGAGCAGCGTGGCCGGTGTGTGCGGCGTGTGCGGCGTGGCCGGTGTGTGCGGCGTGTGCGGCGTGGCCGGCGTGCTTGTGGAGACCGAGCGACGCCGGGTCGGGCCCGAGGTCCGGCTGGACCACCTCCCACTTGGGGTCCAGTGCGCTGTATTGGGACTCTTTATCGAGAGACGTCACGCTGACTAGGTTCTCTCTAAAGTCCGAAACTAAAATTGGAACAAACGTACAGTTGTGGTCGTATAATTAAGAACGATTTGAAGTTTTAGAAGTTTTTTATTTAAATCATGTCATACACAGAGATGTGTACCTTCTGAGAGGCAACTAGTTATGTTATAAAATAGCCACATTAATAGAGCAACGTGGCTTAGGAATAAATAATTAAATCGCTAACTATTTTTCTTCACATTTTATTTATTTTACCAAAGTAACACGTTCAAATAATACTGAAGCTGGACAAATGATTAAGAACGAATTATTAAACTGCTCGGTAATTGTTTTGTACACAACACACAACACTTACATTTAAAAAATCACAATAGCGCGGAAAATTTAAAAAGCAATTTAATACATTTTTACCTAAAATTAATAATTAATAGCATATCCACGGCTTTTAATTACTTTTTTACACCGGCGAGGCATTGACTCTATTAATTTTTGACATTTCGCAAGAGAAATAGAGTTCCATTCTTCTAAAAAAAACGTCGTACAACTCTCTTAAATTCCCACACTGTGTATTTGAAACCTTTTTCTTTACTTCGAACCACAGATTCTCTATTGGGTTTAGATCTGGGCTGTTAGCTGGCCAGTCTAAGACAGAAACTGATTGCACTGTAAGAAATTCCTTTACGGTGCGTGCAGTGTGCTTTGGATCATTGTCATGCTGGAATGTCCAAATAACCGGTAGAAAGTCTTCAGCATAAGGTAACATTGTTTCCAGTATATTTTTGTATTGGAACTGATCCAAGTTACCTTTAATCAACTTTACAGGTCCGACACCATGTCCAGAAAAGCACCCCCAAAATTTCACATTTCCACCACCGTGCTTTAATGTAACTTTCGTGTACTTAGGGTCGAATGCTGTATTCGGGGGACGTCGTACATATCGTTTTCCATCAGAACATACTCTGTTAATTTTCGTCTCGTCAGAAAAAAGTACATTTTTCCACTGTCGCACAGTCCAGTTTTCATACTTTCTCGCAAATGCAAGCCGGGCTTGCCTGTGGCAAAGTTTCAACATGGGTATCTTTCTTGCTATCCTACCGTGCAATTTTTCTTCTACCAAACGTCTTCGAATAGTGCGTGCTGAGATTGCTGAAGGGTTGTTTTCACCAAAATATTCTTTTCACAGCTCATTGCACCCTTTAAAAGGATTTTGTTTTGCCATACGAACGATGTTTCGGTCATCTCGAGGAGTTGTTTTTCTCTGTTTAGGTACACGTGGAACATTCGAAGTAGTTTGATACGTAGCAAAATGCTTTACAGCGTGGAAAACCCTTGTTTTTGAACATTGCAGATGGTTTGCTATCTTTTTATAAGACCAAATCTTCCGGCGAAATTTTATTATTACTTCCCTTGTAGATTTATCACAACTTTTATTTCTTCCCATTGTTTTTTCATAGGAAGCAATCACTTTTAATCTTTTACAGCACTAAATGGCGCCAAAATTGTACAAACAGTAACAAATTGACTGAATGTTCTCTATTTAAATTTGAATAAAAGTATAAACTATTTAGCGTTCTTAATTACGTGACCAGCCAGTAAATAGGAGTACTATGTTTAGAAGTAGTGTAAAAAGTTTGTCTATTTATTTTAAGCTAATCATGTGTATCAATGAATAAAGTGGTATTATGGAAAAGTTTTACGATACCGAGATAAATAAATAAAAAAGGCATGCAATATTTTTGCGTCTTAGTTTGAAAAAATCTTCCCTTTATATCTGCGTTCTTAATTATATGACCACCACTGTATATAGTAGAGAATAGATACGATGGTGTTATAAGGGAAATGCTCGTAACAATTTGAATTACGCAAACCGTTTATTATAACTAAAAGATTTTACGAGTTTGAGAAATATGATTTAGGTGATTTAGGTTATGATATTAAAATTTAGGATGTGTTTAATAAAGTTATACGTCCAAGTTTATTCTTTAGGAATAGAGGAAACGTATGTGTCTAGTAGTATTTATTGTTATACATTAGGCGCTGCGCAAACGTTGACACTTTTAGTTTCCAGTTGCCGACACCGAACATTTTTTGATCGTCATCAAAAAAAGCATGTGTTAAGTGGAAGCAACTGGACACAAGAAATGTTACGTGTGCGCATATTGTTATACATTAGGCGCTGCGCAAACGTGGACACTTTTAGTTTCCAGTTGCAGACACCGAACACTTTTTGATAGTCATGAGTATGTGTTAAGTCGAAGCAACCGGACACAAGAAATGTTTACGTGTGCGCAGAGAGTGGATGATTTCATACTGGTTCTATAGAAATTAAATATTCATAGGTAGCTCGTGTCTGACACGAGACACAAAAGTGTCCACGTCTGCCCCCCACATCACAAGGGCAGAATAAAGTATAAACTAACCGGAGGAGGAAGTGTGTTTGTTCTGCCGGTGCGAGACCTTGGTCTGCGTGCGCAGCTCGGCCTGCGCGTCCTTCACGTCCTGGTACATGTTGCTGATCTGGTGCAGCAGGCGCAGCAGGGGCATGTTCACCTGGGACACAATCTCACCTAATAAATACTACCTAATCATTTAATTATTTTACATTAGTCTTGTGACAGTAGTGCCGTGTGGGAAGGCCCTCAAGCGTACACTTCCTCGCCGAATTCTAAATTCCGAATTTTAAAAAAATCTTTAAATTTAAATCTAAAAAGACTCGGCATCGGGTTGCGGGTAAGATTGTGTACCAATTAAAATTATTATCACTGTAACCGCTTATAACGAACTCAAATTACTAGAACGATATAGAGGTTAGATATACCTGGGTAAAAGCTACCCATAATTAGCTCAGGTATGGTAATTTATTGTCTAGTACCTTGTGACACAAAGGTATTTATTCCTTACTTTGGAATCATGTCATGAAGAGTTAGATATTTGGTATAGTCATCCCCGGTGCTATGGCCCTATGGTGGTCCCCCCAGTGTAAGGCGCATCTCAACCGTAAACCGTATGCAGGAAGTCCCCGAATGGAGTACGACCGCGCTATCGATTAATGACTTTATTATTCGTAATTTCGCATGCGAAAATATCTTGCATGCAGCATATTGACAAAGTTACTGTTACCGATGACTTAGATTAATGCCACATAGATACGTAGTCCGCGCGTATAAAAATTTTAAGCACCTCAATTGGAGCCACACACAGTCAGCACCGTAGTGTTTATTTTATAGTGGTGTGCGCATGTTTGTGTGCAAGCGTTTGCACACAAAGCGTTTCGTTGCTTCAATTTTGTAATTGCCGTATGTACCGAACAATCATTCTAAGTGTCATTATTCAAATACTGATCAATAATTATAGCCGTTAAAAGTGTGTCAGTAAGATGCGGTACCTGCTGCGATATGAACCGCACGCTGATGTTGAAGTTGATGACCGTGCTGATGTGCTTCTTGAGCTGCCCGCGCGATATGTACAGCACGTTCTGGCGCTGGATCAGGTCGTCCACCGCCATGTCGGCCACCTTCTTCAGGTCCACGTCGATCGACACCTTCTCGCACAGGAACGCGGGCGTCTCCGACGGGACGTCGCCGTGGCTCGCGGTGCCTGGCAACGAACAAGTCACAGCCGATTCACACCACTGACACTCTTATAGTGTCACCGAACCGACCGAAGCGCACAGAACTGACGGCCGATGGGGCAGTGAGGTTCTGGAACGATCACCACAATGTAGATAGACGATCGGGTAAAAGTTGCAGGAGGCCACTGGACGCAGGCCGCTGCCGACCGGCTAACCTGGAAGGCCAGATCATCGGGGGCGGCCTATGGTCAGCGGTGCACGTCCTATGGATGGTGATGATGCGGTACCTTTCCCCTTCTGCGGGTGCGGGGGGTGCGGGGGGTGCGGGTGCTGCGGGTGCGGCGGGTGGCGGCGGTCGCGCGCGGCGAGGTCGCTGACGACGATGTCGACGCGCACGGTGTCGACCCAGGCCAGCAGCGACAGCAGCGAGCCCAGCGACTCCAGCGCCGGCGCCGCGCCCGAGCCGGACGAGCCGGACCCGGACCCGCTCTTCTTTGATTCGCCTGCCATGGGAAATTTATAAATCGATCGATCTCTATCGACCTCTCTCTGGACTCGATTGAAACGTTTTTAGGGTTCCGTAGCTGAATGGCAAAAGACGAAACCCTTATGGATTCGTCACGTCTGTCTGTCTGTCTGTCCGTCCGTATGTCACTGCCACTTTTTTCCAAAACTATAAGAACTATACTGTTCAAACTTGGTAAGTGGATGTATTCTCTGAACCGCATTCAGATTTTCACACAAAAATAGAAAAAAAAAACAATAAATTTTGGGGGTTCTCCATACAATTTTTTTTTTTCATGATATCAATCAATGTAGGGTATCTATGGATAGGTCTTTAAAAATAATATTTAAGTTACTATTTTTTTTTTTCCTAAACTGAATAGTTTGCGCGAGAGACACTTCCAAAGTGGTAACCCCCCTCCCCCCCCCCGTAACTTCTAAAATAAGAAAATGATAAAACTAAAAAAAACAAAGGACGTACATTACCATGCAACCTTAAATTGGTTTGAACGAGATCGATTGTCGTAATGGGTGAATTTTTACTTATATAGGTACCTCGGCGCACGAGTCTGACCCGCACTTGGCCGGTTTTTTTTTTCATATTTGCAAGGTATTACCCTATAATTTTATAAAAAAATAAAAACCGACTTCAAAAAACTAAAACGCTAAAAATAATCTTAACACTTAAGTACCTAATCAGTTACTTTTGGAGTCGGTGCAAACGAAAACATTGGTCTCTCATTGACTGGCACCGACTCCAAAAGTAACTGATTAGGTACTTAAGTGTTAAGATTATTTTTAGCGTTTTAGTTTTTTGAAGTCGGTTTTTATTTTTTTTATAAAATTAACTTATTTTATCCATTTTAGTGATAAATCCTAATCAAAACAAATCTTACGAGTGCAAACATAATTTAACTGCTGAACACCGATTTCATTTCCTATTTTTCCACCCTTAGGGGTGAATTTTTTTCAAAAAAATTTTATTATAGTATCTTTGAAGTATAAGCTATTCATTAAAAAAAGAATCATCAAAATCGGTCTACATTTGGCAGAGATATAGGTAAGATAGATACTAAAATCAGTTGGCGTGGTACGGAGTTTATGCAATGTTTGATGATTTTCTTATAGATCCCATCATCAGAATTTAACCAAATTTATATGGGACCATTCTGAAAGTATTACCTTTCAAACAAAAAAATAATTATCGAAATCGGTCAACGCAGTAACGAATGATCGCTGAACATACATAAAAAAAAAAAAAAAAAAAGACTGACGAATTGAGAACCTCCTCCTTTTTTGAAGTCGGTTGAAAACCGTTGGATCGAAGTCGGTCGTAAAGGGCGTAACTTATTTTTTAGACGAAAATTATTTCAAAACATCGAGTCAAATATCTATTGGATGTTTACCTTGCGTGATCTGATTCGGGGACACTCCTAATGCAGCGAGGAATGGCTGGAACACCAGGTGAGCATCCAGCAGCATCAGAGAGCCCTGCAGTGGGTACAGACTGCAGGCCGGCATGGCGGCGGGACGCGGATTCATTTTTGATGGGGGTATGATTGGCTTCTTGCTCTTTGGTTCCTGAACAACCAAGGATATTTAGGTTTTATTTACGTACAACTAAAGTTACAACGTTAAGTTGGATTATGTTACTGAAAGAAACGTATTCTGCCGTAACAATGATTTAATGACACAACTTGTGGTGTATGGAAAGCTTGAGTGCAGTAAATAAAGCACGTGGTTAATCGTCAATGAGACGGATGATTTTAATTACGGCTCACAGATGCTTTAGAAAGGCAAACGTCAAAGCAGAATAACTCAGGATCAGAATATTGATTGTCGATTAATTTATCAAAAGTACAACGACAAGGTTAGACCGAGCTAACGTCGTGCCAGTTTAAAACCAAGTTTACGGCATACCCATTAAACTTAGTTTAGCAGAAAGAAACGAACAAAAAAATATTTGGTAAGTTCTATCAACTTGTTGATTTTAAATGGTAGATTACGTAAAGGACTTATTAATAACTCACAAAATAAAAATATTTTATTGCTATTTACCACTTTGATAGGCTCCTGTTTAGCCATCCACTGATAAAGGTCTTCTCTGGCGCGGTCACTCCTGATGTTCTCATCGCTGTCGTGCGGCGAGTACAACGAAGGGTTCGAGCCCACAGTCGGTAGGTCTTCCTTCAGAGTTCCGTAGTCTGAATTTTGGGAAATTTAAATGTCATGATGATGAAGGTTCTTGTCAAAATGCAGTGTCAATCATCAAACCAAACTGAGTTAGCAATATTAATATATGCATCTTCAAAACAAACTTCACAATCCATTAGAGTACACATGATCAGTTGTTTCTCCGACTCGTGGCCACTGATTTGATTCTGTATAATGACGCTTTAAATAAGAACAGTGTAAAGAAACATATTTCAAGGGCTTTACTTAAAGGATTGGTCGAGTTAGCAGTTGAGTTCGCTGCTACGTCTTAGATTACAGAGTTGCCTTGTCTATGGTTATTTATTGGACGAAGGTATGGATATTTAAACTGTCTTATTTTTTGAACGCAAATAGAACACTCAAAAGTGACCAGGACCTAAAGAGTTAAAGTTACAGAGCAAACAAGCAACACAGAAGTTAGCAGAACTTAGCCTTAGCCAATAAAAGCTCGCTGCCGAAGAACGTTCTCGGCGTGCGCGAATGCCGTGTTTAATGAATGAATGCGTAGAAGCGGATTCATACGTTTTATTTTTACGGGCGTGCCTGTTCCAATACCTACATACATGGGTCTACGGGATCTATAGACAAAACGGGACACAGTGATGACGCAAGTGACATGTAACCCGAGACGGATAAAAGTTTAATATTAAGTAATGAATTTAAAGATACATTTTTTCGAAAATAAAATCTTCGGATCTGCTACTGGCTCAGAATGTAGATTCTATCGGATCAGTATGAAGTGTAAGTCTTCTGTATGAAGGAAAAATTATTTTACAAACAATTTTTTTTTTGTCTGGCTCGTTCATTACATTCTTTTAGGTAGACTAAACAATCACATCAACCAATCCGGTTAATATCGGAATATTCACATCGTGCTTTTTTCTGTTATAACGTCGATTTGACATCCGACAGCAGAAGCATAACTCTGTAAACTATTCGTAATCAATCATATCATTGCGGCTCCCATTTTCTCTTTAGACCCGGCCCGCTTTCCACGACAGCTCAGTTGTCGCGAGGCTACAGATGGCGCTACTCACTAGCGATGGCGTCGTCCTGGAATGGCGGCTTGCGCGTCGAGAACGGCAGCGAAGGGAACACTAGGCTCGCGCGGCTGCTCTGCGCGCCGCGGGCTGTCGCGACATCATCCACGTTAGCCAATAGCCACCCCACACATAAAGGATGACGACTAGCTTTTTGTTTCTATAGTCTATCAGATAGATTATCAAAAAGTATTGGACACGTATTTTTTCTTTTTTCACATTATCAAAATACTATAGAGTAAAATTGATTTGAAATGTCGCATGACGTCATGCCTTAGTACAATTTTACTTAGAAGTGACGTCACGAGCCTTCACTCCTGAACTTTGACGCGCTTTATCTTAAAAAAATTGTTTGTCGATTGAAAAGGAAGATATTAATGTCTATTATTTCTTGATAATCTAACAAACGGTCTAAACAGGACTTTATTTTCTTCACCCAGTCGTCATCTTTATACTCCTATAATACGCAGACTTTTATTTGGTTTACGCTTTATAGTGGTATCAATCAAGTTGGAAAAACGTTAGCTATGCATTGAATGATTTTAATCGGTTTAAATAAATTCTTTTTATTGTTTCTCCAAAAACAAAAGTTGTTCTTATTTCTAAAATTACACAATAGTTTCATAACGTTATTTCCACATTGAAGGCTAGGGCGAAACACGCTTACTTAGTAGCTATTAACTCGTATAAATGGTTTAACAGCATCTGATAAATTTAAGCCAATCTTACCTGCGCGCAGAGCATCTTGCTGAGTAACGAATGATGCTTTAGCGTGCCGGTAGCAGAGCACTTGCCTGTTTACTACCGTTTCATTTATACCGCCCAAAAGCTTTGCTAAGTTCGGATAAAAAAGAGCCACATTAACAGCATATTTACTGAGAAAGCGTGCTCCACCTTATAAATTATGATCGCTCATGACAAGTATTGATTGCTTGAAAGGTGGGATTGAAGTCAAACGGTAACTTAGTCGCAAATAGAAAATGTTAAACAGGTCTAAATACCAAATAAATGTCTACGTAGAGTAAGTAAGATATTGAATAGGATTCACTGATGAACGAAACTAACTTAGGAAACATAAGTAGTGTTTTAGCATAATATAAAGAAGTAGAAATGCACTGCGTAGGATGACATGACAACATTTATTTTATGATATGTTTTTTTGTAAAGAAAACCAATCCTTTTGTTTATTCATCGAATAATGAAAAAAATGAAAATGAAATGAGTTTGCAAAAAAAATGTAATTAAATTGCATTAACTTAGGAACAACTGCATTCAATTAGTGCGATGATGAATTAATAACAACTATTATATCAGTAAACTTAAAACTTTGACCCCCGTACAAATAAAAATAACAACACATCAGAATAATTATTCTGCGATGTCCATTTTTGGAGACAGAATGGGAAAAACACTATTGCAATGTTAACTACGTTTAATGGTAAGCGCGTAACGGTGGTGGAGAAACCCAACTTAGCAGTTGATGATAGAAACAAAATTATTTGTTTCATAAGCGTTAAAGTGATAAAATGAAAATATTTCACAAAGCACACATACACATAAACAAGATATTAGTCAATAAAATAAGAGTATAAACACCCTCAAAACAAGTCTCAAGTTTCTCACACATGATACCAGACATAGCTAGACAGAGACAGACAACAATCGGGATAGGAGACACACGACTAGAAAAACTTCTACAGTTTAGGACTCACACGGTTTTGCGTCTAGTTTGCTTGTGCAATGGTAAAAATTATAAACATACACGAATAATTACAAGATATCATTTCTTTAAAAAAACACCTTAACGAAAAAAAACCTTTATAAAGTGGTATAAGGTGCTTTTAATCGCTTTGATATCCATAGATATTCAATCATTCGACTTCTTTTTAGGCTACTTTGAAGTGATGTCAAACCATTCATTTCTATAAAATATTATGGGGATGTTGTGATATAACAGCTCATAAAATGATAATATTTTACTTGAAGATCTTTTTTCTTCTTTAAAGCTGCCTCTGGTGGGATTCGAATCCGCTTTCGCTATTCGGGCGACTGCTCTTCCAACTGTGCTACGGAGGACATAGTTATGCTGGCGAATTTTGAAAGGGTTTATAACTGCTAATTATCCTGCGTTGATTCATCAATTATCTATTTATTTTAATTAAGTTTGATTTGATGTTTGCTATGAGCATACATATCAAAGTAAAATAGGCAGAGACAATTTAATTTTATTAAAAATACTGCAATTTGCAATATCTTTAGAACCTCCATCAGACTAACGGGCGTTCAGAGTTAAGAGTACGACACCATTGAATGCACAACAACTACACAAGCAATAACCACACGCTTTCGTGAGCAAGAACTATACAATCATAGCACAAACACCACACTCCATGCTTCCAAACTATATATTTTTTAAACAAACCAACGACGCACGTGACAGAAAGTCGTTTAAAACATAATAATGTGCAGGTAACGTATAAAAACACATAATAAGTTACTAAGACGCTAAGACGGCAGGCGGAGACGTCGTGGAAGCAAAATATAAACTCTCCAAATACAAGAAACAACACTAACACGCTTTTCACTACAATTTAAATTCGCACAAACTTAAATTCAACTTATACCGGGTGAGTTATATTTCGTAGCGAAATCTTAAGGGGCGATTGTGCTGCTCAAATGCTTAGACTAACTTTCTGTAAGTGGGATTATTATAAATAAGAAAAAAAAAACTTTATGTATATAAACCACACCTATATAATATAAAACTTAAGTTGTTGAAATCTCAAGTTATTTCTAAGCAGCGCATATCGAATCGATTAGTGTAGGGAATTGTTCTTTTCATATATTCATTAATTTAATTTGAGAATCAGAATAACCCCTAAATTTGGTTACGAAAAATAAGTTCATCCATTATGATCTATTTCACCACTGTCAAGAACAATTTAACTCTTTGAATAAAATTTACAGCGGCTGATACATCTCTTAACTGAGAATATTGGTTTATAAAAAGCACATATACAACTTTATTTAGTTTTTATTGGATTGGTGACAGGTTGAAATAGACTCCTAGACTACTGGGTATATGCTAAATACTTCCAAGGTGTAGAATAAACCAATAAAATAATAATTAAAACAACGCAACACATTTACTAAGGCCCGGTTCCGCTCGGATTGCCATTGGTATAAAAACAGATCTCCTCTATGCTATCGAAAATACCGGGATTATTAGAAGAGATTTGCAATCTGACAAATTACGATGGCTAAAGATGTTTTAATAAAAAAAACATAATATATAGAAGTAATACATCCCATTTTTTTTATTTTATTTCCATAACTTTATTTTCACATCGGCTCCGCCTATGTCCCATTCTGATTAGAATTCGACAACACCATTATCGTGTTTTATTTTCATTAAACGACTTTATCCTAGCTTGAGATTTGTGGACATGTGTTCTGATTCATTTCTCGCAAATTGTGCCATAAGATCAACTCAAATTACACCCTGTATAGAAAGGTGTCAGATACTTTTGTTCAACGAAATTGGTCCTTAACCCGTGGACATAAGGTCTACAAATCTCAAGCGGGCGTAGTGCATATTTGTCGTACGAACCGGAGGGCGGCGTCGAGGGGAAGGAGTGCGGGCGCGGGCTCGCGGCGGGCGGCGCTTCACCAACAACACACATTAGTACAACGTACACCAGCGTGGTTTATGTGTGTGAGTGTACGAGGGCAGATTTAGAACAATTTGATTATCACTGTCATTTCAGCCATAGGCCGTCCACTGCTGAACATAAGCCTCCGCCAGTGACTTACAGTGATTAGCAGGTTGGAAGCAGCCTGCATCCAGGACAATTTATATCAATAATATTGAATGGTAATGAAAGTACCAACCTTTTAGGAAGTAATTCGCTGCAACGTGACTAGGAAAATATCAAAAGAGTGCATTTGAGTAGTGATCCTCGGTGGTACGCCTCCTAGCTTAGGTGATTTAAGCTTGTCCAAACTTGTTCGTTTACTAATTCATAAACCCATGAGCACACTAATACGAGTATCTCCATTTTAGAAAATGGAATTAACACTATAACACGTCTCATCAACCAATTTGCATTGGACATGTTCCTTTGGGGAGGCTTAAATTACGTCCAGCAGTGGACGGCGATAGGCTGACATGATGATCCTTTAAAGTTTTCTATTGATCAATAGTGGTTCCATTTTTTGCCACAGGCCAGAAAACCACAACGTCTCCCAATAAATATAATAAAACTATTATCCTACGCAAATAGACTATCTGAATCTGCTCTTGTAGTTTAACGTCCTATTTAAGTGTATATTGAGTTAAAATTGATACATATTATAATAAAATTAATAATGCTGCGTGTATGATGCATGTCGATTGAACGTATTATGCAGTGATGTCAATATAAAATGACACATAGGTGTCTGTTAGCGAAATTGTGTTTGATGAACTCGAATATATTACTTTAATTAAAAGAATTGAGTATTTAACAATTTTATACTCTAACTATATTAATGAGACGACTAAATAAATATAAAACTTGTGTATTTTACATTACAGTCAGAAAATGTTCTATTAAATAAACCCGTACAGTAAACTCACCAGGGATGTTGATCTTATCTGTGTCCATGTTGAGTAACAGACAGTTCTCGTCCAAGGCTTCGTTATCCAGCGGGTACTCTTGCCAGGCCTCGACGGAATCCTAAAAGCGGTAATTTCACAGGTATATTAGAGTTGAGTTTTTTTTAATTCAGGGAAACTGAATTAACTATATAACTATTTTTGAAAAATAACATAAACAACGCCATATTTGTGCATTGTATTACCGAATACTGAAAGAGATAGTCACCAATTTACAATTAATATAAGCCGGATTCCAAAATTAAGGATTGGTTGTCTAACAAAATATTATTTGAGTTATTTTAAGTGATAAATTGACAAATATGTAAAGTTTTTCACATTTAATCCCATTAGTATCGTGTTGTGGGTGTTTGCTGTGTTTCACAAGATGATAAATGGTGAATCTCTGTCAACAATGTTACAGTTTAGAAAAAGTAGCTGTAATAAGGTCTAAGAGAGTGGTAATTAGTAGTTTACCTCGAGCAGGTCGGGCAGCGCGAAGGTGACGTTGAGCGGCCGCATCACCTTGCTCTTGTAGTTGTGCTCCAGTAACAGCGGCGTGTACAGGATGTTCTTCCACTGCCGGCTTAGGACTATCACACCCTGGGGGACCAAAGTTTTTTGGCGATGTCAGTGTTGGTTTCGTACAGATAAAATGTATTCATACAACTCCCTAAAAGACTTTATGAACAGGCGGGAAGCGAGTGTTTGTAAGGCACCGCTCCCGACCCGTCCAGAATATAAGGTCAAACTGGATACTAACTCCCTAGCGAACGTAGAGTCTATATACCCCAAGACACAAAGTCAACTAAGTCCCTAGAGCCCTAGCGACACCTAACAATATATATGTAAATATAATAAGGAAGGTAAGAATAATGAGAAGAGAGTGAGAGCTGCTCCCAGGTTGCCCAATGTAACAGCGATAGGACGGTAGGCGGTGTGGAACCGCTGCCAGTCTGGCAGACTCACCAGACTGATCATAGTGACGGCAACGGTAGTCTTGACCGCAGCGGAGGGAAATGAGAACCAACACGGACGGTTGATATCTGATTTATTATAAGAAGTTATTTTTATACATAAAAATTACATTCTGTTAACATATGAAGGTTATCTATTGTGTGCCGTCGGTTAGACTGCCGACGGTGCATGTGCAGGGTTCATGGGTCGCCGCCGGTTTGTAGGTCGCTGACGGCGCAGCAGATGAGTACGATGTAACTCGTAAAGAATTAAAAATGACTTCGGCACATTTATTTGTGTTTGTTACTCTTTTACAGGTAAAAGGCTAATAAAATGGGACTGTAAAAAGCACATACTTATGAACTGTGTAAAAATAGTCCAACACCATTATAACAATATCCTCGCGCAGCTGCCGCGCCATGGCCGTGTGGCGCCCGTAGCGGCTCTACAGTACAACAGAACAGTAACCTGGCGCAGCGTGGAGAGGGAGGGCAGGTGCCTGTCGGCGAGGTCGGCCTGCAGGGCGGCGGCGTCGGCCTGCAGCGCGTGGCGCAGCAGCACGCCGCACAGCTGCAGCGAGGGCTCCTCGCGCAGCTGCCGCGCCATGGCCGTGTGGCGCCCGTAGCGGCTCTACAGTACAACAGAACAGTAACCTGGCGCAGCGTGGAGAGGGAGGGCAGGTGCCTGTCGGCGAGGTCGGCCTGCAGGGCGGCGGCGTCGGCCTGCAGCGCGTGGCGCAGCAGCACGCCGCACAGCTGCAGCGAGGGCTCCTCGCGCAGCTGCCGCGCCATGGCCGTGTGGCGCCCGTAGCGGCTCTACAGTACAACAGAACAGTAACCTGGCGCAGCGTGGAGAGGGAGGGCAGGTGCCTGTCGGCGAGGTCGGCCTGCAGGGCGGCGGCGTCGGCCTGCAGCGCGTGGCGCAGCAGCACGCCGCACAGCTGCAGCGAGGGCTCCTCGCGCAGCTGCCGCGCCATGGCCGTGTGGCGCCCGTAGCGGCTCTACAGTACACATTTACATATTAGGTTAGGGAAAAAGAACAAGATTTTTCGTATATATTATGTACAATTTTTTTTGTTTGTTTGTGTTTTTGCCTCGACATTCCCATGCATAAACTTGTGATAAAATCAATTTGGCTGTACTATTTTTATCTGGCTGATTTTGATGACATCAAAAAGGTAACATTAAAAAATTATATTAAAATTGTTTTTTCCAGCTAGTTTTCATTTGTTTTGAATCACGGACGACAAGAACGTCCAAAAAGGTCGCGGTCAATGGCCGGTCAGGCTTTACAGACTGTGGCAAAGCCCGGGTTAACTCGCAATAAGGTGATTCTGTCGGTGTGGTGAGCAGGGGCGTGCATTGGTTTCAGATGGGGGTAGGCTGTGAGTGAAAATTGAGTAAGTTTGCGTGAAACAATAGGCGATCTCGCGGTAGCCTAACATTGGTTAAGCACAGAAACGATCTAAGTTGCGCGCTTTAGTAAGGAATAAGTACAGGTAGACGACAAAATGGTTACAGAATATTTATTGTTTATTGTTGAATACGTAATTAATAATTATGGTTAGCTGTCGGTTTTTTATGAAGGTAGGCTCTGCATAATAGCCTATATGGAATGCACGCCCCTGATGGTGAGATTGGAAGGGCATTGCTCTATAAGCTTTTACCTCCAGGCAGAACAAGTCGGATTATACAACAATTTGGATCTCTACTGCCAACAACTGATGAGATTATAGGAAGAAGTCTGAGAAAGCAGCTGGAATTGATTATTAAAAAGAGTGTGGTCTTTTATCACGATAACTCTAGACCACACACATCTTTGTCATACATCAAAAATTAAGAGAATGTGGCTGGGATGTGTTAATGCAACCGCCATATTGCCCAGAACCTTGCACCTTCAAATTTCCACCTGTTTCGATGTTTTCAGAATTCTTTAGGCAGTGCTAGGTTAAGATCAAGAGAGGACTGCCAAAACTACTTGTCGCGTTATTTTTCGCATAACGCAATCGACCCGCCTTGGATTCGCATAGGTAGTACTAAGTATTTAGTGTAGTTAATTTCAACCTGAAGCCGATGGCGTAAACGTATTCTAAGTGGAAATTGCGACTTGCAAACGCCGCGTCCATCGACAAAGTAGAGTAATGATATGCTCTGCTCCGGCTAGCAGCGAATGTAAAGAAATAGCCACGGATCGGGCTCTGTGACGTGCACTAGGAGAGGTCAATGTCCTGCTGTGGACTGACATGGGCTAATAGGGATGACGCCTAGGTAAAGAGAAGGTACAAAAATTCTATTAAGTCCGTCAGTTACATTACCGTCCAAAGGCTACGACAAGATATATCGCACCTTCCGTAATGCTGCTCAGCGAAGCTGCACTCTTCCAGCGATTAAAATATTTGTGCATGTGTAATATTTTGATTAGGTGAAAAAAGAAAAAAAATAAGCGTCCAATACTTTTTGATACCTGATAGGCAAAGAAAAAAAGTAAGTTTTCATCCATAAATATGTGGAGGGTGGTGATGCGCAAGAGCGCAAGGTACGCGTACGGTACCTTGGGCGGGGCGTGTGCGGGCGCGAGGTCCAGCGCGGCGGCCATGAGGCTGGCGGCGGTGGCGGTGAGGCGGCGCGCGTGCGCACGGTACAGCGCCACCACGCGGATGCCGAGCCGGTTGCACGGGTTCATCCACGCGTTGATGGCGGGCGACGCCGTGCTCAGCAGGTTCCAGTCCAGCCTGCCAGTACGAGGCGGATTTGAGATGACTGATCGATAAAGTGGGTCGAGGTGCGTGTGAGTAGTGTTCGCGAAACGTGGCAGCGGTATCGAATGTTATTTAAGTATTTATTTCCGGATTATGTAATGTCACCCGTATTACCTTGTTATCTATTTACATAGTTATTACACTTTTTACTATCTAGTTTATGTACTGTTTATTGTAGTTAAGTTTATTTTTTTATTTTTAATCTGTCGGTTGTCCGTTTATATTACTGAAGCAATTGGCCACTTTTGGTTTTAAATAAAGTGGTTATTTTTATTAAAGTCGTGTATTTTTTGGGTTAGCACTTAGGCCCTTTCGTTCCAAGCAGCACCTTCTCTGTCACTCCTACTGAATTCGACAGTGATCGCTGAGACGCGCTGCTTGACGGACGTGTATCTATTGCTCAAGGTCCATTCAGCGTCTTAATTGTCAAAGTATATTTTCTTTATTTAGGAATATAAAGACAGATGGACTTAAATTAAGGTTTAGAAAGTGGCTACAGGAAATTACACCTCTAATATACCTATATTGCACAAACCTCGCGTACTAAAAACACTATTTCTACATTTACCTGGTGTAGTCTATCTTTTTTGTGATCGGCGTGCGGGGTGGCGCCGCGAAATTTAACCAGACCACTTTCAAATCTATAGCACACGACGACGTGTTCCCATTGTCTTTCACGGGCACCATGGTCGTGGTGCTGTCGTTGTTGGACGGCTCGTCGGGTCCTGGTGTAGACGGCTCGGGAGGCACTGGCGGAGGTTGTGACGTTCCTAAATTGGGGGTACTCGGCTTCGAATTCGATTCTTTTTTTCTAAAAAGATCTTCAATCCCTGACGATCGCCCTTTACTACTCTTCTCCTTATCAGGTTTTAACTCCTCGGCTGATTTTACAGATTCCCGGCAGCTTTCATTATCGCTTCGCGTCGGTTTCTTCTCTTCGTTGGACTTGTGGGACTGTGAGTGTTTGGACACTTTGATAGATGTTCCTTCCAGTCCGCATTCGAACATGATATAGCCGATTGCGTTGTCTTTCTGCCCGTCTGTTCCTCCATTTTGGCAACACTGCAAATACATAATTGTTAAGTTAGAAAACAAACACATATAATCTAAAATACGGATATTGGTAGCCATTCGGTTGTACAACTTTCTAAACTAAACTAAGAGTCAGCTGGTTCACTAAAGTTAATAAAAAAAGACAGCTTATAAATGTGATACGCATCCTCAGAATATTTTAGAAGGCATGTAGAACGACTTTAATAACGCGAAAAGATAAGGTACAAGAATATTTTTTTCAATTCTTTAGTTCGACTTGTCTAAATTGAATGTTGATAGTTTGTCACGTTTCATCAACTATGGAGCTTGAAATTTAGTTTTGAGTGGTACAACGGAATCGCCACCAATCTTATAGACAATAGACTCATTATCTTACCATAGACTCGCAACCTTTAGCGCACGAATCGACCCTGATAAACTTAAATGACACTTTGGAATGCTGGCACGGGATACCCGTGATGGTTGCGTCTTTAAGTTGGGACGATTCATTGCGGATTCTACGCAGTTGACCGTGAACTTTTCCTGTAATATATAAAATAAAATGATAAACTCGTAATAATAAAGTTGTAACGATATATTTACGCTACAGTTAATCAAATACATGACACATTTTACTCACCTACGTTCAAAGTAATAGTAGTATCTTCACATTGCTGTTGAGAAGTTTCAATAAAAACCGGTTCGCCCTTATCTGGCCCTCTTTTTCTACCCGACCCAGAAGACTGCGCCGATATCAATGCTCTTGGACCCTTCATTATACCAAAAGACTTCTTACTTCCCAGAGTTCGTAACGTAGGTCGGTAATACAGCTGGACTGACTCTAAAGTCTTCTTTGAACTGACGTACTTCGCTATTATATTTTCAACAGAAACACCAAACAACGACACACATGTCAGATCTTGAATGTTATCTAGAGCCGAAAATGATATCATATCTTCTACAACAGATGATTGGATGAAAACCATGTTGACTTTAGGCACGGTCACCGTAGCTTGAAGCTGTTCGCAGATTGTCTCCTCATAAATGTTAGAATGCGGTATTGTAGCTAGTTTGCATTTTTCATCTTTATCTGTAATCACATTCGATTGGTTCCTTGCCTGCATCTGTGGCAACCAATTATGAACATATTGCTTCTGTTTCAAGATGTTGCCACTCTCGACTGACGAAATGCAAAGAAGTCGCAAGTGGTTTATGACCGTTATTGGATGTATATTTGCCAATACTGGGGTTAAAGATTCGACAAACTTCTGCGTGCTCTCGAGAACCAACGGGGTCAGCATAATATCTATTTCCCCTTTCAGTTTCACGAACAAACCATTTTTGCTATCGCTTGTTGTTGTCGCCGTAGATGTGGTACTTTTATCGGTGGTATTTTCTTGGTTGTCTTGAACGTTTTGCTGGACATCCCACCAGCCTTGTGGATACGGATGCGCCTTGACTTGGTTATTAAAATGCGGCGTCAAATTTGAATATGGGCCGTGCTGATTCTGACTGTTATGGCCCTCTTTCTTCGCAATCAGTTTTAAAATGTTTATCTTGCCGAATGGTTCGAATTTAGGAAGATATTTCTGTCCGACGTATACAAGAGTCCCGTCATCAGCTCTCTTGAAGATAGGTAAAGTAAACACATCGCTGCCACTGGGGAGCGAGCACGTGTTCCAGTTGGAACATTTATACTGCGGCAAATTCTGCATGTAGCTCGCCATTAGCAGTGGAGACTCAACAATGGGCTTGTTAGTTTGCATGTGAAGATTCACAAGAGTCATGTCTTCTTGAGAGGAAATTGCTGAGATAAAGGAAGTCGACGACACAGACCCACTCTCTGAGTCTGGCTGGGCGCCAGTGCTCAAATTGCTAATCGTATCTGCAGGCCCATCTCCGACTTCAGACCTAGGGATTGAGTTGGTCCATTTCTCATTATTAGTAATGTCGTTGATGCCGAAGGAACTTTTGTCTTTGGGATTACTGTGTCGACTCCCAAAGGAATGCTTCAAACTAGACGATCGACTTGGGAACATATCCTCGTCTGCGGAGAAGAAGGCTTCTGAATGGTTTTCGCTAGTAATCGACATTGTCCTTTGGACTTCATGCAGTACAGAGTCATCATGAGGTACTTGCGAATTGAGTGAATAATGAGATTCTGACACTCCAACGCTACGAGCAGGCACCTTGGGTATTGCGAATGCATCGATTTCTGTCGGGAGCGGGAGTTTTTTCGACGTTACGTTAGAATTGTCTTTCACAACGCAGTTTAACGCCAGTTTAGAATCTGATACGCTGCTCTCCATCTGAGGTACATTTAGTATACTCTTATTAAGCTTAGAGTCACTGTCGATTTTGGTACTTCCCAGTGGCACCGCAGTGTCCACAAGACGAGCGTACGGAACGTCGCTCTTTGTGCTCGACACTAGAATATTGTTGCTGCCTTTACCCATGCTTGTGTAGGAAAATCTTCGGGTCAAGCTTCTTCGTTCAACGCTTTGAGGAGACTTATTTAAATTCTGTGGTAAAGGAGACGGTATCAAGGTCGCAACATTAGTAGGCTGCAGGCAGACATTTAAGCTGTTATAGGGCGGTGTATGAAACACGAGCTGCCCTACGTGCAACAGACTCTGACCATATCCATACTCTCCAGGAATGGTTTCGATAACATTGAACATAGCAACGTTAATACCTTCATTGAGGTCGGCAGAACACGGTTTTAAGAAATTAGGTCCATTTCTATTGGAGCCGAAGAAAGCGCAGCCTCCTGTACAGCCACACTGAGACGTCCTTCCTTCATTCGGCCACAAGAACCAAAGTCGTTTGGTTTTCTCATCGTGAAGTTTGAGGAACTTTTGCTGTACTAAATGGATGTTTTTTGGGCTCTGGGGCAACGAGGACGCTGCTTCAATCAGCAAAGGACCAAGGGAGGCAGAACCTACCCCTACCCAGTTTTCACTTTCAGGTAGTTTGCTCTGGCTGCTGTTGCTGCCGTTGGAGTGATGATGAGTATTCGTTTGCATGTTTGTTTGTGTGTAGAGAGCTAGTTTTATGTTGGGCAACAATCCCGTTACGCCAGTTCCAAAACCAGATCCGTGCAGGTTGCAGAAACTCAGTCTTGCCGGCGATAGCCACGTCTGAAATGTGGTATTCGAATCGGCTATGTAGATATCTATCAAATCAATCGCCACTCGAATCATTTTGTATTTGATTTCATTTGAGGTCGGACATCGATATTTCAATATACCGTCTGTTTCGGGACACATGACAGTGTTCAGGCCGTGGTGACATCTTTTGACAGGATTTGGGGGAACAAGTTCATTTTCACTGTCGCATATCAGTAGCAAAAACGTTTCTAATGAAGAAATTACTTGGTACAGTTGAGGTAGAGTCAAACGGCCTGTCAAATGCCCCAGTTGCAGCTCCATCATCCAGGCATACTCAATTGTGTCGTCTTCAACGGATCGATTGGCATCGCTAAAAAAACCATTTCCTCGTAGCTGAAACGAGGACAGCATCAGGTGCCCTTGATAGAGGACCCCAGAATTGACAGGGTTGGACCTGGATAAATTATTAGACGAGACCAATATTGAAGGACTCAACAACAGCTGCAATTTCGTCTCTCTGAAGCTTTTGTCCATTTCAAATCCAAATCTTTCAATCAAGATCACGGGACACGGTGGCTCGTTCTCACTACAATTTTTGACTAAATGCGCTTGGATATCGTGGATTATAATTGATACTGTTACATCCAAAGGCCTACACTTTCGTGGATCAAACGGTCCCTTGCTTCCGTCTGTAGAGTCATCAAATGATACATCTGTGTTTTGGTTAACACTAGTTTTGTCATTCAGTTTAGAAGAGTTTTCGTTTGACCAGTGAAATGTGTCCATATTGGGTGACTTTTGCATGTCGGTAAAAGTCTGATCCTCACCGAATATGTTCTCTAGTAAGTTCATGAAACTTGTAATAATGGTTCCATACGCTAATAATATCGAAGGTCCCACTTCGAGCTCAACGCTTACTTTGTCTGGGGCAAGAGTGGTTCTGTCGAACTTGTTGCCGTCTAAAGGCCAATTTATCGGAGGCTGTTTTCTAATTCTTGGTATCCTCATGGGGGACAGCAGTATCTCTTCTTTTTCTGGTGTTGTAATATCTGCCTGAGGCTCAGGCCCCAGGGGTGGAATCGGGTGGTAATTATACCGAACACTCAAAGCTACGATAGGGACGGACCAACAGTCCACCCAGCCTTGTGATTTGACACATTTTCTTCGCCATTTTGAGGCTTTTAATCTGCAGGGTACCAATTTCATATTTTTGTCGATGGACAGCAAGAGCAATCTGGACGTGTTCACTTCTGGCAAGTACAGGCTCATATCGACGGCTTCACCTTGTATCCATATCTTTAGGGGTATTACATCAGGCAAGAAATCGACAAATGGCAAATCAAACGATACGTCCAGCAGGTCTCCACAGAACGCTACGTGATTGTTTTCTTGGTTTGTGGAGCTGCAATCAATCCAGTTGTACTGATTGCTCACAGTCACCACTTCACACTCTTTCAGCAACAGTGATATTTTCCAAGTGTAAGGTACAAAGTGCAGAATGTCGGGACGCGCCTTACTAGCCCAATCATTGATTAGATCTTGAAAGAAATCAATATGAGTATATACAAGATTCACTGTCGCCTTGCATCCTGTCAGACCTAGTTGCCAACACTGATGGTGGTTCCACACGAGAGGGTAGTGGCATTTGATTGTGTATTCCAGTGTTTCACTCTCAGCTAAACTTCTGTATTGTAGACTCGTCGTTGCTTCAAGATGTAGGAGCTGCCCTGTAATTTTTGTTGTATATCCATCCTGAAGCACGATCCACGGCAGCGTCACTTCTAAATACGACCCCGCACCGATGTTGATGTGTACAGCATTTGTCTCTTTGTTCTTCGTGAACAAAATATCTATGGTAGCTTCATTGAGCGTCGACAGTCGTATATCAAAAGACTGCATTTGTCTTCTATCGCCGGGCTTCGGCTGCGGTGTCACCTCCAAGTTTTTATAATTCGGTGGGAAGAAAAATTTAAATAAATGATCTCTTTGCCTGTCCGCCCACGGGCCGTAGCTGAAGTCTGTGCCCTTGCCGCATTTTATATCAACGCCCCAGATGGGAGGTGCGGATTCCACGATGTCACCATTAGCTAGTTGTAAGAGAACCGGCTGTTCGGGTACTAAGCCCGGTTCATCCATGTAGAAATAAACCTCGATGTAATTGGAACTCATCACTACAAACCCTTCTCCCATGTACCTCGGAGGCTCGTCTACCATGGCAGTGTAGTTAGGACTTGGTGCTAAAATGACTTTGCAGTTTTCGGCTTTGACTTTCACGAAATGCATGAGATGGTCTAAACTCGATGCGGGTGGTTTGGTGCTGTACACTAAATGCGCTTCCTCAACACTTATAGACAGAGTGGTGGGCACTAGGCGATTGCCGAAGACGACGCGGCCAGAGCAGATGTCTGTTTTGATGACGGGTATGAGGTCCCGCCACGTGCGCGCCATGGCCGCCTCGGAGCGCACCGTGTCTTGCGCGCGCCGCCGTTTCTCGTTAGCGTCGTTCATGGCTTTATCTCTGTCGGTTGAATCATCATCATTCTGCTGCTTTATGACAGGGTCAAGACCAAATGTTTTTTCAAGTTCGTTGTAAAGGTCACATCTGTTGTAGAAGTGAAGTTCAAACCCGTTTAGCATAATAGAGAGACGAGTGTCGGAATGTGACAGATCTGAAATCAAGTATAAGAATTTAGGATAAATAAGGAACTGGGAAAATGTCTAAAATATGCTTCCTGCAAGCATACAAACAGATATATAATTTTATCTCTTTGATAAGAAATTAAAGCTTTATTTTCAAAACCTAATATGATTTACAGATTTATCAGTAGGTACTTGTCTGTGTGAGTACAAATACTTTTTTTTAAAATTAATAACAAAGATCGGCTTTGACAACTGTCTTGTTCTAGTGGTTCACACTTCAGATTACAAAAACAAGGCATCGTGAGTTCAAATCCCACAAGGGACAATGTGTAATTGTTAGATGAATTTATTAAATATGAATCATATTTTCATAGCAGGAAATTAATTATAATTAATGTGCGAAAGTGAAAATAACACACAACTTGTGATTCATGATTATCCGAACAAATAGGTTTATATTTATAGCCACACCACATTACTGTACCATTTTAGGCCTTATTGCATTGTCAATTCAATAAAAAGGCAGAAATATATTGTAGTGTGTAGCTATAATTAACAAAACGGTTTATTTCAACGCAGTACTTCAAAATATTATGTCATATTGTATTTGTAAATGAAATTAACATTAGAAATTAAAATTAAATTATTCAAAGATCATTAAATTACAAGCAGGTTTATAATTTACTCCAAAAGATGTAGAAAGTAAGCAGTATGATAATTAAGGCCTGCTTTGCGCATATAAATGCTATTGTTACCTTCAGAAACATCTTTGGGCACATACGAGCGCCACCACCTGAATATCAAGTAGCCGTCCTGAACCCGGAGTGTGTAGTCGTAGTTGATGTAGACAATGTCTCGGAACATGATCTTGCCGGACAATGCATTCAGTGTGAAGGAGCCTAGTGCAATAGACAAATTTATTTGTAAAATACTTTACTTTTTCCAGCAGTAAAAAACATTATACAATATTTATTTATTGATTTTACTAATCTTTGCTGGCAAGATTTATAAAAATAAACATATTAGTAAGTAGTAGATATTGGAAAGTACAGTTTCGCAAACAAGATTAATTTGAATATAAGAACGGCACACGATTGTTCTTGATGGTTTCCCAAAAGGCATATATGCTACTCTATTTTGTTCTTTGTAATAAAAGTGATAAAGTATTTTTTTCCACTAAATGTAGTTTTGTTTTGCATTGTTCAATTTAATTCAATTTATTAATTTATTGTGTTTATTGTGTTGTGGTGTAAGTTTAATTCAATTTATTAATTTATTGTGGGAACAATTTATTATTCAAAATGTCTTTGGATTGAAACCAAAAGATTTTATACATATATCTGACATCTATTTAAATTGACATTCAGGCAAAAATTATCCTTAGGGATAGTTAATGCTTTTACTATGCATAAATCTATTTATTTCTATATTCATCTTTAGGGTAAAGTAGACTGTTTTTTTCCGCCACTAATGCTCAAAAAATATAAACATACCTTAGCTAAAGCATGGTTACAACAATAGACAATTAAAGCTTTTTAACTTGACAACGTCCAAGCAGCATGTCTATTGTGTCTCAATTATAATAAAGAAAAAATAATTTGCAGAATTTTTAAATGTCTATGTATAAATATATTCAGAATCAATATCTAATATATTCAGAAAAACAGATATCAGAATATATATATTCTGATATCTGTTTTTCAATATTATAAATCATTTAAGGTTTGAGTTCAAGTTCCAAAACACACATTGACCTAAGAATAAAACCTACATGAATATGAAACAAGGTTGAATTTATGTTTATCACTATTCAGATAAGTATGTATGTTGAATGTGCTGTCAATTTTATCATGTAAAATACAAATTTGGTGATAATAAAATCTGTATTGTCCTGTGATATTTAAGTAACAACATCAAAATAATATCAAATGCTGAATTTAATAATATTCTAACCAGGTAAATAAATATTATAGTAGGTTACTCACCAATTTTGAAGTTCTCATCTTGGAAATAAAATTTGTTGATTAGCCTCGTCAGTATGTAGCCGAGCACGCGACTGTTGTAGTACGTTATATAGACGATCCATGCTATAGCCGATATGAGAGACACCAGCAACAGAATAGAGTTTTGATCTATCGTAATCTCGGTGATGCTTTCCAGAGACGAGTTCCATCTCTGGGCCACCGGGTCGTCCACGGTTCCATTGATATTATCCCTGAACATACACATTAACAACTTTACCAACAAAAACAACAATAAAACTTGTGAGTTAACTACATTTAGGACATAAACACCAAAATGATACAAAGCTACGCAGGAGGTCATAACTTACATTTTCGTAGGATAACAGATCACTGATATGTTTTACATTTTACACTGTTAATGGGATGTAACAATCCCAGCCGTAATTGCATTTCCTAACGCTTTTTTCTATTGTTGCTTTTCTTATCAATATTCACTCCCATTTAGTCCCATTCATCTGTAGTGTAGATCAGCGTTTTTGACAGCTAGCGGAATTTAGGGTTGTCAAACCACAAAACACATTTTGCCAAGTGCTCAAAACAACCATAATTTAGTACAAGAACAAACACCACCAACATTTATAAAATGAAATGACATGACCTAAGACCTAATTTTGTTTGGTATATTTTATAATTAAAGTTTTTAAAAGTTTCATATAGGTACTTATCACATTACAATTTTCCCTTATTTTAAGGAAAAACAATTTTAAAGTGCAATTCTGCCATGTTTATCTGTTTCGTTTCACATAGACAAATCCTCTAACCTATAAAAGCGATCTAGATGAATTCTATCAAAATATTAAAGTGACTGTTATGATCGACTTATCAAGTTATTGACAATACGTATTTATTTGTACATTTGATGAATAATTATAGCAATTAAAAAAATACATTAATGATTTTTTTTTTAATTCTACTTCTGGGTCACAGATTAATTTCTGGGTATAACCACTGATT